>JAWDJD010000001.1:201165833-202595000 GCA_035047305.1 Bradypodion pumilum
AGCTTGGCTGCCTCGTGGCCACCCCTTTTATAAGGGAGCTGGCCATGCCCCTAACTACCCGGATGCCTTCGTCATGTGGGGGGGGGCCCCCGCAAAGAGCGCGGCGGCCATTTTGGCGCCGCGCTTGCATTGTCTGGGTTCAGTGAAAGAAACATTTTCCTGCAAGAAATGGTGGCTTGTGGAATGCAACTAAAGCAAGGTAGATAGGGGAAGAATGAAGTAAGAAATAAATTTGATTGCTTGTTAGAAAAAGCAGAAAGTAAAGTATATGTTCAGAAAATGAACATATAGTCAGCATGAGGGCCATGCATATTTCTTAGGTAAAGGTAAAGATCACCCTTGCTATAAAGCCAGTTGTATCCGACTCTAGGGTTCAGTGCTCATCTCTGTTTTTTACCCAAAGAGCCAGTGCTGACTGCATTTGCAGATGTTTCCATGAACATGACTTGCCCAAAGAACATCTGTATGTCCAACCAGAGCGGACCGGAGGGGCTCTCTAATAGTACCATCGGCTAGAGGGGTTCGTCTCTCTAGCACAAGAAGGAGGGCCTTTTCCGTGTCTGCACCGGCCCTATGGAACCTCCTGCCAGTTGAATTGTGGCTGCAGATGGAATTGCTGCCCTTTAGGAAAGAGCAAAAAACCTGGATGACAGGGCAGGTGTGGGGCACTGATGGAGAGGTGACCTCTGCCTACTGGCTTGTTTAAGCCTTTTGACTCTGCATGTGCTCTTAAGAGACAGGGCACAGTTCTGAGGGAGAAGGCCCTTCACTAACTCAGGAGGGAGATGGTTGGAGGAATGTGACTCAAAGGAGGAGAAGAGCAGGGGATCACTCTGAGAGTCTGAAATTACAGAATAAATTTGAGGCTCTTTCCCTCATCACACCTGATGAGGAACACACAGAGGAACAACTGGTTCCACCTGATGATCTCTCCTTCATCACACTTGATGAGATCCAGGAAGATGAACAACAGGAACAAACTGAGGTTCTCTCCCTTAATATGGTTGATGAGGTGCATGTAGATGAACAGATTGCAGGAGAAAGGCTCCTTGTACTAGGCGATTCAATAATTAGAAATACAGAGAAATGGATTTGTGATGCACATGATAACCGTATGGTGACTTGCCTGCCAGGTGCAAAAGTTGCAGACATCACAAGAAATCTAGATAGATTGTTAGAGAGAACTGGGAAAGAGCCAGTTGTCATGGTACACGTTGGTACCAATGATGTTGGGAAGGCCAAGCGGTCTGTCCTGGAAGCCAAATTCAGGTTGTTAGGAAGAAGATTGAAGTCCCGGACTTCCAAGGTGGCATTTTCAGAAGTGCTGCCTGTCCCTCGCGCAGGACCTACCAGGCAGGCAGAGCTCAGAAGCCTCAATGCGTGGATGAGGCGGTGGTGTCGAGAGGAGGGTTTCAGATTTGTCAGGAACTGGAGAACATTTTGGGACAAGCCAAATCTGTTCAGGAGGGATGGGTTGCATTTGAACCATGATGGGACCAGATTGCTGGCACTCAACATCAAAAAGGCTGCAGAGCAGCTTTTAAACTGATAACTGGGGGAAAGCCGACAGGAGCTGGGCAGCATCCGGTTCGGGAAAGTGTGTACTTGGGTAGTGAGGAGGATGCAAAAATTACTGAGCAGAGCGAGGAGCTAGTCACTAGCATTCTAGCAGAAGGATGCAAGAGGCAGTCTAACAATGCAACTGGACACAAAAGACTGTGTCAGAAAAGCATATATAAATGCTTGTATACAAATGCCAGAAGCCTCCGGAACAAAATAGGGGAGCTGGAATACTTAGCAATAGATAAGAATATTGATATTATTGGTATCACTGAAACCTGGTGGACGGATGATAACCAATGGGATACAGTTATCCCAGGCTACAAACTGTACAGGAAGGATAGGAAGGGGCAAACGGGAGGTGGTGTAGCCTTGTATGTCAAAGAAGTGATAAAATCGTATGAATTGGAATATCTAGGTGATTTGGAGTCACCATTAGAAGCTCTGTGGGTAAGAGTACCAGGCCACAAGGATGGTCTAACAGTAGGCATATACTATCGGCCTCCGACCCAAACTCTTGAGGGAGACAGGCAGTTGGAGAATGTTGTAAAGGAGGCATCCAAGAAGGGAAGCCTGGTTATAATGGGGGACTTCAATTACCCTCACATAGACTGGGTGAACTGTTGTTCAGCACATGATAAAGAGATAAAGTTCCTAGATATGCTAAATGATTGTTCCCTGGGACAGATGGTTGAAGACCCAACTAGAGGTACAAGAATCCTTGACTTGATCCTGAGTAATACTCAGGATCTGGTGCAAGATGTTAATGTGACTGATCCAATAGGGAACAGTGACCACAACTCAATTATGTTTAACTTGATCATAGACCGCAAGTCACTGATAAAATCTAACACAGAGACCTTAAATTTTCAAAAAGGAAATTTCCCAAAGTTGAGGAAACTAGTAAAAAAGAAGCTGAAAGGGAAAATTGAGAGAGTCCAAACACTTCAAGAGGCATGGAGGCTGTTTACAAAAACAATAACAGAGGCCCAATTGGAATGCATACCCAAAAGGAAAAAGGGCACTGCCAGGTCCAAGAGGACTCCAATGTGGCTTACAGGAGCTGTTCGGGAAGTGATCAAGAGCAAGAAGAGCTCATTTAGAAGATGGAAGGCTTGTCCGAATGAGGAGAGCAGGCAGAAACATAAATTCTGGCAGAACAAATGCAAGGCAACAATCAGGAAAGCAAAGCAAGACTTTGAGGAGCGTATAGCTAAAAATACTCAGAGAAATAACAAAGACTTCTTTAAGTACATTAGAAGTAAGAACCCAACTAGGAAGGCCATTGGACCATTAGATGACAATGGAAGGCAAGGGGTTATTAAAGAGGAAACAGAGATTGCAGAGAGACTCAATGAATTCTTTGCTTCAGTATTCACTGAAGAAGACAGAGGCCACATGCCCAAAACAGAGCCTATCTTCGTAGGGAGTGAAACCGAAGAATTAAGCCAGATAGAAATAACCAGGGAGGAGGTCCTTGCATGTCTTGTTAAACTAAACACTAACAAATCACCAGGACCAGATGGCATCCATCCACGAGTTCTCAGGGAACTTAAAGATGAAATTGCTGATCTCCTAGCCAAAATATATAATCTTTCCCTCAAATCAGGCTTTGTGCCTGATGACTGGAAGGTAGCAAATGTAACACCAATTTTCAAAAAAGGATCCAGGGGTGATCCAGGAAATTACCGACCTGTCAGTTTGACATGTGTCCCAGGTAAAGTGATGGAAACCATCCTAAAAGATAGAATTAATAGGCACATAGAAGAGAAGGCGCTGCTAAAGGAGAGCCAACATGGCTTTTGCAAGGGCAAATCATGCCTCACTAATCTGTTGGAATTTTTTGAGAGTGTCAACAAGCATGTGGATAAGGGGGATCCAGTTGACATTGTTTATCTGGACTTTCAGAAGGCTTTTGACAAGGTCCCACACCAAAGGCTCTTGAATAAACTTACCAGTCATGGAATAAAGGGACAGGTCTTGTCCTGGATCAGCAACTGGCTAAGGGACAGGAAACAGAGGGTAGCACTAAATGGACACTTCTCCAAGTGGAGGGAAGTAAAGAGTGGGGTCCCCCAAGGTTCAGTACTGGGACCCCTGCTTTTCAACCTCTTCATAAATGATCTAGAGGTAGGAGTAAAAAGCAAGGTAGCCAAATTTGCTGACGACACTAAATTATACAGGGTAGTGAAAACTGTGAGAGATTGTGAGGAGCTCCAGAGGGATCTCTCGACACTGGGGGAGTGGGCAAAACAGTGGCAAATGAGTTTCAACATTAGTAAGTGCAGAGTGATGCATGTTGGGGCAAAGAACCCCAATTACATTTATAAACTGATGGGGTCTGAACTCTCTGAGACAAACCAGGAAAGGGACCTTGGTGTCCTGGTGGACAACTCAATGAAGGTGTCTACCCAGTGTGCCTCAGCAGTGAAAAAAGCAAACTCAATGCTAGGGATCATTAGGAAGGGTATAGAAAATAAGTCAGCAAGTGTCATTTTGCCTCTTTATAAATCTATGGTGAGGCCCCATCTGGAATACTGTGTACAGTTCTGGTCGCCATACCTCCAGAAGGATATTATGGAGCTGGAAAAAGTGCAGAGGAGGGCAACCAGAATGATTAGGGGACTGGAACACCTTCCTTACCATCTGAGGCTGCAACGGTTGGGCCTCTTCACTCTTGAACGACGACGTCTAAGAGGTGACCTGATTGAAGTTTATAAAATCATGCACGGTGTGGACAAAGTAGATAAGGAAAAACTGTTTTCCCTATCGCATAACACTAGAACTAGGGGACACTCCATGAAACTTTTGGGTACTAGTTCTCAAACAAATAAGAGAAAGTACTTTTTCACCCAGAGGATTACTGGTCTATGGAACTCCCTGCCAGAAGAAGTGGTGACAGCTGTCAGTCTTGACAGCTTTAAGAAAGGATTAGACAAGTTCATGGAGGAGAAGAGTATCAATGGCTATAATTATGGATACTTAAGGACAACCTCCGGGTTGGAGAGATAGGCAGGATATCTCTCAATATCATTTCCAGAGAATCCTAAGCAGGTGAAGGCATCTCCTTGGGAATACCCTGAAGGAAATGGTGAGCCACTGTGTGAGACAGAATGCTGGACTGGATGGGCTGTGGCCTGTTCCAGCAAGGCTGTTCTTATGTTCTTATGTTCTTAAGCAATTGAGACACACACTCTCTCTTTTTATATGTGTGTGTGTGTGTGGGGGGGGTTAATGGGGTTTATGTGTTTTTAGTGGTTTTTAACATTGTCTATTTCTGTAAGCCACCCAGAGTCATCATCGAGTTGGGTGGCAATAGAAGTATGAATGAATGACTAAATAAATAAATAAATAAATAAATAAATAAATAAATAAATAAATAAATAAATAAATAAATAAATAAATAAATAAATAAATAAATAAATAAATAAATAAATAGAGTGCACAGAACGCTGTTTATCTTCCCACTGATGTGGTACCTATTTATCTACTTGCAATTGCTTCCTTTTGAACTGCTAGGTTGGTAGGAGCTGATATAGAGACAGGAGCTCATTCCGTCCTGTGTATTCAGGTCTCAAACTGCCAACTTTACGGTCATCATGTTCAGCGTCTTAACCATTAAGCAGTCCCCGCATATTTCTTACTGTACCAATATTTTCTTTCCAGACATACAGTTCCTTCAAAGCTCCACATCTGTGCAATCAGACTTGCAAATTAAATCTACTTTTACCACTCAATGATCAACCACAAAATAAAGGCAAGTTAAAAGTTGCACAGGAAAGAAAGTTAACAGGAAAAATTGACTCTTTTGAAATAGGGTGCTGGAAGAGAGCTTTACAGATACCCTGGACTGCCAGAAAGACAAACAAGTGGATATTAGAGCAAATCAAGTCTGAACTATCACTGGAGGCAAAAAAAATGATGAAACAGAGGCTGTCCTAGATTGGGCACATCATGAGAAGGTAAGAATTTCTGGAATAGGCAATAATGCTGGGAGGTTTGAAGTCAGCAGGAAAAGAGGAAGATTGATCAACTGCCTAAAGGAAGCCACAAGAACTGAGCAGGGATCGAGGATTTTGGAGATCTCTCATTCATAGGGTCACCATAAATTGGAGGCAACTTGACAGCACATAACAATAACAACAATTTTCCTCCTGTGGAATGAGACAAGCTGATGCTAAAACAGACATATTTTCCTTCTTAAGAAATACATTTTTCACTATATTCTCAAATTCTGAAATTTTTCAGAGCATGGTGGACTTGTGTTGGCATCTGTGGGATACTAAGTTCCACCCAACAGGTATCTGAAACTATCAAGCACACAGTGCAGGTTACTCACAGGAAAATGGTGCATTTTCAGCAACTAAATATTGCATTTTGAGCAATCAATGAGTGGGTATCTTCTGTAAACATCACCCTTACAAGAAGGTGGCATCTGGATTCCAAAGACTAGCTCAGAAACAACAGCACATTTATTATTATGGACAAAAGAAAAAAGATTGCCTGGGTTAGGCCATAGGTTAATGTTCTGCTTCAGAGAAACTTTGCCTCAGAAGTCATCCAAACAAAACAAAATTCACGCTCAGTGATGAGAGGCAATATTTTTAAGGTGAGAAAATCTACAAAGAGCTTGCCCGTGCTATCTCAAATATGTTTTATGTGTCCTTCAGCAGTGCATGCCAACAAATTTTGGCTAATGTCATATTATTTATGGGTTATTTATTTCCAAAGATTTACTGTATGACACTGATGTCTGTGAGGAATTCCAGTAAATTCAGAAGCCCCAAAAAGGAACCATGAAACTGTGTATCTGTGCAAGACTTAAATTAAATTACAGTATTATTATTCTTTTTTTTAAAAAAAACTCCATTTTATGAATTTCTAATCAAAGATAGTGAAGATATTCTGTTTCAGTATCCATGACTCAAAATGCCAGTCAATGGTCTGATTTTATTCCTGCATTGCCAACAGGAAAAAAGATGCCAAGTATAGGACAGCCTGAATGCTAGCAACACAAATGGAACCATTCAAGATGGCCTAGAGCGGGGGTGTGGCTAAGATGGCCGATGAGTAACATCTTGATCTGGGCGCTTGCGCTTATCAAAGTGGTAATTAATGAGAATGAGTAAAATGGGACAATTTTAAAGAGATATTTTGTGGTTATAAGACTCCTGCTTGCCTGCTTGGAAAGTTTGCAGTTGGGCGGTCGAAGTTCAGGAGGTATCCCCGGCGGGAGAGGCGCACGACGGAAGCCGCGGCTTCCCCTGCGGAGGAGCCAAGAATGGGACCAGCGAGACGGCGGAGATCCGAGGAAGTAGCAAAATTGGCAAGAAAGCGAGTTAATGAAAGTTTATGTTGACGGGAGCTAAAGGCAATTGGGGATTTTGTTTTGAAGAGCCTGGACTTGGCAGTGTGTGCAGAAGCGGATAAAAGGGTGGTAGTTGAAACGATAATGGCAGCGGTCCTGGAAAACGAAAGTGGTTGCTTTTTGGACAATGGCTTTCTTGCGTCCCAAGAGAGCCGCTGCATGGTTTGGAGGCAGTCAGAAGCGGACAAAGAAGAAACTGACTGGGCTTAAGTTTTTGGTTACCTCAGTGCTTTTCGAGGTTAAAATAAGGGAGAGTGGTCCTTAAATAAAAGGGGGGGAAAGTTTGCTGATTTGGAGAGGAAGAAGGGAGGGGGTTTCCCCCTGAAGCCACCGCAGCCACTGAGAAAAGGGTGCTTTGTTTCGTTCATTCCAAGAGAAGGATCATCAACTTTTTTTACTCCTTCGCTGTGTGGATTACAACTTCCAATTTTTTTTATATATACACTTCTCTTCTCTTTTTTTTATTACTACAAGTTGGAGTTTGGGATTTTTGGCTTTCCTTCCCTGCGGTCCTTACACAAGTGGATATATTTGGGCGTCTGTCTCCTTGGAATTCCTGTCTTTGCAGTTGGGAGTGTTGATACCTGGGCTGGCTATTTCTGGGGACGGGCTTCTGTGGATTACAATATTTTTTGTTTGGGTTGTTTTTGGTTCCTGCTCCTTTATGGATTACAATAATTAAATTCTTTGCTGGACCTCTTTTTTTCTTCAAGCTTTAACAGAATTAATGGGACTGTTGTCAGTTTTGGCTGCATCGGAACAGGTTTAAGTGGAGTGTGTAACGAATTTACAATACGCAACAGCATTAAAACTTTTAGGGGTCCCTACCATGGATAAGGGCACAAGAGGAAAAGCAAAGGAGGAGGAGCCAGTGATGAAATCTAAGAGGAAAGAAAAAGCACCAACGGAAGAGGTCCCTCCGTCATCATCACCACCACCCGAACCCTATGATCATACTCAAACTATGGTGGAAATTGGTAAATTGTTTCAGAAGATGGAGAAAAATGAGGATTCAATGGTGAAAGATAGAAATGAAATGATGAAAAAACAGGATAAGGTGGTAACATCTGTTATGGACTTTACAAAAAAAAGTGGAATTAAGTTTGCAAAAAATAGAAGGAAATGTGAAATTGGTTCAAAATGAGGTGAATGTCGTGAAAAAGGAAATAAAAGGGACTCAGGAGGCGGTGAGGGAGAATAAGCTGAAAATGGATGAACATGAGAAAAGGATTGATGCTGTGGAAGATATGATGAGAAAGCAGAACATTGTGATCCATCAGGTGGTTGAAAGGACGCCAGACCAGCTAAGAGAAAGAGTGGTTCAGTGGTTAAATAATTTGAGCATGGGAAAGGAATTTGTACAGGAGGACATTGTAAGTGCATATAGGGTGGGTCCAAGAAGAGGGAAGGTGGCTCAAATAAATGTTTTGGTAAAATTTGCAAATTAGGGAGACAAACTTAGAGTAATGGCTTTCTTGAAACAAGCTGGTTCTGGCGCCCTGAAAATTGATGGTTCTGATGTGGAAGTATATAATGATATTTCAATGAAGGAAAGAATTTGGAGATATAAGATGAGACCGGTAACTAAACTGTTGATGAGTAAAGGCGTAAGGTACAATTGGAGATTCCCACAGCAATTGCATTTCTTTTATGAGAAAAGAATGCAGGTTATTGATGATGGGACTGACCCATTGGAATATTTGAGTCTGCTGGAGCTTGTTAAAGCGGGTTCGGAAGAGTGGTTAACTCTTAGGAAATATTTGTTGGAATCGGGGGCTATATGAAGGGAGTATGAGGGGGCAGATGCCGGTGGTGCTACAGGTGGAACCCCGCAGGGAAGAGAAGAAGAGGAGTTGTCATTGATCATGGTGGAGGAGGAGGCAAGTAAGGAGCATTGAGCAATAGATTAAGATGAAAAAATTTTTTTATTTCACTTAAGTACTATATAAAGGTGGGTGGCGCGAAGCACTAATCTGTACGTACATCTTCCATGTCCCCCCTCTCCCCTCTTTGGTCATCAAAGACATCTTTTTTTTCGGAGAAAGTGGGGAGAGAGATATTGTGTGTTTTGTGTATAATTTTGTGTTTTAGTGGTAAGGGGTTGGTGGTGGCACGCCCAATGGAGAGTTTAGAAGTTAGAAAGGAAGAAATTGTAATAGATTATGGGAAATATTAAAGTATTAACCTGGAATGTAAAGGGTACAGGCTCTGTTCTTAAGAGGAGGAGGTTGGAATTGGCTTTGAAGAAAGATAGACCTGATATAGTGTTTTTACAGGAAACGCATCAAAAGTCAAAAGATACAAACAAAATTTTCTTGGGATGGATACAACATTATGAGATTGCGTTTAGTACTTCAAAAGCAAGAGGAGTGGCAATTATGATTTCTAAAAGATTAGGATTTGAGATAATAAAAAGTGTTGCCGACCAGGAAGGTAGATACTTGATCGTAAGAGGAAAAATAGACGATGAGGAAATAATGTTGGTGAATATTTATGCTCCAAACGAACACCAAGCGGAATTTTTAGGAAAAGTCCAAAAAGTTGTGGAGCTAGAAAAAGTGGTAAAAATGATTGTGGCTGGAGATTTTAATTTGATAAGGTCAAATTTAGACTGTACGAATTTAGCAAGGTGTGGAACTGGATTGAAAGAGAAGGTTTTAGATAAATGGATGGTTGCGATGGGATTGAAGGATTCTTGGAGAGAGATCAAGGGTTCGGAAAGGGCATATTCTTATTTTTCACATGTTCATGGTTCCTATTCTAGAATAGACTATGTTTTGTTAACGGAAAATATGATTAAAAATATTGAGGGAATGGAAATAGGGATTTTCAAGGAATCAGACCATGCTAAAGTACTTTTGGAATTGAGATTACAAAAGGATAATCGGAGAGGAAGAAGTTGGAGGTATGATCCCAATTTATTCAAAGACCAAAAATGTAAAGAACAAATTATGGAAAGTTGGATGGAAAGCTGGCAGTGGAACGATAACGAAGAGGAAAACTTTAATGTGGTTTGGGATGCCATGAAGTCGGTTTTTAGAGGGGAAAGTATAAAGCTGGCGAGTATAAAGTACAGAAGATATTAGGCAGATCAGGTGGAAAAAGAAAAAGAAATAAAACAATTATAGGAAGATCACTCAAAAAAGAAGGATAAAAAATTTTCGCTAAATTACAAAGACTTAAGGCAGAATTAATGGGTAAGGATATAGATAAAGTTAAAAGAGATTTGATATATCTAAATAGAGAGTATTTTGAATTTAGCAATAAAAATTCAAGATTATTAGCAAGAGCGGCTAAAGCTAAAAAGGAAAAAAGGGAAATTGGGGTGTTGGTTAACAAACAAGGGATAAGGTGCAATAAGATTAGCGACAAATGTAAAATTGTGAAGGAATTCTATCAAGCATTATACGCAAAAAAAGAGATAGACGTTGGGAAGCTTAAAGGGATATTGGAGAGGCAGTTAGGGAATGGAATAAAACAGGAACACTGGGGGAAAATGGAGGAACGGGTTACTGATAAAGAGGTAAAAGAGGTAATTAGTGGTCTGAAGTTGGGGAAAGCCCCGGGAGATGACGGATTATCGACAGAGTTTTATAAGGAATTTAAAGATGTTGTGGTTCCAAAGTTAGTGAAGTTATATAACTATATTTTAGACGGTGGACAAATTCCAACTTCATGGTATAGGACTATAATCGTTCTGCTGCCAAAATCGGGAAAGAATTTGGAAAAGGTGGAATCATATAGACCAATTTCTCTTATAAATCAGGATGCCAAGATCTTCACAGCAATACTGGCTAATCGGTTAAATAGATTTATGGGGGAATATATAAATGTTGATCAAGTTGGTTTTTTAAAAGGAAGGCATATGGCTGATTTGACTAGGAGGGTGTTAGACTTAATTGATAATGTTAATCAGACGTAGGAAAAGGTGGGTCTATTATCTTTAGATATTTTAAGGCATTTGATTCGTTACAATGGTCTTCTATCAAGGAAATAGTTAGAAATTATGGATTTGGGGATAGATTTAGAAGGGTAATTGACCTATTATATCAAAAAGGGAGCGCTAGGATCAGAGTAAATGAAGATGTTACAGATGAGGTAAAGCTTGAGGCAGGCACTAGGCAGGGTTGTCCACTATCTCCTATCTTGTTTATTATGGCAATGGAAATTTTAGCTAAAAATATAAGGGAGGATTCAAGTATAGAAGGGATATTGGGTAATAAAGTATGTATGCAGATGATACGTTGTTAATGGTGAAACACCCAGAGGCGGTAATGGATAGGATTAAAGAACAAATAGAGGAATTTGAGGCTATAACTGGATTGATGATAAATTGGGATAAATCAGAAATGATGTTGTGCAATATGGGGGAAGAGGAGAGGGAAAAGATGGCAGGGTTATCTAATATACAAATTAAAGAAAAGTTGAAATATTTGGGGATAATTATTTCAAACAAATTGGAAGAACTTAAAAGACTGAACTATGACAACTTGAAAGCAGAATTTAAGAATAAAATACAAAATTTTCAGAAGTTGAAGTTGTCATGGTTTGGGAGGATTGCAATTTGCAAAATGATGTTGTTGCCGAGGATCAATTTTCTATTTGATGCACTTGCAATCCAATTGAAGAAAAAGGAGATTAATGAGTTCCAAAAGATGTTCAATAATTTTTGTAATGGAGGCAAAAAATCTAGACTTTCAAAGAAACTCTGGTATCTGCCTCAGAAAGAACGGGGTTTGGGAATGCCAAATTTGTTAGCGTATTATCAAGCATTTCAAATTAAGAATGTTGTGAAGATCTTGGCAAGAGAAAAAGTAATTTGGGAGGAAATGGAGATGAAAGATCTCTCTAATAGTGCCATCAGCTAGGGGTGCACATCTATCCAGCACCCAAAGGAGGGCCTTCTCCGTGTCCGCACCAACTCTCTGGAACCTCCTGCCAACAGATCTAAGACTTCAAAGAGAATTGCTGCCCTTCAGGAAAGGATTGAAGACCTGGCTGGCAGGGCAGGTGTGGGGCCCGAATGGGAACACGGTCCCCGCCTGCTGGCTTATGTAAACAATTAAGAACTCTCTCTTCTTCTTCTTTTTATAGTGGGTGGGATGGGTGGGTGGGATATGGGTCTTTTAAAGTGGGTGGGATGTGGGTCTTTTAAAGTGTTTTTATGTGTTTTTAGAACTTGTTGTAATGCCGCCCTGAGTCGGGTTCTGCCTGAGTGGGCGGCATATATAAATATGACTATTAAATTAAATTAAATTAAATTAAATTAAATTAAATTAAATTAAATTAAATTAAATTAAATTAAATTAAATTAAATTAAATTAAATTAAATTAAATTAAATTAAATTAAATAAGAATATCGGTAAAATGATTTTTTTGGGAACCAAGGTTAAAATGATAAATACAAGTAACACTATGATGAGGGGACTCATGAGGGTGTGGAAAAGATTAAAGAAAGATTTGATCCCAGATCTCTGTCCAATTTTGGAATTGGCAGATATGGCGTGTTTTCCGATAAAATAGACCAAAAAAAAGGAAATATTGGATAAAAATGAAGTTTTCCTGGTGAAGGAATGGCTAAGGGTTTGCGAAGATGAAATTAAGAAGAAAAAATTATTTGAACAGTTAAAATTGGATTGGTTTCAGATATTGAAGGTTGATAATTGGAATAAAAAATATAGAAGAGAACTAGGTATAGACAGAGAAAAGACCGAATTTGAAGAATTGGTTTTAAAGATTAGAAAAGGTGAGAAAAGTATCAAGGGTCTAGTAAGTAAACTTTATATTTTAATAAACAAGAGTAGTGATCCACAGGAAGATTTGAAATTGAAGTGGGAGCAGGACTTGAATATAAAGCTAGGAAATGATGAATGAAGAAATAAGTGGAAAAAGAGGATAATGAGAACAATGTCAGTAAGAATTAAGGAACATAACTATAAAATGTTGTGGCAATGGTACTTGACACCACTGAGGTTGCATCAGATTGATAATAAAAGGGATAATTTATGTTGGAGATGTAAAGAAACTGTTGGAACTTATGAGCATATGTGGTGGAGTTGTAAAATGATAAATGAATTTTGGAGAAGAATAGAAGGAGAGATAGGGGAAATAATGGGTAAGAAAATTAAGCTGGCATCAGGTACCATTTTGCTAACAGATGTGGAAGGTATGTGTTTGAATAAGGCGGAAAAAGAGCTATTAGAAATAATGTTAACTACTGGTAGACAATGTATCGCTAGAAATTGGAAAAATGATGTAACTATACAGACGGGAGAGTGGTACAAGGAAATGTGGAATTTAGCATTGAATGACAAATTGACATGGGAGATAAAAGTAAAAAGGGATAAATTGAAGGAAAATAGATTTTGGAGTATTTGGAAGCCTTTTGTTGATCACTCTCTTATGGGTAGGGATAATTTTAGACCTGTACCATCTCAAAGTGGTTTTTGGAGATAATACAGACACTAAACTCTCTGGGGCAATGTAAATATTCACTGGGTGATTTGTAATTTGAAAAGAAGGAGTTTGATGGTTGTTAACAAATAATTGTAATATTGATAGCCTTTATGAAGGTTATGGTTACAGTACTAACCTACAATGTGGACATCTAATTGTGTGTGTACCATGACAAATAATCACTTCAACTATCATGTATGTGCTATTTTTTATGTGTTTTATGTATTATTGTCATGATGTATTGTTTTTTTTTGTATGTTTGTTTTTTCTTTTGAAAATAAATAAAAAATTTATTTTAAAAAAAAAGATGGCCTAGAGCAGGGTTCCTAACACTGGCTCTCCAGGTGTTTTTGGACTTCAATTCCTAGAAGCCCAAGTCAGCACACCTGCTGATCAGGGCTTCTGGGAATTGAGGTCCAAGAATATCTGGACTCTGGAGAGCCACGTTTGAGGAACCCTGATCTAGAGGATACCCTTTTGTGCTTACTACAATTCACACTTGTTGAAAAACTACGATGTCAAAGGAGTCAACTTCTGGAATTTTTCCTTGCTAGGTATCTATGTGAATTGTACTATTATCTCAGTGAATGTAGACCAGGCATTCCCAAACCACAGCCTGTGGGCCAGCCCTGGCCTGTGGCACCATTTCATGTGTCTGTGACTGCCCTCACTACTCCCCGAAGTGGAAGCGGATGCATTTACGTCAGCTGTATAACATGCCCGTGCATATGTAAACATGCTCGTGCCTGTCATAAATATGGGAGTGAGCACATTTACGGCTGTCATAAATGTGCCTGATTCTGTTTCTGGGGGCGTGGTTAGGCCCACTCAGCTATCTGGGGATGTGGTTAGGCCCGCAGCGTAAAAAGGTTGGAAACCCCTGATGTAGACTTTCTTGACTGCTGGCATTGGTATTGTCTACCTTCAGACTGGCCTTTGCTATATAAAGCTTGGCATCCTTTTTCCTGCCAGCAATGTGGGCACAATATTGGATAATATCAGGCCATTTCCTGGCATTTTGAATCATGGATCAGAAGCATAATATCCCACAATCAGAAATCTTTTGAAGAACTGAATTTGCTGGGTTTTTAAAACAGAAGTCTACAGACACATAGACTACACAAAAATGTCAATATATACTTCCCTCATGTAGAATTACCCCGTGCTAGAGGATCCCAGAAGATGAGCACATGATCTGTACTAAGACAAATAAGTGGATGCTCAATGAAGTTGTTGTGTTCTGATGGTTTTATTGTACACACGGATAACAATGTATCTGAGCCAATGTAACCTTGCCTATAGCAACAAGTAACCTTCAGCTGTATCATATAAACCCTGTAATAGGACGCGAGCTAATGACCACCAGCTGGCAGCAGCGAGCGTCCAAGCTCTCTTGGTCCAAACTCATCAAAGGCAACAGCGCGGGAAGTTTTCCCGCCACCACCTACACCTGGACAAGAAGGGCGTGACCTGCAATGACGTCACGCAGACAGTAGCCAATGGGCTACCATGGCACCACGTTCAAATGTATTACTGCTGTATATAAAGAGCTATCGATCCGCCATTACCTCATGTTCCCTCTGACCACGATGCAATAAACCTGAGTTAACCCAGCCCGAGGCTGTGTCCTGTGTCTTGGTTTGCATACACCAAATTGGCGACGAAGGTGGGATGATGGATCCCCACGGAACAGCCAGGGCACAGAGCGGTTTCAACATCACCAAACCGCAAGACTGGGAGCTGCTTGAGATGGATTTCCAGGCGGCACTGGTGGAACTCAGAGTCAAACAAGACGACGAGGAGAGGAAGAGGGCCATCCTCACCAGAATGCTCGGGATGGAAACCAAGCGGACGCTGGTGGGCATAATCGCTCCGAAGAAGGTGAGCGACTTTAAGGCGAGCGATATCATGAAGCTGCTGCGAGAGCGGTTCTGTCCCTCGAGGGCAATGTTTCCCGCTCGGAGCGCGTTTTGGAGGCGAGTCCAAGCGCCGGACGAGTCGGTTGAGGCATTCGTGGCCGCCATGAGGATAGCCGCCGCCCCCTGTAAATGGGGCGACATCCTAGAGTTGGTCCTCAGGGACGGCGTGTTGTGTGGCCTGAAAGACAAGGAGGTGCAGCGCAGCTTGATGAATAAGGAGCCGCCACCCACGCTGGCAGAGGTCATAGAGGCCGCGGAAGCCGCAGAGTCCACGAATGCCGGAGTGGACGAGATGCATCAGTGGCGTGAGTGGCGACCTAGAGCCGGCAAGGCGGAAAAGTCGGTGCACGCGACTCGACGGACCTCAAAGTCGTCTACGGAAGGCAGCGACGGCGAGGAGGTCCAGAAGGTCCGGAAGGGCGGTCGACGCTGCGAGGGTTGCGGAGCGGCCCACGAGCGCGCGAGATGCCCGTTCAAGAAGGCCGAGTGTTACACCTGCGGCCGTCGGGGGCACATCGCCAAGGCGTGCAGAAAGCGGAAAGAGGGCCGGAGGCAGTCACAAGACCGCGCGGCCAGACCGGACCGTCCAGCGAGGCCCAAAGATGGCGCCCAGACCACGAGGAAGCAGGACGGCGTGGGCCGCATCTCGGACGGCAGCGAGGACGACGCCTCAGTGTTCAGCGTGTCCGCGGGACAGTCCCATTACTTCGTTGAGGTATTAGTACAAGGGGCCCCTATTAAGATGGAAATTGACTCGGGGTCCTCCTATTCCATAATCCCCCAGAAAGAGTTCCTGAAAATCGACCCCCACGTGCGGCCAAAGCTTAAAGCGTTGAGGTCCACACTACGGGACGTACAGGGAAACAGCATTCCGGTGTTGGGGGTTGGGAAGTTTCGGGTCAATTTTAAGAGACATTCTGCGGAACTGCCCCTAGTTGTCCTAAAAGGGGGAAGCTGTAGCCTCCTAGGGACACAGTGGTTTCAGCCCTTAGGGTTGTTCATAGGGGGGGTGCATACCGTGGGGGGGGACCCAATACAAGCGGTTTGCGATGCGCATTCCGCCGTTTTTAAGAAAGGACTCGGAAAGTTCAAGGGACCCCCTGTAGCTTTCGACATAGACCCGGAGGTCCGCCCGATAAGACTCAAACCACGCAGGGTGCCGTTCGCACTCAAGGACAAGATAGAGGCGGAACTGGACAAACTGGTGGGCCAGGGGATTCTTATTCCTGTTGATTCCGCGGAGTGGGAAACTCCAATTGTAACGGCTCTAAAGGCTAACGGGGAGGTGCGCATCTGCGCTGATTATAAGTGTACAATTAACAAGGCGATCCGCCCTAATGCATACCCGGTGCCAGTGATCAGCCACCTTTTGGCCAGGCTTAATGGGGGAAAGTGTTTCGCCAAACTCGATTTGGCACAAGCCTATCAGCAACTTCCTGTGACCCCCGCCACGGCCGCGGCACAAACAATAGTTACACATAAGGGAGCGTTCCAGGTGTCGCGGTTACAGTTCGGCGTGAACTCGGCACCCGGTCTTTTTCAATCGCTCGTGGAACACCTCCTAAAGGGCCTGGAGGGGGTGTTGCCTTATTTTGATGACGTGTTGATAACAGGGGGGAGTGAGGCTGAACTAGCAAAAAGGTTGGACAAGGTATTGACCGTGTTCGAGAAAGCGGGGCTGAGATTGAGGAAGGATAAATGTGTCTTTTTCGAAACCGAGGTCGAGTTTTTAGGGTTCCGGATCACACCCGAGGGGATTAAGCCGTCTAAATCCAAGGTAGCAGCCATTAAAAAGGCCCCTCGCCCCACATCCAAAACCGAGCTGCAGTCTTTCCTGGGGCTCCTCAACTTTTACCACACATTCCTCCCGCGGAAGGCGTCCGTGGCCGAACCGCTCCATCGATTACTGAAAAAGGAGGAGCCATGGATGTGGGGTGACGAGCACGAGAGGGCGTTCAAAGAGCTAAAGCAACTCCTAACATCTGAGGCAATCCTGACGCATTTCGACCCCAAACGGCCAGTGGTCCTAGTTTGTGATGCATCCCCGGTGGGGGTGGGGGCGGTGCTTTGCCACGTGTTGGAGGACGGAAGGGAGGCCCCGGTAGCGTTTTACTCAAGGTCCCTGTCCCAAGCGGAGCGAAATTACGCGCAAACCGACAGGGAAGCGTTAGCAATAGTAGCGGGGACCAAAAAATTTCACGATTTTTTGTATGGCCGCCCGTTCAAAATCGTGACCGATCACAAACCGCTGTTAGGGATTTTCACGGCGAACAAGCCCACGCCGCAGATCCTGTCCCCGAGAATGCTGCGATGGGCTATTTTCCTCAACGCATACCAACATGAGTTGGAGTACAGGCCCGGAAAGGAGATCAGCCATGCTGATGCGCTTTCGAGATCCCCTTTGCCCTTGTCGGACGACCAAAAGGCGAGAGCAGAAAAGGACCGCCAGGTGTTGCTAATTGAGGTCTTAGACGCACCCCCAATAGTACCAGCCGACATTGCTAGGGCGACAGGCAAGGACAGGACACTGGAAAAAGTTAGTTCATGGGTGCAGAAGGGGTGGCCGGTTTCGTCCCCGAGTACAGAGTTCGACCCATTCTTTAGGAAAAAGCTAGAGTTGTCCCTAGAGAGGGGGTGCCTTCTGTGGGGCCAACGGGTGGTGGTCCCTGCGCCCCTGCGGCCGAGGGTGCTCGAACTGCTGCACGTCAGCCACCCGGGCATAGTTCGCTCAAAGGCGCTGGCCCGGAGTTACTTCTGGTGGCCACAGCTGGACGCGGACATTGAGCACATGGTCGGCACTTGCGAGGCTTGCCAGGGATCCCGACCTGAGACGGCCCGTCTTCCGCATAGGGAATGGGACACAGCACGGGGGCCATGGTCCAGGGTGCACGTAGATTTCGCTGGCCCATTCCGAGGAACCATGTTTCTCCTAGTCGTGGATGCGTTCTCCAAGTGGCTGGAGGTTATCCCGGTAAAAAGCACGTCCTCCGCCACGACAATTAGCCGGCTAAGGAGGGTCTTTTCCACGTTCGGTTTACCCGACACTTTAGTCAGCGATAACGCTAGTTGTTTCACCTCCGCTGAGTTCGGGGCATTCATGGAGGCAAACGCCATTCGGCATGTCACATCCGCACCGTTTCACCCGGCCACGAATGGCCAAGTGGAACGGTTGGTGCGTACAACGAAGGAGGCGCTGCGGCGCATGGGCCCGGGGGACCTGAATCACCAAGTGTGCCAATTCCTCTTAGCGTATAGGGTGACCCCTTTGGCGTCCGGCTACTCGCCGGCAGAGCTCTTGATGCGGCGAAAGCTGACCTCGCTCCTGTCCAGGCTAGACCCAACGAGAGTCGAGGATAAAGGGAAAAACGTTGGGTTGGCAGTCTCGAAAGGTTTCGCTGCCGGTGACCCTGTTCACTGCAGGAACTATTCCAGCGCAGGGCCGGCCTGGGTACCAGGGACGGTTGTAGAACAGACGGGGCCAGTGTCGTACCGGGTCGAGACGAACACCGGCCTCCTCTGGAGGAGGCACGCAGATCAACTGAGGCACCGAGTGATTGGGCCAGTCAATGGAGCTCAGCAACAGGATTCAGCGTTAGGGTTCTCCCCCACCCGCTTAACTCAAGGGGGAGACAGCAGTGGTCTACAGTCCCAAGCATGGGGGGAAGGAAGCAGAAGCAGCGGCCCCGACTCATATCCTTTTGATACGCCAGTCCTATCAGGGGCCGGGGAAGGGGGAGAGGAGTTCGCGACCGCTGCCCCCGATAGCGATTTTGATTTTGATTTTGCGAGCCGGGGGGGTTTTCAGGAGTGTTCCCCCACCCATCCAAGCGAGAAGAGGGGTTTTTCGTTAGCCCCCAGTGCCCCCGGTTCCTCCCTAAGAAAGAGCACACCTCCCAACAACGCCGCGGAGCCGCGGAAAGTCACTAACGAGTCTCCCTCTCATATTACAGGACAGGAAACCAGGGGACAAAGAGAAGGTAGCAAACCCGGGGAGAGGCAGCCCGCATCGAGACCCCAGCGTGTTCGAAATAAGCCATCTTGGCTGAGAGACTTTGTCTCCTAAGGGGGGGGAGTGTGTTTAAGTGTGGGCTCGAGACTTTGTCTCGTCCTAGGGGGGAGGGGTGTTGTGTTCTGATGGTTTTATTGTACACACGGATAACAATGTATCTGAGCCAATGTAACCTTGCCTATAGCAACAAGTAACCTTCAGCTGTATCATATAAACCCTGTAATAGGACGCGAGCTAATGACCACCAGCTGGCAGCAGCGAGCGTCCAAGCTCTCTTGGTCCAAACTCATCAAAGGCAACAGCGCGGGAAGTTTTCCCGCCACCACCTACACCTGGACAAGAAGGGCGTGACCTGCAATGACGTCACGCAGACAGTAGCCAATGGGCTACCATGGCACCACGTTCAAATGTATTACTGCTGTATATAAAGAGCTATCGATCCGCCATTACCTCATGTTCCCTCTGACCACGATGCAATAAACCTGAGTTAACCCAGCCCGAGGCTGTGTCCTGTGTCTTGGTTTGCATACACCAAAGAAGTGAAGCTTGAACTTTCACTAGAGCAAAAAGGAGTAAATTGGGGGTATCTTACCATGCATATAAAATGAAAACACAGAACTGAACTGAAAATACAATAGTGCTGAGAAACGGGGGCAGTAAACAAAGACCAAGTCTTAATTTGAAAGACCAGAGCAGAACTTACTGGCAGGGCCGGCATCAGAAATTTCCGGCCCGGTACTCGCCCCCCCCACACACACACACACACACATTTTGGCCACACCCCGTGTTTTTCTGCTCATGCATTATTTGTTTGCGCATGAGCACATCAGTGGTTTCCTGGTGGCACCATGCCCCCATGGTTTTCTGCGCATACACACATCAGTGGTTTCCCGGCGCTGCCAGGCCCCTGTCATCTCCAGGCCCAGGATGGGAGCCCTGATGGTCCCTCCTGATGGCCACCCTGCTTACTGGAAAATACAATATTTCTAGGAACGGAGAGGGAGATTTTAAAAAGCAGTTGCAACTAACAATTCTCCTTCAAAGTAAGCAAAGTTTGTGTGTTCCTGTCCTCTTGGGCATATTTTAAATATGGGGACATTAGTTGTCACTTGTTTCACACAGGGGAGTAAAACAGTTTTACTTTTTTAAAAAAAAATCATAATTTGAAAGCCCTTCACTCATAGCTCCCCAAATTTGGCATAAGGCAAGAGCAGACTGTCTGCTACATCTGTGCCATGTTTTGTGCTGATCAGAAATTCAGTTTCAAAGTTAAAATATTTTGTTTTGAGTGCCCCCATTTTTAGAATTGCCTTGTAGAGTGCGATTTTTATTTGCTGCACAATAGGCCTGTGCAGTTGTGATACATGTATTGAAGTTTAAGCGGAACAGAAGGAATCTTTCCCTTTTTTTCCTAGCTAAGAATGGCACCTCCTGTTGAGTCATCATCACCCAGTAGAAGTTTACTGTGGAATGAACAATCTCTGACCAGTTCAAATTTATCCAGCCTAGTGTATTCCATGATTCATTCTATCTGTCTAGTGATCTGCAATGGCTCAAGTGACTAAGATGCTCACTGGGAGGCGGAAGGTCAGCAATTTGATTCCCGACTACTGCAGGACGGAATGAGCTCCCATCTTTGTCCCAGCTCCTGCCAACCTAGCAGTTCGAAAGCAAGAAATTGCAAGTAGATAAATAGAGACCACTTCAGTGGGAAGGTAACGGCATTCCGTGTGCTCCGGTGTCTAAACATGCCTACCACAGAAATGTCTGCAGAAACAGACAGCGCTGGCTCTTCAGCTTTGAAACAGAGATGAGCACTGAACCCTAGAGTCGGATACGACTGGCTTTCGAGCAAGGGAAACCTTTACCTTTCGTGATCTAGCGATCTAGCAATCTATCTAGCAATCTATCTAGCGATCCATCAAGTGATCTATCTAATGATCTAGCAATCTAGCAAGCTATCTAGCGATCTATGAACCATTCATTATGTCATTTCCTGCCATAAAACAGAATGAATGACACTAGGGGAAAACTTTACCCCACCTCTGCACAATTAAGAGAAGTCAGGATGCTTAAAAGTATAACCTTTTGGTGCCATTATTTACTGCATGTTCAACAATCACTACAATATGTTGTTGTTCAGTCGCACAGTTGATTCCGACCCTTTGCGACCCTATGGACCATTGTTCTCCAGGCGCCTCTGTCCTCCACCACCCCCTCAGCACTCCCAGTTCTGTGCCCATTGTGTCTACAATACCATCTAGCCATCTCATCTTTGGCCTCCCCCTTTTTCTTTTGCCCTCCACCTATATTTGTCAAATATGTATTTGTTTGTGCATTGTGTTTATTCTGCACATTTCTCCCCAGGTTCTCTGAGTGGCAAAATGATATTGTTGTTAAACCAGTTTTAAAATCTGGGGTATGGAGATGCCTAGAAGGAGTGACCTAGGAATTTTGATTGGCTAGGTCAGAATTAACATACTGGAGTCTATCTTTGCTCTCCATGAAGGATCAGATCAGTGTATTACCTACAGGGCACAGGGTATGTCGCCCTTGATCTGTGTGACCTTTATTTGAGCACAATCTGGATTAGAGACCACACCACTATTCTTAACCCCTCAAAAATAATCTATTTCCTGATATCATATCCTACAATATTTATTTTTTGCCAAATACCCCCTTCATCTTTCTTCTAATCTAAAAAAATCCCCATGCGTTATAAACCTCACTTGATTCTTGTTGTAATTCACTTCAATGAAAATAGATGTCACCCAAAGGAAAAAAAAACGGAGAAATATGAGGTCATGGTAGTGGTGATTCACAGTGATATTCTGTTTAGGAATGCCAAGGAGAGAAAAAATCAATATTCATGGCCAAGTGCAATATTCAAAGACATATAGTCAGGTAATAGACTTAATCCCTCAGCATTAGAGCAGCAAGCTAATGAGCATTTTAAACTGCTACAAATAATGCAAGCATATTATGAAGATTTACAATGGAAGGGATTTAGAAAGGTACAACTGCTGATGGAAAGTCGCTTCTGAGAAATGGAAAACTCTTATTTCTAAATAATTGCAACTATAGCCATAGCTAACTACTTTGAGGGTGTTATAACAATGTGCAATTATTTGCTTTTTTAGAAAATTCAGTTTTTAAAAACCTCTAGTTTGTGGATATGGAACATCATTTTATGTGTCCTTCAGCAGTGCAGCCCAACAAATTTTTAGTAATGCCATTTTATTTATGTGTTATGTACTTCCAGAAATTTCCATACCCATATTGCCAGCAAGAAAAAGGATTCTAAGTTATACATAATAAATAGCAGCCTGAATGCTGGCAAGACCAATGGGAGTATTTTATATAGTCTATAGCAGGGGTCATCAAACTTTTTATGTTGAGGGCCAGTTCACAGTCCTTCAGACTGTTGAGGAGCCAAACTAGTAGTGCCACTGGCAGCGGCGGCAGCAGCAACCACAGGGCTGGCATCAGAAATCAGATATGGTGATTTTTCATGGAACTGTTTTTTACACTTATATCACTTAATTGTCTACTGTCTTAGCCTTGTGTACCTTAATTTCATTTTTTAATAATCTGTGTTTAAGACAACACCACCAAAATATCCTCTTTATGTTGTTTCCAAATATACTTGAAACCAATTGGTTCATTGTCTCTTCCCTTTAACACCCTCTTTTCCAGGAGATAGAAGAGCCAATGAGCCAACTGGCTTCAAGTATATTTGCATACAACATAAAGAGGATATTTTGGTGGTCTTGTCTTAAACACAGAACTTTAAAAAATGAAACTGAGGTACACAAGGCTAAGACAGTAGACAATTAAGCGATATAAGTGTAAAAAACAGTTCCATAAAAATCTGTAGGAGATAATGGGGAAAGAGATTTAGAATTATTACAGTATTTATCTCTTCCACTGCAGCTGAGGCTGGCCTGTTATGGCTTGCCTGCTGCATTGCTCCCCATGAGGGGCAGCAGTGGTGCTAAGGTGCCTAGGGGGTGCTTCCTCCTTCACCCGGGGGAGCCGAACACTCCGCCTCTTCTAGGCTCTTGGATGTGCCTGGATTGTGGGGAGGGGGGGCATGGCCCATAATTTCCCTTATTTTCAAGTCCAAAACTTGACAGGTATGGAAAAGGGCCTCCTAGCAAGAGTTATGCATGGAAGAATTAGCACCCTTTCTTCTGTCTATCTACCAACTTCTGTAGAAATCCATTAGTATTATTCCAGGGCTTTTTGCCCCCTGAAGCACAGCTCATCACCACTACAGTTTATTTCTAGGGGTAGACAACCTCATTCCCCCTAAATATTTTGGGATAACAACAACTCCCTTCATGCCTCAGTTGGCATGATATGGGGAAATTGTATTTTTGGAATTCTAGTCTGAACCTGTACAGCAGTGGTTCCCAAAGTGGGGCACACGCCCCATGAAGGACTTCAGTTCCCAGAAGCCTAAGTCAGTACACTGGCTGACCAGTGCTTTGGGGAGATGTTATGTACGTACAATGTTGCTTTAAGAAATGTATGAATGTAACCTGACCACAATTACAATGTAGCTCAGCTGTTAAGGAACGCGAGTTAGCTGCCCATAGAGGGCAGCTGCGAGCGTTCAACTCACATGGTTCACATTCCTCAAATCACGGACAGCCACGGGAACTCTCCCGCACGATCAACAACTACAGAAGAGAGGCGTGGCTTGGAACGACACCACGCCGGTAGCAGCCAATGAGCTACCGTACTGCTGTATATAATGTGATGTACCTCCGCCATTACCACATGTTCATCCTGATCATCAACCAATAAACCTGTGTTAGTCCTCACTGCGACTCCTTCTTTGTCTTCCATGCAAGACACTAAAGGAATAGACTTAGGCTTCTGGGAATTGAAGTCCACAAACTAAAGTTTGGGAAACACTGCTCTACAGGATGTTACTCCTCCAGAAACTCTTTTAAAAGTCTTCCTATAGCATTCAAACAGCAATTTGTATCTTCATCTGGCCCCTCACCCTGCAGCATGGCAAAGACAATGCTGCTTTTGCCCAACCTCTTTAAGCATGCCATTAACCCAAATGCCTTTCACTGTTCTTGCTGCTGAATTAAGGCATAGTTCCAAGCAGAACTCTTAGCCAGACAAGGCCAGGTGGTCTAACTATAGGGGGCTTACTTTGTTCCACATTACTCCATTTGCAAACAGGTAGTACATATAGTATGATTTCTACTGATCTCTATTTTTGTAAGAAGCTTTCATTGGGCTTGGGAGAGAAATAAGAAGGAGAGCTAAAGTCTTTCATCTGTTCTAATTGGGTACATAAAATTTTATTGCTTTCCATTACTTTTAATATTTATTCTTTGAAGTTATTGAATTAATTAGTTGGATTGGAAGGTGCTGGAAGGTAACTATGTAAAAGGACAGACCAATCTAAGTTCATTCATTTAATAACAAAGCGAAAGCTTAGTTTCAACCCAGTGCATTTTTTATCATCAGTAGTTTCACCTTCTTTTGGTTTAATTCAGATTTGGTTGCAGTTTGTTTATTCTTGAAAATAACACAAGGGCAGGAATTTCATTTGGCAGTGCCATTAAGCAAACATTTTAACAAACTCTATATATTCCTTCAAAAATTAAAGATAAATTTGATTTGGTGGTGTTTACCCTTCTTTATACCTTAAAGCCCATCTGATCCAAAAACTATGTCATTGGGTGAGGTGTGAGACACTCACAGGTTAAGCCAACTAGGCATTTGGTACAAATGTGTGTCAAGAGATTAGAAAATTAAAGAATCATGGATACTGATGCTCTTTTGGAAAAGTTGGTTTTGTAGTCAGTGCTGGAATTCGCGGGCTGAAAGAAGGTTGATACTTACCAGTAATTGCAAGAAGGCAATACTGGCTGCTAATCAGTGTGAGAGCAACCTTCTGGGCCAAGTCAGCCCATTCCCTGGTACTCGGTTACCCTGGAGATGATCTCAACTGTATGAATGAGGGACCAGAAACTGCTCTTATCTTCATGAAGTTTGGATAAGACTAGCTTAACTAGCTTTCTTTTTTTAAAATAGTGCTTTTTCTGTATTGCTTCTGGCTCAAATTCTTATTTGACTATTGCTTCCAGTATATTTTTATATTATCTTTTGCAACTGTTTGAACTCATTTTGAACTTTTCCTGCTCCTCTTGTCTCTACACACACACACATACACACACACACACACACACACACACACCTCATTTTAAAAACCAGTTGTTTGGATTTTGGAGCTCTTACAATCAGTCCTTGCCTTAGAAACCTACTGGGTATCTGTAGGTTTGTAGGTGTTGCAGAGTCAAAAATACATAACCTTGTGAATTTTTGCACTCTCCAGAAGCCCTGACTAGTTTGATCAAGCTAAAGTGTTGTGAAGTTGCCAAGATAGGAAGATTTCCCCAGCCATCAGCACATTTGGTCCTCCTAGATTCCCCCAACCCAGAAGAAACAGGGTAATGTGGCTGGGTGGTTTACATGGGCCTTTCTGAACCAGGACCATAGCCAGAAGGTGGCCAGGTATTATTATTATTTTCTCATACTTCTATAGCCACCCAACTCACAAAGACTCATATATATGACGTTTTTGCCCATCATGAAAAAATATCCGCCCACCCACATCTAGAATCCTGGTTACGGCCCTGTTCTGAACCCTGTGGTATCTTGACAATGTGTATGGTAAGGTTGGTAGTGCAAAGATATATTACTAAATTTCTCATTCTTCTTGAGACAGGCTGACTCAGCAGATCAAGATAGTCTATCAAGAGATCATCGATGACGTTTCTCACCTCCAATGCCATAGCAATTCAAGGGGCTTTTCTCTTCACTTTCTGCTTTTCCTATTTGTAAAACAGAGAGAGGGAGGGAGGAGCTGGCTGATTGGTTAGACATTTCTCAAACTGTGTTCCTCAGAACATGGGTGGGCTTCAATTCCCAGAAGCCTAAGTCAGTACATTGGCTGATCAGTGCTTTGGGGAATTGACTTAGGCTTCTGGGATTTCAAGTCTAAAAACCAAAGTCTGGGAAACACTGGGTTAGACAGAGACAACAACAACCTATTCATTGCTTCCTGTTTTTATGTCCTATTGCCAAATTGCAACTGTCTGTGCAATGCTCCATTGCTAATGTTGCATTATTATCTAGCTGGCCAGGCTCTACCTGGCTTTTTAATCATGCCACTCAATGCTTGTTTAGTTCATCAGCTGTCATAGATTCTAAACTTATCAGTTCAAACTGTGATTATAAAGTAACCAAAATTCCTTTATTTACAGGTACATGCCCAAGAAGTATAATATCCCAAACGGAAACAGAATATGCAAAAAGTCCAATGCTCAGAAGAAGGGCAACTGCCAAAAACAACAATATTGTGAATAATACTCAAAAATATGTAAATTCCGAAAAAGTGTAAATCTTAACCTATAAATCCAAGGGTTAACCGTTGGAACTGGCTATAGGTTGCTATGCCTCGCCCTACTTGCCTGCACTCACCCTTCGTGCACACGGCCGATCTGGGTACGCAGGTCAACGAAGGATTGAGAAAACCGGCAGTGGGGCAACAGCCCCACAAACGCGAAGAAAGGGAAACAACTTCACTTCCCAACATTCCTTGCGCCGCGCCGCGCCAGAGCCAATCAGGCTGAGAGGCTCTCGCACGGCGCAGCGTTCGGAAACGCGCCGCAGCCAATCGAAAGAAAACCATTTTTAAAAAACGCAGCACAAACACAAAGCACCAACCCATAACTACAAGCCCCAGCGTCCTGCGCGCCATGAGCGCGCAGAACGCTGAGGAAAACGGCGCCCGAAAAATTAAAAAGAAAAACAACTCACCGCCTCACAGCCAAGCACACACCAGCCGGCTTTCTTTCCCTCACCCACGGCGCCTGAAGGTCCCGACTGGAGTTTCCCCTTTAATATCAGTGGGTGGGGGTTGCGATCCCCCTCTCCGCTGGCTACCGTAGGGTTGGGAGGTTTGTGGGGACAAAAGGGGTATATTGCCCCAACCCTTCTGGACCCAGAGGACCAGGCAGAGTGGATCGATTCCCCCCCTCCTTAAAACAACTCCGTCTTTTCTTCTCTTTAAAAACGGAGTTGTTTTAAGGAGGGGGGGGATCGATCCACTCTGCTTGGTCTCCTGGGTCCAGAAGTGTTGGGGCAATATACCCCTTTTGTCCCCACAAACCTCCCAACCCTAGGGTAGCCAGCGGAGAGGGGGGTCACAACCCCCACCCACTGATATTAAAGGGGAAACCCAATCTACTTTCATGACTTCACACAATCAAAGCACCATAACACACTAAAGCCCCCCTCCCCACCACCTAGCCCACCCTTCCTAACCCCCAATGACCATGCCCCCTCCCCACCACCTAGCCCACCCTTCCTAACCCCCAATGAAAAACAACTCACCGCCTCACAGCCAAGCAAACACCAGCTGGCTTTCTTTCCCTCACCAACAGCGCCTGAAGGTCCCGACTGGAGTTTCCCCTTTAACATCAGTGGGTGGGGGGTTGCAATCCCCCTCTCCGCTGGCTACCCTAGGGTTGGGAGGTTTGTGGGGAGAAAAGGGGTATATTGCCCCAACACTTCTGGACCCAGGAGACCAGGCAGAGTGGATCGATTCCCCCCCCTCCTTAAAACAACTCCGTCTTTTCTTCTCTTTAAAAACGGAGTTGTTTCAAGGAGGGGGGGAGAAATCGATCCACTCTGCCTGGTCTCCTGGGTCCAGAAGTGTTGGGGCAATACACCCCTTTTGTCCCCACAAACCTCCCAACTCCAGGGGAGCCAGCGGAGAGGGGGGTCGCAACCCCCCACCCACTGATATTAAAGGGGAAACCCTGATCTACTTTCACGACTCCACACAAACAAAGCACCATAACACAATAAAGCCCCCCTCCCTACCACCTATCCCACCCTTCCTAACCCCCAACGACCACGCCCCCTCCCCACCACCTAGCCCATCCTTCCTAACCCCCAATGACCATGCCCCCCTCCCCACCACCTAACCCACTCTTCCTAACCCCCAATGACCATGCCCCCTCCCCACCACCTATCCCACCCTTCCTAACCCTCAACGACCCTGCCCCCCTCCCCACCACCTAACCCACCCTTCCTAACCCCCAACGACCATGCCCCCCTCCCCACCACCTAACCCACCCTTCCTAACCCCCAACGACCATGCCCCTCTCCCCACCACCTAGCCCACCCTTCCTAACCCCCAATGACCATGTCCCTTCCCCACCACCAAATAAATAAATAATTTTTTAAAATTACTAAAAACAGTCAAACACATCCAAAAATACACAAAAACAAAAACACCAAAAACAAGACAAAGTAAACAAAGACACAATCAAAAACAAAACAAACAGACAAAAAATACAAATTCCAACCCCCCCCACCCACACACACAAAAGAAAGAAAACAAGCAAACTTACCAAAAGATGTGCTACCTCCACCAGGACTGGAAAAGAAATGAATAAAGAAAGAGACTACTTACCAGAAGAAGCTCCACCCAGAGGCCAGGAGAGAAAAAAAAGTCAAAATACAATAACCCCTACCAGCACCACCTGCTGGCCACAATAGTAAAAACAATTCAAAAACACACAACAGCTCCAAATAAAAGGCCACAAGAGTAAAAACAAATCAAAAAGATAACACAAATTCACAATTTTACACAAAAGGTCACACCAATAAAAACAAGTCAAAAAATTGCACTAAAACACACTTTAACACAAATCACAAACATATGTCAATAAAATACAATAGAAACTTTTAAAAATCCTGTGCTGAGTTATAACTCAAATTTAAACTCAAAACATCTAAACACATTTTAAAAACATTGAATGTAAAAAACATTTACTTTTACATTATTAAAATTATTACCTACGGTACAACTAATTAAAAAAATTCAAAAAACTAAAACATTATTCGCTTACATAAAACAATTTGAAAAAATTATATCATACTTTCTTCTTTTATTAATTCTCAAAAAAACCCAAAAAAGCAGATCACAGTTAATAACAGCCAAGCCAAAAAATTTTTACATAAATAAACATTTAAAAAATTAAAATTACAGACTAAGCAATTTTTAAAAAACATTAACACAATTTAACCTTCCAACACAATGTAAAACTATTGCAAACATAAAATTGGTTCATTTTTTATTAAAACACACGGGGGGAAAAGCCCGGCAATGCCGGGCAACCCTTGCTAGTCCTTGAATAAAAACTATATCTCCTTTCCGAAGCTATCCGTTAAATTCACTTTTCATCAAGGAATCTAAAAATGTTAAAGATGAAATAGTTTACATATGTACAAACAATATAAATGAATAAAGAATACTTATTTATCCTGGTTATATACACTGCATTCAATTTTAGGCAATAGGGTAGAATATAACAAAGACAATACTGTAGGTTGTCTAAACATTATCAAAAACATACATTCTTCCCTAAAATAACAGAAGGCTAATCACCTGGATTACAAATTAAAGCAAAGTGCTTACCTAAATCTTCAAAAATTATTTCATGAATTTTAGCTTGTGTTCATTGTCTCTCTACGAGTCTGTATATGGTGCATAAGAACGTCAAGGTGGTGCTATGTATTGAAAGTTAATATAGAAGGTGAAGACTACAGATGATTAACAAGTAACACCTTGAGTCGGATACAAAGGGTGGAGGGGAGATAATACTCATGACCAGTATTGCTGTTTAAAGTAATTACTGCAATGGTAAATCACAAAAAGGATGAAAGATCAATTTCAGAATTGAGACCCTGTGAAGCTAAAGTTTCAAATTGATGAATATGAAAAGCTTCACACTGTAATAATCTTTTAATGAGATCAGTCTTCTCATATTTAAAGGGGCGGACCTGTTCTATGACAATGAACTTAATATCCATGTCTGAGTGACCAAAATCTCGATAATGGGCAGTGAGTGGTGTTGTGAGATCGTTCCCCCATATTTTCGATTGATGCTCCGATATTCGAATTTTAATCAATCGAGAAGTCTGGCCGATGTATCTTTTCCTACAAGGGCATTCAATCATGTAAACTTACGTGGGTGCTGTTGCAGTTGCTAAATTGATTTAATTTAAAAGTGTAATCTTTGCTGGGTATGATGAGCTCCTTAGTTTCCCAACTTTATTTACACTGAGCACAATTGTAACAGCAAAAATGCCCCTTAGCTAAAGGTTCATCTCTATGACCATGAGTGGTGTGGTCAGATTTTGTTAATATGTTAGAATGAGTTCGAGTCTTTCTAAAAGCTATCATAGGTTTAGCAGAACAGCCAGGTAGGCATTGCACTATATGCCAGTATTTAGGGATGTTTTTTTTTTATGGTCTGACCAAGGGGAGTAAATTCGAATGAAGTAAAAATAGAGTTAATACTCTTTCCTTACATCTAAACAGGTTAGTTCTAGGAGTTTCATTGATCTTTTTGAAATTGCAAGAGACGATATGGTCAGGAAAACCTCGTCTTTTTAAAGTGTTGGTAAACGTATCTGCAGTGGCAGATACGTTTGTAGGTAGAATTTCTTTTGGCCCTGGCGAATAACCCATATGGAATATTATTCCTGACATGTGGTGGATGAAATGATGTATATCTCAAACAGGCACTTTTGTCAGTGGGTTTTTTATATAAACTAACACTGAGTTTTCTGTCCCTGGAAATATATATGTTGAGGTCTAGGAATGGATGGGAGGTAGGATCCACTTGGTATGTGAACTTAAGATTCTCATCTTGCTGATTGAGCCACATGACAAATGGTTCAACACTGTCACGGGTATCCATGATGAAAATTAAATCATCTATGTATCTTTTATACTGGAGAATATGAGGTAAGTATGGGTTGCAATGTGGATCGTAAATGTGTTATCTTTCGAAATTGATCATGAATATATTGGCTAGGCTTGGCGCTAAGGCAGTGCCCATTGCCACTCCTTTAATTTGTAGGTAAAATGTCTCACCGAACCTAAAATAATTGTTTTCAAGCACTAAATCGAGTAAGTTGATAAGGAAGTGTGTAGCTGGTTCAGGTGATAACCTAGACTCAGGAGCCTTCTGAATAGGGGCATGGCCAAGATGGGTTAACACACTTTTCTGAGAGCTTGCGCACCACAATGTGTTATTAAATGAGAAACTAAATTTAAAAGCTATAAAAAATTCCTCTGAAAAAGTGAACTGAGAAGCTGCTAACTTCTGTACTTGATAATCTGTATTCGGGGCTCAGAGTTCAGGAAACAGTGCTGGCTGGTAGGGCAAGCGGCAATAGCCACAGCTGTACTAGCTGGGCTGTGGCGAACGGGACCATTGAAGAGGGAGATCGAGGAATGCGAGAAAAGCGAGAAAAAGTTGGAAAATAAATGACAGACTTTGGTGTTGTGGCTGACAAGGCTGATGGCACGAGCAGGAGCATGGTGTTCGTGGTGCCCGTCGACGGAAAAGTAAGTGCAGAAGGAGAGAGGAAGTTGAAGGAGTTAAAAAAGAGAGTGGAAGAAAGAACGAGAGGGAGGTTGATGGAGGCGGTGGTGGAAGAAATCGAAAGTTAAGAGGCAGGCTGAAATTAGAAGGGAAACAACGGTGGAAGAGGATTAGCCATGAATTGTTTTGGAGTGTTTGAAAAGAAGGAAAAGAAGGAGAGGGAGAGAAGAGTGAGAAGAGAAAGGAGATGGAAGGTTTTGGAAAAGGTTTTTTTTGTGAAGTCTCGAGCGGAGGGGGAAGGAGGAGGAGGAAATTGGCCTGGGAGGCTGCAACGGACAATAATATTGTTTTTCTCTTTGTTACATGTTTGAGAAGAGGATCTTCCTTTTTGTCTCTACCCTTCGAATAGCAGCGGTTTATTTTATTTTATTTTCATTAAGGAGCTGAGTTTTTCTCCCCCCACTCTATTGAATATTGGCTGAACTTGAGCAGGGAATTTTATATTGCCTTTTCTCTTTTGGGCGTCATCGAAGGATTTTTTCCTCCTCTACTTCATTAAATTACAAATATTTTGGACATTAATTGTGAGTACCTGGATTTAGTTTTTTCCTTTCCCACCCACCCCCACCTTTTGAACTGACTGTGTGCATTTTTCTTTTTCTTTTTTAGATTGGATACATTTTTATAATTATTTAGTCGCATTTATTCTTTTGCACTTATATTTCTTTTTTCTTTTTTTAGTTTATCTTTTTGTATACAAGCCTTTGTTTTTATATTTACAGTTATCCATATTTGCATTATACACACCTATAGGTTTTTTTAACATTTATCTTTGACATTTATCTGATTCACAATTAATTTTTATTATACTTAATTTGTGTTAAATTAATGATATTATTAATCAATTATAATTGATTATATTAATTTTATTATTTGAATTAATTGGATATTAATTAAAGGGGGAAAGGGGAAAATATTTCTGTTGCTGCTGTTTATATTAATTGATATAATTAAATAGATAGGAGCAGAATTGATTTGGAGAAGAAACTGAAAATAGGGGAGAACTATTGACTCTGAAATTAATTGGTAACCTTTGATTTAAGCTTGTTATAAAGTGGTATATCTAGTTGAATCTGGAGTTAGAACAGGGGGAAGAGTTTGGAGGAAATAAAGGGGTAGTTGCATTGAGATTATTATTTGAAGCTACAATGGAAAAAATAGGAAAGGGAAAGGGAAAGGATGAAGAGGTGGTGAAGCCCAAGAAGATGGATGCAAAGAAGGACGAGAAGAAAGACAAAACAGCAAATGAAGAAGCACCCCCATCAATAGCAGCACCTGAACCTGCACCAATGGATCAAACACAAATTATGGTAGAGTTGGGGAAATTGTTTTAAAAATTTGAGAGGATGGAGGAGACAAATGCGAAGGGTTTTCATGAGATTAAGGAAACAAGGGTAAACGATAAAGATGAGATTATGGAAAAACAAGATAAGCTTGTTGCAATGTTCACTGATTTTTCTAAGAAGGTTGACTTTAACTTTCAGAGGATGGATATAGGCGTGAAGGTGATGCAAAAAGATGTGAAATTGATGCAGGATGATATGAAAGGGTTACATGAAGAAGAAAAATAAATTAAAGTGAAAGTAGAAGCACAGGAGAAAAGGTTAGACACGATGGAAGAGATGATGAGAAAGCAGAACATAGTAATTTGTAATCTTGTGGGGAAAACACCAGACCAGCTGAAGGAGAGAATAGTTGATTGGCTAAATAGCTTGTAAATGGGGAAAGATTTTGAGAATGAAGATATTGCAAATGTTTACAGATTGGGTGCAAAGAAAGGGGAAAGTGTACAAAGAAATGTTTTGGTTAAATTTGCAAATTGGGGGGATAAATTAAAGGTGATGGCCTTTATAAAACAAGCTGGGTCTGGCATTTTAAAAATTGACTGGAATGATGTTGAGGTTTATAACGATATATCAGTTGATGAATGTGGTTGGCACTACAAGATGAAGCCGGTGACAAAACTTTTGAGGGAACGTGGGATTAAATACAATTGGAGATTTCCACAACAACTGAGATTTTTTTATGATAAGAAAATGCACACGATTGATGCAGGAATAGATGCTTTGGAATATCTGTGTTTAATTGGTTTGGTCAAGGTGGCTTTGCAAGAATGGCTTGGACTAAGAAAAACCTTAATAGAATTGGGACGAATAGAAAGAAATTGTGGAAATAAAGAAGAGAGGGGTGCTACAGGAGGATTTGATGTGGGTTCTAAAGTACTGATGGTGGTAGATGAAGGGTAAAACAGGGTTTTAGTGGATGGGGAAGAAAATAGAGTGATGCAGGGGAGAGAAATAAATTTTATAATTAAAAAAATATAGATTGTGCGCTAGAGTGTTAGATAGTATGCACATCTTCCATGTTCCCCCCTCCTCTCTTTGATTGTCAAGGGCCACTTTTTGGAGAAAGAAGTGGGGAGGGTAGGTATGATTGTTTACTGTTTTTGTTGCTGTTATTGTTTATGTGTGGTGGAGGGAAGCACACCCATAGGAGGTAGAGGTGGTCATAGAAGATGGTTATTAAGATTAAGATATCAGAAATGTTAAAGTATTATCATGGAATGTGAAAGGTACTGGTTGTCAAGTGAAGAGAAGAAGATTAGAATCAGCCCTGAGGAAAGATAAGCCGGATATAGATTTTTTTACAGAAAACTCATCAAAAATCGGGAGATACAAACAAGATTTTTCTAGGATGGATGCAAATTTATGAAAAGTCCTATGGTACTTCAAAGGCAAGAGGTGTTGAGGTCCTGGTTTCAAGTAGATTAGGTTTCAAGATGACAAATAGCATTTCCGATCCGGAAGGTAGATATTTAATAATAAAAGAGAAGATTGACGATGAGGAAATAACTTTAGTGAATATATATGCACCAAATGATCATCAAGGTGAGTTTTTAGATAAAGTATATGGTATATTGGAGAAGGAAAGAACAACAAAAATGATTGTGGCTGGAGATTTTAACTTAATAAGGTCAAACGTAGATTGTACAAATATAGCAAGGAGTGGAAGAGGATTTAAAAAGCAGATTCTTGATAAATGGCTGAAAGCTCTAGGTTTAAAAGATACATGGAGGGAGGTTAAAGGGTCGGCAAGGACTTACACATTCTTTGCACAGGTGCATAATACATACTCCAGAATAGATTACATATTTGTAACAGAGAATATGATCAGGAATATAGATGAGGTGGAAGTGGGAATTTTTAAAGAATCAGATCATGCAAAATTGTTGGTGGAATTTAAGTTAGAGGGAGCAAAGAAAACCAGAAGGAATTGGAGATATGATGCTAAATTTTTTAAACACCATAAATGTAAAGAACAAATAATTGAAAAATGAACAGAAAGCTGATATTGGAATGATACGGAAGAGGTCACTTAATTTTGAGGAGATGACAGGTCTGAGAATAAAGTGGGACAAGTTGGAAATGATACTGTGTAATATTGACAAGGAAGAGCAACAGAAAATAAAGGGTAAATTTAAATTACATGTTAAAGATAATTTGAAGTATTTGGGGATAAATATTTCAAATAAATTTGATGATCTTAAGAAATTGAATTATGAAAAACAGAAAACAGAAATTAAGGACAAAATACAGCAATACCAAAAGTTGAAGTTGTCTTGGTTTGGCAGGATTGCGATATGTAAAATGATGTTGTTACCGAGAATTAATTTTTTATTTAATAACCTGCCGATCCAATTAAATGATAAGGAAATTAAGGAATTTCAAAATATGTTAAATATTTTTTGTAATGGTGGAAGTAAACCTAGAATAGCAAAAAAATGGTATTTATCTCAGAAAGAAGGAGGATTAGGATTGCCAAATCTGAGGAATTATTACAGAGTTTTTCAAATTAAAAATATTGTGAACATTTTAGTGAGGGAAAAGGTAATCTGGGAAGAAATTGAGATGAGGGATCTAAATCAAATGGGGAAAATGGTTTTTTTAGATAACAATATGGGGAAAATAGTTACAAAAAATAAAATGATGAAGAAAATGTTGGGAGTATGGAAGAAGGTGAAGAAGGAATTGGCCCCAGACACATCTCCGATAATAGAAATTGAGGATATCAAAATTTTTCCAATAAAAATGGACAATAGGATGAAAGAAGTTCCTTTTAGAAATGATGTTTTCCTGTTGAGAGACTGGATATGGGCTTGTAAAGATAGAGAAAGAAAAGCAGACATATATGCACTGTGGAGGTTGAACTGGCTCCAGATAGTGTTGGTAAATAAGTGGAATAGTAAATATTTGAGGGAAGCCAATTTGGAAAGAGGCAAGACTGATTTTGAAGAATTGATATTAAAGATAAGAAAGGGAGAAAATGGAATTAAGGGCTTAGTAAACAAAATATATATAATATTAAATAAAGATGGTAATCCACAAGAAACGTTGAAAATAAATTGGGAACAAGATTTGAAAATAAAGATTGCAGATAAGGTTTGGAAAAATAAATGGAAGAAAAGGATTATGAGAACTATGTCATAACATAATTATAAAATGTTGTGGAAATGGTACTTGACCCCAGTGAGGTTACATCAGATAGATAACAATAAAGATAAAATGTGTTGGAGATGTAAGGATACACAGGGAACATACGAACATATGTGGTGGGGTGTTAATGTGGTAAAAGACCTTTGGGGGAAAATTGAGAAAGAGATTTGTGCTATTATGGGTACAAGATTTAAATTGGGGCCAAGTACTGTTTTGTTGTCTGATGTGGAAAATATTAATTTAACTAAGGATAAAAAAGTTACTGTCGATAATGTTGACAACGGGTAGACAGTGGAATTGGAAAAATGAAGTAATTTTGAAAATAGAAGAATGGTACAAGGAGATGTGGGATCTTGCATTGAATGATAAGCTAATATGGGAGATGAATAAGAAAAAGGGTATAGTTAAAGAAAATAGATTTTGGAAAATATGGCAATTATTTGTGGATTACTCATTGAAGGGGGATGAAGGGAATAGACCAGTACCAGATCAAATGAGTTTTTGGGAATATAAAAAACAACTGTGACATTCCGCATCCTCCATGGCATTGTACAATACACTGGCTGTATATTGTGAAAATTGTTTATTGTATCTTAATTATTGTACTTTTATTTTACCTTAGTAGTAGGATAGTAATGTAGTGAAATAATAATTTCCTTTTATTTCTTTTTAAAATTGAAAATGGTAATTAAATTAAGGAGTATAAGAAGTGAGTTTGAATATGTATATTAGGATAAATGCAAGAGTGTTATAATGTATTAAAATCTTGGAAATGTAATCAAAGATGCATGGAAAAAAGGGGAGGTGTTATATTACTAAGTCTGTAATTTAACTGTATTTTTATGTTTTTCTTTTTTATATACTGTATTTATAATTTTGTTGTTTGCATTTTTATTCACATTTGTTTTGTTTTAGTTGTATTGTTGTTGATATTTTTGAAAATTTAATAAAAAAAATAAAAAAGAGCTTTCGGAATGACGTTTCTAGCTGCCTCTATAGGGATATTGGTGTAGAGTGCTTCTACATCCATATTTAATATTACTGCACCATGAGGCATGTGGGTGCCTTCTAACTCCTGTATAAACTGAGTAGAGACTTTAATATATGACAGGGTGTCCCTAGCGAAGCAACTAATATGTGAGTCGATGAATTTCGATAGGGGCTCTAGATTGGAATTAGTCCCCGATATAATAGGTCTGCCAGGAGTTGGGGTGCCGGGTTCTTTCTTTTTATGCATTTTTAGAATTAAATGGAAAATAGGGATTCTATAGAAATCTTTTTAAAGGAATTTATACGTATTGTCTGTGGTGTAGCCTAATGAGAATCCCTCCCTAAGTACCATTTTAATACTAGAGGAGACTCTATTGGTGGGATCCTGTAAAAGTTTTCTATAGAAAGAAGTGTTAGTCAATTGTTTATTGGCCTCTGCCAAATATTCTGATGTGTCCATGACCACAATCCCCCCCCTTATCAGCAGCTTTTATGATAATAGACTGATCATTGGCTAGTTCGGTGAGAGTTGTGTGGTCCTCCTTAGAAAGATTTTTTCTGATTTTAAAATGTTGTTGTTCTGCATGTTCAAGTTCTTTGAGGACTAGTGTACTAAAGTCTTCAATAGTGGGATTGGTTAAAGGTGGTGTGAAAGTGGACTTGGGTTTAAATTTACTTACAGTTGTGGGCTCCATTCCTTTGAAAAATACCTTTAGCTTAAGAAGTCGGATTAATTTGAAAAAATCTACTCGAGTGTTGAATGTATGATGTGGTGAAGTAGGGACAAAATTAACCCCTAAAGATAGGAGCGCCATTTCTTTTAAAACCTTTTTAGCCCTTATTATGAGTGAGCAAAAGAAGACAAGATATGCCATCATTATTTTGACCCATTGCTTTTCTAGAAATAACACTTTACATACGATCAGTCAGTGACTTTAACAGGATTTCACAGGAACTGTATTCACCCCCTCTTAGAAAGGAAAGAAACAACAGCATCCATTTTAAACTCACAAAATCAAAGGCTCCATTTCAATTCATTACAGTGGGAAGATTGGATAGAATTATAATAAGTAATTAATAGTAGCAATATAAATGTTGGAGAAATTAGACACAAAGACATATTACATCAGGGTATAACTGTTTTATAAAACTACACATACTAGGGAAAATGCATATTAAAATGCATATGAATTTTGTTTCATTTTTAAACATTTGCAAATGTGGACCATAATGAACATTAATTTATGGAAATGAGAAATTTACTAAAGCTGCAATTGATAGATCTGTGTATGGGGCTCTGATAGAGTGATTGATACTGGCACATGCATGCAAGGATACTTTCCTTAAACAGCATGTATTTCTCACATTGTATCACTTACATAAAGGCAGATGCCCTGTCTCTGCTCATAAGAATTTGGAAGCATGCACATTATGAGTTTAATTGGAGGCAAAATGGCAGGAAAATTAAGTTTGACTGGAGAATTTCCAACATCTTTTAAATTTACATTCCTTAGATCAAAGGGATACTGTGTAGTATTTCCAAATGTTCAATGATGAAGACAGTGGTCTTCAAACTCATTACAGCCAAGATAATTCAATAACGCTTTACACTGAAATCATTCTGTAGTCTTCAAAGAAATTACAACAGTCTATGCCTCCCTTTAACAGCCATATCAGATTAAACAGAGCTAAATAATTTGTACTCAATAAATGCTGTGTGGAAAGGGATAATGAACAGAAGGGCACTGCCAGGAGTTTCTCCTTACATACATTTAGATAAATAGGGACCACATCAGTGGGAAAAGATCTTGGGAACATGAAAGGAGCTTCATTCGGATGTCCCTAGAGCAGAGTTTCTCTAGCAAAAATCCTTTCAACCCAGAATAATTTCTGACATGAAATTATTATTATTATAGGGCAACAGCAGTGTGTCAGAAAGAAGCTGATTAGCATTTAATCAAATAATATCTGCATTACACTCAACCACCAAGTGCCGGACTACCAGTCTTGTGTCCCCACTCTATCTGATAATCTACTTTTGGAATGCTGGCAATTATTTTTTTAAAATGGTCTTATGTTTGCAACATAGTAAAGGTAAAGGTTTCCCTTGCTCGAAAGCCAGTCGTATCCGACTTTAGGGTCAGTGCTCATCTCTGTTTCAAAGCTGAAGAGCCAGCGCTGTCTGCTTTTGCAGACATTTCCATGGTCATGTGGCAGGAATGACTAGAAACCGGAGCCCACAGAACACTGTTACCTTCCCACCAAAGTGATCCCTTTTTATCTACTTACAGTGTCTTGTTTTCGAACTGCTAGGTTGGCAGGAGCTGGGACAAAGATGGGAGCTCATTCTGTCCTGCAGTACTCTGGAATCGAACTGCTGACCTCCCGCATTCCAGTCGGTGTCCTAGCCACTTGAGCCACTGCAGTCCCTTATGTTTGCAACATAGAAGTAACCTATTTGCTCCATCTTTAACAACACAGAGGTAGGTAGTGCCAAAATATCTGTTTCCCAGATTTGTTTGTGATGTTGTCTTACTAGCACCCTTGATAAGTATTTGTCTGATGGCCAAACCACAGCCATTTCAAACATCCCAGGAGGAAATAACATAGAGAGGGGGGGGGGGCACGGTTATTGAAATATACAGAGAAAATGCAGAGACGGGTGCATAAAGAACTTAACATAACCATTCCAATAAGAGAGTGGAAAGGAGGTTTCTTCTTATTTCTGTGTCAGACAAAGTGGCCAAAAACAGCACCGTAAAAAGCAAAGGAGAGAAACAACGGCAGATTTGTCTGGGCCACCTTAAAATTCTGCTGTGTTTTTAAACCTAAAAGTGACTTGGGTGTTTCTTTGCTGAAAGTTGGAATCTTTGATGTTATTTTTACTAAAGATATGGGGTTTGGGTAAAACTAGAAGAGTTAGTTCACTGGTTAAAGCAGGGGTGCCCAAACAACAGCCCAGGGGCTGGATCTGGCCCCCAATACCAATTCATCTGGCCTGTGAAGCCCACATTGCTCCCAGAGGTGGAAGTAAAACGTGCCCGTATGGGTGCGTTTTACTTCCGCTTCCGGGAGTGACGAGGGTTTTGTGGGCTGAATGAATTGGCGTCAGGGCTGGATCTGGCCTCTGGGCCATAGCGACCAACCCCCTGAACCACGTTTGGGCACCCTTGGGTTAAAGCCAATATGCTGTAGCTAGCATAAAAAGAAGGCCCTTAAATTGCTGTTGAAATTCTGTTGTGTGTCTCCTGAATGATGGTGTCGTCAGTTGCAAAGCTCTGCTAATCAAAGGCTCCCCTTGCTGATTAGGAATCAGGATCCTGGGTTCAAATCCTGACTCAGCCAAGAAAGCTCACCGGGGACATGGAACTGATAAAAACCATACCTCAAATATCTCCCATACTTTGAAAGCCCTACTAGGGCTGCTATGAGTGCATGCAATTCAGCTGCTCGCCATTAGCGCAGCTGATGGAGCTCACGTAGCTCCAATTTACCCAATGAGTAACTAGCGCGGGAAACCTTCCCGCCGCAGGTGAACTATAGCAGGTATGCAGTATGTCAGAAAGACGTCACCGATACTGCAACCAATAGGTGCCTTCGGGCAAGATTCAAATGTATTATGTACCATATATAAGGAGGCAAGGCTCTGCCATTGCCTCATGTACAGATTGACCATGTTACAATAAAGTAGTGTTTAGCCCATCTGCTGGCTTGTGTGCAATCAATCTGCCTACATCAAACCCTAGTAGGGCCACTATGAGTCAGTTCTGTCTTGACGGGACATGGCAACCTGTGATTTTGGGGATACATGAGACTTCTCATTTTCCATGAGTCCTGTGCACTTACACCCAAGTGCTCATAGACGATAGCAGTTCTCTTCTCTTGCTTCTTTCTTACATGGTGTTGTGTTCTGTAAAGCTGTGCCTTAACAATGTACCCTTGCCATGTGTTATCAATGTAACCTTTCTGTGTGCAACATTATAACCATCAGCTGTATCAATGTAAACCTGATAAGGGGACGCGAGCTAGTGACCACCAGAGGGCAGTAGCGAGCGTCCAGCTCTCATGGCTCAGATTCACCTGGTTCAGCAGCGCGGGAAGATTCCCCGCCACCTCTTCACCTGGTCAAGAAGGGCGTGACCTTCTATGACGTCACACAGGCAGCAACCAATAGTCTGTCGACGAGCCACATTCAAATGTATAGTCAACTGTATATATTGAGCTACTCATCCGCCATTACCACATGTTCCTCCGGATCATCATGCAATAAACCTGTGTTAAGCCAACCTTTCGGCTGTTTCGTTGTCTTTGGTCCCTTACACTAAATTGGCGACGAAGGTGGGATCATGGCAGCCCACGGGACCAAGACATGCGCCGGTTTCGAAATCAGGAAACCGGGCGACTGGGAGATCTTCGAGATGGACTTCCAGGCAGCACTGATTGAGTCCGAAGTCACGGAAGAGGCAAAGAAAAGGGCCATCTTCACCAGGATGCTCGGACAAGAAACCAAGAGGACCTTGGTGGACCTGATTGCACTGAGGAGGGTGAGCGAATTCAAGGCCAAGGAACTCATGCAGATGCTGCGTGAGCACGTCCGGCCCGCCACGCGATGTTTCCCACTCGGAGTGCATTTTGGAGGCGAGTCCAAGCGCCCGGGGAGACGGTTGCCGCATTCGTGGCGGCCCTGCGGCTGGCGGCCGGCCCGTGCAAATGGGAGAATGCCGAAATCACCCTCCGGGACTGTGTGCTGTGCGGCCTGAACGACGCCGAGACCCAGCGCACATTAATGAACCAAGAGCCGCCTCCCACGTTGCAGGAGGTCGTCAGAGCGGCCCAGGCCGCAGAAGCGACAAAGGCCGGGGTCCAAGAACTCCAGGACTGGCGGCCGAAGTCGAGCAAGGCAGAGGCTCCGGTACAGGTGGCCCGGCGAACTTCGAGGTCGTCCACAGAGAGCAGCGACGACGAGGACATCCGGAGGGTCCGGAAGGAGAGCCGGTGATGCGACGGCTGTGGAGCGGCCCACGACCGCGTAAAGTGCCCCTTCCGGAAGGCCGAGTGCCACAACTGCGGCCGCCGCGGGCACATCGCCAAGGTGTGCAGGAAGAAGCGCGAGACCCGGAGGAGCTCCGCAGACCGCTCCGCGGGGCAAGACCGCTCAACGAGACCCAAGGACGGCGCCCAGGCCACGCGGAAGCAGGACGGCGTGGGCCGCATCTCCGACGGCAGCGAGGACGACGCCCCAGTGTTCAGCGTGTCTACAGGACACCCCCGCTACTTTGTTGAGGTACTAGTCCAAGGGGTTCCCATTAGGATGGAAATTGACTCGGGGTCCTCATATTCTATCATTTCCCAGAGGGAGTTTTTGGGAATTGCCCCCCACAAGTGACCCAAGCTCAAAGTGTTGAGGTCCACACTACAGGACGTGCAAGGGAACAGCATTCCAGTGTTGGGGGTTGGAGAATTTCAGGTCCAATTCAAGAAACACGCCGCGTCCCTTCCCCTAGTCGTGCTCAAAGGGGGAGATTGCAGCCTCCTCGGGACTCAATGGTTCCAGCCCCTGGGTTTGTTTATTGGGGGGGTGCACGCCGTTGGGATGCACGCCGTTGGGTCTGACCCGATCCAGGAGGTGTGCGAGGCGCACCCCGAAGTCTTCAAAAAGGGACTGGGGAAGTTCAAGGGGCCCCCAGTGACTTTCGACCTGGACCCGGAGGTCCGCCCAATTCGCCTCAAACCACGCCGGGTGCCATTCGCACTCAAGGACAAGATAGAGGTGGAACTGGACAAATTGGTGGGTCAGGGAATCCTTGTGCCTGTTGATTCTGCGGAGTGGGAAACTCCAATTGTAACCGCACTAAAAGCCAATGGGGAGGTCCGCATATGCGCCGACTACAAGTGCACCATCAACAAGGCGATCCGCCCGAATGCATATCCGGTGCCGGTAGTCAGCCATCTGCTGGCCAGGTTACACAGGGGGAAGTGTTTCGCTAAGCTCGACTTAGCACAGGCCTACCAGCAGCTTACGGTGTCCCCTGCCGCAGCTGCCGCGCAGACCATAGTCACCCATAAGGGGGCGTTCCAGGTGACGCGCCTCCAATTCGGCGTGAATTCGGCGCCAGGAATTTTCCAGTCACTCGTGGAACGCCTCCTGAAGGGACTAGAGGGGGTGTTGCCTTATTTTGATGACGTGTTAATAACGGGGGGGAGTCGGGCTGAATTGGCCAAGAGGTTGGGGAAGGTCCTGACAATATTCGAAAAGGAGAGGCTGAGACTGCGAAAGGACAAATGCGTCTTCTTCGCAACCGAGGTTGAGTTCCTAGGGTTTTGTGTGACTCCTGAGGGAATAAAACCATCCAAGTCCAAGGTGGCAGCCATTAAGAAAGCCCCCCGCCCCACCTCCAAGCCCGAGTTGCAGTCCTTCCTAGGGCTGCTCAACTTTTACCACTCCTTCCTCCCCCGAAAGGCAGCGGTGGCTGAACCGCTATACAAACTGCTAAAGAAAGACCAGGCATGGAAGTGGGGCGATGACCAAGAGAGGGCATTTAGCGAGCTAAAAAGCCTCCTAGCGTCCGATGCCATACTGACCCATTTCAACCCCAAACGCCCAGTAGTTCTGACCTGTGATGCATCTCCAGTGGGGGTGGGGGCGGTGCTGTGCCACGTGTTGGAGAACGGAAGGGAGGCCCCGATAGCATTTTACTCCAGGTCCCTGTCCCAAGCGGAGAGAAACTACGCACAGACAGACAGGGAGGCACTAGCAATAGTCGCGGGGACGAAAAAATTTCACGATTTTCTGTATGGCCGCCCCTTCACCATTGTGACGGACCACAAGCCCCTGCTAGGCATCTTTACCGCAGATAAGCCCACCCCACAGATCCTGTCCCCGAGGATGCTTAGGTGGGCCATTTTTCTCAACGCGTATCAGCACGCGTTGGTCTACCGGCCCGGGAAAGAGATCAGCCATGCGGATGCTCTATCAAGGTCTCCCCTCCCCCTAACGCCCAGCCAGGTGAGCAAGGGATAGCGGGACCATCAGGTCCTCATGATAGAGGTGCTGGATTCACCCCCCGTCATGCCCGCCGACATTGCCAAAGCGACAGAGAAGGACAAGACGTTAGCGGCAGTAAGCTCCTGGGTGCAGAAAGGGTGGCCCGCGTCCTCCCCAGCGGAGGAGTTCGCTCCATTTTTCAGGAAAAAGCTAGAACTGTCCCTAGAGAGGGGGTGCCTCTTGTGGGGGCAGCGGGTGGTGATTCCCACTTCCCTTCGGCCGCGGGTGCTCAAACTGCTGCACGTCAGCCACCCCGGCATCGTGCGATCCAAGGCGCTGGCCCGGAGTTACTTCTGGTGGCCCCAGCTAGACGCCGACATCGAGCACATGGTCGGCACTTGTGAAAGTTGCCAATGCTCCAGACCAGAGGAGGCCCGCCTTCCCCACAGGGAATGGGACGTGGCTAAGGGGCCGTGGTCCCGGGTGCACGTTGATTTCGCGGGCCCATTCAGGGGCACCCTGTTCCTTCTTGTAGTGGACGCCTTCTCCAAATGGCTGGAGGTTATCCCGGTCACGAGCACCTCCTCGGCCCAGACCATTAGGCATTTGCAGAGGCTCTTTTCCACGTTCGGCATACCCGACACATTAATTAGCGACAACGCTAGTTGTTTTACGTCCTCCGAGTTTAGGGCATTCATGGAGATTAACGCCGTTCGGCACATCACCTCCGCCCCGTTTCACCCGGCCACCAATGGCCAAGTAGAGCGCCTCGTCCGCACCACGAAGGACGCGTTGCGGCGCATGGGCCCAGGGGATCTGAACCTACAAGTGTGTCAGTTTCTGCTGGGGTACAGGGTAACCCCGTTGGCGCCAGGATACTCCCCCGCAGAGCTCTTAATGCGAAGGAAACTGACCACCATCCTTACTAGGCTAGACCCCACGAGGGTAGAGGACAAAGGAAGGAACATCGGGCTAGAGGCCACGAAGAGTTTCAGTGTAGGCGCCCCCGTGCATTGCAGGAATTACGCCAGCACGGGTCCAGCCTGGGTACCGGGCATAGTTGTGGAGCAAACTGGCCCCGTGTCGTACCGCGTGGAAACCAGCACAGGGCTCCTGTGGAGGCGGCACGCGGACCAGCTCCGACGCAGGGTCTCCGATGAGCAGGACGCAGACAAAGCAGAGAATAAGTCAGCGTTAGGGTTCTCCCCCACCCGTTCAGCCCAAGGGGGAGGGAAGGGGGACCGCGGGCCCACACCAAGGGGGGAGGAGGATATCCTCGTAGATACCCTGGGGGATCTTTCCGAGGAGGAGGAACCCGACCCCATACATATCTCGCGGAAGGTCCCCACAAATGCGGGTACCCCTACTAAGTTAGATTTTGGTTTCCAGAACCGGGGGGGGGGGGTGTTTCGGAGTGGTCCCCCACCCGTCCAAGCGAGAAGAGGGGTTTTTTGTTAGTCCCGACTGCCCCCGGTCTACCCACAATGGAGTTTTTCCCTTCCCCTAAGGCCGCCAGACAGCGGCAAGCCACTAACAAGTCTCCCTCTCCCATTTCAGGACAAGGGACCAGGGAACAAAGAAGCAATAATGCCCCCGGGGCGGGCAGCCCTCTTCACAGCCCAAACGCACATGCAACAAGCCATCTTGGCTGAGAGACTTCGTCTCATCCTAGGGGGGAGGGATGTTGTGTTCTGTAAAGCTGTGCCTTAACAATGTACCCTTGCCATGTGTTATCAATGTAACCTTTCTGTGTGCAACATTATAACCATCAGCTGTATCAATGTAAACCTGATAAGGGGACGCGAGCTAGTGACCACCAGAGGGCAGTAGCGAGCGTCCAGCTCTCATGGCTCAGATTCACCTGGTTCAGCAGCGCGGGAAGATTCCCCGCCACCTCTTCACCTGGTCAAGAAGGGCGTGACCTTCTATGACGTCACGCAGGCAGCAACCAATAGTCTGTCGACGAGCCACATTCAAATGTATAGTCAGCTGTATATATTGAGCTACTCATCCGCCATTACCACATGTTCCTCCGGATCATCATGCAATAAACCTGTGTTAAGCCAACCCTTCGGCTGTTTCGTTGTCTTTGGTCCCTTACACTAAACATGGGAAGGTGCAAAACTGAGTCCCTGGTCAAAGCATCATGTAAGAAAGTTCCCCTTCATACTTTGGTTGGCAACCCAAAGATATTAAGCGTGTGGCCCCACCTCTGATGTCCTCTGGTCTGCTAAGGGTTTGGGTTGGGGGAAACACATTCTTGAGACGACAATGGGAAGACATTCAGATCACTCTTTCACTTCCTTCTGTACACAGCTTCTATTTCAATCACTGCTGCTAGGAGTTTATGGGAGGTCAAGCAGAGACAAGTGATTACCTCCTTGTTTATCCCAAAGAAAGAATGAGCAGGATGTAGTTAACTTCCATGTTACCTCTGCTGACTAACAGGAAATGAAGTACACACAAACACACAGCAACCTTCCTGGTAGAGAAAATGAGACTGAGAGGAATTTGGGGACTGGGGGCTGGGCAAGGCTTGCAGAAGTAGAAATACCTTCTCTGGATCCTCCATAGGGCAGCTTTTGAACTTTGTAAAACAACTTTCTCTGTTGTCATACACACTCTAAAATTAAGTCATACCTGTCAAGTATCCCGGATTGGCTGGGATCTCCCATATTTCTCCGTTCGTTCCACCCCTTTCCCGCCACCATCCCATATTTGAACAGCGGGGAAAGGGGTTACTGCGCATGCACACCCATCACAAATGGTCTCTGTGCATGTGCAGAGGGGTTATACAATGTGCAGATGAGTTGTTGTGGGGCATGCTCACCCAGGCTGGAGCAGTTCCCGTATTTTTAGGAGCGGCGCTTGACGGGTATGAATTAAGTCCTACTGAAGTCTAAACATTACTATTTCAAAGTAATATTCCCTTGTGCAGTCAGTGTGATACAGTATAATGTGTCTGAACCAGAGGTGAGAAACATCCAGGGTTTTTAAACTACAACTTCCAGGATAGCCTAGTCAGCATCGTCACTGATCGAGATATGGGAGCTGCTTTCTATTTCTGGTCTGAATCATTACATATCTTTTTCAGATTCTCCAGGAGAAGGGCCACATGTGTTTTGAACATATTGCATCCTTCAAACTCTGAAATGTCTTTCTCTTTACTGGTGCAGCTTCTAAATCTCTGACATGGGCAAGAAATGAGATAGAGCACTGGGTTCCCCTGAGACAACCTTTTGTGACCCCTGTAACATCAAGGTGGTTGGCCAAATAGACAACAGAGGCCACATAGCATTGGTTATCCTCTGACACTACAGTTTTGTGAAGCACTAAATAGTGGGTGTTTGGCTACTGCTGAACTTCAGCCTTCTGAAAAATAATTCATTGCTGTCAGCTTAGGGGCAAATCGAAGTGTTAAGTTAATCGATAGGTATTCCATAAGGAAAAGTGCTTTTAAAAACTTTTTTTCTTTCCTTTTCTACACCAAAAGCTTTTAAAAGGATCAATGCTTCTTTTGAAGCAGAGAAACTGACAGGCCAGTATAATGTTATTAAAAGAGTTGAGGGTGGGAACAGTTTGCTTGCTTATTTTTCCTTTTTCACCACAACACATATATAATATTTTTGTGTAAAATGCTTCATCTCATACCTCTGATTAAAGACATTTAATAGCTGTTACAAAGGAAGCAGTATGAAGGGGAAATAAAGTAATTATACCTCAGCAATGTATTATATTAGTAGTAGTAGTAGTAGTAGTAGTAGTAGTAGTAGTAGTAGTAGTAGTAGTAGTAGTAGTAGTAGTAGTAGTAGTAGTAGTAGTATCTTTGTTTGTAGAGATGCCAACAGGATTAAACAGCAAATGTAAATGAAACCATGATAATTGTTTATTCCAATAATACATTCTGTATCATTTTTTGATTTAGTCCATGAAGATTCCAGCTCATTTTCCTGTTGTCACTGAGCTCTGATTTTACTCTGCGGGGGTACAGAAAATTTTATTTGTGAAGTCACAAAGTAACAAGTAATGTAGCTTTTTCACAGCTTAATTCACATGCTTAATTCACCTTTACAGTACAGTGTGTCTGTCTCAGTATTTTACAATTAAGGCTGAAATCCTGTTCAGTAAATTACACTGTATTAAGGTTGATGATGTGTGGCAATTTTTCTGGAAAAGAAAAATCTAATTCTGAGCCTTGAAGTTTCTGTGGCTCCCACAGAATTCCACATTGTCATGACGAAGACACTGAGGGTGTCAAGAGGGTGGTGGTGGGGAGACTATAATTTTAAACACCACTGTTGGAGGTATTGTCGCCCCTCCTCTCATCCAATCCCTCCCAACCATTTCCCTATGACAAAGGGGATTCCATGCGAAACTTGATACATTTTGAGGAAGAGGGAGTCTTTTTATTTCTGAAAAATTGCTGCAGCTGATGGCATCTTCAGCCTTATGCAGTGTATCTGTGCAAATAGGATTTCAGTCATGAAAGTAATATACTGGAAGAGCCATAAAAGTTAGGACATAAAGGCTTTACCAATCAGTCAATAAAATAAAGAACATACTTTCTGCCTTCACCCTAGCTCATATACTACCAAATCCTCCCCTCACTATCGATGTAATACATACAGAGAGTTGGTTTTAATGAGCTGGTTATAGGGGAATCTGTGGTAGAAATCAAATAAACAAGACTGAAAACAACATTTGAAGAAAGGGGAAGAATTAAATACTATACCCAGTGTACAGCTACCACGGAAATTGTATCTCCATGTTATGTTGTCATTCATGATGACCATGGTGAGAGCCAGGAGCTGCCATAGTTATAGCAGAAGGTTTGGGATTTCAGAGATTCAACCTCTAGTCCTCTCTGAATCACAAATTATCTAGGTTTAAGTTCTTTGAATGGCCTTACTTCTAACTTAGATCATAGGGTCATTGTGAAATAGAAAGATGGGAAAGAAGGATAGGATATAAATATGGAAATGTAAATAAATACTGCCATCATTGGTAGAAGCCCTGTAATATGAGTTGGGGCACAGACATTTATAATATGCTGATACTGTGACATTAAATACAAAATTCTGCACATCCCATGACTTTGGTGAACACTTTGACAGTGAGATGCCTTTGTAGTAATTATTCATTCTTTTTTGGCTGAATTAAAACAGCAATTTGTTTTTCTTCAGTCAAGAAACAACCTACAAATCAGAAATAATATGAAGTGACTGAAACATGTACTTCATATATCCAGAAACCCACAGAACAGGGTCTTTGTTTTGCTGTGCTGACCCAGACAGAGCTCATGCTGGATTGCAGTTGCTTTAACCTACAGTTTCAAATCTGAGAAACCTTTGCTGGGTAGACTAGAGGGTCTACTACATGGACTATGGGATGAATATTTACTGATTAGAGCTTGGGCTTAACTATGGAATACAGACAAGCTATCATTAGAAGATGAAATCCTTAAAATCTGAGAACATGTAATTGTCATAGCAGACATTTTCACACTTCCTGTGATTTTCAAATTAGTTTGGTTTATTATTATTATTATTATTATTATTATTATTATTATTATTATTATTATTATTATTATTATTATTATTATTATTATTATTATTATTATTATTATTATTATTATTATTATTATTATTATTATTATTATTATTATATTTAAATTTAAATTTAAATTTGTATGCTGCCCACTCGACAATGTGACTCAGGGCACCTCACAACAGTACCCATCTAATACAATAATTAAAAAGTCATTCATCTTCAACCCCAGCTGTGGGTGTGGCCGGGGGTTGGGATGGCATCCTCTGCCGCCCATGGCCACAGCGGCTCCTCAATCCCGGACATGAGTGGGGCCCAGGGATGGGGCAGCATCCTCTGCTGCCCGTAGCCGCAGCAACTCTTCAACCCCAGCCATGGTGGGGCCTGGGGTCGGGACAGCATTCTCTGCCACCCACGACCGCAGCGACTCTTCTTTATTATATGATTGGTCATCAGGAGCTAAGTGAAGGCTGAATATCTGGACCAATAATGAACTGCATCTTCTAATGAGAATCTTCTAATGTCTCACAATGAAAAAAGCAATCATCCAGCAAAAGTCTGTACTGGTTTACGAATGTGGGGAACTGTAACACAAAAATGAAGTTTCCCAAGCTCTCAAATTGGATTCATCTGAAGATTTGTTATAATCGTCTGTTCCAGAGCCCTAGCCAGGATTCTAGATGAGGTGTGTGTGTGAATATTTTTTCAGGAGGGGCAATAATAGCATGCATGCACACACACATGTACGTGCACGCACACACACACACACACACATACTTAATGCAATATTTTACTTTTATTTCATTGGAGAAAGAAGCATACAACACTAAATTATATCATTGTAATCCTTCAGAAGTTTTCTTTAAGTAAGTATGCTCTATCAATAGAATTCAGGGAATATTTGATCCAAATTTTCAAACAAGAAATTGCAGAATAAATTCAAACTTGGGATCTATAAATTTCTATCAGTGATAAAGGAAGTGGGTAAGGCAGTAATTTTTTTACTAATTTCTTCTTCCTCTTGCCATTCCTATACCCATAGAAAAGGTTATGTGGTGAACTGCGAAACCTTCTAGAAAAACACAAAGCTCTCCCAAAGGGTAGTGAAAATTACCTATACATTGGTAGACTGTACACCTATACGCAGAGAGAGACAGACACACAGAGAGTCACACACACACACACGAAGTCGTCCCTCATCCCTATTTATCTACTTGCAACTGTAAATGGGACAGATGACAGGAGCTCTTGGACCCTGCCTGGCGCCTCAGTGCGGAGCTTGCAGAGTGGTGTCACTGGCAAGCCCCATCCTGGGTCCCTCCCCGGGCTTTCTCTGTATTCCCCCTCCCCTGGGGCTGCATGTTCAATCCCCAGCTCCTTCCACACCCTGGAATCTTAATCCTCATCCGGCCCCACACACACACACACACACAAACACACCCAGGCAGGCAAGTGGAGAAAGGTGGAGGAAAAGGAAGCCGCAAGAGGCTGAAAGGGAGACTTTGCAGTCCCCCCCCCCCCTTGGACAGAAGGAGGCCGGAGCTGGGCGATCGCATGCTACACCTTATTTGGGGGGCAGGTTGTTAGCTCGGGGGGGGGTACCCCTCCCCCCCGGCCCCATAGCTATGGCCTTGGTCTGTTCCAGAATTCATGGGCAAAACATTGGCATGTGGAAGTAGAGCAGAATATCAGGACAGAGTACAAGGTGGGTCTCTTCCTGCAGATGGAATTCCCAAGATTGATATAAAATGTCCTACTGAAAAACATATTGGTGAAGGGATGCAGTGCAAAATATCCCTTTTTGAGTCTGAGACTGTTATTCATGTTGGTTATGACAAATCCCAGTTGTCTGCATTCTTCAGGCCAAATGCATCAAACATGTGCACAAAACACACGGACAGGACTCAGTTCTGTAATGTGCAGTTCCATACAGCAATATTGATCCCCAAAGACAGGTGGAAAATGAATTGCCACCAGAGGTTTGACACTGCCTTTAATTGACATGGACTTGCGAGCATATTACAGATCCATGACATAGATCCAAGCACTTTATATATATTGGCATTTTCTCAGTTGGATGTAAATATGCTTTGCAGAAAGACTACTTTTTTTTATAAAGCAACTTGTTTTAGATTTATGGAATATCTCTGAACTAATTCCATCTTGATTAAATGAATTTGAAATTTAAAATATCTTCATATTTTCCCATTACCTAGTAACTAGCAGATCTAGGGAAAAGCTGATCTAAGGAAAAGCTATCTGACGATTTAAGCGAAACATAAAACAGAGAACTGGATATAGAAGGAGATATATTGGCAGGCAGGAGAACCTCCTTGTTGAAACTCCTTTAGCACTCAAGCTGATTAATAGGCAATAAACGATGTCATAAAGCTGTGTTATGTTCAGAATTTGTCTAGAGAACAGTTGGATAGATAGCAATCTGGAAGAAAGATACCTGAAGCAAAACAAAATAAAAATATCTGTGAAACGCTGAAAAGCTGCTATGCCACTGAAAGATCAAATAACAGGCTGCATATTTTGTATTACACTTGAGCCATTGCAAGTAATAAGAAACACGACACTTCACAGAACTGACTGAAAGCATTAACAGTTATAGAATAGTACTCACATTAATTGGGGGGGGGGAAATGGGGGGGGGATACTATAGTTGGCTGAGTCTGATTTCTTCAGCACATTTTTCCCGATTGTATCCAGAGAATACAGTTACCTCTTTCTCATAATTATCAAAGAATAGCCAACTAAAACAATATCTATCAATGCTAGAGGTACCAAAAGCAAGACCAAAACCTTTCCATATGACTTTACATTAGTCTTTGCAGTGCATCAGCTGCTGCCATACAATTAAACAGTAATATTCATGATCATTTCCAAATTCTTGATTGCACTCTCTTAAAGAGCCATAATTCATATTCATCATTTCAACTCTACTCATTAAAGAATACTTAACTAGTACAGTTTTATTAAACAGAATGTTTAAACACCGTTTGCATAATTATCATATGAAAATGAAATACTCATTTGATAACTCATCCAAATGAAGGCAGCAGACACCAAATTCTTTTTGACAGAATTATATTTTGAATATCCAGTTTGTATTGTTTTTGTGCAATATACTGCATACCAGATGGGAGCAATCATCTTTGCCAATCCAGCCACAGGTTGAAGAAGGTTCCATGATTCATTCTGAGTTATTACCACCTGGGATATAACATCACTGTACTTTCAACATCATGAAGGGAATGAGTATGAATGATGTTCCATTGGTCCTCAACTATCACTCTTAAGCATCCTGCTGTGGCAGAACTCATAAAGATTGCAAAGAGAACTGGGTACCTGACTAGGTCATTTGTTTCTTCAAGAACAAATTATATTTGAATTCCTTCTTTTCCTACAGTCTGAATGAATTAATGAAAACCCATATTGCTTTGCCCTTTAAACTAGTAGGAGTCCAGGGCAAGAGGAAAGTGTCTCTTTTTCCTGTTAGCCTTTACGTACTTAAGACACAATACTGAGTTGGCCCTGGCTAAGTAGGGCGGGATATAAATCGAATAAATGAATGAATACTTTCCCCTCTTTTCAGATTGTGGTATCACTCAGCTACCCCACAGATTAAAGAAAACCCCAATCATTGATTTTTCTTCTTCTTCCATATCTAGGCCAGATGTGGAACTGCCAAAATGAAGCCAGCTCTTGCTGGATTCATTCTGTAGGTCCTTTCTCCTGACCCAGTGTGAGAAAGATTAGCTGGCACAAGGTGGCTTTTGCCCAGGGTATGCCTGATTGTGGTTCAAAAATACCACAATCTTTGAGGAGGATCTTTCTGTGATTGTCCATTGATGAAGTGGGCCGCAATTTGCAAAAGCCTATTCAAAATCAAATTTGTTTGCTTGCTTGTATAGATGCCATAATATTCTCTACTGATTGCGCCTCAGCAGACTAATACAGCTCTCCCTCTGAAAAACACCCCACGATTGTTGTAAAGATCATATCTGTCAAGTTTTGGATTTGAAAATAAGGGAGATTTTGGCCACACCCGTCTGTGGGTGTGGCCAAATCTGTGGGCGTGGTCAAATATAGCCATGTGACTTGCTGGGCTCTAGTCATGCCTGCCACATGGCCATGAAAATGTCTGCAAACACAGACAGCACTGGCTCTTTGGCTGTAAATGGAGATGAGCACTGCACCCTAGAGTTGGATACGACTGGCAGATTTTACTTTCTTAGGATCAAAGATCTCTGCAGGTGGTGATTGCAGCCGTGAAAAAAAAAGGCGACTGATGCTTGGGAAACAAGCTATGAGAAACCTGGGGAACATAGTTAAAAGTAGAGGCATCACCTTGCAAACAAAAAATTGCATAGTCAAAGCAATGGTATTCCTGGTGGTAATGTATGGATGTGAGAGCTGGACCATTAGGAAAGCTGAGCGCAGAAAAATAGATGCCTTTGAAATGTGGTGTTAGAAATAGGTCAATTCTAGAAGAAATCAACCACGACTTCTCATTAAAGGTCAAATAGTAAAGATGATGCTAAAGTACTTTGGACATCAAATGAGAAGAGAGGATTCACTTGAGAAAGCCTTGATGCTGGGAAAGGTGGAGGACAAAAGAAGGGGGTGACCAAAAATAAGATGGCTAGATGGTATTATAGATGCAATGGGCACAAAGCTGTGTGGGCCAAAGAACCCTTTCCCCATCTTCTTGGGGGACTTTTGGTTTGTTTGTTTTTTCTTTCTTGTTTACTCAGTGGCTTAAGTGATTAAGATGCTGACTGGGAGGCAGAAGGTCAGCAGTTTGATTCCCGAGTACTGCAGGACGGAATGAGCTTCCGTCTTTGTCCCAGCTCCTGCCATCCTAGCAGTTCGAAAGCAAGAAATTGCAAGTAGATAAATAGGGACCACTTTGGTGGGAAGGTAACAGCCTTCTGTGCACTCTGGTGTCTAGTCATGCCTGCCACATGACCACGGAAATGTCTGCAGACGCAGACAACGCTGGCTCTTCGGCTTTGAAACAGAGATGAGCACTGAACCCTAGAGTCAGATACGACTGGCTTTCGAGCAAGGGAAACCTTTACCTTACTCAAATTTAATTATTTTTTCCCCTGGGAAGCAAAGAAAGTGCAGAATAGTAAACCAGCCCCCTAGGGTTACCAACTGCTTGTAAGCAGCTTGGCTTTAATGAACTAGTCCTGCACATGGCTAGACACTCCCCCCCCCCCCGAATTAGGGTGGAGGTGCAAGGGATTAATTCCCCCAAGTTAACCAATCTATTTGTTCCCCACTGCAACCAATTGAAGCCCCAACACCTGAGAATGTCGGATCCAGCTTAAGGAAGGGAATTAGTAAAGAATTAAAAAGCAACCTCTGTAGTTTCCAAGCCTCCCAGCAGCTGAGGAGTTAATCTCCCTCCAGATGGTTTGTTAGAAGGTGGGGTGCTCTCTCTCTCTCTCATATAGTGATCAAACAACACCCCCCCCCATCACAAGTTAACTCTAGAACAGAAATGGAAAGCCTCCAACCAGGAGGCAGGGCAGAAACAGCTCAATAAAGCATGACAGTGAGAGAGACATCTCTCACTGATTTGCACCTGCATATATGAAATATTGCTCACCTAGAGTAGACTCCTGTCCCAGCATGGTTGCTCCGACCAGCAGCAGCAAAGACGAAGCCTCCATGACCATGTGGCAGGGAAGGGAAATGAAAGAGAAACTACAGAACGCCCCCACCACCTTCTCTCTCTCTCTCTCCTTCCACAAGCAAAAAGCCTGCCACACAGCGACCTCTGGTGGCTGGAAAAACATACTGCAGCTTCACCTGTGAAGGCTCCTAGTGAAAACCTAGTGAATCTTGGCCTCTGAGGCCAGTATCACCAGATGGTGTTATTGGATAAAATGTGCCTTCTTCCTTTAATTTGTATTCATTGACAATAATATTTACATTTGTCAAGATAAACAACATTCAAAAGGCCATCACAAGTGAGATAATTCCCATTCGGATGGTGAAGTATCTTGATTCTGTGACCTTGTTTGACTGAAGAGTGAGATAACTGCTGTGCAAGATATTTTCGCAAGCTGCTTTTTAAAAGTGAAACCTGTTTAAAATCACTTTTATTTTCAGAGATTTTTTCCCTCTATAATAACAATAATTGTGTACCATGAAGTCAATTCTGACTTATGGCAAAACTTTCTAGGGCTTTCTAGGTAGAAAGTCATAGAAGTAAGTTTACCATCCCCCTTTTCTGGTGGCCCTCTCTATATCACCTTTGATTATTTATTTTATTTATTTTATTTTATTGTCAAATTTCTATACCGCCCACTCAGCCAAAGCCGACTCCGGGCGGTTCACAACAATGGGTAAAAACATATAAAAACAAATAAAACAAATAAAAACCAGCAATAAGAACCCACCCCTAAAAAGAGAGGGGTGCAGGAACTGAAGAAACCGTGGGGCAGGCATCCTCCCCTATATTAACCACCCAACGGAAACCACCCCTCCACCTGCACCCCAAACTTGGCCCGCCAGCCAGGTTTTTAGTTCTAGCACTCTGCACCTGCAGACTCTGGCATGTACACTGTTAACTTATTTCAGAAACAGAATCCTGTCATATCAAAGTAAATGTAACATTGAACATACAAAACCTCTCTATGTGATGTCTTCACAAGAAAGCATGCATAGAGCAGTATCATAACATTCTAAAGGAGGACTTTACAGCTTTCCTTCCTCATTTAACTTCTTGTTTTCCAAATCAATAGAGTACGGTAAGATCTTCTAGAAATGCCTTTGTGCCTGTGGCAAAGGGTGGGCCTTCAGAGACACACACCACTACCAATGCACCCAGGCACAAAATGATTCAGTGTATCAACAAGCATAATGTCCCCCCAAACAATGCATTCACACACATACAAAAGAGCTGGCTTTGGGTTAACCAGATCCAAAGCTATTCCAATTCCCCACAAAATAATAATAATAATCCAGATCCATCAACATCTGCTAGTAGAAAAGAAGAAGAACAAAAAAAAATTGGTTCCTTGCATTGGTTCCTTATATTTCTTCCTAGCTAATGTGAGTTATAGATAAGGCACCAGAACTAATTTGTCACACCCACCACAAGCATCATTCAACTACAGCAGGGGTTCCCAACCTACAGCCCGTGGGCCAGACCCAGCCTGTGCAACCATTTCATGCCCACTGCCACTGTTTATGCATGTTTTACGTCAGCCATAAAGCGCACCCGTGCATGCCTAAACTCACCCACGACTGTCATAAACACTGAAGTAGCCGTGTTTGCAACAGCCATAAATACACCTGCTTCCGCTTCCGGGGGGCGTGATCTGGCCCACTCAACAGTCCAGGTGGTGTAATCAGGCCCATGGAGGAAAAGGTTTGGGAATCCCCTGAACTACAGGGTGTTTTTGTTACTCGCTGCTGTATTCATGGGGAGCATCTCTGCCAGTACCTTCATATACATTTGTAGTCCTAAAGAGTTCAAGATGGGGGAAGATTTTATTCCAACTATACTTAAAATATCGGTATTTCTTTCTAAACCTCTGTGGCTTGAATCCGTACCTAAAGATGACACCTCTGAAGAATAACTCTAGAAAGGCAATTATTCTGTCTCAGTTAAGAAACTACTTCTGGTTTTCATCTTTTAATCTTAATTGTCCCCTTCATCTTCTTTTCATGCCTCAGAGCATTAGCTATTTTAGATCAATGACCTTGAACTAATGATCTCAGTTTATTTCCACAGAATGCAGTTTCTTTAATTTTTCACTTCTTGTGGCTATGGTCACTGGATGTAGATTAAATAAAACCTAGCTTCAGAAATTGATGGAGTATGTGGTATTGAACATTACATTTAAATATGTGAAATCATTCTTTCAATTAATAACTGATAGTTTGGTTTTATAGACTTCTATAAACTTTAAGTATAACTGGTTGGATAGCTCAGTGAAGTAGGCATCTGGTTGAAAAGCCAGAGGTTGGGAGTTCAGTTCTTCACTCTGTGTCCTAGAATGGTTACTCTATGTGGCCTTGGGTAAGCTGCACATTCCCAGGATGCTCCCATGAGAAGGGAATGATAAACCACTTCTGGGCACTGTTTACCTTCAAAACCCTGAAACACTGTGACATAAACTTTGCATGCGATGCATAGCAGGCACCTTTGGGAAAGAGAAGGAGTTTCATCAGCACCACTTCTGCTACTATCTAAAGCAATGTCACCAATCCTAATGTTTTACTGTAGGCTGTTGTCTAATATGAGATCCTAACAAATTAGGTGTTCCTTCTTACCGCTGTATGCCATATCATGTAGGAGGCTCCCAGAATGATCAGTGAAGTTCAATTCCAGTTGAATCTACTTAGGATTGTTGCATAAATCAGGGAGGGTAGTGGGCCACTGAAACATGGGGATGCCTTTTCCATGCTTCAGGGCACACATAATCGTGCTGTGGGAAATCTTCGTACATCCAACCTATGTCTAGTCCTGTGCCTTAGAGGTGTAGGTGCTGCAGTGGCGTAGTGGTTAAGATGCTGAGCTGGTTTTGACCTTTAAAGCCCTATATGGTAGTGGGCCAGGCTACCTTAGAGACCGCATAGCCCTAAGGACGTCTGTCCATCCAACCAGAGCTGACTGGAGGGGCTCTCTAATAGTGCCATTGGTCAGGGGGGCTCGCCTCTCTGGCACAAGGAGGAGAGCCTTCTCTGTGTCCGCACCGGCCCTTTGGAACCTCTTGCCTGTGAAACTGCGTCTCCAGACGAAGTTGTTGCCCTTTAGAAAAGAACTAAAAACCTGGCTGGCAGGCCACGTTTGGGGTGCAGGTGGAGGGGTGGCTTCCATTGGGTGGTTAATATAGGGGAGGATGCCTGCCCCATGATGTCTTGAGTTCCTGCACCCCTCTCTTTTTAGGGGTGCGTTCTTATTGCTGGTTTTTATCTGTTTTTATTTGTTTTTATCTGTTTTTATCCACTGTGTGAACCGCCCGGAGTCGACTTTGGCTGAGTGGGCGGTATAGAAATTTAACAATAACATAAATAAATAAATAAATAAAAACTAGAAGGTCGGCATTTTGAGACCCGAGCACTCCGTGGCAGAGTGAGCACCTGTCATCTGTCTGAGCTCCTACCACACCAACACAGCAGTTCAAAAGCAAGAAATTGCAAGTAAATGAATAGGTACTCTTTGGCAGGAAAGGTAAAAATGTTCCTTGCACTCCAGCATCCAAGCATGCCTGCCACATGACTATGGAAGTGTCTGCAGACACAGATAGCACTGGTTCTCTGGCTGGAAATGGAGACAAGCACTGCACCTTAGCGTCAGATACAACTGGTTTTCGAGCAAGATAGATCTTTACCACTACCTTAGAAGCATAAGATTAGAAGCATAAGATAAGCATTGCTAAATAGGAGCCACTGCTGCACTGCACAAACCATGTCATTCTGACAAATTATGAAACATGAATTGTGGGTACATGCTTGTGATGTGGGATCATAATGATGCAATTAATTTTCTTTCTAATATTGCCAGTTCTTGGGGAATCAGTTATCAGTCTCCCTATCTATGCTGTTTTCTGATTGCAGACAGAATTAAAAATTTTAGCACTAAGGAAATCTTGCTGATTACTTTGAGTTGGCCAATTGATGTTGTACACAATTATACACAGTCAAAGGATCAAAGAAAACTGTGCCGCAGTTGCACTTTCAGCCTCCCACAGTTTCCCCAAAAGGGATGATAGGAAACTGATTCATAGAAGCTCCTGCTTTGACATAAATATTGCTGCCTGCATGCCTTTAAAGTTCAATAACACCTGTGACCACATTGGAGAAAGGGAGACCAATATGCATTTCACCTTGTATTTTGAATGTTGTGACCTTTTGAATATTTTTTCTGAAGAGAAAAAAGCCCTATGGGTATTAAGGACTGTTTGTTTAATAATTTCATACCCTTGATTTGATTGTTTCCATTGACCTTCAAGTATCTTTTATTGCAATGTATATTTGTTTTAGTATCACCACTTGGTCTAATTACCTAGATTATTCTATACAGTTCCCTACAGGGAAATGTACTGCTAAAGTTTGTTTCTTTGTTTAATACTAATTAAAAATCATTAGCCTGTGAATTAATCATCACTCTATTTTGTCCTGTCCATCATGATGGCTATCAGAATTTGATAAGCAGCGTAGTTGTTGTCATGCTGTGATCCAATACTCCTGTAATTATGGGCATAATGTTCTCCTATTGACATAGAGTGTCATGAAACAGACCATAATCATACCTGTCAAGTTTTGGCAAATTTCAGTCAAATAAGGGAAATTTCTCGGCCAAAACGGGAAACTGGACAGCTATGCTTATCCTGTGCTGGCCTCCAGTCTAACTCCAGTCTAATTTCAGTCTAACTAATACGGGATGATGGCAGGAAAGAGTGTAAAATACGGGGGTTTGACAGAAATTTCCCGAAACTTGACAGGTATGCGGTATAGCTTAGTTAGTGTACAGATCCATGCACAGTTCTCCATAATTTTGCTTTGTTTCTTTGTCCCTATCCGTTTCTCCATGCATGTTTCTTTCTGTTTCTCAACAATATTCATGCAAAACCCCTGTGTCAGGCTAAGGGAGTGTGACTGGCTCCAGCCAACTTAGGTTGTGATTACATTGACACATACTTTGAGATCTTTTTGACAATAAGTATGGGAATATTTTTCTCCTTCCCCACTACTGTGTTTTCTCCTTGATTGTTTTAATGGTTGACATTATCTTTTATTTTCAGAACCATTTTCCTGCTTTGGGGAGGCAGCTATGCTCCAGAGCGAATCAGTGCAATACACATAGCTTTCTAATGGTACACTGGGGCAAGCCAGGCTGCTGTCAGATTTGAGGCAGCTCCAGCATTTGGAGGATAAGTTCCCCATAGATAGCTTTGATGCTCACAGGATTAGACCCCAGCTGGAAGGAAGCTATAGTACTTGCAGGGTTACTGCCTCACCCAGGGGTGTGCTGGCTATGCTAAAAGGGCGCTGGACAGGGAAGAGGCGGAGCCTATGGAGGTACTGCATGACATCGTGGATTGAGCACACATCTTGGGTCCCAGCTCCTGCCAACCTAGCTGTTCGAAAGCAAGACATTACAAGTAGATCAATAGGGACCACTTCAATGGGAAAAGATATTGGGGACATGAAAGGAGCCTCATTCGCCCTCCTCGTGGATGGGGAGAGTAATGGATGGAGGTGAACTGGAGAGAAAGGCACTTCCCTCACCTTCCTCTCCCACCACCTTCACCAGACGATGGAAAGGGGCAAAAAGAAGGGTGAGGTGGCACCCAGTGGAGAGAGAGAGACCTTTAATCTACTTTAGCTGCCTCTCCCACCAACCCCCCTCTCTCCCCGGCACTTTAGTTCAGGAACCAAGGACACTGGCTGCTGGGATGGCATCTGCGCCAGAAGGGCGAGATATAAATAAATAAATAAATGAGTCCTCCAACTCCCATCCCCTGCCTTCTCCCTCAGAATTTAATCCAGTGCTCCCGCTGCTGTCGGCACCACCGCAAGCCGCAAAGAAACCTAGTGGGTCTTTCCCATACACCAAGGCCATGAGGGGGTAGGACTGGTTGATGTATGGTGGGCATCTCTGTGCACCAACCACACACCCCCCCCCCATGGCCTCAGTAGATGAGAACGACCCACTGGGCTTTTTTGCAGCTTGCGGCTCGCAGAGGCAGTGACAGCCGTGGCAGCACTGGATCGAATTGGTTGGTGCACAGCGATACCCAACATGCACCAACCGGCCATGGTGGGGGGAATGGCTGGTTGGTGCATGGCAATACCCGCCACATGGAAACAGGATCAAAGTTAGATTTAGAACAGGTAGATAAGTAGGCAGCAATTAAAGATGGAGGGTACCAGGACATCTGGAAACAGGAATCTCATAAGGAAGGACTGCAGAAAAGAGCACTGCTCATTGAGTTCCAGGTCCTTTTACAGCAGGGATTCTCAACCTGCAGCCTACTGAACCATTTCATGTGGCCTCCCACTGCCTCCACCACTCCAGGAAGTGCCATGTGGTGAAGGAAGGGCAAAATGGCTATCCAGCCCCCAAAGCTGTCTGAGGGAGCATGGCCCAGCCTCTGGCTTTAAAAGGTTGAGAACTCCTGTTTTACAGATTCAAAACTCCTGCTCTCTTTTGATATTCTGATTGGCTGCTGACAGCCCTTGCAATGCTATTGGATGAAAAACTTCTCAGGTGATTTGACAGATAAAGGGTACCAAAAGAATGCAAGATAGAGGGAACATGAAAGAAACACCAAACATCTCACTACTCATCTTTTCTAAATGTGAACCATTTGCATTTTAGAAACTCTCTTTCAGCAAACCCTCAAAGAGATGTGATTATATATGAAGGAGAGTAGGGAAACATGAGGGAAGAATGTGATCAGAATCAACTTGCACAACTGTGGTTCATTTTATGTTTGAATCAGCCTATTATGGCTGGAAAGGGGAATACAATTCATCTGTGCATACTTATAACTCCTGAAATTGTGGAGGACAGCTTGTGGCTAAGATGCTTGGGCAGATGAGGGTTGCAATCCAGCAGCATTTAGAGGACATGAGTTGTTGTCTGCTGCCTTTGGTCTTCTCAAGCTTCTTTAACACATTTGGTTGTTATTTGTAACCATTTGGGGGGTGCTTTTTTAAAAGCAATCTTAGCCTATTTTGCCTTCTGCCACACTTTCTTTGAGGCCACTTTTCTCCACTGCAGCTACCCAGTTACATCCTCATATGGCTAGTTCAAACATGGTTGTGTCCAGTTGTGGACATCAGCAGGTTCGCACCAGTTCGCCAGAACTGGTAGCAGAAATTCTGGCTAGCTCCGCCCATCCAAGTTTTGAAATAAAGTAGTCCTAATTTGGGTGCAATGCAGGGCTTTCTTCCTGGCCACACCCACCATACCATGCCCACAGTGTGGTAGTAAAAGAATTTGTAACCCACCACTGGTTGTGTCCACTTATTTGTGCAGATGTGAGCCACTTGTGCCAGTGTTGGCCTAATTGCCTAAAGGAGGTTCTCATGGAAGTCCTTAGTAGTTACAGTATTTTCATTCCTTGTGGTGATCTTTCTTCAACAACTTGCTGCTAAATATGCAGGGATGCTCTAAGACATTTTGTTTCTATGTCACAAAGATAGCACTTTCCCATCCTACTGTACATATGGATATCAGGTGAACTAGTAGCTAAGCCGTACTTCAGTATGGGTTAATACTTCTACCATGCCAGAGTAATCTGGCACAGACCTGCCCCCCCCCCAGATGCCAATAATAATGATACCAGCACTGCTCCCAAGCATCTGCTATCTGAGGCATGTGCCTTATTCACCCAAATGGTAGGACCAGCCTTGTGACTTCATTAAGAATAGTGTGTCATGAGGTGACCCCTATAAAATATTCAGGAGCACTCAAAACCCACCATATAATGTTAGAAGAAAGAAAAACAACTGTCCAAATGAAACATGCTTGGATTATCAATCAATCTGTTACCAGCTTTGAGGAGCAAATGCAAGATGATACAGCTTCCATAATGTATGCTTTTAGTAGATTTAGTGGTTTGTTGCCTGTCTTTTCTATGTCTTCCCAACAATATAAATCATAATTTTGCTTCCACCAACAGATGCTATCTGTGCTAGGGAATGCTAAAGTGCAAAAGAGAATTCTGTAGATTTTCCTTCATTCAGTATAAGCTACATCTCTTTTTTATAAATGACCTGCTGTAAAATAAAACACTAATATAAGACTGTTCTACTGGTATGGTTTACTATCTCTTTCTGGCTTTTTGGTTTATTGTGGTAAGAAGAGAAGTATCACTTAGGGATGTTAAAACCTGCTGAGTTGGAAAAGAACTGTTTAATAAGTAACATATGCAGTAATTAATCATAAATGTAGAGAATAAAAGGACTTTAAGCACTTTCACAAACGTTGTGCACAGGCAGAGCCTTAAATTAGATTTGATTCCTTGTGCATAATACCTTCCCACCTCATTTAAATCAATGAATTATTACAATAAATAGTATATGTATCCTCTACAGCTTGGGTCCAAGTACATCAGCAGAACAATTTATTGTCAGATGAGCCATCCTGGCTCTGAAGCTCTTTAGATATACAGTGGTACCTCGGTTTACAAATGCCTCTTATAACGTAATTTTTGGTTTACAAATGAAAATCCATTGAAAATAATGCCTAGCAATACGAAGATAAAAGGTTTTTTAAAATCCTTTTTCAATGCATTCTTATGGAAAACCGGTTTGCAAATTTTTTGCAATATGAAATGTCCCAGAGAATGCATTAAGTTCATAAACCAAGGTACCACTATACCTGTATCTACTCTCTGACCCATTGACCACTCAGGTGCACTTGACTTGAGAAGGGCCCTACTTGGTGGCTGCTTCTAGGTTGTGGACTTCTTTCTGTCAGGAGGTTAAGTTGATCTCCCACCCTTGTATCCCTTGGTGACAGATAAAAGACCTACCTTTTTAGCTAGGCTTATAAGAAGCTTATAAGCTGGGAGAAACATCAACAATTTGAGATATGCAGACGATACCACCTTAATGGCAGAAAGTGAGGAAGACCTAAAGAAGCTCCTGCTTAGGTAGAAAGAAGAGAGTGCAAAAGCTGGTTTAAGACTGAACATCAAGAAAACTAAGATAATGGCAACAGGCCCTATCAGTCCCTGGAAAATAGATCGGGAGAAGTAGAAGCAGTGAAACAGATTTTACTTTCCTAGGATCTAAGATCACTACAGATGGTGATTGCAGCCATGAAATAAAAAGGAGACTGATTCTGGAGAGACAAGCTATGAGAAACCTGGGGAACATAGTCAAAAGTAGAGATATCACCTTGCAAACAAAATTTCGCATAGTCAAAGCAATGGTATTCCCGGTAGTAATGTATGGTTGTGAGAGCTGGCCCATAAGGAAAGCTGAGCGCAGAAGAATAGACACCTTTGAAATGTAGTGTTGGAGGAAAGTACCCTATCAGTATCCTGGATAGTGAGGAGAACAAATAGGTTGATCTTAGAATAAATCAACCCTGACTGCTCTTTAGAAGGTCAAATAGTAAAGATGAAGCTAAAGTACTTTGGACATCAAATGAGAAGAGAGGATTCACTTGAGAAAGCCTTAATGCTGGGTAAGGTGGAGGGCAAAAGAAGAAGGGGCAGCCAAAAATGAGATGGCTAGATGGTATTGTAGATGCAATGGGCACAGAGCTGGGGGGTTTAAGGACTATGGTAGGGGGCATGGGTGCCTGGCGGGCAATGGTCCATAGGGTTGCAAAGGGTCAGAATCGATTGTGCAACTGAACAACAAAAATAAGAAGCAGTGTTGCCCATAATTTAGAAATGATGTTAGGCTGGTACGAAGACTCACCAAAGCATCATCCATTGGATCACTTGGGCCCAGTGAAAAGTGGAAGGCACACGTCATGGTCCACCAAGCCAGCTGATGACATGATATCCAAAATGGCTTTAAAAATGCACACAGGATGACTTGATTTTTAAGGTCCATTTGCATGCGCAGAAGGTTGTCACCAAGATGTCTACCATTGTGCAGACTTCTTGCTGAATAAAAACTACAAGGTATCCAAGGTATAAGCAAATACAACAAGACTGAGTCTTTTTTGGGTGATAGGCCCATCTCCCTTTTAAGCCTGCATCTAAAGCTTTTCAATGTTTAGTTCTTTTAAAAACTTATAATTTACTGTGTTTTTATTCCAACTTATTTTAATTCATTTATGAGCCTTTTTGAATCCCCTCACCAGGAGAAAGGCAGCACAGAAATTTTAAAAAATAGAACAGAAAGGTACAGCATTGTGTATGTATGCAGTTCAGCGGCTCACCATTAGCACAGCTGGCGGAGCATCACGTGGCTCCAATTCTCCAATGGTAACTTCCACGGGAAACCTTCCCGCCACAGGTGAACCTATGCTAGGTATGCACAAAGGACCGACTACATCAGATGAACATCACTATGACTGTAACCAATAGTTTGCCTCCGGGCTGAATTCAAATGTACTGTATGCTATATAAGGAGGCAAGGCTCCGCCATTGCCTCATGTACAGATTGACTATGTTACAATAAAGTAGTGTTTAGCCCGCCTGGCTGCTCATGTGTATTCAATCTGCCTACATCAAATTAGCAATGAAGGTGGGATAATGGCGTACCACAGGGTCCACCTTATCTCCGTTTGACATCTCCGTGCTGGAGTCATGGGAACTCTACGAGGAGCAATTCCTCTACACGATAGATGCCAAGAAGATAGAGGGTGAAGCCCAAAAGCGAGCCTGTCTACTGGCCCAGTGTGGGTTGCTGTTGTGTATGTGTGCAGTTCAGTTGCTCACCATTAGCTCGCCTGATGGGGTAAAGCCATCGAAATCCAAGGTTGCGGCAGTGCAGAACACCACCAGACCAGCCGCAAAGCCGGAGTTGCAGTCTTTCTTAGGACTCCTCAACTTTTACCACTCTTTCCTCCCACGGAAGGCATCCATGGCAGAGCCCCTATACTGCCTGCTAAAGAAAGATGCAGTTTGGCAGTGGGGGGAATGTCAGGAGTGGGCATTCACTGAGTTAAAGTGGCTCCTCTCTTCCAAGGCAATATTAACTCATTTTGACCCCAGAAAACCCATGGTGCTCGTGTGCGATGCTTCGCCGGTGGGAGTGGGGGCTGTGCTCTGCCGCGTGCTTGAGAATGGGAGGGAGGCCTCAATTGCATTCTACTTGAGATCCCTCTCGAAGGCGGAGCGCAACTATGCCCAGACGGACAGGGAGGCCCTCACAATCATCGCAGGAACAAAAAAATTCCATGACTTCTTGTATGGGATGGAGTTCACCATTGTCATGGACCACAAGCCCCTCCTAGGAATTTTCAATACATCCAAGCCCACTCGCCAGATCCTGTCCCCACAAATGCTATGGTGGGTGATATTCTTAAATGTGTACCAGTTCACGCTGGTACATTGCCCAGGGAAAGACATCGCTCATGCGGATGCGCTTTCCAGGTCCCCCCTTCCAGAACTGGGAGAGCCCGAGTGCAAGGTCGAGCAGGACCACCAGGTGCTGCTCATTGAATATCTCGAATTGCCCCCCATTGTGCCTACAGATATTGCCTGGGCTACCGCAAAGGACAAGGTTCTGTCTCAGGTTGTCGTGTGGGTCAAGAAGGGTTGGCCCACAATGTCCCCATCTGAGGGGCTTGCATCATTCTTTAGAAAACGTTTCGAGCTTTCGCTTGAGAGAGGATGCCTCCTGTGGGGCCAGCGAGTGGTGATCCCCGAGGTTTTCCAAACCAAGGTGCTTCGGTTGCTCCACACGAGCCACCCAGGGATCGTGAAGTCGAAAGCTCTGGTAAGGAGCTATTTCTGGTGGCCTAAAATAGATAGGGACATTGAACAATTGGTGGGCGCATGTGAGAGCTGCCAATGCTTGTGGCCCGAGGAACACAAGTTACCCCCCAGGGAGTAGGACACGGCACACAGGCCATGGTCAAGGGTTCACGTGGACTTTGCGGGGCCCTTTCGGGGAATGACGTTCTTGCTCGTGGTTGACGCATTCTCGAAATGGCTGGAGGTCATTCCTGTGCACAACACGTCCTCTGCAGCCACAATTAAACAGCTGAGGAGACTGTTTACTTGTTTCAGCCTGCCTGATGTATTGATTTCGGATAACACAACCACGTTCACATCCACCGAATTTCAGGCATTCCTCGAGCGGAATGCGATTTGGCACATAACCTCTGCACCTTTTCACCCTGCCATAAACGGCCAGGTAGAGTGCCAGGTCCACACGACAAAGGAAGCGCTATGGTGAATGGGTCCGGGGGATCTAGAGCTACAGCTCTGCAAATTCCTCCTATGTTACAGGGTCACCCCGCTTGCTTCAGGGCAGTCTCCCACCGAGATTCTGATGCGGAGGAGACCCACAACATTATTTGACCACTTAGATCTGACCAGGGTGGAGGATAGAGGTACGAATGTGGAAGTGGAACAAAGGAAAGTGTTTGGAGCAGGTGACCCAGTATACTGCAGGAATTATGCAACTTTAGGGCCAGCATGGGTGCCTGGGGATGTGGTGGAACAAACGGGGTCCGTGTCTTACCAAGTGAAGATGGAGACGGGTTTGATGGAGACGGGTCACAGAAGCCATGGAGGCAGCGGGTATTTTAATGAGTCAGCATTAGGGTCACCCCCCACCCATGTAACCCAAGTGGGGGGATACAGGACTCAGCATTACAGGAGGCGCAAGCCGGGAAGAGACCGGCACCCAACCCGAACTGGTGGAACCCCACTTTGATTTTCAGTTACAGGACGGGGGGAGTTTTCTTGAGTGTTCCCCCACTCATGTACAGATTGACTATGTTACAATAAAGTAGTGTTTAGCCCGCCTGCCACCTCGTGTGCATTCAATCTACCTACATCAAATACAGAAAGGGCCTCAGGATCACAAAGTGGTGATGGGGTGTGGGCATTATGCCCACGCCTTGCCACTGCTCGGGGAGCTACACTGGTTACCAATTTGCCTCCGGTGCAATTCAACGTGCTGGTGATGACATTTAAAGTCCTACGTAGTAGTGGGCCAGGATATCTAGGAGACCGCGTCTCCCCAAGAATGTCTGTCTGTCCAACCAGAGCGGACCGGAGGGGCTGTCTAATTGTACCATCGGCTAGAGGTGCTCGTCTCTCTAGCACAAGAAGGAGGGCCTTCTCTGCGTCCGCACCAGCCCTATGGAACCTCCTGGCGATAGAGTTACGGCTGCAGACAGAATTGCTGCCATTCAGGAAATACCTTAAAACCTGGCTGGCAGGGCAGGTGTGGGTCTGTGATGGAGGTATGACCCCACCTGCTGGCTCGTATAAAATATAATTAAGATTCTCCCTCTTTCTGCAGATGGGGTGGGTGGGATTTTAATGGGAGTGGTTTTAAATGATTTTATTATGGATGCTTTTATGCTTTTATATCTTTACTTGGGAGCCGCCCGGAGCCGCTTGGGCAAGGGGACGGCGATACAAATGTGACTGTAACAAAAAATAAAAAATAAAGCCCCTGCAATATCCCACAATGGGGTACACAGAAGGAGCCTCTTCAAAGATTGTGGTATTTTTAACCACAATTGGTAACGACTACCTTGTGTTGCCGGCTAATCTTTCTCACACTAGATCAAGCGACAGGAACTGCAGAATGAATTCATCAAAAGGTGCCTTCATTTTGGCAGTTTCACATCTGCTCTAGACACAGAAGAAGAAGAAATCCCACCATAAAACAAAGGGTTACTACAGATGACAATGTCCTGTCAGAAGGATGAGAAATGTCATGTTGCTAAGCAGCTGCACAACCATTAGCACAAGAATTAGAACTAGAGCAAATGACGCCTAAAGCCATTATGAGTTGCACGCATTACTTCAATCTGATTAATTTAGGTAAACTGCAGAATTTATTTGTCATGGCAATGCAACACGCGCACAGGGCTAAGGGCACGTTTTGTAACCCCTGTTTCCCCAGATATTGTTCCTGTGTTTTTAACAGCAGCCACTCAGACACAAAATGTGCAGAGTCAACTTCTTTTCAGCATCTCTCTTTTTCAGGAAAAGCGTCACTGTCTTAATATCTACCTTATGTGCCAGAATGCTGCTAAAGGCCCATTGAGTGTGAGGGTGGCCCATAACTTAACACACACACCTTCCTGCTGTTGTGATTATTCTGTGTGCAACTGGGTGAAACCTTGCTGCTCTGTTTTTAAAAGCAAAGTAGTTTGTTCATTTTTGCTTGTCGTTTTCTGCCTAGAAAAAGACTCCTAAAGGTCATGTGCATCTTTGAAGAGGAGGTGATTACAGCTGACACAAGTCAATATGACCTACAAAAAATGGCTTGGCCTGTTTAAGAGAAATAATAACACCTACAGTAAAACTCAACGAATGAAAAAATTGATTGCCTTCTGCCTGTTGGTGCCACATAATGCTTAGAAGATTAAGAAGCCGAAAAACAGGGCTTTGAGGAAATCGTTTTAGCAGTACACTAAATAATTGTGCAGTCCAGGACAAATCAATGAAGGGTGTTTTCTTCCACCTCCTTGGACAAATAAGCACTTTGAAGGATGCAACTTTGTGTATATAGGTGTGCCTGCACCACATATTCATTGTGTATTGAATAAGCAAGATGCAATAAAGATGTTTCAGGTTTTCAGTGCCCAATACATAAAAAAGGAAACTATTGCTTTTTCATCTTCCTCATTCAGATTTTAAGAGAAGCATAGAATAGACCTCTACTCTAGTTAACATGTTCCAGTGCCAGATATCCTAATAAATGAGAATGCAGCCCACCCAATAATTAAATATCTTTTTAAAAAGAAATTTACAAAGGAATAAAAGGCAGGGATAATAATAATTAAAAGCAAATCAATATCCTAAATAAGGGATACATAGCATTTTTGGCACCGTATGTTATGTATCCTTTTCTTAATCTCTTTAGCCGTTTACTTACCAGTACTACATACTGATTTAAACAGGCAGCCACACTGAAGTTTGCCAATGTCCTTGGATCAGAGATGCCACCCTACATATCTATGGAGCATTAGCCTACTGTGCTTCCATGGGGCCAAAAATCTCTCCAGTATACTAAAGAAGATTTAGCTGTTTGCAAAATCATGGCTCTGGACAAGCATAGGCAAGGATTACCTTAAGATCACTGCTTGAACAACAGCAATGTTGTTAAAGCAGCAAAATCTTCTGTGCCTACAGTTAGAAGCTCAAGGTGCATCTTGTTTATCAAAATGTCCTACATTGGTGTCAGTTTTGCAGGGATCGAAATTGATTTAAAGGAATGCATGACAAACAGCTGAGGCACACATATTAGCCTGCTAAAGTGTGGCGTATTTTAAACCACCTGTCAGGGTAAGGTAAGGTAAAAGGCTCCCTTGCTCAAAAGCCAGTCATATCCGACTCTAGGGTTTGGTGCATTTTATAGACAAAGAACCAGTGCTGTCTGTGTCTGTAAATGTTTCTGTGATCATGTAGCAGGCATGACTAGATGCTGGAGCACATGGAATGCTGTCACCTTTCCTGCCAAAGCAGGCCCTATTAATCTGCTTGCAATTTCTTGCTTTTGAACTGCTAGGTTGACAGGAGCTGGTACTGAGACAGGAGCTCACTCCATCATGAAGCACTCAGGTCTCAAACTGCTGACTTGCCGACCTTTCCATCGTCAAGTTCAACATCTTAACCATTTAGCCACCATGGTCCCTCAGGGTTTAGTGTATGCAAACCAAGACACGGGACACAGCCTCGGGCTGGGTTAACTCAGGTTTATTGCATCGTGGACAGAGGGAACATGAGGTAATGGCGGATCAATAGCTCTTTATATACAGCAGTAATACATTTGAACGTGGTGCCATGGTAGCCCATTGGCTACTGTCTGCGTGACGTCATTACAGGTCACGCCCTTCTTGTCCAGGTGTAGGTAGTGGCGGGAAAACTTCCCGCGCTGTTGCCTTTGATGAGTTCGGACCAAGAGAGCTTGGACGCTCGCTGCTGCCAGCTGGTGGTCATTAGCTCGCGTCCTATTACAGGGCTTATATGATACAGCTGAAGGTTACATTGTTGCTATAGGCAAGGTTACATTGACTCAGATACATTTCAATCCATGTGTACAGTAAAACCATCAGAACACAACATCCCTCCCCCCTAGGACGAGACAAAGTCTCGAGCCCACCTTAACACACTCCCCCCCCCTTATGAGACAAAGTCTCTCAGCCAAGATGGCTTATTTCGAACACGCTGGGGTCTCGGTGCGGGCTGCCTCTCCCTGGGATTGCTACCTTCTCTTTGTCCCCTGGTCTCCTGTCCTGCAATATGAGAGGGAGACTCGTTAGTGACTTTCCGCGGCTCCGCGGCGCTGTTGGGAGGTGTGCTCTTTCTTAGGGAGGAACCGGGGGCACTGGGGGCTAACGAAAAACCCCTCTTCTCGCTTGGATGGGTGGGGGAACACTCCTGAAAACCCCCCCGGCTCGCCAAATCAAAATCAAAATCACTATCGGGGGCAGCGGTCGCGAACTCCTCTCCCCCTTCCCCGGCCCCTGCTAGAGCTGGCGTATCAAAGGGATATGAGTCGGGGCCGCTGCTTCTGCTTCCTTCCCCCCATGCTTGGGACTGTTGTCCACTGCTGTCTCCCCCTTGGGTTAAGCGGGTGGGGGAGAACCCTAACGCTGAATCCTGTTGCTGAGCTCCACTGACTGGCCCAATCACTCTGTGCCTCAGTTGATCTGCGTGCCTCCTCCAGAGGAGGCCGGTGTTCGTCTCGACCCGGTACGACACTGGCCCCGTCTGTTCTACAACCGTCCCTGGCACCCAGGCTGGCCCTGCGCTGGAATAGTTCCTGCAGTGAACAGGGTCACCGGCAGCGAAACCTTTCGAGACTGCCAACCCCACGTTTTTTCCTTTATCCTCGACTCTCGTTGGGTCTAGCCTGGACAGGAGCGTGGTCAGTTTTCGCCGCATCAAGAGCTCCGCCGGCGAGTAGCCGGATGCCAAAGGGGTCACCCTATACGCTAAGAGGAATTGGCACACTTGGTGATTCAGGTCCCCCGGGCCCATGCGCCGCAGCGCCTCCTTCGTTGTACGCACCAACCGTTCCACTTGGCCATTCGTGGCCGGGTGAAACGGTGCGGACGTGATATGCCGAATGGCGTTTGTCCCCATGAATGCCCCGAACTCAGCGGAGGTGAAACAACTAGCGTTATCGCTGACTAAAGTGTCGGGTAAACCGAACGTGGAAAAGACTCTCCGTAGCCGGCTAATTGTCGTGGCGGAGGACGTGCTTTTTACCGGGATAACCTCCAGCCACTTGGAGAACGCATCCACGACTAGGAGAAACATGGTTCCTCGGAATGGGCCAGCGAAATCTACGTGCACCCTGGACCATGGTCCCCGTGCTGTGTCCCATTCCCTATGTGGGAGACGGGCCGCCTCAGGGCGGGACCCCTGGCAAGCCTCGCAAGTGCCAACCATGTGCTCAATATCCGTGTCCAGCTGCGGCCACCAGAAGTAACTCCGGGCCAGCGCCTTGGAGCGAACTATGCCCGGGTGGCTGACGTGCAGCAGTTCGAGCACCCTTGTCCGCAGGGGCGCAGGGACCACCACCCGTTGGCCCCACAGAAGGCACCCCCTCTCTAGGGACAACTCTAGCTTCTTCCTAAAGAATGGGTCGAACTCCGTACTCGGGGACGAACCCGGCCACCCCTTCTGCACCCATGAGCAAACCTTCGCCAGTGTCCTGTCCTTTCCTGTCGCCCTAGCAATGTCGGCTGGCACTATTGGGGGAGCGTCTAAAACCTCAATTAGCAACACCTGGCGGTCCTTTTCTGCTCTCGCCTTCTGGGCGTCCGACAATGGCAAGGGGGATCTCGAAAGCGCATCAGCATGGCTGATCTCCTTTCCGGGCCTGTACTCCAACTCATGTTGGTACGCGTTGAGGAAAATAGCCCATCGCAGCATTCTCGGGGACAGGATCTGCGGCGTGGGCTTGTGCGCCGTGAAAATCCCTAACAGCGGTTTGTGATCGGTCACGATTTTGAACGGGCGGCCATACAAAAAATCGTGAAATTTTTTGGTCCCCGATACGATTGCTAATGCTTCCCTGTCGGTTTGCGCGTAATTCCGCTCCGCTTGGGACAGGGACCTTGAGTAAAATGCTACCGGGGCCTCCCTGCCGTCCTCCAACACGTGGCAAAGCACCGCCCCCACCCCCACCGGGGATGCATCACAAACTAGGACCACAGGCCGTTTGGGGTCGAAATGCGTCAGGATTGCCTCAGATGTTAGGAGTTGCTTTAGCTCCTTGAACGCCCTCTCGTGCTCATCACCCCACATCCACGGCTCCTCCTTTTTCAGCAACCGATGGAGCGGTTCGGCCACGGACGCCTTCCGCGGGAGGAATGTATGGTAAAAATTTAGGAGCCCCAGGAAAGATTGCAGCTCGGTCTTGGATGTGGGGCGAGGGGCCTTTTTAATGGCTGCTACCTTGGATTTAGACGGCTTAATCCCCTCGGGTGTGATTCGGAACCCTAAAAACTCGACCTCTGTTTCGAAAAAAACACATTTATCCTTCCTCAATCTCAGCCCCGCTTTCTCGAACACGGTCAGTACCTTGTCCAACCTTTTCGCTAGTTCAGCCTCACTCCCCCCTGTTATCAACACGTCATCAAAATAAGGCAACACCCCCTCAAGGCCCTTTAGGAGGCGTTCCACGAGCGATTGAAAAAGACCGGGTGCCGAGTTCACGCCGAACTGTAACCGCGACACCTGGAACGCTCCCTTATGTGTAACTATCGTTTGTGCCGCGGCCGTGGCGGGGGTCACAGGAAGTTGCTGATAGGCTTGTGCCAAATCGAGCTTGGCGAAACACTTTCCCCCATTTAGCCTGGCCAAAAGGTGGCTTATCACTGGCACCGGGTATGCATTAGGGCGGATCGCCTTGTTAATTGTACACTTATAATCTGCGCAAATGCGCACCTCCCCGTTAGCCTTTAGAGCCGTTACAATTGGAGTTTCCCACTCCGCGGAATCAACAGGAATAAGAATCCCCTGGCCCACCAGTTTGTCCAATTCCGCCTCTATCTTGTCCTTGAGTGCAAACGGCACCCTGCGTGGTTTGAGTCTTATTGGGCGGACCTCCGGGTCTATGTCGAAAGCTACAGGGGGTCCCTTGAACTTTCCGAGTCCTTTCTCAAAAACGGCGGGATGCGCATCGCAAACCGCTTGTATTGGGTCCCCCCCCACGGTATGCACCCCCCCTATGAACAACCCTAAGGGCTGAAACCACTGTGTTCCCAGGAGGCTACAGCTTCCCCCTTTCAGGACAACTAGGGGCAGTTCCGCAGAATGTCTCTTAAAATTGACCCGAAACTTCCCAACCCCCAATACCGGAATGTTGTTTCCCTGTACGTCCCGTAGTGTGGACCTCAACGCTTTAAGCTTTGGCCGCACGTGGGGGTCGATTTTCAGGAACTCTTTCTGGGGAATTATGGAAAAGGAGGACCCCGAGTCAATTTCCATCTTAATAGGGGCCCCTTGTACTAATACCTCAACGAAGTAATGGGACTGTCCCGCGGACACGCTGAACACTGAGGCGTCGTCCTCGCTGCTGTCCGAGACGCGGCCCACGCCGTCCTGCTTCCTCGTGGTCTGGGCGCCATCTTTGGGCCTTGCTGGACGGTCCGGCCTGGCCGCGCGGTCTTGTGATTGCCTCCGGCCCTCTTTCCGCTTTCTGCACGCCTTGGCGATGTGCCCCCGACGGCCGCAGGTGTAACACTCGGCCTTCCTGAACGGGCATCTCGCGCGCTCGTGGGCCGCTCCGCAACCCTCGCAGCGTCGACCGCCCTTCCGGACCTTCTGGACCTCCTCGCCGTCGCTGCCTTCCGTAGACGACTTTGAGGCCCGCCGAGTCGCGTGCACCGACTGTCCAGCCTTCCCGTGCACCGAATTTTCCGCCTTGCCGGCTTTAGGACGCCACTCACGCCACTGATGCATCTCGTCCACTCCGGCATTCGTGGACTCTGCGGCTTCCGCGGCCTCTACGACTTCGGCCAGCGTGGGTGGCGGCTCCTTATTCATCAAGCTGCGCTGCACCTCCTTGTCTTTCAGGCCACATAACACGCCGTCCCTGAGGACCATCTCCAGGATGTCGCCCCATTTACAGGGGGCGGCGGCTATCCTCATGGCGGCCACGAATGCCTCAACCGACTCGTCCGGCGCTTGGACTCGCCTCCAAAACGCGCTCCGAGCGGGAAACATTGCCCTCGAGGGGCAGAACCGCTCTCGCAGCAGCTTCATGATGTCGCTCGCCTTAAAGTCGCTCACCTTCTTCGGAGCGATTATGCCCACCAGCGTCCGCTTGGTTTCCATCCCGAGCATTCTGGTGAGGATGGCCCTCTTCCTCTCCTCGTCGTCTTGTTTGACTCTGAGTTCCACCAGTGCCGCCTGGAAGTCCATCTCAAGCAGCTCCCAGTCTTGCGGTTTGGTGATGTTGAACCCGCTTTGTGCCCTGGCTGTTCCGTGGGGATCCATCATCCCACCTTCGTCGCCAATTTAGTGTATGCAAACCAAGACACGGGACACAGCCTCGGGCTGGGTTAACTCAGGTTTATTGCATCGTGGACAGAGGGAACATGAGGTAATGGCGGATCAATAGCTCTTTATATACAGCAGTAATACATTTGAACGTGGTGCCATGGTAGCCCATTGGCTACTGTCTGCGTGACGTCATTACAGGTCACGCCCTTCTTGTCCAGGTGTAGGTAGTGGCGGGAAAACTTCCCGCGCTGTTGCCTTTGATGAGTTCGGACCAAGAGAGCTTGGACGCTCGCTGCTGCCAGCTGGTGGTCATTAGCTCGCGTCCTATTACAGGGCTTATATGATACAGCTGAAGGTTACATTGTTGCTATAGGCAAGGTTACATTGACTCAGATACATTTCAATCCATGTGTACAGTAAAACCATCAGAACACAACACAGGGGTAATTTACTTTGCTCCAATTTCCTGAACTGCTGTTTTCTTCTGTGTGTATGCATACTGTGCCTCTTGATTTGCCCCAGAAATTTTGCAGGATTCTCCACACCCCAAAATTCTAAAATGGATCCCCCCCCTTCCCCAATCCTTATAGTTACTGCTACAGGGGGATTTCAGGGAAGCCCATCAACAGTAGGTGGTTCTCTAGCAAAGAGAATGGATGGTCATCAATGGCTATCATTTGGGCACCAAGGGAGGGTGCTGGATGGGGGGAGGGGCTGCAACCAAGGGATGGGGGAAGGCTGCCCACAGAAACTGCTTGGTCACCACCCCTTGCTTGCTCCACACTGCGCACGGCACTTTTAGAATAAACCATTGCTCCAAGGTGAAGGAGGGAGCTTGGAGCAATGGCTTAATCTAAAGTGCAACACACCGGGTGGATAAAATAATAATAAAATTATTATTTGCGCCCCAGGGCACCAAAGGCAAGGGCACACCGGGATGAATCCCCCTGTCCCAGTGGCCCAGCCCATGCCTGCTATCATCTCTCCTAGGTGACATGTAATCCTGACATTTTTATGTTTGCATAATACCTTTTCCTGTAAAGCTCCAAGATGTTACAAGGGACTGATTCCTGAGATATAGGCCTGGCATTTGCCCATCTACCTCCTTGCTTCATTGGGCTGGGGGCTTAACCTCTGCCCTCTGCTGACTCTTACCCTTCAAAACAAGAAAGCCATTTGCCCCCACAGAATCCACTTTGTTTGCCAGCAGAAATGTCCCCAACTATGTCTTCAAGTGACTGAGCATGCTACAGTTGGAGAGGGGGCCCAAGTTCTGTCCATGCTTGAGTAGGTATTGAGCCATGTGGCTCACTGTTAAAAAGGCTTCCAGATTATTGCCTGCTTGAGAGCTCCAGTTTATGGCTGCTCATTTCTAACAGAGATTGCTAACTTGTCATCATTACTAGTTCCAGCCTCTGGTGGGGCAAGTGCAGCTGGAGAAGTAAGGATAATTAGTGTCACATGCTAAACCTAGTATAGTATTTCCTTGTTGGTATATTATTTGTCTGGCCGGACATCCCGCTACAATAATGGAGTAGACTGTACAGCCAGCAACTCAACGCTGAGTGTCAGGTGGCGGTAAATAACCTGACAACCCTCTCATGGGTGGATGAGCCCCTTCAGGTGGGGTGATGGTCTCCCTCAGTGGAAGAAATGCCACTGGAAACCATGCTATTGAGCCCAATGGCAAAATGAGCAGAGGAGGAACCATTCTGATTCCCAATGGTCATGGAGACAGAAGAGTCATGGTGGTGGATCTCATCCACACTAGGGAAAATGAGATGCTCAGCTATCTCGGGACACAAGCATAATGCTCAGAAAACAACAGAAGAGCAATGGAATAAGATACATAGGAGAGCCATAATACAAAAAACTGAAAACCCAACTTATTTTTTGTGGAGCTGTATTTTTAACAGCATATTATTTCCACCAAGATTTCAAATGAGCACTGTTTTTATTTCTAATCAGCCACAGTATGCAACACCCATAACTTTGAATTTTTACAGTACAAATTGCTAATCACTCAAAGCAGCAAAAAAAAAATACACTAATAAGAAATAGAGTTCAGCCCAGCTCCTGCATACTTTTTCAGTTTATTTATATTCCTGTAGGAATCTTCTTTTGTCTTTGTGATAACTGCTCCAGATGTTGGGTCCACCTGATTTGAGGCAATTTTTGTCCCAGTGGCACCAATTCAGCATTTTTAAAACAGATGAGAGTGGTTGATTGCCTCCAGAAATCTTGACCTATTTTTACCGTCACCTGGATAATAATTCCACTGGGCAAGAAGATCCTGAACAACAGCTACCATAACTGCAAGAACTTGGGGTAATTAATTCACCCAGCAATATATGGATAGCAAGCAGTCCTCTTTTTAAATTATGTAGGTTATTGACAGTGTCAAACAATGACAAAAAAGCTTAGAAAACTAGTGCCAAAATATAACTGTTTTCTTTTTAAAAGTCCATAGGATGTAAAAATGAAGGGTGTTTTCATGCTAGTGTATCTTTACCTATAAGGAGGGACTAGGTTGGTACGTGTCCGGCAAAAGTGGCCACACCCTGCCCAACCATCCCTTACAAAGCTGCCCGCACTTACCTTACCATCTTGTGAGGGTTGCCGCAAGGGTCCGGTCTCCGAGAGTGGGGCAACCGCCCCACAAACCAGACCACAAAAACGAACTGCAGTTCCCAGCATCCTCTGTGCCACGCCACCTCTCAGCCAATCAGGCTGAAGGGCACGAGCACATAGAATACTGTGAAAGCCGGCATGCGCGTAAAAAAACAGCTGACGTGTGCGCCGTTCCAAGATAGCTTCCCTCAGTGAGGCGAAGAAGGTAGAGCGCCGTTCCACCTTCTTCGCCTCATGGAGGGAAGCTATAGCTTCCATCGGATGGGGTGGGGGAGAAAGATTTCGCCCCCACCATAACTAAGGAAAGCGAGCCACTACACTCCGTGAGGCGAAAAAAGCGGAACGGCGCTTCGCCTTCTTCACCTCACTGAGGGAAGATATCTCTACCATTGGTTGGGGGGTGATCCCCCCCCCAAAAAAACGAGGAAAGCGAGCCACTTCACTCTCGGGGAGAAGGAATCGCCTTCCACAGAGGGGGTTATCTTCTCTCTTGGTTGGCTGGGATGAAGCTTCCATCCCCAGACAACAAAGAGAGAAGCAAATCCCCTCTCTCCGGAAGACCCGCACCTCTGGCGTGTGTGTGTGTGTGTGTGTGTGTGTGTGTGGCCTTGCCGAGGCTACGGGGGGGGGGAGGAGGAAGAGCCCCTCCTCTCCCCCTGCACCGCTGGCATGTGTGTGGCCTCGCCGAGGCTACAGGGGGGAGGAGGAAGAGCCCCTCCTCTCCCCCCACACCTTCAGCATGTGTGCGTGTCTCTGTGTGTGTCTCTGTGTGCATGCACCCCAAAATCACCCCAATGACTAACACTCATAAAAAAGCTGCCCGGCTTGCCGGGCAAAAAAATGCTAGTATTCCTATAAGCCAGATGCGGACCATGGCACCATTTCATGTGCCCCCCCGCCTCCACCACACCAGGAAGTGCCATGTGGTGGAGGAAGGGCAAAATGGCCATCCAGCTCCTGAAGCTGTCTGAGGGAGTTTAGTGTAAGGGACCAAAGACAATGAAACAGCCGAAGGGTTGGCTTAACACAGGTTTATTGCATGATGATCCGGAGGAACATGTGGTAATGGCGGACGAGTAGCTCAATATATACAGCTGGCTATACATTTGAATGTGGCTCGTCGACAGACTATTGGTTGCTGCCTGCGTGACGTCGTAGAAGGTCACGCCCTTCTTGACCAGGTGAAGAGGTGGCGGGGAATCTTCCCGCGCTGCTGAACCAGGTGAATCTGAGCCATGAGAGCTGGACGCTCGCTATTGCCATCTAGTGGCCGCTAGCTCACGTCCCCTTATTAGGTTTACATTGATACAGCTGATGGTTGTAATGTTGCACACAGAAAGGTTACATTGTTAACACATGGCAAAGGTACATTGTTAAAGGCACAGCTTTACAGAACACAACATCGAGCGTGACCCTGCCTCCGACTTAAAAGGGTTGTGAACTGTAAATTAGAAAGGCTGTGGTTCTTATCTTTCCCTCACTCCTGAATTCAGTGGAAAACAGCATAGTACTGTACTTGGGATGTAAAATAAAGGAACCCTGAATATCATACAAGAATATCCACATACAGTATCTTTAAACATGAGGAATCTCAGTTCTGTCAGTTAGAGTAATGAACAACTTCAGCTGAATAGAATGTCTAAAGGACAATCAACTTTCGTCACAGACAATTTTGACAACCCTAGAACTGACTATGTAAAATGTGCATTCAAGTCACGATGAAGATAACACTCCTAAATGCAACACATTGTTGTACATTAGACCTGTTAGTTACAAAGCTGTGAAGTGGCTTTTTAAAAACAAGAGTACTAAATGGTGCCCAGGATTGTATGAAGGGTGTAGTCAATGCTGAGCCACTGGAGAAGTGTGATCACAACACAATGTGTGGGTGATGGAAAGAGGGGGCTTCCCAGTAAAATCTGACACAGGCGCATTTCTTTCATTTTAGAAATTGGCATTTCTCAACAGCAAGGGGAAAAAATGAGGGGATTAGTTGAAAAGAAGTTGAAAGGAAGAGTCAGGAAGGTCAAATCCCTTCAGGAAGCTTGGGGGTTATTTAAAACCACTATAATAGCGGCTCACATAAAATGCATGCTACAGATTAGAGAGGGTATGCACAAATCCGAAGGGATGCCAGAGTGATTAAATGGCAGAGTCAAAGAAGTCATAAACAGTACAAAGCCATCCTTTAAAAAGTGGAAATCATGACCATACAAAACGGGGGTCGAGCAAAGGGAGAAAAGAAAAGGCACACTCTGGTTCTGACACAAACACACACACCTGAAAATGTGGTTAAGTTCACATAAGTGAAAGGGGGGGGGAGAGAAAATTTGAAGAACAAATACCCAAATATATAAAACCATCCTGCCAACAGTTCTTCAAATAAGGGTACTTAAAGTGCAGGGAAAGACATAGAGAGCGAGACTGTACTAGGAACTTTAGACAAAACGTAGTAAAAGTAAAGGTTTCCCTTGCTCGAAAGCCAGTCGTATCCGACTCTAGGGTTCAGTGCTAATACATGGAAGCAAAAACATTAATTTGGTGTATGCAAACCCATGAGCCGCAGCGCCTCCTTCGTCGTCCGCACCAGCCGTTCCACTTGGCCATTCGTGGCCGGGTGAAACGGTGCGGACGTGACATGCCGAATGGCGTTTGCCTCCATGAACGCCCCGAACTCGGCGGAGGTGAAACAACTAGCGTTATCGCTGACCAAAGTGTCGGGTAAACCGAATGTGGAAAAGACTCTCCTTAGTCGGCTAATTGTCGTGGCGGAGGACGTGCTCTTTACTGGGATAACCTCCAGCCACTTGGAGAACGCATCTACCACCAGGAGAAACATGGTTCCTCGGAACGGGCCAGCGAAATCCACGTGCACTCTGGACCACGGCCCCCTTGCTGTGTCCCACTCCCTATGCGGGAGACGGGCCGCCTCAGGTCGGGATCCCTGGCAAGCCTCGCAAGTGCCGACCATGTGCTCAATGTCCGCGTCCAGCTGTGGCCACCAGAAGTAACTCCGGGCTAGCGCCTTGGAACGAACAATGCCCGGGTGGCTGACGTGCAGCAGTTCGAGCACCCTCGTCCGCAGGGGCGCAGGGACCACCACCCGTTGGCCCCACAGAAGGCACCCCCTCTCTAGGGACAACTCTAGCTTTTTCCTAAAGAATGGGTCGAACTCTGTACTCGGGGACGAAGCCGGCCACCCCTTCTGCACCCATGAACTAACTTTCTCCAGCGTCCTGTCCTTGCCTGTCGCCCTAGCAATGTCGGCTGGTACTATTGGGGGTGCGTCCAAAACCTCAATTAGCAACACCTGGCGGTCTCTTTCTGCTCTCGCCTTTTGGTCATCCGACAAGGGGAGAGGGGATCTCGAAAGCGCATCAGCATGGCTGATCTCCTTTCCGGGCCTGTACTCCAACTCATGTTGGTACGCGTTGAGGAAAATAGCCCATCGCAGCATTCTCGGGGACAGGATCTGTGGCGTGGGCTTGCTTGCCGTGAAAATCCCTAACAGCGGCTTGTGATCGGTCACGATTTTGAACGGGCGGCCATACAAAAAATCGTGAAATTTTTTGGTCCCCGCTACTATTGCTAACGCTTCCCTGTCGGTTTGTGCGTAATTTCGCTCCGCTTGGGACAGGGACCTTGAGTAAAACGCTACCGGGGCCTCCCTTCCGTCCTCCAACACGTGGCAAAGCACCGCCCCGACCCCCACCGGGGATGCATCACAGACTAGGACCACTGGCCGTTTGGGGTCGAAGTGCGTCAGGATTGCCTCAGATGTTAGGAGTTGCTTTAGCTCCTTGAACGCCCTCTCATGCTCGTCACCCCACATCCATGGCTCCTCCTTTTTAAGTAACCGATGGAGCGGTTTGGCCACGGACGCCTTCCGCGGGAGGAATGTATGGTAAAAATTGAGGAGCCCCAGGAAAGACTGCAGCTCGGTTTTGGATGTGGGGCGAGGGGCCTTTTTAATGGCTGCTACTTTGGATTTAGACGGCTTAATCCCCTCGGGTGTGATCCGGAACCCTAAAAACTCGACCTCGGTTTCGAAAAAAACACATTTGTCCTTCCTCAATCTCAGCCCCGCTTTCTCGAACACGGTCAGTACCTTGTCCAACCTTTTCGCCAGTTCAGCCTCACTCCCCCCTGTTATCAACACGTCATCAAAATAAGGCAACACCCCCTCCAGGCCCTTTAGGAGGCGTTCCACGAGCGATTGAAAAAGGCCGGGTGCCGAGTTCACGCCGAACTGTAACCGCGACACCTGGAACGCTCCCTTATGTGTAACTATCGTTTGTGCCGCGGCCGTGGCGGGGGTCACTGGAAGTTGCTGATAGGCTTGTGCCAAATCGAGTTTAGCGAAACACTTTCCCCCATTTAGCCTGGCCAAAAGGTGGCTGATCACTGGCACCGGGTATGCATTAGGGCGGATCGCCTTGTTAATTGTACACTTATAATCAGCGCAAATGCGCACCTCCCCGTTAGCCTTTAGAGCCGTTACAATTGGAGTTTCCCACTCCGCGGAATCAACAGGAATAAGAATCCCCTGGCCCACCAGTTTGTCCAGTTCCGCCTCTATCTTGTCCTTGAGTGCGAACGGCACCCTGCGTGGTTTGAGTCTTATTGGGCGGACCTCCGGGTCTATGTCGAAAGCTACAGGGGGTCCCTTGAACTTTCCGAGTCCTTTCTTAAAAACGGCGGGATGCGCATCGCAAACCGCTTGTATTGGGTCCCCCCCCACGGTATGCACCCCCCCTATGAACAAACCTAAGGGCTGAAACCACTGTGTCCCTAGGAGGCTACAGCTTCCCCCTTTGAGGACAACTAGGGGCAGTTCCGCAGAATGTCTCTTAAAATTGACCCGAAATTTCCCGACCCCCAACACCGGAATGCTGTTTCCCTGTACGTCCCGTAGTGTGGACCTCAACGCTTTAAGCTTGGGCCGCACGTGGGGGTCGATTTTCAGGAACTCTTTCTGGGGAATTATGGAATAGGAGGACCCCGAGTCAATTTCCATCTTAATAGGGGCCCCTTGAACTAATACCTCAACGAAGTAATGGGACTGTCCCGCGGACACGCTGAACACTGAGGCGTCGTCCTCGCTGCCGTCCGAGACGCGGCCCACGCCGTCCTGCTTCCTCATGGTCTGGGCGCCATCTTTGGGCCTCGCTGGACGGTCCGGTCTGGCCGCGCGGTCTTGTGACTGCCTCCGGCCCTCTTTCCGCTTTCGGCACGCCTTGGCGATGTGCCCCCGACGGCCGCAGGTGTAACACTCGGCCTTCCTGAACGGGCATCTCGCGCGCTCGTGGGCCGCTCCGCAACCCTCGCAGCGTCGACCACCCTTCCGGACCTTCTGGACCTCCTCGCCGTCGCTGCCTTCCGTAGACGACTTTGAGGCCCGTCGAGTCGCGTGCACCGACTGTCCGGTCTTCCCGTGCACCGAATTTTCCGCCTTGCCGGCTCTCGGACGCCACTCACGCCACTGGTGCATCTCGTCCACTCCGGCATTCGTGGACTCTGCGGCTTCCGCGGCCTCTATGACCTCTGCCAGCGTGGGTGGCGGCTCCTTATTCATCAAGCTGCGCTGTACCTCCTTGTCTTTCAGGCCACACAACACGCCGTCCCTGAGGACCAACTCCAGGATATCGCCCCATTTACAGGGGGCGGCGGCTATCCTCATGGCGGCCACGAATGCCTCAACCGACTCATCCGGCGCTTGGACTCGCCTCCAAAACGCGCTCCGAGCGGGAAACATTGCCCTCGAGGGGCAGAACCGCTCTCGCAGCAGTTTCATGATGTCGCTCGCCTTAAAGTCGCTCACCTTCTTCGGAGCGATTATGCCCACCAGCGTCCGCTTGGTTTCCATCCCGAGCATTCTGGTGAGGATGGCCCTCTTCCTCTCCTCGTCTTCTCCTTTGACTCTGAGTTCCACCAGGGCCGCCTGGAAATCCATCTCAAGCAGCTCCCAGTCTTGCGGCTTGGTGATGTTGAAACCGCTCTGTGCCCTGGCTGTTCCGTGGGGATCCATCATCCCACCTTCGTCGCCAATTTGGTGTATGCAAACCAAGACACAGGACACAGCCTCGGGCTGGGTTAACTCAGGTTTATTGCATCGTGGGCAGAGGGAACATGAGGTAATGGCGGATCGATAGCTCTTTATATACAGCAGTAATACATTTGAACGTGGTGCCGTGGTAGCCCATTGGCTACTGTCTGCGTGACGTCATTGCAGGTCACGCCCTTCTTGTCCAGGTGTAGGTGGTGGCGGGAAAACTTCCCGCGCTGTTGCCTTTGATGAGTTCGGACCAAGAGAGCTTGGACGCTCGCTGCTGCCAGCTGGTGGTCATTAGCTCGCGTCCTATTACAGGGTTTATATGATACAGCTGAAGGTTACATTGTTGCTATAGGCAAGGTTACATTGGCTCAGATACATTGTAATCCATGTGTACAATAAAACCATCAGAACACAACAATTAATCACAAACTAAGAAGCTGTGGGTGATTTCTTTGCATTAGTCTTCACAGTGAAAGATGTCAAAAAGAGGTCCACCAGCTTCCAGATTAATAAATTTAAGATGGCTGCATATTGCCACCACCATCCTAAAACAAGATGGCAATTTCAGGTGTGGGGCCCTAATGGGAACATGGTCCCCACCTACTGACTTATGTAAACAATTAAGAACTCTCTCTTCTTTTTTGTAGTGGGTGGGATGGGTGGGAGGTATATGTTTTTTTGAAGCGAGTGGGATATGGGCTTTTAAAGTGTTTTTATGTGTTTTTAGAACTTGTTGTAATGCCACCCTGAGTCTGGTTCTACCTGAGTGGGCGGCATATATAAATTAAATTAAATTAAATTAAATTAAATTAAATTAAATTAAATTAAATTAAATTAAATTAAATTAAATTAAATTAAATTAAATATACCTGTATATATGTTCTTAGGTTGGAATGTGTGAGATCCTGGGATGATGTTGGGCAGCTCAGTAAACATGTCAACTCAGTATACAGCAGCAATGCATTGAAAGGGGCAGATTCAGATTTAGAAATCTTTCAGCAAGAGCCCAACAATAAAACTGTTAGTACCACAATGTCTTTTTAATTGTACAGTGGTACCATTTCCGGAATAATACATGTGGGCCTGAACCCCAACCCCAGAGGAAAAGGAAACAATACACAGTGGTTAATGTAGTATCATTTAGCATAATAAGTCATACTATAATTGGCCCATTGAACTGCGTATATCCAAAAGACCCACGCTGGGGGGATCTCTACAAATGTTTGTTCAAATATCATGCCAAATAAGGACTGCAGTGGCTCAAGTGGCTAAGACACTGACTGGGAGGCAGAAGGTCAGCAGTTTGATTCCCGAGTACAGCAGGACAGAATGAACCCCCTTCTTTATCCCAGCTCTTGCCAACCTAGCAGTTCGAAAGCAAGAAATTGCAAGTAGATAAATAGGAACCACTTTGGTGGGAAGGTAACAGTGTTCTGTATGCTCCAGTGTCTAGTCATGCCTGCCACATGACCACAGAAATGTCTGCAGAAGCAGACAGCGCTGGCTCTTCAGCTTTGAAACAGAGATGAGCACTGAACCCTAGAGTCAGATACGACTGGCTTTCGAGCAAGGGAAACCTTTACCTTTACTAAAATCCCTGTACTGTTGCTAAATTGGACAAAACCAAGTTTAAGGCAGGACGTATAAGAGATAGTAGTACTAAAGTTGACATAGTTGCCCATTGCTGATAGCTGGTGGCTGCAGCAGACATGATCGCTAATATGGTTCATGTATACTAAACAGAACTTTCATATTCCTCTGCATGGTAGATGTCTGGAGGCAAGCAGTCATGGATGCCCATTGCTCTCATGATCCTATTGCCAGACATCTGGTTGACTGTAGATGGAAACTGTATGCTGGACAAGAGTAGTAGGGTCATAGGGTTCCTGTCAAAAGTGATTAGCCACGCCCCCATATAATTTACGGCCCTGGAAGCCCCGCCCCTTCACCTTTGACCCTAATCCCACCCCTTGACCTCTGCCCCCTAGCCCCACCCCCTGGGGGGCCCAGTCCCACTGGGGTCCCCACCAGGTCCCCCATCCCTGGCCCCATGGTAGACAAGTTATGGGTCAGCTACTAGGCAGGCAAGATATGAACCGTAGGCAAGATACGGTCCGATCATCTGCTAGGCAAGTATTCATGTCCAGGCAGGCCACCCTGGTCCTAAGGCAGGCAGGACCGCTAGGCATGTCCAGGCAGGCCACCCTTAACCCTAGCCCTTGATCTAGTGGCTGCTCTTTACCCCAATCAGCGAGGGTAAATATTTATGAAACTTGTGAAGGATGTGAAATTAAAGAGCCAAGCCAAATGGGGCACAGCTGTCTGACATCCTTCACAAGTTTCATAAATATTACTGTTTAAACAGTGTTTCAAAATCACAACGGCTGTAACCCTAACTATACATCGCATAACGTAAGCTTTTTTCTGTGTAACATCTGCTGTTAAATTTGTTTTTATCCCGAGAATATTGCTTAGGCTGAAATATCTGGGCTGTTTTGTAACCAATTCTTCCAGCTCCCCCAGGGATGGGCGACCTGGTGGGGCCCACTGGTGGTGCCTGGGACTCACGGTGGGACTGGGGGCCCCAGGGGGTGGGGCTAGGGGGCAGAGGTCAAGGGGTGGAGCTAGGGTCAAAGTTTAAGGGGTGGAGCTAGGGTCAAAGGTCAAGGGGTGGGACTAGGGTCAAGGGTCAAGGGGGCAGGGCTTTCAGGGCCATAAATTATGAGGGGGCATGGCTAATCACTTTTGACAGGAACCCTATGACCCTACTACTGACAAGACTGTTGAGTTGATCTGCTATATTGTATTGTTGAGTTGAAGTTCTTACACTCAGTAAATTCAGGTTGTCCACACAGTGTGGAAAAATTATTTATTGAGCTTCAGCTCCCAGAATCTCCCCACCAGTGCAGCCCATAGTCAGGCCAACAGCTGAAATCCAAAAGGTAACTTTTCGCAGCTCTGGATTTCGGTAGCAAAATAGAGCTGTAACACAAGTCACTGTTCCACCAGCATCAATTCACTCAGTCCCCAACAGCTATGAGCATAGATTATTGCTCAGATAATAAATAGGCAACACTTTGAACACTCAAAATGTGCCATATAATTGCTAAGTAATCTCAAAAAGGAAATATGTTTAACCTCCTCCCTCACAAGCTATTTCATTTTAGGAGAAAGCATAAATCATCAAAGAAAAAATACAGTGTTTTAAATAATTAAAAGCAGAAGTCTGGAAAGCACCAGTAGCAGAAGTATCTACAGACCAAAGAACATACAGTTAGCATGACCGAACTGCTTGTAATCTAGCCTATTAAATAACAGGACAGATGTCTTTCATCTTCCAAGAAGCAGACACTTGTATAGCAAATCTATGTGCTAAGCAAATATCCAAGATAATTTTCTTTTTTTAAAAAAAATCTTCAACTCATTAATGTCAACACATGCTAATAATTTTTGTTACCAAGCTTCTCTTAGTGATAGACCATGTAAGCTAAGGCAAATAATGGTTTAATGAGTGGCTATCTCTTTTTAATAACCTTCTTCTTCATCCCGTTTTTCTTTATGACAGAACCAACTTTTTTTACAAATCAATCCCCAAAGTAGGGACAATCCAGATGCAATGGATCCAAACATAATCTTTATAAACCAGGGGTTACCAACCTTTTTATGACGTGCGGCTGACCATGCCCCCTGGACAGCTGAGCAGGCCTGACCACACCCCTTGGAAGCAGAAGCGGGTGCATTTATGACAGCCATAAATGCACCCACTTCCAAGTTTATGACAGCCATGGGCACATTTGCGCATGTGTGGGTGCATTTTACAGATGATGTAAACATGTCCACTTCCACTTCTGGGTGTGGCAGTGGCAGTGGGCCACATGGAATGGTGCTATGGGCCGGGGCCGGCCTGTAAGCTATAGGTTGGGAACCCCTGTTATAAACTAGTCAACAACTGAGTTTCACTGTAACTGCCTCTGATACAAAGGAATCTCCTCAAGCTATCAAGAGCAATGGTAGATAGGGCCAAGAGTCCATCCAGTATCACAGTTCATCCAATATTAGAGTCTGGCCTTGGAAAATTTAACTTTTGGACTGGTTGCTAGGATGGGGGTTTCTCAAAAATTTCACTTTTAAAAGTAACTGTTCCAAACTCCAAATACAGCAAAAGCCAACCTCTGCATCTACCAAATACTGTACATGAATCGGATAAGAAGTTAAAAGCTCTGGTAGAGAAGAGCCAAACTCCTCTTGTATAGCTACACAAATGATGTAACTTTTGGAGGAGAATTGGCCCAATTTATGAAATCACTATAGACATTATCAGTTGCGTGCTGAGACACACAACTTAGCAAGCAACCGATGATGTCTACAGTGATTTCTTAAATTGAGCCAATTCATCTATGCTGCAGTAGTGTAACTAATCCAGGGGATTTGGACCACTGCCACTGGACATAGATGCCCCATTTAAATGTCATGCTTAATACCTGCTAAGAGACCTATCATTAAATTTATGATTTGCATACTTTTTTAATGCCATGTAAGCCACCACCATAGATTTTATTAAATTGTCTAAGTAATTAATATATTGTGTAAAAAAAACACTAATGTTGTCTATGTTTGACATACCCCAGATTCTTGTATACGTCTAGATCAGTGTTTCCCAACCTGCTCCAGTCAATTCCCCAAAGCACTGTTCAGCCAATGTACTGACTGAGGATTCTGGGAATTGAAGTCCCCCTGTGGGGCATGTGCCCCATGTTGGGATCCACTGGTCTAGATCTATGTTAATACATTATTCTGTCACCTAAGTTAAATATGGACTGGAATACTGCAATATGCTCAACATGGGGTTAGCTTTTAAACGTTTTTGAAACTACACTTATCCAAAATTCAGCCACACAAATGCAAGTTGGTGCTTGCTGAAAGGTATACATTACCATGCCATACAAAGTCTATGTTGGTTAGCAATTTGTTTTCAGACACAGTTCAACATATTAGCAGTGACCTTTAAGGTAATGATCATAAAGCAGCTTAGGTCTAGTGTGCCTTGGCAACTTCCTTCTCCCATTAATGTGCCCAAAACATAAGATCTGATTAAAACACCTTTCTCAGTTTCTCAACTACCATGGAGGCTATGCTCAATTGCCATATGGAAATTATCTATTCTGCATTCATTTCTTCACTATATAGTAAAGACCTTCCTTTGGTGTTGGATAGAGGTTTATATATAAAGTGATGTATAAATAATGAGAGAATACATTAATAACTTATAAATAGGTTATGCAGGGCAAGTTACTTCTGTCCCTCTAGCATCACGGTAACCCTTTTACTTTGCTGTATTTTCTAACCACCTTTAAGGCATTTCCTGGAATCTTTTGCTATTGGCTCTCGTATTATAGACTGGTTTACTCAAGTAACAGAATGAGGCACCGCCATAATACCATAGACTGGTTTATTCAAGTAGCAGACGAATGAGGTAATTGAAATGAGTGTTTCTCTTTAGGTAACTTGCAGGTGAGAGAACACCATTTATAAAAGCTGTTTGTCCATTTAAAAAAAAACTGCAAATGAAAAAGACCACACACACATTCACACACAAAAGAAAGGTCCTAGTTTAGTTTTTGTAGTAATTTCGTGCTTCTAGTGTTACACATCCAATCTGAAAATGGCATCTTCCACTCTGAAGTTGTATGCTATAGTCTAATATTTCAAAGGTCTACCTTTCATCCCCATTTTTACAAGAAAGGTCTATTGTATTCAGTTTAGGTAGAGAGACTCATCCTTTCAAGCTGTGCAAATACTTCATAAGCTTATCTGAGTTTTTTACCTTTATTTAAAAAAAACAAGTTATAGAATTTGTAGACATAATGTGTCATCATCAACATTGATAGCCCATTTAAAAGTACATGTACTCTACTGAAAATTCCATCAGCTTCAGTGGGGCTTTGTTAGCTTCGGCTGTGAGCCTGTCAAAACTTACCTTTAGCCCACTCTTTGTGGCATTTTTGCTGTGGATAAACAGCGGACTGAAGGTAGTGCACTGAAAATCATAGGCTTCTGTAAACTGTCTAAAAAGGTCAGAAGACAATCGCAAACCAAAGAACTCCAAACCAAAGAAACAACTCCCTACAAACTGGTTTTATTTTATCACCCTTTCCAGAAGTTGCTCAACAATTTCAATACAATTTTTGAAGACTAGTCAACCATCATTAAATATGATTATTTTTTTCTCAAGTAGAAAAAAAAGTCTCTGGCAACAATCTGCCAAAGACGACCCGGGGGCATAGGACATCATGGTTACTTTGATGTTCTGGTAGAAATGCAAAGCAGCCAGCATAACAGGGCCAAACAACTTTATTAAGCAGTCAGAACATGGGGAGCAATGGCACAGCACTGCTAAATATATATAATCGGGAATGGATACGTTTGGGCGGGAAACAACAGGATTGGAAGGCAGAGAAGTAGGGTGACTGGAAGGTCATCGGACCGGAGTGAAAACTGTACATGACTACATAGTTTAGGCAGGAACGCAGTCCCGTGATATTTTAAGATCAAGAAGGAGACAAAATGGACGATCATACTGATCCCAATTATATTACAAAATGTTACAGCAATAAATGTATTCAAACACAACACTTACCAAATCTATAATTAATCCTGGATACCACTTAGGATGTTTTGCCATCTTTCTCAATGTTGTAATGTCATAAAGTCTGATTTGTCATGTGTCAAGTATAAATTCCTGCTGCAATGTTTTAGTGTATGGGACCAAGGACACCAGAACAGCCGAAGAGCTGGCTTAACACAACTTTATTACATGCTGGTCAGAGGGAACATGCGGTAATGGCGGATGAACAGCTCAATATATACAGTGGCTATACATTTGAATGTGGCTCCCCGACAGTCCATTGGCTACTGTCCGCGTGACGTCATTGCAGGTCACGCCCTTCTTGTCCAGGTGAAGGTAGTGGCGGGAATCTTCCCGCGCTGTTGTTCTAGGTGAGTCTTGGACCAATGAGCTTGGACGCTCGCTACTGCCAACTGGTGGTCACTAGCTCGCGTCCTATTAGGGTTACAGTGATGCAGCTGGAGGTTACAATGTTACACATATAATAGGTTACATTGGATACACATGGATAGGTACATTGTTTAAAGGCACAGGCTTTAGAACACAACATCCCTCCCCCCTAGGATGAGACGAAGTCTCTTAACCAAGATGGTTTATTGCGCTCGCGTTTGGGCCGCCATGTGGGTTGGCCCCCCCGGGGGCCGCTCCCGCTTCCTTGTTCCCTGGACCCTTGTCCTGTAATGGGAGAGGAAGACTCGTTAGTGGCTTGCCGCGGTTTTGCAGCTTTTGGGGAAAGGGTAGGCTCCGTTGTGGGCGAACCAGGGGCACCAGGGGCTAACGTAAAATCCCTCTTCTCGCTTGGACGGGTGGGGGACCACTCCGAAAACCCCCCCGGTTCTGTAACTCAAAATTAAACTCTGTTGGGGAATCCCGCGGGATATCTACGAGGACAAATTCCTTCTCCTCCCCCCTCGGTGGGGACTCTCGACCCCCCTCTCCTCCCCCTTGGGCTAAATGGGTGGGGGAGAACCCTAACGCTGAATTTGTATCCGTGTTTCCGGCGCCCTGATTTCCTGGGACCCGGCTCCGGAGCTGGTCCGCGTGCCACCGCCAGAGTAGACCTGTGCTGGTCTCCACGCGGTACGATATGGGACCGGTCTGTTCCACGACCACCCCCGGAACCCAGGCTGGCCCCGCGCTGGCGTAGTTCCTGCAATGTACTGGAGCACCCATGCTGAAACTCTTGGTGGTTTCCAACCCTATGTTCCTCCCCTTGTCCTCAACTCTCGTGGGGTCTAGTCTAGTGAGTATGGTGGTCAGCTTCCTGCGCATCAAAAGCTCCGCAGGGGAGTAGCCTGACGCTAACGGGGTCACCCTGTACCCTAGCAGAAACTGACACACTTGCAGGTTGAGGTCCCCGGGGCCCATGCGCCGCAGCGCGTCCTTCGTGCTGCGTACGAGGCGCTCCACTTGGCCATTGGTGGCCGGATGGAAAGGGGCGGAAGTGATGTGCTGGATGGCGTTAATCTCTGTGAATGCCCTGAACTCAGCGGATGTGAAGCAGCTAGCGTTATCGCTAATTAGAGTGTCGGGTATGCCGAACGTGGAAAAAATCCTCCGCAAATGTTTAATTGTCGCGGCCGAGGAGGTGCTTGTGACTGGGATGACCTCCAACCACTTAGAGAAAGCGTCCACAACAAGGAGAAACAGAGTTCCTCGGAACGGGCCCGCAAAATCTATGTGTATCCGGGAACACGGCCCCTTAGCCGTGTCCCACTCCCTGTGGGGAAGACGGGCCTCCTCAGGTCTGGAGCACTGGCAACTCTCACAAGTGCCGACCATGTGCTCGATGTCGGCGTCTAACTGGGGCCACCAAAAGTAGCTCCGGGCCAGCGCTTTGGAGCGCACAATTCCGGGGTGGCTGACGTGCAGCAGTTTAAGCACCCGCGGCCGAAGGGATGTGGGAATCACCACCCGCTGCCCCCACAAGAGACACCCCCTCTCTAGGGACAGCTCCAATTTTTTCCTGAAAAACGGGGCGAATTCTCCCGCTGGGGACGCCGCCGGCCACCCTTTCTGTACCCAGGAGCTAACCGCCGCCAACGTCCTATCTCTGCTCGTCGCTTTAGCGATATCGGCGGGTACTATGGGGGGCGAATCTAAGACTTCTATCATAAGCACCTGGCGGTCCGGCTCCTCCCCGCCCACGTGGCTGTGTGTCTGGGGAAGGGGAGACCTCGACAGGGCGTCCGCATGACTGATCTCCCTCCCGGGCCGGTACACCAACGCGTGCTGGTAGGCGTTGAGAAAAATGGCCCACCTAAGCATCCTCGGGGACAGGATCTGTGGCGTGGGCTTATCTGCGGTAAAAATGCCTAGTAGGGGCTTGTGGTCAGTCACGATGGTGAAGGGGCGGCCATATAGGAAATCGTGAAATTTTTTGGTCCCCGCAATTATCGCCAGCGCTTCCCTGTCTGTCTGGCCGTAATTCCTCTCCGCTTGGGACAGGGACCTGGAGTAAAACGCTATTGGGGCCTCCCTCCCGTTCTCCAACACGTGGCATAACACCGCCCCCACCCCCACCGGGGATGCATCACAGATCAGTACCACCGGCCGGTTCGGGTCGAAATGGGTTAGAATGGCGTCAGATGCCAGGAGTTGTTTCAGTTCCGTGAATGCCCTCTCCTGGTCATCGCCCCACTTCCATGCCGCATCTTTCTTGAGCAACTTGTGGAGCGGCTCAGCCACCGCAGCCTTCCGTGGAAGGAAGGAGTGGTAGAAGTTTAAGAGCCCCAGGAACGACTGCAACTCGGGCTTGGATGTGGGGCGAGGAGCTTTCTTGATGGCGGCCACCTTGGATTTGGACGGTTTGATCCCCTCGGGTGTTACTCGGAACCCTAAGAACTCAACCTCCATCGCGAAGAAGATGCATTTGTCTTTTCGCAATCTCAACCCCGCCTGTTCGAACGCCGCCAGAACCTTGTCTAGCCTTTCAGCCAACTCAACCTCACTCCCCCCGTTATCAATACGTCATCAAAATATGGTAAAACGCCGTCCATCCCTTTGAGGAGGCTTTCCACGAGCAACTGGAAAATTCCAGGCACCGAGTTCACGCCGAATTGGAGGCGCGTCACCTGGAACGCCCCCTTATGCGTGACTATGGTCTGTGCAGCAGCTGCACAGGGGTTACCATGAGTTGCTGATAGGCCTGTGCCAGGTCGAGCTTAGCGAAACACTTTCCCCCATGTAACCTGGCTAGCAAATGGCTGACCACCGGCACCGGATACGCATTAGGGCGGATTGCCTTATTAATGGTGCACTTATAATCGGCGCAAATGCGAACCTCCCCATTGGCCTTCAAAGCCGTGACAATTGGAGTTTCCCACTCCGCGGAATCAACAGGAACAAGAATCCCCTGGCCCACTAGTTTGTCCAGTTCCGCCTCTATTTTGTCCTTGAGTGCAAAAGGCACTCTGCGCGGTTTGAGTCTTATTGGGCGGACCTCCGGGTCCAGGTCGAATGCTACTGGGGGTCCATTGAATTTCCCAAGTCCCTTCTTGAAGACTTCGGGATGCGCGTCGCACACCTCCTGTATTGGGTCAGACCCCACGGCGTGCACCCCCCCAATCAACAGACCCAGGGGCTGAAACCATTGAGTCCCGAGGAGGCTGCAATTGCCCCCCTTAAGAACGACTAGGGGGAGTTCCGCGGCGTGCCGCTTATACTGAACCTGGAAATTCCCAACCCCCAACACCGGGATACTATTCCCTTGCACGTCCCGAAACGTGGACCTCAACGCTTTGAGCTTGGGCCGTACGCGGGGGGCAATTCTCAAAAACTCCCTCTGAGAAATGATTGAGTAAGAGGAGCCAGAGTCAATCTCCATCCTAACAGGGGCCCCTTGCACCAGTACCTCAACAAAGTAACGGGGGTGTCCCATGGACACGCTGAAAACTGGGGCGTTGTCGTCGCTGTCGTCGGAGATGCGGCCCACGCCGTCCTGCTTCCTCGTGGACCGGGCACCATCCTTTAGTCTCGCCGAGTGGTCTGGCCTCGCTGGGCGGTCGGGCGAGCCCCTCCGGTCCTTGTGCCGTTGCCTGCAGACTTTGGCTATGTGCCCGCGTCACCCGCAGTTGTGGCACTCGGCTTTTCTGAACGGGCATTTGGCGCGGTCGTGAGCCGCCCCGCAGCCGTCGCAACACCGGCCCTCCTTCCGGACCCGCCGGACGTCCTCGTCGTCGCTGCTTTCGGCGGACGATTTCGAAATTCGCCGGGCTGCGTGCACCGAACTCTCCGTTTTGTCGGCCTTCGGCCGCCAGTCCTGGAGCTCTTGTACCCCTGCCTTCGTGGCTTCCGCGGCCTGTGCCGCTTTCAGGACCTCCTGCAACGTGGGGGGCGGCTCCTGTTTCATTAGCGTGCGCTGAATCTCGGCGTCCTTCAGGCCGCATAGCACGCAGTCCCTAAGGGTGACTTCCAAATTCTCCCATTTGCACGGGCCGGCAGCCAGGCGCAGGGCCGCTACGAAAGCGGCGACCGACTCATCAGGCGCTTGGACTCGCCTCCAAAACGCGCTCCGAGCGGGAAACATCGCTACCGAGGGCCGGAAATGGTCTCGCAGCACCTTCAGGAGCTCCTTTGCCTTGAATTCATCTGCCTTTTTGGGTGCGATGAGGTCAATTAATACCCTCTTGCCGTCGTGCCCGAGCATTCTGGTGAGGATGGCTCTTTTCTTCACCTCGTCCGTCACCTCGAACTCCACCAGCGCGCCTTGGAAGTCCATTTCGAAGAGTTCCCAATCTTGCGGTTTCTGGATGTCGAAACCGGCGTATGTCTTGGTCCCGTGGGCAGCCATGATCCCATCCTCGTCGCCAATTTAGTGTATGGGACCAAGGACACCAGAACAGCCGAAGAGCTGGCTTAACACAACTTTATTACATGCTGGTCAGAGGGAACATGCGGTAATGGCGGATGAACAGCTCAATATATACAGTGGCTATACATTTGAATGTGGCTCCCCGACAGTCCATTGGCTACTGTCCATGTGACGTCATTGCAGGTCACGCCCTTCTTGTCCAGGTGAAGGTAGTGGCGGGAATCTTCCCGCGCTGTTGTTCTAGGTGAGTCTTGGACCAATGAGCTTGGACGCTCGCTACTGCCAACTGGTGGTCACTAGCTCGCGTCCTATTAGGGTTACAGTGATGCAGCTGGAGGTTACAATGTTACACATATAATAGGTTACATTGGATACACATGGATAGGTACATTGTTTAAAGGCACAGGCTTTAGAACACAACAAATGTGTTGGAGATGACCATTCTAGACCCTTTTAATACCAAGACTTGGTTCAAAGTGATTCCCCAGAGGAAGAGCAGTTGGTGAGAACTGATACTTCTAATGTTGCCTATGGCATCCAGTTGTCTTTACAGTGGGTTAAGGCACAGCATACAGTCTCACCTGTCTTTCTCAATGGCTCCTGCAGGTGTTTCTTTGAGTTTGCCAAGGACACAATTCTCAAACTCTGGTATCCAAAGCTTTTCTTGAACAGTCTTTGCAGAGGCAATTCACAAAGTGTAGTCATAATGATTAAGTCTGTTTGATGTAGGCAGATTGATTGCACACGGAACCAGCAGATGGGCCAAACACTTCTTTATTGCAGCATGGTCAATCTGTACATAACCAAATGGTGGAGATGCAGCTCCTTATATATCATACATTGCATTTGAATTTCCCCCCCAAAGGCACTCATTGGTTGCAGTAGCAGTGATGTCATTAGGGGCGTACTGCGTACCTTCCTAAGGTTCACCTAAACTAAGGTTTACTGCATACCTTCCTAAGGTTCACCTATAGCGGGGAGGTTTCCCGCACTAGTTACTGATTGGGTGATAGGGGTTGCACTGGCTGGCAGCTGAGTTGAAATTGGTGACAGATGATTTACTTGCATACACAACAGTCTGCTGTAACAAGACTCTTCCCTGGAACATGGTAAACCGAGAATAAGTGGATCCTCTTTTCCTCTTCAGGAATATTTCTGTCTAGTGAGTACCCATGTTGCAGGGATCTCTTTATCTCTTTTGGCCAGGTTTCAGGCCCCCAGAAATCAAGTTCTGCTGCACTAGTCACTTAGAAACTCATTAGACCAGTCTATCCCAACCTCTGGTTTTGGGGCTTCAATTCCCAGAAGCCTAAGTCAATTTCCCAAAGCACTGATCAGCCCATGTACTGACTTAGGCTTCTGGAAATTGAAGTCCCCCTGTGGGGCATGTACCTTACATTGGGAACCACTGCAGTAAACCTAAGGTGGCTATAGTTTCAGTTCAAAGAATTTAAGGTGTTCCAGACTTACCAATTGTTGCCTGCAAGCCTGGTTTTCTCAGGATCAGCCCTAAATATCGCTTTTTGCTATAGTAGTTCTGCATTCTTTGACAGCAAGAGCTGGCCCTTTAGGATCCCCTCTAATATATATTTTTTTCTCCTCCTGACTGTTTATCAGGCTTTGAGTTGCCTTCTAGAGTTCCCTTTTGCAGAGATACTGAATGCCATTCAATATCAATTTGTCACTTTTAGCACAAATCAGCTAATTGCCAAAATGTTCTACCCTTTGCCTTCTGTTTCCATCTCTGGCTGAGCAGCTTTACTATCGGCTCGTCCCACCATTTTTGGGGTCCACCTAGTGGTCTTTTGTGGTCCCTTGGTATCCAGTCTGTTAGCCAACAGGTCCAGCTCTTATCCTTTAGGTGGGTAATATGGCCTGCCCTTCTTCTTTTTGCCACATTTAGTTCATTGACCACATCACGTAGTCTGGTTCTTCGGCATAATTCCATATTGCTGAATTTCTCCCTGATTGTTACTCTGTACGTCCGTCTCTTCATTACTCTTTGGGTTGCCACCAATTTTTCTTCCTCTGATTTTGTTATTGCCCACATTTTGGATGTGTACAACATTGTTGGTAACACTGTCATATTAAATACATTTGCCCTGATATTCATTGGCAGACTGTCATCTATTAGCACTGTTCGGTTTACAGTATACTAAAGGCAATCCAAGCTGCTTTGTGTCTTCTTATCCACTCACCACATGGTATGTTGTCTGGTTGGATTTGCTGACCGAGGTAGACATAATCAGCTACTTCTTCAATCTCAGTTCCATTTATAGTGATGGAACCCTGGGCACATTGGTTGTTTTTCATCCACTTTGTTTTTGTTAAATTCATCTCCAACTGGATGCCATGTTGAGGTAGAGTGGTAACTTGTAATGTATGTATAAACTTCACACCACACTTTTTAAAAAAGTTCACTTTAATAATAGGGCCAGATAATTGAAATCTCAGTTTAATTAAAGAGACTGACAGCAAAGCCATGTAGTAAGAGTGTAGTTTAGCAGATAGAATGATGGAGTAATATGCAGGAGACCTGGGTTCAAATTCCTGCTTGGCTATAGAAACTCACTGGAAGTGGGGTGGCATTGCTAAATCCACCCCTTAAATAGCTCACTTGTCATGAAAGCCCTGTTTAAAGTGTAAGATATAAATTATACAGAACATGATAACACAAAATACACACAAAGGATTGGAAACCTGTGGTCTGGCTTTCTCACTTTGTCGCTGACACTGGCAATTTCCTCAGAAAAATAGATCTCGCCTTGTATTTTTGACACTTTGAACTCTGTGCTGATTAAATTTGAATAGTCAGTCTAATTAATAAAAATAGATGCCACATAACTTGTGAACGTAGCTTTTGGGGATTATAGCTTCCATATTTCCCAGCCAACATGGCTGCTACCTATGAGATTCACAGTCCAAACTCTAAAATACTCCACTCTGCCAACTGTCATCACAGATCCTGTAAAGAGAAATCCTGTAAAGTGATCCTGTAAAGAGCATTTCAGAAGCCTAAAAGGGCACTGGAATTGTTTGGTGTTCGAAAATGCCAGTTTAAAATATAATCTAAAATATAACCTTTGCTTATGCCCTCTCTCCAGAAACAAACTGATCTCAAAAGTTTGATTTCCTTCCCCTTTCTCTCTTCTCTGCCAGCTATTTTTGTACAACTGGCTCAGTCGTCCCTCCCTGAAGGCTAGTCATCCTCTACTGCAACCCACTGGGATCTAATGGCCTGGAGAGAAAGTAGTTTGAACTAATGGGCACCAAGTGTCATTTTATTAATAATATTACTCATGTTTACTGTTTTTGCATCTAGGGACCAATTGGAGGTATGAACGACTAAGCCAAGCACATTACAGTCACTGCTTCAGAAAGTAGTGACCCTAAAGAAACAACTCAACACAGTGGGGTGGAGAAGAGGGGCCATAAGATAAAACTGATGAAATCAATGAAAATGTGCCATACAATTCTAATTATTTTCTGGAGGTCTATACAGCTGAAATGTCGGTGGCTTTTCCCCACTACTTCAGCGAAGTTTTAGGGAGAGGAAGTTGATATTTCAAGAGTTTTTCCTGTTACAAAAAAATATAGATGTCAGAAGGCAGTATTCTGTCTTGTAACATTTGGCTGGGCCAGCTTCATAGCTTCACATTAAAGCAGGGGTTCCCAAACTACGGTCCATGGGCTGGACCTGGCCTACGGCACATTTCAACTGGCCCATCACCGTCGCACCCACACCCAGAAGTGGAAGCAGATGTGTTTACGTCATCCATAAAATGCACCCACACATGTGCAAATGCACCCATGGCTATTGTAAATGTGGAATTGGGTGCATTTATGGCTGTTGTAAATGCACCCTCTTCCAGGGGCATGGTCAGCTGTTCAGGGGCATGATCAGGCCTGTGGTATAAAAAGGTTGGGAACCCCTTCCTTAAAGCAAGGGTGGGTAACTCCTGGCTCTCTGAAAGTTTTTCCACCTACAATTCCTGCAAACCCTCGCCAGCATAGCCAATGATGATGGACAGTGAGAACTGCTGTCCAAACTAGCTGGAGAGCCACAGCCACACAACTTTATCTTGCCACAAAATAAGAGCGTGTTGTCCCATTGCCTTAGCACATGGCAGTTGCAGGTTTCCTGCACAAAAAGTCACCAATGGGGACACTTTGTTTTGTGCACCATCTGTGACAATGCTTTGTAGCCAACCTATAAAGCCTTGCAACATAGTCTCACTTATTATGTGGTCCTTAATTTACTGAAGTCATACAGCAAAAATGATAGAGGAGGAACAATTGGGATATCCACTTGCTGTGAGCAGCCAGAAGAAGTGAAATTATCACATATATGTGTGTTTCATTTTGTTTTATGGAGCACTCAAGATGGTTGGCTAAATCATGCACATTAAATGCATTATGAAAGCACAGCAATAATGCCTAAACATTTCCCAATATGGATCCCCACGTCATCACTGCTAGTCCTATTTTAAAATAATTGACTTCTTTGTGTTTACGCTATTGACTTCTAAATTGGCATTCTCTATGTTCTGACTGTAAGTTCCCCAGAGAATAAATTGAAGAGACCTACAGATAAAAGAAAAGAAAACCCTGAGTGTGCATATTCTTACTGTAAAATGCATAGCTGTTTAAGGCAGGACCATGGAAATATCCTCTTTATGTTGTATGCAAATATACTTGAAGCCGATTGGCTCATTGTCTCTTCTCTCTCCTGGGAAAAGGGGTGTTAAAGGGAAGAGACAATGAGCCAATCGGCTTCAAGTATATTTGCATACAACATAAAGAGGATGTTTCCATGGTCCTGTCTTATTAAACAGCTATGCATTTTACAGTAAGAATATGCACACTCAGGGTTTTATCCTCATAAAGAGGATATTTTGATGGTCCTGCCTTAAACACAGAGTTTTAAAAAATTAAATTGAGGTACACAAGGCTAAGACAGTAGACAATTAAGTGATTAAAGTGTAAAAAACAGTTCCATGAAAAATCTCCATAATATAAAATGCTGTCGCAGCAGAGAATGTGGAAAGAGATTTAAAATAGAATTATTACAGTAAGGCTGGCCTGTAGGGGCTGGCCTGATGCCTTATTCCCTGCGAGGCGCAGCAATGGTGCTAAGGGGAGTGGGGGAGTGCCCAGGGGTTGGTTCTTCCTCCACGGGGGGGGAGCCCAACACTCCTCCCTGGCTCTGGTGGCTCATCCTCTTCTAGGCTCTTGGATGTGCCTAGATTTTGGGAAGGAGGGAGCATGGCCTGGTGGGGAGAGGGGCATGGCCTAAAAGTTCCCTTATTTTCATGTCCAAAACTTGACAGGTATAGTAAAATGAATCCTGGAACATTCCTTTAAACAAATCTTTATGTGGTTAGTTGAAGTCATTATGGACTGAATCCAGGATGCATTAGGACTCTTGCAAATGTCTGTGAGTGAATGAGGAGGGAACAGTCTTGCCTCCTGCAGTCCTCAACGGACCAGGCAAACCCAGAAAATCTGTTTTGAATGGTTAGGAAACCCTCTTGGAGCAGGCCTCCAGCACAAGTGAGGATCGCAGGGAGGACTGAAGATCCCAATGCTGCTGCTAGTGATGAAATTGCTGGCTGTTTTCCACATGTGCAGGAGAAAAGGGAAGGGATTTACTCCCTCACATATTCACTCATAGCTTTTGCTGCTTCTGTGTATGTTATGACATGTACAGTAATACCTTATACAACGTCCAAACTTGGTTCCATAAGTGAGGACAATGTATGAATTCCGACTTTGTATGAGGCATGCAAAATCCTATCCGCGATGCCTCATACAATGTCCAAATTATTGCCACTGATGCTTTGTATAACATCGTTCCCATAGGTGAGAGCGAGGAGGTGGGAGCGAGAGGCTGGCCTCAGCTGTAAGGCGGCCGGTGTGGCCCATAAGAAGGCCAGTCTCGCTCCCACCTCCCAGCTCTCACCAGGGGAAGCGTCTGGTGGCTCCGGTGCGGCAGGTCTTTTCAAGGGCCACGCTGACCGCCTCACAGCTGAGACCAGTCTTGCTCCTGCCTCCCCACTCACAACCAAGGGAAATGTCCGGTGGGTGTTGCGGCTCCGACGCGGCAGGTCTTCTTATGGGCCACGCCGGGCGCCTTACAGCTGAGACCAGTCTTGCTCCCGGCTCCCCGCTCTCACCAGGGGAAGCATCCCTTGGTTGTGAGCGGGGAGGTGGGAGCGAGACTGGTCTCAGCTGTAACGCAGCCGACGTGGCCCATAAGACCTGCTGCATCAGAGTCTCGCTCCCGCCTCCCCGCTCACAACCAAGGGAAGCATCCGGTGGGTCTTGTGGCTCCGACAGCTCTGACACGGCAAGTCTTCTTATGGGCCATGCCGGCTGCCTTACAGCTGAGACCAGTCTCCCTCCCGCCTCCCCGCTCTCAGCAGGGGAAGCATCTCTTGGTTGTGAGTGGGGAGGCAGGAGTGAGACTGGTCTCAGCTGTAAGGCGGCTGGCATGGCCCATAAGAAGACCTGCCGCATCAGAGTCTCGCTCCCGCCTCCCCGCTCATAACCAAGGGAAGCGTCCAGTGGGTCTTGCAGCTTCTTTCTAATGTAAAAAACCCTAATGCCTCATACAACGCCAGGCGACGGTGTATGAGGCATCTTTTTTCCAAGAATTGGGCGACGTTGTATGGATCTGATAGTTGTATGAAGCGGACGTTGTATGAGGTATTACTGTATTGTAATTTAGGCCTTTATATCCCTAAGCTGCCATGGCTTAGTGATTAAGATGCTAAACTTGATGACTGGAAGGTCGGCAGGTCAGCAGTTTGAGACCTGAGTGCTGCATGACAGGGCGAGCTCCCATTTCTGCCCCAGCTCCTGCCAACGTAGCAGTTTGAAAGCAAGAAACTGCAAGTCGACGTAGATAAATAGGTACCACTTTGATGGGAAGTTAAACAGCGTTCTGTGCACTCTGGTGTCAAGACTGGCATAGGTTCTCACATTTGCTCACAGAGAACTCTGTATCACTCCATTCTAGGTAAAGAAACTGTTCATGGAACTGACAAGCAACAGCTGTCTAAGTTCTACCCCCTTCCATCCTTGAGTAGGTATTCTTGATAATTCCTGCTGGACTACAAGGTTAGCTTCGTGACACCTGTTAATTGCTTAGAAGTGGATCATGCCTGGGCTGAAAGACAAGCCCCTACAGTGTCCACTCCATGGGTATCAGGCTAACTGGGCTCAGGCTATCTGTTCCTAGGGAGATAGTCCATCATCTAGTCCCACTGCAGGACATTAGCAACTCTTTCACCTCTTGTTTTGTCTGGCTGTGTCTCTCCATCCATGAGTGGCTGCCCAGTCCCAGATGGAAATATTTGTATTTGGCAGGCCATTCACAGCTACTGTCATGGCCCATCTCCACATTTTGTGTGTCACTGCTGGTTAATGCAAGAGATATGTGATGTTTATAAAGGTATAATATAAAGGTCGCCCTTGCTTGAAAGCCAGTCATATCCGACTCTAGGTTCAGTGCTCATCTATGTTTATAGCCAAAGAGCCAGTGCTGTCTGTAGATGTTTCCGTGGACATGTAGCAGGCATGACTAAATGCCAGAGTGCATGGAACACTGTTTACCTTCCCACAGAAGTGGTACCTATTTATCTACTTGCAATTTCTTGCTTTTGAACTGCTAACTTGGCAGGAGCTGGGACAGAGATGGGAGCTCACTCCATTGTGCAACACTCGGGTCTCAAACTGCTGACCTGCCAACCTTCCAATCATCAAATTCAGCATCTTAACCACTAAGCCACTGCAGTCCCTTAATTATGTTTATGGCTGATGTCATTTCCAGGTTCCACCATTTCCACAAGCTCTGCTCAGGACTTTTCAATTCCTGTGTCAGAGCCAGGAAAGGTACTGTTGCTCCTTTTCACAAGGCTGTAACTCAATTTATAGGGAATAAGTATGGCAATGCATCTATTTTATGGGTAAATAGAAAATGGGAACATCAATATGGGTTCCGTTTATGGGATAATTCACTTGGTAAATTATGGAATGTCACTGTTGTTCTTGTTAAATTATTTTTGAAAGAATTTTCTTCCACAATGATGAACAACAATTCAATAAAAATGATGCTGCAGCCCTTCCATAACTCAAGGGCAGACTAGACAAAATATTAAATATGTAGCCAAATACTGCCGAGTCTGCAGTAAAAAATGTCCCTCACTCTATGGGTATAGTTCCGGAACAGTAACGGGGAAACGCCACAGTGCAATCCCCCACTGACTTCTTCTCAACCGACAGGGTGCGTCCTTCACCAAGAACTCCTCCAGAGTTGGCAGATTCCTTGGCAGGTCTGAGTCCTGGGTCTACACCAGGGCTATCGGTTTCAATTCCTGCTTCCAAGCCTTCCACATACCCTGCTTCACGTAAGCCACACAAAACTCCTAGCTTGTCGAGGTCAACCAGTGCGTCCACCGGCACTTCCATAGACCGTGGTCCTCCCGTACCCAATGCCCTAAGTCCCATGAGTGTTGGGTGCCCTATTCGGACATGTGTTCCGCCCCAAAGGTATGGAGAGTGGGTTCACCGCTGGGGGGGGGGGAGGAATGTTGTGTCCAACAATTATTGCTTTAATTATGCAGTCACCATTAAGTATTTGTTGTAAACACGCGCCCTTTCTGTAAGACGCCACATTCATATGTTGTCAATCTAATCTGATTGGCTTAACACAGGTTTCCCGCGTTAGCAAAAGCCCGGGCAAATGTATCACTGTAACTGCCATTCTGCTTGTATATAAATTGCTGCCTCGTCCCCTTATTCCCCAGTCCGAACTGAGCTGTAATAAATCACTGATGTTTAACCCCGAACTTTCTGTTGCATTGCTAATTACTCTCGGACTCAACAAACCCCTAGTTGTGAGAGGTTTTCTTACACTCTTGGGGGAGAGGGATTTAGATCTGGCACAAGGGGAAGAAAATCTATCGCCACTTGTTTTTAATACTAAATTTACATACCTGTATATGTACAAGGGCTAAAAAGAAAGAAACATTCCATTGTGACTGGATTTTTTTCCCCCATTAGCAACCATCCGACCCACACTCCATGTAAAAAACCTGTTTCATAGGTAAATGCTAAATATAATGCATCATACAGAGACTACTCTTCTGGAGCTTTAGTTATATGGTTTGGGGTGGTTAGTTAAAGATTAAAACCCACAGTTAACTGTTTACTCATCTTCTGGCTACTACTGGAATGGTGACAGTAAGTTACTGTGTCTGCTGCACAAAGAAACAAGATCTTGAAGAGTATATCACACTATACTCCGCTAGAATTGCATGGTTTGTCATGTTTCCTGGGTGCCTGTACTTCCAGTTCTCTATTCATTTCTGTATATATTGCGTGAACATAGTATGAGGGTCCTGCTCGAAGCTTCTTGCACACCAGTTATGTTTTATGTTAGAGGCACCGTTTTGAGTCATTTGTGATATCTTCAGAACATCCTCCCCAAGGCTATTCAGTAGTTTGCTTTTTGAATTTAATTTACTGTTTAGCTCAGACATCGCCAGCAAAGATTGGATCGGCTGGATTTTGTTTGGTGTATTTGTAAAAATAATAATAATAATATTGTACACTGCTCAGAGTGAATAATTACCCAGACGGGTGGTGTATAAATATAATTAATAAATAAATATACCGGTAAAATAAATATTTGAGGCATGTAGCTTGAGAAAAAATCTTAATCTGGAGAGCACACATCCCGTGTCTTTATTTTCACTTACATTGCATATTAGGAAGTGATTCATGAGAGTGTCTTGTACCCAAAAGAAAGAGATTATCTGTGAACCTGTAATGTGCTAGGTGTGTGTTGTGTTCTGTAAAGCTGTGCCTTTAACAATGTACCTTTGCCATGTGTTATCAATGTAACCTTTCTGTGTGCAACATTATAACCATCAGCTGTATCAATGTAACCCTAATAAGGAGACGCGAGCTAGTGACCACCAGAGGGCAGTAGCGAGCGTCCAGCTCTCATGGTTCATATTCACCTGGTTCAGCAGCACGGGAAGATTCCCCGCCACCTCCTCACCTGGTCAAGAAGGGCGTGACCTCCTACGACGTCACGCAGGCAGCAACCAATAGTCTGTCGACGAGCCACATTCAAATGTATAGCCAGCTGTATATATTGAGCTACCCATCCACCATTACCACATGTTCCTCCGGATCATCATGCAATAAACCTGTGTTAAGCCAACCCTTCGGCTGTTTCATTGTCTTTGGTCCCTTACACTAAACTGGTGATGAAGGTGGGATCATGGCAGCCCACGGGACCAAGACATGCGCCGGTTTCGAAATCAGGAAACCGGGCGACTGGGAGATCTTCGAGATGGACTTCCAGGCCGCACTGATCGAGTCCGAAGTCACGGAAGAGGCGAAGAAAAGAGCCATCTTCACCAGAATGCTCCGACAAGAAACAAAAAGGACCTTGGTGGACCTGATTGCACCAAGGAGGGTGAGCGAATTCAAGGCCAAGGAACTCATGCAGATGCTGCGTGAGCACGTCCGGCCTGCCACAGCGATGTTTCCCGCTCGGAGTGTGTTTTGGAGGCGAGTCCAAGCGCCCGGGGAGACGGTCGCCGCATTCGTGGCGGCCCTGCGGCTGGCGGCCGGCCCGTGCAAATGGGAGAATGCCGAAATCACCCTCCGGGACTGTGTGCTGTGCGGCCTGAACGACGCCGAAACCCAGTGCACATTAATGAACCAAGAGCCGCCTCCCACGTTGCAGGAGGTCGTCAGAGCGGCCCAGGCCGCAGAAGCTACGAAGGCCGGGGTCCAAGAACTTCAGGACTGGCGGCCAAAAGCGAGCAAAGCAGAGGCTCCGGTACAGGCGGCCCGGCGAACTTCGAGGTCGTCCACAGAGAGCAGCGACGACGAGGACGTCCAGAGGGTCCGGAAGGAGAGCCGGCGATGCGACGGCTGTGGAGCGGCCCACGACCGTGTGAAATGCCCCTTCCGGAAGGCCGAGTGCCACAACTGCGGCCGCCGCGGGCACATCGCCAAGGTGTGCAGGAGGAAGCGCGAGACCCGGAGGAGCTCTGCAGACCGTTCCGCCGGACAAGACCGCCCAACGAGACCCAAGGACGGCGTCCAGGCCACGCGGAAGAAGGACGGCGTGGGCCGCATCGCCGACGGCAGCGAGGACGACGCCCCAGTGTTCAGCGTGTCTACTAGACACCCCCGCTACTTTGTTGAGGTACTAGTCCAAGGGGTTCCCATTAGGATGGAAATTGACTCGGGGTCCTCATATTCAATCATTTCCCAGAGGGAGTTTTTGGGAATTGCCCCCCACAAGCGACCCAAGCTCAAAGCATTGAGGTCCACACTACGGGACGTGCAAGGGAACAGTATTCCAGTGTTGGGGGTTGGGGAATTTCAGGTCAAATTCAAGGAGCACGCCGCGTCTCTTCCCCTAGTCGTGCTCAAAGGAGGAAATTGCAGCCTCCTCGGGACTCAATGGTTCCAGCCCCTGGGGTTGTTTATTGGGGGGGGTGCACGCCGTTGGGATGCACGCCGTTGGGACTGATCCAATTCAGGAGGTGTGTGAGGCGCACCCCGAAGTTTTCAAAAAGGGACTGGGGAAATTCAAGGGGCCCCCAGTGACTTTCGACCTGGACCCGTAGGTCCGCCCAATTCGCCTAAAACCACGCCGGGTGCCGTTCGCACTCAAGGACAAGATAGAGGCGGAACTGGACAAGTTGGTGGGCCAGGGGATCCTTGTGCCTGTAGATTCTGCGGAGTGGGAAACTCCAATTGTAACCGCTCTAAAGGCAAATGGGGAGGTCCGCATATGCGCCGACTACAAGTGCACCATCAACAAGGCGATCCGCCCGAATGCATATCCGGTGCCGGTAGTCAGCCATCTGCTGGCCAGGTTACACGGGGGAAAGTGTTTCGCTAAGCTCGACTTAGCACAGGCCTACCAGCAGCTCACGGTGTCCCCGGCCGCAGCTGCTGCGCAGACCATAGTCACCCATAAGGGGGCGTTCCAGGTGATGCGCCTCCAGTTCGGCGTGAATTCGGCGCCTGGAATTTTCCAGTCACTCGTGGAACGCCTCCTGAAGGGATTGGAGGGGGTGTTGCCTTATTTTGATGACGTGTTAATAACGGGGGGAGTCGGGCTGAATTGGCCAAAAGGTTGGGGAAGGTCCTGACGATATTCGAAAAGGCGGGGCTGAGGTTGCGAAAGGACAAATGCGTCTTCTTCGCAACCGAGGTTGAGTTCCTAGGGTTTTGTGTGACTCCTGAGGGAATAAAACCATCCATGTCCAAAGTGGCAGCTATTAAGAAAGCCCCCCGCCCACCTCCAAGCCCGAGTTGCAGTCGTTCCTAGGGCTGCTCAACTTCTACCACTCCTTCCTCCCCCGAAAGGCAGCGGTGGCTGAGCCGCTACACAAACTGCTAAAGAAAGACCAGGCATGGAAGTGGGGCGATGACCAAGAAAGGGCATTTGACGAGCTGAAAAGCCTCCTGGCGTCCGACGCTATACTGACCCATTTCAACCCCAAACGCCCAGTAGTTCTGATCTGTGATGCATCTCCAGTGGGGGTGGGGGCGGTGCTGTGCCACGTGTTGGAAAACGGAAGGGAGGCCCCGATAGCATTTTACTCCAGGTCCCTGTCCCAAGCAGAGAGAAACTACGCACAGACAGACAGGGAGGCACTAGCAATAGTCTCGGGGACGAAAAAATTTCACGATTTTCTGTACGGCCGCCCCTTCACCATTGTAACAGACCACAAGCCCCTGCTAGGCATTTTTACCGCTGATAAGCCCACCCCACAGATCCTGTCTCCGAGGATGCTCAGGTGGGCCGTTTTTCTCAACGCGTATCAGCACGCGTTGGTCTACCGGCCCGGAAAAGAGATCAGCCATGCGGACGCCCTATCTAGGTCCCCCCTCCCCCTAACGCCCAGCCAGGTGAGCATGGGGGAGCGGGACCATCAGGTTCTCATGATAGAGGTGCTGGATTCGCCCCCCGTAGTGCCCGCCGACATTGCCAAAGCGACAGAGAAGGACAAAACGTTAGCGACAGTCAGCTCCTGGCTGCAGAAAGGGTGGCCCGCGTCCTCCCCAGCGGAGGAGTTCGCTCCATTTTTCAGGAAAAAACTAGAACTGTCCCTAGAGAGGGGGTGTCTCTTGTGGGGGCAGCGGGTGGTGATTCCCACTTCCCTTCGGCCGCGGGTGCTCAAACTGCTGCACGTCAGCCACCCCGGCATCGTGCAATCCAAGGCGCTGGCCCGGAGTTACTTCTGGTGGCCCCAGCTGGACGCCGACATCGAGCACATGGTCGGCACTTGTGAAAGTTGCCAATGCTCCAGACCAGAGGAGACCCGCCTTCCCCACAGGGAATGGGACGCGGCTAAGGGGCCGTGGTCCCGGGTACACATTGATTTCGCGGGCCCGTTCAGGGGCACCCTGTTCCTCCTTGTAGTGGACGCTTTCTCCAAATGGTTGGAGGTTATCCCAGTCACAAGCACCTCCTCGGCCCAGACCATTAGGCATTTGCGGAGGCTCTTTTCCACGTTCGGCATACCCGACACCTTAATTAGCGACAACGCTAGTTGTTTCACGTCCTCCGAGTTTAGGGCATTCATGGAGATTAACGCCGTTCGGCACGTCACCTCCGCCCCTTTTCACCCGGCCACCAATGGCCAAGTAGAGCGCCTCGTCCACACCACGAAGGACGCGTTGCGGAGCATGGGCCCAGGGGATCTGAACCTACAAGTATGTCAGTTTCTGCTAGGGTACAGGGTGACCCCATTGGCGTCAGGATACTCCCCCGCAGAGCTCTTAATGCGCAGGAAGCTGACCACCATCCTCACTAGGCTAGACCCCACGAGGGTAGAGGACAAAGGGAGGAACATCGGGCTAGAGGCTACAAAGAGTTTCAGTATAGGCGCCCCCGTGCATTGCAGGAATTACGCCAGCACGGGCCCAGCCTGGGTGCCGGGCGTAGTTGTGGAGCAAACCGGCCCCGTGTCGTACCGAGTGGAAACCAGCACAGGGCTCCTGTGGAGGCGGCACGCGGACCAGCTCCGATGCAGGGTCTCCGATGAACAAGGCACGGCCCAAGCAGGAAATAAGTCAGCGTTAGGGTTCTCCCCCACCCGTTCAGCCCAAGGGGGAGGAAAAGGGGACCGTGGGCCCCCACCAAGGGGGGAGGAGGATATCCTCATAGATACCCTGGGGGATCTTTCCGAGGAGGAGGAACCCGACCCCATACATATCTCGCGGAAAGTCCCCACAAATGCGGGTACCCCTACTAAGTTAGATTTTGATTTCCAGAACCGGGGGGGGGGGTTCGGAGTGGTCCCCCACCCGTCCAAGCGAGAAGAGGGGTTTTTCGTTAGCCCCGACGGCCCCCGGTCTGCCCACAATGGAGTTTTTCCCTTCCCCTAAGGCCGCCAGGCAGCGGCAAACCACTAACGAGTCTCCCTCTCCCATTTCAGGACAAGGGTCCAGGGAACAAAGAAGCAATAACGCCCCCGGGGGGGCAGCCCTCTTCACGGCCCAAACACACATGCAACAAGCCATCTTGGCTGAGAGACTTCGTCTCATCCTAGGGGGGAGGGATGTTGTGTTCTGTAAAGCTGTGCCTTTAACAATGTACCTTTGCCATGTGTTATCAATGTAACCTTTCTGTGTGCAACATTATAACCATCAGCTGTATCAATGTAACCCTAATAAGGAGACGCGAGCTAGTGACCACCAGAGGGCAGTAGCGAGCGTCCAGCTCTCATGGTTCATATTCACCTGGTTCAGCAGCGCGGGAAGATTCCCAGCCACCTCTTCACCTGGTCAAGAAGGGCGTGACCTCCTACGACGTCACGCAGGCAGCAACCAATAGTCTGTCGACGAGCCACATTCAAATGTATAGCCAGCTGTATATATTGAGCTACCCATCCGCCATTACCACATGTTCCTCCGGATCATCATGCAATAAACCTGTGTTAATCCAACCCTTCGGCTGTTTCATTGTCTTTGGTCCCTTACACTAAAGTGTAGAAGCAAACACACACACATTTACGTACATACACACATCTTTCTCCAAACTGCTAGGATTCTTCTGTTAATTACACCCAGAATCCTAAGGATGCTAACAAAACAACAGGATGTGTGACTGAGCAGACATACATACAAATGTTCATTACCCTAAATATGCCCTTCTAGCACTCTGTGGATAAGAATTTATTTTCCTCATGTTTCTGCATATGAAAATTGGCTCACACTTCCTAATCTTATTAACACTGTGGAACGTCATTTATTGAGTCTGCACTTTAATTTCCAAATTACTAGTCATTGGTTATTCTAAATATCTTCCAGGTTTCATTATATCTATGAAGAGCCTTCTATAAGAGAAAGAAGAATAATCTCTAATTATTGTAAGGAACGGAATCATACATTTGCATCTTGTAACTACGCTATTAGGTTCACAAGGTGCCAGCCAAAAAAATATTATCTACAATCTCGAGTTCTACCAGACATGTTTGGTGTAAGCTTGAATTCTCTCAGTACATTTATTTTTTCCTGCTTACGCTTTCCTCATAAATGCTTAATGCAGTCTCCCACCGAGCCAGGAAATCAAAATAGATATCTCTAGCATCTGTCTTCATGCCTGCCCCCTTTTTTATTTATTCACTTATTTTTTTATTAAAACTATTATCCACCTCTCATTTATAGAAATCCTGATGCAGTTTATAATGCATAAAACAAATGAACAATGCACATATACTGTATATATATAGTGTAATAATACAGCAAGCTATGAAATAATTCAAAACAGCTGATAGCTAGGGGGGAACCGACATAAAAAGATGCATACTGCAGAGGGGAATATGAAAACGGCATTAGCCTGATCCACATTGATTTCTCTGCATTTACTGACTGGCAGCAGGATGTGCGAACTGACTCCACTAAAAAAAACAGCGGTAGTTTAGATTGTGTGGAACAAAATGTAATTTGCATCTCTGATGGTCCTTTCACTTCTTTGTCCATGAGGAAGTGCCAAGACTCAGATAAGGAACCTATAGCCTTATTTATTTATTTATTTATTTATTTATTGTTTAGATTTCTATACCGCTTTACTCCCCGAAAAGGGAACTCAAAGTGGTTTACAATAATAATGCTAAACAATACAAAATACGATACAAATAATACAAAGCAATATACAAATAAGATACAAAATGTCAATGATACAACATATCAATTACAGTAAAACATAATGCATAAATACAATGGGGGAAGAAAAAACAAAGTCAGGAATCATACAGTACAAGTTAAATCAGAATAAGCAAAAAGATCCAAGGGGGGGGGGAGGTCGGAGCCCAAGCTCAGGTATAATAGCCTCACATGGTTAACAAATCTACCACTTGAATCATTTAGCAAGCAAAATAGTCTCAGGCTTCTTCCAACTGGTGCATTTGCTCTTTCTACTGTTACAGATCATTACAGGTGGTGTCGATATTTTGCAAGCGCGGCGCCAAAATGGCCGCCGCGCTCTTTGCTGCCCCCCCCCCACTGGACTTGGGCATTTGGGTAGTTAGGGGGCGTGGCCAGCACCCTTTGAAAGGGGTGGCCATGAGGCAGCCGAGCTGCCATTTTGTTAAAGCGACGGAGAGGAGAAGTTTTTCCCTCCACCCCCTCCCTAGTTAACAGTGTGATATTTTGGTCGCTTCGGGGCCGGGTGGGAATTTTTGTCTGGAACCTACAATTGGCTTCCTGGTTCTGGCTTTTTTGCCCATCCCACACTGTTGCTATGGTTTGACATAGGGGCTTTGCTATTGACTTTGGTCACATGGGCGGGTAGCACTGGTAAGGTAAATATTTATGACCCACAGGTATCCGGCAGGTTCGTAATTGACTGGACAACACTAGATAGGCACAAGTTGGTTAAACGTTGTCCGGTCAACGACGAACCAGGCAATGGGGTGATGGCACGAGCTAGGCAGCATGCATCACCCCGTGATTTTACGGATACGGGTCAGAGGGTGGGGTCAGTAGTTAGTTTATTGACTACGGTCAACAATTTGTTTGTTGCCAACAAACAAATTGATACAAATGGATACATTGTAACCAATTGCCATTGGCAATTTTGGGAGGTACCTTACCAGTGTTACTGCGGCCTGCTTGCCTTAAGAATTATAATTGGTTGAATACCAATCGAAATTTATAATTCGGACTAGGGCATGAATCAATAAATGTGGCCCAATGCCGTTATCCACTTTCACCAGTGTCTGAGTCCTTTTTTGGGGGGTGCGCCTGCAATGCCCACCATGCAGATGACGCGAGACTAGGCTCAGTTAAAACAGTGACAAAGCCAATGACTTTCTGTCTGCTTCTCTCCACCCCACCCCAGCATTTTAGCACTGTGGCACTTGCAAGACAAAGTTTATTTCCCGACCACATTCTCCAATTGGAAGCTTTCAATTAAATCTTTCAGATAAACAAAAGAACAGAATCAACAATAAATAGGTTAACACCAGAAAAGAAGCACTAGCAAAGAACTGATTTCTCACATATTTTAAAAAGAATTTCAAAGATTTCATGAGCTGTCATGGTTCTCAGAGAACTGAATTTTAAAGGAAAGTTTAGAAATGAATCCTAGTAAGCCTTCTGATCCTCTGTAACCAATTGGGACAACAGGGAGAAATGAGTGTGAAACTTCCCCCATATACATAATCTTGAAGATCCCTTAGGCTTTCTGGCTTTGTCCTGCCTTCCTATTTTGGTGCTTGGACATCCTGGGCATGAAAGGCTATATCTGGTTTGGACAGATACCCTGTGTGAATAGCACTGCTTTTCTAGTTCCAATGTATTTCTTTCTGGTTTGTTCTGCCTTCTTGGATCAAAGACTCATGACTACCAACTTATCTCTGACAAGTCTCAATGGGTTAGCCCTGCAATGTCACACAAGTACAGTAGTATCACGCCATAGCAAGTGGACTCAGTCATCAAGGAGCCCAAAACATTTACAATATTTGGGTTCTGATGGCAAAATGACAAAGCTTACAATCAACCACATCTATCCTTGTTTGCCATGTATATGGTATCTTCTAAAAGCCTGCAAGGTTGGTGTTGACTTCTACTTCATAGTTACATTTGAATGGTCCATTTAATGTTACAAAGACAAAAATGTCATTAGCCACATACAGAATCAAGAAGTAAATTTCATCATCATCATCATCACTTTTAATTTGTATCCCGCTCTCCTCAGCCCAAAGGCGATTCAGAGCAGTTAACAACAGAGCATGCTGTCTGCATAGCAGACGGCAGCAAAAAGCGATACAACCAATACAATATACAAAATAAATACATGTAAAACACAATTCATACAAAACTACAATATATAAAAATAGCAATACAAAACTACAAATCATGAAGCCCAACTCCCCAGCGCAAAACGGACCCAAGGCTCAACAAGGCGAGCAAGTCCAAATAGTACGCCACAAAAAACAATTCGCCGGGCAGTGGAGAGGCTCTGGGGATGGGAGGGGAAGTCCTCAATGAATGGTGCCCTTGGCTCACAAGTCCATAACGGGGCCAGGGGGAGAAACCAGCCCGGCTGAGGCAAAGAAATGTCCCTTCCGTGGTCAAAGAGCACAAAAGAGAATAAGCACGGAGGCTCATGGCGCAGAATAAGATTGATATAACTTGCATAAATGCATGGATTAGACTTCTTTAACAGATCCCTGAAGAAACTATTGTATTGCGAAAAACCTCAAAATTATCCGGAAAGGGTTTTGGATATTTCTATGGACTATAGAGCATTTTATGGATCTTAGAATCAGTGGTATATTATAATTTTGATTTTTGCCCGGTTGGAGCCACCTTTACTTTTGCCCAGTTGGAGCTACCTTTACTTTTTGGATTATATTACAGTATACATGGAGTAATGTTTTTTTGTTTGGAATCTTTCCACTTGAATTAATGCCTTTCTGTTATCTTCATACATGGGTCAATGACTTTTTCTTGAAAACACTGGCATAAATTTGGATTTTGAACACTACATTTTTGGAACAGTCGTCACTTGCATATTGACCTTCTGTGGCCCCGCCACGAAGACAAAGCTCAGCTGGGCTCCTCTTCCCTCCCCTGACTGGCCGGGCCAGAGGAGGGGGCCGAAGATGGTGTGGGCATCTCTGGTGAGCTGGCGGTGGCTTTTTCAAGCCCCGCTGTGGAGATGAGGCTCAGCTGGGCTCCTCTTCCCTCCCCTGACCGGCCGGGCCAGAGGAGGGAGCCGAAGAAGGTGCAGGCAGCTTTTTCAAAAATTTGCCCTATTCTGGCACCAGTGTTTCTGTTTTAAAATACCCTTATTAATTTATATCAGAGAATAAACAAAACAAAATGTTGTAGCACTTTGAGACTAACTTTTATATTTTAATGTTAGCTTTTGTTGATCAAGTCTGTCAACTTCATCAGACATGGGAGTGAGACTTCATGGCACAAATTTATATACATCAGGTACAGAGGTTGTGTTTGTAAGCAATTACTGTAAAATAATTTCAAGTAACATCATCACTAAACATATGGGGCTACACAGAAAGAACCTTCTTGAAGATTGTGGAATTTTTGAACCACAATAGGGCATACTCTGATGATGGCAACCTTGTGTTGTCAGCTAACCTTTCTCAAACTAGATCAGGCAAAAGGAACTGCAGAATGAACTCACCAAAAGGTGCCTTCATTTTGACAGTTTCATGTCTGGCCTAAACACAGAAGAAGAAGAACTGAACATGTTAAGAGTTCACTCCTCTGCATGTTTATTCAGAAAGACAATTTGCTGTGTTTAACAAAGCTTACATTCCAGTTAAGTGTCCACAAGACTGTTGCTCACTTATCCAGTAATAAACCTCACTGAAGCCAGGGTGCAATCAGACAATGGCAAAGGGACATGTGCAATTACAATCTCCCTGAAAACTGTCCACTCCATCTGTCAAGAAACTGCTCCAGCCTGGCTCCAAGAAGTAGTAGCCCATGGGCACAGATCAAGATCAAGCTGGAGCAAAAACCCGGAGAGCCACATTTGTTGACCCCTCACTTATGTGATCACCAGGAAACAGATCACTCCACAAACAGTCCCAAATGCTATCTATTTCCCTGTGGGATCACATCCTCAGTGGGCCAGATTGGAGTATACATCATTTTAAATCAGCCTGAAATCTACATAAACTTACTTCTTCTATAATCATATCTCTACAAAATGTATTTGAATTAGCTGTATTGTGGTGAATTCTGAGTTATAATTTTAATGATGTGTTCACCAAAGCAGGAACATTTGGTGATGAAGTCTGCAAATGCCTTACTTGTTCCTTCTCTACTGGAGATGGTGTCCACATTATATCAGGAAACCTTCCAAATTAAGTTGTGATTTGAATCCTTCTCATTGACAAAGACATCCCTCATGTACACTCTGTAAGGATAGATTCCCTAAAAGCATTTTCTCAGATCCATTTTTGCTGCTGCAAGACAGAATAACAAATCTAATGAGCATATCATTACACTGTTCTTCTGCAACTCTGTTATAAATTGGGCAAAGGGGGAAAAGGAAATTATAAAGCGACAGTAGTAAAATGTTCTACAAGACCCTGGGTACAACAAGATGCTCCAGTTATCCCACCCTGGATCAGTACAGACCATGTTAAATAAGGTCACTTTGAGGTGTGGTTTATAATTTGGATTGATCCTTGTATCCATATGCACCTCAAGAGACCCTGTTTCAGCATGATTGTAACTGATCTTCGTTCTCTTTAAAGAGAAGGAGAAAGAATAACAAAATACCTTTTCTGTCTTTTTTGTCATGCTTTGCTTAAACCTCTTAACTACCATGAGAAATGGAAAGCTTTCTTCCCATTCCCCCAAGAAGTGGAAGGGAGAGAAAGCTCTCCATTTCTTTTTAATTGTTCCTAATTGACATGGTGAAAGGGATTTTTAAATGTCTTTTCAAAACAGCATTCATGCAGTAGCAACAATTAAAAAGAAAGTAAAAACCTCTTCTCCCTTCCCCTATGCAGAGAGTGGGAAGGAAGCTTTCCAGTTAAGCAAAGAAACAGATTTATCCATCCACTTTGGTTAGACCCCAAACCAAAATACAGCAATCCCACCCTGCACCAAAATAATTAGTAATCCCTGATATAGATCCAATAAGATATGGATAAGCATCAGCGAGGGGTGAGCTGGTTTGTGATGGCTTGTATGCCATGTGGTCACTGAGGGAAAGAATGAATTCCCAGCTTGGACCAAGTGGTTGGACAAACACCCATCTAGTCATACACTCTGCTCTCTTTATGACATAAAGTTTTTGTTATACCTTATTGTGGACTATTACTGATTTGAGATGATCACTTGTCAGGCTGCACATTTATTTGACAAAGTTAGGAATATATGTTCTCAGAAACTGGTTATTGTGTAATACATTTGGGATGTAAATCTTCTATTAGTTATCATTCTGCTTGCCCTGGGTCTAAATGTAACTAGTTGCATTTCTGCTATATTGTTCGCTACAGAGGCAGCCTGTCCTGCATGCTTGCCTACAGCATTCCATTAACAGAGCAACAAGATGCTCTAGCACAGGAGTTCTCAACCTTTTAAATCTGGGGGCCGGCTCACGCTATCTCAGAAAGCTTCGGGGGCTGGATGGCCTTTTTGCCTTCCTTCATCACTTGGCACTTCTTGGTGTGGTGGAGGCGGTGGGGATCACATGAAATTGCACCGTGGACCACATCCAGCCCATGGGCTGCAGATTGAGAATCCCTACTCAAGCACTACAGGAAATAGAGCATAGTGGAATTGTCTGGTAAGAAACAGGGGCCATGCTGCTCTGAGTGGCCTTGTCAAAGTCTCTCTTTTTTTTCTCTCTTTCTCTTTTTCTTTTTCTCTCCCTCTCTCTGAAGGAAGAGAAGCAAGATTTGGAAGATTGCCGAGAATGGGATATTCCACAATGACCTGTCTCATTCCCCCTGCTGTCCAACTATGACCAGGGAGGATGGTACCAATTCAGCAGTTATAGTTGACAGGACATTCTCAAAGCAGTTGTGATGGCTAAGGACCCTACACCCATGACCAAAATATTCTGTTGCCTGAGGCAGATTGCCACATGATACCCTTCCCTCTGAAGTCATGACATTTAGGATAACCAGGTTAATTAATAATTCAGTCTACTGTTGCTATGTTGTTGTTGTTGTTGTTGTTGTTGTTGAGTCGCACAGTCAATTCTGACCCTTTGAGACCCTATGGACCATTTTCGACCAGGCACCTCTGTCCTCCACCATCCTCCTCAGCCCTCCCAGTTCTGTGCCCATTGTGTCCACAACACCATCTAGCCATCTCATCTTTGGCCTCCCCCTTCTTCTTTTGCCCTCCACCTTTCCCAGCATCAAGGCCTTATCTAAAGGTAAAGGTTTCCCTTGCTCGAAAGCCAGTCGTATCCGACTCTAGGGTGCAGTGCTCATCTCTGTTTCTAAGCCGAAGAGCCAGCGCTGTCTGCTTCTGCAGACGTTTCCGTGGTCATGTGGCAGGCATGACTAGACACCGGAACGCACGGAACGCTGTTACCTTCCCACCGAAGTGGTCCCTATTTATCTACTTGCAATTTCTTGCTTTCGAACTGCTAGGTTGGCAGGAGCTGGGATGAAGACGGGAGCTCATTTCCGTCCTGCAGTACTCGGGAATCGAACTGCTGACCTTCCGCTTCCCAGTCAGCGTCAAACAGCAAGAAAACACAAATAGCTCATTGATTTAAAGATCCCCCCTGATAGTTCTAATCCATACAAGTTTGCACAACAAAGCTACAGTCACTTTCCTTATGAGCAATGTGTTTCAGTCGTATGAAATCATTCTGACTTTATTTGTGTTATTTGCTCAATTTTATTTATTTTTGTGGGTGGAAATCTTTTTTTCTCTTTCTCATGCTGAGAATAACACAAAATGGCTTGTCCCTTCAGCAGGGCAAGGAAAACAAGTTTTGCTTCTCTCATCCTCATAAAAGGATGAGACAAGCAAGGATTTCCCTCCTTATCATATGCCAAGGACTCAGTTTTCATCGTAGCACTGATTAAATTATGTTTGCTCTTCTATTTTAGACACTTGGATCAGAAGTCTCTGTAGGCTAATGGATGGAGAGACACAGCCAGCTCAGCAGGGGCTAGAGAGCCTGGGAGCCAACATAAGCAAGTCTTTCACCACAGCTACTACTCAACCAGATGGCCCATGCAAGTTATCCGTCAGGACTGCAGCTGTCAAAAAAAAAAAAAAAACACCCTACCACATGGGTCAGGTTTTTGCTTGTGCACCAATAGACTATTCCAGCCTTTGTCTAATGCTTAGATACTAGCTTATTCTTTTCTGCCTTGCCATTTCCATTTGCATTCAAACATGAAATGACTGAATAAAATACATTTCTGAGTTACAAAAAAATGCAGCAAATGCAGGAAAAAGGTGATACCTATATTGGATCACTAAAAATAAAAAGTTGGGTGAGCTTTCGAGGTCCAGAACTTTTTCATCAGGCAGGCATAATGAAAGTTCATGGTAGGATGTTGTTCTACCAGGCTCCATTGTTAGAAATGCATGTTGAACAAACAGCATGGTATTATCATTCCACCCCCACAGGAAGTTGGGCGTTTGATCCCACCCCATATGGTCCTTAGCAAAACATCGGCTTCCTTCTGAGGCCAGAGAAAGAGAATTCAAAAGTCCATGTGCTTTCCATCAGGGACCAGGGTTTCAATTTGTTTTATACACTAGGCATGCCAATTTTAGTTAATTTTTAATTTTTAGTTAAAAATTATTACCTAGTGATCTTGAATTTATGGTGCTGTTCCGGTGTTAAAAATCCATGCCAGGTGGCTATTCAAGGTATCAGGCAGTTCCATGGGCAAACAAAGTAATTAGCCGTGTGATCCATATGAAACCGCTGGGTGAGATCATTCGTTCCCACGGGGTGAGGTATCATCAGTATGCAGATGATACCCAGCTGTACATCTTGGCTCGTGGGGACCCAAGTGATGCAGTTGAAGTCCTGACCAGGTGTCTGGAGGCTGTTGGGGTCTGGATGGGGGACAACGGGCTTCAGCTGAATCCTGGCAAGACTGAGTAGCTTTGGGTGCGGGGTCCCGTGTTATCCCGGGAGTTACCATCTTTGGTTGCGGCTGGGACATCTTTGCCACAGTCAGATCTGGTGCGCAATTTGGGGGGCCTCCTGGACTTGCGGCTACTGCTCGAAGAGCAGGTGGCAGCCATGGCTAGGAGGGCCTTTGCACAGCTTCGTGTCATTTACCACTTCTCCGGGAGCTGCACTGGTTGCTGGTGTGCCTCCGGGTACAATTCGAGGTACTGGTTTTGACCTTTAAAGCCCTTCATGACATTGGACCAGGTTACTTAAGAGACCACGTCACCACAAGGAATTTAGCCCGTCCTACTAGGGCAGACAGGAGGGCCTCACTGGTGGTCCCATCAGTGAAAGAAGTACATATTATTGGGACCAGGAAAAGAGCCTTTTCTGTGTCTGCCCCAGCCCTGTGGAACCTCTTACCACCTGAGTTGCGTCTCCAGACGGAACTACTCCCCTTTAGAAAGATGCTGAAGACATGGCTCTTTCAGCAGGTTTGGGGCACACTTGACTCTACCAGTCAAGCCCGGTGGCTGATTTAGCCTATGTGAGGGGCTGCCCCCCGACTTGGTTATTCTGTTTTAATGGGGGTAGGGTGGGGTGGGTTGTTTTTTAATGATGTTTTGTTTGTGTTTTTAATGCTGGTTTTTAATTGGGGTTGTTTAGGTTAGTTTTAGCTAGTGTTGTTGAATTGTTTTTATTGTAATTTTTATTATATTGTTAGCTGCCCTGAGTGGTGTACCCACCAGGAGGGTGGGATATAAATATGCAAAATAATAATAATAATAATAATAATAATAATAATAATAATAATAATAATAATAATAATAATAATAATAATAATAATAATAATAATAATAATAATAATAATAATAATAATAATAATAATAATAATAATAATAATAATAATAATAATAATAATAATAATAATAAATATATTCAAGTTACAAAAATGCATATTCATATTCAAGTTACAAAATATTCAAGTTACAAAAAAAGCAGCAAATGTTGTCTAGTGCCTCTCTAGCACTAGAAGAAGAGCCTTTTCGGTATCTGCTCCGGTCCTGTGGAACTTCCTGCCAGTTGAACTGCATCTCCAGATGGAGCTGCTGCCCTTCAGGAAAGAGCTAAAAACCTGACTGGCAGGGCAGGTGTGGGGGGGTGGAGAAGGAGCAACCCCTCCCACAACTGGCTCATTTAGAGCAGGATCACTCATGCTTGCTTGATGAAGAGGTTTTGGACCTTGAAAGCTCGCCCAACTTTTTATTTTTTGTGATCCAATAAAGGTATCACCTTCCTCCTGCATTTGCTGCATTTTATTTTATTTTATTTTATGTTATTGTAACTTGAATATTGATCACACAGCTAATTTCTTTGTTTGCCTATGAATTCTATGAGTTGAAAGCAATGGACAAGAAGCTGAATGAAGTGTGGTTACTAGAATTTTTTGATTACTTGGATTTCTAGAAAGTTGTAGGTAATCTGTAGAAATATATCTGTGTCTTATTTATTTTTTCAATATCCCACTGGCAATCTTGTACTGCCCTGGGTTGGCTCTACCTTCCATCCTTCCGAGGTCAGTAAAATGAGTCCCCAGCAGGTTGGGGGCAAAATGTTAATTAACTTGTGAACTGACCAGAGAGTGCACTAAGTGCTATGGTGGTATATAAGTGCAATTGCTATTGCTAATTGCTATTGAGCAAAGTTCCACTATCTTGCCTTCCCAGCTAACTCAAGGCTTTACTTCTCTATTTTTTAAATGGAACACAAATATCTTTGTTTTTAAAGGGTTTGGTTTCAGCTGGTTGTTTTTGTTTGTTTGTTTGTTTGTTTTAATAAGAACAGATCTTCTAATGTAGAGGTTAGTTGGTACTCAGTGGACTCAAAATTTCCCCTTGAACTGTTAAGGCAAGATCATCAGTGTAGATGAAACATGTGACGTATGGGAAAATTGGTTGATCGTTTGTATCAATGTTAGAAAACAATGGTGCCAAGATGTTACTCTGTGAGAGGCTGTTCTTCAGTTACATTCAACAAAAAATCTTTGATTTTGAGATAAAATGGTCATCACATCTGTTAGTCTATGATTTTTATTAAGGAGATTGAACTTTTTTGAACAGCAGTTAGTGGTACACAGTGTCATATGACACTGTAAGTTTGACAAATACTGCTCTGATTCTTTTATTTGTTCCAAAACCATCTTCATGTGCTCAGTTAGATTTAAGATTGAGCCATATGGCTTTTGCCAGGTCTAAAGCCTGCCTTTTCTAGAATTAGAAGAGGTAGCATTTTAGGGGCTAGACAATTTAATTCATTTAGACATTTTATGTAAGTGGCATAGTAGGAAAATTTGCTGTAGTTTTTGGGATCAGATGGGTTTTTTGGCCTGGTTTCCATATAGTGATTATTTTCATCTTCCATCATATTTTTGGCAAATTTTTTGTTCATCCAACTATTATTAAAGAGTTAAAGAAGCCATTCCTTTGTGTTTCATGCAAAGTGTTTAATTAAGTCTTGCCAATTTGCCATTCCTATATCTTCTTATAGCTTTTTTAGTTTCAACAATTTCCATCAATCAACCTTTATTACGGTCCAAGTCCAGCATAGTACAGCAAAATGAACAGAAGTTAAAAGGAGGGTACTTAAAATATATAAAGAGACGGACATTAAAATTAGGATACTTTAAAAGGAGTGTTTCTGCTCAGAGTTAAGGAGTAGTAAAATTACTATTTAAAATTAATAATGTTACAACTATTACTAAGCCTATAAAGTAGTGTTAGTAGTTTAGTTAGCTGAAGGACTTGCCAGGATTGTTCTTCTGATCTTATATGCTGCAGCGCAGAACCTTGCAGTGTTGTGGGTGAAGGTGAGTCTTCCATCAAATAGCAGCCAGTGGGTATATGTGCTGTTTGGCTGGCCAGGATATTTGCAGAGCAGCGGAGATATAAACTTGTTCCGGATGTCTCTATAGAAAGGGCAGCTGCAGAGAACGTGTTCTGTGGTTTCACTGTCTCCAGTGTCACAGGGGCATAGTCTCTCTGACATTGGTGTCCTTTGGACCTTTCCCTCAAGAACTGCAGAAGGGAGGGCCTGGCAGCAGACTAACATAAATGCCCTCAGATGATTTGGTGTCTCAAGTTTCAGCAGGTACAGTCAACCCCTGCTTTATGGATGGCTCTCTTACTGGAAAACTTGCTTCAGGAAAAGAAATCCATAGGAAATGACGGTCCGCTTCAAGGGGGGGAAATCACTATATGGAATGTTTTTATTTTATTTTAGGCAGTGTTGTGATGCTTCCCATGGCGGTGGGTGTTTGGAACATTTCTGCTTCATTTTTGAAATTTTCCATCGAGTTTTGGCCATACCTGTCAACCCGCGGCTCCGGAAAAATGGGACCTGCGCACATCGCTTGTGCGCAGGTCACTTTCCATGCATGCATGGAAGGGTTTTACCCCTTCCATGCATGCGCAGAAGCCCCTACGCAAGCGGTATAGCGCTCCTGCGCATGCATGGAAGGGGTAAAACCCTTGCATGCATGCGCAGAAAGCGCTACGCCGCTTGTGTGGGGGATGTGCAAGTGGCGTAGCGCTTCCGTGCATGCGTGGAAAGCGTTTTTCCCGCTGCCAAATTACGGGGTTTTGGCAGCGCGGAGCGGGTTATGACGTCAATCGACGTCAAATTACGGGGTTTTGCTGGCCAAATTGGGATGGTTGACAGGTATGGTTTTGGACCTCCAGAAGCATTCCCCACAACCAGGAAGTGCTAAAATTCCCCTGTCCCCTCATCAGCTGTTCCATGGGTACTTTTCCTGCAATTAGGGGCTAGCCTTCTCTGTGTCTACCCCAGCCCCGTGGAACCTCTTACTACCCGAACTACGTTTCCAGTCTGAATTGCTCCCCTTTAGAAGAATGCTAAAGACTTGGCTGTGCCGGCGGGTGTGGGGCACGTGTGGCTCCACTACTCAACCACGCTGGCTGGTTTAGCCCATGCAGGGGACTGTCCTGGAGTCCTGTTTTTTAATAGGGGTGGGTAGTTTTAAGTGATAAAATTGTTAGTTTTATGTGTTTTAACTTGGATTTTAACTGGGTTTTTTTTTTAGGTAATTGTTTTTAGCTGCAAATGTTTTAATTGGTTTTGTATTGTATTTTTTCCTGTTATTTGGCCGCCCTGAGTGGTGCTTGCACCAGGAGGGCGGGGTAAAAATAAATAAATAAATAAATAAATTACCAGGGCTGGCCTCTAGACGGAGCTGTCAGAAATGTGCTGAATATGCATTGCAAACCAAAAAAAAATCAATTCCAGAATTCACTAAAAAGCCAAAAAAAAAATCCCCTCCACTCCAAACTCTTTCCAAAGTACACTTAGGAATTTTCTGTTGTGTTTTCCCCACTTTAGAAAGAGCTTTGAACAGAAAAAACATGTTTCCTTGGCTCCTTTCTAACCTCCCGAACAGAAATATTGGTTTTCAATCCATTCCTATGGAGAAACCGCAGTTTGCTTTAAGGAAAAATCACAATAAGGGAAACCCAGAGGAATGGGTCAATTCCATAAAGTGGGCGTTTACTGTATCAGGCCAGGGCAACAATGTGTCTCCAAGACATACCTGTCAAGTTTTGGATTCGGAAATAAGGGAAATTTCCCGGCAAATACAGGATACTTGACAGAAGGGAAATTTCCTGGCAAATACAGGATACTTGACAGAAGGGAAATTTCTCGGCAAATACAGGATACTTGACAGAAGGGAAATTTCCCAGCAAATACAGGATACTTGACAGAAGGGAAATTTCCCGGCAAATACAGGATACTTGACAGAAGGGAAATTTCCCGGCAAATACAGGATACTTGACAGAAGGGAAATTTCTCAGCAAATACAGGATACTTGACAGAAGGGAAATTTCCCGGCAAATACAGGATACTTGACAGCTGGACCATTAGGAAAGCTGAGCGCAGAAAAATAGATGCCTTTGAAATGTGGTGTTAGAAATAGGTCAATCCTAGAAGAAATCAAACATGACTGCTCATTAAAGGCCAAATAGTAAAGATGACGCTAAAGTACTTTGGACATCAAATGAGAAGAGAGGATTCACTTGAGAAAGCCTTGATGCTGGGACAGGTGGAGGACAAAAGAAGGGGATGGCCAAAAATTAGATGGCTAGATGATATTGTAGATGCAATGGGCACAAAGCTGTGCAGGCTAAAGAACCCTTTCCCCATCTTCTCAGGGGACTTTTGTTTTGCTTTCTTTCTTGTTTACTCAGTGGCTTAAGTGACTAAGATGCTGACTGGGAGGCAGAAGGTCAGCAGTTCGATTTCCGAGTACTGCAGGACAGAATGAGCTCCCGTCTTTGTCCCAGTTCCTGCCATCCTAGCAGTTTGAAAGCAAGAAATTGCAAGTAGATAAATAGGAACCACTTTGGTGGGAAGGTAACAGCTTTCCTGCCACATGACCACAGACTCAGACAATGCTGGCTCTTTGGCTTTGAAACAGAGATGAACACTGAACCCTAGACTCAGATACGTCTGGTTTTCGACAAGGGAAACCTTTACCTTTCTCATTTTTAATTATTTTTTTCCTGGGAAGCAAAGAAAGTGCAGAATAGTAAACCAGCCCCCTAGGGTTACTCTCTCTCTCTCTCCCCACTGATTTGTCCCCCTCTCTCTCCCACACTGATTTGCCCTCCTCTCTTTCTCCCCCACACACACTGATTTGCCCCCTCTCCCCCCACTGATTTGCCCCCTCTCTCTCTCCTCCCCCACTGATTTGCCCCTCTCTCTCCCCCCACTGATTTGCCCCCTCTCTCTTTCCCCCCACTGATTTGCCCCCTCTCTCTCCTACTGATTTGCCCCCTCTCTCTCTCCCACTGATTTGCCCCCACTCTGTCTCCCCCATTGATTCGCCCCTCTCTCCCTCTCCCTCCACTGATTTGCCCCCTCTCTCCCCCCCACTAATTTGCCCCCCTCTCTCCCCCCTGATTTACCCCTGCATGTATGAAATATATCGTTCACCTAGAATAGACTCAGCAGCAGCAAAAACGAAGCTTCCCCATGACCATGTGGCTGGCAGGGAAGGGAAACAGAAACTACAAAAAGTCCCCACCACCTTCTCTCTCTCTCTCCCTTTCCACAAGTGAAAAGCCACAAACAGCGACTTCTGGTGGCTGGAAAAACATACTGCAGCTCCAGTCAAGATTTTTTATTTAAAAATAAGGGAAAATAAGGGAAATTAATAAAATGGGATGGGGCGGGAAGAGGGGTAAAAATAAGGGTTTTCCCAGGGAAAACGGGGTAGTTGACAGGTATGCTCCAAGACTCTGGATCCAGAAAGGTTTGCACCCTGGCTAGGTCAGTTCGCTTTTCTGTTTCAAGCATTCTCTGTTTGATGGCTTCTTTTGCCTGGTCATGACTCGTGTCCTGTATGAGAGCTTGGGAAAAGCAAAGGTACTGCAGTCTGGATTGTATTGTACTATAGCTTTTCTAGTTTCAACAATATGAATGCAGTAGAAAGTTCATTGGGAAGAAAGGCAGCAACCCCCTACAGCTTATCATGCGAGAAAGGAAGCTTCAAGGCCAAGCTGAGTTTAATTCTTGGTAAATGCCATTCCAAGAATGGTTTCTTCTGAATGTAGATGGGAGAGAGGTTCACCTATGCAGGTCCTCTGGAAGGTCTGGAAACAGGAACTTTGGGAATACTTATTTGCTTGTTTGACTTGTATTCCACCCAACTGGTGCAAGCACCACTCTGGGCAACGCGCATATATTACAAAATGAACAAAAAAAAGACAACCTCAAATAACCATACATAAATAAAATCATATAAACAAAATATAAAAAATAAAGATGGGGAGAGAGGTTATTCTTTTAGCCTGGATATCTCTAACACAAGCCTCATCTCCTGCATTGTTGTTCAACTTACACTCTGCATATGATCTGAGGCTATTCTGAATCTATGTCGAATTATAAATGTTAGCATAGTTTAGCTTTCTTGTTTTCCTGTAGGGACTGATTTGCAATTGTTTTGCCTCGACAGATAGATAGATATATATTTACAACTCTTTCATTCTTGAGGGTTAAAAAGGCTGGTGGTACACAAAAACACACTATACTCAACCATCTACCAGAACTTTGTGTATTTTGGTATGTGTGTGTGGTTTTTGTGTGTGTGTGTGTGGGGGGGTTAGTATTCCTATCTTGCAGGGTTGGATCAAGGGACAAAAAATTCACCTGAGGGTTTTTGGCAACTCCCTGGAAGCACTGCTCTGTCAGAGTGGATGCAGGGATTCTCAATCTTGGCCCCCTCAGATGTTCTTGGACTTCAATTCCCAGAAGCCATGATCAGCAGGTGTGCTTCCTTGGATTTCTGGTAATTGAAGTGCAAGAACACTTGGGGGGGCCAAGGTTAAGAAACACTGTGGACCTAGCACAGCACTCTATCCACTATACCACAATGGGTAGCCTAGCCTATCTGATCCCACCAAAACTTAACCCAGATGTTCTCGCTAGGCCAGTGAGAGTTTTCTTCCCTGACTCCGTCCTCACCTTCTCCACACAAAATTAACAAATCACATATATAAATTAATCAATACTCTTAGATATCATAAATCTGAGTTACTACAGCCTATGACCTTTGCATAAGCTGCATGAACCCTATGGGGGTGTACACATTAACTCCATCAGGCTAATTTCTCTATATATGGTGATGACACTTGAGAAATTTATAGCTTTTGAAGTGAATGACTTCAGCGTCCTCTGCTTAAGTGCCACAACTCCTTGAAAAGATAAGATTTGTAGCCTGAAGATGCCTTGCAAATGGCTATAGATCAAAAATAAATAATTCCGCATTCAGTGAAAATAAAAATTTGTATCTTCATGAATCAAAGTTCTTTATCTGTTCATTAGTAACAGACTGGAAAGGAGTCCAAGACACTAGACAAGGCACAGTCTTAGTAAAGAATGGTGAGCAACACACAGCCACAAGCCACACAACAGCAACCACTGTGGCCCCTACAAGGTTGCCCTGCCGTTGTTTATATCACACAGTGGAAAAAAGACTGGCATGTTCGCTGCCACCACCATAACTGTACTGCTGAAGTCTGTGATCAAACCCTTCCCACAAGCTGTTCTGTGTCCTTCCATGGCAAATCCTCATTCCCATGGCTTGCTTCCTAATGCTGAGATTGATGGTTGCCACATCAGCAACACCCCAATTCCCTGATATTTTAGGACCAAAACAGAGACCAGAGGTGGGCCCTTGTGACAGTGTAAGCCTTCTGACCAGAACAACAACAGTTTAGCCAGGTTGCAGGAGATGAATCAAAATTGTTTCTGAATGGGCATGTTGTAGAAATGGTACATGAGGGTCCTGAGTCAATGAAACCAGAATTCTTATAAAATCTGGATAGCCGTCTAATAATATTTATTTATTTATTCTTCAAATTTCTATTGGAATCTATTTAACACCCAACTAAACAGGTAATACATTACTACTTGGACTTCCTGCTCCTTACCAGGCAAGGGCCTGTGCAATAAAGTTAATGAGTTCCAGTGCTGGTGTTCTGCTCCCTGCCTTGGTCCTAATAGCATTTCTCACAGTAGGTCAGGCAAAAAGAACTGCAGAATGAACTCATCATGACCCTCAACATCTTCTGAATGGATATGAGCCTCATGTCCACCAGCTCAGATCCAGGAAGAGCTTTATGGCAAGAACAAACATTCTTGAGGGTACACAAGAGCAAAACTGAATTAGAAGATGCAGGAAGCAGCTCACTGGACAAGGGACAGCATTAAAGGAGGATTAAAGGAGGATATAGTTGAGGAACTCAACCTCCCCTACATCACTTGGAGGGCCCTGAATAGGCTGAGGGTCCCTAAATGCAAGATCAACATGCTCAAGTAGGGGGCTTCTGGTGCACTAGCCCACCCTGGCTGGAGCTGCCACTTCATGGCACTGCACTGATGGAAGGTGGCAAAGTTCAGGCAAAACTTTCAAAGGGAGTGTCCAGAGGAGCATGGTCTGGGAAAGCCAATTTCGAGTTCCAAGAGAGACTTACAAGCCAAGAGGTAATTCCAAAAGTGAGGTCAGATCCAGAAACTAAGTCCAAAGGTTCAGTAGAGAGTGTCATCAGAGTTTCGGGCAAGGGTTCAACAAGGATCCAGCAGAAGGTCACCCAACACACACATTGATCCAATGATCAGAACTGCCTTGGTGCACTGTTTAAGAAGGCAGTAAACACTTAAGGCTAGGGAGTTGCAGCTGGTAGTTTCCTTTGAAGTTGGCCATGCACTGGCCTCTGACGCAGCTGCAACTCTTTACGCAAATGTTCCCTGCAACTCTGAAAGGTTGAAAGTTCACACTCAGAAGAACTGTCAGGTGGAGAAGCCATGATAGCTGATCAGGGAGCTGTCATTTCTGACAGCTCAGAGTCTAAAACTGGCTGATCAAGATCCATGGCCGGCTGCTCAAGGTCCAAAGCAGTCTCTTTGTCAGGGAAGCCATGACAGCTGGCAGTCAACAACATGCTGTGTGAATGTAGAGAGATACAGAATCCAGCTCATTTACTTATCTACCAATTACTGCCACAAACATGCAGCGATGATACAAAGCCAAGAAAGTAGCTTCATTTTGGCAGTCCAGAGTTTTATTGGGACATGAAAAAAGAACTCACCAAAAGGTTGTTTGATTTTGGCAGTTTCACATCTGGCCTAGACATGGAAGAAGAAAAAATAGCATGATAGATCCTAGTGCCTGAACCAACCAGTTTGTCACCTAGTTCCCTCTGCTTGCTCCAGGGTTTCTGGGTATCCATATTTGTTTGTATAAGTTTGAGGTGCACATAGACTCCTTCCCACTGACCCAGTGAACCCTGGTGCCAACTGGGAATGAGAACATGGGAAGGAAACACACCCAAGAGCAACCAATACAATAATAATATAAATTCAACTAATATATTTGTTACGGCAATTTGGGGAACAAGAGAACCAGAGCAGTCCCCTAAAACCTCAGCCAATATCCTGAGATCAGGAAACCATAAGTAAGCAGAAGAGGTGTATGTTTGGAGAAGGGCATTTTACACTAGTACAAAATCATTTCCAAGTTAGAAGAGGCTTATGTCTAATCCTGACCCTCTACTTACTGCCAACAACTAAATCCAAAAGCATTCAAAACAGTGGGAGTGCCAAAAGGAAAAACATCCATAAGGTTACATGTACATAATGAGCTTGCTCCTAGATTTGAATCATGTGTGTCAAATTGAATTGAATTGAATTTATTTTTTATATACCGCTTTCCTCATTTTGTGGACGACTCAAAGCGGTTCACAGTGTTCAAATATACAAAAGTACAAAAAAGAAGAGTACAAAGCAAAAAATACAATTTACACGTACAAGATTCAATGTTACATAGCATTACATCATATTACACAATAAAGATACATAACAAAGTTACATAGCAATGCGTCATATTACACAATAAAATACAATAATGCTTTAGAATATCTCCTTATGCCTTATCTGTTGTGGTTCAGATATGATCTACACCGCTCAAAGCAAACGTCAGAGCATTCCCCATGCAAAATCAACCCAAAGTCTCTCTGTATCACTTTCCTACTTAAAAAAAAATAACATAAGAACATAAGAACAGCCTTGCTGGAACAGGCCACAGCCCATCCAGTCCAGCATTCTGTCTCACACAGTGGCTCACCATTTCCTTCAGGGTATTCCCAAGGAGATGCCTTCACCTGCTTAGGATTCCCTGGAAATGGCATTGAGAGATTTCCTGCCTATCTCTCCAACCCCGAGGTTGTCCTTAAGTATCCATAATTATAGCCATTGATACCCTTGTCCTCCATGAACTTGTCTAATCCTTTCTTAAAGCTGTCAAGACTGACAGCTGTCACCACTTCTTCTGGCAGGGAGTTCCATAGACCAGTAATCCTCTGGGTGAAAAAGTACTTTCTCTTATTTGTTTGAGAACTAGTACCCAAAAGTTTCATTGAGTGTCCCCTAGTTCTAGTGTTGTGCGATAGGGAAAACAGTTTTTCCTTATCTACTTTGTCCACACCGTGCATGATTTTATAAACTTCAATCATGTCACCTCTTAGACGCCGTCGCTCAAGAGTGAAAAGGCCCAACCGTTGCAGCCCCAGATGGTAAGGAAGGTGTTCCAGTCCCCTAATCATTCTGGTTGCCCTCCTCTGCACTTTCTCCAACTCCATAATATCCTTCTGGAGGTATGGCGACCAGAACTGTACACAGTATTCCAGATGGGGCCTCACCATAGATTTATAAAGAGGCAAAATGACACTTGCTGACTTATTTTCTATACCCCTCCTAATGATCCCTAGCACTGAGTTTGCTTTTTTCACTGCTGAGGCACACTGGGTTGACACCTTCATTGAGTTGTCCACCAGGACACCAAGGTCCCTTTCCTGGTTTGTTCCAGAGAGTTCAGACCCCATCAGTTTATAAATGTAATTGGGTTTTTTTGCCCCAACATGCATCACTCTGCACTTACTAATGTTGAAGCTCATTTGCCACTGTTTTGCCCACTCCCCCAGTGTCGAGAGATCCCTCTGGAGCTCCTCACAATCTCTCACAGTTTTCACTACCCTGTATAATTTAGTGTCATCAGCAAATTTGGCTACCTTGCTTTTTACTCCTACCTCTAGATCATTTATGAAGAGGTTGAAAAGCAGGGGTCCCAGTACTGAACCTTGGGGGACCCCACTCTTTACTTCCCTCCACTTGGAGAAGTGTCCATTTAGTGCTACCCTCTGTTTCCTGTCCCTTAGCCAGTTGCTGATCCAGGACAAGACCTGTCCCTTTTTTCCATGACTGGTAAGTTTTTTCAAGAGCCTTTGGTGTGGGACCTTGTCAAAAGCCTTCTGAAAGTCCAGATAAACAATGTCAACTGGATCCCCCTTATCCACATGCTTGTTGACACTCTCAAAAAATTCCAACAGATTAGTGAGGCATGATTTGCCCTTGTAAAAGCCATGTTGGCTCTCCTTTAGCAGCGCCTTCTCTTCTATGTGCCTATTAATTCTATCGTTTAGGACGGTTTCCATCACTTTACCTGGGACACATGTCAAACTGACAGGTCGGTAATTTCCTGGATCACCCCTGGATCCTTTTTTGAAAATTGGTGTTACATTCGCTACCTTCCAGTCATCAGGCACAAAGCCTGATTTGAGGGAAATATTACATATTCTGGCTAGGAGATCAGCAATTTCATCTTTAAGTTCCCTGAGAACTCGTGGATGGATGCCATCTGGTCCTGGTGATTTGTTAGTGTTTAGCTTAACAAGACTTGCAAGGACCTCCTCCCTGGTTATTTCTATCTGGCTTAATTCTTCGGTTTCCCTCCCTACAAAGATAGGCACTGATTTGGGCATGTGGTCTCTGTCTTCTTCAGTGAATACTGAAGCAAAGAATTCATTGATTCTCTCTGCAATCTCTGTTTCCTCTTTAATAACCCCTTGCCTTCCATTGTCATCTAATGGTCCAATGGCCTTCCTAGTTGGGTTCTTACTTCTAATGTACTTAAAGAAGTCTTTGTTATTTTTCTGAGTATTTTTAGCTATACGCTCCTCAAAGTCTTGCTTTGCTTTCCTGATTGTTGCCTTGCATTTGTTCTGCCAGAATTTATGTTTCTGCCTGCTGTCCTCATTCGGACAAGCCTTCCATCTTCTAAATGAGCTTTTCTTGCTCTTGATCACTTCCCAAACAGCTCCTGTAAGCCACATCGGAGTCCTCTTGGACCTGGCAGTGCCCTTTTTCCTTTTGGGTATGCATTCCAATTGGGCCTCTGTTATTGTTTTTGTAATCAGCCTCCATGCATCTTGGAGTGTTTGGACTCTCTCAATTTTCCCTTTCAGCTTCTTTTTTACTAGTTTCCTCATCTTTGGGAAATTTCCTTTTTGAAAATTTAAGGTCTCTGTGTTAGATTTTATCAGTGACTTGCAGTCTATGATTAAGTTAAACATAATTGAGTTGTGGTCACTGTTCCCTATTGGATCAGTCACATTAACATCTTGCACCAGATCCTGAGTATTACTCAAGATCAAGTCAAGGATTCTTGTACCTCTAGTTGGGTCTTCAACCATCTGTCCCAGGGAACAATCATTTAGCATATCTAGGAACTTTATCTCTTTATCATGTGCTGAACAACAGTTCACCCAGTCTATGTGAGGGTAATTGAAGTCCCCCATTGTAACCAGGCTTCCCTTCTTGGATGCCTCCTTTACAACATTGTCCAACTGCCAGTCTCCCTCAAGGGTTTGGGTCGGAGGCCGATAGTATATGCCTACTGTTAGACCATCCTTGTGGCCTGGTACTCTTACCCACAGAGCTTCTAATGGTGACTCCAAATCACCTAGATATTCCAATTCATACGATTTTATCACTTCTTTGACATACAAGGCTACACCACCTCCCGTTTGCCCCTTCCTATCCTTCCTGTATAGTTTGTAGGCTGGGATAACTGTATCCCATTGGTTATCACCTGTCCACCAGGTTTCAGTGATAGCAATAATATCAATATTCTTATCTATTGCTAAGTATTCCAGCTCCCCTATTTTGTTCCGGAGGCTTCTGGCATTTGTATACAAGCATTTATATATGCTTTCCTGATACAGTCTTTTAAGTCCAGTTGCATTGTTAGACTGCCTGTTGCATCCTTCTGCTAGAGTGCTGGTGACTAGCTCCTTGCTCTGCTCAGTAATTTTTACATCCTCCTCACTACTCAAGTACACACTTTCCCGAACCGGATGCTGCCCAGCTCCTGTCGGCTTTCCCCCAGTTATCAGTTTAAAAGCTGCTCTGCAGCCTTTTTGATGTTGAGTGCCAGCAATCTGGTCCCATCATGGTTCAAATGCAACCCAACCCTCCTGAACAGATTTGGCTTGTCCCAAAATGTTCTCCAGTTCCTGACAAATCTGAAGCCCTCCTCTCGACACCACCGCCTCATCCACGCATTGAGGCTTCTGAGCTCTGCCTGCCTGGTAGGTCCTGCGCGAGGGACAGGCAGCACTTCTGAAAATGCTACCTTGGAAGTCCGGGACTTCAATCTTCTTCCTAACAACCTAAATTTGGTTTCCAGGACAGACCGCTTGGCCTTCCCAACATCATTGGTACCAACGTGTACCATGACAACTGGCTCGTTCCCAGTTCTCTCTAACAATCTATCTAGATTTTTTGTGATGTCTACAACTTTTGCACCTGGCAGGCAAGTCACCATACGGTTATCATGTGCATCACAAATCCATTTCTCTGTATTTCTAATTATTGAATCGCCTAGTACAAGGAGCCTCTCTCCTGCAATCTGTTCATCTACATGCACCTCATCAACCATATTAAGGGAGAGAACCTCAGTTTGTTCCTGTTGTTTATCTTCCTGGATCTCATCAAGTGTGATGAAGGAGAGATCATCAGGTGGAACCAGTTGTTCCTCTGTGTGTTCCTCATCAGGTGTGATGAGGGAACGAGCCTCAAATTTATTCTGTAATTTCAGATTCTCAGAGTGATCCCCTACTCTTCTCCTCCTTTGAGTCACATGCCTCCAAACATCTCCCTCCTGAGTTAGTGAAGGGCCTTCTCCCTCAGAACTGTGCCCTGTCTCTTCTTTGTCCAGCATAGTCTGCTCCGCTCTGTCCAAGAACAGCTTAATTTGTTGATGGTTAGATATGCAGACCTCTAGCTGCTGGACCTTCTCTTCTAGTAGTGCAACCAGCTTGCACTTGCTGCAAGTGTAGTTCTCCATATGCTTTGGCAAGAACACAAACATGGCACAAGTATTGCAGGTAACTATAGCTGTTCCCTCAGAATCCATTTTAACAAGTGCAGTATTCTGGGCCTCAAAAATGTACACATTTACTACCTTTCTACCTAGTAAGACTATATTCTTCCTTTGTTACTAGTTTGCAATCTCGTGTGCCATTAGGCGCGCGGGTCTCTAAAGCAGCTCTACTCCAACTACAAAACTTACCAGTGCTCACTTCCTTTGTTTGGCTCTCCTCAGCAGCAGCTCTGCTTAAGAGCACATGCAGATTCAAAAGGGCTGACCCTGAAAGAGCTCAGAGCTTTTAAAGGCTAGTGTGGCTCTGCCCCTATGAGTCACAGTTCAGGGAAGGGCCTGGTGTGGCTCTGCCCCCCTGCTTCTGGAAGCTTCTAACTGCTTCCTCTGTTTGAACAGAGGTGGCTCTCAGCAGTTTAAATTATCAATTTAAATTAGTGGAGGCCTCTAAAGCAGTTCTACTCCAACTGCAAAACTTACCAGTGCTCACTTCCTTTGTTTGGCTCTCCTCAGCAGCAGCTCTGCTTAAGAGCACATGCAGATTCAAAAAGGTATTTTGAACATAGTATTCATAAAGCTTCCTAGATGACTATAAGGGGACATGGATGGAGACATTAAATAAAGACAGAAATAAAATATGTTTTGATGTCAAGTTATTATATCTAATTTCATTCTATTGTTATTACCATTGAGGCCACAGTGGATCAGATCATGCTATTAGTGTGTTTATCATAATTCATCTTGATTTGTTGCTAGCTTTAAGAGGAGGTGGGGGAAGCAATCATAGTTGCTTTTGTAGATAACACAATCAGGATGGGTCTAAGCATGTAATTAGCACATGTGCATTTACATAATAATATTTTATTACAAAGTATAATTACAGCTTTAATTGAGTCATGCTAGGAAACATCCTAAATGCTCTAATGGTAAACTTCATTTCAATAATACTATCATAAGCGGAAACTAAAACATTTCTTACTCAGCCAGCTTTGCACTTACAAAACATTTACACAAATATTGTGCAGTATTCCAAGAATCAGGAACTAGCAGGGAAACTATTTTAAATGTCAATTTAAACAGTGCTCTCAGGCCTTGAAGAACATAGTTTAAGAAACAGATTTTTAGCCTCAGAATATTCCAACCAATGATGTTTGCTTAATTTAAAAAAATACTTCATAAAATGTGAAGGATACTCTTATAATAAGAGAGTGTTTTGCAAGTACAAGTAGACCTGGCACAGTGCATTCTGCACATCTGTTTCAATATGTCAAAGCAGCCAATAACACAAATTGAACTTTGCAAAGGCCTCCTAAGTGGAAAGAATCTAATAAATTGAGGGCTACTCTCCTGGCCAATATCGATTACATTTTATTTGAAAGAAGAGACGGCCTTCCAATTGGAAGCCATGTAATCAACTCAGTCTTTCCTTCAATGTTAATAAATATTTGACTTCCGAACTCTGGATACTTTTATAACAGTTGCATTCTCACCATCGACCTTAAAGGCAAATACAGTGACCTTTGCAGTTTTACCATTGATTTGTTTCGGTGTTCATTAATGGCTGGATTCACACCAAAGCATTGTGGCATCTGTGCTTCAGAAACATCATTTAAATCAATGTTTAAACTGTGAAATATTTGAGAAAGAAAGGCAAGGGACTTTGAGAGTGTTTATGGTTTACCATCAACAAGGGAACAAACAAACCCCTTTACGTGTTGATTTAGTCAAATGCCTTTGTTATTGCTGCTGTTCTTATGTCATGATTTTGGTCATTTACTCTACCACAAGGCCATTCTCTGACCCTTGGGAACAGCCCTTTCTAATGATGGACCTTATTATTTGGCCCTCATGTGTTACACCTGTTCCAAATGGTTTATCTTTATGGAAAAGCTTTAGGGGAAAAACAAATATTCCTGAGGGTACGCAAGAATAAAATCAAATTAAAAGATGGAGGAAGCCGCTCACTGGACAATAAACAACTTTAAAGGAGGACATGGCTGAGGAACTGGACCTCCCCTATGTCACTTGGAAGACCCTGAATAGGCTGAGGGTTGGAGTCGCTTTATGCAAGACCAACTTGCTCAAGTGGAGGCTGCTGGCTGACATCATGTTATCATGTTATATGATATTTGCTTGTACACCGCCCAGAGTGGGATACCACCCAAATGGATGATATACAAATGTAATAAATAAATAAACAAAATGCTGTGTGAATGTGGAGAGATACAGAATCCGGCTCATTTACTGGTCTGCCGATTACTTTGAGAAACATGCACTGATGAGGACTTAAGTTTAGCCAACAAAAAAGGCAAGAAAGTGGCTTCATTTGGGCAGTCCAGGGTTTGATCAGGATGTGAAAGAAGAATGAGTTGGAGAAGGTGTTTATCTGATACAAATATGAAATGTTCAGAATACCAAGAAAAGGGCTCCACATTCATGCACATATACTTGCCAAGTATTTTGGGTTTTAACCCAAATCTATGGTGTTGGCTTCATTGATTTATTGGGTTTTGCTGGTTATTAATGTGTCTATTTCTCTGCTTCTTTAATTGCTGGTTATTAACCATATTTTATGCTGACACTTCTAGAAGATTTATTTCAGTGTGATCATTCATGGATTACAATCCACCTCATCAGACATGTAGAATGAAATGTTTAGCCACAGATTTATATGTAGTAAACATACGGGGTATGCAAAACTGTAACAAAAGCCCCAGCTGAGAAAATAGAACTAACCCATGGTTACCAAGTGAATTCTATTGCTCTGTGGATACTTGAACCTCCATTTCCAAGAGTAGTTGAACCCTTCTGGGCAATGAGTGAAGACTTTTCTCCCAGCTTTGCAACCTGCAGCTTGTCTGACTGGAAAAAGAGTCCTACCATGATGCTATCACTAACTTAATTCCCAAAAAACACTAATGCAAAAATACAAATGTAAGCCAATCACTTCTTTCAAACAATAAACTGGATTAACTTGCTCCTTTTCATTAGCAAATTTCCAACTTGATAAAATGCATTAGTTCTTATCACTGCATATATCTGGGAGTAAGCCCTACTGGACCCAGCGGGAAATCTTACAAACAGAAATGAAGCTCTGAAGAGAAATGAAATAAAATATTTTGAGGGAGGATTAAAACACAGCTGTGACTTTCAACATATACAGGAAGGTCCCAGAACTTCACTTTCTTTTCCCTTACAGGGCTCTGGCCACAAACAATCTCAGAAAAATCCTACTTCCAGGATATCATATCTATGTAATAAAACATAAAAATGATTCTGCCCCCAGGTTGACCCCAACAGGAATGATTGGCTGTGTAAATTTCTACAGGGTTACTAAAATGCCATTGTGTTCAGGCTCACTGTTTAGACGGTTCCTGCTGCATGCAATCCTACAGTACTGTAATTTAGTTCAGACATCCTGATGAAAGGCACAGTAATCCAGAGGATGTTGTGGAAAATAAAACAAAATAAGGCATCTGTGAGCTGCTAAACTCCGATCGATAATACACAGTTAGGTGTCGTCTGTTCTCCTCCCATTGCCAATATTCCACGGAAGAACATTATGGAAGCCCCTGCCCTACAAGCAGTCACAGCCAAATGTGAACCACAAGGGTACTAGCTTGCTGCCCTCTTGCCCTCCTTCTGCCTCCTGAGAAGACGACATCTCACTCTTCTAATTTACCACTTTGGAAACATGTATAATTATCCCAAGACAAAAAATAAAATATTATTCTCTTATGTTAAGGAACAGTAAATTAACTGGACATTTCCTCTTAAGGAAAACCCAGAGCATGTCCAGACTGCCTCTTGTGGGATAGTGTGGGCTCATTGATTTGGGGGGTTGCTTTAGGATGGGGGAAGGGACTCTGGTGGCTTACTGGTTGAAACACTGAACTTGACAACTGAAAGGTTGTCAGTTTGGCAGTTCAAGGCCTGAGTGCTGCATGACAGAATGAGCTCCAGTCTCTGTCCCTGCTCCTGCTAACCTAGCAATTCAGAAGCAAGAAATTGCAAGTAGATAAATAAGTACCACTTTGGTGGGAAGGTGAACAGTGTTCCGTGCTCTCCGGTGTCTAGTCATGCCTGCCACATGGCCACAGAAACATCTGCAGATACAGACAGTCCTGGCTCTTTGACGACAAGTGGAAATGAGCACTGCACCCTAGAGTCAGATACGACTGGCTTTCAAACAAGGGAGATCTTTACCTTTACTACCTTTACCTTAGGATGGGGAAGGGAGTAAATAAAATTTAGCCCTCTGGCTCTATTCAAAACACCACCTTTGCCCATATGGCGAAGTGTCTGAGGAGCCATTTCTCCATATGAGCAAATGAAATACTTCCTCTGCTCCTCTTGGAGAGGAGTTCTGGAAAAACTGAAAAGTGTGCACACTGAGTAGAGAATCACTGTTGGCTCCTGCTCTAATTCCCACTGGCAGAGAGTGGTTTCCCTTTTTGTCCTCTACTGTTCATGTTGATAGAGTGTTGGGGTACTGGGGGTACCCCAATTAAGCTTGGCTGTGTTTAGCAGAGCAAAAGTGGCTAGCTGTGTACGCAGCGACAGCTGGGAGAGATTTCCACACAGACAAGCAGGTTGTATAAGGAAAAGAAAATAGCTTTACTTTTCAGCAAACAGAGGAGAAGCAAAAAACATATGCCTGAGATAAGCAGCTCTCAGTACAGTTGGCAGCAGTCCATAAGAGATAGCAAATGTCCAAGTAAACAGTCTTTAGCAAAGATTATCTCTGAGCAGATGCAAACGGTAGTTTCCTTCCAGGTGCAGCAAGCAGGCTTGCTATTCAGTTGCAAAACATGAAGCAAACAGAGTTCAGTCCTTAGAAGCCTTTTGCAGTATCATTGCAGTCTTTTAGTATCCAGCCTCATAGCCTCATAGCTCATAGTTCCATAGCTTACCATAGCTTCTAGCAATGTAGCACCATAGTTGAGATAGCCCACTTCGCGGGGGCGAAGAGGCTCGCTGGCCTCACCATCGGCCGGCGTTTCGGGCCCCGCCCCCCGCCCCTCGCCAGGACTCAAAAGGCGAGGGGGCCTGCCGGACGAAACATCACCGCCGCTGTGTTCGGCCCCGGCCAGGGCGAAGAGGCTCGCTGGCCTCGCCATCGGCCGGCGTTTCGGGCCCTGCCCGGCAGTTGAGGGTTCAACACAGTTGTGGAAGAATGCCCACCACTTCCATCACCACCGGAGCCGTGCGGAGGGTGGTGGGGGGAGTGAATGGGGCGGTTTTATATTGGGGTGGAAGGGAGGGAGGGAGAGATTGCCAGGCCAGCCAGGAAGGAGAGGCAGCATTCTGTCCAGGGCAAGCAGGGAGGCTCCGGAGACCAATATAGAGGTTGTGATGGGCATGGGGCGATATAGCGGGTACCGAGGGGCGGGCCGCACCCGGGGAACGCGGGGCAGATGCTTAGTATCTGTCCCTCGTTCCAGCCCCACGGTTACACCTCTAGGTCCTGAGCAGCTGACCCAGGGTGACCCTGTCCTTAGGCTGCTGCTGATGAATGCCAGGTCGGTATGTAATAAGGCCCCCCTGATACAAGACTCTATTATGGGGGAGCGGGCCGACTTGGCATGTATTACTGAGACCTGGCTGAGACCAGAGGATGGGGTTCCTCTGTCAGAAATGTGTCCAGCTGGGTTCAGTATTTGGCACCAGCCTAGGGATAAGGGAAAGGGCGGTGGCGTCGCCATCATAGCCAGGGAGTCACTGGGAGTCACCAGGGCTACTGCTCCACAAATTCTGGGTTGTGAGGCCCTGCTTCTGCGTCTGGGCTCTAAGGGTCAGTTGGGAGTCTTACTCCTGTACCTGCCCCCTTGCAGGGTAAGGGACTCCCTGCCTGAGCTCCTCGAGGCCGTCTCAGCGTTGGCGTTGGAGTTCCCTAGACTGATGGTTCTGGGGGACTTCAATTTACCCTCGCTGGGGACTGGCTCCGAGGTGGCTCAGGAGTTCATGGCTTCCATGGCAGCTATGGACCTGATTCAGGTAATTCAGGGCCCGACCAGGGGCAGTGGCCACACACCAGATTTAATCTTTTTGTCGGAGCGGTGGCAGAGTGATCTGAGATTACGGAAATTAAACATAACACCTGTGCCATGGTCAGATCACTATTTGGTGGCTCTAGACTTCCTGGGTACGTCGCTTCACCGTAGGGAGGCAGGGCCTATTAGAATGGCCCGCCCCAGGCAACTGATGGATCCTGATGGATTCCAGAGGGAACTGGGGGATTTTCCTCTGGATCGGCAACACGATTCGCCCGAGGCACTGGTCGACCTGTGGAACAGGATGACAACAGCGGCCTTGGATGAAATCGCACCACTACGGCCTCTCAGAGCTCATCGAGCTAGGTCATCTCCATGGTTCACAGATGAACTGTGGGAGCTCAAACGGGCAAAGAGACGCCAAGAGCGCCGCTGGGTGAAGACCCAGAGAGACTCCGATTGGACACTAGCTAGGGCCGCTATTAGGGCCTATCTAGTGGCGATGGAGGTGGTGAGGCGACAATACTTCACCACCCTTATCGCCTCCTCTGATAATCGCCCAGCCACCCTATTCCGGGTTACCGGGTCTCTCCTTGGTAGGGGGACCCCGGTGCCCGGTTGGCAAGGGTCGGCTGAGGACTTTGCTGACCATCTAGTGGAGAAAATCGATCGGATTCGCTCTGGGTTTAATCCTGGCGTGGATGGGGAGAATCCGGAGGGAGCCGGAGCACAGTCTTGCCATGCCATCTGGGACCGGTTTGATCCAGTTGCCCCTGATGAAGTGGACAGGCTCCTTGCAGCTGTGCGTGCCACTACCTGCCCATTGGACCCCTGTCCCACCTGGTTGGTGAAAACCTCCAAGGCAGTGACAGGTGGCTGGGTTGGGGCTGTGATCAATGCATCATTGCGGGAGGGGGTGTTTCCTGCACCTTTAAAACATGCTTTGGTGCGCCCCCTCCTGAAGAAATCTTCCCTCGACCCAGCTGTCCTAACTAACTATAGGCCTGTCTCAAACCTCCCCTTTTTAGGGAAGGTGTTGGAGAAGGCAGTGGCGTGTCGGCTGCAGGGGGTACTGGATGAAGCGGATTATCTGGACCCTTTTCAGTCAGGATTCAGGCCTGGATATGGTACCGAGACGGCATTGGTCGCACTGATGGATGATCTCTGGCGGGAGCGGGACGGTGGTCACCCATCCGTCCTTGCTCTTCTTGACCTCTCAGCGGCTTTCGATACCGTTGACCATGGTATCCTTCTGGAACGGCTCCAAGGTTTGGGAATCCAGGGTACTGTGTGGTCCTGGTTTTCCTCATTTCTGAAGGGTCGGTCCCAGTCGGTGTGGTTGGAGAGTGAGAGGTCCAGTCCTAGGCCCCTCAAATGGGGGGTTCCTCAGGGCTCGGTGCTCTCTCCTCTCCTATTTAACATCTACATGAAACCGCTGGGTGAGATCATTCGTTCCCATGGGGTGCGGTACCATCAGTACGCGGATGACACTCAGTTGTACATCTCGACCCATGGGGACCCCAGTGATGCTGTCAAAGTCCTTTCCAGATGCCTGGAAGCTGTGGGGGTCTGGATGGGGGCTAACGGGCTACAATTGAATCCCAGCAAGACTGAGTGGCTATGGATAGGGGGTCCTGCGTTAATCCGGGAGCTTCCATCGTTGGTTCTGGATGGGGCTATTTTGCCCCAGACAGACCCGGTGCGCAACTTGGGGGTCCTCCTGGATTCACGGCTACTGCTAGAAGAACAGGTGGCGGCTGTGACCAGGAGGGCTTTCGCCCAACTTCGGGTGATCCGCCAGTTGCGCCCACTCCTGGACCGGGACTCCTTGCTCATGGTCACCCATGCTCTGGTTACCTCCAGACTAGACTATTGCAATGCGCTCTACATGGGGCTGCCCTTGACGACCATTCGGAGGCTACAGCTGGTCCAAAATGCGGCTGCCCGGATGGTGATGGGGTGTGGCCGTTATGCTCATGCTTCGCCACTGCTCCGGGAGCTGCACTGGTTGCCAGTATGTCTCCGGGTGCAATTCAAGGTGCTGGTTTTGACCTTTAAAGCCCTATATGGTAGTGGGCCAGGTTACCTAAGAGACCGCATCGCCCTGAGGACGTCTGTCCGTCCAACCAGAGCGGACCGGAGGGGCTCTCTAATTGTTCCATCAGCCAGAGGGGTTCGCCTCTCTGGCACAAGGAGGAGAGCCTTCTCCGTGTCTGCACCGGCCCTCTGGAACCTCCTGCCAACAGAATTACGTCTTCGGACGGAGTTGCTGCCTTTCAGAAGGGATCTTAAAACCTGGCTGGCAGGTCAAGTGTGGGGTGCGGGTGGAAGGGTAACCACCATGGGGTGGTTGGTGTAGAGGATCTCTTCCCCATGGTGCCTTTTCGATCCTGCAGCCCTTGCTTTTTAGGGGGTGGGTAGTCTTAACTTTTTTACTGTTTTAACTGTTTTTAGGATTATTGTTGTATTTGTGAATATTGTCTGTAAACTCCTTGGGTTGCCCTGGGGTTACTTTTTATGTTGTTAGCCGCCCAGAGTCGGCCTTGTGTTGAGTGGGCGGGATATAAATTGAATAAATAAATAAATAAATAAATAAATAAATATAGCCCAAGAGAATGCTCAGAGTGCATTTCCTTTATAGTAGCAAAACTGCTGAGCCACTCTCTGATTCAGTTCAGCTGGGGCAGAGCACAGAGAGGCTATTAAAGGTACAGACTGCAATCCAATACAATACACAGTGGGGACTACATGTCTCTACTCACTCCCAACAAAAGGCAGCCTGGGCAGGCTTAATTCCCTTCCTTCTCCGCTGCTGTTGTGTATAGAACAATATAGAATGTAACTACTACACTGTACCCTTAAGTCAAATGTACCAGTCAAACAGGAAAGGGATACTTGAGCCATTTGTAAAGATACATTATATTCAGCTGTTATTGGAATGTGAGCATACTGCCAGAAAGGGAATGGCGAGCATTCAACTCACATGGTACAAATTCCCCAATTGCGTACAGTCGTGGGAAACCTCCCCGCCACGGACTACCTGGACAAGAAGGGTGGGACTCTAGATGACGTCATGCCTACAGTAGCCAATAGGCTGCCGTGTAGCCAGACTCAAATGTATAGTGACTGTATAAAAAGAGTTGTATTGCTACCATTACCTCGTGTTCATACTGTAATCCATGCAATAAAGATGAGTTAAGCCAGTCTACGGCTGCTTCAAGCCTCGTGATTCCAGAACACCAAATTGGCGACAAAGGTGGGATAATGGCTTCCCACAGCCTAAACATCCCTCAGTTCGACCTCAAGAAGCCGGAGAGATGGGGCCTCTACGAGCGCCAGTTCCGGCATGCAATGGCAGTTGACGACATCGAGGATGAAGACAAGATGCGCTCGCACCTCCTTGCGCAGATTGGGCTACCCACAATGGAGCTGGCCATGCACATCCTGATGCCCAGAGACATTGATACAGTGCCGCTCAAGGAGATCCTGGTGGTGCTCAGAAACCACTTCCAGCCACAGATGTCCATCTTCCTGGTGAGAGTTGTGTTCCACCAGAGGGACCAGTACCCAGGTGAGTCAGTGGCTGACTATGCCGCGGGCCTCTGAGCAGCCGCGGTCCCTTGCAAGTGGGCAGACCTGGATGAGGCCCTGCGGGACCGGCTGCTGTGTGGTCTCAGGGACGAGGAGGTCCAGAGAAGGCTGATGGACCGGGACCACCTGACGTTCAACTCCATCCTGAGGGCAGCGCAAGCAGCGGAAGCATCTAGAGCCGGAGTCAAACTGTTCAGGGCAAGGGCCCCACAACCCGACGGGGCAGCGACTCCAGTGCAGGTGGCCTGGCGGGACCATCGATCCCCAGCACCCTCCTCCTCCTCCGCCTCAGACGCCAGCGAGGATGAGGGCATCCGAAAGGTATGGAAGGCAGCAACAGAGAAGTGTGGCAAGGAAAGTCGCCGGTGCGATGGCTGTGGGGTGTCCCACAACAGAAGCAAGTGCCCGTTCTGGAAGGCCGAGTGCCACAACTGCGGACGGAGGGGCCACATCGCCAAAGTATGCAGACAACGGCGAGGAGAGGACAAGGGCCCAGCAGAGCATTTGCCGAGGAGACCGGACGGTGTCAGCAGAGTCTCCGACAACAGCGACCCAGAAGTGCATCGCGTGTACCGGCGAGTCTGTGGTGACAGCAGCACGGCTGTCCACAGCGTGTCCTTGGGGCACCCCCATTATTTCATTGAGGTACAGTTGCAGGGAGTCCCAGTTAGGATGGAGATAGACTTGGGGTCTTCCTACTCCATAGTATCCCAGCGGGAGTTCCTACACATTCCCCCCAATGAGCGACCCAAGCTCAGGGCCCTAAAGACTCAGTGGCGGGACGTTCAAGGGGTGAGGAGTTGGGGGAATTCAAGGTGAAATTCAAGCACCACAGGGAGAGGCTGCCCCTACTAGTCCTGAAGGAGGGGGGTTGCTGTCTCCTGGGAACACAGTGGTTCCACCCCTGGGAATTTCAATAGAGGGCATCCATGCCATCGGGTCTGACCCCATTCTGGACGTTTGCAATGCACACCCGGCGGACTTCAAGCAGGGGCTTGGGAAATTCAAGGGGCCTCCAGTTTCATTTGACCTGGACCCAGAAATCCGGCCCATTCGCCTCAAGCCAAGGAGGGTCCCTTTCGCCCTCAAGGACAAAATAGAAGCAGAACTGGACAAACTGGTGGGCCAGGGGATTCTGGTCCCAGTGGACTCTGCGGAGTGGGAAACTCCTATTGTAACTGCCTTGAAACCTAACGGCGAGGTTAGGATTTGCGCAGATTATAAATGCAAGATAAATAAGGCAATCCACCCAAATGCATACCCAGTGCCGGTTGTTAGTCACCTCTTAGCCACGTTGCACAGGGGAAAAGTCTTTGCTAAATTGGATTTGGCGCAGGCATACCAGCAGCTGACCGTAACCCCAGCTGCCGCCTATGCGCAAACAATTGTAACCCACAAAGGGGCCTTTAAGGTCACGCGCCTACAGTTCGCCGTAAATTCAGCCCCCAAAATCTTCCTTCCCTTGTGGAACGTTTGTTAAAGGGGCTCCCGGGGTCCTCCCTTATTTTGATGACCTGTTGATCACAGGGGGGAGCATGTCAGAACTGGCTAAGAGGTTAGACAAGGTTTTGTCAATTTTCAAAAAAGCGGGGTTGAGGTTAAAGAAGAGCAAGTGTGTGTTCCAAGCGAGGGAGGTTGAGTTCCTTGGGTTTAAGATAACCCCCGATGGAGTAAAGCCCTCCGATTCCAAGGTTGCGGCTATCCAAAATGCCCCTTGCCCCACGGCGAAACCAGAATTGCAGTCATTTCTTGGGCTCCTGAATTTCTATAATTCCTTCCTACCACGGAAAGCGTCAGTTGCGGAGCCACTGCATAAGTTGCTTAAGAAGGATGTGGTTTGGCGGTGGGGAGACAGTCAAGAGAAGGCATTCAAAGAATTAAAGCGGCTTCTGTCCTCAGAAGCGGTCCTGACCCACTTCAACCCCAGAAAACCCGTAGTTCTAGTATGTGACGCCTCACCGGTAGGGGTGGGGGCGGTGCTGTGCCATGTGTTAGACAATGGGCGAGAGGCCCCAGTTGCGTTCTACTCCAGATCTCTGTCACAGGCAGAGCACAACTACACACAAACGGACAGGGAGGCTCTCGCCATAGTCTCTGGAACAAAGAAATTCCACGACTTCCTGTATGGTCGGCCGTTTACTGTCGTAACTGACCACAAACCCCTTCTAGGCATCTTCACCACGGGCAAGCCCACGCCACAGATTGTCTCCCCCAGAATGCTCCGATGGGCTATATTCCTCAATGCATACCAGCACACACTGGTCCACCGCCCGGGGAAAGACATTAGCCATCAGATGCTCTTTCCAGTTAGGAGACCCTAAGTGCGAGGTGGAGTGAGATCATCAAGTGCTTCTGATCGAAGCCCTTGACTCACCCCTGATAATCCCCGCAGATCTCGCCAAAGCCACGGCAAAGGACAAGACCCTTTCCCGAGTGAGTTCCTGGGTTCAGAACCGGTGGCCAACGACTTCCCCCGGGGAGGAATTCACAGCTTACGTGAGGAAAAGGAATGAGCTTTCCACAGACAGGGGCTGCCACCTTTGGGGCCAGAGGGTGGTCATTCCCGAGTCACTGAGATCGAGAGTGCTAAAGCTACTGCACGTCAGCCACCCTGGGATCGTACGCTCTAAAGCGTTGGCCAGAAGCTACTTCTGGTGGCCCCAAATGGATGCTGACATAGAGCACATGGTCGGCACTTGCAAGAGTTGCCAGAGTTCTTGACGCGAAGAGTCCTGACTTCCCCACAGAGAATGGGACACAGCCAGAGGGCCATGGTCCTGGATACATGTATTATTATTATTATTATTATTTATTCAATTTATATCCCGCCCACTCAACACAAGGCCGACTCTGGGCGGCTAACAACATAAAAAGTAACCCCAGGGCAACCCAAGGAGTTTACAGACAATATTAATAATCCTAAAAACAGTTAAAACAGTAAAAAAGTTAAGACTACCCACCCCCTAAAAAGCAGGGGCTGCAGGATCGAAAAGGCACCATGGGGAAGAGTTCCTCTACACCAACCACCCCATGGTGGTTACCCTTCCACCCGCACCCCACACGACCTGCCAGCCAGGTTTTAAGATCCCTTCTGAAAGGCAGCAACTCCGTCCGAAGACGTAATTCTGTTGGCAGGAGGTTCCAGAGGGCCGGTGCAGACACGGAGAAGGCTCTCCTCCTTGTGCCAGAGAGGCGAGCCCCTCTGGCTGATGGAACAATTAGAGAGCCCCTCCGGTCCGCTCTGGTTGGACGGACAGACGTCCTCAGGGCGATGCGGTCTCTTAGGTAACCTGGCCCACTACCATATAGGGCTTTAAAGGTCAAAACCAGCACCTTGAATTGCACCCGGAGACATACTGGCAACCAGTGCAGCTCCCGGAGCAGTGGCGAAGCATGAGCATAACGCCCACACCCCATCACCACCCGGGCAGCCGCATTTTGGACCAGCTGTAGCCTCCGAATGGTCGTCAAGGGCAGCCCCATGTAGAGCGCATTGCAATAGTCTAGTCTGGAGGTAACCAGAGCATGGGTGACCATGAGCAAGGAGTCCCGGTCCAGGAGTGGGCGCAACTGGCGGATCACCCGAAGTTGGGCGAAAGCCCTCCTGGTCACAGCCGCCACCTGTTCTTCTAGCAGTAGCCGTGAATCCAGGAGGACCCCCAAGTTGCGCACCGGGTCTGTCTGGGGCAAAATAGCCCCATCCAGAACCAACGATGGAAGCTCCCGGATTAACGCAGGACTCCCTATCCATAGCCACTCAGTCTTGCTGGGATTCAGTTGTAGCCCGTTAGCCCCCATCCAGACCCCCACAGCTTCCAGGCATCTGGAAAGGACTTTGATGGCATCACTGGGGTCCCCATGGGCCGAGATGTACAACTGAGTGTCATCCGCGTACTGATGGTACCGCACCCCATGGGAACGAATGATCTCACCCAGCGGTTTCATGTAGATGTTAAATAGGAGAGGAGAGAGCACCGAGCCCTGAGGGACCCCCCATTTGAGGGGCCTAGGACTGGACCTCTCACTCTCCAACCACACCGACTGGGACCGACCCCTCAGAAATGAGGAAAACCAGGACCACACAGTACCCTGGATTCCCAAACCTCGGAGCCGTTCCAGAAGGATACCGTGGTCAACGGTATCGAAAGCCGCTGAGAGGTCAAGAAGAGCAAGGACGGATGGATGACCACCGTCCCGCTCCCGCCAGAGATCATCCATTAGTGCGACCAATGCCGTCTCGGTACCATATCCAGGCCTGAATCCTGACTGAAAAGGGTCCAGATAATCCGCTTCATCCAGTACCCCCTGCAGCCGACACGCCACTGCCTTCTCCAACACCTTCCCTAAAAAGGGGAGGTTTGAGACAGGCCTATAGTTAGTTAGGACAGCTGGGTCGAGGGAAGATTTCTTCAGGAGGGGGCGCACCAAAGCATGTTTTAAAGGTGCAGGAAACACCCCCTCCCGCAATGATGCATTGATCACAGCCCCAACCCAGCCACCTGTCACTGCCTTGGAGGTTTTCACCAACCAGGTGGGACAGGGGTCCAAAGGGCAGGTAGTGGCGCGCACAGCTGCAAGGAGCCTGTCCACTTCATCAGGGGCAACTGGATCAAACTGGTCCCAGATGGCATGGCAAGACTGTGCTCCGGCTCCCTCCGGACTCTCCCCATCCACGCCAGGATTAAACCCAGAGCGAATCCGATCGATTTTCTCCACTAGATGGTCAGCAAAGTCCTCAGCCGACCCCTGCCAACCGGGCACCGAGGTCCCCCTACCAAGGAGAGACCTGGTAACCCGGAACAGGGTGGCTGGGCGATTATCAGCGGAGGCAATAAGGGTGGTGAAGTATTGTCGCCTCACCACCTCCATCGCCACTAGATAGGCCCTAATAGCGGCCCTAGCTAGTGTCCAATCGGAGTCTCTCTGGGTCTTCACCCAGCGGCGCTCTTGGCGTCTCTTTGCCCGTTTGAGCTCCCGCAGTTCATCTGTGAACCATGGCGATGACCTAGCTCGATGAGCTCTGAGAGGCCGTAGTGGTGCGATTTCATCCAAGGCCGCTGTAGTCATCCTGTTCCACAGGTCGACCAGCGCCTCGGGCGAATCGTGTTGCCGATCCAGAGGGAAATCCCCCAGTTCCCTCTGGAATCCATCAGGATCCATCAGTTGCCTGGGGCGGGCCATTCTAATAGGCCCTGCCACCCTACGGTGCAGCGTCGCACCCAGGAAGTCTAGAGCCACCAAATAGTGATCTGACCATGGCACAGGTGTTATGTCTAATTTCCGTAGTCTCAGATCACTCTGCCAGCGCTCCGACAAAAAGATTAAATCTGGTGTGTGGCCACTGCCCCTGGTCGGGCCCTGAATTACCTGAATCAGGTCCATATCTGCCATGGAAGCCATGAACTCCTGAGCCACCCCGGAGCCAGTCCCCAGCGAAGGCAAATTGAAGTCCCCCAGAACCATCAGTCTAGGGAACTCCAATGCCAACGCTGAGATGGCCTCGAGGAGCTCAGGCAGGGAGTCCCTTACCCTGCAAGGGGGCAGGTACAGGAGTAAGACTCCCAACTGACCCTTAGAGCCCAGACGCAGAAGCAGGGCCTCACAACCCAGAATTTGTGGAGCGGTAGCCCTGGTGACTCCCAGTGACTCCCTGGCTATGATGGCGACGCCACCGCCCTTACCCTTATCCCTAGGCTGGTGCCAAATACTGAACCCAGCTGGACACATTTCTGACAGAGGAACCCCATCCTCTGGTCTCAGCCAGGTCTCAGTAATACATGCCAAGTCGGCCCGCTCCCCCATAATGGAATCTTGTATCAGGGGGGCCTTATTACATACCGACCTGACATTCATCAGCAGCAGCCTAAGGACAGGGTCACCCTGGGTCAGCTGCTCAGGACCTAGAGGTGTAACCGTGGGGCTGGAACGAGGGACAGATACTAAGCATCTGCCCCGCGTTCCCCGGGTGCGGCCCGCCCCTCGGTACCCGCTATATCGCCCCATGCCCATCACAACCTCTATATTGGTCTCCGGAGCCTCCCTGCTTGCCCTGGACAGAATGCTGCCTCTCCTTCCTGGCTGGCCTGGCAATCTCTCCCTCCCTCCCTTCCACCCCAATATAAAACCGCCCCATTCACTCCCCCCACCACCCTCCGCACGGCTCCGGTGGTGATGGAAGTGGTGGGGCATTCTTCCACAACTGTGTTGAACCCTCAACTGCCGGGCGGGGCCCGAAACGCCGGCCGATGGCGAGTCCAGCGAGCCTCTTCGCCCCCGCCGGGGCCGAGCACAGCGGTGGTGATGTTTCGTCCGGCAGGCCCCCTCGCCTTTTGAGTCCTGGCGAGGGGCGGGGGGCGGGGCCCGAAACGCCGGCCGATGGTGAGGCCAGCGAGCCTCTTCACACCCGCCGGGGCCGAACACAGCGGCGGTCCTTGGCGTTGGCCCCGCTTTTGAGGCTGCCTGCCAAAACTCCCTCCAGCTGTACCTGTTCATCTCCCGCCGGTCTGGCCGGGAGGGAAAGAGAGCGCCCGGTGTCCTTGGCTTTGGCAGCGTCGGCCCCACTTTTGAGGCTGCCTGCCGAAACTCCCTCCAGCTGTACCTGTTCATCTCCCGCCGGTCTGGCCGGGAGGGAAAGAGAGCGCCCGGTGTCCTTGGCTTTGGCAGCATCGGCCCCACTTTTGAGGCTGCCTGCCGAAACTCCCTCCAGCTGTGCCTGTTCATCTCCCGCCGGTCTGGCCGGGAGGGAAAGAGAGCGGCCGGTGTCCTTGGCTTTGGCAGCATCGGCCCCACTTTTGAGGCTGCCTGCCGAAACTCCCTCCAGCTGTGCCTGTTCATCTCCCGCCGGTCTGGCCGGGAGGGAAAGAGAGCGCCCGGTGTCCTTGGCTTTGGCAGCGTCGGCCCCACTTTTGAGGCTGCCTGCCGAAACTCCCTCCAGCTGTACCTGTTCATCTCCCGCCGGTCTGGCCGGGAGGGAAAGAGAGCGCCCGGTGTCCTTGGCTTTGGCAGCATCGGCCCCACTTTTGAGGCTGCCTGCCGAAACTCCCTCCAGCTGTACCTGTTCATCTCCCGCCGGTCTGGCCGGGAGGGAAAGAGAGCGCCCGGTGTCCTTGGCTTTGGCAGCATCGGCCCCTCTTTTGAGGCTGCCTGCCGAAACTCCCTCCAGCTGTGCCTGTTCATCTCCCGCCGGTCTGGCCGGGAGGGAAAGAGAGCGCCCGGTGTCCTTGGCTTTGGCAGCGTCGGCCCCACTTTTGAGGCTGCCTGCCGAAACTCCCTCCAGCTGTACCTGTTCATCTCCCGCCGGTCTGGCCGGGAGGGAAAGAGAGCGCCCGGTGTCCTTGGCTTTGGCAGCATCGGCCCCACTTTTGAGGCTGCCTGCCGAAACTCCCTCCAGCTGTACCTGTTCATCTCCCGCCGGTCTGGCCGGGAGGGAAAGAGAGCGCCCGGTGTCCTTGGCTTTGGCAGCGTCGGCCCCACTTTTGAGGCTGCCTGCCGAAACTCCCTCCAGCTGTACCTGTTCATCTCCCGCCGGTCTGGCCGGGAGGGAAAGAGAGCGCCCGGTGTCCTTGGCTTTGGCAGCATCGGCCCCACTTTTGAGGCTGCCTGCCGAAACTCCCTCCAGCTGTACCTGTTCATCTCCCGCCGGTCTGGCCGGGAGGGAAAGAGAGCGGCCGGTGTCCTTGGCTTTGGCAGCATCGGCCCCACTTTTGAGGCTGCCTGCCGAAACTCCCTCCAGCTGTGCCTGTTCATCTCCCGCCGGTCTGGCCGGGAGGGAAAGAGAGCGCCCGGTGTCCTTGGCTTTGGCAGCGTCGGCCCCACTTTTGAGGCTGCCTGCCGAAACTCCCTCCAGCTGTACCTGTTCATCTCCCGCCGGTCTGGCCGGGAGGGAAAGAGAGCGCCCGGTGTCCTTGGCTTTGGCAGCATCGGCCCCACTTTTGAGGCTGCCTGCCGAAACTCCCTCCAGCTGTACCTGTTCATCTCCCGCCGGTCTGGCCGGGAGGGAAAGAGAGCGCCCGGTGTCCTATGTAGACTTCATGGGTCCCTTCAGGGGCACCCTTTTCCTGCTAATAGTAGATGCGTACTCCAAATAGTTGGAGGTAATTCCAATGTCCAACACCTCATCAGCCGCAACCGTAAAGCAATTGTGCAAGGTGTTTAGTTGCTTCGGGATACCAGACATGCTTGTGAGCGACAATGCCAGTACCTTCACGTCTGCAGAATTCCAGACATTCATGGAAAAAATGCCATTCGGCACATCACCTCTGCCCCTTTCCACCCTGCAACAAATGGCCAGATAGAACACCAGGTGTGGACCACAAAAGAGGCGCTGTGGCGCATGGGCCCCGGGGACCTCAACCTACAGTTGTGTCAGTTCCTGCTGTGCTATAGGGTGACGCCACTCGCGTCAGGGCTCTCACCTGCAGAGCTCCTCATGCACAGGAAGCCAGCATCGCTCTTATCTAGGATGGATCCCACGAGGGTGGAGGATAAAGGGAGGAACATAGAGATAGGTGATACCAAAAGTTTTGGGATTGGAGAGCCCGTATATTGCAGGAATTATGCGGCCGCAGGTCCAGCATGAGTCCCCGGAGTTGTCATTGAGCAAACGGGGCCAGTTTCATACTGTGTCTACTCTGGAGAAAGCACACTGATCAACTCCAACGCAGGGTTACCAATAGGCAGGACACAGACACCCAGCCACAGGATTCAGCATTAGGATCCTCCCCCACCTGTTCAGCCCAAGGGGGAGACACGGGGTACCCGTCGGGTACTAATGCGGATCGCCGATCCCAACCTAGGGGGGAGGGGATTGATACAAACCCATATCCTGTGGACACCAGGAATACTTTGGAAGAGAGGTATGAGTTTGATGGGGAGGAAGAGTTTAACTTTGATTTTCGGAACCGGGGTTTTTTCGGAGTGGTCCCCCACCCATCCAAGCAAAGAGCGGAGTTTTTCGTTCGTCCCTGTGTCGACATTAGAATTCACCCCTACCCCACATTCCCAGCCAGGGTTTCCCCAGCCTGGGCAGGCGCAAATGCGAACCCTTAGTTTCCCCAGTTCCCCACGTTCGCAGTCAGGGGTGGCACAACCATGGCAAACCACTAACGAGCCCATCCCTCCTATTGCAGGGCAAGAACCAAGAGAGCTGGGAAGCACAAGGGCCCCCGAACCAAGTCTAGCAGCCGCACGTCCCAAATGCACATGCAGGGAACCACATTGGTTGAGGGACTTTGTCCCATCCTAGGGGGGAGGGATGTTGTGTTTAGAACAATATAGAATGTAACTACTACACTGTACCCTTAAGTCAAATGTAACCAGTCAAACAGGAAAGGGATACTTGAGCCATTTGTAAAGATACATTGTATTCAGCTGTTATTGGAATGCGAGCATACTGCCAGAGAGGGAGTGGCGAGCATTCAACTCACATGGTACAAATTCCCCAATTGCGTACAGCCACGGGAAACCTCCCCGCCACGGACTACCTGGACAAGAAGGGCGGGACTCCGGATGACATCACACCTACAGTAGCCAATATGCTGCCATGTAGCCAGATTCAAATGTATAGTGACTGTATAAAAAGAGTTGTATTGCCACCATTACCTCGTGTTCATACTGTACTCCACGCAATAAAGATGTGTTAAGCTAGTCTACAGCTGCTTCAAGGCTAATGATTCCAGAACACCAAAGCTGCCCTCCTCAGAAGCAGGAACCAGAACAAAGAGGCAGAAGAAAAAAGATCCTCTCTGCAAATGAGGAAACATCTCTATCCCCACTGGTCATTCCCCTTTGCTTTCCCTTCTTTGAGGAGAAAGAGCATGACCAAGCTGCTGTGGCTGCTATGATGGGTGATGCCCTACCACTGAGTGGCAGAAAGGAGGGGTGCAGGCACCTCATGCTTCAAGCAGAATTTGGAGAAGCAACTTGAGCCCTTTATCAGTTCTCCCCCCACTTAACAGACAACCACCTCCCTCATCCTAAGTACCAGCCATTAACCATAGGTGGGAGGAAGAGGAGCCAGAAGGAACCAAAAAAAGCAGGAAGGCATGAGACAACAAGCCGGGAAATTAATCAATGGTCTTTTCTTTCTTCACTAACACAGTGAATGCTTCTGCCTGGATCTGTGAGCTCAAGTGTCACACCACCCCCAACCAGGGGAAAGCAGAGAGAGAGAGAGAGAGAGAGAGAGAGATTGCATGCATGTGACCATGCAATATGCTTCCCAAATGGAGGAAAGGCGTTTGTGCACCTGACCATGAAGGGTGAAGGCAACACATGTTGTCTTGATGGTTCTCCTCATCCACAATTGCCCAGGAGTGAATAGAAGGGGTGTCGTTGAAAACAGAGATGTTTCTGTTGTGATTTTGCATTGTGTTTCCCTAATATGCCATTTCCAGCATCCACGGGCTCTGGAAACTGTATAAATGGGATTACTGTTTTAAAAAAGTAGAACTCCCTGACAGAAGTTTAAAAAGAAGACTCAAAGGGGAGGTTGCAGCAGTATATTAGTTCAAGTATAATAATAATGATGATGATGAGGAGGAGGAGGAGGAGGATGGTGAGGATGATGATGAAATGTCTATGCATGAAGCCAGAACCAACCTCTATGAGCTCCAGACAGTGGCCTAAATGCCTCTCTACACATGCTCTCAGTCTCTGCTCTTTCTCTCTTATTCCAGACAGTAGAGAAAAGCCTGCTGGAAAATGCAATGCATATTTAGAAATCTGCACAGTTCAAAACTTCAGTATAATAGTTCCCCATTTGAAATGCTGAGGAACAACAGATAGGAAAGTATTTGCTCTATTGACCTAGTATGGATTTCCCGTAGGATACTGTGGGAAACTGGATAGAAGACTAGAAATAGGTTTGTGCAATAAGTTCCTCCTTATCTCCACACTGCAAAAGAAAATCACACCATAACTCGTCTTTACAGTAGTTTCCAGAGGGACAACCCATGGGGCACCATAAGATGGGTTTCTCATTGGCTTTGGGAAGTATGGCACCGCTACAGGGATAATACTGTTTTCAGAGGAGCCCATGTACGAAACATCAAGGAATAATAGAACGACACAGCATGATTTCTTTACCACTTTCAAATGAACATAAGCTATAAATCCCACCTAGGTTTCTTTTCTCCACCACTCACACCCCCAAAAGGAAAGAAAAACTAGATTTTTTTTTCAAAGTGGCAAAAGTTGGCCGTAATATTAATTGATTCTATGTGTTGACCAGGAACACACCATTCAAAGATAGCATGTAGCAATGCTACTTGAATGCTACTTAAAACATAGAGCCAGCTGGATAGCTCAGTGGTTTAGGTATCAAGCCAGATGTTGGGAGGTTGATTTCCCTTTGACCATTGTGCCTCCTGGGAAAAGAGCCAGTCTGTGTACTCATGAGCAAGCTGCACAGTCCTAGGGTACCCCTCGAAGAAGGGAATGGCAAACCACATCTGTGTATTTGCTACCTAGAAAACCCTGGAATTCAAAATTGACTTGACAGTGACTGTGTGCACGCACGCACACACATGCACACACGCACGCGCGCACACACACAGATGCTTTCTAAAGTCAGTGCCTTTAAGGTGATATAAAAATGTCTCCAGTCTTAATGTACAGATTATCTACTTATGATTTGCTGACAGGCCTGCAATATGCATACATACTGTGATGCCCAAATGACAAGTATCCAAGTAAGCTTTACAGAACAGATGGGCTTCAACACAAGGAGCCTTTGGGGATTTGCATATTTATGAGATAAGGGCTGTTATTTCTTAGTTAGAGAAATTAAGGGACAGAGAGAGGACTCAGTCTGTGGAGGAGTAAATATTATATGTTTCCAGTGAGATAGTAAGACAAATAGAAATATTTTATTTTAATAAATGGTAACATTATAAACTTGTGTTGCAACACTATACAGTACTGGCATTTTCCTTATGAAATGCACTTCATGAAATATCGGGGGGGGGGGGTCAGAGACCTACAACAAAATGGTGTAGTTGCAGAGTTTAATGGCTTTGCAAGAGGGGACAATTCTGCCAATAAATGCCAGTATTTTCCCCACGAGCAGTTTCCAGGGTTTGTGTCCTGGTGAATCCCTTAGCACTAGTTCCTCGCAATCCTTCTCTCTGTTGTTACCGCTGCTGCCTTCACTTTTGACACCTCCCTTAATCAGGCTGGTAGGCGTGAAGATTCCAAGGACCTCCTTTTCCTGCTTGCTTTTCCACTCCTGCATTTGCATGGTGCCCATTCCCAGAATCCCTGCTCCCTGCCATGCAGCTGGCAAGTGTCCCGTATTGGCTGGCAACCTCCCATATTTTACCCTCTTTCCTGGTGGCATCCCGTATCAGTCAGACTGCAATGCCCTAAATGCTGCCACTGGAGGGCTGCACAGGATAAGCGTAGCTGTCAAGTTTCCCGTTTTGTCCGGGAAATTTCCCTTATTTTCAAATACAAAACTTGACATCTATCAACCTCTGGAACACCTCTGTCTGAGATGCCAATACTGCCTTTCATGTCTCTGCCTTTTTTTGTGGGAAGTGCTATGGCACAAAATCACACCCACCTCCATGCTACAGGAGGGTTTCTCAAAGTTAGGCCCCCAAGTTAGACCCCCACTTACTTACTTACTGATTGAGATTTCTGGGAATTGAAGTCCAAGAACATCTGGTGACCCAAGGTTGAGAAACCCTGCATTACAGCATACAGCTGTACAATTGGAGATTTCCACAACAACTGAGTTTTTTTATGATAAGAAAATGCACACGATTGATGTAGGAACAGATGCTTTGGAATATCTGTGTTTAATTGGTTTGGTCAAGGTGGCTTCACAAGAATGGCTTGGACTAAGGAAAGCCTTAATAGAATCGGGAGGAATAGAAAGAGATTATGGAAATGAAGAAGAGAGGGGTGCTACAGGAGGATTTGACATGGGTTCTAAAGTACTGATGGTAGTAGATGAAGGATGAAACAGGGTTTTAGTGGATGGGGAAGAAGATAGAGTGATGCAGGAGAGAGAAATAATTTTTATAAATGTTTTTTCAAAATAGATAGTGCGCTAGAGTGTTAGATAGTATGCACATCTTCCACGTTCCCCCCTCCTCTCTTTGATTGTCAAGGGTCACTTTTGGGAGAAAGAGGTGGGGAGGGTAGGTATGATTGTTTATTGTTTTTGTTGCTGTTATTGTTTATGTGTGGTGAAGGGAAGCATGCCCGTAGGAGGTAGCGGAGGTAATAGAAGATGGTTATTAAGACTAAGATATCAGAAATATTAAAGTATTACCACGGAATGTGAAAGGTACTGGTTGTCAAGTGAAGAGAAGAAGATTAGAATCAGCCCTGAGGAAAGATAAGCCGGATATAGTTTTTTTTACAGGAAACTCATCAAAAATCAGGAGATACAAACAAGATTTTTCTAGGATGAATGCAAATTTATGAAAAGTCATATGGTACTTCAAAGGCAAGGGGTGTCATGGTCCTGATTTCAAGTAGATTAGGTTTTTAGATGACAAATAGCATTTCTGATCCGGAAGGTAGATATTGAATAATAAAAGGGATGACTGATGAGGAGGAAATAACTTTAGTGAATATATATTCACCAAATGATCATCAAGGCGAGTTTTTAGATAAAGTATATGGTATATTGGAGAAGGAAAGATTAACAAAAATGATTGTGGCTGGAGATTTTAACTTAATAAGGTCAAACTTAGATTGTACAAATATAGCAAGGAGTGGAAGAGGATTTAAAAAGCAGATTTTTGATAAATGGATGAAATCTCTAGGTTTGAAAGATACATGGAGGGAGGTTAAAGGGTCAGAAAGGACTTACACATTCTTTTCACAGGTGCATAACACATACTCCAGAATAGATTATATATTTGTAACAGAGAATATGATCGGGAATATAGATGAGGTGGAAGTGGGAATTTTTAAAGAATCAGATCATGCAAAATTGTTGGTGGAATTAAAAATAGAGGGAGCAAATAAAGCCAGAAGGAATTGGAGATATGATGCTAAATTTCTTGAAGACCATAAATGTAAAGAACAAATAATTGAAAAATGGAAAGAAAGCTGGTATTGGAATGATATGGAAGAGGTCGTTTATAATATGGTATGGGATGCTATGAATTCGGTTTTTAGAGGGGAGAGTATTAAGTTGGCTAGCATTAAAAACAAACAATTTAAGGAAAAACATGACAAAATTGAAAAAGAGATAAGACGGTTACAAGAAGAGCAGGTAAAGACAAATGATAAGCTAGTTTTTGATAGGATGCGAAGATTAAAGATGGAATTGGTAGGAAAGGATATTGGAAAAGTGAAATGAGATTTGGTATATTTAAAGAGGGAATATTTTGAATACAGCAATAGAAATTCAAAATTATTAGCAAGAGCTGCTAAAGAAAAGAGAAATAAAAGGGAAATTGGAATTTTGATTAATAAAGATGGAATAAGATGTAATAAGATTAAAGATAAATGTAAGATTGTTAAAGATTTCTATCAGGACTTATATGCTAAAAAGAACATAGATCTGGAGAAGCTAAAAGATCAATTGGAGAAACAAATAGAAAATAAGATAAAACAGGAACATAGAAATAGAATGGAAGAGCGAATAACAGAGAAATAAATAAAAGAAGTAATAGCCAACTTGAAGATAGATAAAGCCCTGGGGGAAGATGGGTTATCAGCTGGGTTTTATAAGGAATTTAAAGATTTTGTGGTCCTAAAATTGATGAAGTTATATAATTACATATTGGATGGAGGGCAGATTCTGACCTCATGGTATAGAACTATAATTGTTTTATTACCAAAACCTGGAAAGGACTTAGAAAAAGTGGAGGCATATAGGCCTATTTCCTTGATAAATCAAGATGCCAAGATTTTTACAGCAATATTGGCAAACAGATTTAATAGTTTTATGGGTAGCTACATAGATGAAGACCAAGCGGGCTTTTTGAAAGGAAGACATATGGCGGATCTGACAAGGAGAGTTTTAGATTTAATAGATATTGAGGTACAAACAAAAGAGAAAGTCAGATTATTATCACTAGACATTTTAAGGCATTTGGGTAACAATTAATGAGATAATTAAATGCTATGGATTTGGAGATAAATTTAGAAGAATGATTGAACAATTATATCAGCATGGTTCTGTCATTGTCAGGGTAAATGATGATTTTACAGAAGAAGTAAAACTAGAAGCAGAAACAAGGCAGGGTTGTCCATTATCGCCAACATTGTTTATTATGGCGATGGAGTTGTTAGTGAGTGCTATAAGAGAAGATAAGAGCATTGAAGGAATATTAGGAAACAAGATAAGTTTGTATGCTGATGATACTTTGATAATTGTGAAACATCCTAGGAAGGCATTAGAAAAAATACAAGAGCATTTAAAATATTTTGAGGAGATGACAGGTCTGAGAATAAAGTGGGACAAGTCAGAAATGATACTGTGTGATATTGACAAGGAAGAGCAACAGAAAATAAAGGGTAAATTTAAATTACAGGTTAAAGATAATTTGAAGTATTTGGGGATAAATATTTCAAATAAATTTGATGATCTTAAGAAACTGAACTATAAAAACAGAAAAAGGAAATTAAGGACAAAATACAGCAATAGCAAAAGTTGAAGTTGTAAAATGTTGTTGTTACTGAGAATTAATTTTGTATTTGATAACCTGCCGACCCAATTAAACAATAAGAAAATTAAGGAATTTCAGAATATGTTAAATAATTTTTGTAATCGTGGAAGTAAACCTAGAATAGGAAAAAAAATGGTATTTATCTCAGAAAGAAGGAGGATTAGGATTGCCAAATCTGAGGAATTATTATAGAGCTTTTCAAGTTAAAAATATTGTGAAAATTTTAGAGAGGGAAAAGGTAATCTGGGAAGAAATTGAAATAAGGGATCTAAATCAAATGGGGGAAATGTTTTTTTTTAGATAACAATATGGGGAAAATAGTTACAAAAAATAAAATGATGAAGATAACGTTGGGAGTATGGAAGAAGGTGAAGAAGGAATTGGCCCCAGACACATCTCCGATAATAGAAATTGAGGATATCAAAAAATTTCCAATAAAAATGGACAAAAGGATGAAAGAAGTTCCTTTTAGAATTGATGTTTTCCTGTTGAGAGACTGGATATGGGCTTGTAAAGATAGAGAGAGAAAAGCAGACATATATGCACAGTTGAGGTTGAACTGGCTCCAGATAGTGTTAGTAAATAAGTGGAATAGTAAATATTTTAGGGAAGCCAGTTTGGAAAGAGGCAATACTAATTTTGAAGAATTGATATTAAAGATAAGACGGTAACCCACAAGAAACATTGAAAATAAATTGGGAACAAGATTTGAAAATAAAGATTGCAGATAAGGTTTTGAAAAATAAATAGAAGAAAATGATTATGAGAACTATGTCTGTTAGAGTGAAAGAACATAATTATAAAATGTTGTGGAAATGGTACTTGACCCCAGTGAGGTTACATCAGATAGATAACAATAAAGATAAAATATGTTGGAGATGTAAGGATAGACTGGGAACGTATGAACATATGTGGTGGGGTTGTAATGTGGTAAAAGACTTTTGGGGAAAAATTGAGAAAGAGATTTGTGCTATTAAGGGTATGAGACTTAAATTGGGCCCAAGTACTGTTTTGTTGACAGATGTGGAAAATATGAATTGAAATAAGGATAAAAAAAGAGTTACTGTCAATATCGTTGACAACGGGTAGACAGTGCATTGCTAGGAATTGGAAAAATGAAGTAATTTTGAAAATAGAACAATGGTACAAGGAAATGTGGGATCTTGCATTGAATGATAAGCTAACATGGGAGATAAATAAGAAAAATGGTATAGTTAAAGAAAATAGATTTTGGAAAATATTATTTGTGGATTACTCATTGAAGGGGGATGAATGGGAATAGACCAATACCAAAACAAATGAGTTTTTGGGAATAGAAAAAACAACTGTGACATTCCACATCCACCAGGGCATTGTATAATACACTGGGTGTATATTGTGAAAATTGTTTATTGTATCTTAATTATTGTACTTATATTTTAACTTAGTAGTAGTATAGCAGTGTAGTGAAGTAATATTTTCCTTTTTAAAATTGAAAATGGTAATTAAATTAAGGAGTATAAGATGTAAGTTTGAATACGTATATTAGGATAATTGCAAGAGTGCTATAATGTATTAAAAATCTTGGAAATGTAATCAAAGATGTATGGGGAAAGGGGGAGGTGTTATATTACTAAGTCTGTAATTCAAATGTATTTTCATGTTTTTATTTTATATATATATATACTGTATTTGTAATTTTGTTGTATGCATTTTTTTACATTTGTTTTTTTAGGTTGCATTGTTGTTAATATGTTTGAAAATTTAATAAAAAAAGAAGAAGGGTTGTTGAACAGTCGCACAGTAGAGTCCAGCCCTTTATGACCGCATGGAGCACTGCACACCAGGCTCCTATGTCATCTGCCATCCTCTGCAGCCCCACCCAGATCTACACCCACTGCGTCAACTATGCCAACCAACCAACTCATCTTCTGCCACCCCCTTCTCCTATTGCCTTCAATCTTTCCTAGCATCAAGGCCTTCTCAAGTGAGTCCTCTCTTCTCATTTGGTGGCCAATGTACTTGAGATTCAGCTTCAGCCCCTCCCATCATGGTTGATTTCCTTCAGGATTGATAGATTTGGTCACGTTGCCGTCCAGGGTACTCTCAAGAGTCTTCTCCAACACCACAGTTCAAAGGTATCTATTCTTCTGCTCATCCTTCCTTATGGTCCAGCTCTCATGGCTATACATTACTACTGGGAATACCATTGCTTTAACTATGTGGACTTTTGTTGGCAGGGTGAATGTCTCTGCTTTATAATACGCTGCCTAGGTTTCACATAGCTTGCCTCCCAAGAAGCACCTTTTTATTTCATGGCTGCAGTCCCCATCTGCAGCAATCTGAGATCCCAAGAATGTAAAGTCTGTCACTGCTTCCATTTCTTCCCCTTCTATTTGCCAGGGAGTAATGGGGACGGATGCCATGATCTTGGGGTGTGTTGTTGTTTTTTATGTTGCCAGTTTTTGCACTCTCCTCTTTCACCCTCATCAAGAGGCTCTTTAGGTTTTCTTCATTTTCTGCCATTAGAGTAGTGTCATCTGCATATCTCAGGTTGTTGATGTTTCTCCCGGCAATCTTAATTCCAGCTTGCACTTCTTCCAGCCCTGCTTTACACATGTTGTACTCTGCATATAAGTTAAATAAGCAGGGTGACAATATACAGCCTTGTTATACTCCTTCAGGATTGATTGATTGATTTGGTCACCTTGCCATCCAGGGTACTCTCAAGAGTCTTCTCCAACACCACAGTTCAAAGGCATCTATTCTTTCCTTTTCCTATTCTAAACCAATCAGTAGTTCTGTATCCTGTCCTAACTGCTGCTTCTTGACTCATGTACAGATTTCTCAGAAGACAGGTGATGTGGTCTGGAACGCACATCTCTTTAAGGACTTGTCACAGTTTATTGTGGTCCACGCAATCAAAGAAGAGTACAATAACAATAAAAAAGATGAGCTTCAGACTTGAAAGTTAGTCACAACAAGTTAGAAAACTTCTGAGGAAGGGCAAATGGTTTTGGAAATTCCCAAATCCCCACTTTAGTTTCTGTCATTGTTAGTATTTATAGGCAACAACATCTGGATGGAGAGGCGGGAAATCAGAGACTAATCAGATGCATTTTGCAGAACAAGTGCCTCACACAGATGCACCCACAAGCCTAGTTCCTGGGTGTATTCTATTCCAGGAACATGGAATAGCTTGAAGCAGTCAAGCTACAACTAGAAACAAAGTTTCTTTCTTTCTTTTTTAATTCAGCCAAAAATGTTTACAGTATATCTCATATATTTCAAATATAAGATACATTATGTAAATTTGCCTCTTCCGAAGACTAAGAGAATTTGGGGGGCATTTTTCTTTAGTACTTTCATTCCTGCCAAACAAGATGGAGAATTACCATCTGGCCAGGTTTATCCTGCTTTGGTAATAGAGTAGACCATACTGCCAGTGACTCAATGCTGATCGTCGGGTGGTGGCTAGCTAACCTGATAACCCTGAGGACTAATGGCTTTGGGTGCCAAAGTCCACAGGTAAGGGTGATGGTCCTGAAGTGGATTAAATCCCACTTGAATCCATCTTGATGAAGGGCAGCAGCTTCATCAATACTAGCCTGGGGCTGATGAGGACTTTGCATGCCAAAAGGGCTCAGGACCAGAAAGTGACATGCAGAACTGGATCAGTGGTATGGGTGTCATGCTGCGATGCAGAAGGCAGATGGAAGGCCACTGCATTATACTGCTCCGAGGACACTCTTCATGACTGATTGCCAATATTCAGAATCAGATAGGGAACAAGAAGAAGGAGGAGGGGGGAATCCTTGAGCATGGGGAAACAAAACTTTGGCATTTTCAAGACCATATTCTTTCCTTCCAATAGTTTTGTGCTCTGAATCTTTTACAACTTTTTCATCTACTGTTTTTGTTAGATAAGTGTCAATAAAATTGTTTTATATGTTACTTCAACCAATTACGATAAGATTTAGGAGCTGTGGCCTGGTGAAACTTGGCCTGGCTCCAAAAATGTTTCTGTCCCTGTAGGAAAAATCTTCCAAATACATCAAAAGCAGTCTTTTTCTTTTAAAATATTAAACCCTTGATGTCTGAGGATAGCAAGCGATTAGACGTATATCTGTGAACTAAGAGACTGACAGAGAACTGGTTTTGGGTTTCCTTGAGGTTTGAAGCTACTTGCAATTTGAAGAGCTGCCATCATTTTTCTAGAGCCAAGGTCCCCCAACTTTTTTCAACACTTGTTCATGGTTTCACTAAAATCTGTCAGAAGCCTGCAGTACAGATGAGGACCAAACTGCTACTAAAGAGCCTGGACCCTCGAGGGAGAAAGCACTAGCCTTCCAAGTGTCAGAGGAGGAGAGATCAGCTCCTCAATCTCACGATGACATGGGACTGCCAACTAGCTCTTAAAAGTATTGGCAGCTGAAAGTAGCTGCAAGGCCTATGATTACTTCTTTACTAACTCCTAAACAAGCTTCTTCTCACGAGACTTGTGGTGGAATTTTTTAAAGAAAAGATAACTTGCACAACTGACATTTTGCATATTTGAAAAACACACAGATGCACACTGTAGCAAGAAAATACTACTTTCAAAAAATGCACACATAAATGTGTACATTTGGAAGAAAGTTACACCAAGACATAAACATGAATTTTCATTTAGGATTTTTAAAAAAAAAAAAACCAGGATCTGTGACAGGACAAGAAGGCTAGTTGGAGAGAATATGCAAAAGGTGAAACAGAACAGGACACAACGGCCATTTTGTAATAAAAACTTGTGCCAAGAATAGTGGGATGTGATCGACAAACATCAGAAGAATATTTTATATCTCAAATCCAATAACAGCAATTACACTTGCTATTTACATTACAGTAAATATTACTCTATTGTTTGTTTGGTTACATTTATATTGCCGCCCACTCAGCAATCGACTCTGGGCAGCTCACAACATCAAAGTCATTCATACATAAAATCACCATCTAAAACATTAAAAACAATTTAAAACAATAAAAATGTCCACCCACCCCCTGCCAGTTAAAATTATTGCCCCAAAACTTGCCAGAATACAACACAAATAACAACTTCTGGGTTAGATAACCCAACCAAATTCTCAACAGCCATGTGACTAGATGGGATTAATGCAAAAAGCCACAAATCATTCCCAGAACCAATATTCCAGCAGCCACTTCAGGCAAAATATTTATGCTGTGAAAAAGCCTGGAACAGTGATTTCTGAGTAGAACAGCCCAACAAAGTTCCCCCATCCCATCTGACTAATGCAACAGCCACAAAATGCACTAAAATAACAATATCCCAGTACTCATTTTGGGGAGAAAAGTGATATTGCAAAACACAGTCTCCTTTAGTTGAGTAGGATGAATGAATTTTGCTGGGCTGTCCTGTTTAGAAGTTGCCATTCTGGACTGTTCTTATCTACTCTGGCAGGCCTTTTAGTCAGTAAAGAGTTAATGAAGAATAATATTAATTGGGTTTGTGGTGTAAAACATTTTTCTTCTGTTATCCATCGGGTCCTGATTTTTTTTTTTTTTTGGCAACAATCTTTATTAAGAAGTACAAGTTACAGCCCTTTCCATTCTATTCTGGCATTTACTAAGTCCCCCAGTGGGATGCTGAGAAACACAATAAGAATAAGATAGATTTTCGCATCCCTGTATGGAAAGGGTGGATTATCTCCTCACCCAGACCCACAAAATATTAATTTATTTTCAAAGGTGCATGTCTTAAAATTAGCACCAACAGGATAGGTTTCCAAGAAGAGACTCAGATGTCTTCAAAGCAGCCTAAAATCAGTGTGGCCTTAGACCGACAATAGACACAGCTTCAAAAAAAAGTTTTAAAAGCACAGCTTCTTTCCAAAGCTAATTATATCCGTACATTCTCCCATTGCCCCCAAGCACAAAATAATGTAGTCATCTCTTTGTTCTACTCCAGTATACCTATTCTGGCATCAGAATGCCCAAGAAAGAAAGACTGCAGTGATGGAAGTATTGGTAGTAACCATACTGGTAAGTAGAAAAGATAAAAATTAAAACGAGCAGTGGAAATTATATATTCAGGACATCTTCCAAGTAGAACATAACATGCACCCTTCAGCATTTTTGCATTTTGAAAGCTTATTAAGTAGCATATCTTTATTAGGATTCATGGAAAGTGGCATGATAACCCAATCATAGCAGATCAGTTACCTTCGGAAAAAAATGAAATGTTCAGAATAGCTCTATTAGATGCCTATACTGGGCCTCTGTCTTTGCTAAATCTCAAGAGCCCAATTAACATTTCTACAGAACGGTAGCAATTGTGCTGATTCTGAAAAACTGATTGCAGATGCAAAAACACAACTGAAATCAGGGCTGTGTTGTTCATTGGAGAGGGCATAGAACTTTGTAGTCTAATTATGAGATCTAACATTCTCTGCACACCAAAACTGTGGCTCATTACAAAGTTCACTGTCCAGCATTTTCATCGGCAGAAAATCATTTCTGTTAACCTTAATTGCACAAACAAACTTGAAGGAGACAAGCTGTGGGAAGGAACATAAGATGACAAGAGATACTACACATTACTAGCTCCACTCTGCCAAGGAAGTTCTGCGAAACACCGAACAGGCAGGAAATGATCGGCTAATCTTCAAAATGGAGTGTTCAGCAAAAACTAAGTCTTGGCTAGTCAGCTGTTAAAAAAAGTATATATGTTTTTTCCCCCAAATATATAATACTGTTGCTATTTTCCTAATGGTGGGGGAAAGAGATAAGTTGTGTGAATCACACACATTCTCTTCCGGCCACTCTCCCTGTTGCCTAATTAAACTGTAAAAGGCTTGATAATGACACAGGTAATGATAATGGTATTTGGTAACAGCAAACTCATCCCATATCAGTTTGATATTATGTAGCCAGATTTATAAATATAGTAGCAGATGGTTTGGCTGGAGCTACTGGCAGGGCTCTGTGACGTTACACCACAACGGATCTACAACTGTTGTGTTTAGTAAGAATCCTGGCAGTTAAATGTCAGTTTTTAAAAATGTATCATAGCCTCTCATTTCAATTAAGCCTCACTTCCACGTGTCTTAAAACAACTATACATAGCAGTTTCAGATCCTGAACATGTACATCCCAATACATTGGGCACCTCCATAGAATATCTCTGCAGTACACAATTATAGTAGTTACTATATACACTTTAGGGGACTGTGGTGGTTTAGTTGTTAAGTGGTTAAGATGCTGAACTTGACAACTGGAAGTTTGGCAGGTCAGCGATTCAAGACGGAGTGCTGCATGATGGAGTGAGCTCCCGTCTTTGTCCCAGCTCCTGCCAGCCTAGCAGTTCGAAAGCAAAAAATTGCAATTAAATAAATAGGTACATCTTCAGTGGGAAGGTAACAGTTGTCCGTGTGCTCTAGTGTCTAGTCATACCTGCCACATGAACATGGAAACATCTGCAGACACAGACAGTGCTGGCTCTTGGCTGTAAATGGAGATGAGCACTGAACCCTAGAGTCAGACACAACTGGCTTTTGAGCAAGGGCAACCTTTACCTTTAGTGTATATACTTTAACATCTCCATCCAGTTTTATCATCAACGCTAGAAATGTACTTACACTACATATCCATAGCTATTTGATTCTACTTCAAAACTGTTCCTCCCATCCTACAGAATCATGTGACTTGGTACTTAAAATTATCCTATAGAAAACTGAAGTACCCACCTCTAAAGCGCAGCAGAGAATTCCTAGTCCTTTACCAAACTACACATTTTGAAATCTAAAATTTGTGTCTTTAGAGTTCAAAATGGCAGCGGTGCCATTTGAAATCTAAAATTCAACCCCGTGCCACCACTGCCAGCAGTCGCAAGACTTCACTTACGGTGAAGGCGGAAGCGGCAGTGATTGCGGCACTTTTGCTGCATTTTCTGGAATCCCCACTGCTTCTGTCGGGACTCTGCTGATTGTTGTTTGGCTGGGGACATGCTTCATAGGGAAACTGCTCAATTCACTTCTTTGTCTGAGGCTTCTCTGGGGCTCAGTTTGGCTTACAAAGCACTTCAGAGGAAAACTGCGTCCCGGAGAAGCCTTGATCGAAGAGGGGAATGGAGCGGTTTCCCTTTGGAGCATGTCCCCAGCCAAATAGCGCCCTGGAGAAGCCTCAGACAGGGAGCGTGGCTGAGCGGATGTGCCCCCTTGCACTCTACCAGAGCCATAGAAGCAGTGGAGGCAACAGCACCAGTAGCAGTGCTGGTGGTGGCAGCGGTTCCCGCTCCCCCGAAGGGCAAATAAACAGCAGCATGCAAAAGGTAGGGAGATCACTCCATTTACATACAATTTTCCCTCTCTTTCAATGCATCCCTATGGGGATGTCTCAATTTACTTTAAAGAATGAGTTACATAAATTGCTATGGAACGGACTTTTTATGTAAATCGGGGTTTTACTGTACATCAGGCACCTCCAAGCTATTGTTTCTAAAAGAATATAGGATTTCAGTTCAGAATGTACAAGCATTCTGTTTGCATAGTTAGGGTGGAACATTTTGAATGTGTATCACAGTGTGTTCCTTCTCTTTGCAGAGCTCAGAATTTGCTAGTAGCTTTATAGTATACTTCTAGGGGTGGCTGCAAGATTACATCCCTGTCTATTTCATATGAAGAAATAGTTCATTAATGGTCACAAAAAAACCCATACTGTCCTATGCAACAAAGTGGGCGCAGCAGGCAACACATGACTGTAAGTATTCTGAAAGCTCACCTGTTTTTCCATTTCAGAAGTTCTTTGTTTTCTGCAGAAGACACTGTTCACTGACAAAAATATAGGTGAGCAAGAGGTAAACTATGTATTAAGTATCTCACTTACCTTGAAAGCCCTGTTAGAGTTACTATAACTCAGTTCTGTCTTGACAACAGAAGGGACTGCTATGGCTTAGTGGTTAAGATGCTGAACTTGACAACTAGAAGGTCAGCAGTTTGAGATGCAAGTACTGCATAACAGAGTGAGCTCCCATCTCTGCCCCAGCTCCTGCCAACCTAGCAGTTCGAAAGAAAGAAATTACAAGTAGATAAATAGGCACTACTTTGGTAGGAAGGTAAACAGCATTCCATGTCTAGTCATGCCTGCCACATGTCCATAAAAATGTCTTAAATGCAGAGAGCGCTGGCTCTTTGGCTGTAAACAGAGATGAGCACTGAACCCTGTAGTTGGATATGACTGGCTTTTGACCAAGGACAACCCCTTCAAAATAGGAATTGGTTTGAACGGTGCAGAGTATACAGGCAGGAAACTGTTCCAAAAAATAGTCCAAGATGAATCACTTAAAGGTTTATTCAATAAATAAAATGTTGCAAAATAAATGAGTGCTGTCTACTTTAACAGTCCCAAACAAAAGTGTAATTCAACAAAAAGAGACTCTTATACGTCAGAGTTAAAACAAAAATCCGCTTATGCATCAGAATTAGAAGATCCAAGCTCAATAAGTTTCAAAAGTCAATAGTAATGTTCATACAAGTCTCAGAGTTCGTAAATAAAGAGTAGTTTCTTCCACTATGTAAATACCAATAACCAAATTCAAAGCAATTTCTTCCAATATGTAAATTCCATGAAACAAATTCAAAGCCTATCCGGTACAATAAATTAGGCTTTTCAGAAAGTTGTGTTTTCCTTCCTCAGGAATTCTATAAGGAAGAAATATACAAACAGTAAAAAATAGTCTCAAACAATGACATAAACAAGTATTCCAAGACGCAGTGAACAATAGTATAATTATGGCTGGGATGTAAAATCTTACCTCAAAGATTATTTGAAACATTTAATTCCATAGATAGTAATATTATAATCGCGTCCACTGCCTCCATATGTATGATAATTCTTAAGGTGCATAAGGACATTAAAAAATAAATTAAAACTACAACCATATATATCCCAGAAAAACTCCCACATGTGTGGCTTGTCAAAAACGGAAACCCTGAAAGCTACCGTAATGTCTGAAAAAACACAGAGTTAATCCTTCACAAATAACAGGAGAGTTCTATTTCCTGATTGAGGCCATGTGGTGAGATCAAATCGGTGAATATAATAAGCCTCACGCTGTAAGAGTCTCTTATCCATATTGGTTTTCTCAAATCTCTTAGGAAATAAAACTTCCAAAATGACGAACTTGAAATCATTTTCTGTGTGCCCAGCTTCCATGTAATGGCTTACCAATGGATCTTGTAAATTCTGTGATCAAATTCTTGAACGATGTTCCGAGATCCGATTTCTGATTTTTCGCGATGTTTTTCCGATGTAGATCAACTTGCATGGACAGATCCACATGTAAATAGCATTGGTAATTTTCTGAAAAGCCTAATTTATTGTACCAGATAGGCTTCGAATTTGTTTCATGGAATTTACATATTGGAAGAAATCGCTTTGAATTTGGTTATTGGTATTTACATAGTGGAAGAAACTACTCTTTATTTACAAACTCTGAGACTTGCATGAACATTACTATTGACTTTTGTTGAATTACACTTTTGTTTGGGACTATTAAAGAAAGCACACATCTATTTTGCAACATTTTATTTATTGAATAAACCTTTAAGTGATTCATCTTGGACTATTTTTTGGAATGGTTTCTAGCAAGGACAACCCCTTGACAACAAACAAGCCAACTACTTCCACAATACTTTCTTTTCTATAGATATTCATGCTAACTAATGGCATTTCCTAATTAGTGTACGGGATGGAATTGCAGAGGACTATGTGTTTGGAGGTACCATTTCTGCCTCTGAAGGAAGAAGAAGTGAGAAGGGAAGAATCAAGAGAACCATGTTCTGACTCCATCATCCCTTTTGGCTATTATCTCTAGGCAGTCATGATCAATATTCTCAGATCAATGCTGGTCACTCCTATGAGTCGTCAAAATCCAATTGAAAAGAAAGAAGGGGAGAGACCAACTATCAGCAAGTATGGGTAATGTCTTTATGCTTTTAAGGGATATTTCTCTACAGTAAAAAGCTATACTTACCATTGCACCATACCTAGCAAGCCAATGAATTTAGACCACGCCAATACATGTTAGAGAGTTCACAAGTTCAGTCATGATTTAAATTTATGATTCACCTGATCCATAAAGTTCCAAGCAAATAGCAATGTTTCCTTATTTCATTTATCCTTGCAACACTCCCAAGATGGGCCATTCATCTTCCCATTACAGATAACTGATGCAGGAATACAGTGGCTTGTCTAACAGCATTGAGTAAAGCCATAGATGATTCTGACACCTTGCTTACTTGCCTTAAGGGGCTGTTATAATTTTTTTAACTCCTAAAATGAACCCAGTCAGTCAGTTACAGAAATTAACAGCTTTCAACACTATGCATATCTTTGTGTTCCACTGGATATCAAAATGTACATTTCGAATCTGATTACCTTTGAACATGGCTGACAGCAGATTGGAATTTCTGGTTATAGTTGTGGTTGTTTTCCATTTTTTTGCACATTGACCAGCAAAGGCTGATTGCTAACAGCTAAAATGCATTGTTTACTGCTGAGTTTTCAGACACAGGCAAAGGTGGTCTCGGATTGTCAATGCTCACATTTGAGTTTACAGGCATTGAGGTGCATAGTATCATGTTCACTTGACTCCTCAAGTGAAATTACAACCCAAATCACAATTTTTTATCTAGCAACATGGACAACAGATGGCTAAATCACTGCATTCACAGTACAGTGAACCCCCGACTAACGACGCATTCAAATAGCATCATTTCCTATTAATGACGCTACTGACACCCCCATGTGATCTCCCGCACAATGACGAAAAACATAGTTATTCCAATAACGACGGTATTTTTACCGTCGTTGTGCGACTAACGACGGTTTTTTGACGTTCTGCAGGAGAACTCCCATAGGAAACCGCAAAAACAACATTTTCCGCATAACGACGCTATTTGGGGAACCAAGCAATGTCGTTATGTGAGGGTCTACTGTATTTAGGAATTAACACTCCATTGTAATCTAAATTTGTTTTTATTTGACTATAAATACTACATGTTCTGTTGTTGTGTTTTATTCTTGTGTATGTAACATGGTTGATCTACGGTTCTAATAATAATAAAGTTAAAATAACATATACACAGCTCCTGGTGTCATTTACCAGTGAGTTATACACCTGCTGACACAACAAAGCCTGTTAGGAAGATATATTTTGGCCCTTTTTTGCCCAGAGCTCACAAAAATTTAGCAGGAGATTCTGAAAGACACTGTGAGGTAATGCTAGGTAGGCTAGATTTTATCTAAATAAACTAAACCTGCAATGCATCTTGCTCATTAGCTCATTGGAAATGGTGGATATCTGTCAAGAAATCTTCATTTGTCATCCCCCCCCCCCAAGCTATTGATATGCATTCATATGCTGTGTCTTTAAAATTACATGCTAAGCTATGTGGAGCTGCTTAGAGTGGAAGCTTTAAAGAAAGGAATGCCAGTGTGTCTTTTTCAAGGGAAACCCCACACACAGAATGGTCTGCTCTTTCAGGCTGTTGTGGAAGGAGGAAGCCCATGAATCCTATGGGAAAGCATAAAGCCATGTGGTTTGCAACAGGACAATCTGCAGTTTGCATAACTGTAAGCAGTGGGACTGAAGTGGCTCAAGTGGCTAAGATGATGACTGGAAGGTGGGAAGTCAACAGTTCAACTCCCGAGTACTGCAGGATGGAATGAGCTCCCGTCTTTGCCCATCCACACCCGAGTAAGAGACAGAGACTTTTATTTGGGTAAAATAACTGGCCACTTTATTAACAAGGAACCATAACTGTGGCATAACAGTTCAAACAGCTGCTCTGTACTGGGGCAAGGCAACACAGTAATTTAATCATTTGTTATGGTTTTGCAAAAGAGGCTTTCCTCGTGACTGGGACACCTTTTATAGGGTACGGCCATGCCAAGGTGCGACAGGCATATGCCAGCGTGCCAGCTATCCATCTCCCCAGGTGAGCGTGGGCAAAGCGCGCACATGGGCACGAGGCTCCATGCTCACGTCCCTTGTCCCAGTTCCTGCCAATCTAGCAGTTCGAAAGCAAGAAATTGCAAGTAGATAAATAGGGAACACTTCAGTGGGAAGGTAGACAGCGCTCTGTGCGTTCCGGTGTCTAGTCATACCTGCCACATGGCCACGTAAACATCTGCAGAAGCAGATAGCACTGGCTCTTCGGCTTTGAAACAGAGCTGAACACCGAACCCTAGAGTCAGATACGACTGGCTTTCGAGCAAGGGAGATCTTTACCTTTTTTAGTGTATGAGAGTCAAGACACAAGGCACAGCCAAAGGCTGGGTTAACTCAGGTTTATTGCATGGTGGACAGAGGGAACATGAGGTAATGGCGGACGAACAGCTCTATATATATGGTAGTAACGTATTTGAATGTGGCTCCACGGTAGCCCGTTGGCTACTGGTCCGCGTGACGTCATGGCTGGTCACGCCCTTCTTGTCCAGGTGTAGGTAGCGGCGGGAAGCTTCCCGCGCTGCGGTCTTTGATGGGTTTGAACCAAGAGAGCTTGGACGCTCGCTGCTGCCAGCTGGTGGTCATTAGCTCGCGTCCTATTACAGGGTTTATGTGATACAGCTGAAGGTTACATTGTTACTCATCGGCAAGGTTACATTGGTTCAGATACATTGATATCACATGTAGAAGGTTACACTATTAGGACACAACACTCCTCCCCCTAGGATGAGACGAAGTCTCTCAGCCAAGATGGCTTATTTCGAACACGCTGGGGGCTCGGCGCGGGCTGCCCTGCCCCGGCTTCGCTCCCTCCTCCTTGCTCCCTGGCTTCCTGCCCTGCAATCGGAGAGGATGACTTGTTAGTGGTTTGCCGCGGCTCTGCGGCTTTGTTGGGAGGTGTGTGCTTTGTTTGGGAAGAACCGGGGGCACTGGGGACTAACGAAAAACCCCTCTTCTCGCTTGGATGGGTGGGGGAACACTCCGAAAAACCCCCCCGGCTAGCAAAATCAAAATCAAAATCGGATTCGGGGGAAGCGGCAGCGGCGGCCGCACACTCCTTTTCCCTCCCCCCGGGCTCGGATAGAACTGGGGTATCAAAAGGATACGCGTCGGGCTCGCTGCTTTCCCCCTGTCTCCCCCTTGGGCTAAACGGGTGGGGGAGAACCCTATCGCTGAATCCTGTCGCTGAGCCCCACTGGTCGGCCCCTCGCTCACTCGGTGTCTCAGTTGGTCAGCGTGCCTCCTCCAGAGGAGGCCGGCGCTAGTTTCCACCCGATAGGACACTGGCCCCGTCTGTTCTATTATCGTCCCTGGTACCCAGGCTGGGCCTGCGTTGGCATAGTTCCTGCAGTGTACAGGATCGCCTACGCCGAAACCTTTCGAGACCGCTAACCCTATGTTCTTCCCTTTGTCCTCGACCCTCGACGGGTCGAGCCTGGACAAAAGCGTGGTCAGTTTCCTCCGCATCAGCAGCTCAGCCGGCGAGTAACCAGACGCTAAGGGGGTCACTCTGTACGCTAATAGAAATTGACAAACTTGGTGATTTAGATCTCCCGAGCCCATGCGCCGCAGCGCATCTTTTGTGGTGCGCACCAACCGTTCCACTTGGCCATTCGTGGCCAGGTGAAACGGCGCGGATGTGACATGCCGAATTGCATTTGCCTCCATGAATGCTGCGAACTCAGCGGACGTGAAACAACTGGCGTTATCGCTGACCAAAGTGTCGGGTAAGCCGAACGTGGAAAAGACCCTCCTTAGCTGGCGAATGGTAGTGGCGGAGGATGTGCTCTTTACCGGAATGACCTCCAGCCACTTTGAGTATGCATCCACCACCAGGAGAAACATGGTTCCCCGGAATGGGCCAGCAAAATCTACGTGCACCCTGGACCACGGTCCCCTTGCTGCGTCCCATTCCCTATGCGGTAGGCGGGCCACCTCCGGTCGAGAGCATTGACATGCCTCACAAGTGCCAACCATCTGCTCTATGTCGGCGTCCAGCTGGGGCCACCAGAAGTAACTCCGGGCCAACGCCTTGGAACGGACAATTCCCGGGTGGCTGACGTGCAACAGCTTTAGCACCTTCGGCCGTAGGGACGTAGGAACCACCACCCGTTGGCCCCACAAAAGGCACCCCCTCTCTAAAGACAACTCCACTCGCTTTCGGAAGAATGGGTCGAATTCCGTGCCTGGGGATGACGCCGGCCACCCCTTCTGCACCCACGAGCATACCTTCTCTAGTGTTCTATCCTTTCCGGTCGCCCTGGCAATGTCGGCCGGTACTATCGGGGGTGACTCCAAGACCTCTATTAACAATACCTGGCGGTCTCTTCTTACCCCTGCCTTCTGGTCGTCCGACAATGGTAACGGCGACCGTGAGAGCGCGTCTGCATGGCTGATTTCCTTCCCTGGCCGGTATTCTAACTCATGTTGATATGCGTTAAGAAAAATAGCCCACCGCAGCATCCTCGGGGACAGGATCTGTGGCGTGGGCTTATTTGCAGTGAAGATTCCTAACAGGGGCTTATGATCAGTAACGATCTTGAACGGCCGACCATACAGAAAATCGTGAAATTTCTTGGTTCCCGCTACTATCGCTAGTGCCTCCCTATCGGTCTGTGCGTAATTCCGCTCTGCTTGGGACAGGGACCTTGAATAAAACGCTATCGGGGCCTCCCTTCCGTCGTCTAACACGTGGCAAAGCACCGCCCCCACCCCCACCGGGGATGCATCGCAGACCAAAACTATGGGCCGTTTGGGGTCGAAATGAGTCAGGATTGCCTCGGATGTGAGGAGTTGCTTTAACTCTGTGAACGCTCTTTCTTGCTCGTCACCCCACAGCCATTTTTCCTCTTTTTTAAGTAGCCGATGGAGCGGCTCGGCAACAGACGCCTTCCGTGGAAGGAAGGTATGGTAGAAATTGAGAAGCCCCAGAAATGACTGAAGCTCGGTTTTGGAAGTGGGGCGAGGGGCTTTCTTAATGGCGGCTACCTTAGATTTGGACGGCCTAATTCCCTCGGGCGTGACACGGAACCCTAAAAACTCAACCTCTGTTTCGAAAAATACACATTTGTCTTTTCTCAGTCGCAGCCCCGCTTTCTCGAACACGGTCAGGACCTTATCCAATCTGTGAGCCAGCTCGGCCTTACTCCCCCCCGTTATCAACACGTCATCAAAATATGGCAACACCCCCTCCAGCCCCTTCAGGAGGCGTTCCACTAGCGACTGAAAAATGCCAGGTGCCGAGTTCACGCCGAACTGTAACCTCGACACCTGGAACGCCCCCTTATGTGTGACTATTGTTTGTGCCGCCGCTGTGGCGGGGGTTACCGGGAGTTGCTGGTAGGCCTGTGCTAAATCGAGTTTAGCGAAACACTTTCCCCCATTCAGCCTGGCCAGAAGGTGGCTGACCACTGGCACCGGGTATGCATTAGGGCGGATTGCCTTATTAATGGTACACTTATAATCAGCGCAAATGCGCACCTCCCCGTTAGCCTTCAGTGCTGTTACAATTGGAGTCTCCCACTCCGCGGAATCCACAGGAACGAGAATTCCTTGACCCACCAGTTTGTCCAGTTCCGCCTCTATTTTGTCCTTAAGCGCGAACGGTACCCTGCGCGGTTTAAGTCTTATCGGGCGGACCTCCGGGTCTAAGTCGAAGGCTACAGGGGGTCCCTTGAACTTTCCCAGTCCACTTTTAAAAACGGCGGGGTGTGCGTCACACACTGCTTGTATTGGGTCCTCGCCTACGGCATGCACCCCCCCTATGAACAGGCCTAAGGGCTGAAACCACTGTGTTCCGAGGAGGCTACAACTCCCCCCTTTTAGCACCACTAGGGGAAGTTCCGCAGAATGTCTCTTAAAGCGAACCCGGAACGTCCCGACCCCCAACACTGGAATGCTGTTCCCCTGAACGTCCCGTAGTGTGGCCCTCAACGCTTTAAGTTTGGGCCGCACGTGGGGGTCGATCTTCAAGAACTCTCTCTGGGGAATTATAGAATAGGAGGACCCCGAGTCAACTTCCATCCTAATAGGGGTCCCTTGTACTAGTACCTCAACAAAGTAATGGGGCTGTCCCGCAGACACGTTGAACACAGGAGCGTCGCCCTCGCTGTCGTCCGAGATGCGGCCCACGCCGTCCTGCTTCCTCGTGGCCCGGGCGCCATCTTTGGACCTCGCTGGACGGTCCGGTCTGGCTGAACGGTCTTGCGACTGTCTCCGGCCCTCTTTCCATTTCCTGCACGCCTTGGCGATGTGCCCCCGACGTCCACAGTTGAAACACTCGGCTTTCCTGAATGGGCACTTCACGCGCTCATGGGCCGCTCCGCAACCATCGCAGCGGCGCCCGCCTCTCCGGACCTTCTGGACCTCCTCGCCATCGCTGCTTTCTGAAGACGATTTCGAGGTCGGTCGGGTTGCATGCACCGACTGACCGGACTTCCCGTGCGACGAGTTTTCCGCTTTGCCGGCCCTCGGACGCCACTCACGCCACTTGTGCATCTCGTCCACTCCAGCATTCGTGGATTCCGCGGCTTCCGCGGCCTCTACAACCTCTTCCAGTGTGGGTGGTGGCTCCTTGTTCATCAAGCTGCGCTGTACTTCCTTGTCCTTCAGGCCACACAGCACTCCGTCCCTGAGGGCCATCTCTAGGATGTGGTCCCATTTGCAGGGGGCGGCGGCTACCCTCATAGCCGTTACGAAGGCTTCTACCGACTCGTCCGGCGCTTGAACTCGCCTCCAAAACGCACTCCGAGCGGGAAACATTGCCCTCGAGGGTCGGAAACGCTCACGCAGCATTTTCATGATGTCACCGGCTTTGAAATCGCTCATCTTCTTCGGTGCAAGGATGCCCACCAGCGTCCGCTTGGTTTCCATCCCAAGCATGCGGGTGAGGATGGCCCTCTTCCTTTCCTCGTCGTCTTCTTTGACTTTGAGCTCCACCAGTGCCGCCTGGAAGTCCATCTCAAAAAGCTCCCAGTCTTGCGGTTTGGTGATGTTGAACCCGCTCTGTGTCCTGGCTCCGTGGGGATCCATTATCCCACCTTCGTCGCCAATTTAGTGTATGAGAGTCAAGACACAAGGCACAGCCAAAGGCTGGGTTAACTCAGGTTTATTGCATGGTGGACAGAGGGAACATGAGGTAATGGCGGACGAAGAGCTCTATATATATGGTAGTAACGTATTTGAATGTGGCTCCACGGTAGCCCGTTGGCTACTGGTCCGCGTGACGTCATGGCTGGTCACGCCCTTCTTGTCCAGGTGTAGGTAGCGGCGGGAAGCTTCCCGCGCTGCGGTCTTTGATGGGTTTGAACCAAGAGAGCTTGGACGCTCGCTGCTGCCAGCTGGTGGTCATTAGCTCGCGTCCTATTACAGGGTTTATGTGATACAGCTGAAGGTTACATTGTTACTCATCGGCAAGGTTACATTGGTTCAGATACATTGATATCACATGTAGAAGGTTACACTATTAGGACACAACAACCTTTACTAAGCAGGGGGTTGCTGGGGCAAATACAGAGAGTTACAGGCATGGAACCCTTGCATCCTGTGCTTATAAACAAGATACAAGCAGAAAATTTAAATTTGTGTTGAACTGCTTGCTTGCTTGCTTGCTTGCTTGCTTGCTTGCTTGCTTGCTTGCTTGCTTGCTTGCTTGCTTGCTTGCTTGCTTGCTTGCTTGCTTGCTTGCTTGCTTGCTTGCTTGAGGGGAAAATATTTTGAAGGGGGGAAAAGCTTGGCCAGAGAGGAAAAATAAGACCGTATTTTGTAGGTGTAAATTACTTGAGCAATTTCAAAATCTAGCAATGTCCACAGAAAGCTATGTATATAATGTGGTAATGTAGTTTCAGGAAAATACGCTGGTGGTATGATCAGAAAAAAAGGTACTATGCAAATAAATATGTGTGGCAGATGGCTTATTTGTAATCTGTCTTCCAATATCCCTTAAGTGTCTCATTTTCTGCAGCTACTTCTTCCTCCTTTCCATAGCAGCTCTCCCCCTCCAAAACCCACTCTCAGTTAAGTTACAAGAAACTGAATTACTTTTCCACACTGAGAACCCAAACGGCATTAGATTCCATTGCTTGAGCAATCTGCAGAGTGAAAGCCCATCTGTGTACTTTTACTGGAAGTGTAACCTATGGCAACTATAGTTCAAAGACATGCTATTGACTGAGGCATTCTCCTCGGACTAAACCAACGAATACTTTATAAGAGAAAACAATGTTCACTGTTAATAATCTTACGTGTGTCCTATGTTTCTGACAGTCTTCTCAAAGCATGATAAATGTTGTCTAGTCCATATTAGCTACCCAACTAATGGCACCTCGTGATCTGGCAGGTGTCACACTTTCTCCATTTCAGGGTCAAGTGCCTCTATGCTTGGCCCACAGTTCTGTTCCTATGCACAAAAACCCTATGAAACAGGTTAGTCAGAGTAAAAATTTGATAGGAAGCCATCAATATTTGTAAGTACATTGTATGGATTTATGGGAAAGAGATACTTGAACTGGGGTGAAATTCCACCTATTTTTCCACCATACTTTTGATCTCCTTATTTAGATAATGCAGAAGGATGAACAACCTCCAGACACATTCTCCCTGCTGCAGATCAAGAAAGGCTACATCTCCCCTAAGCTCCCTCTACTGCTGATACCCCTGATTTATTTTAATGTTCTGTTTTGTGACTTTAAAAATCTTTTTTTCTCTCCACTAAGGTGTTGGCTCCCAAGCAAGGGAGACATATCCCCATGAGGTATGTGTGAAGATAGTCCAAGGGAGACATATCCTGTAAGGCTGAGATAACAAAATAATATTTTAGCAGCATCAATTTAAAAAAATTAGATGTTGTACTATGAAATTTGTCTTTTGATGAGTTTCTTGTAAGTTACCCAGCAATACAAGGTTGCCGTCACCAGGGTACGCCCGATTGTGGTTCAAAAATAGCACAATCTTCGAGGAGGTGTTTTCTGTGTACCCCGAGGTCACACTAAATATTTGCCACTTTAGCCTATGGAAGCTGTTTTTTCTGATTTTTTCTTCTGTTTTCGAATACTGAGAGACTGAGGAAAAAATTGTATATTATCATTATTCCATTGCTAAAACAACAAATCTAACGGTGGAGTAAAACATTTACACAGTACTGTACATCTCATTTGGATTTAGACCTGCCAAACATTTTTTGAAAAGCAGCAACATCCTATGCATAGTTCTTCAGAGGTAAGTCCCATTGTGAGCTGGCTGAATAACTCACTGAGACAGATAAGTGGCTGAGAGTTTGATTTCCCACTCTGCTCCCCAATAGAAGAGCCAGCCTGTGTAGCCAGTCCCAGGGTACCCTCAGAAGAAAGGAATAGTAAAACACAGTTGAGTACCCACTATCTAGAACCGTGATGGCGAACCTTGGGACTCCAGATGTTCTTGGACTTCAATTCCCAGAAGCCCAAGCACCCTATGAATCCACATGAATGGGTTTACTGCAATTCATCCAGCCTGCGCTGCCCTCGTTGCTCCCGGAAGCAGAAGTAAAACGTGCCCACATGGGCGCATTTTACTTCCGCTTCTAGGAGCGACAAGGGCAGCACGGGGTGGATGAATCACAGTAAGCCCATTTGTTCGCCATCACAGACCTAGAAAAACTCTTGAACAATTACCATAAGGCAGGATCAACTTGATGTCACGCAATTAATTGCAGTGGTGGGCTGCAAATATTTTTACTACCACACTGTGGGCGTGGCATGGTGGGCGTGGTCATGGGGAAAGCCCTGTGTTGCACCCGAATTAGGACTATTTTATTTCAAAACTTGAATGGGCAGGGCCAGCCACAATTTCTGCTACCGGTTCTGGCAAACTGGTGCAAACCTGTTGATGCCCACCACTGTATTAGAGTCATTAAGGAGAGTAACATTATACAAATTAATTAGTATTATCAAGATGCCACACTGTGCTTTAACAAGTTATTATACTTTGCACTGTGCTAATTTCTACTCTTTCAAAACTCAAAGCCTGCAAGATATGATTCTTTGTTCAAACCAATTACATGGACATTAGACCATATCTTTGTGTTGTAAAAGTGAATTAAAAACAGATCCCCAATAGCAAATTCATTTTGTTTGTGTGGAGAAAGGGGTTAAAAGCTTTGCAATTTTTATTACCAAGTATGTGTTCTACTCTGATCAGTGATTATACTTGATAGGCATTTCCCCAAATTTTATAAATCACTTTTCTTAAGCAATGTTTGTTGCTTAGTGCACAGAAGTGCTGGGCTTTTTTCATTAAGCTAGAGACATTGTTGGTCTAATAATGCTGGCCTTTTGTTCTTAAAAGAGTTATTTCATTTCCAGATCTTACCTGATATACCTCTCAGCCACAAAGGACACTGAAATTAGAGATTTCATATCATGTTATGAAGGATATCAACATTAGTCAAAATCCTGTCATTTAACTTAGTAAGTTGAACTGCAGTAGGGCCATTATATTGGTCAGAACCTTCTTCATATGTTTCATTGAATCTAGTGGATCTACTCTTATCTGCAACAGATATTAGGACAGAGTAAGTCAGGGCTGCCATCAGAAATTTCTGGAGCCCAGACTGAGCAATCCTATTAGGCCCACCACACACACATTTTGGCCATGCCCCTCCGTAGGTGTGGCCAAATCTGTGGGCATGGCAAAATTTGGCTATGTGTCATGCCTGTCACATAAAGGTAAAGGTTCCCCTTGCTTGAAAGCCAGTCGTATCTGACTCTAGGGTTCAAAACTCATCCCGGTTTATAGCCTAAGACCCAGTGGACTTGATCCACAAAAACTCACATGAAAATACAGCAGTTAGTCTTTAAGGTGCCACAATGTTTTTGTCTTTTTGCTTTGTTTACTCTCTGATATGCTTGCACAGAATAAAACTTTTTAAATAGTAGCATGTGTTTCAAGTATATCAGAGTAAACAAAACAAAAAGAAACCAGGGGCCTACTCCAGACCCTCTCTCCATACACACACACATACATACACATACATGCACACACACACAGGCAAGTCACACACACACAGAGAGGCGAGTTACACACACACACACACACACACACACACACACACGAAAGTAAACAAAACAAAAAGACAGACTTACTCAGAGGAGGCAGGCGGCGGCGGAGTGTCCAGGCGTGTCCCTCTCCCTCTGAGGACTGGGGGGATAAGCAGAATGAGGAGGAGCTGTGGCTTTTAAATGTTTATTTATACAAATTTTTTTGGCTTGGCTAGCTGTTTTATGTAACTGAATAATGTTTTAGTTTTTGGTTTTTTAAAAAATAGTTGTACCATAGGTAATAATTTTAATAATGTGAAAGTAAAGGTTTTTTTACATTCAATGTTTTTAAAATGTGTTTAGTTGTTTTGGGTTTTTATTTGAGTTAGAACTCAGCACAGGATTTTAATAATTTTTTTATTTTATTTTATTGACATATGTTTGTGATTTGTGTTAAAATGTGTTTTCGTGTAATTTTTTTGACTTGTTATTATTGTGACCTTTTGTGTAAAATTGTGATTTTGTGTTATTGATTTGTTTTTACTGTTGTGGCCTTTTGTTTGGGGCTGTTGTGTGTTTTTGAATTGTTTTTACTATTGTGGCCAGCAGGTGGTGCTGGTAGGGGTTTTCTTGTATTTTGACTATTTTTTCTCTCCTAGCCTCTGGGTGGAGCTTCTTCTGGTAAGTAGTCTCTTTCTTTATTCATTTCATTTCCGGTCGTCGTGCAGGTAGGACATGTGTTGGTGAGTTGGCTTGTTTTCTGTGTTTTTTTTTTGTGTGTGTGTGTGTGTTGGGTTTTGTATTTTTTTGACTGTTTGTTTTGTTTTTGATTGTGTTTTTGTTTACTTTGTATTGTTTTTGGTGTTGTTTTTGTGTATTTTTGGATGTTTTGGATTGTGTTTTAAGGTATTTTGGGTTATTTGTTTATTTATTTATTTATTTATTTATTTATTTATTTATTTATTTATTTATTTATTTATTTATTTATTTATTTATTTTTGTTGTGGCTTGGGGTGGTGGTGGTTAATTTACGCGGGCCATCCTGGCTGTCTGGACTGCAGGAATTCTAATGCCGCTTTATGCGCAACATGAGTGTGCAGAACGCTGAGAAAACCAGCACCCGAATTTTTTAAAAAAAAACTCACCGCCTGACAGCCACGCAAACACCAACTGCCCTTCTTTCCCTCACCAACGGTGCCTGAAGGTCCCGATTGGAGTTTCCCCTTTAATATCAGTGGGTGGGGGGTTGCAATCCCCCTCTCCGCTGGTTCCCCGGCGGTTGGTAGGTTTGTGGGGACAAAAGGGGCATGTCCCCCCCCAACCCTTCTGGACTCAGGAGACCAGGGAGAGGGGATCAATTCCCCTCCTTTAAAAACCTCCGTTTTTAAAGAGAAGAAACCGCTTGGTTTCTTCTCTTTAAAGACGGAGATTTTTGGGGATTGGGTGGGGGTGGATTCAATCCCCTCTCCCTGTTCTACTGGGTCCAGAAGGGTTGGGGGGAAGATCCCTTTTGTCCCCACAAACCTCCCAACCCCAGATGAGCCAGCAGAGAGGGAGATCACCACCCCCCACTTACTGATATTAAAGGGGAAACTCCGATTGGATTTTCCCTTTTAATATCAGGGGGTTGGGGTCCCATGGGTCCGTGAGGGTTGGGGGTGACAAAAGGGGTATGTCCCCCCCAACCCTTCTGGACCCAGGAGACCAGGGAGAGTGGATCGATTTCCCCCCCCCCCCTCCTAAAAAAAACCTCCGTTTTTAAAGAGAAGAAAGTGTTTGGTTTCTTATCTTTAAAGATGGAGTTTTTTGGGGTGGTGGTGGATTCGATCCACTATCCCTGGTCTCCTGGGTCCAGAAGGGTTGGGGGGACAGATCCCTTTTGTCCCCACAAACCTCCCAACCCCAGGTGAGCCAGCAGAGATGGGGATCGCCACCCCCCCCCCCCCACTTACTGATATTAAAGGGGAAACTCCAATCGGGACCTTCAGGCACCGTTGGTGAGGGAAAGAAGGGCAGTTGGTGTTTGCGTGGCTGTGAGGCGGTGAGTTTTTTAAAAAAAAATCGGGTGCCGGTTTTCTCAGCGTTCTGCACACTCATGTTGCGCAGGACTCTGGGGCTTGTAATTATGGGTTTGTGATTTGTGGTTGTGGTGCATTTTTTTCTGTGGCTTGATTTTGATTGGCTGTGGCACGTTTCTCAATGTTCTTTGTGGTTGCACCTCTCAGCCTGATTGGCTGTGGTGCAGCGCGGCGCAAAGAACGTTGGGAAATGAAGTTGTTTCCCTTTTTTCATGTTTGTGGGGCTGTTGCTCCACTGCCGGTTTTCTCAATCCTTCGTTGACCTATGGACCCAGTTCGGCCATGTGCACGAATGGTGGGTGTGGGTCATTAGGGCGACTAAGCAATTTTTAACAAGCATTAACACAATTTAACCTTCCAACACAATTTAAAAACAGCCCGGCCACGCCGGGCAACCTCTGCTAGTACAATATAAAACAAGATACAATGAAACTGAGACTACTTTACTTTGGACATATCACGAGAAGGCAAGATTCCCTCAGAAAGACAATAATGCTAGAAACAGTTGAAGAAAACAGGAGGAGGAGAAATATGAGATGGATTGACTTCATACAACAGCAGAACACTTTTTGGAAATCACTCATTCATAGGGTCTCCGTGAGTTGATGGCACATAACAGCAACATTCTGTTACCTACAGTCATGTGTGGGTGTTGCCACTGGTAAACCATTCCTTTAATTATCTCACATCCTTTGAAAATCCTGTTTGGATTATTTTAAATTAGATGCAATACAACAGTCTGCAATAGTAGCAGCTAAATTCTGCAATCAAATAGTGTAGAAAATAATCCATGTGTGATAGAAGAGAATGATACCATTGCATTTTTAAAAGTGCCCCAATAATTGGGAGAATTGTGAAGTAATTTCATCATTTCGTGGCTTATATTTCTGCGAAAGAAAAAAAAGAACATTCTAGTACTTGAAATAGAGTTCCTAAAGGCATGATGCTGGAGAAGCCTATGCCATAACTTTTGGGAAATAAAGCTCACTGTCTCCAGGCTTTGAAGTATGTAATAACCTTGGAGAAATTTGGTAAGAAAAGAGCAAGGTGTCAATCGTCTACCATTATTCTGTTCTCTCAATGGAAAAAAATTAAATTAGCTTTTATATATATTTTTTAAAAGAGATCAACACAACAGGGGTTAGAGGTATAAACATCTGCTGCATCTTTTAAGACCTGTGTTGTTGGTTGTTGTTGTTTTGTGCTTGGGGGAAGGGGGGGCATCTTCCAAGCATTATTTCATCATAATTCATACAATTGCTTTTAAACTTCACTACTGCACTCAGCTATTTTCTGACCTCCTTTTTTCTTGGAAAGTACAAGAGTTCTAATGAACCAGAAGCTCCTAGGAAGTGTGAAGACCAGAGCCTTTTGTTATTGCCTCCAATGGCTTCACATAGTGCATATTAGATTCTGTTACTGTGCAGAGAAATTTCACATACCGGTTAATCAGTTCTGCCTTCTTGGAGTTTAGGGATTACAAGAGAATTGAAAAGAATAAGATTTATTATTCTAAAGCTGTGGGGGGGAAACAATTTTCATTTGTGGGATGCCCTGTCCCTATGAGTCAGAAAACCGTTTCCTCCCTTCACCAGAGCATTGTTCTCAGCTGCCAATCAGTGAGCCCTTCCACTTACTTCAGGATGTGCTAGTCTCAGACTAATAATTTGGGGATTATTTCCAACTAAGACCACAATAATGTGTTTATGCGATCAGAAGAGAAACCATTACACTCCTTATTATGTCACTGGAGAAATTTGTCTGCTTTAATGGCCTCCAACACCCAAAGGTCCTGTGGTCCCTGGATGTTGCCCTCCACCTGTGATCACCCTGAGCATAGGAGCCAGCAATCTAAGTAACTCAAATTCCTAAAAGCAAAAACAACCCTGCAGGGTAGAAATTGATCATGACTGTTTTAGAGCCAGCACGCCAACCGACCTTCCCACTAAGCACCCCAACTGTGGAGATGCCATTTTAAACTATATACAGAGACAACAAATTAAGTGGTTTGAGCATTTGGAGAGCATGTCTTGGAATTCCATACCATACAAGGCATACGTGAAAAGAGGCGAAGGACAAAGACCATGAGGCAGTCCCAGAGGAAGGTAGAGAGAAAATGTCAAAAACATATTATAAGAATACCAACTAATGCTGGTGGAGGCCGCTAGAAATGCCAGAACAAGAACTCTTGTATCTCCCTTGACACCTAAAGGGGTGAAAAGGGAAGTAAAGATGAAGACAGAATTTAAAAAAAGAACAAGTTACAGAGCAAAGGGTATTTTTGGAAGGAAGGAAGAAGGAAAACATATTAGAGAATTCTAACAATTTGGGATTAACCACAACAGGAATAATAAATGCTGCCTAAACAGGTAAGCCAAATACAACATAGGGGCCACTCAGAAGCAGAAGACAGACATCTAAACTTGCCCAGAGTACAGTTCAAACCATCATAAGGACAGGCTACCACCCAAAGATAGAAGGCCAGTCTAAATCTAACTCTGCACTGTGTCTTGTCATATACTTTCTGCTTCACTAACAATGATAATGCCCATCAGCCAGGCCAAACCCAGCTTCCCCAGATCCATCTGGAACCATCTGGTGAACTTGCTCCTCTCCCTGAGAAGGCAACTGGACTTCACTGGCAATTCAGTCATCTACATGTGGCTCATGGTCAAACTGACTTGGATACGACTGGCTTTTGAGCAAGGGTGACCTTTACTTTTACTTTTACCATAAGGTAAATGTTGTGTATTGAGGCATATTTGCAAGTAACATGGGCAGCGCCTTGCAAGAGGAAAATGGCGGTTTCCCGCCATACAAATAAGGAGCTTAAAGTGGCATGAAAACCCCATGCACAGGGTGCGCTAATTATGCTAATCCAAAGCCCTGTGATTGGATACAGTTTTGGATCCTGTTCTCCATTGGTTAAATACATATATTCCCTGTTATGATTGGTCAGTTATGGTTATCCAGCAGGTCGCTACTTTGTATCAAGGATCCAGTGCCGAGGAGAAACTATATAAGCCCCACAAGTAAACAAGGGTGGGGCCGGGCCGGACTACACTTCCCACTCCATACAGGTAGCCAGATAAGCACTAAGCCTGGGTCCCTCCACTATGCTACTCGTCTAGGGTAGCTAGTATTTGCCAGCTATGGCAAGAGTCTGGAGGGACTGATTCCTTTGGGATTGTAGAGCCATCTCTGTGTCCGGAACATCTTGTAAGCTCATCTCTTAAAGACTGTTGAATAAAAACTTGTTGCTGTTTTGTTCATCGTTGTCTGGACTGGGGCTTATAAGGGCCGGACATAACAGTAAAGTAGGTCCCTTTCTCACAGGGAGAGCCTTTCTCTAATTGACAGCCTACCTGCCCCCTAGCCCCTCCCAGCAGCTAGGTCTCAAGCCTAAGTCAAAAACTGTTTGGTTTCTTCACAATCACTGAAAACATAGCATGGATCTATCAACAATTATTGGGACTCCAGTGGCTCAAGTAGCTAAGATGCTGACTGGGAAGCAGAAGGTCAGCAGTTCGATTCCCGAGTCCTGCAGATCGGAATGAGCTCCAGCCTTTGTCCCAGCTCCTGCCAACCTAGCAGTTCGAAAGCAAGACATTGCAAGTAGATAAGTAGGGACCACTTCGGTGGGAAGGTAACAGCGTTCCGTGCACTCCGGTGTTTAGTCATGCCTGCCACATGACCACGGAAATGTCTGCAGAAGCAGACAGCGCTGGCTCTTCGGCTTGGAAACAGAGATGAGCACTGCACCCTAGAGTCGGATTTGACTGGCTTTCGAGCAAGGGAAACCTTTACCTTTATCAACAGTTAAGTACTTTAACTTTTAAAAATAGTTAACAATTTTTCTAATAGTTTCAACACTTAAACAAGACAAGACATTGAAAAACCTATGTAAATGTAAAAACAAGTATATATAAAAAGATGGAATAAGTAACATTAAACCAGAATTACATAAGAAAGAGGTGGAAGAAACTATAATTAAGGCTTTTAAAATGGAGAGTGAGAAACAATATGAAGAACTTATCTTCACTTGAAAAATTAGCAAATAAATGAATTGTTACTTTTGTGAAAGGCTGCTTCCCAGATATTTCAAAAGCATTCAAAAAGATAGATGATTCACTTGTTTTCCACTATTTATATCCTGTCTTCAGATTGGCCTTTTAAATTATTTTGAAACATTTTTTACTTACTTTAAAACTCATAACCATCTTATTGTCTAATTTGTTTCTAATTCACTTCTGACTTTAAAAATCTGTTTCAAATGTACCTAGTATTTTTATAGATGAATAATGGATAAATAGTTAAATAAATGTTTTAAATTTAAGACTATATCTTACTTTCTAAATCAAACACAAGGAGGTTCTGAGTTATCTAAAAACTGATGGTATATTATTTGCTGGCTTTACAGAAAGAACTTAACTCTCAAAAATCCTAATACTTGAACAGTTCCAGGAGAAAAAATCCAATCAGTGTCTTCTCTCTGTTTTATCATAGTAAAGGTAAAGGTCACCTTTGCTTAAAAGCCGGTCGTATCCGACTCTAGGGTTCAGTGTTCGTCTCTGTTTCATAACGGAAGAGCCAGTGCTATCTGCTTCTGCAGATGTTTCCATGGTCATGTGGCAGGCATGACTAGACACCGAAGCTCACGGAATGCTGATTATCTTCCCACCAAAGTGGTCCCTAGTTATCTACTTGCAATTTCTTGCTTTCGAACTGCTAGGTTGGCAGGAGTTGGGACAAAGACGAGAGCTCATTCTGTCCTGCAGTATTCGGGTATCGAACTGTTGACCTGCTGCCTTCCAGTCAGCATTTTAGCCACTTTATTTATTTATTTATTTATTTATTTATTAATCACATTTGTATATGCCGCCCACTCAGGCAGAACCCGACTCAGGGCGGCATTACAACACACTAAAAATACATAAAAAAACATTACAAAATCTTATAAAACCACCCAATAAAACCCACATCCCCCCCCTTTTTTTAAAAAACCCGTATCCCACTCACCCAACCCACCCACCGCACAAGAAGGATGAAGAGAAAGTTCTTATAAAAACCAGCCGGCGGGGACCACAGTCCCGTTCGGGCCCCACACCTGCCCTGCCAGCCAGGTCTTCAGTCCTTTCCTGAAGGGCAGCAGTTCTCTTTGAAGTCTTAGTTCCGCTGGTAGGAGGTTCCAGAGGGTTGGTGCGGACACGGAGAAGGCCCTCCTTCGGGTGCTAGATAAATGTGCACCCCTCGTTGATGGCACCATTAGAGAGCCTCTCCGGTCCGCTCTGGTTGGACGGGCAGTCACTCTTGGGACGATGCGGTCTCTAAGGTATCCTGGCCCCCTGCCATATAGGGCTTTAAAGGTCAAAACCAGCACCTTAAATTGCACCCGGAGACAAACTGGTAACCAGTGCAGCTCCCGAAGCAGCGGTGAGGCATGGGCATATCGCCCACACCCCATCACCACCCGGGCCGCCGCATTCTGGACCAGCTGCAGCCTCCGAATGGTCGTCAAGGGCAGCCCCATGTAGAGCGCATTGCAATAATCTAGTCGGGAAGTAACCAGAGCATGAGTGACCATAAGCAAGGAGTCCCGGTCCAGGAGCGTGCGCAATTGGCGAATCACCCGAAGTTGGGCAAAGGCCCCCCTGGCCACAGCCGCCACTTGTTCTTCTAGCAGCAGCCGTGAGTCCAGAAGGACCCCCAAGTTGCGCACTGGGTCTGTCTGGGGCAAAACAGCCCCATCCAATACCAAAGATGGTAGCTCCTTGGATAACATGGGGCCCCTTATCCACAGCCACTCTGTCTTGCTGGGATTCAGCCGAAGCCCATTGGCCCCCATCCAGACCCCAACGGCTTCCAGGCATCCGGATAGGACTTCAACAGCATCACTGGGGTCCCCACGGGCCGAGATGTACAACTGAGTATCATCCGCGTACTGATGGTACCGCACCCCGTGGGAACGAATGATCTCACCCAGCGGCTTCATGTAGATGTTAAATAAGAGAGGAGAGAGCACAGATCCCTGCGGCACCCCGTACTTGAGAAGCCTAGGGCTGGACCTCTCACTCTCTAACCACACCGACTGGGTACGGCCCTCCAGAAAAGAGGAAAACCAGGACAACACAGTGCCCTGGATCCCCAATCCTTTGAGCCGTTCCAGCAGGATACCGTGGTCGACGGTATCGAAGGCCGCTGAGAGGTCAAGAAGAGCAAGGACGGATGGATAACCCCCGTCCCGCTCCCGCCAGAGATCATCCATCAGTGCGACCAATGCCGTCTCCGTTCCATATCCGGGCCTGAACCCCGATTGAAAAGGGTCTAGATAATCCGCTTCCTCCAGGACACCCTGCAGCTGGCGCGCCACCGCCTTCTCCAAAACCTTACCCAAAAAGGGCAGGTTGGAGACCGGCCTGTAGTTGTTAAGGACAGCTGGGTCGAGGGACGTTTTCTTCAGGAGGGGGCGCACCAAGGCATGTTTTAACTGTGCCGGAAAAACCCCCTCCCGTAACGAAGCATTTATTATCCCCCCGACCCAGCCCCCTGTTACCCCCCTGGATGCTTTCACTAACCAGGTGGGACAGGGGTCCAGAGGACATGTAGTGGCACGAACATCTGCAAGGAGCCTGTCCACTTCATCAGGGACAACAGGCTCAAACCGATCCCAGATCGTACAGCAAGACTGTGCTCCGGCACCCCCCCGACCCTCCCCATCCACGCCAGGATTCAATCCTGAACGAATCCGATCGATTTTCTCCACCAGATGGTCAGCAAAGTCCTCAGCCGAACCCTGCCAACCGGGCGCCGATCCCCCTCTACCGAGGAGCGACCTGGTCACCCTGAACAGGGCGGCTGGGCGATTATCAGCGGAGGCAATAAGGGTGGTGAAGTATTGCCGCCTCACCACCCCCATCGCCACTAGGTAGGCCCTAATAGCGGCTCTAGCTAGTGTCCAATCGGAGTCATCCTGGGTCTTCACCCAGCGGCGCTCTAGGCGTCTCTTTGCCCGTTTGAGTTCCCGTAGTTCCTCTGTGAACCACGGAGATGACCTAACCCCACGGGCGCGGAGAGGCCGCAGTGGCGCGATTTCATCCAAGGCAGCTATTGTCGACCTATTCCACAAGTCGACGAGTGCCTCGGGTGAATCGTGTAGCCGATCCAGAGGAACATCCCCCAGTTCCCTCTGGAAACCATCTGGATCCATTAGTTGCCGAGGGCGGACCATTTTAATAGGCCCTGCCTCCCTACGATGAAGTGTCGCCCCCAGGAAGTCAAGAGTCACCAGGTAGTGATCCGACCATGGCACAGGAGAGATGGCTAAATCCTGTAATCTCAGGTCACTCTGCCACTGCTCCGACAGAAAAACTAAGTCTGGCATGTGGCCGCTGCCCCTGGTCGGGCCCCGAACTACCTGAGTCAGGCCCATGGCTGCCATGGAAGCCATGAACTCCCTTGCCACCTCAGAAGCCACCCCCAACGATGGCAAATTGAAGTCCCCCAGAACCATAAGTCTCGGGAACTCCAACGCCAGCATCGAGGCGGCCTCGAGGAGCTCAGGCAGGGCGTCCCTTACCCTGCAAGGGGGCAGGTACAGGAGCAAGATCCCCAACTGACCCTTGGGGCCCAGCCGTAGAAGCAGGGCCTCACAACCAGACACTTGTGGAGCAGTGGCCCTAGCAACTTCCAAAGACTCCCTGGCAACAATGGCGACACCACCGCCCCTCCCCTCACCTCTAGGCTGGTGCCAAATACCGAACCCAGCTGGACACATGTCCGAAAGAGGTACTCCATCCTCAGGTGTCAGCCAGGTTTCGGTGATGCATGCCAAGTCGGCCCGCCCATCCTGGATGGTATCTTGAATCAGGGGGGCCTTATTACAAACCGACCTGGCATTCACCAGCAGCAGCCTAAGGGCGGGGTCACTCCGGATCTGCTGCTCAGGACCCAGAGATGCACCTGCAGGGCTGGAATGAGGGACCGCACTTAAACATCGGGCCCGCATTCCCCGGGTGCGGCCCGCCCCACGGTACCCGCCATACCGGCCCATGCCCGTCACTACACCTATAATACTCTCCGGAACCTCCCCAGACGGAATGCTGCCCCTTCTTCCTGGGCAGTTGATCCACTACAGTCCCTACTTTATCATAAAGTCCTGCTTTATCATTTTAGTGTATGGGACCAAAGACACCAGGACAGCCAAAGAGCTGTCTTAACACAACTTTATTACATGCTGGTCAGAGGGAACATGCGGTAATGGCGGACGAACAGCTCAATATATACAGTGGCTATACATTTGAATGTGGCTCCTTGATAGCCTATTGGCTACAGGCTGCGTGACGTCATTGCAGGTCACGCCCTTCTTGTCCAGGTGAAGGTAGTGGCGGGAATCTTCCCGCGCTGTTGTTCTAGGTGAGTCTCGGACCAATGAGCTTGGACGCTCGCTATTGCCATCTAGTGGTCACTAGCTCGCGTCCTATTAAGGTTACAGTGATGCAGCTGGAGGTTACAATGTTACACATAGAAAAGGTTACATTGGATACACATGGATAGGTACATTGTTTAAAGACACAGGCTTTAGGACACAACACCCCTCCCCCCTAGGATGAGACGAAGTCTCTTAGCCAAGATGGTTTATTGCACTCGCGTTTGGGCCGCGATGTGGGTTGGCCCACCCGGGGGCCGCTCCCGCTTCCTTGTTCCCTGGACCCTTGTCCTGCAATGGGAGAGGGAGACTTGTTAGAGGCTTGCTGCGGTTTTGCAGCCTTAGGGGAAAGGGTAGATTCTGTTGTGGTTGAACCGGGGGCACCAGGGGCTAACGTAAAACCCCTCTTCTCGCTTGGATGGGTGGGGGACCACTCCGAAAAACCCCCCCGGTTCTGAAAATCAAAATCAAACTCTGTTGGGGGATCCCGCGGGATATCTACGAGGACAAATTCCTTCTCCTCCTCCCTTGGTGGGGACTCTCGACCCCCCTCTCCTCCCCCTTGGGCTAAACGGGTGGGGGAGAACCCTAACACTGAATTTGTATCCGTGTTTCCGGCGCCCTGATTCCCTGGGACCCGGCTCCGGAGCTGGTCCGCGTGCCGCCGCCAGAGTAGACCTGTGTTGGTTTCCACGCGGTACGATACGGGACCGGTCTGTTCCACGACCACCCCCGGCACCCAGGCTGGCCCCGCGCTGGCATAATTCCTGCAATGTACTGGGGCACCCACGCTGAAACTCTTGGTGGCTTCTAACCCTATGTTCCTCCCCTTGTCCTCAACTCTCGTGGGATCTAGCCTAGTGAGTATGGTGGTCAGCTTCCTGCGCATTAAGAGCTCCGCAGGGGAATAGCCTGACGCTAGCGGAGTCACCCTGTACCCTAGCAGAAACTGACACACTTGCAGGTTGAGGTCCCCGGGGCCCATGCGCCGCAGCGCGTCCTTCGTGGTGCGTACGAGGCGCTCCACTTGGCCATTGGTGGCCGGATGGAAAGGGGCGGAGGTGATATGCCGGATGGCGTTGATCTCTGTGAACGCCCTGAACTCAGCGGACGTGAAGCAACTAGCGTTATCGCTAATTAGAGTGTCGGGTATGCCGAACGTGGGAAAAAATCCTCCGTAAATGCTTAATTGTCGCGGCCGAGGAGGTGCTCGTGACTGGGATGACCTCCAACCACTTGGAGAAAGCGTCCACAATGAGGAGAAACAGGGTTCCTCGGAACGGGCCCGCGAAATCTATGTGCACCCGGGACCACGGCCCCTTAGCCGCGTCCCATTCCCTGTGGGGAAGGCGGGCCTCCTCCGGTCTGGAGCATTGGCAGCTCTCGCAAGTGCCGACCATGTGCTCGATGTCGGCGTCTAACTGGGGCCACCAGAAGTAACTCCGGGCCAGCGCTTTGGAGCGCACAATTCCGGGGTGGCTGACGTGCAGCAGTTTAAGCACCCGCGGTCGAAGGGATGTAGGGATCACCACCCGCTGCCCCCACAAGAGGCACCCCCTCTCTAGGGACAGTTCCAGCTTCTTCCTTAAAAATGGGGCAAATTCCTCTGCTGGGGAAGACGCCGGCCACCCTTTCTGTACCCAGGAGCAAACCGCCGCCAACGTCTTGTCCTTCCTTGTCGCTGTGGCAATGTCGGCGGGCACTACGGGGGGGCGAATCCAGTACCTCTATCATGAGAACCTGATGGTCTCGCTCCCCCATGCTCACCTGGCTGGGCGTCAGGGGGAGGGGGGACCTCGACAGAGCGTCCACATGGCTGATCTCTTTCCCGGGCCAGTACACCAACGCGTGCTGGTAGGCGTTGAGAAAAATGGCCCACCTAAGCATTCTCAGGGACAGGATCTGTGGCGTGGGCTTGTCTGCGGTAAAAATGCCTAGCAGGGGCTTGTGGTCAGTCACGATGGTGAAGGGGCGGCCATACAGAAAATCGTGAAATTTTTTGGTCCCCGCAACTATCGCCAGCGCCTCCCTGTCTGTCTGGGCGTAGTTTCTCTCCGCTTGGGACAGGGACCTGGAGTAAAACGCTATTGGGGCCTCCCTCCCGTTTTCCAACACGTGGCATAACACTGCCCCCACCCCCACCGGGGATGCATCACAGACCAGTACCACCGGCCGTTTGGGGTCGAAATGGGTCAGAATGGCGTCAGACGCCAGGAGTTGTTTCAGTTCCGTGAATGCCCTCTCCTGGTCATCGCCCCACATCCATGCCGCATCTTTCTTGAGCAACTTGTGAAGCGGCTCAGCCACCGCAGCCTTCCGTGGAAGGAAGGAGTGGTAGAAATTTAAGAGCCCTAGGAACGACTGCAACTCGGGCTTGGATGTGGGGCGAGGGGCTTTCTTGATGGCGGCCACCTTGGATTTGGACGGTTTGATCCCCTCGGGTGTTACTCGGAACCCTAAGAACTCAACCTCCTTCGCGAAGAAGACGCATTTGTCTTTTCGCAACCTCAACCCCGCCCGTTCAAACGCCGCCAGGACCTTGTTTAGCCTTTTAGCCAACTCAACCTCACTCCCTCCCGTTATCAATACGTCATCAAAATATGGTAAAACGCCGTCCAGCCCTTTGAGGAGGCGTTCCACGAGCGACTGGAAAATTCCAGGCGCCGAGTTCACGCCGAATTGGAGGCGCGTCACCTGGAACGCCCCCTTATGCGTGATTATGGTCTGTGCAGCAGCTGCGGCAGGGGTTACCATGAGTTGCTGATAGGCCTGTGCCAGGTCGAGCTTAGCGAAACACTTTCCCCCATGTAACCTGGCTAGCAAATGGCTGACCACCGGCACCGGGTACGCATTAGGGCGGATTGCCTTATTAATGGTGCACTTATAATCGGCGCAAATGCGAACCTCCCCATTGGCCTTCAATGCTGTGACAATTGGAGTTTCCACTCCGCGGAATCAACAGGAACAAGAATCCCCTGGCCCACTAATTTGTCCAGTTCCGCCTCTAATTTGTCCTTGAGTGCAAAAGGCACCCTGCGCGGTTTAAGTCTGATTGGGCGGACCTCCGGGTCCAGGTCGAACGTTACTGGGGGTCCATTGAATTTCCCAAGTCCCTTTTTGAAGACTTCGGGGTGCGCGTCGCACACCTCCTGTATCGGGTCAGACCCAACGGCGTGCACCCCCCAATGAACAGACCCAGGGGCTGAAACCATTGAGTCCCGAGGAGGCTGCAATTACCTCCCTTAAGAATGATTAGGGGGAGTTCCGCGGCGTGCCGCTTGTACTGAACCTGGAAATTCCCAACCCCCAACACCGGGATACTGTTCCCTTGCACGTCCCGAAGCGTGGACCTCAACGCTTTGAGCTTGGGCCGTACGCGGGGGGCAATTCTCAAAAACTCCCTCTGGGAAATAATGGAGTAAGAGGAGCCAGAGTCAATCTCCATCCTAACAGGGCCCCCTTGCACCAGTACCTCAACAAAGTAACGGGGGTGTCCCATGGACACGCTGAAAACCGGGGCGGCGGCGGCGCTGTTGTCGGAGATGCGGCCCACGCCGTCCTGCTTCCTCGTGGGCCGGGTGCCATCCTTTAGTCTCGTCGAGCGGTCTGGCCTCGTTGGGCGGTCGGGCGAGCTCCTCCGGTCCCTCGCTGGGCGGTCGGGCGAGCTCCTCCGGTCCTTGCGCCGTTGTCTGCAGACTTTGGCTATGTGCCCGCGTCGCCCGCAGTTGTGGCACTCGGCCTTTCTGAACGGGCACCAGGCACGGTCGTGAGCTGCCCTGCAGCCGTCGCAACGCCGGCCCTCCTTTCGGACCCTCCGGACGCCCTCGTCGTCACTGCTTTCGGCGGACGATTTCGAAATTCGCCGGGCTGCGTGCACCGAACTCTCTGCTTTGTCGGCCTTCGGCCGCAAGTCCTGGAGCTCTTGCACCCCTGCCTTCGTGGCTTCCGCGGCCTGTGCCGCTTTCAGGACCTCCTGCAACGTGGGGGGCGGCTCCTGATTCATTAGCGTGCACTGAATCTCGGCGTCCTTCAGGCCGCATAGCACGCAGTCCCTGAGGGTGACTTCCAAATTCTCCCATTTGCACGGGCCGGCAGCCAGGCGCAGGACCGCTACGAAAGCGGCGACCGACTCATCAGGCGCTTGGACTCGCCTCCAAAATGCGCTCCGAGCGGGAAACATCGCTACCGAGGGCCGGAAATGGTCTCGCAGCACCTTCAGGAGCTCCTTTGCCTTGAATTCATCTGCCTTTTTGGGTGCGATGAGGTCAATCAATACCCTCTTGCCGTCGTGCCCGAGCATTCTGGTGAGGATGGCTCTCTTCTTCGCCTCGTCCGTCACCTCGAACTCCACCAGCGCACCTTGGAAGTCCATTTCGAAGAGTTCCCAATCTTGCGGTTTCTTGATGTCGAAACCGGCGTATGTCTTGGTCCCGTGGGCAGCCATGATCCCACCTTCGTCGCCAATTTAGTGTATGGGACCAAAGACACCAGGACAGCCGAAGAGCTGGCTTAACACAACTTTATTACATGCTGGTCAGAGGGAACATGCGGTAATGGCGGACGAACAGCTCAATATATACAGTGGCTATACATTTGAATGTGGCTCCTTGATAGCCTATTGGCTACAGGCTGCGTGACGTCATTGCAGGTCACGCCCTTCTTGTCCAGGTGAAGGTAGTGGCGGGAATCTTCCCGCACTGTTGTTCTAGGTGAGTCTCGGACCAATGAGCTTGGACGCTCGCTATTGCCATCTAGTGGTCACTAGCTCGCGTCCTATTAAGGTTACAGTGATGCAGCTGGAGGTTACAATGTTACACATAGAAAAGGTTACATTGGATACACATGGATAGGTACATTGTTTAAAGACACAGGCTTTAGGACACAACAATCATATCTAGCTCTTATTTTAAAAAAACAAAAGGCTCAATTCTACTTACTTATTTGGAGTTAGATAGCACGGATAATTTTTCTTTAAAAATAATTTTGGCAGTCATTAGATTAACAGGCTGTTCACATCTGCTGTTTCATAAAACATCTGCATTGGAGTCATTCTCTCTCTCTCTCTCTCTCTCTCTCTCTCTCTCTCTCTCTCTCTCTCTCTCTCTCTCTCAGGTTCTATTTCTAGGGTGACCATCTTCCAACTTTACAGAAGAAAACCCTCTGGTTAAGGGGCCATGCAGCCCAAGTCTGTTTGAGGTGGAGAGAGAACAGTTGGCAACACAGCAGGGGTCTTGAGACCAACCATCTATATTTAGCAATAGTCACACAGGTCACCTTGTGGCAGTCGTCCTTGCCAACATGAAGTATAACTTCATTTTTATTTAAATTGCAAAAGAGTCTTGTGTCGCATTGCCATATTCCAGTTCTCAAAATGTGTGCGCCAGTAGCTGCATATTATGATAACTATATGGCTTCCTTTGAAATGTCACACAGATTTCAATACTGGGCAAATCATTCACGTTGATTGTTTTATTGTTATCCTACCAACATGTTGCAGCCTTGACATCATTTGAGCAGTAATCCCTGATCGATACAACCAATATGATCTAATGGTTAGAGTGCTTGACCAGAAACAGGGAATTCCAACACAATTCAAATTAACAAAGATTAGTTGGTGTCTTTGGCCAATCAGTTGTTTTCAGCCAAAGATATCTTATAGAGTTGTTTTGGAGATAAAACAAGAGTGCAAGGACCTAACTCAGTCTGGGCATTGTAGTAATTCCGGGACGGATAGTATTTGGGAATCATCATAGCAGTTCCAAAAAAAAGTGCACATTTCAGCCACTGTGAAAGGTGATGATGGAAACATGATTGTTTTTTAATTTAATCAAATTATTTAAATTTGCCTTGTCTATTCATTACACTCAAGGCCATTCATTTCCAACCCTTTGTGAAACCCACACACTAGGAAAAGGACGCACCCACATAAGCCACTTCTCACTCTAAGTTTTTCTCAGTTCCCCTAACAGTATGAAGGGAGAATTGTGCCCCATCAGGGGTGTGCAGGGCAACATGGGAAGGCGCTGGACAAGGAGTGGTGGGGGTGTCTATTGGGGGGATTGAGGGGGAATCCCATACATTGCTATTGGCACCCTAGGGCACCAGAGGTGAGGGCGGGGTGGGACAAAGCCCGATTGCCCGATATACCAGCACGCGTCTGTGCCCCATCGGATCTTTCACTTCATCTGTGCATGGCAGAGTATTTGCATCCAGTAGGAAATGGCAACTTCATTAGTTATCTATGCAAGCTGCAAATGCAGTGGTATCTCGGTTTACGTAATTGATGCGTTCTCCGGGACGTTTCTTTCAGCGAGAACTACTTTAACTGAATTTTCCATAAAAATGGGTTGAATGCAATTTCCCATGGGAATGCACTGAAAACCAAAGTACATTAACTGAAATGCAGTTTCCAATAGGAATGCACTGAAAACCAATTAATCCGCTCCGAAAAAAATCTGTAAACTGAGCCATTATTTTCTATGGATTTCCTTTTGTTATGTGATTTTTATGTTAGCCAAGCTGTTTGTTAACCGAGGCTCTACTGTAAGTGTTGCATTAATTTAAAAATAAAGATGAGAGCAGTCAAAACAGGATCATCTGTCCAAATTTAAATTTAAATTTGAATTACTGAAAGACTGTATGGTTTGACAGAGAATGATGTCTTCTCCCATCCATAGTAACTAGGCATCTAAACAGTAATTCTTAATGTCAAGAATTCAACACAGTAAATCAGTTCTCTGTATTGATTGAAAAGAAGATATAAATATTTTCTAAGGGTCTTCCTTTTTGTTATTAATGATCATTACCTGCTCATTTGTTGCTCTTCTTTGCTTTGTCACTCATGAGATACTGGAGGCTATAGATTGTGAACACAAATAATGTAGCCATAAAGCAATTCCATTGGATTCACAAGTATCAAATATATTGAAAGGAGTATAGTACATAAGAGAACAGGGTTGATGCAATTAAAAGATCAAGAGCATCCTGGGAGATGCCAAATTATTGCTAATGATTAGCACTGTCCATTTAATGTCTGCAGAGGCTTCTTGACAAAGGTAGAGAGAAGCTAAAGAAAGAAATGGCTGAAATTCTGTTGCTATCTACAGTAAGTTGCAATGAAAGTAGACCCATTTGAATTTATGGAACTTATGCAGGAGTTGATTCACCAAATTGCCAGAGATTTAATGGGCCTATCCTAGTGCAACTTACTATTCTAAGCAAAAAGATTTCAGCCAATATGCATAATACAGAGTACTGAAAATAATATTGCAATTTATGGAGTTTGTTTGTCAAACCAATAAAGTCTACTAAGACCCTGTACCAGAGCCAGAGCAAGGGGTCCTTTCAGCCATGTCACTCTGGGACGCTAGGCTCAGGAAGAGCCTCATTGTCCTGCGGCTGCTGCTGGCAAGTAGGTTGGTCTTCTGCCTCTGGGAGCTGCTGGCGGGTTAGGCTCTCACCATGTAGGTGAGGTGCACGGGAAGCGCTGCAGGAGCTGCTGGCAGGTCAGCTAGTCTTCTGCAGCCAGGTGCTGCTGGTGGGTCAGACCCTCACCATTCAGGCGCGCTTTCACCTCCACGCTTCCTGTGCGACTTTGGCCCCGGACAAGGCACATGGGAACCATTGCTGATGCTGCTGGGAGGGGGGCAGGGCGGGATGGTGGGATGCCGGCCTCTCCATCCTCCCACAACGATACAGCCTTTCTGGACTGCATTCAGACTATAAGACACACCCTCATCCCCCACTTTTTGGGGAAAATGTGTCTTATGGTCCAAAAAACATGGTACTCTTTGTGAAACTAGACATGTTTTTCAGAGCAAAAAAACAAATGCATTTTCCATACCTCCCATTGGCACCAACTTTGTGCAGCTGTTTCCAGCAACCAGCTTAAGACAGCCATGAAATTGGATAGAATGTTTGGACACAGCTGGACAGACATTGGGGGGAATTGTATCCTCCAGCTTTGTAGCTATGTAGGGCCTGAGCAAAGAATGGGGCCAGAGTAATCAAGTATCAGATGTAGAAAAACTCTTATGTTTTAGGGAGCACTTCCTCTGTTGAAAGTGGAGCACTGAACTGAGAGGTTTTGTGTGTTGTTGTTGCTTTGCTTTAGACTACAATTATGTTTGCTTTAAACTACAGACTATGCCTGTCAAACAGCATAGTCACTAGTCATGCTGAATGCACTTTGGGAGTTAGACATCCCAAAAGTACATCCCAAAAGCACCTTTTTGATTAAAAACTACAGATTTTCTGTCTATGTAAGGTTCTTTTCTATTATGCACAGAGTCAGTACTGCAAAAAATGAAGGCCAAACTAAACATTTTACAGAATGTTTTCCCAGCCCACATTTTAAAGTAAAACATTTTTTAAAAAAAAATCACTGCCTAGAGTCTGATACGACTGGCTTTTGAGCAAAGGAAATCTTTACCTTTACATATATCAGAAACTTTAATTCAATTTTGAAATATATTTACAGTCATGGTTTGTTTCTTGGATGAATAAACCAGAAAACTGTAGTTAGCTGGAGATATCTGGATGTAACTGCAGCATATTGCAAAGTTGATATCGGACAGTGATATCGGTCAACATTGGAGGAATATCCTCAGCTAAAAAAAGCTTGCTTCAGGAACTCTGCAATAGATATAAATGTGGCATAAATAGACATAAATGTGTGCAAGAAACTCACAGGGATGAGAACCAACATCGTCCTACATTTCCTAGAATGCAATTAATCACTGAGCGATGCCATCGGCAATACGGAAGTGCAGTGTTTGCCAGAACAGATCTCCAGATTCTGTCTACAGTAGTGACAGAAGAGAACAATGTTGAAATAATAACAACTGAGTTCAGTGACTGCACAATGACATTTGTCTATAAACCACCACATATAAAATTTTAATTCGCTGAACCACCAAACTTTCGAAACAAACCCGTAAGGTTCATAATAGGTGACTTTAATAGCCACAATGACTTGTAGGGCTATGAAGACAATGATGTAAGTGGAGAAGCTGTTGTAGGATGGGCAGAATCCTACCAACTATCACTCATCCATGACAGCAAAATGCCAGCATCCTTTAACAGTGGCTGATGGAGGAGAGATTATAACCCAGACCTTATTTTCATAAGTGAGAATGTAGAACACCAATGCTCAAAGTCAGTAGGGGAGTCAATACCAAATACCCAACACCACCCCATTCTATGTGAGATCACAGCCACTGTCCAACCACTCAGAGATTCTCAACCTGCAGCCCATGGGCCAAATGCGGCTCCCAGTGCCATTTCATGTCGTACCACCACCACCACCACCTCCACCACACCAGGAAGTGCTATGTGGTGGAGCAAGGGCAAAATGGCTGTCTGGTCCCCAAAGCTGTCTGAGGGAGTATGACATGGCTTTAAAAGGTTGAGAACTCCTGATTTAACTCCTCCTGCCCAAGGACAGTTTTGGGGACAGTTAGACAGTCGGAGGCAAACTTATTGCATGAATGGAAGTTTGTTTGCTTGGCTTTGAAGCTAACCTTGAGTGAGTAAACCGTAGGTTACACAGGTACGCTCTTCATAATCAGGGACAGCTAGATCTCTTAATTGACATCAGTGGCAAACCAGCAGGGCTTTTAACCACACTGTGGGTTGTTTGGGTTTATCATTTAAATAGAGGATCATTCCTTTTGCTCTGGGATGGCAATGGGGAAAGCGGAAGCATCTGTTTCCCCACTTCAAATTCCAGATTAAAAATAATACCAGCCTTGCTACTAATTAGTTGCAAAACCAAAACTCTCACTGGGCCAACTGTTGGGTCCATATCCAAATCTGTTCCATGAAAAGCATGACAAGTGTGTCAACCAGCTCATGTTGGGAAACTTGGCAAAGACTTATCTGTGGCATTTACCACTTCACTTCCCTACACGAGCAGTAAGATCTCTTATTGCACAGTTTCATGCTATCTTTATTTCAGGAACACCAGCTGTTTCACTTATCACAAGCTGAAAGGCTTCCCAAGTACAACTACAATACAACATAATGTCTGGGATGCTGCTGAGCTTTTTATAGGGCAGATGAGAACAACTACTGATGATAGTTTTATAGCAGCAGCTTTCCACCCGGAGGTGCAAACAGTCTGATTGTACAGTTGCCAACAATGCTGCTCACCAAAAGAATCTGGAGGAAGAAGGGAGAAATGCCTGCTCTTTCTCGCTAATCTTTCTCCCTGATTGTCTTCTTTTGGATTAAAAATAGCATCAAAGTCTACTGCTTCCACAATGCAGCCAGCTCTGTTTTGTCATGAAGCTATCGGTATATTGCACAGGCCTTTGGAAGAGCCACAAGTAACTGAGGAGGTGTTTTGCGTGCAGGATAAGGTTGCCAGGATTCAGGCTGAAGTCTGAGGGAATTGCTGTGCTTACCCTGGTCTCCAGGCATGGAGTCAGATCTCAGGATAAGAAACGGTGGGCGAGGAGAAAGCTGCTCAAGACCTGAGTGCTGCACGACTGAGTGAGCTCCCATTTCTGTCCCAGCTTCTCTCAACCTAGCAGTTCAAAAGCAAGGAATTGTAGGCAGATCAATAGTTACCACTTAGGTGGGAAGGTAAAAGTGTTCTGTGCACTTCAGCATCTAGTCATGCCTACCACATTATCACGGAAACATTTAGCATGTTGTATCAATCTGAATGATGTAGGAAGTTGTCTATACATATGGCCAAATTAGGCAAGATGTGAACTTTTTCATTCCATTCGTTTATTACAATCAACTGATTGTAAAGTCTGTGCTTTATCTTCCCATGGCCAAGCACAAAATAAAAACAAGCTAATTTGAAATATGTGGAGTTGCATAACCAGGCTGGAAGAACAAATGCATGTAACCTTTTAAAGGCCTGTACAGGTACTTCTAATGTGGCATACTGTAACCTCCCTTGGGATCCGGACTGACAATTAGGTTTTCTGGGCTATCTGGAGATGCCATAAATGAATGCACCACTTAACTGCATGCAAAACAGCTAATCTGACATTGAGCTACACTGAGTAACCGATTTACCAAAACGGCAAACTAGTTCTATAGTCCTCCTTTTTGCCATTATGCCTTTTGACTTCCTCAGACATCATCTGATAGTTACACACTCCACCATTATTGGCTCCACAGGATGGGAGGAAAGGAGACATTTTTAATTGGCCTTGACAAAATGGTAACATACTCTCCCTCACCCAAAGAAGCTCCCTGGCTTGCAGAAGCACCAGTGGTGTCTGAAGGACTGGCAGCTCCTTGAGCCTGTCTGCCCAATGGCTCAAAAGAAGTGAGGAGTGTTTGAGAGCTTCCCAGCTGCCATTGGGCTCCCCTTTTAATTTGGCATGATTAGAGCCACCTGTGAATCCTCCATTGATGCTCTTTGTTCGTCAATGGCTGTTGAGCAGGCCATGCACAAATACTCCCTGCTGAACCAGGAAATTGGGTCCACAGGAGAGATTCTGACAGGAGGCTGTGAAAAGCTTCCACAGGCCAATTCAATGACTTGCCTTTCAGTACAATATTAGATTAACATATAAAATTATGGTGGAGTTGACCACAATTTAATGAGTCCCCATCAACTGCCTGCCTTTCTTTCTAGCTTTCCATGCACTACAGATCCTGTGATGATTGGCACTTCTCCCACTTGGTTAAAGCAAGTGAATTTGGCAGTAATTGGATGTCATGAACAAAGTTTATTGTTGCTTAGGCCCAAAGTGTATCCTTAAATTCCCAGAACCATAAATCTCCTTAAGCACCCGAAGAGCTTTTTGTAATCGCCTACCCCATGTGGGTGCATTAAACCCGCACAAACGTAAGGTGTCATCCAGACATAAGGACCATTAAAGGAAAGATTGCCACATGCAAGCAAAATTGCCTTGTGGATTTAGCTCATTAAGTTAAATGAATGTGGTGGCATGGGCACTTCTTAAGTGGATAGCAGAAAGCCGAATTAATGCTGACTGACAGGAATAGAGTCAGAAAATTTCCCTGTTTGATTACAGATACCACATACATTGCATCATAAATGCACTGTTATTAGAACTATCATAGTTACATGTTTCGACTTTGAAATAGGAACTTAATTGTCTTTTTCCCCACAATGAAAACCAATACGGCACAACCAAAAGGCTATGTCAAATCTTTTGCTCAGCATTTCTCATTAGTCATTGTTCTTTGTATTTCTGCTTCTCACCTGCAGAATCAGGATGTATATTCTTAATATAGAATATTTTCCTACACTTCTCAGCCAACATACATACAACCAATAAAAATAAGATGGTGTCATTATGTCTTTTAAAAAACATGATGCAAAAGGGGAGTGAGTGGGGAGAAAAGGGAGAGAGAATTTATCTTTAAATAGCACTGACGAAATTATTATTCTTTCTACCACAACCCATTTTATGGCAACTGGTTACAGTAGCTGATGGTCTCAGTTGCTGAGACAGGACTGCAGTGCTGGAACAGTGCTTGAGATTATACATATGGCACAGTTTGAAACCCTGACTACTTCATAAATTCCTTGTCCTAAGATTAACTATTCTGCTTCTTCCTCTGCAGAATTTAGCAGTAATGTGCTACAGGTACCAGCTAAAGCTATGAATGGTCCCCCAACTCAGTTCAGAGGCTGCTTCAGAGCATGGAACCTGACCCCAGTTCAGTCCAGACAAATACAGACCATTTCCAGTTTGATGAGTGACCCAAAACCAAAAAGGTTGGAAGTCCAGGATGCTAGCCTTCCCATTTACTTGGAAAACCAAAACTGCTGTAACTTTTTTGGAGACCTGATTGGTGGCGTCAGAGGTTTGTATACTAGGCACCTTTAAAGTCTTATTTTCCTTATTAAAGGTAAAGGTAAAAGTTTCCCTTGCTCAAAAGCCAGTCATATCCGACTCTAGGGTTCAGTGCTCATCTCTGTTTCAAAGCCGAAGAGCCAGTGCTGTCTGCTTCTGCAGACATTTCCACGGTCATGTGGCAGGCATGACTAGACATCGGAGCGCACGGAACACTGTTACCTTCCCACCAACGTGGTCCCTATTTATCTACTTGCAAATTCTTGCTTTCAAACTGCTAGGTTGGCAGGAGCTGGGACAAAGACGGGAGCTTATTCCATCATGCAGTATTCGGGAATCGAACTGCTGACCTTCCGCCTCCCAGTCAGCACCTTAGCCACTTGAGCCACTGCAGTCCGCCTTATTACAAACCTTACAAGCATGTGCTCAGTCTTGCAAATTCACCTAGCTTTGGTATTCTCATTGTCCCTCAAGTATGTGCAGGATAATCCTGGATCTTTTAGAAGAATCCCAAGTTCAGAGTTGAAGAGTGGCTCCAGATTCATTTGGAAAAGGATGGGTAAAAATGCTGCACTGAAAGATGGCCCAGTGGGCACTGAGCAAGCATGTAGGTAAGATGGGAACAGGAAACAGAGTAGATGGGATAGAATAAATTTCATTATCTAAAATTTTCTCCAGCCTAAGCAGTCCAGCAGGGATTTGCTTGAAAGCCAGTCATATCCAACTCAAGGGTTCAGTTCAGTGCTTATCTCCATTTATAGCCAAAGAGCCAGCACTGTATACTTCGGTAGAGTAAATCAATGGTCTACCTACAATGGTCTACATCGTTATGCGAGGGTCTACTGTATGTCTACTCAATGTAATCCTCATCTAGCGAAGAGGGGCATGCTTCCAAGCAAGCACTGATAGGGTTGCAAGTTGAACCTGTAATTACATAATCTTTTGCATGAAAGACCAATGAAGACACACTCAAAACCAAATTCCTAATACAACTAAATTTAAAATCATGCAGGAGCAACTAGAGATAAAATAGATATTGATAGCATCAGTATTGAATCACTGAGATTTGAAACAATGAAATTTTAAAGAAAAGAATAATAAATTTAAGATGATTGTTCATATTAAGGAAAGATCATGGTAATACTTAAATCATTCATTTTCATGCCCAGTAGGCATAGAACCCTCCGTTTCTAAATATGAAACTACAGTACCGTGAAAGAATTAAAGTGGATATCTGGGACTGAATGTAAGAATTTGTAAAGATCATACATCAGTTTGTTTCCTAGTAGACTATTATGTATCCATGAAGCTAAGATCCCTGCTAAAATATGTAGTAACAGAATATCTGACAAACAAATTAAGGTGGGCTGGCCATATTGCACACACAAGTGACAATAGATTGAGTACCAGAATAATGAATTGGTATCTGAAAGATCGCAAAAGGAAGACCACCTTGCATAAGGGGAGATTTTCGGAGGGAAAATGTTGGACCAACATGGAGAAGAACTGCCAGGGACAGATCATTATGGATAGTTGTGCGGAGGATCGTCACTGAGACATCTACTCATACAAGGGTTCCTCACTGAATAACGACTCCAAGGTATCCAAGGAAGTTAAGATGGCTCAAGTAAATTTGTCTGCAAAGCAATAGAGCTACCCATACACAAAGGGTTAATTTCAATAGATTTAGCATGCTTAATCCTTAGACAGTGACATGATTGAATAAAAGGTTCAAAAGTAAACATCATCTGATCTCTTAATCAAAATGAGCTGAAATGGTCAACAGTGTAAAAAATGAATGAAGCAAATTAAATTAACCAAAACATAAACAATAACCAAGTCAGATTCTTTGCAGGTTTGCCTAGCATCATAAAACAATCAGTTAAAGTTAGGCATTGGATCAGAGCTTAGAAATGTCACTTTTGAGGACCTCAATGTCCACAGATGCCAACCTACATGGCCATTGGACCTGCTGACTGGAGAATGGTGGAAACTGTACTCCCAAAAATGATTTTCCAAGATTTGTTGTGTCTTGCCTGGATCACTTCTCCTTGAACACTTGCTCCAGCCACCGAGGGTACTCTGCTTTGTCTGTTCTCTCAGTTACATGACTTTTGGCTGGCTTGGATTACAATTTTGTCATCTGGACTAATCCTGAATCTCTGACTTGATTTTGGACTTGGACTCTGGACTGAGATATGGATATTGTTTGACCTGTTAGCTGGTTGCCCTCGGCCCTAGCATTCATGACACCTGCATGGATCTGGGTGGACTTTGGAAGATGACAGATGGCAAAGGAGTATGGCATGTTGTGGCCTATGGGATTGTGAATGGTCAGACTTGACTGTGTGACTGAACAACAAATGTTAAAAACTAGCCATTTGACTCTGGGAAATCTTTATTCCATATTTATCTACAGGTTTCTAATCCATCACACATTCTTATTTCTATTGCCTCCAGAATAGAGCACATGGTAAAATGCTGTATACAATTACACTGATGTTATAATTATCTTACTCAAACAATTTAATCAGATGTAAAATAGAGAAAGATGTGCCATAAACTGATAATTCTCTGCAATTTGAAATGTTCAATCTCTTGCCTTGAAATAATGGCCTGACTTGCACACTTTTAGAAACTTCAATTCTTTGACTTTTTTTATTGGAGTCTGTATCAGGTTAATATATAGAAAGTGAAAACATAGTTTGGGGACACAAGGATTTCTGAAAGCTTGGCATCCAAAGATTTAGCAGAAGAGCTTTTAATAACAGGTCCAGAAGAGTGGTGGAAAGAATATTCACTTTATTTCTCATTCCTATCAGTTTAGAATATGTCAACAGATTGAGGCACTTACACAAGGAATTTACAAGGTCTGCTAGATTCTTTAATTCTCAAAAAAAAAGAGCAAGACAAGATATTTTCTGACTATCAAGGTTTTTGCAATTTATGCAAATATATTCAGTGCAACCTTCACAAGACTAATATCTTTTCCCCTTAGCATTGAGAGAGAGAACACCGAGAGAAAGAGAGAGCACAGAAGAACTAGCTGATTGTTAAAGAAGATGCAAAGAACCCAACCAGTGCTTCAGATTGAAACGAAAGAGCTATCATAGTTTGCACAACGTACACAAGTTATGCAATTTGGAAAAAAATACTCTATTTTTGAAAGCCTGTTGAGCTAATAGCAGAAGCTCTCCTCTCAGAAGCCATGGAACAAACTCCTGGCAGACTGAGACAAGCAAATATGTAGCTTCCTAAGGAGAGATCTCATCTTGATAATGCTTATGAGAAAAATAAACAAATAATTCTGATTTCCAGAGCACTTATGTGGAACAAAGTTCTGATCTGTATGCATTAGAGATGCTCAAGAAAACAGAAAAATGAAGTGTGTGATGAAGAAAAACTGAGAGCTCACAGTCAAACACAATAAGGCATTCTTAGATTGAAATGTGAGAACTGGAAATAAAACAGGAAAATGGAGTGGAGGGGAAATGTTTTCATTTCTTTTACTTCTTCCTAGTGCTTTTTCAGTATGTTTTTTTTCCTGGGAGGATGGGGTGTGTGTGTGTTTCAATGGATTATGAAATTTTATTTTATTTCAGAATGAAGAATAATTTTCAGCATGCAGAAAATATTGGGGAAAAATCAAATCAAACCAACTGTCTTCAAGAACAAACAAAAAATCACAGGAAAGGAGATGTAGTTTTATATTTAAACAATGTTATTTAAATACTTCATGTATAGAGATGCAGAAGCGTAGCTACCGTATAAAATAGAATACACTCAAGTGCTGGCATAGAGGGAAATTATTCTGGGAATTATTATAGTGGCATTCCAGATGAAAAAGCTCTGTGTATCCCCATCATAGAGTGTGTAATTGGCATATAGAGCTTGGTTTGTGTTCATCGTCTTCTGCATCTGAATTGCCAGCATTTCATTTTTACACATTTTAAATGTTTTACTTTTACAATAATTATATACTAGGAAATACAGCATGCTAGATAATACGATGCCTAGCCCTCAACCAAGTTACTTTAGGGGATAATAATAATACTGTACAGTAAAACCCAGGTTACGACTGAGGTCTGTTCCAACAGGCTCTGTTGTAACAAAAAAAAATTGTAAACTGAAGCATCCATAGGGATGCATTGAAAAATTTAAAAAATGGTCCTGAATTGATCGTTGTAAACTGGAAAAATACATTTAAAATTTGTAAACCGGGATAGAATTTCCATAGGATTTGCCATTGTACATTGCAGCAAACTTAAACTGAGCAGTTTGCAACCCAGGGTTTTACAGTAATTTTGTGTTAGAAATTATTCTGGGTTGAAAGTATTTTTGCTGGAGAAACTCCACTCAAGGAACACCTGAATGAGGTTCCTTTTATGCATACCTGTCAAGTATTTTGCAAAACTTGACAGGAATTCTTTCATGTCCCCAATAGCTGGGACAAAGATTGGTGCTCAATCCATCATGCAGTACCCAGGGCTCGAACTGCTAACTTGCCAGTCTTCCAGCTAACAAGACAAGCTTCTTAACCACTGAACCACCACAGCCACACACTTTAGGGGATTAAAAAGACCAGACTAGCTGAAAATTTATCTAAATTGTAGTCCAAAGAAGTATCTTCCAGGTGAGATAATGTCAGTATGATTGACATCTGAAGCAGAATGCTAAATGAGAAATGATAAAACATTTGTTATAAATATCCACATTTGAAGCAAATGGCAGGGAGGGAAGAGGACTCGCTGGGGGACCTGGGAGGCCCCGACATTGCCACCCCAACCACCACCACAGTTGCCGGACGCAAAGGCATCAAGGGCGGTGTGGTAGGTTTAAATTCAACTGCCGCCACTGCCGCCACTACTGCCTCTCCATCTACCGCTGTTCCAGCCCTCTCCCTGGCTCCCTCTCTGGCCCTATGGCAGGGAGGTAGGAGGTTTTGCCAGGAGACCCAGGCAGCCCCAACATCACCGCCTCAGCCTCTGTCGCCCAAAAAATCTTGCCCAGCCAATCCCTTGATGGAAGCTATGTTGCCGCTGCTATCAGGGGCGGCTGCATTGGACTTTGGGGCTGAGACCCGGCCTATTGGTGGAAAGGGAGGGCTGACAGGTTGTTGTATGGGGAGTATTGCCTGTTCTGGGGGCCAGCGTGAGGTTCCCAGGGCCCAAATATCTGTAGTGATGGGTATGGGGCATTATGGCAGGAACCTACCAAAGAGGGACCTGGTAACCTGGAACAGGGCAGCTGGATGATTATCAGCAGAGGCAATGAGAGTGTTGCCATGGAAGCCATGAACTCCCGAACGATCCTGGAGGACAACCCCAGCAACGGCAGGTTGAAGTCCCCCTGGACCATAAGCCCCGGGAGCTCCAACGCCAGTGCCAAGACCGCCTCGAGAACGTTGGGCAAGGAATCCGCTACCGCACTGACTTTTTAAAAAAATGCTGGGAGCCGGAGGGAAAGACTTTGAAAGACCCAGCTGGAGGGAGCCAGGAAAAGGTAAGTGCAGTCGGTGGGGGTGAGGGAGTGGGTGAGAGAGGCAATGAAAGTTGATGGGTCCAGAAGGGTGGGGAGGACAGACCTCTTTTGTCCCCCCCAACCCTTCTGGACCCAGGAGACCCGGGAGAGGGGAACGAATCCACCACCACCTCCAAACTCCGTTTTTAAAGAGAAGAAACCGCTTGGTTTCTTCTCTTTAAAAACGGAGTGTTTTTTGGGGGGGAATCGATCCCCTCTCTGCTGGGCCCCCTGGATCTGTAAGGGTTGGGGGGACAGACCGCTTTAGTCCCCCCAACCCTACCAAACCCAGGGGACCAGGGAGAGGGGATCGAATCCATCACCCCCAAACTCTATTTTTAAAGAGAAGAAATCGTTTGGTTTCTTCTCTTTAAAAACGGAGTGTTTTGGGGAGGAATCGATCCCCTCTCTGCCAGGTCCCCTGGCTCTGGAAGGGTTGGGAGGACAGACCCCTTTTGTCCCCCCAACTCTACCAAACCATGAGGACCAGGGACAGGGGATCGAATCCACCCCTCCTCCCAAACACTCCGTTTTAAAAGAGAAGAAACAGCATGGTTTCTTCTCTTTAATAACGGGGTGTCATGTGGGGGGGATCCCCTCTCTACAGGGTCCCCTGGGTTTGGGGGGTTTGGGGGGACAATACACACACACACACACTGCTTCTCTTTCTCTCTCTCTCTCTCTCTCTCTCTCACACACACACACACACACACGACACTCCTGCCTTACCAGGAATTTTTAATGTGTGTGTTGGTGGTTGGAGTGGTATTGTATGCGTGGTGGTGGTTGTGCACACCCAAAACCACCCAAACCACCAACACACACTTTAAAAATGCCCGACTGGCCGGGCAAACTATGCTAGTATAATATGTTCATAATATGTTGACATAACATTGTATGTATGTAAATGCTTACTCTATTTTTATCCAACCCAATAATACAGACTATTCCCAACATTTCAAAGACATATAGAAATAAAAAGAAAAACCACCAATGATATATACAAAGCCCTGAAGATTGCATTTGTCTCTTAACACAATATTAATACTTCCAAAAACTCAGTTGGTCTGGCACTGGTTTACCACCTTTACCCTTGTACAGTGTATATTCCACAAATGGTTTCCATACATCCCAAAATTTGTTTTCTTGAATTATACCCTTTTTTGATTCAACTCCCATGTAAGTTTATCATTCAACGCAATATTGCACATTTCTTTATACCATTCCTCCACTTTCAAAATTGAATTATTCTTCCAATTGCTTGCAATACATTGTCTTGCAATTGTCATAAAAATAGATAATAATTCTTTTTTATTTATATCTATATCAATATGCTCAACATCTGTCAGTAAGGCGGTAGGCGACTCCAGCTTAAAGTCACAACCCATTATTCCCAATATCTCCTTCTCTATCTTTTCCCAAAACTCCTTTATCACATTACAACTCCACCACATATGCTCATAATACCCCCGTGAGTTATTACATCTCCAACGGTTTGTCCCTTTTGTATTATTAATTTGATGCAAACGAACTGGAGTAAAGTACAACCACCACAACATCTTATAATTATGTTCTTTGATCCTAACTGACAAAGTTCTCATAATCCTTTTTCTCCATTTACTTTTCCATTTTACTTCCGTAATATTTATTTTTAAATCTTGCTCCCAAATTATTCCCAGAGTATCTTGTGGATTTCCTTCCTGGTTTACCATTTTATATATCTTGCTTACCAATCCTTTAATACTTATTAAACTTCATCTTACTTTGTAAATTAATTCTTCAAAGTCTGTCATTTTCCTTTCTAAACTAGTTACACCACTATATTTACTATCCCATTTATTCAGTATCACCTTTTTAAACCAGTTCAAGCCCATTTGATTAGATATTTCCAATCTTTTTTCATCATCTCTACATATTGGATACAAATCCAATCCTTCAGCAGAAATGTATAAAGTTTTAACAAAACATTAAACAGTGTAAGAAAAGCTGTGCTGGCACTTGGTGAATAGGTCACCCTTGCTCAAAAGCCAGTCATATATGAGTCTAGGGCTCAGTGCTCATCTATGTTTATAGCCAAAGATCCAGCTCTGTCTGTGTCTGCAGACATTTCCATGGTCATGTGGCAGACAAGACTAGACACCGGAGTGCATGGAACACTGTTTACCTTCCCACCAAAGTGGTATCTATTTATCTATTTGTAATTTCTTATTTTCAAACTGCTAGGTTGGCAAAAGCTAGAATAATTTCTGACATGAAATTCTTATTATTGCTTCTACATTTAAAAAAAACCAAAATACTTAAAATGTGTTAAAAATATAACATACTAGCATGGCTTCACCCGGGCGTCACTTGTGTGAGTGTCAGGGGGCCCTGGGATGTTTTGCCCCCCCCTGTAGTTCACCCGGTTTTAGTTTGGGGGCCCCCGCTTTATCTCCCGGGTTGGGGGTGGGTGTTATCTGTGGTGTTGGCATGCATTTGCATGGCTGCGTGGTATGTGTGTCTCTGTGTCGCACCTATTGTGGAGCCGTCTCCCCGCGTCTTCTAGGCGGGGCTTGTCCGCAGCCAGTGCTGAGGTCTTGCTCATTGCCCCCTCAGGCTATGTACACTGGATGTCTCTATGGTCACAGTGTGTGTGTGCGCGGTAGTCATTGGTTTGTCTTGTGTGTGGCCGTAGCCCACCCCTCCCGCGCTCGTGCCGACCTTTCGGATTGGCTGTCGTGTGCCCTAGTGGCTGCTGGGAGGTGTAGTTTTTTTGTTTAATCCAATTTGTGGGGCACAGGGGCCCCCGTGGCTGTCCAGACCCCGACACCTCAGAGCCCAAACTTTCAGGGTAGGCGTGTGCTGCATTTCTGGGGGATTGGTGCAGTGGTGTGGATTGGTTTGCCGGACATACAAACTTACATCTCTCTTTTATATATATAGATCTGAGTTCATAACATACTGTACTGGTACATTGCTGTATATATTTGAAATTACTGTATGAAAACTACATGTAGGAGAGTAAAAATAAGAATCTAAATGTAATATCAAAGGTACATGAAATAATATTTATGAATAAAGGCGTGGCTGCATTATACAACAGGATTCTATTTAACCAGAATTTTGAATTTAAATAAAATTATGTCTGTTTAATATAAAAAATCACTTAAGATATAAAAGTTCTTAAAATTCAAAATTCAAAGCTATAAAATATTAATGTTACTTTTCTGTTAGGCTGGCCAGTCATTGTGTGCCTGTGTAACTGATCTGTATAAATTGATGCCATGAGGCCTCACTCTTATATCTGATGAAGTGGATTTGATCCATGAAAGCCCACATATAAATATAGGAGTTAGTCTTAAAGGGGCCACAATATTTTTGCCTTTTTTCTGTTTTGTTTACTGTTTTTATTTTGGTTACTCTTTGATATGCTCGAAAAAGAAGGGTCCCCTTTTCCCACCTCTCTCGTTCGTTTTCTTTCATGTAAGAGGTGGGGGGACACACTAACCTTAAAATAAAGGTAAAGTTCGCCCTTGCTCAAAAGTAGTATCCGACTCTAGGGTTCAGTGCTCATCTCTCTTTATTAGCCAAAGAGCCAGCTCTGTCTGCATCTGCAGATGTTGCTGTGGTCATGTTGCAGGCATGCCACAACACCGAATGCCGTTTACCTTCCCAGTTCCCACTGATGTGGTTCTACAAGGGCGGAAGAAGTGAAGAAAGGAAGAGAAGATCAGAGGCGAGAATGCCTAAAGGGCTACTTTTGCTATATGGCTAACCCAGCACAGTCCAGTGGTTTCTAGCACTTAGTTGAGTGATTGCTTTACTTTTTGCTTTAGTTCTTTTTTATGTAACCAAATTTGAACTACTTTAGTTACTCTTGGGAAGTAGGGGAGTAAAGTGTTAGTTTTAAGATGTAATTATGGCAATATCTGCTATAGTTTGGTGAATTATACTGATTGGCTGAGAAGATCAGCAGTGGTTTGCAATTGGCTGCAAAGTAGGGTCACAAGCCAAGACTCTTTGGGGAAAAGAATCAGAGGCTGGAATTGACACGTTCAGCAGCTGGAGAGTAGAGTGGAAAATTGCTAATATATTTGTTTCCTTTTATTTGAAGAAAGGGTGAATAATCAACACTGCAAGGAAGTTAAGAGCATTTATGGAAAAAAATCTTAACAACACTGGTGGAAGAATCCTAGAAGAAGAAAATCTGCACCTTGTCTGGTTAAAAGGGATCGGACAAGGTAGGTCATGCATAGCTAGCCTGCTTTGTGTTTCTTGCCATCCTGCACAAAAGAAATTCAGCAGAGTGAAATATACTGACATTTTCAATAAGCACTTGAAAATGTTCCCCCACTGCCACAGAGATTAATGGCTGTGATAAAAAAGCTGTGATATACTGGACAGGAATGGGTAAACAGCATAATGTGAAAATTTTTATTCACAGCTGGAAGGATGGTGGTTTTCTACCCTGTTGCTCACTGTGACATGTTAGTCTCTAGTTATTAAATAGAAGATGGCATGGGATAGCTTGCGCCTGTCCATGGAAATTAGCCTGGTCAGGGTTAGTGCCAATTCTCAAAACCCTACAAAAATATAGGTTCTCCAAAAGGGCTTCGGCATACAATGCCACTTACTTCCTCAATAACATAGGGAGTTTTCTTAAAGTCATTCATTACAGGAAACTGCACTCAGCAGGGAATGACAAGAGAGGATAATAAAAATGTTTTGAGTCTCACTGTGGGTTTCAAAGGGGGCGGGGCAGAGGAGAAGACTGAAATGTGCTGGCAACCAAAAGAAACAAATGATATAATAGCCATGAAGTGACTAGGGATCAAGTAAAAATCGCACACAAGAAGGGTCCTTGGAGAAGGGTGAAGTTTACTTACTTACTTACTTACTTACTTACTTACTTACTTACTTACTTACTTATTTACTTACTTACTTACTTACTTACTTACTTACTTACTTACTTACTTACTTACTTACTTACTTACTTACTTACTTACTTACTTATTTCCTATCTAGGACATGTTCCCACTCTAGGCTGCTTACAACAATTAAAAACCATCAGATGTAGAATTGTCTAGTATAGGGGTGAGGAACCTTTTCCTGTCAGAAGGCCATATGTACTTAATAATTTCAAAAATTATAATTGCAAAGTTACTAAAATTATAATTTTAAAGTTACTAAAATAAAATAAAACTATAAAAGACTAAAAAAAGTATTAATAAAAATAAAAGGTTTTGCTCTATCAAATGTGGATTCAGACAAACGGCCACACTTAAGGACCTAGAAGCATGTGGCCTTAAGGCTGCAGGTTCCCCACCCCTGTGTACAACAATAATAAAAAATAACATAACTATGTCTGAGGATGGTGAATCAAAATTTAAACAGTTACTAAGAAAAGTAGTGTTTTTTATAAGCTAACACCAGAAGGCTACAAACCAAGATGGAGGAAGCTGGAGTATTCTGTATGAAAGAGAAGGAGAAAGACAGTTAGCATACTTGAAACACCGATGAAATTGAGAATTTGTGAGGTTTAATTAAAATGAAAGGGTCAAGAAAGGGATGAAATGGAAGGGAGCAAGAAAGGATAGCATGTGGAGGAACAATTGAATTATGTGTCAGAGAATACACTAAACATGAAAACAGCAGAGGAATAAAAATACAGTTACATTTTTGTTTTGTTTTTCAAAAAACAAAAATCTGGATACAGTCAATTGACTGTTTGTCATGACTGATGATCCTGGACTCCATGTAAAATAAAGGGAAATTATCAGTGGTGGGATTCAGCCGGTATGCCCTGGTATGCCCATACTGGTATTAGAAATTCCAGCTGGCCCCACCCATCTGGTTGCCAGAGCCTTGGGTCGTAGGCCTGTGCCTGCCTCCCATACCGGTGGCGCAGCCTCCCTGGGCTTCCCCTATCCAGTTGCCAGAGCCTCGGGTCGTAGGCCTGTGCCTGCCTCCCATACCGGTGGCGCAGCCTCCCTGGGCTTCCCCTATCCAGTTGCCAGAGCCTCGGGTCGTAGGCCTGTGGTTGCCTCCCACCCAGGCAGCGTGGCCACCCAGTCACATGGTCACACCCAGCAAGTCACATGGCCACATGGCCACACCCACCCAGTCATATGGCCATATTGCCACACCCACCATGCCACACATGCAGAATAGGTAGTAAAAAAATTGAATCCCACCACTGGAAATTATGATATGATGGCGGGCAAACCTGGTACAAAATGTATTGTCAAATCCATGTAAACAATATTATCAAGTTCACCACATATATAAGAAGAATGTCAAATATAGACACATATAACTTGAGGATGAAAAATCTTGATGGAAATCTGCGGTTGTTAGTTAAAGAGACAGAATCTATTCAAAATTCTAATTAAAGAAATGCACATCAAAACCTTTTTGGGAAGGTACAAATAAATCTAAGAAAACAGAAGAAAGAATGATCAGAGAGTCAAAAAGCTGCTTGATTTTTCCTTTTTTAAAAGTGAAATTCTTGTCCAAATGAAAAAAAAAATACTATGCTTGGAAAAATATGTGTACAAGGTGACAGCATTATACGATAAGAAGATCTAAGCAACATATTTTTGGATATACAAACCACTCTCAGAATTAAATTTAAATATGAAATCATTTATGTTCTAATAAAACATTTGTTTATGTATTAATAGTTAATTGGTACTGAAGATTATTTACTTCAAAGTAAGAGAAAGAAAGACTGGCTTTGTTTTTTATTATTATTTTAAAACTAAATTTATTAAACTAGTGCTATTATTTCCATAATTCATAATTTCAATTTAGTAATAGTATATTTTGATTTATCCTTAATAGAATATAACTTGTTTTATATTTTACTAGAGTTTGTGTCTTAAAATATAGCTTGCATTATCTATGCATCCTTTAACAGAAAGTGGATGCATAAACAAGTTCCAGTGCATCTTTAAATGCCTAACAGATACTAATGCTTTTTAGCATACTACCTATATTAATAACCTAGCTTTCTGTCATACTTGATGAGTATAAAATAGCCGTCACTCTTGACAAACTCTAATCCAGTGTTTCCCAACCTTTGGTTTTGGGCTTCAATTCCCAGAAGCCTAAGTCAATTCCTGTTGTATATGGAACTTGTACCTTTAAGAAATGTAACCCTGTCTTCTAAGTAACCTTGTATCCAAATGAATTGTGAATGAGTCCCAATGATTACAATGTAACTCAGCTGTTCTGGCTAGCGATTCAGCTGCCGCTAGAGGCATCTGCAGAGCTCAGCCCACATGGTTCAGATCACCCAATCACAGAGTAACGCGGGAAACATTCCCGCCACAGGTAAACCTTGTAAGGTATTCAGTATGTCACAATGACGTCACTGATACTGCAACCAATGGGCGCCCATGGAGCGAAATTCAAATGTACTGTAAACATATATAAGGGGTGGTGTCTCCACCATTACCTCATGTTCAGATTGCATACCTTGCAATAAAGATGTGCTTGGCCCCCTGAATGCTGCCTACCACGTATCAATCTTCGAACATCAAAATTCCCCAAAGCACTGATTAGTGAATGTACAGACTTAGGCTTCTGGGAATTGATGTCCCCCTGTGGGTGTGAGAGTGTGTGCCCCACATTGGGAACCACACCTCTAATTTCTGTTCAGAAAACCACAAATAGCATTTCAGTAATGGTTATAATAGTTTATAACCTGGCTAGGGCCTGCAACCTCAAGTAGTCCCACTCCCATGTTAACTTTGTTGTCACTTTGTCATTTATCTGTATCCTCACCTTATTGGAACTTTCACAGCTGTGGGGATATGTATAAATACACAGGGCATCTTATTTGCACACCTTGCCTGTGTTCAGAATGTCACAATGTTATGCCTGGGATTTGGGTGTGTGTCTATGTTTAGATGTGTGTTTGCTTGCTTTGCTTGTTTGGCCAGTGTATTGAGGCAGAACAGTCAATTATACCATGCAGGTCAAGATGCCAAAAGGCAGCCATCTTATTTTTGCACATGAATCAGAAAAGCCCTTGAGCACCTCTCTTCTCTCCCAGCACTAAAAATCCAATATAATTAAGGAACAATTTTGCTGCCTTTTCTTGATACCCCAAAACCTGCTAGCTAACATATCTCCCTTAGTATGTCCCAAAGAGCTAGCTGTTGCTCTAAAACTATCAATAATAAACAATTGTGTGCTGTCAGGTCAATTTTGATCTTTAACAGGGCTTTCTATGTAGAAAATACACAGAAGTGGTCAACCGTTCCTTTCTTATTAGGATTTTACAGCTTGCTCAAGACTTCACAGGCAAGCCCTTATCCCTGAGGGCACAATGTGGGAATCCACATCCCAATTTCTACTTAAACCAATGAGCTATTCAGCCAGCTGGCTCTGTGACTACCATAAATAAATTAAACAAATTAAAGTACATTACTGCCCCTTGTATTGTGGTAATGTAAGAGTAAGCTCAATGCTATTACTTTACTTCCAGAGAATTACCAGATCCTTTGATGTCAGAGAACTCTAGCCCTGTTTCTGTCCTGCATCTGCTAGACAGTAGTACTGATTCAGTCACCTGTATTGCAAGTTACTTCTTATTGCTTTCTAATATAAGTGACACAAAACTAAAGAGCATTTGCCTCCAGAAACTGAGAGGTCAACATTTTGAAAAGGAGAGTGGAGGTGGCGAGACTGATTTCTCTCTTCTCTAAAGGTTGTTCTAATGCTCTCTAGTAACAAATTAATAAAGATTGCACATTAGATTTGTTTACCTGCTTGTTTCCCTTCCTTGGTACTAATTCTTAAATATACAGAAAGGAAATGAGCAGGAGCTAGTCAATGCACACAGTGTCAGCCTACATGGATCAACTGCCTTACTTCATTTAAAATAGTAATGATAGTCACTGCATTATGAACATGTGCATAAACGTGGTTAATATCTGAAGCACAGATTCTGAAACTGTGGTCTGTAGACTGCTGAAAATCCACAAGGTCCATTCCACCAATAGTTGGTGGGGAAAGTTGAAAAACAATCAAGCAGAACTGTACTTAACCCTCAAAAATATACATTATACATGTATTTTGATCTGTAGCACAAATAAACAAAATGGTTAGTCCACAAAGACCTTCAGTTTTCAAAGGTGGATAGGGAATGAGTTTAAGAGGCAGCAGTCTAGATCAGTGGTGATGAACCTATGGCACGTGTGCTAGAGGGGGCACACACAGCTTTCTCTGTGGGCATGTGTGCCATCGCCCTAGTGAGGTGAGGTGACCTGTATGTGTGCGTGTGTGAGTGCCCAAGGAGGCAGTGTTGGCATGCGGGCAGGCACCGCGGGTGCAGGTGCACCCATGTGACATTACCAGTGCACCTCAAGCAGCACACGTTTGTGTGCATGCACCCATGTGATGTCACCATTGCACCTCAAGTGGTACACATACCCATGTAACATCACCAATGCTCCTCAAGTGGTGCACGCACGGTGCCTGCTCATGCACCATTGCTGCCTCCTCCGTCTCCTTGGGCACTCAGTTTCTAAATGGTTCACCATCACTGGTCTAGATCAAACCTATAGAATGTCCTTAACCCAACCTTCCTGAAACCATAACATATACAATTGGTTATAATCTTATTTAGTCTTACTGGGTAGCTCAATGGTGGGAGTTCAATTTTCCCCCACCTCTGGTGTATGCTAAGAAAAGAATCCATGTGTGTCATCATGGGCAAGCTATACAGCCACAGGATGACTCCAAAAAAAGGGAACTATTATTATAACCCTATTCAGACATTTTTCCTGAAAGCAGGAGGGGCTGAAACCACTGTAGTGGTGGTGATGCATGCTGAAGCCCTATCCCCAATTTCTCCGATGCTTGAGTATCATCAGATCATTTACATTTAGCTCAAAAAGTCTGAACAGGTTTTTGTGAGTATGTTCTATCAGGCACATTTAGAGTGCTTGCAAAACTGGAAGCCGTGCCTTTTTCTAGGTTTGTTACTGAAGTGACAACCTACTTGCAATAGCAATCAGGTGCATTATGTATCACTTCAACAAGTTATTATACTGAATTATAACATATTACAGTAATGAATGTTCCATATTGTATGTCATTCAGCAGATAAAAAAGTTGTCCGCCTCTTGATAAGGTGGGTTGAGATAACAGAATTGGGCTCATGATGGACCAAATGCCCATCATATTAGTTCCCTTATTATTATTCAAGACGACAAGTCAATGCCTGGGTTTTAACCTATACAGTCCTAAATATTCTACATGATCTCAGCCCATGTTACAATGAGGTAATATCATGCAACCCCTGGCTCATGTGTACATAATTTACACATTTACCAGCCAATCAGTAATATTCAGTTATACCACAGATCTTCAGTGTTTCAGAAATCTAAACTTAATGCTCCTAAACCACACAGATGTGAATACTAAGTGGTCAGCAGAGTTTGGAAATTTTACTTTTTTATTATTATTCTACTGGCTGGGGGATCCTAAGAGCTGAAGCCCCAAATGTTAACTTTTCCAAACTCTGATGAATTGAATCCCAGGATATTTTCTCTGATGAAACAGAAGATCAACTTTCATGGATTTCTCACTGTCTTGTACAGCATCTGTTTCAGAGATTTGGGGAAATTTTCCAAAACATTAAAGAACATAAAGTTGGAAACAGTGTTGGGCATCAGCAGGTTCACACCAGTTCACCAGAATCAGTAGCAGAAATTCTGGCTGGCCCCACCCATCCAAGTTTTGAAATAAAGTAGTCCTAATTCAGGTGCAATGCAGGGCTTTCCCCCTGGCCATGCCCACCATACCACACCCATAGTGTGGTAGTATAAAATCTTTTGGAGTCCACCACTGGTTGGAAACCATAAATTTACTCAATTAAAATCTGCTTTCTCTCCTGCAGTAGAAGCCTCTAGCACAGTGGTGGCGAACCTATGGCACGCATGCCAGAGGTAGCACTCAGAGCCCTCTCTATGGGTACCAGTGCAGCCACCACAGCACAGAGTTTGCCCTGCCCCTTTGCCCAGCAGCCTAATGGGAGCATTTCCTCCATCCCCCAGCACAGAGTTTGCCCAGTAGCCCAATGGGAGCATTTCCTTCCTCCCCTGTTGCTGTGTTGGCACTTTGAGACAAATAAGTGGATTTTGGGTTGCAATTTGGTCACTCAGTCTCTAAAAGGTTCACCATCATTGCTCTAGCAGCTCAGAATCTGTTCCAAGAAATGAAGGAGCCCTCCCCACTGAGACAAGTTTGATGTTAGGATCCAAGCTGAACCGTATGGCTCCCACCTGAAAAATCTAGCAGCATATGCTGTTCTGATGACTTAGGTTAACAAATGTGGAGTGGAAGTTTCACTTGTGTATATTTTATGATGTAATTCTTTGAAATCACAAAGCAAATGAAACTTTATATCTGGCAAATTCATATGTATACGGTGTGTTAAATAGCTGACAAAAGAATAAAATTATTCACAGGTATTTTTCTTGCATGAAATCTGTCAGCAGCTTTGGCAGTATTTCTTGCAGAGTAAAAACGGAACTCTTTATTTAGTTGGTTGTTGGTATGTAAGGGATTCTCATATTCTGGGCTCAGTTTAAATTGCTGGTTCTAACCATTACCTACACAAACCATAAATATATTATTCAAAGAAGCTCTGTTCCATCTACCCATACCATCTGAAGGAAGAACTTCTCAATGATAGGCTTGTTGATATGGTTTACTTTATTCATGCCAGAAGCATCACAATACAGTTAATAGAATGCAGTGGGTTGTTAAGCTTAGATAAGTATGGCAGATAGTATTTGCCCAATAATGGGCAACACCAAGAGCATTTGGGGCAGCTACCATCAGATTTTCCATTGCACATGTTAATAGCATAGAATGATGCAGGTTTGAAGTTGTCTATCCTTCTCTACACCTGCAGACAGCCATGTCAGTGCAAGAACCTTATTTTCACCTTGGTTCAGTCAACTCCCATCTGTAGCCTGATTTCTAAATAACTCACTTATCTGTGTAACTAGGGTCTAAATTTTCCAGGGGTTCCATCCATTTGAAGAGGTAGAGAGTTCTTTTTTCTGCCTTACAGCACTAAGTTCAGGTATTTATCAACATTATCTCGGCAACTACGAGAACTTGCCACCACCACCGCTGGATGCCTGCCCTCGGCCCGCCATGGCCGGAGGGAGAAATGGACGCAGCTACGGAGGCTTGGTGGCTACAAGAACTTTGTCGCTGCCTTGTGATGTTGTGGTTGGGCTTTGAAGTTCTTTTCTATTTGTACTTTTATGATGTGTATTGTATCTATGATGATATGACATTCTGACTTATATATAATTTTTATATGCTACTGTATTCTATTATATTTTGTACGTCATTGTCTTGCTTGAGTGGCAGAAGACGGCCCTGCCTTGAGGATGAGGACACCTGCCACCCTATCCCTGGACTTTGTTTTGGAAAATTTTCTATGTGGTTGTGACCTTATTATTTTATTATAGTATTGTACTGTGTTGTATATTATAATGTGCTGGGTTTTTTTGTAGATTGAACTTTGTATATTGTATTATTGTGTATTTACTCTGTACAGGTGAAACTCGGTAAATTAGAATATCGTGTAAATGTTCATTCATTTCACTTAAAAGGTAAAACAAATATATGAGATAGACTCACTACATGCAAAGCAAGATACTGTATGCCATGCCTTAATTTGTTATAGTTGTGATTATCATGGCATACAGCGTACATGAGATTATGGGGTACATGAGATTGGGGGGTTTCATAAGCTGTAAGTCATAAGCATCAATATTATAACAAAGTAAGGCTTGAACTATCTCGCGTTGCATGTAATGAGTCTATCTCATAAAATTGTTTCACCTTTTAAGTTGCATTACTGAACTAAATAAACATTTGCACGATATTCTAATTTTCCGAGTTTCACCTGCATATTGTTGATTTATGTTGTGATTTTTGTAAGCTGCCCTGAGTTGGCGTATGCTGAGTGGGCAGCATATAAATTGAATAAATCAAATCAATAAATCAATTATCTGACAAAGACCATGCTAACACAGGACTCTCTGCCCTTCACCACACTTTATTTGGCAATAAGACTATTTTGTCCAAAGTGCATTTTACAGTCAGGACATAGGACATAGTCTTAGACATTTTTACTTTGCTGAGTTCAATGTCCAGCCCCTCTCTGAGGTATAGCTCCTTGCTTTAAGCCACCTCCTCACAAGAGAACAAAGAAATATTGGTAGCAATGACCTTTCTTAATAGAATCGTGGTCTGGCTACACTCACGTCTCCTCCTCCCCCCTCTTCAAAAAGCACATGTGTTGGTGCAGGTCTTCATTTATTAAGAAAAAAAATGATAGTAAAAGCATAAAGGTCTTCCAAAGATACAAAACAACATTCTTTGCTCAGTCTTCAAACACCACAGGTGTCCTTCTTTAAATTATTCTTACCCTGGCAGCTGTACAATGGTAACTGAAGGGTGAATGGAACTGAAGAATGGCTGTGTAGAGGCTTTGAGTTTACCGTATGTTGTGTTCTGTAAAGCTGTGCCTTTAACAATGTACCTTAGCCATGTGGTAACAATGTAACCTTTCTGTGTGCAACATTATAACCTTCAGCTGTATCAATGTAAACCTGATAAAGGGACGCGAGCTAGTGACCACAAGATGGCAATAGCGAGCGTCCAGCTCTCATGGCTCAGATTCACCTGGATCAGCAGCGCGGGAAGATTCCCGCCACCTCTTCACCTGGACAAGAAGGGCGTGACCGTCTACGACGTCACGCAGGCAGCAACCAATAGTCTGTCGACGAGCCACTTTCAAATGTATAGCCAGCTGTATATATTGAGCTACCCATCCGCCATTACCACATGTTCCTCCAGATCATCATGCAATAAACCTGTGTTAAGCCAACCCTTCGGCTGTTTCATTGTCTTTGGTCCCTTACACTAAATTGGCGACGAAGGTGGGATCATGGCAGCCCACGGGACCAAGACATGTGCCGGTTTCGAAATCAGGAAACCGGGCGACTGGGAGATCTTCGAAATGGACTTCCAGGCAGCACTGATTGAGTCCGAAGTCACGGAAGAGGCAAAGAAGAGGGCCATCTTCACCAGGATGCTCGGACAAGAAACCAAAAGGACCTTGGTGGACCTGATCGCACCGAGGAGGGTGAGCGAATTCAAGGCCAAGGAACTCATGCAGATGCTGCGTGAGCACGTCCGGCCCGCCACGGCGATGTTTCCCGCTCGGAGTGCGTTCTGGAGGCGAGTCCAAGCGCCCTGGGAGACGGTCGCCGCATTCGTGGCGGCCCTGCGGCTGGCGGCCGGCCCGTGCAAATGGGAGAATGTCGAAATCACCCTCCGGGACTGTGTGCTGTGCGGCCTGAACGACGCCGAAACCCAGCGCACATTAATGAACCAAGAGCCGCCTCCCACGTTGCAGGAGGTCATCAGAGCGGCACAGGCCGCGGAAGCTACAAAGGCTGGGGTACAAGAACTCCAGGACTGGCGGCCGAGGTCGAGCAAGGCAGAGACTCCGGTACATGCAGCCCGGCGAGCTTCGAGGTCGTCCGCAGAGAGCAGCGACGACGAGGACGTCCGGAGGGTCCGGAAAGAGAGCCGGCGGTGCGACGGCTGTGGAGCGGCCCACGACCGCGTAAAATGCCCGTTTCGGAAGGCCGAGTGTCACAACTGTGGCCGCCGCGGGCACATCGCCAAGGTGTGCAGGAAGAGGCGCGAGACCCGGAGAAGCTCGGCAGACCGTTCCGCGGGACAAGACCGCTCAGCGAGACCCAAGGACGGCGCTCAGGCCACGCGGAAGCAGGACGGCGTGGGCCGCATCTCCGACGGCAGCGAGGACGACGCCCCAGTATTCAGCGTGTCCGTAGGACACCCCCGCTACTTTGTTGAGGTACTAGTTCAAGGGGTTCCCATTAGGATGGAAATTGACTCGGGGTCCTCATATTCAATCATTTCCCAGAGGGAGTTTTTGAGAACTGCCCCCCACAGGCGACCCAAGCTCAAAGCGTTGAGGTCCACACTACGGGACATGCAAGGGAACAGCATTCCAGTGTTGGGGGTTGGAGAATTTCAGGTTAAATTCAAGAAGCACGCCGCGTCTCTCCCTCTAGTCGTGCTTAAAGGGGGGGATTGCAGCCTCCTCGGGACTCAATGTTTCCAGCCCCTGGGTTTGTTTATTGGGGGGTGCACGCCGTTGGGTTGCACACCGTTGGGACTGACCCGATTCAGGAGGTGTGCGAGGCGCACCCCGAAGTTTTCAAAAAGGGACTGGGGAAATTCAAGGGGCCCCCAGTGACATTCGACCTGGACCCGGAGGTCCGCCCAATTCGACTTAAACCACGCCGGGTGCCGTTCGCACTCAAGGACAAGATAGAGGTGGAACTGGACAAATTGGTGGGCCAGGGAATCCTTGTGCCTGTTGATTCTGCGGAGTGGGAAACTCCAATTGTAACCGCACTAAAGGCCAATGGGGAGGTCCGCATATGCGCCGATTACAAGTGCACCATCAACAAGGCGATCCGCCCGAATGCGTATCCGGTGCCGGTAGTCAGCCATCTGCTGGCCAGGTTACACGGGGGAAAGTGTTTCGCTAAGCTCGACTTAGCACAGGCCTACCAGCAGCTTACGGTGTCCCCTGCCGCAGCTGCTGCGCAGACCATAGTCACCCATAAGGGGGCGTTCCAGGTGACGCGCCTTCAGTTCGGCGTAAATTCGGCACCTGGAATTTTCCAGTCACTCGTGGAACGCCTCCTGAAGGGGCTAGAGGGGGTGTTGCCTTATTTTGATGACGTGTTAATAACGGGGGGAGTCTGGTCGAATTGGCCAAGAGGTTGGGGAAGGTCCTGACAATATTCGAAAAAGCGGGGTTGAGACTGCAAAAGGACAAATGCGTCTTATTCGCGACCGAGGTTGAGTTCCTAGGGTTTTGTGTGACTCCTGAGGGGATAAAACCATCCAAATCCAAGGTGGCCGCCATTAAGAAAGCCCCCCGCCCCACCTCCAAGCCCGAGCTGCAGTCGTTCCTAGGGCTGCTCAACTTTTACCACTCCTTCCTCCCCCGGAAGGCAGCAGTGGCTGAACCACTACACAAACTGCTAAAGAAAGACCAGACATGGAAGTGGGGCGAGGACCAAGAAAGGGCATTCAGTGAGCTAAAAAATCTCCTAGTGTCTGATGCCATACTGACCCATTTCAACCCCAAACGCCCGGTAGTCCTGACCTGTGATGCATCCCCGGTGGGGGTGGGGGCGGTGCTGTGCCACGTGCTGGAAGACGGAAGGGAGGCCCCGATAGCATTTTACTCCAGGTCCCTGTCCCAAGCGGAGAGAAATTATGCACAGACAGACAGGGAGGCACTAGCGATAGTTGCAGGGACGAAAAAATTTCACGATTTTCTGTATGGCCGCCCCTTCACCATTGTAACGGACCACAAGCCCCTGCTAGGCATTTTTACCGCAGATAAGCCCACGCCACAGATCCTGTCCCCGAGGATGCTCAGGTGGGCTATTTTTCTCAATGCGTACCAGCACGCGTTGGTCTACCGGCCCGGGAAAGAGATCAGCCATGCGGACGCTCTATCAAGGTCTCCCCTCCCCCTGACGCCCAGCCAGGTGAGCAAGGGGGAGCGAGACCATCAAGTTCTTATGATAGAGGTGCTGGATTCGCCCCCCGTAATGCCCGCCGACATTGCCAAAGCAACAGAAAAGGACAAGACGTTAGCGGCAGTTAGCTCCTGGGTGCAGAAAGGGTGGCCGGCGTCCTCCCCAGCGGAGGAGTTTGCCCCATTTTTCAGGAAAAAGTTAGAGCTGTCCCTAGAGAGGGGGTGCCTTTTGTGGGGGCAGCGGGTGGTGATTCCCACTTCCCTTCGGCCGCGGGTGCTCAAACTGCTGCACGTCAGCCACCCCGGCATCGTGCGATCCAAAGCGCTGGCCCGGAGCTACTTCTGGTGGCCCCAGTTGGACGCCGACATCGAGCACATGGTCGGCACTTGTGAAAGTTGCCAATGCTCCAGACCAGAGGAGGCCCGCCTTCCCCACAGGGAGTGGGACGCGGCTAAGGGGCCGTGGTCCCGGGTGCACATTGATTTCGCGGGCCCGTTCAGAGGCACCCTGTTTCTTCTTGTCGTGGACGCCTTCTCCAAGTGGTTGGAGGTTATCCCAGTCACGAGCACCTCCTCGGCCCAGACCATTAAGCATTTGCGGAGGCTCTTTTCCACGTTCGGCATACCCGACACATTAATTAGCGACAACGCTAGTTGTTTCACGTCCTCCGAGTTTAGGGCATTCATGGAGATTAACGCCGTTCGGCATATCACCTCCGCCCCGTTTCACCCAGCCACCAATGGTCAAGTGGAGCGCCTCGTCCGCACCACGAAGGACGTGTTGCGGCGCATGGGCCCCGGGGATCTGAACCTACAAGTGTGTCAGTTTCTGCTAGGGTACAGGGTGACCCCGTTGGCGTCAGGATACTCCCCCGCAGAGCTCTTAATGCGTAGGAAACTGACCACCATCCTTACTAGGCTAGACCCCACGAGGGTAGAGGACAAAGGAAGGAACATTGGGCTAGAGGCCACAAAGAGTTTCAGTGTAGGCGCCCCCGTGCATTGCAGGAATTACGCCAGCACGGGCCCAGCCTGGGTACCGGGCGTAGTTGTGGAGCAAACCGGCCCCGTGTCGTACCACGTGGAAACCAGCACAGGGCTACTGTGGAGGCGGCACGCGGACCAGCTCCGACGCAGGGTCCCCGATGAGCAGAGCACAGACCAAACAGAGAAAAAATCAGCGTTAGGGTTCTCCCCCACCCGTTCAGCCCAAGGGGGAGGAAAAGGGGGCCGCGGGTCCCCACCAAGGGGGGAGGGGGATGTTCTCGTAGATATCCTGAGGGATCTTTCTGAGGAGGAGGAACCCGACCCCATACATATCTCGCGGAATTCCCCCACAAATGCGGATACCCCAACTGAGTTAGAATTTGATTTTCAGAACCGGGGAGTTTTTCGGAGTGGTCCCCCACCCGTCCAAGCGAGAAGAGGGGTTTTTCGTTAGCCCCGATTGCCCCCAGTCTGCCCACAATGGAGTTCTTCCCTTCCCCTAAGGCCGCCAAACCGCGGCAAGCCACTAACGAGTCTCCCTCTCCCATTACAGGACAAGGGACCAGGGAACAAAGAAGCAGTAGCGCCCCCGGGGGGGGTCAGCCCTCATCACGGCCCAAACGCACATGCAATAAGCCATCTTGGCTGAGAGACTTCGTCTCATCCTAGGGGGGAGGGATGTTGTGTTCTGTAAAGCTGTGCCTTTAACAATGTACCTTAGCCATGTGGTAACAATGTAACCTTTCTGTGTGCAACATTATAACCTTCAGCTGTATCAATGTAAACCTGATAAAGGGACGCGAGCTAGTGACCACTAGATGGCAATAGCGAGCGTCCAGCTCTCATGGCTCAGATTCACCTGGATCAGCAGCGCGGGAAGATTCCCGCCACCTCTTCACCTGGACAAGAAGGGCGTGACCGTCTACGACGTCACGCAGGCAGCAACCAATAGTCTGTCGACGAGCCACTTTCAAATGTATAGCCAGCTGTATATATTGAGCTACCCATCCGCCATTACCACATGTTCCTCCGGATCATCATGCAATAAACCTGTGTTAAGCCAACCCTTCGGCTGTTTCATTGTCTTTGGTCCCTTACACTAAACCGTATTAGCCCCTACCTCTTTCCATATCTTTCATGTTCAGGGAATGAAGAAGCAGATGAGTGAAGTAGTGAAATTCAGCTCTTTAATAGTGGAGTTTGAACACAGTTTGGATGGGGCAAAATTCTGACTTATATACACTAGAAACAGTAACAGTAACAATAATACAACAAGCTCATTGGCTAACAGAGTGTGCACATTTTTGATCCACTTATTTGCATAAGAATAGATACATGAGAAAAGATACATTCCACTCCTATAAACAGTAACAGTAACAGTAATACAACAAGCCCATTGGCTAACAGAGTGTGCACATTTTCAATCCACTTATTTGCATAAGAATAGATACATGAGAAAAGATACATTCTGCTCCTGTCAGAAAACACAGTTAACATACATAACATTCTTTCCCCCCCCCCCCTAGGTAAAAACAAAATCCTTTAACCAGGATGGCGGTCTAGTTTCCCTTCTGAGTCGGATGCTTGGCTGAGCTGGCTCAGGGGCTCGTAGGATGTGCGACCCGACTGGAGTGAGGGATTGACCAGAGGGGGAGGATTGTAAACCCAAATTTAAGCCCCGTTTGTCAGGTGGGGGAGCAGGGGTTCACTCAAAACCAAAATCTAATTCTGTGGATGAATAAGAGAATTCAGGGTCCCTCCTGTGTGTACTAAGAGTGGAGGGTGAGTCCAAGCAAAATTGGTCATCATCAATAAAGGAATCCAGAGTGCTAGGCTGGGACAGTGTAGGGGTACACCTGGCCGGAATAGAGAAGCATTCCACAAATTCTCCTTGAAATCAGTTCCTAGAAGATGCTTCTGGGTCAATGTTGGCTGGCTGCTGACTATTACCTCTGCCCCCTGGGTTTAAATGGGTGGGGGCCAATCCTAGCGTTGAGTGTTTGTATTCGTCTTGTGGGTCCAGGATTCTGGGTCTCAATTGATCCGCGTGCCTCCTCCAGATCATACCAGTGGCTGTTTCGATTCTGTAAGAAACAGGACCAGTTTAATCGATCACAAACCCAGGCACCCACGTAGGGCCAACAGCTGCATAATTGCGGCAATGTACAGGGCCTCCGGATGAGAAACCCTTCTGGTGTTGCATTGCTATATTTGTGCCTTTGTCCTCTACCCTAGAGGAATCCAATCTGTCCAGCAAGGATGACAGTTTCCTTCACTGGAGCAATTCAGCAGGGGACAGCCCTGAGGAAAGGGGGGTGAGCCTATATGTGAAAAGAAACTGGCATGACTGGAGCTCCAAATCCCCTTCACCCATACGCCAAAGCACGTCTTTAGTTGTGTGCACCTGCCGCTCTACCTGGTCATTGGTGGCTAGGTGGAATGGGGCAACAGTGGTGTGCCTAATTGCATTCCTTTCCATGAAGGATTGGAATTCTGCAGATGTGAACGTGGACGCATTCTCGGACACCAGCACATCTGGAAGTCCAAATGCTGCAAACAGCCTTCTTAGGAGCATTATCGTGGAGGCTGAAGTGGTATTAGGCACCCTAATCACTTCCAGCCACTTAGAGAATGAATCCACAACCAACAAAAATAGGGCACCCCTAAATGGACCTGCAAAATCTATGTGCAACCTGGACCACAGGCCCTGAGCAGAATCCCATTCCAGAGAGGGAAGGTGGGATTGCTCTGGGCAAGAGGATTGACATCTGGCACAAGTGCTGACCATTTGTTCTATGTCTTGGTCCAGTTGAGGCCATCAAAAGTGCTACGGGCAAGGGCTTTGGAACGGACAATTCTCGGGTGATTTGTGTGAAGTAGATGTAAAACCTTTTTCCTGAGAGTGACAGAAATGACCACCCACTGGCCCCATAGAAGGCAAACTCGTTTCACTGACAATTCCAAATGCTTGCGGTGGAATGTTCTGAATTCCTCAGCTAATGGAGAGACAGGCCAGCCTTTTTGTACCCATGACCTTACTTTAGTCAATGTTACATCCTTGGCCATAGCCTTGGCTATATCTGAGGTGATGACTGGGGGTGAGTTGAAAGCCTAAATCATAAGGACCTAGTGGTCGCTTTCGATCTTGCAATCGGCTTCCCCTACCCCTGGCAGTGGAGAACGTGTCAGGGCATCAGCATGGCTGATGTTCTTGTCGGGCCTGTGCACCAAAGTAAAATCGTATGCATTTAGGAAAATTGCCCAACGCAACATCCTTGGGGACAGAATTTGAGGTGTGGGCTTCCCATTCACAAAGATTCCAAGGAGGGACTTGTGGTCAGTTACGATGGTAAAAGGTCTTCTGTAAAGATAATCGTGGAATTTCTTAGTGCCAGCCATGATTGCCAACAGCTCCCTGTCTGTCTGAGCGTAATTTTTCTCAGGCTTTGAGAGCGAACGGGAATAGAATGCTACGGGGGGCTTCCCTCCCTTCACTTAGTACATGGCATAACACAGCTCCCACCCCCACAGGCGATGCATCACACACAGGTACAACTTCCTTGTTAGGATCAAAATGAGTTAATACAGCATCCAAAGATAGCAGCCTTTTAAGTTCTAGGAACGCTTTCTCCTGGCAATGGCCCCAGTGCTAAACAGTATCTTTCTTAAGAAGGCGATGTCATGGTTTGGCAACTGAGGCTTTGCGATGGAGAAAAGCATTATAGAAGTTTAACAATCCTAGAAATGATTGCAATTCGGCTTTACATTTCGGCCTGTGTGCATTTCGCACGGCCGCCACCTTAGAGTCAAAGGGCATGATACCTTGGGGTGTAATTTACCCCAGGAACTCCACTTCCTGTGCCAAAAACACACATTTGTCTCTTCTGAGACATAGACCAGCCCTCTCAAAATGTGACAGGACTCAATTGAGCCTGGCCGCTAGTTCAACTGTGTCCTTAGTGGTGATCAAGACATTGTCAAAATATGGCAGGACACCGGGCAAACCTTTCAAAATACGTTCTACAAGAGTTTGAAATATTTTGGGGGCTGCATTCACCCCGAATTGTAGTCAAGTTACCTTAAATGCCCCCCTACGCGTTACTATGGTCTGGGCTATGGCAGCAGCAGGAGACACAGTCAATTGTTGGTAAGCCTGGGCAGGGTCAAGTTTTGCGAAGCAATTTCCTCCATGCAAGGAGGCAAGAAGGTGGCTTACCACGGGCACAGGATATGCGTTCGGGCGAATACCTTTATTGATGGTACACTTGTAGTCAGCGCATATCCTGACCTCCCCGTTACTTTTCAAAGCAGTCCCTAATGGTGTCTCCCACTCTGCGGAGTCCACTGGCACTAGGATGCCCTGCCCCACCAGTTTGTCCAGCTCGGCTTCTATCTTCTCCTTTAAAGCAAAGGGTACCCGGCGTGGCTTCATCCGTATGGGCCGGATGGTTGGGTCAAGCTCAAAGTCCACAGGGGGTCCTTTGTATAACCCTAAACCCTTTTTGAACACCTCAGGATGTGCAGCACAAACGTCCCGGATTGGGTCAGCATCTATTAGGTGAATGCCAGAAAGCCGGATTCCCAGGGGCCTAAACCATTGGCTCTCAATAAGACAGTTAGTGCCCTGCTTAACTACAACCAATGGCAAGGAGGTGCGAATGTTTTTGAATTTCACCAAGAAATTTCCCACCCCCAGGACCGGAATCTGGCAACCTTGCACATCCCAGAGGGAAGTTTTAAAAGATTTGAGCTTGGGCCGAGAGGCCAGGGGAATTCTCAAAAACTCCCGCTGTGGGACTAGGAAAAGGTAGTACCTGAGTCCACCTCCATCTTGAAGGGGATGTCCTGCAGGCTCAGGTCTGCGAAGAAACGCTAGCTGACAATGCCCACTTGGCACGGCTCGGGTGACACTTTGGCGCTGGATGTTTTGTGGTGATGACTCTTCTTGGACTCAGGCACTGGAGTTCTTTGCTTTCGCTGTCGGCATACTTTAGCAATGTGCCCTCGTCGCCCGCAGTTGTGGCATTCTGTGGTGTGGAAGTAGCACTTCCTGTGGTCATGCCGGGCTCCGCAGCCATCACACTTGCAAAGGAATTTCTTCTCCCGATCGTCACAGTGCTCTCGGTGCTTTTGTCGGACCGCTCGGACTTCTCCCTCTGCATCGCTGGACTCTGATGAAGAGGTGGAACCAGGCGATGCTGAGGAGGATGAAGATGAATTTTGCTGAGCTTGCACAGCTGAGTCAGTGGCACTGGTGGTGGAGTGGCGATGCTGGAAAAGCTTGATGCTGGACTGTGCGGCCTCAGATGATACCGCCTCTTCTAGGACAGCCTTGAAAGTTAGCGTCTTCCTGATCATGAGGCGACATTGAGCATCTTCGTCCCTCATGCCGGCCAGCAGACAGTCCCAGAGTGCTTCTTCGATGTGGTCCCACTTGCACAGGGCGGCAGCAATGCGCAGAGCGGCGGCGTAGTCTGCAATGGACTCCCCAGGTCACTGCTCCCTTCTGTGGAAGGCCATCCTGGCCGGGAAGATCGAGACCTCTGGCTGCAGGTGTTTCCTCAGTGCGGACAATATTTCTGTGAGCGGCACCACATCCACGTCCCTTGGGAGAACGAGGTGGGTTGCCAGCTCAAGTATGTCAGAACTGCACTGAGCGAGGAAACAGGAGCGCTTCTGGTCTTTATCAGTGATCTTCTGCAAGGCCATTGCGTGGCGGAATCAGCGTTCATATGTTGCCCATTTCTCTGGACGTGCTGGGTCAAATGGGCCGATGTTGCTGCCGTGTGGGGACGCCATCCCACCTTTGTCGCCAGTTTTGTGTTCAGGGAATGAAGAAGCAGACAAGTGAAGTTGTGAAATTCAGCTCTTTAATATTGGGGTTTGAACACAGTTTGGATGGGGCAAAACTCTGACTTATATCTATACCTATAAATCTGTGCATTAACCATTGGAATGTGACAAAGGATGTTGCACCAGGCCCCACTAGCCCCGACCAAGCCTCCCTGCACTCACCCAAACCGGGTTCGCAGGTAACTGTCGGGTTGAGAAATGTGGCAGTGGGGCAGGAGCCCCCCCGAACATGAACAAAGAAAAAGGACTTCAATTCCCAGCGTCCTTTGCACTGTGCAACCCCTCAGCCAATCAGGCTGAGGGATACGAGCACAGAGAAGGCTGGGAATGCACGCTGACTTTTAAAAAAACGGTGGGAGCCGGAGGGAAAGACTTTGAGAGACCCAGCTGGAGGGAGCCAGGAAAAGATGAGGGTTAGGTAAGGGTTAGGGGTGGGTGAGGGAGGCAATGAAAGGTGCTGGGTCCAGAAGGGTTGGGGGGACAGACCCCTTTTGTCCCCCCAACCCTACCAAACCCAGGGGACCAGGAAGAGGAGATCGAATACACCCCCCCCCCTCCCAAACACTCTGTTTTAAAAGAAAAAAAGAGCTTGGTTTCTTCTCTTTAATAACGGGGTGTCCTGCGGGGGGGGGGAATCCCCTCTCTGCAGGGTCCCCTGGCTCTGGAAGGGTTTGGGGGACAATACACACACACACACACACACACTGCTTCTCTTTCTCTTTCTCTCTCTCTCTCTCACACACACACACACACACACACACACACACACACACACACACACACAACACTCCTGCCTTGCCAGGAATTTTTAATGTGTGTGTTGGTGGTTGGAGTGGTATTGTATGGGTAGTGGTGGTTGTGCACACCCAAAACCACCCCTAACCACCAACACACCTCTTTTTTACATAAATTACCAAAAAAAATATCCCTTACAACACAATTTAAAACAGCCCGACTCTTTACCAACATTAAGAAAAAAAAACCTTCCAAAACCATTTAAAACAGCCCAGCACCGCCGGGCAAAATCTGCTAGTACACTATAAACAGTAACAGTTACAATAATACAACAAGCCCATTGGCTAACAAAGTGTGCACATTTTCAATCCACTTATTTGCACAAGAATAGATACATGAGAAAAGATACATTCTGCTCCTGTCAGAAAACACAGTTAATATACATAACAATATCTCACAATGATTTGCTTAGTAGGGATTGGCTTCAGGCATCCAGTAATAATTCTGCAGATTTCACTCCCTGCTTTTCAGAGTCTGAAGACCAGACTGGTGTATTCGACTGTGAAGTAACATAGATCCAAGGCTGTAGGTCTTAATGGTCCCAACTTAGTGTCCCAACTCATTCCTGATAGCTTGCCAAAATTATTTTTCCTTTCAGAAACCTTTTGCTTTGCATTTTGGCATGTTTTTAAATAGATCAGTGTAGGATCCCAAATAGCACTCTGGTGTTTTTTGTTATTTAATTTAATTTAATTTAATTTAATTTTCGTGCTTATATGCCGCCCACTCAGGGAACCCAACAGGGCGGCTCACATAGCAGTCAAGCAAAACCACAATAGATACACAGTCACAAATACCGTATTTTCCGGCGTATAAGATGACTGGGCGTATAAGATGACCCCCAACTTTTCCAGTTAAAATATAGAGTTTGGGATATACTTGCCGTATAAGACTACCTCTCTTCCAATGCACACCAAATAAAAATTAACCCACACTCAACCTGAAGACGCGCAGCCCTCCGAGTCGAATGGGCAGGTTCTGGTGGAGAGCCAATCCACGCTCACGTTCTCCTCCTCGAGGTACAGGAAGATGTGTGCAGCTTGCTTCCCCTTGCTTCATACTCCCCGCACAGAGCAGGGACTCGGCCGCAGCACCCCCCACCATATGCACCGGACATATGAAGCAAGGGGAAACAAGCTGCAGTTAAGTAACTGTCCTATAAGACGACCCCCGACTTTGGCACAGATTTTTCGGGGTTAAAAAGAGGTCTTATACGCCAGAAAATACAGTATATAAAAACAGATAAAAACCACCCCTATTAAAACCCACACACTCCACTCCATTCATAACTTTTTTAGTTTCTGAAATCAAAGACTAATCACTGACTGGCCAAAATAATTTCTTCACTTTAAGTATTTTGTTATTGATACAGGTGACTATTTTTGTGGTTAGACCTTTGAGATCGTTGGTCCTACACACTAGGGCTACAGATCCTAGCTCTGTGTTAAATCCCTGATGTCTTCTTTATAGTCCTTTCAGCATCAAGTGAACCCCTTTATGTTCCACTAGGACTGGTCCAAGCTATTTTCATACCTAAGGCTCAGGTACAAGCATCACCCTTTATAGAAGAATATTACTTTGTAGTGAGGAACAGGAGGCCTGGTGGCTGTTACGTATGTTAACTGTGTTTTCTGACAAGAGCGGAATGTATCTTTTCTCATGCATCTATTCTTATGCAAATAAGTGGATTGAAAAATGTGCACACTCTGTTAGCCAATGAGCTTGTTGTATTGTTGTTACTGTTACTGTTTATAGGAGCAGAATGTATCTTTTCTCATGTATCTATTCTTATGCAAATTCTTTACCTTGGTACATGGGCCCAGCAAGGATATCAGCCATGCTGATGCCCTGTCACGTTCTCCACGGACAGGGGTCGGGGAAGCCGATTGCGAGATCGAAAGCGACCACCAGGTCCTCATGATTGAGGCATTCGACTCACCCCCAGTCATCACCTCAGATATAGCCAAGGCTACGGTCAAGGATGTAACATTGACTAAAGTAATGTCTTGGGTACAAAAAGGCTGGGAGGAATTCAGAACATTCCACCGCAAGCGTTTGGAACTGTCAGTGGAATGAGGTTGCCTTCTATGGGGCCAGCCGGTGGTCATTCCTGTCACTCTCAGGAAAAAGGTTTTACATCTACTTCACACAAGTCACCTGGGAATTGTACGTTCCAAAGCCCTTGCCCGTAGCTACTTTTGGTGTCCTCAACTGGACTACGACATAGAACAGATGGTCAGCAATTGTGCCAGATGCCAATCCTCTCGCTCAGAGCAATCCCACCTTCCCTCTCGGGAATGGGATTATGCCAAGGGGCGTGGTCCAGGTTGCACATAGATTTTGCAGGTCCATTTAGGGGTGCCCTATTTTTGTTGGTTGTGGATTCATTCTCTAAGTGGCTGGAAGTGATTAGGGTGCCTAATACCACTTCAGCCAGCACGATAATGCACCTGAGAAGGCTGTTTGCAGCATTTGGACTTCCAGATGTGCTGGTGTCCGAGAATGCGTCCACGTTCACATCTGCAGAATTCCAATCCTTCATGGAAAGGAATGCAATTAGGCACACCACTGCCACCCCATTCCACCCAGCCACCAATGGCCAGGTGGAAAGGCAGGTGCGCACACCTAAAGACGTGCTTCGGCGTATGGGTGAAGCGGATTTGGAGCTCCAGTTATGCCAGTTTCTTTTCACATATAGGCTCACCCCCCTTGCCTCAGGGCTGTCCCCTGCTGAATTGCTCCAGCGAAGGAAACTGTCATCCTTGCTGGACAGATTGGATCCCTCTAGGGTAGAGGACAAAGGCACAAATATAGCAATCCAACACCAGAAGGGTTTTTCGTCCGTTATGCAGCTGGTGGTCCTATGTGGGTGCCCAGGTTTGTGATCGATCAAACTGGTCCTGTTTCTTACAGAATCGAAACAGCCACTGGTCTGATCTGGAGGAGACAAGTGGATCAATTGAGACCCAGAGTACTGGACCCACAAGACGAATACAGACACTTAACGCTAGGGATGGCCCCCACCCATTTAAACCCAAGGGGCAGAGGTAATAGTCAGCAGCCAGCCAACATTAACCCAGAGGTGCGTTTTAGGGACCGACTTCAAGGGGAATTTGTGGAATGCTCCCCTACTCCAACCCAGTGTACCCCTATACTGTCCCAGCCTAGCACTCTGGATTCCTTTATTGATGATGACCAATTTTGTTCAGAGTCGCCCTCCACTCTTAGTACACATAGGAGGGACCCTGAGTTGTCTTATTTATCCACAGAATTAGATTTTGGTTTTGAGCGATTCCCTGCTCCTCCATCTGACAAATGGGGTTTAAATTTGGGTTTACAATCTTCCCCCTCTAGTCAATCCCCCACTCCAGTCGGGTCGCCCATCCTACGAGCCCCTGAGCCGGCTCAGCCAAGCGTCCGACCCAGAAGGGAAACTAGACCATCATCCTGGTTAAAGGATTTTGTGTTTACCTAGTGGGGAAGAATGTTATGTATGTTAACTGTGTTTTCTGACAGGAGCAGAGTGTATCTTTTCTCATGTATCTATTCTTACGCAAATAAGTGGATTGAAAATGTGCACACTGTGTTAGCCAATGGGCTTGTTGTATTATTATTATTGTTACTGTTTATAGGAGTGGAATGTACCTTTTCTCATGTATCTATTCTTATGCAAATAAGTGGATCAAAAATGTGCACACTCTGTTAGCCAATGGGCTTGTTGTATTATTGTTACTGTTACTGTTTATAGTGTATATAGGTCTGAGTTTTGCCCCATTCAAACTGTGTTCAAACCCCACTAATAAAGAGCTGAATTTCACTACTTCATTTGTCTCCTTCTTCATTCCTTGAACACGAAAGTGGCACAGTGGTTAAATTGCTGTCCTGCAACCAAAAGATTGTGTGTTAGATCCTGACCAGGGCTCAAGGTTGAATCAGACTTCCATTCTTCTGAGGTCAGTAAAATGAGTACCCAGCATGTTGGGGACAAAATGCTAATTAACTTGTGAACTGCCCAAAGAGTGCACTAAGAGATATGGGGCAGTGCAGAAGTGTGATTGCTTTGTTTCCTCCACACCACCAAAGCACAGCAAAAGAGCTGAGCAGATACATGGCAGATTGTATAACTGTAGCAGGTCCAGTTGTGTGTTCTCCAACACTTGTTTGCCATCCCTGACCCATCTACCCCCCCCAGCATCTGCTGCGGTGATGGCTGACTCACTCTGCCTAATGTAGAGATCACCCTCATATTCACACTGGAAGCAGAAACTTGGGAATCTCCTTTATAATGAATCAGACCATTTGACCATTGAGCCCAGTGTTGCCAACTCTTCTACTGGTAACAGTGGCTTACATGGATTTCAGTCATCAGCTCTACTTAGCTCCCTAAATTCATGGTGTGTTCAGGGTGGTTTGTTGGCTCATCCTGTTCTTTTAAAACAGAGATTCCCAACCTGCGGCTCATGGGCCGGATGTGGCCCACGGCACCATTTCATGTGGCCCACCACCACCTCCACACCAGGAAGTGCCATGTAGTGCAGGAAGGGCAAAATGACCATCTGGCCCCCCAAAAGCTTTCTGTGAGAGCATGACCTGGCACCCGGCTTAAAAAGGTTGAGAACTCCTGTTTTAAAAGATCTGCTTTTTTAATGTCATTTAAAAGCAAATCTAGCTTTTCATAGATGGCACTTTAAACAAATAAGTGAAATAAGTCCTGTCGTTCTCCCTGACTCTAAGTGTCTTTGTTTTGAGGATGGCACACCTCATAGAATCTATCCAAGCAAAATTCTGCTTGATTTAATATTTCTATTCATTCCCTTTTCGAGTAGCAAGCACTCAAAGGAAAAGAAATCTAACACAGAATGAGAAGGGAATATCAGAGAGTATTATGTGCATTTGAGAACTTTGAGATAATAAGCTGAAGCCTAAGTGCTTTGTTCAAGTGATGGCTGAATAGCATGGCGATTTCTCCATGTGCTTTTTATTCACTATACCATGACGGCAAGAAGTAGGACATTTTGTAAAATTACAGGAAAATGAAAAGTGTGTACAATTGTGCCTAGTACAATGGTGCTTTCCTGGGATCATTAAGCCTTCTTTCAGGCATGGTTTTGAAGGCTTCTACACAGGTGTAATGAGGTCCCATGTGACCTGGAAATATTCCACATCCTATCTGGCCTACAGCTAATGTCGAACTAAAAATGTTAACCTCTCTTGCCCTTTATGAAGAAATCATACTATTTCTTGAAAAAAGTTGGGCATTTCTAAAATAATAAACACAGAGAGAAATATGTCTCCCTCCTGGTTTTGTTGCAGGCAAACCTCTGCTTTTCTAAAATGTGTGATTGGAAACCCATAGTAAAGGTAAAGGTTTCCCTTGCTTGAAAGCCAGTCGTATCCGACTCTAGGGTTTGTCGTTCATCTCTGTTTCAAAGCCGAAGAGCCAATGTTGTCTGCTTCTGCAGATGTTTCCATGGTCATGTGGCAGGCATGACTAGACACCGGAGCGCACGGACAACTGTTACCTTCCCACTGAATTGGTCCTTATTTATCTACTTGCAATTTCTTGCTTTTGAACTGCTAGGTTGGAAAGAGCTGGGACAAAGACAGGAGCTCATTCCATCTTGCAGTACTCGGGAATCGAACTGTTGACCTTTCGGCTCCCAGTCAGTGTCTTAGCAAAAAAACTCACCAATATCCACTGGAACTGAAGATGAAAATCAGTTTTGCAGATCTGTATGCTAAGACAGTTTCCCAGAAAGACTGGAACTTACAGCAAGAAGTATGCTAAGATTGGAATGCCATGTTAGCAATAATAATCTCAAGAATTGAATGAAATATAGTACTCAAAAATAGTCTTAAGTACAAATCAACAGGAAAGATTTTAAAGGGAAACTCTATGTAAATCTCAAGCTTAATGGGGCAAATTTAAGCAGTCAATGTCTTAAACCAGCAACAGGGCAGAATTGGAGGGACTGTAGCCCTCCGGGTGTTGGACTGCATAGGCCAGATGTGCTCAAACTACGGTCCATGGACCAGATCCGTCCCCCAATACCAAATCATCCAGCCCTGCTGTCCTCATCACTCCCAGAAGCGGAAGTAAAGCGCATCTGTACGGGCGCATTTTACTTCTGCTTCTGGGAGTGGCGAGGAAGGCCAGATTCAGCCCATGAACCATAGTTTGGGCACCATAGTTTGGGCACCCCTGGATTAAGTAGAGAAAATGGCAGTTTAAAATCTATCTCATCCTGTTGCAAAACAGATTGCAAAGTGTGTTTTACTTCCACTTCCAGTGGGAGGAACCATGTGACCGGCCTGCTGAACCACGTGCCCGCCCCGCTGAACCACATGACTGGCCCATTGAACCATGTGACTGGCCCATGGCCCAAAACGTTTGGGCACCCCTGGCATAGGCCATGTTGGCAGTGGTGGATAGGATTTTAAGTGCAACATCTCAAGGGCCCTGCTTTCCCAACTCTGCCCTCAATGCTTGCAATGCAGTTCTAGACACAAAATTCAGATGAATTTTCACAAGTTTCTGCCAATAGCAGAGCAAAAGATCATTGCTGAGACAACATGGTGCCTTTTCAACTTAGAAGATGACAGACAGAGAACAAGATAGAAAGAATTAAACAAAGCAACTAAACTTTCAGAACAGTATTAAGTCCAATATTCTCCTCCTTCCCAGAACAATGTTATACTGTTTTAAAAGGGAATGTTGTGTGCATATTTCAAAAATGTTTCTATAATCTTAACCTGTAAAGAGAGGGGTTAACCAGTGGACTCCGGGAGCCCATGCCATCGGCCCCGGGAGTGGAGACAGGTGGGAGCCGCTGGAGCCGCCGCCGGAGCCGCCGCAGCTGCCTTCGCTCTCCGGGCCCGCCCGCCCGGAGAGCAGAAAAGGCCGCCGCCGCCGCCAGCCCCTCGAGGAGCTCCCTGTCTCGCCCGGGAGCCCATGCCATCGGCCCCGGGAGTGGAGACAGGTAGGAGCCGCTGGAGCCGCCGCAGCTGCCTTCGCTCTCTGGGCCCGCCCGCCCGGAGAGCAGAAAAGGACGCCGCCGCCGCCGGCCCCTCAAGGAGCTCCCTGTCTCGCCCGGGAGCCCATGCCATCAGCCCCGGGAGTGGAGACAGGTGGGAGCCGCCGGAGCCGCCGCCGGAGCCGCCGCAGCTGCCTTCGCTCTCCAGGCCCGCCCGCCCGGAGAGCAGAAAAGGCCGCCGCCGCCGCCGCCGGCCCCTCGAGGAGCTCCCTGTCTCGCCCGGGAGCCCATGCCATCGGCCCCGGGAGTGGAGACAGGTGGGAGCCGCCGGAGCCGCCGCCGGAGCCGCCGCAGCTGCCTTTGCTCTCCGGGCCCGCCCGCCCGGAGAGCAGAAAAGGATGCCGCCACCACCGGCCCCTCGAGGAGCTCCCTGTCTCACCCGGGAGCCCATGCCATCGGCCCCGGGAGTGGTGACAGGTGGGAGCCGCCGGAGCCGCCGCCGGAGCCACCGCAGCTGCCTTCGCTCTCCGGGCCCGCCTGCCCGGAGAGCAGAAAAGAACGCCGCCGCCGCCGGCCCCTCGAGGAGGTCCCTGTCTCGGCGGGAGCCCACGCCATCGGCCCCGGGAGTGGGGACAGAAGCAGCAGGACTTGGTCACCGCCTCCGGTCTCCCCTGCGGATGGGGCGGAGAGACCTCTGCAGCATCGGACACCACTTGAAAAGCCATGGAGGCGGCAGGACCTTCGTCACTGCCACTTTTTACTTTTGGACTTGTTGGGGCCGGAGAGAGATGTGTGATATGTTATTGCATTACTGAGATGTTACTGTGTTACTGTATTCTATTATATTGTGTACTGTATTTTTCCTGTATTGTATCATTGTTTGATATGTTGTGAGCCGCCCTGAGTCAGCGTATGCTGAGTGGGCGGCATACAAATCAAATAAATGAAATGAAATGAAATGAAATACACGTCTGCACCCGGCTATTGTATCCTGTACCGAGCCGCCTGCACTTGCTCGAACCCGGACCGCAGAGTGCTGTAACATTGCCGAAGCTGCCAGTGGGCCAACAGCCCCACGAACAGGAACAAAGGGAAACAACTTCAATTCCCAACATCATCTGCTCTGCGGCGCCCCTTCAGCCAATTAGGCTGAGAGGCGCAAGCAAAAAGAACGTTGGGAATCGCGGCAAGCCCAATTATAGTTGTTAAGGACAGCTGGGTTTCCAACCTGCCCTTTCTGGGTAAGGTTTTGGAGAAGGCGGTGGCGTGCCAGCTGCAGAGTGTCCTGGAGGAAGCGGATTATCTAGACCACTTTCAATCAGGATTCAGGCCCGGGTATGGTACGGAGACGGCATTGGTCGCACTGATGGATGATCTCTGGTGGGAGCGGGACGGGGGTTATCCATCCGTCCTTGCTCTTCTTGACCTCTCAGCGGCCTTCGATACCGTCAACCATATCCTTCTGGAACGGCTCAAAGGACTGGGGATCCAGGGCATTGTGTTGTCCTGGTTTTCCTCTTTTCTGGAGGGCCATACCTAGTCGGTGTGGTTAGAGAGTGAGAGGTCCAGCCCTAGGCTCCTCAAGTATGGGGTGCCTCAGGGCTCGGTGCTCTCTCCTCTCCTATTTAACATCTACATGAAGCCACTGGGTGAGATCATTCGTTCCCACAGGGTGCGGTACCATCAGTACGCGGATGACACTCAGTTGTACATCTCAGCCCGTGGGGACCCCAGTGATGCTGTTGAAATCCTATCCGGATGCCTGGAGGCCATTGGGGTCTGGATGGGGGCCAATGGGCTTCGGCTGAATCCCAGCAAGACAGAGTGGCTGTGGATAAGGGGCCCCGTGTTATCCAGGGAGTTACCATCTTTGGTACTGGATGGGGCTGTTTTGCCCCAGACAGACCCAGTGCGCAACTTGGGGGTCCTTCTGGACTCGCGGCTGCTGCTAGAAGAACAAGTAGCGGCTGTGGCCAGGAGGGCTTTTGCCCAACTTCGGGTGATTCGCCAGTTGCGCACGCTCCTGGACCGGGGCTCCTTGCTTATGGTCACCCATGCTCTGGTCACTTCCCGACCAGATTATTGTAATGCGCTCTACATGGGGCTGCCCTTGACGACCATTCGGAGGCTGCAGCTGGTCCAGAATGCGGCACCCGGGTGGTGATGGGATGTGGGCGATATGCCCATGCCTCACCGCTACTTCGGGAGCTGCACTGGTTACCAGTTTGTCTCCGGGTGCAATTCAAGGTGCTGGTTTTGACCTTTAAAGCCCTATATGGCAGTGGGCCAGGATACCTTAGAGACCACATCATCCCAAGAGTGTCTGCCCATCCAACCAGAGTGGACCGGAGGGGCTCTCTGATGGTGCCATCAGTTAGGGGTGCACATCTGTCCAGCACCCGAAGGAGGGCCTTCTCCGTGTCCGCACCAACTCTCTGGAACCTCCTGCCAACAGATCTAAGACTTCAAAGAGAATTGCTGCCTTTCAGGAAAGGATTGAAGACCTGGCTGGCAGGGCAGGTGTGGGGCCCGAATGGGAACACGGTCCCCGCCTGCTGGCTTATGTAAACAATTAAGAACTCTCTTCTTCTTTTTATAGTGGGTGGGATGGGTGGGTGGGACATGGGTCTTTTAAAGTGGGTGGGATATGGGTCTTTTAAAGTGTTTTTATGTGTTTTTAGAACTTGTTGTAATGCCGCCCTGAGTCGGGTTCTGCCTGAGTGGGCGGCATATATAAATATGACTATTAAATTAAATTAAATTAAATTAAATTAAATTAAATTAAATTAAATTAAATTAAATTGAGCCGCAGAAAAAAACTGCCACACAAACACAAACAAAACAAACAAAACTCCGAAGTCCCAGCGTCCTACGCACTGTGAGCACTTCAGCCAATCAGGCTGAAGGGCGCAAGTGCGCAGAATGCTGAAAAAGCCAGCGCGTGAAAAATAAAATGAAAACACGCCAGCCTCCCGCAACGGGAGTACAAGTCCGCCACAGCCGGACGCAGGACCTCACGGCCTCGCCAAAAAAACCCCAAAAAAACCCATGGCAAGACACCCACCAGCCTTCTTTCCCAGAGCAATGGGGAGAAGAGGGACTAACTCTCCTCCCCACTACCCCGCCGAAGACACAGCGAGACCACCGCCAGCCTCAAGGTCAGTTGAGCCGGAATGCAAAAAAATACAACCAGCAGGCAGCAGTTTGTCAGGGGAAGCACCCCCCCTGGCAGATGACTGGCTTCTGCCTTTGTACTTCCGACAGAGGTAATACAAAAGCAGCAGCCAGCAATCCGCAAGGAAGAACACCACCCCTTACGGATCGCTGCCTGCCAATCTTCTCCGGTTAGGTAAGCCAGGAGAGAAAGGAGACAGAGAGGAGAGAACCATCGTCAGGCAGATAGCTCTTCTCTGTCTCCTTCTCCCCCGCCCGACCTACCTAACGAACCTTACCGGGAGAAGAACAGGCTGACTGCCGGCTCCTCCTTTTCCCCATTGCTGCATTGAAACCAAAATTCGAATCAGCAATGGGGAAAAGAGGAACCGACAGGCAGCCTGTTCTTCACACAAAAATACACAACAACAACAACAAAACAAAACATTTAGCCAAAACTCCAAACACCAAAAATAATAAAACACAAATAAATAAATAAATAAACAAACACATTAACCAACAAAACAATAAACAAAAAAATCCACAAACAAAAACACCCAAAATACCATGAAAGCACAGAAAAAACACCTAACTACAACACGAAAATACCTAACTCAAACACCAAAAATACCACAAATTAAACAAATAATCACAAAAGAAATCAGAAACATAAAAACCAACCAGAAATAAACAAAAAAATTAAACACATCTAAAACCAAAAAAACCCACAAAAGAAAAAACAAAAACACCTACCAGTCCAACACCAAAAAAACTAAACCCAGATAAAAACACCCAGAGAACTGACCAGCACATCCTCCCTCCATGATTCCAGAACAGAAATGAAGAACAAAGACTATTTACCAGAAGAAGCCCCATCTAGAGGCCAGGAGAGAAAAAACAAGTCAAACAAAAAGAGAATCCAACACTATTACTAACAGCTCCACCTAGAGGCCACAAGAGTAAAAACAAGTAAGAAAAATAAGAAATAAATCCAAATCACAAATAAATCTAATAAAATAGATCAAAAAAAGTCACAAACCACAAATGCAAACCACCCTCACCCAAACCACCCTTAACCAAAAATAACCACACAAATAAAAACTGCCCGGCTGGACGGGCACAAATATGCTAGTTATAAATAGGAGAGGGGGAGACCACCCTGTAACCTCCCTCTACTTGAGCCCCAAGTCATGTGTGATATACAGTTGCCTTCTGTTCATGAACAGATGGAGACACCATTTTGTCCTTTATCTTGGGAAGCAAACAATTTGGGCTGGCCCTTTTGAATCTACAAGAAACCTATGGGGGGGGAGATCATTCGTTCCCACAGGGTGATGTATCATCAGTATGCTGATGATACTCAGCTATACATCTCAGCCCGTGGTGATCCAAGCAATGCAGTAGGAGTCCTATCCAGGTGTCTGGAGGCTGTTGGGGTCTGGATGGGGGACAACGGGCTACAACTGAATCCCAGCAAGACTAAGTGGCTATGGGTTGGGGGGCCCATGTTATCTCAGGAGCTACCATCTTTGGTTCTGGATGGGACTATTTTGCTCCAAACAGACCCAGTGCGTAATCTGGGAGTCCTCCTGGATTCGTGACTCCTGCTCGATGAGCAGGTGGCAGTCGTGGCCAGGTGGGCTTTTGCACAATTTCGTGTTATACACCAGTTACACCCACTCCTAGATCGGGACTCCTTGCTCATGGTCACGCACACTCTGGTCACCTCCAGACTTGACTATTGCAATACGCTCTACATGGGGCTGCCCTTGATGACCTTTCGGAGGCTACAATTGGTCCAGAATGCGGCTGCACAGGTGGTGATGGGGTGCGGGTGGAATGCCTGTGCCTCGCCACTGCTTCGGGAGCTGCACTGGTTACCAGTATGCCTCCGGGTGCAATTCAAGATGCTGGTAAATGACCTTTAAAGCCCTACATGGTAGTGGGCCAGAATACTTAAGAGACTGTGTCACCCTGAGAACATCTGTCCATCCCATCAGAGCAGACCGGAGAGGCTCTCTCATTGGGCCATCTGCTAGGGAGGCACGTCTCTCTCACACCAGAAGGTGAGCTTTCTCAGTGTCTGCTCCGGCCCTATGGACCCTCCTGCCAGTTGAGCTGCATCTCCAGACAGAGTTGCTGTCCTTCAGGAAAGGGCTAAAAACCTGGCTGGCAAAGCAGGTGTCGGGCACCAGCGATGTGGTGACCCCTGCCTGCTGGCTGATTTAGTAAGAACACTCTCTCCCTCCTTTTAATCTTTTTTAATGTAGGAGTGATTTTTGGTGGCAGTTTTAATGGGGTTTTTATTAGTTTTTAAAATGTGATTGGTTTTATTTTCTGTGAGCCGCCCAGAGTCTTCGGAGATGGGCGGCAATATAAATCAGAAAAATAAATGAATAATAAATAAATGTACAACAACAGGAACAGAGAGATTCTTTTCTCCACTCTGAAAAGCATGTGGTGGATGTATCCAGCATGGTTGTTTAACCTTTAAAAGCATTATTTGGGGGTGTGGCTAAGATGAGTACGGAGTAGCAAGTATATTGACCAGCTCGCACTGAAATGGGGACTAAATGTGGAATTATTTAAAAACTTGGAGGACTTGCTGATGCGAAAACAATTCATCCGATCCGCTGTAACACTGAGGTTTTGAAAAATATAAATACGGGCTCGGAGTTCAGAGAAGGAGGGGTGAGCGAGACGTGGCGTTCCGGAAGGGAGCCCTGAGTTTGGAGAAACATCGGACTTGATTTAATGTGGTCTCCAAGAGGAAGGTATTAAAATTAAAATCATCGAAGCGGTGGTCGCGGAAGAGAAAGGTCCTGGGTGTGGAGTCAAACGCCAGAAAGGACAAGTAAGTGCAGTGTGTGAGTGGAGGTGAAAGTGGGCGAAGAAGGAGAAATGGCAGCGGGTGATCGTAAAAACGAAAGTTAAAGAAAGTTAAGCAAATGCTGAAGAGGAACCCGAGCTGGGAGCTGGGAGCCGTGGAAAGTGGGTGAAACAGAGTGGAGGAGTTGGAGAGTTGCAGAGGGATACGAAGGAAAAAAGGAGGTTTTTGATGGATATTGAACTGGCTGGTGTGGTGTTGTGAGAGAGAGGGGGGCTTTTTCCATTCCGCTGCCATCGTTTTTGTGTGTTTGTGGTTTCGGAGACAAAAGAAGAGTATTTTTTGAGGACTGGAACAGCATAATATACATAAAAGAAAAAAAGCTACCCTCTGGACGCTGGAATTAGATTACAATGGGGCGATAATTGGAATACAATTTTGGATGGAGTTTTTGTTCTTTTTTCTTTTCTTCCCTCTCTCCGCTTTTGCTTCCTTGTTGTTTTCAGCCGGATTCAGACTCAGACGGATACAAACAGATACAGTCTTGTGATTGGGGCAGTGTGATTCGATACTTTGTGTTTCTTTTGTGGATTACAAGAGCCAGCCTTATTCCAAAGTTATAACTCTGATGCTTGCAGCACTGCTTCTCCTCTTTATATTTTGGAAGATAATTGGAAGATAATTGGACAGCATTACTCAAATGGAATCTTAGACTTTTTCATCTAAATTTGGAAGGCTGAAATTGACTTTGATTTTGGATTATAATAAAGTTGCACAAGGTTTTTATTTTTTGATTGATATAAAAAGGGTCTGCTGGGACTAATATTATACAAAGTGAGAGGTGTAATTTAGGAGTCACATTATTAGTCTAATTGATACTGGAGTTAGAGCAAGAGTTTGGGGACATAAAAGGAGTGGCTGCTTTGAAATTGTTAATTGACGCTACAATGGATAAATTCGTGAAAGGAAAAGGAAAAGAGGAAGAGGTGGTGAGATCTAAGAAAAAAGATAAGGCTGTTGTGGTAGATGCACCAACATCAACACCATCACCGGAGCCTGCAGCAATGGACCAAACACAATTAATGGTTGAGATGGGCAAATTGTTTCAGAAATTTGAACGAATGGAGGAGGCAAATGTGAAAGGCTTTTGGGAAATTAATGAAGCAAGGGGGAAAGATAAAAATGAAATTCTGGGAAAACAAGACAAATTGGTTACAATGTTTCAAGATTTTGCTCATAAAGTTGATTTCACTTTTCAAAAGTTGGAAACAAATGTTAATTTGATGCAAAGGGATATGAAATTGATGCAAACAGATATGAAGGGATTGCATGAGGAAAATAGAGAAGCTGAAAGTGGAGGTGCAAGAGAAAAGGATAGATATGGTGGAAGAGATGATGAGAAAGCAGAATATTGTGATACGCAAACTTTTGGGAAAAAACACCAGACCAGCTGAAGGATAGAATAATTGATTGGTTGAATAATTTGAAAATGGGGAAAGATTTTGTCAATGAAGATATTGCAAATGTTTATAGATTGGGGGTGAGAAGAGGAAGAAGTGCTCCGAGAAATGTTTTAGTCAAATTTGCAAATTGGGGGGATAAGTTAAAGGTGATGGCTTTTATAAAACAAGCTGGGTCTGGTGCTTGGAAAATTGATGGAAATGATGTGGAGGTTTACAATGATATTGCAGTCAATGAGCGTGTCTGGTGGTATAAAATGAAACCAGTAACCAAACTTTTGATTTCACGTGGGATAAAATACAATTGGAGATTTCCACAGCAGCTAAGATTTTTCCATGACAAGAAAATGCATACAATTGATACAGAAACAGATGCATTGGATTATTTGAGTTCAATTGAATTGGTTGATGTGTCTTCAAGAGAATGGCTGGCATTAAGGAAGGATTTGTTAGAGTCCGGAGGGATAAAAAGAGACTATGGAGGCACAGAACAGGAGGGAGCAACTGGAGGGAGGGAAGAGGGATCGAAGGTTGAGAAAGGTGCTGGAGAAGGGTGAAGTATCTGGAGGAGAAAGGTTAGGATAGATGGGTAAGGAATATAAAAGTCTTCAAAGTTTAAAAGAATAGTAAAAATTTAAATCTATTAGTGTAGAATATAGCGCTGGAGCATTGTCTTTTTTTATTCAGGTCACATCTTCCACGTTTCCCCCCCCTCTTTGGGTACAAAGGCGGCTTTTTTGGGTAAAGAGGTGGGGAGGGTAGAGATGAATGTTTTATGTAGTAGGTTTAGTCTTAATTGTGGGGTTGAATGTTTCACGCCGAATGGAGAAATCGGAGATTATAGAGGAGTGTTTTTGCTAATATCATGAGAAATATAAAGGTTCTAACATGGAACATGAAGGGTACAGGATCTCAAGTTAAGAGGAGAAGAATTGAATCAGCCTTAAGAAGGGATAGGCCAGATGTGGTCTTTCTTCAGGAAATTCATCAAAAATCTCAGGATACAAATAAGATATTTTTAAAATGGATGCAATATTATGAAAAATCATTTGGTACCTCAAAGGTAAGAGGGGTGGCTATTTTGATTTCGACTCAGTTGGGTTTTGAAATGATAAGTAGTATTTCCGATCCGGAGGGCAGATATCTGATAGTAAAAGGAAAGATTGATGAAGAAGAAGTAACATTGGTGAACATATATGCTCCAAATGATCAGCAAGAGGTCTTTCTAGAGAAAATGTACAAAATATTAGAGAAAGAGAGAACGACTAAAATGATAGTGGCTGGAGACTTTAACTTAATAAGGTCAAATTTAGATTGCACAAATATATTAAGATGTGGAAAAAGAACTAAGAAGCCGATTTTGGATAACTGGTTGGCTGCGCTAGGTTTGAAGGATACATGGAGAGAGTTTAAGGGGTCGGAAAGGGTTTACACTTATTTTTCACATGTACACAATTCATATTCCAGAATAGATTATATATTTGTAACAGAGAATATAATTAAAAGCATAGATGAGGTAGATGTAGGTATCTTCAAGGAATCAGACCATGCAAAAAATGAGGATAGAACTGAGGATAGAGGATCGGGAGGAAAAAAAAGAAGGGTCTGGAGATATGATGCTAAATTATATAAGGAACCTAAATTTAAAGAATAAATAATGGAGAATTTGAAGGAGAGTTGGTATTGGAATGATATGGATGAGGTGAATTTTAATGTGGTATGGGATGCCATGAAGTCGGTCTTTAGAGGGGAAAGTATTAAATTGGCTAGTATTAGGAATAAACAACGTAAAGTGGTACAGGATAAAATTGAGATTGAGATAAAACATTTACAAGAACAGCATGCAAGAATTAAGGACAAGAAGGTTTTTGATAACATACAAAGATTAAAGACTGAATTGATAGGAAAAGATATAGACAAGGTAAAAAGAGATTTGGTATATTTAAAAAGAGAATATTTTGAATATAGTAATAAGAACTCAAAACTATTAGCAAGGGCTGCAAAAGAAAAGAGAAAAAAAGAGAAATTGGAGTTTTGATTCGAAAAGATGGGGTCAGATTAATAGAACCGGAGATAAATGTAAAATTGCAAAAGATTTTTATCAGGAGTTATATGCAAAAAAGAAGATAGATGAGATGAAATTAAAAAAAAACAGTTGGAGAAACAAATAATTAATAAGATATATCAGGAACATAGGAATAGAATGGAAGATCGGATAACGGAAAAGGAAATAAAAGAGGTTATTGCTAGATTAAAAACAGATAAAGCGCCTGGAGAAGATGGATTACCGGCTGAGTTTTATAAGGAGTTTAAAGACTTAGTGGTCCCAAAATTGACTAAACTTTATAATTATATAATGGAAGGTGGACAAATTCCGACTTCATGGTATAGGACTATAATAGTGTTATTGCCAAAACCTGGGAAGGATTTGGAAAAAGTTGAATCGTATAGACCAATTTCATTGATAAATCAGGATGCTAAGATCTTCACAGCGATATTGGCTAATAGATTGAACAATTTTATGGGCAGCTATATAAATGAGGATCAGGTGGGTTTTCTGAAAGGTAGACATATGTCGGACTTGACAAGAAGAGTTATAGATTTAATAGATGTGGTTGGACAAACAAAATAAAAAGTAGGACTATTATCATTGGATATTTTTAAAGCATTTGATTATTTACAATGGGTAACAATCAATGAGATAATCAAATGCTATGGATTTGGAGACAAATTTAGGAAGACAATTGAACAACTATATCAGCAAGGTACCACAATAGTTAGAGTAAACGATGAGGACACAGAAGAAGTGAAATTAGAAGCAGGTAATAGGCAGGGCTACCCACTCTCTCTAATTTTATTTATCATGGCAATGGAAATGCTGGCAAAAGCTATAAGGGAAGATAATGAAATAGATGGGGTCTTAGGCAATAAGATAAATCTTTATGCGGATGATACTTTGATAATAACTAAACATCCTGTAAAGGCATTGGATAGAATACAAGGAGTTCGAATATATTACGGGTTTGAGAATAAATTGGGACAAATCAGAAATGATACTATATAATATGAGCAAAGAAGATCAACAAAAGATAAAGGGAAAGGGTAATTTACAAATTAAGGATAATTTGAAATATTTAGGGATAAATATTTCAAACAAAATTGAAGATCTTAATAAATTGAATTATGTAAGATTGAAAAAAGAAATTAAGGATAGAATACAGGGGTTACAAAAATTGAAGTTGTCCTGGTTTGGAAGAATAGCAATAAGTAAAATGATGTTATTACCAAGAATTAATTTTTTATTTGATGCACTCCCAATTCAACTTAAGGATAAGGAAATTAATGAGTTCCAAATAATGATTAACAGTTTTTGTAATGGGGGGGGGGAGACCCAGATTGGCTAAAAAGTTTTGGTACTTATCTCAGAAAGATGGCGAGTTAGGAATGCCAAATTTAATGACATATTATTGAGCTTTTCAAATTAAGAATGTTGTGAAGATCTTAGCAAGGGAAAAGGCAATTTGGGAAGAAATTGAAATAAAAGAACTTAGTTATGTGGGGGAAATAGTCTTTTTAGGAGGCGATATCGGGAAAGTAAATACTAAAAATAAAATGATGAAGACAATATTGGGAACATGGAAAAAAGTGAGGAAGGTGTTGGTACCAGATATTTCTCCTATTATTGAATTGGAGGATATTGCAATTTTTCCAATAAAAACCAATAAAAGGATTAAAGAAGTATTGGATAAGAATGAAGTTTTCCTGTTGAAAGTTTGGATAGGGGCTTGTAGAGACAACGAGAGAAAATAAATTTGTATGCACAATTGAAACTAAATTGGTTTCAGATAAAGATGGTAAACAAGTGGAACTGTAAATTTATGAATGAGGCTAGATTAGAAAGAGGGAAGACAGAGTTTGAAGATTTAGATTTGAAAATAAGAAAGGGACAAAGTGGTATAAAGGGGCTGGTGAGTAAAATATATACAATGATAAATAAGAAAGGTAATCCACAGGAGGAGCTGAAAGCGAGATGGGAACTGGATCTTGAGATAAAGATAGAGGATCGAAATTGGAAAAATAAATGGAAGAAAAGAATTATGAAAACTTTGTCGGTTAGAGTTAAAGGAGCACAATTATAAAATGTTGTGGAGATGGTATTTGACCCCAGTGAGACTGCATCAGAAAGATTTAAAAAAATGATAAAATGTGTTGGCGCTGTAAGAGTGCATTGGGTACATATGAACATATGTGGTGGAGTTGCAATGTGGTAAAAGATTTTTGGGAAGGAATTGAGAATGAGATAAGTGAATTTATGGGAACAAAAATCAAACTGAGTTCAAATGCCATTATGTTGACAGATGTGGAAGATATAAATTTAAGTAAAGATTTAAAAAGTGCTGTTAGAAATAATGCTGACAACAAGTAGATTGTGTATTGCGAGAAAATGGAAAAATGAAGTGATTATAAAAATTGAGGAATGGTATAAGGAAATGTGGGAATTAGCATTGAATGATAAGTTAACATATGAGATAAATATGAAAAAGAGTATTATTAAATAAAATAGATTCTGGAAGATTTGGAAAACCTTTGTGGATAACTCTTTGAAGGGAGAAGAGCTGAACAGACCTGCACCCGCTCACAAGGGCTTTTGGGAATGATTTCATAGTATTACTCCGTGCTCTCCAGGGCAATGTAAATAACAGAGGGTGGTTAGTTTTTTTGTTTTATTTTTATTTTTGGTTTAAACTTGTTATTCTTAAATTTTAGTTATGTTATTTTTGTATTGACATTATGAAGTAGAAGGGTGACTTGGTGGATACATGACATAATAGAGATTATGAAATGTATTTAGAGATGGTGAAAATTTAAACATCGATAAAAATTTAGTATTAAGGAGAGAAATGGAAGGGGGAAGTAATAAAATTCTGAGTCATAATTGAAGTATAGTGTTAAGTGGTTGGAATGATTTGTTGTTGTTTTTATTATTGTATGTGATTTGATGTATGTCTTTATATATTGTATCTATGTTAAAATTTAATAAAAAAATTTTTTTTTTTAAAAAAAAAAAGCATTTTTCTTTCCTGGCACATTGGTCTGTCCTCAATACATTATTTTAAAAAACAACACTGGTTAAGCAGAAGCATTTTGATGTAAGGCCACTGAACTCCATTTAAGAAGACTGGAACAAAGAATCTCAAAATTAAGCATGTGGTTTTGAGATATGCATTGTTCTCACTGACCAGTTTAGGGAAGTCACTTTCATTTCCACAGCATTATAGCACAAATAACATTCACAGAGCATTAATGAAGCAGGATGGAAGTGCACTAAAAATGGCAAAATGCTCATCTGATTTTCTTTCCCCACTCTATAATTAACAATTTTAAAACATCCATTTCCTAAACATTATGCACACCATAAATTATGAAGCTCACAGATTGGTGATTAAGAAAAAATTCTGAGCCAAGCAATGAATATATTTAATTCTTGTTTTAAAAATGTATGGTGAACACACTTTACAAGATTTTCACTTCTAAGCAAGCTACTGCTTTGTCCCTTCCATTTTGTATGAATCGTAGATAAGGCATGCAATGAATCTACCCAGGATAATATTACTGTTTAATTTATAAGCACTCTAGAAACATTATATATATATTTTGTATACCTCAAGCTAGATCCCCATATGGGTTTATTGTTTCTTCTGTGTTGCAGTCCACCATCATTAAAATCAATACAAACTGCAACCTCAGTCTTAGTGTAGTTTCAACTAGTAGTCATCTCTGTTTCTACAGTTTCAAGTATCCAGGGAAAGTCTTGTAATGTATAGGGTGGGAGCGATCTGTATTTTCAATTTATGTGATCTGTTTTAAATCTGGAGTAGTATAGGGTCACATATTTCTGAATTAAGGGTGTAAAATAGTTTTGCTTTTAAAAAAAATCATAACTCAAAAATCCTTTGTCTAAATGTCTGCTACAACTGTGCCAAATTTGGTGCTGATCTGAAGTTTAGTTGCAAAGTTTTAATTTTTCTTTTGGGCTGCACCATTTTAAGGATTGCCTTGTAGAATGCTAATTTGCTTTGCTGCACAGTAATTTCAGCCACCTGAAATCTAACCATATCAGAGAAAACAAGGAGCAAGATTCATGATATTGCAAAATAGCTCAAAACCAGAAGGAAATTTTAGTGGAGATATACTCTCATTTACTTCTATTTTCCCCCATTTTCCCAGTCTTATATGAGAAAGAGGAATGTTACATTCTTATTATTGTGACCCTTAAATCTGATTGAGACAGGTCTCAGTTGACACAATTCTTCAATGCCAAGGAAAATTTTGGATTGCATACCCCCATCAGATCTAGCCAAAGGTGAGGGGTGGTGGAAGTCGTGATAAAAAAAAAATCTGAAAGGCCACACATTCCCTATCTTTGCTCTAGTGCAGGGGTCAGCAAACTTGGCTTTCCAGGTGTTCTTGGACTTCAATTCCCAAAAGTCCAAGTCAGTATACCTGCTGATCAGGGCTTCTGGGTATTGAAGTCCAAGAACATCTGGAGAGTACACAGAAAGGGCCTCCTCTTTTCTCAAATGCCCTTGGAGGGGTAGGGGCCGCATGAAATGGTGCTGTGGGCCATAGGTTGGGAACCCCTGCTGTAATGTATACAGTAAGATGTCTGCTGGGATTTTCTTTAGGTTGGGAACCTGTTGTGTATGAAACAGTATCATTTTAAGAATGAATGTAGACACTGCAATGTCCGAATGTAACCTAACAATGAACACAATGTATCTCAGCTGTAATGGAACGCGAGCTAGCTACCCATAGAGGGCAGCTGCGAGCGTTCAGCTCACAAGGTACAAATTCCCCAATTACCATCAGCTGTGGGAACCTTCCCGCCTAAGGAACATCTGGAGAAGAAGGGCGTGATTCCGGATGATGTCACGCAGGTAGCAGCCAATACGCTACCGTGTAACTATGTTCAAATGTATTGTTGCAATATAAAAGGAGCTGTACCTCCACCATTACCACATGTTCAGTCTACCAGTGTGCCAATAAAGATGTGTTACGCCAGACTTCAGCTGCTTCTATTGTCTTGGTTCCAGTACACTAAATTGGCGATGAAGGTGGGATATGGCGTATCCCAAGATCAAGCCACACCAATTCGACATCAGCGATCCTGAGCAATGGGAGCTGTACGAGTGCCAGTTCTGGCACGCGATGGATGCTGCAGGCATTGACGACAAAGGGAAGATGCGGTCGCATTTCCTAGCCCAGATCGGCCCGGCCATGCTGCGCATCCTGATGAATCTGCTAGCTCCCCAGAGGGTCGATGCGGTGCCCATTGACCGCATCCTCACAACACTGAGGGAACACTTCCAGCCACCCGTCTCCATTTTCCGGCCCGGGTCGCATTCCACAGGCGAGACCAGCGCCCAGGAGAATCCATGTCTGCCTACGCGGCGGCCCTCAGGCTGGTGTCCGTCCAGTGCCAATGGGAGAACCTGGACATATCCCTTCGAGACTGCATGCTGTGTGGCCTAAGGGATGAAGAGGACCAGAGGAAATTAATGACCCATGACCATCGGCTCACATTCAACGAGGTACTACGAGGGGCCCAGGCGGCCAAGGCGGCAAGGAGCAGGGTTAAAGTCTTCAAGTCTCGAGGGTCCGCACTTGAGGGGGCCAAGTCACCAGTACAAGCGGCCCGGCAGACCTCGGCACAAGCAGCCTGGCAGGCCCCCCGGTTGCCCACCAGCACCCCATCAACTTCCGAGGAGTCATCCGCGGCTGTGGGCTCCTGCTCCAGCGAGGACGACGACGTGCAGAGAGTCAAGAGGCAAGGAGAAAAGAGCCGAACCAGCGAGAAAAGAAACCACCATTGCGTTGGCTGCGGGGCATCTCACAACCGAAAGAGGTGCCCATTCCGAAAAGCTGAGTGCCACAACTGCGGGCAGACAGGCAACATCGCCAGGGTCTGCAGGTGCCAGTGAGCGGAGGACAAGGGCTCATTGAGACATCCTCAAACACCCCAACGCAAGGCGGCCGGAATCGGGAAGGTCTCGGCTGACGACGACACGGTGGCCATGAACCGCGTGGGCTAGGAGCACCGGCGTTTCTTTGTTGAGGTACTGATACATGTGTCCCAGTTAGGATGGAAATAGACTCAGGGTCATCCTACTCCATCCTTTCCCAGAAGGAGTTCCTGCACGTTCCCCCCAAATGCGCGGCCCAAGTTGCGGGCCATGAAATTGAATCTACGGGATGTGCAGGGTTATAGGATCCTGGTGTTGGGGTGGGAAAGTTCACGGTGAAGGTTCACGGAAAAACTGCCTTTAGTAGTTCTCAAGCAGGGGTCTTGCTGCCTTTTGGGAACCCAGTGGTTTGCTCCCCTGGGAATCGAACTGTCCGGCATAAACGCCATTGAGACTGACCCAATACAGGATGTGTGCGATGCACACCCAGCGGTTTTCAAAAAGGCGCTCAGGACGTACAGAGGGCCCCCGGTGTCGTTTGACTTGGACCCAGAAATCCGGCCCATATGACTCAAGCCAAGAAGAGTCCCCTTCACCCTCAAGGACAAGATTGAGGCGGAATTGGACAAATTGGTGGGGCAGGGGATTTTGGTTCCAGTGGATTCTGCGGAGTGGGAAACTCCAATTGTTACAGGTTTAAAATCCAACTGGGAGGTTAGGATTTGCGCTGACTACAAATGTACAATTAACAAGGCCATTTGGCCAAATGCATATCCGGTGCCGGTAGTTAGCCACTTACTAGCCACTTTACACGGGGGTAAGTGTTTTGCAAAGTTAGACTTGGCGCAGGCGTACCAGCAGCTCACTGTAACCCCAGCTGCTGCCGCTGCGCAAACCATCGTCATGCACAAGGGGGCATTCAAGGTAACGCGCCTACAGTTCATCGTGAACTCAGCCCCCGGACTCTTCCAGTCCCTCGTAGAACGCCTCTTAAAGGGGTTTCCAGGTGTGCTCCCATATTTTGACGATGTTTTGATAACAGCGGGGAGCGAATCAGAACTAGCAAGAAGGCTGGACAAGGTCCTAACTGTATTCGAGAAAGCGGGACTGAGGTTGAGAAGGGGTAAATGTGTGTTCTTTGCGAGGGAGGTTCAGTTTCTTGGGTTCAAAATAACCCCAGAGGGTATCAAGCCATCCGAGTCCAAGGTTGAAGCTGTGCAAAACGCACCGCACCCCACCGCGAAACCGGAGCTGCAGTCATTTTTAGGGCTCCTGAACTTTTACCATTCCTTCTTGCCAAGGAAGGCATCTGTTGCGGAGCCACTGCATGGGTTACTAAAGAAAGATGCGGTTTGGCGGTGGGGAGATAGACAGGAGAAAGCGTTCAAGGAGCTCAAGGGGCTCTTGTCCTCAGACGCCGTTCTGACCCATTTTGATCCAAGGAAACCTGTAACCTTGGTCTGTGATGCATCACCAGTGGGGGTGGGGGCTGTACTGTGCCACGTGTTAGAGAACGGGTGGGAAGCCCCGGTTGCCTTCTATTCCAGGTCACTCTCAAAGGCGGAGCGCAATTACGCACAAACAGATAGAGAGACTCTGGCCATAATCGCGGGAACAAAGAAGTTCCACGATTTCCTGTACGGCCGCCAATTCACAATTGTGACTGATCACAAACCCCTTTTGGGGATTTTTACCACAGGCAAGCCCACCCCACAAATCCTGTCCCCCAGAATGCTGTGTTGTGCAATTTTCCTCAACTCCTACCAGTATGAACTGGTTCACCGCCCAGGGAAGGAGATTTCCCATGCAGATGTGCTGTCCCGATCTCCCCTCCCTCAATTAAGAGACCCCAAATGCGAGGTGGAGCAGGATCACCAGGTCCTGCTGATCGAGTCTCTTGACTCACCCCCCATCATTCCCACAGACCTCGCCAAAGCCACAGTAGCTGACAAAGCCCTGTCCCAAGTCAGTTCCTGGGTTAGAAAAGGGTGGCCCACAACCCCCCCCCCCCCGAGGAGGAATTCAAACCGTTTTTTAGACGCAGGGTAGAGCTTTCCATTGAAAGGTGCTGCCTCCTCTGGGGCAACGGGTGGTCATCCCGGAGAAGCTACGGCCAAAGGTGCTCAGGCTACTGCACACCATCCACCCAGGGATAGCGCGCTCCAAGGCTTTGGCCAGGAGCTATTTCTGGTGGCCCCAGATAGACGCTGATATAGAGCATTTGGTGGGCACGTGTGAGAGTTGCGAGAGCTCTCAGCCCGAAGAGGCCCAGCTACACCACAGGGCATGGGACACGGCCCGCGGGCCATGGTCCCGGGTACACATCGACTTCGCTGGCCCTTTCTGGGGTTCCGTTTTCTTGCTGATAGTAGACTCGCATTCCAAATGGCTAGAGGTTATCCCTATGTCCAACACCTCATCTGCCGCAACCATTAAACAATTGTGCAAGGTGTTCAGCTGTTTCGGCCTGCCGGACGTGCTCGTGAGCAATAACGCCAGTACTTTCATGTCTGCGGAATTCAAGGCGTTCATCGAGAGGAATGCCATTCGGCACATTACCTCTGCCATTCGGCACATTACCACATTGCCCCGTTCCACCCCACCACAAATGGTCAGATAGAGCGCCAAGTGCAAACTACGAAAGACGCACTGCGGCGCATGGGTCCCAGAGAATTGAACCTCCAGTTATGCCAATTTCTCATTTGCTATAGGGCAACTCCCCTGGCTTCAGGACTTCAGGACTTTGATGGTTGGTTCATGGCACTTCCCCAATGAATTACTATGTTGATTGATGACACTCACTCATAGCTTGGAAATAACAAATTTAATGCTACCAGTTATGTGTTCTGTTGTTTTCCAAAGAGACTTCTCAGGGATATATCAGTACTGTACTTGATCTTTCTGTGGGGCAACAGATAAGAAGGTTTGTCTCCTTATTCATTGCATGAGGTCATCTCAAGAAACAGAGGACAGTTGGAGAACAGTGGAGAAACTAGAGATGACACTCATTGAATCACATCCCCTGAGACAGATATTTTCAGACCATGCTTCTTGTTTTTAACTGAGTGGGAAGATGGAAAATGCTGTTATTTAATATGGTAGTGAAATGTTTTACGTATGTTCAGAGGCACTCAAAATATTTCTGATTATACTCTTGACAGATTACCAAATGATCTTTGCTGCCACACATTCTTCTAGCTATAATGGCACATTATACCTTATTCACTTTTTCCAATCCAATCTTCAGATTTAAAGCATGAGTGAATGACATACGTAGCTGGTGATGGAGATGGCAGGGGTGGAAAGAAGAAAGAGACAGATATGTGTGGTCTGCAGAGATATAACATCTCCCTTTCAGAATGGTTATGTGTTTATTTTAATATACACAGACAAGCATATTGCACTGTGTGCATCAGGGTCGCCATCAGAAATTTCTGGGCCCAATACTGAGCAATCCTATTAAGGGCCCCCACACACAGTCACACAGTAATGTCTCACAGTAATGTGACAGTAATTGCCAGCGGCAGCAGGGCCCCTGTCAGCTCCGGGCCCTATACAGCAGTACTGGTAATACTGCCCTGATAGCGCCCTGATGTGCATTATGTACACAAATTATGCTAACATACCACTTCTTCTTCATTCTTTCTCATGGTGCACAGTGCCCATCTCCACCAGGACAGCATATTGGACAACAAAGCTCCTCATTGTGTCTTCAGCAATAAAGTTTTACCAGGCTGGGGTGCTAACCTGATGCACAACCCTCCTCTTTTCTCATCCGGGTTTGGGACCAGCAATGGTGAAGTTAACATACCACATACCTCCTGGAAAATGTCTTGTAGATATACTTATATACAGATCAGTGGCAAAGATGTTGATTGTCCAGTCTGATGCTATAGGAGAGCCTTCCCAACCCTGGCAATTTCAGGATGCATTGTGTGATAGAAACCACTATTGCCACCTATCAATGAGATTGTGGGATATATAATCCAGTGCATCTGAAAATCACGAAGCCATGACATGCAACTTAAAAGTTCAACACGAGCACTTTCTGGATGGAAACAATAGCAAAAGGTGCCACCAGAGATACTAAACAACCAAACATCTAAGGATAACTTTAAAAACTAATGATAAATCAACAAATTAATGAAGGGTGTGATGGATTAAATGGTACCCATCCCAGCATTATTAACAAAAAATAATTTCTCCATGTCTAAATAACATGATATATTTAAATCAATATCCCATGCTCTCCGCTACACCACTACAAAAGCTAAAAGCATGACACCTATAAGCAGCAGCAGTATTTAACCCACCAGTACAGTTGAGAACTGGCTTGTGTTAGGCAGCATACCAATAGGGTTACCATAATTCCCTCTCACAAAAACGGGATGGAAGTAAAGGTTGCCCTTGCTCAAAAGCCGACTCTAGGGTTCAGTGCTCATCTCTGTTTCAAAGACGAACAGCCAGCACTGTCTGCTTCTGCAGACGTTTCCATGTTCATGTGGCAGACATGACTAGACACCGGAGCATTGGTATAGAAATGTAATTGCTAATTGCCAGGCAAGGCCGTCCACATATGCTCAGAGGCCCTCTTGATGTACCAACATTACGCAAGTGGCCCAAGTGAAGATCGCTTTCTTGGGGGGGTGGGGAGCGAGAAAACCAGGTCCTTTGGCTCAGCATCCAAACCTGAGAACACACGCATAGAGTGGGGGAGGGGGCACGCTACAGAGTGACTCTGGATTCCAACCAGACTCATCTAAATTATCGGCACACCGGTGAAACACCACAGCACATGCCAATGCACTCCTCTGCCCCCTCCCACACCACCATCCTCCCCCTCCCCCCTCCCCCATCCCGGCAGTGGGAGCCTTGGATGCAAAGTTGGGGAGAGACGGGGAGGAGGAAATAAAACCCCAGCTGCAGACATAGCTAGACACTGGAGTGCATGGAACGCTGTATACCTTCCCACTGAACTTGGGCCCTATTTATCTACTTGCCATTTCTTGCTTTCGAACTATTAGGTTTGCAATAGCTGGGACAAAGATGGGAGCTCATTCCGTCCTGCAGTATTCGGGTGTTGAACTGCTGATACAGATGAGCCACCACAAGAAAAAGGCACATTTCCACCCCCTTGTCCACCAAGCTGTTGCTGCTGCCACCTGCTGGTCATTCCAATAGAAGTGCAAGAATGCGTGTGTGTTTTTATTCCAAATCAGGTGGTTTGAAAACCGTGAACTTTCAATATTCTTTATGGAACTGTGCAGGACAGTTTCAAAACATGAAATTCATGGTTTTCTGTGACATATGGCAACTCTACATACAAACCACTGTGCAGCATCAACACTGCCTGCTCATGGGATCTGTAAAGAGTTTGGAAGGAACTAGTGCAACCTCCCAATCTTAAAATCCTTCTTTTGTAATAAAGCCAAAATGTAACTGAAAATATGCCTTCTAACAGCCTTGGAAGTAGTCCACGGTTTGCAGAAGCACAGAAAACATCTAGAACAAACAGATCATGTGAAGTTAAACTTAATGGCTACAGACTGGTGATTGCTGAAAGGGGCCAGGTAGCAAGAGTAAGGAGTAGGGGAATGGAATGGAATGGAATCATTTTCTAGAGGAAACCATGGCTGGAACTCTGAACAGGAACATTCTGGGTAATAACTTGTTAATGTCTTACTTGTACAAAATTTTTTATGTATGTCTAACAAATCATACGAGTAACTCTATAAAGAAATCGGAGTTAGGAAGAAAACTGAACGTGACAGGTGTATGCAATGCATTCTTCTTGAGGGTTATCATCACCATAGACTGAAACATTTTTTTACTGTGAAAGCCAAGCTATTCAATTTAGAAAAAGAATCTCTCCTTATAGGTAGGGAATAATCAAACAGGTTGAGATTTAAGCCATTCACTGATATATATTTTCCTGTCACTTTTCTACCTCTCAACTAATTTGGGTACAGTTAAACTATTTTTAATAAAAGAAGTGTAGCAGCACATCTTTTAAAAGCTATATAATAATTGTAAAAATGGACCAAACAGAACAGCTGCTATTAGGAAAACAATTTGCTAAACTTGTTGGTTTAGTTTTTCAAAAGCTTGATTATGTTTTATAGTGCCCTCATGACTCATAAAGATGGAATCCAGACTGAATGGCATGACAAAATGAAACATGGCTTCATATTGGAGGATTGCTCTTGAAAAATACTTCATCAATTAATCTTCGCTTTTTTCAGACAATTTTTGTTGCTGCTTTTTACTGTTATAAAGATCACAATCATTTCACAATGTTACCGTCAAGAGAATCAAATAAAAACAATCAATTATATAATAAACAACAGTGAAACAGTTTTTTTGTTTGTTTGGTTTTTTTGGGGGTGGCAGAATTCACAGGGAACCATGAGGCAAACAAGAGTACTTTCAGTTATAAGCAGAAACACTCCATGTTACAATTGTCTAATTTAGGGAAGAATATTCAGATAAACCGATAAACCCCTGCACCCTGTGTACTAGCAGCAAACTCCAAACTAATTTAATTGAATTTAATTTTCGCACTTGTATGCCGCCCAATCAGGGAAATCTGACTCAGAGTGGCTCACGTGATAATTAAACAATATACACAATAAATACACAGTAATACAATATACAACATTCAATATACAAAAAAAACATATACAACCAAAACATAGCAAAAAGAAAATTATTCAATAATATCAGCATACATCATAATCATAACATAACATAGCTCGCATCACTAATTCCAAGTGCAGCCTTACATAAGGTGAATTACAGTAGTCAAGCCCTGAGTATACTGATGCATGAAACACAAAGACCAAACTTTCCCTTTCATCATTACCATTTAGTAAATGTAATAGTTCCTGTGATTTTTGTTCTTGTCCTAGTGGCTTCCAAAGGATAAGATTGGTCCTGCCGTTAATCAAACCAAAAATTACTGGGTTATTCTAATGAATAGTCTCACATGATATAACCCATCATTCAGTGTTTCTATTGTTCTGTCATGCTTTTCTGAAATTACTGTTTCAACAGGGCTTGCTGAGAAAACAGGGCATATTATACATATTCTTCCAACCTGAATGTTTTCCCTTCAAATTTATAGTTCATGTAAAATTCAGTCCTATTTTCCAGTCACAGCCAATAGCCAAAATGCACAAACAGAACAGCTTTTCCAACATGCTCCTTCATTCTGTTTTCTTGTTAGCATGTACTCAGAATGCATCCCACCCCTGCAATAATATACTCTTACCTGAGCACACCCATACAGGCAAAGTGGTTCAATAAAAAGTGGGGGAAGGGATTTCTTATAGAAAGGGAAATTGAATAGCTGCAAGACATGCTGGGTTTAACAACAGGCACTTGAGGAAGGCAAATGGTCTTTACACAGAGAAAGCTTATGGAAAATGCAGATTTGGCTTTTCAGGACAAAAGGTTCCTGCCTCATTGCAAGAGCCATCCAGTCCTGAGATCCCAATAGGTGAATCAATGCCTTTTAACGTAGCCATGACAACCATACAGAAGCACACATCTAAACATGCACGGCAGATGCAGTATTGACTTTTTAGCCTTGGACAATACGGCTCCCTTGGTGTTCACATGTGGATGAAGAGTTTCTTGTTGAGGTGAGAATCCTGCAAATGGTGAGGAGATATGGGTAGTGATGGACAAGCACAAAGAACTCGCCTTTATCAGAGAAATAACACTGAGAGTGTGTGCTCAGATAATTAAGACAAACAGCAACACGAGTCATGTTCATTAGGACTGCTTATTATATTCTGATAGCCAATTAGCTATGGTCAAGAAAAATGCCTGGTTTTGTCTTTTTAATGTTAGCATCCAATGATGTTAGTTGTAACGCAGATCACAGACTGCAATAAGAATGCTTAATAATAATCACTTGGCAGCCTCCACCCCTCCAGCACAGTTTGCTTTGCATCATTTCACTGTGAGATGGAATTATATGGTATCTAACTCAGAAGCTGAAGCAGAATGTCCCTTCCACTAACACTTCCAACCACCTGAGAACAGGTCTGGATGACATGAGTGTATGGAATGCCATTATTCACAAGTAGGACTTTGGCCTACACATAGTTGGGATTCCTCCTTCTGAGTTGCTGCCCTCCTAAGCAACCCAGGATTTTAGCTTGCTGTAAGTACGGTAGTGCATAGCCAAGTAAACACTCAAGTCATCTTCTGGTATTTTAAAAGTATATCATAGCAAAAGTAGATTCCAGAACAAAGTTTTATGAAGCAAATACTTCTTAGTTTCAAAAGTTCAGAAAGCACATTAAAACAAAGAAAGTTTATCTAATTGTGGAAGCCCAGAGGGGTCCCCATTCTAGCTTAAGCCCCTACATGTTTCTACATTCACATCTCACCCTTAGCATGAAGCACCGGACCAAGAGAGTGTTCTCCATCTGCTCCTTCCCTCTGGGCTTTTTCTCTTCCAACAAGTTCCACCTTCTGGCCATCCCCCTAAAAGATTTCAGCCAATCACTATACAGCATTACATGTCTATCACAAATTAGGTTTCATTTCTTCCAAACCATAAGGCTAGCATGTTTTGACTAACAATCTTGCTATGGAATGTGTCATAGCTCCCCTCAAGCTTGGAAATCTCCATTTTGAAACTAGGTTAAGCTCAGGGTACAATCAATACCCTGACAATGAGGACCTGAAAATAACTTGGAGGAAACATTATCATTGCTTCACCTTCCCATTATCAACATATTCTGGCTCTAGAAATGACAAGAAGTACGTGTTAAGGAATCTAGGTAACCCAAGGTTGCTAGATGTGTGGAGAGAGCAACCTCTAAAAAATAAAGGTGAACATGTCATCCATTGGCCTAATCCTGGCTGAACATATCTGTCAATTTTTGGATGTGAAAATAAGGGAAATTTTGGCTACACCCCTCTGTGGGTGTGGCCAAATCTGTGGTCGTGGCCAAATATAGCCATGTGACTTGCTGGGCTCTAGTCATGCCTGCCACATGGCCATGAAAATGTCTGCAAACACAGACAGCACTGGCTCTTTGGCTGTAAATGGAGATGAGCACTGCACCCTAGAGTTGGATACGACTGGCAGATTTTACTTTCTTAGGATCAAAGATCTCTGCAGATGGTGATTGCAGCCATGAAATAAAAAGGCGACTGATGCTTTGGAAACAAGCTATGAGAAACCTGGGGAACATAGTTAAAAGTAGAGGCATCACCTTGCAAACAAAAAAATTGCATAGTCAAAGCAATGGTATTCCCGGTGGTAATGTATGGGTGTGAGAGCTGAACCATTAGGAAAGCTGAGCACAGAAAAATAGATGCCTTTGAAATGTGTTGGAAATAGGTCAATCCTAGAAGAAATCAATCACGACTGCTCATTAAAGGTCAAATAGTAAAGATGACGCTAAAGTACTTTGGACATCAAATGAGAAGGGAGGACTCACTTGGGAAGGCCTTGATGCTGGGAAAAGTGGAGGACAAAAGAAGGGGGTGGCCAAAAATAAGATGGCTAGATGGTATTGTAGATGTAATGGGCACAAAGCTGTGTGGGCCAAAGAACCCTTTTCCCATCTTCTTGGGGGACTTTTGTTTTCTTTTCTTTCTTGTTTACTCATTTTTAATGTAAACAATTTTCTGGGAAGTAAAGAGCAGAATAGTAAACCAGCCCCCTAGGGTGAACTAGCCCTGCATGTGGCTAGACACCCCCTTCCTCAATTAGGGTGGAGGAGCAAGGGATTAATTCCCCAAAATTAACCAATCTATTTGTTCCTCACTGCAACCAGTTGAAGCACCAACACCTGAGAATGTCGGATCCAGCTTAAGGAAGGGAATTAGTAAAGTAAAAAGCAACCTCTGTAGTTTCCAAGCCTCCCAGCAGCTGAGGAGTTAATCTCCATATATGAAATATCGCTCACCTACAGTAGACTCCCGTCCCATGGTGTCTCCGACCAGCAGCAGCAAAAATGAAGCCTCCATGACCATGTGGCAGGGAAATGAAAGAGAAACTACAGAAGGCCCCCCACACACACACCTTCTCTCTCTCCTTCCACAAGCAAAAAGCCACAGCGACCTCTGGTGGCAGGAAAAACATAATGCAGCTTCGCCTGTGAGGGCTCCGGTCAGGATTTTTTAAAAAAATAATAATAATAAGGGATATTACGGGGAAATTAATAAATTGGGAGGGGGTGGGAAGAGAGGTAAAAATAAGGGGTTTTCCTGGGGAAAATGGGATACTTGACAGGTATGTGGCTGAAGAAGGTCAGAAACTAGTCTCTAAAGCTCTGGGCAGGATCTGCCCCTGTAGGCTATGAGGATGTGAGGGAAAATCCCTTCCTGTTACCACTGATCAATTATTGAAGATAACCATATCAAAGTTTCCTCCCCATGCCTCTCTTCCTCCCAGCTAGAGAGAGAAACCCAGCACAAGAAGTGTCCCATTTTCATTTGCCTGCACCAGCCAAACGTTCTTCACTTTATTCCTCTTTTATCATATGCTTTCCAGGTTTTCAGCAAAGCACCAAAGCATTCTGTGCTTCAGTGACATAAAGATGTGACAGAGCTATCATTCTCCTCTTCCCTGATGAGGGCTATCTGAGAGTGAATTGAACCACCCACTCTGATAGGCTTCCTCATTCCTGTCCTATAACCTGGATATGAAGACAGCTAAACAGGTCATCTTTTTGTTGTGCTGTATCCAGTTCTGAATATTGGCTATCGCCATGAGGATTGTCTTGAGAATATAATGCACTGTTGCCTCCCACATTGCAGTGTGACACTGAACCCTCTTGGCACACAAAGTCCTCCTCAGCCCCAGGCCAGTATTAATGAAGCTGCTGCCCTCCATCAAGATGGGTTCAACTGGGACTTAAGCGGCTTGGGGACCATCACCCTTCCCTGTGAACTTCACCACCCAAAGCCATTGGTCTTCAGGGTGGTGATGTTATTTATCCTCCACCTGACAATCAGTGTTGAGTCACTGGCAATATGGTCTACTCTATTATTATAGCAAGTTAACCTGACCAAACTGGTAAACAGATCTTACATATAAAAAAAGTGTAAAAATAGATTTTTGACTATTACTTGCTGAAGGACACGAGAATGGTCTCCTCCTTTGTATGCAATAATACAACACACTTCTTCTTCTTCCATGTCTAAGCTAGATGTGAAACTGTCAAAATGAAGCCACCTTTTGGTGAGTTCATTCTGCAGTTCCTTTTGCCTGACCTAGTGTCAAAAAAATTAGCTGGCAACATAAGGTTGCCGATACCAGGGTACACCTGATTGTGGTTCAAAAATACCACAATCTTCTAGGAGACTCACTAAACTAGATGGATCAACAATGTGTATACTGGTATGATATTTTCTATCATTTCCCACATATTCCTCTTGTTACTTCCTAAATGTTGTGTAATTCGAACAAGGTTTTGGTCAGCCAAGAAAGTAGAAGCCACATTTATGTTCCTGGACATCCTGCTACAGTAAAGGAGTAGACCATACAGCCAGCGACTCAACGCTGAGTGATGGGCAGAGGTAAATAACCTGCCTACTTAAACGACCCAATTGCTATGGGCAGATGAGCCCATTTAGGTGGGGTAATGGTCCCATCAGTGGAGGAAATGCCGCTGGAAACCATCACATTGAGCCCAACAACAAAATGAGTGGAGGAGGAACCACTTCACTATCCTGATTCCCAATGGTCATGGAGGCGGAAGAGGCAATGCCAGATGGACTGGCAGTGAAGGTGCACCTTGATAATATCCTCAAGGCTGTGGCAGTCCATTGCAGTCCCGGTGTTAAATCCTGCATGTCTCATTTCATATGTGATACAGGAGATGGCTCTATGATCACAATGTGTGGGGCACTTCATGGCAAGCTGAAATCCACCTTAAACAAATTAATGCCAATGGCATTTTCTTGAAAATGATTTCCAGGGGAAATGTGTACTCGGATACGAGTAGCAGATGACGCCTAGAGAGTTTTGCTTTTTTTTGTTGTCAGCCTTGTTTTAAAATGAAAGATGTGAAAAATAATACCATTGAAATCCAGAACTGAACTTCACCAGAGTAAGGGAAACAGATTACAGTAAACTTCGTAAAATTGTACCTGCCAAAGGGGGGGGGGGGGGACGGGACACTACGCAAGACAGATAAGAGTCACATAGGCAGGGGAGATACACAACAGTGAATAGTTAAACAAACAGAAGTAACAGTATTTTGTTGATAGTGAATATGCAAAATAAGATTTGGTGCATTATTAAAGAAAAGTGGATATTACTGGGAAATTTTGGTCATTCCTCTTAGTTAGCAGAATATAAAGTAAAAAAAAAACATAGAGAAAACATGAAGAGGCCAGCTCAGTCTCAGTAACCCTCATCCTTGGTTGCCTACCCACACACCAATTAGCACTTTGTATGATAAACTCACTCTAGAGAAGCATTCAAAGTTAAAAAGAAAGTGGTATCTTTACTTACAGTTACTGTTTCTAGTTACAGTCAGAAGATTAGGTAGAGGTAAATTAGCGAAGCGGATCTGGGGGCCGGGACTGTCAACAAGCTCCCATTTTTGGCTCATCTGAGGTCCCCATCCCCTTGTACTTAGTTTTTAATGATTTTTAATGATTTAATGATTATATCATTTTTTAAATGTCATGCTGTTTTTATACCTGTTTTAAGAGACCAATAAAGGCACAGCGGGGGGGGGCAGCATTGTTATGTTGAAAGGGCTTTTAACTGTTTTTATATGTTTTTTTAATTGTTGCTGAGTGGCCAGTGAGGTGCTCACTGGATAGGGCTGCCAGACGAAGTGGTGTAGGGAAAACAATTTATTCCTCAATGTAAAAAAGACAAAAGAGACCATTGTGGACTTTAGAAAATGCAAATTGAACATCCAGCCACTTATTATTGAAGGGAATTGTGTGGAACAGGTCTCGGTGTTTCGATTTCTGGGAATGGAGCTGAGGGATGATCTAACATGGGGAGCAAACACCAAAGATCTGATGAAGAGAGCACAGCAGAGGTTCTACTTCTTGAGAATCCTCAGAAAGAACAATCTTTCAAAGGACCTGCTGTTGGCATTCTACCACTGTACCATAGAGAGTGTGTTAACCTATGGTCTGTGTGTATGGTTTGGGAGTTGTACACCTAGGGAAAGAACAATGCTGACCAGGGTCATAAAGACTGCGGAGGGGATAATCGGGCGTACTCTTCCCACTCTAGATCAAATCTATGCCACCAGATGTTATAAGAAAGCTGTAGAGATTCTGCAGGATAGTACGCACCCTGGAAATGATCCCTTTCAGCTTTTGCCTTCTAGAAGAAGGTATAGGGTCATATAGACCAGGACCAGCCGCTTGAGAAATAGTTTCTACCCAAAAGCGGTTCTGGTTTTGAATGCAGTGCAATGCAGTCTATGAGGGAGCTTCTGTATATACTGTATTTTCTGGCGTATAAGACTACTTCTTAACCCCGAAAAATCTGTGCCAAAGTCAGGGGTTGTCTTATAGGACAGGTACTTAACTGCAGCTTGTTTCCCCTTGCTTCATATGTCCGGCACATATGGTGGGGGGGGGGTGCCGCGGCCGAGTCCCTGCTCTGTGTGGGGAGTATGAAGCAAGGGGAAGCAAGCTGCACACATCTTCCTGTACCTCGAGGAGGAGAACGTGAGCGTGGATTGGCTCTCCACCAGAACCTGCCCATTCGACTTGGAGGGCTGCGCGTCTTCGGGTTGAGTGTGGGTTAATTTTTATTTGGTGTGCATTGGAAGAGAGGTAGTCTTATACGGCAAGTATATTCCAAACTCTATATTTTAACTGGAAAAGTTGGGGGTCGTCTTATACGCCCAGTCGTCTTATACGCCGGAAAATATGGTAGTTTTTAGAGTTTTACAGTGTTTAGAGTTTTAGAGCTTTTTAGGGGTTAAATGTGTATATGTAGGGTGGGAGTATGTTGATAATTGTGTATAGTTGTATTTTGTTTAGGTTTTGTTGGGTTGATAAGTGGTTTTTCCCCCCAATCTCGTTCTGTGCAGGACAATGACAATAAAGATTTATCTATCTATCTATCTATCTATCTATCTATCTATCTATCTATCTATCTATCTATCTATCTATCTATCTATCTATCTATCTATCTATCTATCTATCTATCTATCTATCTAATTCTATCCCGCCAAACCAGGACTGCCATGTGATGTCATTGCATTTTTCAAACTCTAAGACTACGTACGCAGTATCCCTGACCGGGCAGGCAGCCTCCGTCAGTTTAAAATAAACTGTAGTCAAGAGGCTGTTCCTTTATTTTTGAATAAACATTTCTTGGGCCACATTTGAAATTGCCCTTCCTCTCCCTGAGGGCACCCCTACCCTTCACCCACCCACCCTCAATTGAGTTGGACTCTCCTTCAAACCCCACACAAGGATCCCTTAGAAGAAAGCTCTAAAAAGAGGTCTGAAACAGGAATGTAGCCCTTGGAGTCCCCGTTTCCCTCCGGAAGGAGAAAAGGAAGGGACTTATTTTGGAAGAGGTCCTTTGTGAGAGACAGCTCTTCACTTCATATCCACAGTGTTCCCTTCCTCTCTAGGAATGCTGACTCTATGCATTTAACCCTTTGTGGTCATGTGAAGAAGGAATTCTCTATAGACATGGGCATTTCTTGCTCCCTCCCAGGACTTTTAAATGTTTTTCCTTGAACCGGACGGGACAGCTTGAATCCAGGAAAATCCCAGAAAACCGTGACTTATGGCAACCCTATCACTGGACTATGTACACCGCCCACAGTTTATTGATTGGGGTGGTATATAAATCTATGTTAAAAAAAATAAAGTAAATAAAATAAATAAATGGAATCTCCAGCACAGAGAGGAATTCCATGCTTGCTACTTAGAGGAAAGTCAAAGGAAGAAAGTGTCTATAAACAAAATAATAGAAGCACAACCAGAGGGTGAGGACTTATCTCAAATGCCAGAGGCGGGAGGAGAGGGGACTTTAACAATCAAGTTAGTGACAAAAGACAATATGTTTTAAAGCTCTCTCCCACTGATACCCAGTGTTAGTGCATGTAAGACTCCTATTATTCCAACAGATATAATGCTCCTGTGCTGGAGAAAACAGAAAGGAAGAAAGAGAAAGAAATTTTAGAGAAAGCTTTTGCAAGTTACATCCTAAGACTGGTTGTGACCTAACTACCCAAGTTTAACCAATACAAACTGTAAGGTTTACTGGCTTCAGCTAGACACTTGCTTTAGGCCTCTCTTGTTTCCCCAGAGTTTCCATTACCAGCCAACTCCTTTGGAACACCTAAAACTATGAGTCCTAGTTGCCAGTACCTTGTCCTGCAATCACCTTGCAGCAACCTGGGACTTATCTTAGAAGTAAAGAGCCCAGAAAATACTATGGAGAGTATTTATTTGTATGTGGTAGCATGTGGCATATAATTGGCTTTACTCTTGTCTTACTCCCTCTTCCAATAAACAGTTGACAAATATCTAGTCTGAAGCTGCTACTGAATGATATTTTGTGACAATTTTCTCATGCTGACATAATGACCAATAACTACAATTAGTGGTGAATGGGTTTCTACATGATTCACAATACAGCAACAGCTATTAATGTTAATGGTCCATGACAGCTGGGCACCTGTTTTGCTTCTGGCCTTTTGTTTGTTTCTCATCTCAGATGATGTGATCCATTTTATCTCTCACTAGCAATTATATAGTTAGCTAGTTTTGTCCCACTTAAAGCTCCACAAACCTCACTCCAACCCCCTTTTTCTCCCCTCTTAATTGTTCTTTTAGCAGTTTTCTCTCTGTTTTCTTTCTCACTTAGCTTGTACCAACACATATTGGATGAATCTAACAAAACCACCCAATCTGGCACTACAAAAAGCTAACCATCAGTGGATTGAACTGGGTTTTTGGGGGAGCAGCTGTAAAATATAACCCATCTAGTTGTTTAAGTCAGGAAATCAGTAGTACGTGCCCAGAGTATCCTTAAAATCCTCCTTTAACACCACATTTTGAATAAATAATTTTCTTCTTGGCTACTTCAAAAATTTCTCTTTTTTTTCTGTTAGCTGTCTTTCTTGTCCAGCTTTCAGAACACTGCAATTAGGCATGCCATAGGATGGATAATATTGGCCTTACTCACTAGTAACACATCCTTACACTTAATAGTTTCTAGTTTCTTTATCCCTACCCTTCCAATTTTCAGTGTTGTGGTTTCTTGGCTATAGTCTCTGCACTGATAGAAGGATGGACCTGAGTAAAGAGAAACTTTGACAACTTCAGTTTCTCCATTGTCAACATTAAAGTTATGTAATTATTCTGTAGCTATCATATGTGTCTTTCTAATGCTGTAATCCTGGTTTTGCTCTCACCTTCTTCAGTTATTGCTGTTTTCTGCCAAAAACATGCCATCATCTACATATCTTGTTATTGATGTCCTTCCATTAATTTTCACTCTTCCTTCATCTGAATTTTTCATGATCCCAAGTCAAATGCTTTACCATAATCTGTAAAGCACACATTCATTTTCTTATTTTCCTTGATATGCTCCAGTAATAAAAAATAAATATCTGCTGGCAAGTCATTTCTGCTTTATCACAACCATTATATAGGTTTCATAGGTATAAAGTACTCAAAATTATTTACTAGTCCCTACCTCTTGTGGCACTGAGACTGTACAGCTTTGCCAGAGATACCGAGGCTAGTGCTTTTCATGGGAGCACAGTGGAGAATCAAACTCCCTAATCACTGAGCTATCCAGCCAGCATGCGCCAGAAGCCCGTAATATTTACAATTTATCCAGTGCTTCTTTCACTTCTGAATCTATCTTGAACATCTAGCATTTATTTTTGGTAGAAGTCTTTGTTATGAAACCTTGAACACCATTTTGCCTGCATGGGAAATTAATGCAAAGATGCAATACTTTACTATGTATTTACTATGTATTTACTATGTATTTACAATGTATATTGCTCAAAAAGGTCATCCTTTTTGAGCAATATACATTGGGTGTTTCACATCTGCGGTTCATTGGTTTACTTTCCATTTGGTTGGCTTTTTCTTATTATGATTTTGATAGATCCTTCCCTATAGTTCAAAATAGCTCTATGTTGCCTTTATATTCCTGGTGATTTTATTTTCCTCCTGGTGAGAGAGAAGCTTTCACTTTTCTTCCTAACCCTAAATTTCCTTTCTAAAATTCTTCATCAAAGGCTTCTTCTTGGAGGAATCTATCTTTGTTGCATCTCTGTTACCAGCAGAGGGAAAAGGAATTTCGATTCCACATGCGACAAAGGTAACCAACACCTGGTAGACTGGCTTCATTCATGAGCTCATGGCCATCTGGCCCAATATATATATATTATTAAGGTAGACAAAGGTAGACAAATTAATTATAAATAAATATTCTGTGGATCGCCGTTCTCAATTAAAATTTTGTACACCTTGCTAGCTAATCCTTTAGTTTATATTTCTTCTTGTTCTAGTTTAATTATTAATTTCTTGATGTCTAGTTAATTTCCTACATTTTCCATATTTTTCCAACCAATATTTCATCAATTTCTCCAATTGTAATCTATTAAACCAAGATAAACTAAGTTCTTTGAATATCAACTCTCTTTCTTCTTTGATCCCAACCTTAACTAGCCAATCTTTTATTCTATCTATTCCATTTCTATCAGTAAAACCCTGACTTACAAATGCCTCAAGTTACATAAAATTTGACTTACATAATGATTTTGTGCTAAAACCATATCCCGATTTACACCATTTCCTATGGGCTTACTTCGAGTTACATAAAGATCCTTTTTCCTATGGGTTTGCTTTGAGTTACATAAAAATTCATTTCCCTATGGGTTTGCTTTGATTTACATAAACATTTCATTTTTCCTATGGGTTTGCTTCAAGTTACATAAAAAACCAATTTAAGCAAAAGCCTATGGAACAGACTTTTTCATACATAGGGGTTTTACTGTATTTTCTTTATCATATCGTTCTTCATATTATCTGGAACTTTTTTCAAAATCTCTTAAATGAGCAAATGGAGAAATGCCTGGGCTATAAACTTTTTAAATTTCCTGCTAAATTTCCAAACTATTCTTACAAAAGGGATTTTATTTTTTTATTTTTGTTTACACATTTAAAAAACCAATTTTATATGTTCTTTTTAACTCTGTTGATTCAATATCCCTTTTTAGTGACATTGTCCAACCTTGAACTTTAATGCTATGAACAGATCACACAGCCATTATTTAAAAAGATTTGTAATATATTTATTTATTTTGTATCATTGGTAGGTTACTTTTCTCCTGTCAAGGAGACCCAAGACAGCTCACAAGGTTAAAACAAGTAATACTAGAAAGGCAATAAATTACAGATTAAAAAGCAATTAAATTGCAACAATAATTAACTTCCATCAAGTTATTAGAATATTTAAAACTTTAAAAACAAACTTAATAAGTAAACCAGTGTTCAGGAATAAAATTGACACTTTGTTACAACACAAGACTCGGTGTATTATTACAAATTTCATTTGGTCAGCTTTGTTTTGACATTAAATGATTTTGTGTAAAACTTCAGAGTAGTCACCTAAGACTTTACCAGCTGCAGGTGTTATTAGTTAATGTCTATGCTCCTAATGAACATCAGGAACAAAATTTGAATAACATCTATGATATAATATCAGCAGAAAATTGTATAAAGAGAATTATAGCAGGGGATTTTAATCTGATAAAATCATCAATTGATAGTACCAACATTTTAAGAGGAGATATTGTAACAAAGATGCAAATTTTGGATAGATGGATGTCAATGTTGCAACTGAAAGATACATGGAGGGAAATACATGGATCAGAAAGGGTTCATACTTTTTTCTCACAAGTGTATAATACATATTCAAGAATAGATTATATTTTGGTTTCAGATAATTTGGTTAGAGATTTGGAAGAAGAATCGGAAGAATCCGATCATGCATAGGTGGTTTTGAATCTGATACTTGAGGGTGAAAAGAGGGGGAGGAAAGCATGGAGATATGATTCAAATCTATTTAAAGACACTAAGAGTAAAGAATAGATTATTAGAAAATGGGAGGAAAGTTGGAAATTTAATGATAATGGAGAAGTGGATTATAATATAGTCTGGGATACTATGAAGGCGATTTTTAGAGGAGAATGTATTAAAATGTCTAGTAGTAAGCACAAGCAGTTTAGAGAACAACAGGAGAATATGGAAAAGGAATTAAAGCGATTGCAAGAGGAACATGTGAGGACAAAGAATAAGGAGACATTGGATATAATGTTAAAATTAAAAAATAAATGATAGGTAAAGATATTGAAAAGGTAAAAATAAATTTAATATACCGTATTTATTCGTGTATAACGCGCACTCGTGTATAACGCGCACCCCTAATTTTCCATGAAACCTCGGTATAAAATTTTGTTTCACACCACGCATTGTAATTGAATGCGTGGTGAAAAAGCTTGTTCATAAGAGCTACCTCCGGGCCACGCCTCGTCTCCCGCGCCACCCAATCAGATCCCGTCAATTTCTTCAAAGCCACGCCCCCGCCTCCCCTTCACCCGCCACAGCAATAGACAGCCGACCCAATTCTAAAAAGGAAGTAAAAGAGGCTTGCGACGGGGGTGGGACTCCAGGAGTGAGGAGGCGTATGGCGGGAAATGGCTGGAGGCGGAGGCCACGCCTCGTTCTGCTGGAGAAAACCACGCCGGCGCCGTCCTTGTAGGGTGGGTGACGTCATGCGCTCACTGAGTCTCCCGTGTGGGCGAGGAAATGAAGCGGCACAACCCTATTTGTGACGCACACTGTACACGACAAGGTGACGTGAACTCGCGGGAACTCACCATTCGCGCCCTCAAGGGACCGGCCGCCACTGCCACACCAGTCCTCGTTTATAACGCGCACCCCAACTTTGATTTCTTTTTTTGGTATAAAATTTTGCGCGTTATACACGAATAAATTTGAAGAGAGATTATTTTGAGTATAGTAACAAAAATTCAAAACCTTTGGCAAGAGCGGCTAAAGAAAAGAAAGAGAGAAGTGATATAGGTGTTTTAATGCAATAAAACTATTGATAAAATAGAGATAGTGAAGGAGTTTTATCAGCAGTTATATACAGAAAAAAAGGTAAAGATGGACAAATTAAAAGAATATTTGGAGAAATATATAAATTTTAAAATATCTAAGGAATATATAGATAAGATGAAAGATCCAATTTCTGAGAAAGAAATTACAGATGTGATAAATAGTTTAAAGGGGGATAAATCACCAGGCGAAGATGGGCTAATGTCAGAATTTTATAAAGAATTTAAAGATATAGTTATTCCAAGATTTAAAAAGTTGCTTAATTATATAATGGAAGGAGGTATTCTACCAATTTCATGGTCTAGATCAATAATTGTTTCGATTCCAAAATTGGAGAAAGATATGAAAAAAAATGAATCTTATAGGCCTATATCTTTAATAAATCAGGATGCTAAAATATTTACAAATATATTGGCGAATAGATTAAATGGGTAGATATATAAGTAAAGACCAAGTTGGGTATTTAAAAGGTAGGCATATGACAGATTTAACCAAGAGAGTACTTGACTTATTGGATATAGCAATCAGGAGGAAAGAGAAGATAGGACTGTTATTGCTTGACATTTTTAAAGCATTTGATTCTCTTCAGTGGAAGACTATAAATCAGTTAATTATGTCGTATGGATTTGGGACAAAATTCAAAAATGTTATAAAACAATTATATCAGCAAGATATTGCAAAGGTTAGAATTAATGATGTATATACTGAGGATATTAAATTACAAGCGGGCACAAGGCAGGGATGTCCGTTGTCTCCAATTTTGTTTATAATGGCTATGGAAGTGTTAGCTGAAATAATCAGAGGGGATGATAGTATAGAAGGTTTGTTGGGAAATAAAATAGAAAAAAGATTGAGGCTATATGAACGTTCATTCAGCCTGATAAGAAAATAAGCTAAAAAAAAGCATGGAACGTGATTGAATGTAAACAATTTAAGAAAATAAATAAGCAAATATTTTTCTGATGAAGAATGTATTCAAAAAAAGTTTCTAATCCGGAGGACTTTTTAACTCCTGAATAAACTCTTTGAAGACAAAAAAAATTATGAATAAACTCTTTGAAGACAACACAGATATTATTATTTATTGAAGATATGACTGCATTCAGTATAAAAATATTGTTGTTGACCCAATATAGCCTCAATCGGTTTTTTCTTCTTTCATTTGATACACACCGGTTGGCCATTTCCTTATTGACTTTTACGGGAAATAAAATAGGTCTGTATGCGGATGATACATTGGTTATAATGAAGCAACCGGCAAAGACGTTAGAAAAGATTCAATTACATTTAAAAGATTTTGAGGACATGATGGGTCTCAAAATTCATTGGGAAAAATCTGAAATGATAACATGTAATGTCAATAATGCAGAACAACAAGAGATTTTGAGTAAATATAGAATTCAGATAGGGGATGATTTAAAATATTTGGGGGTTGTTTTCACAAACAAATTGGAAAATATTAAGAAATTGAATTATGATAAACAATTGAAGGTAATTAAAGAGCAAATTTTACAATTTAATAAATTAAGATTGTCTTGGTTTGGCAGGGTTGCTTTATGTAAGATGATGATACTGCCAAAAAATAATAATTGATGCCCTACCAATTTATTTGAAGGATAGTGAGATTAAAGATTTTCAAGTTGTGATTAAATACATTTGGTAATGGAGGGGAAAGAGTTAGAATTCCCAAAAGTTGGTGGTATCTTCCTCAAAAAGAAGGAGGTTTAGGGATCCCAAATTTAAAAACTTACTATAATGCTTTTCAAATTAGAAATATAGTTAAGATTTTAATGAGAGAGAAAGTGATATGGGAAGATCTTGAGATGGAGGATATCGAACATCTGGGTAAGGCAGTTTTTTTAGATAAGGAAAGAACATAAGAACATAAGAACAGGCTTGCTGGAACAGGCTACAGCCCATCCAGTCCAGCATTCTGTCTCACACAGTGGCTCACCATTTCCTTCAGGGTATTCCCAAGCAGATGCCTTCACCTGCTTAGGATTCCCTGGAAATGATATTGAGAGATATCCAGCCTATCTCTCCAACCCGGAGGTTGTCCTTAAGTATCCATAATTATAGCCATTGATACTCTTGTCCTCCATGAACTTGTCTAATCCTTTCTTAAAGCTGTCAAGACTGACAGCTGTCACCACTTCTTCTGGCAGGGAGTTCCATAGACCAGTAATCCTCTGGGTGAAAAAGTACTTTCTCTTATTTGTTTGAGAACTAGTACCCAAAAGTTTCATGGAGTGTCCCCTAGTTCTAGTGTTATGCGATAGGGAAAACAGTTTTTCCTTATCTACTTTGTCCACATCGTGCAGGATTTTATAAACTTCAATCAGGTCATATGAGAGTTCATATTAAAAATAGAATGTTAAGACCAATGTGGGAAGTATGGAACAGGTAGAAGAGAAGACTAGTTCCGGGTACATTCCCTTTATCAGAGATTGAAGATTTTAATGCCTTCTCAATTAAGATAAATGAGGAATTGAGATCAGTGTTAATTGAAAAAGATTTTGTACTCTTGAGAAACTGGATTAGATTATGTATGGATGAGCAAGAAAAAAGGGTGCTTTATGCGGACTTAAAGTTAAATTGGTTTCAAATTGTGAGTTTGAACAATTAGAATAATAAATATTTAAAAGGAGATAATCATGAAAGGGCCATGACAGATTTTGAAGAACTATTGTACAAAATAAGGTTTGGTGAGATTGGGATAAAGGGTGTGGTAGATAAAATTTATAAGATTTTGAATAAAGAAGATAATTTACGAGATGTTCTGAGAAGAACATGGGAAGAGGATTTAAATGTAAAAATTTCAGAAATAAAATGGAGATCTTTATGGAAACTGAGGATAATGAGAACACTGTGAGTTAGAGTTAAAGAACATAATTATAAAATGGTGTGGCGGTGGTACTTAACTCCAGTTAGACTGAAGCAGATGGATAGATCTAGGAATGATTTGTGCTGGAGATGTGGCAAGAGTGTTGGAACTTATAAACATATATGGTGGAATTGTAAAGAAGTTGAGGTTTTTTGGAAAGAGATTGAAAAGGAAATAGTAGGGATGTTGGGGAGACAGATTAAGATTGAACCAGGCACTGCCATGATTACAGATTTAGACAGTCTAAGGGCCAAACTAGGGCAGCCACATGGAGGTCTAATGATATGTTTGCCTTATTCATATATAAATCAAGAGTGGTAACTTCCTCTTCAGACAAACTCATTGTCGTCGGCCGCAACTCAATCCGAGTATACGGGTTTTTCCTGCCCCTGGGCACCAGGAGGCCTGATCTTGGAGGCCAGCTGGTTCTGGGCCAGCTTCACCCTCCGAGGCAAGCAGGAAAAATACCATTGGTGTGTATTTGTTTAAGGTGGATACCAGCTTGCCAAGAATTGACCCACACACTATGATCTCAAAGCCATCTGATGTGGCTCATATGAAATGCGACATGCAGGCTTTAACACTGGGACTGCAATGGAATGCCAAAGCCTTGAGGATATGAACAAGGTATGCCTTCACAGCCAGTCCATCTGGCATGGCCTCTTACACCTCCATGACCATTGGGAATCAAAGTTCCTCTTCCGCTCATTTTTCCGTTGGACCCAATATTATGGTTTCCAGTGGCACTTCCTCCACTGAGGGGACCATCACCCCACCTAAAGGGGCTCATCTGCCCATAGCCATTGGCCCCTTTAGGGAATCAGGTTATTTACCCCCACCCAACTCTCAGCGGGATGTCCGGCCAGACAAACTAGCATGGAGGGAATTTATCTAACTCCTTTTAAAACTATCTACATTAGCTCTGAATCAGGTCCAGCTCTGTGATATTCTAATCCAAAGCCTTAGTGGGAGAAAAAAATTTCAGACTTGAATTAAATCAGGTGCAGGTCTGGTGGTGCAAGCATATGTTGTGGCAATGTAGGCAACACACTGGATACATACTCTGAATTAACTGTACTGTGATGGAATTGGACAAGATTCATTCTTTTTAATATTAACATTTGTTTCCACCATTTTAGCCTAACACCCCAACTCTCTGTATCTTGAAGAAAAGCAGAAAAGCACAGAATTTAAAATAGCAGCCAACCAGCTGAAACAAGGAGCAATAAAACAGGAACAAGACGTAGATGAGTCACAGCTTCCACGGAGGCTTGTGCTGTACAAAAGTCCTGATTCATTCACAGAATATTTTTGAGTACTCCCAAGTGAGTTATTTCTCCTCATTTGGTTCACATCAAAATTACATTAGCCATTAACCTAATACTCCTCAGACGTACTAGGGCAGTGATGGTGAATCTTAACACTCCAGCTGTTCTTGAACTTCAATTACCAGACGCCTAAGTCAGCGCTCCTGCTGATCAGGGCTTCTGGGAATTTAAGTCCAAGAACACCTGGAGTGCCTAGGTTGGCCAACATTCTACTAGGTAGAGATATTGTTGCAGCTTGCGGACTTTTTCTCCATATGAACACTCAAATTTTGCAAATTTCAACATATTCCGTATGGGGAGAAAAACCTAGCTACTCAATATTTACAAAATACAAATGCAGGAGGAGCAGAAACTAGCAGATTGGTTCATCCAGGCCTAGTGCTTTGAGTTCTTGCTTCTTAAAAATGTGGTTTTGAATCTGTATAAAACAATGTTAATGCTGTATTCGAGTTGCCACCTCCCCATTCTTACCCCCAGGTCTTCCTCAAGCAAACCCAGCAGTTGTATTCTTTGTGCTGGAACCAGCTAAATACCTGTTGAATCTGGCCAATGCCAATCAGAGATACTTTTAATCTTGTTTGCTTTTGAAGAATTTACCAGAATTGTCACGTTTCTTCATATATGGGATGGAAAAAACTTCAGGATTGAAAAATTCAAACTATCACAGTATAATGAACTATGGCTGTGGCCATTAGTGATGTTGCACATAATTATTAATGTTTCCAGCCATGTTTCTGTGTTTTATTCACCCCTTTAAATTTGAAAAAGGCCAATACATACTAATAGGGTTACTCAGCTTCTGAGATTTTCAAACGCCAAACAGCAATTAACTGAAGAGGATGGAAGTGGCAACAGTAAATGGAGTTTATGATTGAAATCAGCACTGTGCTTGTTACCAATTTCAATATAAACTGTACTGTAGTTACCGATTTATGTGTAAAGATCTGTATAAAATTACATAAATAGTATAAAATACATATACAAAAATAACTGAAATCTCTTTCTTTTCAAGACCCTTTGGCTGAGTTTGTTCCAGGAATGAACTGGGACTATTTATGTCACCTAAGACATATCTGAGATCAAAGCAAACAGCTGGTTAACATTCAGTGTTTGACTACATGGTCAGATACTGTGAGATTTGCTCCATGTATAAAATAGGTGAATGCAGAATATTTTCTGCTGCCTACATGATGCAAAGGCTGATTCAAATCTGTCTCACTCTTTTTCCTCCTAAATTAGCTTTTTTTCCTGCCACTGGGGGCTTCCACTTTTTTCAAGCTGGAACAATTTGAATACAGTATACTGTTCCTTGTGTGAGCAGTTGTTTCGCTATGTAAAAGAACACGAGGGAGTGTCTATGGGTGATGCTGTGATATAGGCAATTGGATCATGAAGTTAATTACTGCAAGAACACTTCCCTTTGCAATCTGCTGCCAAGCAACTTCAATTTTTTTAAAAAAGTTTGCTTTCTATAATGAACGTTAGCACTGATTCATTATATCAGTTTAGTGCTAGACAGTTCTGTATTTAAGCTTGAAATCGTGTGGCTGAAAGGAGGGATGGTTGCTACAGAAAAGAGAAATGCTTCTCTTCCTCTGTGAAGAGACACGGTGCAACCTGGAAAGGAAAGAGGGGAAGGCACACAAAGGGAGGGAGAGTAGTGTCTTCCAGGAAGAAAGGGAGACCCTCCAGATGCATGCAAAGAAGAGGGAGAGATCAAAGTGTGACTGTCTGTCCTTTTAAAGCATCTTGGAAGAGGTATATCTGTCTTCCAAGGGAAAGTTGGCCTCCAGGCCACTGCACAAAGGGGAGGAGAGTCTGCCACCACTGCCATCCCTGCTCTTCCACCTATCTGCAGTCAGGGTTGAAGGGGAAGGGGAAGCAGCAGTGGTGGCTAAGCCAAGCCTTCATCGCCTGGTCATGATCAGCCCTAAACATTGAGAGGAGGAAGTGGGTAAAATAGCGGTGGGGAAGGCAAAAATACTGCAGTCTTTGAGGAGGCTCTTTCTGTGTGAGGATTTTGAGCATGAAAGTGGGTTTGGTTATCTTAACCTATAAATCCAAGGGTTAACCGTTGGAACTGGCTATAGGTTGCTATGCGTCGCCCTACTGACCCGCACCCACCCTTCGTGCGCACGGCCGAAGTGGCTACGCAGGTCAACGAAGGATTTAGAAAACCGGCACGGGGGCCTCAGCCCCACGAAAGGCAAGAAAGTAAAAGAACTTCAATACCCCAAAAGCATTGCGTTTTTCCGTGGTTCTCTGAGCGGCAGCCAATTACGAAGAGAAAAACAACGCTCTTAGTCTTTCGGTGCCGCGCCGCAGCCAATCAAAAGAGGCGCATTAAAACCTTGCCGAGCCATGGACGCTGAAACCAATGGGAAAAATACAAATCCCAGCGTCCTATTCACCTTAATACCATTTAAGGAACAGCCATGCCATCTAAGCAGCCAAACAGCAGTGCGGAAAAGAGACACACCTCCAAAACATGCAAATCCACTTCGCTAAACTAACTCTCCCGAACTCCGAAAACAGCGAGGGAAAAAAACGCGATAACGAGAGTTTGATAAGACACAGCCTGCAAACAGCTTAAAAACGAAACTGATCCATGAACGGAGACTTGCAAAAGCTGTAGTTCACATCGAAAAGACGTAAATAAGAAACGCTACCAAAAATAATAAGGAGCGATGGAGGCACACAACAACAAATCGCAAAATCCACAATCACCAGACACCAAAGATCTTGAGGAAGAAAATCGTAACACAAACCAATACCCCACCGGACCATTGAGCGCGGAAAAAATGACTCTGCATCACTCAAACGGTACGAAATGCTCCAAAATTATTACACATGTAGAATTTTACATGGATGACTGCAAAATAATATGCATGCAAGATTATGAGTCAGACAGCGAAGAGGGAGAACCAGAAGAAGAAGAACAAGATCAGAAAGGAGAAGAGCTACCAAATTTCGAGACAACAGAAAACAGTGCATGCTTATCAAAGGAGACCCAAAGAAAAATTGCTGATATTATAGCAAAAATTAATCTGAAACAGTCAGCATCAACAAAATACCAAAAATGCACAACAACACAAGATGAAACAAAAACCATAAATAAACACATTCCAAAAAAAGAATTTGAAAAATCTCACAATGAAGAAACTAAAATTGTTCTAAAAAAGGAAACAATGGAAATCATTCATCTCATAAATCAAAAAGGAAAAAAACATAATACTTCAAAAACTTTCAACAACAACACCAACGAACAACAACAACAAAAATACAAATAAACAAAACAGAAGAGACAGAAAAGAAACAATAAGAAATGCAACTGTACAGCAATGAAGAAATTCAAACCACATCCAAAGAACAATTATTATTGGCAGAAACACAACAAACAACAGAAATAACAAACAATAACTACAAAACGTACAAAAACAACACAACAGAGGAACAAGAAAAAACAAGCACAAACAAACAAATATACAAAAAAGAAGAGCCAGAAAATAAACAGCCAGAAATGCTAATTGTCAGGAAGAAAGAAATTCAAACCACATCCAAACAAAAATTAATATTGCCATGGAAACAACAAACCACAGAAATAACAGATAATGACTCCAAAACTTACAGAAACATGACAACAGAGGAAAAAGAAACCACAAACAGAAACAAACAAATTGACAAACAAGAAGACGCAGAAAATAAACAACCAGAAATGCAAATAGTCAGGAAAAAAGATACACAAACAACATCCAAACTACAGTCAATATTGCACTGGAAACAACAAACAACAGAAACTGCAGAAATAGAAGAAAAGGACACAGAATTAACACACCACCAAAAGAATAATACCTTAGCAGAAATAATACAGAAAATAAACAACAAACAAATACAGCAACAGGAAATGAAACACAGAAACAATGAAAATCAACATGAAAACCGGAAACAACAACAACAAAACAAACCACCACTACCAATACACCCTGAGATAGATATAGACTCAATAATACAAAGACATCTCCTCATGATGACTCATCCACCACGTACATTCAACCAGCCATTAGCAGAAATAATGCTGCAGCATTTTCTGAAAATAAAAAGTCAACAGAGCCAGAAATCAACAGGTAAATAAACAAAACAATTTTATTTAAAACTTTGCAGAAATACATATATATATAACTTTGTCATTCTTCTCATTAAACAGATGCCCCAACAAAGCAACATTCAACAAACTGAACCACCAAAAACAAAAAAATATGTGAATGAAGGTAAATATAAACTTATGCAGTAAAATGTTAAATAAAATGCTTACTAACAAAAATATTTACAGTTAAACAAAACCAAAACCAAAATAACATCACGAATACTCCATTACAAAAAAACCATCATTAATGAAATGTCACATAAAAATAGACAAATATCAATATTTCTCCCTGTTAATTATGTTTTACAGATGCTACAGACACATCAATGGAGCAAAAAAAAATAACATCAGAAAGAGTTAAATGTTTAATATGTTTGGAAACCAAAAAAAATTTAAATACTTTTGTATGCAACTTGCAGTAATGTGACAACCAGTTTAACAAATAAGTTAAAAATGTTAAATATGTTTTTTCACCACAAAAAAAAACTATTGCAAAACAAAAAAATTTATACATTAAAAGTTTTCTGCAAAAAAATTCAAAGACTCTTTTTTAATAAAACACACAGGGGAAAAAGCCCGGCAACGCCGGGCAACCCTTGCTAGTTATATATAAATAATTTCTCAGAGTGAGAATGCCTCCCAGATGGGTGATGTAGAAGTCCATTAAATAAATCAAATAACTAAATTTTGCAATCTGAAATATTTTGTTGACTGTTCTCCCTCCTACTCTTTCTGCACATGTTTACAGGATCTACAGAGATAGTACAAAATATTTATTAGCTTCCGCAGCGTCCCAAGGTATTCTGCCGTATTCAAAAGATCAGAGGACTATGTCTGCTGATATCCTTCCTAATTTAACAGACAAAACAAGCCAACTTCAAAGGGAGGTAAGTAAGGTACCAGTGCAAGTAAAGGGAGACTTTCATTTCCTATGGCGATTCTCTACTTAAGAATTACAGACTTTAATGAGGACAAGAAGGAAATTGGAATGGCAAAATGTAGAAGGAACCATGAAGCCAAAGCTGCTTTTACCACTACGGTCTTCCCCAACTGCTATTTCTCCTAACCTCTGCCTTTTACCATTTCATAATTCAAGATTGTTGTAATGATTACCCGGGAGTAAAGATGTTGAACCCCAAGAAGGCACATGAGACGAGAGTGCAGTACAAGCCCCATCCCGACTATCTCGGTATTTTATTGACTATAATTTGTGGGGCGATCACACATAGCTCGCGTGAGACCTCGTGACAAAATGCTGGCTTACTAAGTGGCACTTGACTGGTTAGAATACATTTTCCGGCCTGAGTGCCTAGGTTAGCCATATGTATACTAATCAACAGGAACAGATAATCACACTGTACCCGCCTTATCTAAATGTCCTTGCAAATACTAAGCTTCTATGCTTAAGATGTTTTGGCTAGCTGGAGTTTTGTATCTCTTAGGAAATGATTAAGGTTATGCATAGTGTTTACAAGACATTGTGACATTCGATTGACACATCCTACTCCTCTCAGTGTCCCCAGTCAAAGAAACATGGAGTTGCTTTTGTTACCTGTAACTATTAGCCCATTACCCAATTTCCTTTCCTGTAAAGCTCGGCTGGTTTCCAGCGGTGTGCTCACCGAACTAACCCATCGGGAAAGGTTGTTGTCAATTATAGAATTGGGCATTCATACAAGATGCCTCTCTTAGATATCATAGGAAGGAATGCCACTGTCGGAAAATCCATCTCCCTCGACCACCCAGGATACAATGACCTCCAAAGTAGAGTTCTATGGACATAATGGACATATCTTGGGGGGTTTTTCCTACCATTTGAGGATTTTCTGAACAATTTTCTTCTTTAATCATCCTGGACCTGGTGACATAGCAGACCAGTTGCTGTGTTCTATCACATCAGCTACTTTCTGTCCTATTCCCCTGCTTCCACAGTAGAGGATTATTCTGTCCTTTTGCATATAAGGTAACAAGGAACCCTGAAACCTATCAATTTAATTGGCATAGCAGGCTGGCTTCAAAAGAACAGCCATCATTAACGTATGAGCATGTTCTCTCCAGGGGTACACAGAAAGAGCCTCCTCGAAGATTGTGGTATTTTTTGGACCACAATCAGTTGTACTCCAGGCAATGGCTGCCTTGTGCCAGCTAATTTTTCTCACACTAGGTCAGGTGAAGGGAAATACAGAATGAATTCACCACAAGGTAGCTTCATTTTGGCAGTTTCATGTCTGGATTAGACATGGAAGAAAAAGAAGAAATGTTATCTCCATACAGCATTATCCCACTGAGATGAGTGATGTAGCTGAAGCAGTGTTTCACTGCAGCAGGTTCTATCAGGTTCTATAGAACCGGTAGCAGAACCGGCTGGCCATGCCCACCTCCCTCCCACACCACACCCATCTCCCCTTCCAACTCCCCCCCCCCCGCAATCCGGGCATGGCCAGGGGCCAGGAGGAGGAGGAGGAAGCATGCGCCCACCAGCTGCCACTGGTTTCTGTTCTGGGGGGGAGCATGAGGAAAATCTTAATTTTAGTAATTTTTCATGTAGTTAGTCTTCACTAAGTTTTTGTTGTTATTTTATTTTTATTATATTAGCTGTTTGGTGTGTTTAATACTGTTATATTTAATTTTTTTGGCTTATATATTTTGGTGAGTTATTTGAGTTAGCCACGCCCACAGAGTTAGCCACACTCACAGAGTAGGTAGAATTTTTTTTGCAGTGCATCACTGAGCTGAAGCCCCAGAACTTTCTGAGTTAGCAGGGGTTATGACATCCTCCGCTATCTTCCTTAGGCGTCCCTGGTTCCCAGAGAAGCAACTAGCAATAGAGGTCCTCAGAGCTTTTGTGCCCTATTGGTTAAACAAGGGGGATGTGTGGAGAAAATGGAGGAATACAAAGGGATGCTTCACTCTTGAATGTGCAGTAGCTTACTGGTTCTGCACCGAGACTGCCTGTTTTATGCTTCCTTCTGCTCAAGGAGGAGTGGCTGGAAGTGTTATACATCCTCAGGGGAATGACTTTGTTTGCTTCCAGCAGAAAATACCAGGGTATGGGTTTACATTCTTTCAGCAATAAATGTTTGTACTCTCTAAATTTTGGTACCCTCAGTGCCAAAACCCTGGTCTCCCCAAGTGACCTTCAGCTCTACTGCTCCCTCTTACCTTAGAAATAGTTCTTACAGTGGCTGGAAGAAGAATGGATTCTATGTTGGAAAAGGAGATTACTGCAATCCATCCCCCCTGTAATGCAAAATATTTGAGGAGGATTTGGTCTTCAGGGGCCAATTAAAGGGAATTCACTTTACCAATGACCTCCTCCCCATTTGTTTATAACAACCAATCTAACTGCCTGCAAATTTTTTGTGGCTCTCCTGACAGAGTGGTGGTAACAGCTGTGTAAACTCTCACAATGCACTCCTACACTTCCAACTTGGCCACTACACCACTGAGTAAGGTAACAAAAAAAAATTTTAAACCAAACCATGCAAATGTAAAGCTGAAGTCTGAATTATGGAGAGGAACTTCCCAGCCTTTTAACATGTGCATAGAAAATTTACCATAGTCACTTATTTAACGAGAAAGGCTGTGAAACAGTCAGTGGGATTTTGTTAGGCCAAGAATCATACACGGCATTTCAAACCATGCATGAGATGGAGGGAGGGGTGCAATGTGGCCCTATATTGCATGATTCTACATCATTAGCTGAACAACTTAAGGCTGAATGGAGCTGCAGACCAACAATCTTTGGAGAACTAGATGTTCCTCACCTTTGAGGTGAATGACTGACAAAAAGGGCTGACTACAAGAATCACAGAAATGTTGCTTCTGATTTCAAAAATTTCTCTTGCTCAAAAGCTAGTTGTGTCTGACTCTAGGTGGCGCTCATCTCCATTTACTGCCAGAGCCAGCACTGTCTGAGTTTGCAGACATTTCTGCAATCATGTGACAGGCATGACTAGATGCCAAAATGCACTGAACTGAATGCTATTACCTTTCCCACCAAAGCAGTACCTATTTTTCTACTTGCAATTTTTTGCTTTTGAAATGCTAGGTTGGCAGGAGCTGGGGCAGATGACAGGAGCTCATGCCATTGCACAGTACTTGGATCTCAAACTGCTGAACTGCCAACCTCCCAGTTGTCAGGCTCAGCATCTTAATCACTAAGCTACCGCTGCCCCATGTTGATATATTTAATCTATTAAATAGAGATTCAGAAAAGAAAGACAAAGAGAAGGAGGATGACAGGGACCATGACTCAGCCCGTAGGAAGTTCCCTGCATGCACTTGGGGTACCTGGCTACCGGCCTTTTTCATTTATTACAGCGAATTAATCAAATACCACCCTAAGTGTGCTCTTTTCTTGGTCAAGTGCATGGACATAATTTTAGGGCCTATGTTGAATTCCCCAGACTGGTGTGGCTGTTATATGATGAATCTTTCCATATGATGGTGCCGTTGCACCCCCATTTGCACTGGGATAAACAGCACACCTTCATTTATGGCTGCAGTTCATGACCCTGGCCTGACTGGCAGTCAGTGACAACTTTGATAGTGGCCACTTAGTGCAGAAGCCAGGAGGATAAGCACTCCCTGCACATAAGTGGGGCAGTCATTTCAACCCCAGCTCCTCTGCTTAGAGTTTAGCATGCAAGAAGTGTGCAACAAAAAGCAATACCAATACCAGCACGAATGGTCTATTCGTGCCAGTTCCCATTCATTTATGTCTTGCCTCAGGGGCAAGACCTTCTGGGGAATAGGCAGGGAACAATGGGGAGCAAGAAGCCACTAGGCTCACAGTAAGCTCTTGCAAAGGGCTTACTGTCCAGTTATGTCCAGTTAAGTTGGACTAATTTCAATATTGGTTAAGGGCCTAGTCCAGTGGTGACAAACCTTTTTGAGACCGAGTGCCCAAAAAAGGAGGGGTGATGGGTGGCAGACATCTTAGGTACCAGTGCTTGCCCTCTCAAACCATAAAATGCATATTTTAGAAATCCAGTCATATCTGACTCTAGGTTTCAGTGCTCATCTCTGTTTATAGCCAAGGAGCCAGCACTGTCTGCATCTACAGATGTTTGCATGGACATGTGGCAGGCAAGACTAGACAATGGAGTGCATGGAATGCTGTTTACCCTCTTACTGAAGTGGTCCCTATTTATCTACTTGCAATTTCTTGCTTTGAACTGCTGGGTTGGCAGGAGCTGGATCAGAAATGGGAACTCATTCCATTATGCAGTATCCAGGTCTTGAATGCTGACTTGCCAGTCTTCCAGCTAACAAGGTTAGCTTCTTAATCACTGAGTCACCGTAGCTCCCCAGTGTAAGGGTTAAACTGCTGTCTTGCAACCAAAAGGTTGTGAGTTCAATCCTGACTAGGAATTAAGATTGTCTCAGCCTCTTCCATCCTTCCAAATTCAGTCAAATGAGTCCCAAGCATGGGATCTGCCTAGCACGGGATTTATTAAAACGGCCAAGCAAGAAAACGAATGTGATGGGAGGGGGGCTTTTTCTGACAGTAGGAGGCAGCAGCCGTGCATCTGCTAATGAGTGAATCAAGGTTGACTCAGCCTCCTCCATCCTTTCAACTTCGGTCAAATGAGTCCCAAGCATGGGGAATCAAAATAAACAGAAACCACGCTCTCTGTTCCCACCCCTTCTGCTGCTTCTCCCTGTGTGAAATTGAGGAGGATGATTTGGGGAGGGAAGAAGAAATGTTGGGATCTGCCTGGCATTGGATTTATTAAAACTGCCAAGCAGGAAGACCCCGTCTTTTCCCCCACCCCCACCTTTGATGTTTGCAGATTGATACGCAGTAGGCAGAAGTCAGGGGGGCAAACACATCTTTATTGCAGTGTAGTCAATCTGAACATGAGGTCAATGGCAGAGCGATGCTCCTTATATATGTAACAGTAATGATTCAAACCTGGCGTGGAGCCACATGATTGGTCAGTGCAGGTAAACAGCCAGGTGACAACACTTGATTGGGTTATGAGTAAACAATAGGTACATCTACGGCAGGAATGCAGTCCCGCGATATCTACACAAGAGGAATATTCACAAGGGAGAAAAGGGAGGGGGAATGGAGGATCACTAAATCCGATTTAATTCACATTTCACTTTGTTACATGTTTGCTTTCAATCACAGTTCACTTAAGTTACATACACAACACACACCCCAAAAGCTGCTCTGCCAGGAACACAAAAGTCCATGGCCACTTGTTTCATCTTTCCTCCCAACTTTTATGAATGGGGAAAGACGAGACAAGTGGCCATGGCTGGCATGGAAGGCAAACCCCCACCTCCTCAACTCCACCCAAAAGGTGCTCTCACAGGGATACAGAAGTCCATTGGCCACTTGTCCTGTCTTTCTTTCCAACTTTTACCCCAAAGTAAACAAATGGGAAAAGACGAGACTAGTGGCCATGGCTGGCATGCAAGGCAAGTCTCCCCGCCCCCCCCAACAAAAAGGTAGGAATGCTGATATCCCTACCTGGAGGCACTGCAGGAACAAATTCATGCAAACAACCCCAGACACACCCATCCAAGGAAGATAAGTGTGTGCACGCTGTCTCCTAGGAGGGGGGATGTCTGGCCCCACCTCCTAGGTGGGGTTTCAGCCTCCCCTATCTCCTTTCTATTGGTAGAGGGAGCTGAGTGACTTGAGAAAGCTGTGCTGTCATTGGCAGCTCGGGGTGGGGGGGATGGATAGGGTGGGGCTAAACCCAGAACTCATGTGTACCAGTTGATAGGGCTCTGCATGCCACCTTTGGCACGCATGCCATAGGTTCGCCATCACGGGCCTAGTCAAAGAAGGCAAAGGCTGGTTATTTATTAGATTTTGTGGGGTTGGGTTCAGGATTTAAACTGAGGACTGGAGAGTACCTCACTGAAAACCTCAAATCTCTTAGTAGAAGGGAGTCCATTGTTCATCAAAAGATAGCCAAGGAATTAAAGGAAGGCAAAGTTGTTGGAAGGTTAGTGACACCCACCCCTTTCCTGGACTTGAGAATTTCTCTGTTAGGTCTGGTACTAAAGAAGGACACTTGTCAATTCAGACTCATTCACCTCTTGTTTTACCCTGAAGGCAGTTAGGTGAATGATTCAATCCCTCAAGCTCTATGCAGTGTTAGGTCTACTTGTTTTGACACTGCCGTACGCATGGTGCATTCCTGTGGCAAGGGAGACTTGCTAGGCAATTGCGACATAAAGTCTGCATTTAGGATCCTCCCAATTCACCCTGCCAACTTTAATTTGTTACATTTCATGTTCGAGGGAGCATGTCATGTTGCCCTGCCAATGGGATTTCCCATTTCTTGTGTTATGTTTGAATGTTTTGGTTCCTTTTTGGAGTGGGCAGTCAAAAAAAATCACCACTTTGAGGAGCATCATCCATTATTTGGATGATCTTTTTTGCGGTAAACCACTCTCTTTTGAATGTCAGAGTCTCCTTAAATCATTTCAAAAGGTCACACTAGCAGAGGAAAAATGGAGGTCCCCTCCTGTCAGATGGTTTTCTTGGGTATAGAGTTAGACACAGTGCTACAGGCACCCGACTGCCTCAGATGAATCTTGTTGACTTTATGTTGTGTTCTGTAAAGCAGTGCCTTTAACAATGTACCTTTACCATGTGTTATCAATGTAACCTTTCTGTGTGCAACATTATAACCATCACCTGTATCAATGTAAGCCTAATAAGGGGACGCGAGCTAGTGACCGCCAGAGGGCAGTAGCGAGCGTCCAGCTCTAATGGATCATAGCCACCTGGTTCAGCAGCGCGGGAAGATTCCCCGCGACTTCCTCACCTGGTCAAGAAGGGCGTGACCTCCCACGACGTCACACAGGCAGCAACCAATAGTCTGTCAACGAGCCACATTCAAATGTATAGCCAGCTGTATATATTGAGCTACCCATCCGCCATTACCACATGTTCCTCCGGATCATCATGCAATAAACCTGTGTTAAGCCAACCCTTCGGCTGTTTCATTGTCTTTGGTCCCTTACACTAAACTTTACCACCAGGATTCAGGCACTGAAGCATATACATAAGGTGTCACTAAATAAATAAATTTCATATCAGAGATTACTCTGGGTTGAAAGGATTTTTGCTGGAGAAACTCCGCTCAGGCGAAGCCCGAATGAGGCTCCTTTCATGTCCCCATGCAGCCCTCGGGTATTGAAACCCAACTTTCCAGTCTCCAAGTTCAGTGTCTTAACCACTAAGTCACTGGAGTGCTGCACTGAAGGAGCTGCAAGAAACTTTCAATCATCTTAACTTTTCCTATTGGGTGGTGGCTCCAGAATGAACCTTTTAGAGGAGATTGTGCAAGCCCTGTCTAGATCCCACCATAAGAGGCATATTACCACAAAAATGCGTCAGGATCTTAAGGTCTGGTTGCAATTCTTCCAAGACTTTAATGGTGTTTCATTCTGACTATCAGAATTATTGTTGTAGGCTGACCTACAGAGTCACACAGATACTGCTGTGTAATTTGGTTTTGGCATTTATTTTAGGGGCCGGTGGTACACAGGAAATTGGCCGTATGGGTGTGTTTTACTTCCGCTTCCAGAAGCAATGAGGGCAGCACGGGCCAGATGAATTGGCATCAGGGCTAGATCTGGCCCCTGGGCCATAGTTTGGGCACCCCTGGTTTAAGCAGAGAAAATGGCAGCCAAAAATCTATCTCATCCTTTTGCAAAACAAATTGCAAGGCATGGTTTACTTCTGCTTCTGGTGGGAGGAACCACGTGACCAGCCCATGGCCCAAAAAGTTTGGGCACCCCTGGCCTATGGAGTCAAGATGCTGGCCTGACAAAAAAGATTGACATTGCTGCAGTTTTTTCCCATTGGGCTTTGGGCCGTACAGTGAGCAAACTCTGCCATAACATCTGGTGTGACAACCAAGCAGTTGTGCAAGTTGTCAATAAATTGTCGTCTAGGTCCCCTCCAGTTATGTATTTAGTGTGGGTGTTCACAGTGCAGTACCTTAAGTTTAACATCTTAGTGACAACATATCCCTTGGCTGTCTTTTGCTGTCTTTGTCAAATGACTGGCGCTAGGCTTCTGAGTTTGCCCCCAGAAAGTCCTACCTAGTGAAACAGCATTTGCAAATTGCTTTGCAAGGCACATCAAATGTTCAGTGAAGGGTGAAACATTATTTAATTACCCGATTCATTGTTTATTAATCATTCCAAAATCTGCATTTCAAATAGCAAGGGGAATGAGAAGATATCAAATGATTAAATCTGGGGATAATTCTTTGCGTGCTCAGCTAGTAATTAATCATATTTCTGTAGCCTTCAAAAGAGGGTAGAGCTATAGATATTTAACTACATTGCATTTGTATCTAGCCTTTTAAATAAAACACCCTGATTTTCCTAAACATACAGTATTATTTACTTTTTTAGGGCCAGGTTATCCTGCTATGGTAATAGAGTAGACCATACTGCCAGCGACTCAACATTGATTGTCAGGCAGCGGTTAACTAACCTTACAACTCTGAGAACTAATGGCCTTGGGTAGTGAAGTTCACAGGAAAGCGTGAGGATCCCCAAGTGAATTTAATCCCACTTGGATCCATCTTGATGGAGGGTAGCAGTTTAACCAATACTTGCCTAGGACTGGGGACTTTGCCTTCCAAAAGGGCTTTGCCTTCCAAAAGGGCTCAGGACCAGAAAGTGACATTATATTCTCAGGACAATCTTCATGGCTGATTGCCATGATGATCGCCAATATATTCTCAGGAAAATCTTCATGGCTGATTGTCATGATGATCACCAATATTTGGATTCAGATACTGTGCTGCCAAAGAAGAAGAAGAGACAGGCAGCTGCATCCCCGTAGCCAGAAGTAGTCTTCAACCTGCTGTCATGAGATTCTAAAAGTAATTTAGCCACTAATTTCTTAACCACTCTCACATAAGCTTCTTTAATAATAATAATTTCATGTCAGAAATTATTCTGGGCTTAAATGATTTTTGCTGAAGAAACTCCGCTCAGGGGATTCCCGAATGAGGCTCCTTTCATGTCCCCAAGATCTTTTCCCACTAAAGTGGTCCCTATTTATCTACTTGCAATTTCTTGCTTTTGAACTGCTAGGTTGGCAGGAGCTGGGACAGAGACAGTCGCTCATTCTGTCATGCAGTACTCAGGTTTTGAAGTGCTGACTTGCTGACCTTCCAGCTAACGAGGTGAGCTTCATAACCACTGAGCCACAGCAGTCCCACGGCTTCTTTAATACAATACTGTTGTGTCCTAAAGCCTGTGCCTTTAAACAATGTACCTATCCATGTGTATCCAATGTAACCTCTTCTATGTGTAACATTGTAACCTCCAGCTGAATCACTGTAACCTTAATAGGACGCGAGCTAGTGACCACTAGATGGCAATAGCGAGCATCCAAGCTCATTGGTCCAAGACTCACCTAGAACAACAGCGCGGGAAGATTCCCGCCACTACCTTCACCTGGACAAGAAGGGCTTGACCTGCAATGACGTCACGCAGCCTGTAGCCAATAGGCTATCAAGGAGCCACATTCAAATGTATAGCCACTGTATATATTGAGCTGTTCGTCCGCCATTACCTCATGTTCCCTCTGACCAGCATGTAATAAAGTTGTGTTAAGCCAGCTCTTCGGCTGTCCTGGTGTCTTTGGTCCCATACACTAAATTGGCGATGAAGGTGGGATCATGGCTGCCCACGGGACCAAGACATACGCCGGTTTCGACATCAAGAAACCGCAAGATTGGGAACTCTTCGAAATGGACTTCCAAGGTGCGCTGGTGGAGTTCGAGGTGACGGACGAGGCAAAGAAGAGAGCCATCCTCACCAGAATGCTCGGGCACAACGGAAAGAGAGTACTGATTGACCTCATCGCACCCAAAAAGGCGGCTGAATTCAAGGCAAAAGAGCGCCTGACGGTGCTGAGAGACCATTTCCGGCCCTCGGTAGCGATGTTTCCCGCTCGGAGCGCGTTTTGGAGGCGAGTCCAAGCGCCTGATGAGTCGGTCGCCGCTTTCATAGCGGCCCTGCGCCTGGCTGCCGGCCCGTGCAAATGGGAGAATTTGGAAGTCACCCTCAGGGACTGCGTGCTATGCGGCCTGAAGGACGCCGAGATTCAGCGCACGCTAATGAATCAGGAGCCGCCCCCCACATTGCAGGAGGTCCTGAAAGCGGCACAGGCCGCGGAAGCCACGAAGGCAGGGGTGCAAGAGCTCCAGGACTGGTGGCCGAAGGCCGACAAAGCAGAGAGTTCGGTGCACGCAGCCCGGCGAACTTCGAAATCGTCCGCCGAAAGCAGCGACGACGAGGACGTCCGGAAGGTCCAAAAGGAGGGCCAGCGTTGCGACGGCTGCGGGGCAGCTCACGACCGTGCCAGGTGCCCATTCAGAAAGGCCGAGTGCCACAACTGCGGGCGACGCGGGCACATAGCCAAAGTCTGCAGACAACGACGCAAGGACCGGAGGAGCTCGCCCGACCGCCCAGCGAGGGACCGGAGGAGCTCGCCCGACCGCCCAACGAGGCCAGACCGCTCGACGAGACTAAAGGATGGCGCCCGGCTCACGAGGAAGCAGGACGGAGTGGGCCGCATCTCCGACGACAGAGACGACGACGCTCCGGTTTTCAGCGTGTCCTTGGGACACCCCCGTTACTTTGTTGAGGTACTGGTGCAAGGGGCCCCTGTTAGGATGGAGATTGACTCTGGCTCCTCTTACTCCATTATTTCCCAGAGGGAGTTTTTGAGAATTGCCCCCCGCGTACGGCCCAAGCTCAAAGCGTTGAGGTCCACGCTTCGGGACGTGCAAGGGAACAGTATCCCGGTGTTGGGGGTTGGGAATTTCCAGGTTCAGTACAAGCGGCATGCCGCGGAACTCCCCCTAGTCGTTCTTAAGGGAGGTAATTGCAGCCTCCTCGGGACTCAATGGTTTCAGCCCCTGGGTCTGTTCATTGGGGGGGGTGCACGCCGTTGGGTCTGACCCGATACAGGAAGTGTGCAACGCGCACCCCGAAGTCTTCAAGAAGGGACTTGGGAAATTCAATGGACCCCCAGTAACGTTCAACCTGGACCCGGAGGTCCGCCCAATCAGACTTAAACCGCGCAGGGTGCCTTTCGCACTCAAGGACAAAATAGAGGCGGAACTGGACAAATTAGTGGGCCAGGGGATTCTTGTTCCTGTTGATTCCGCGGAATGGGAAACTCCAATTGTCACGGCATTGAAGGCCAATGGGGAGGTTCACATTTGCGCCGATTATAAGTGCACCATTAATAAGGCAATCCGCCCTAATGCGTACCCGGTGCCGGTGGTCAGCCATTTGCTAGCCAGGTTACATGGGGGAAAGTGTTTCGCTAAGCTCGACCTGGCACAGGCCTATCAGCAACTCATGGTAACCCCTGTGCAGCTGCTGCACAGACCATAATCATGCATAAGGGGGCTTTCCAGGTGATGCGCCTCCAGTTCGGCGTGAACTCGGCGCCTGGAATTTTCCAGTCGCTCGTGGAACGCCTCCTCAAAGGGCTGGACGGCGTTTTACCATATTTTGATGACGTATTGATAACGGGGGGAGTGAGGTTGAGTTGGCTAAAAGGCTAAACAAGGTCCTGGCGGCGTTCGAACGGGCGGGGTTGAGGTTGCGAAAAGACAAATGCGTCTTCTTCGCGAAGGAGGTTGAGTTCTTAGGGTTCCGAGTAACTCCCGAGGGGATCAAACCGTCCAAATCCAAGGTTGCCGCCATCAAGAAAGCCCCTCGCCCCACATCCAAGCCCGAGTTGCAGTCGTTCCTAGGGCTCTTAAATTTCTACCGCTCCTTCCTTCCACAGAAGGCTGCGGTGGCCGAGCCGCTTCACAAGTTGCTCAAGAAAGATGCGGCATGGATGTGGGGCGATGACCAGGAGAGGGCATTCACGGAACTGAAACAACTCCTGGCGTCTGACGCCATTCTGACCCATTTCGACCCCAAACGGCCGGTGGTACTGATCTGTGATGCATCCCCGGTGGGGGTGGGGGCAGTGTTATGCCACGTGTTGGAAAATGGGAGGGAGGCCCCAATAGCGTTCTACTCCAGGTCCCTGTCCCAAGCGGAGAGAAACTACGCCCAAACAGACAGGGAGGCGCTGGCGATAGTTGCGGGGACCAAAAAATTTCACGATTTTCTGTACGGCCGCCCCTTCACCATCGTGACTGACCACAAGCCCCTACTAGGCATTTTTACCGCAGATAAGCCCACGCCACAGATCCTGTCCCCGAGAATGCTTAGGTGGGCCATTTTTCTCAACGCCTACCAGCACGCGTTGGTGTACCGGCCCAGGAGAGAAATCAGCCATGCGGACGCGCTATCGAGGTCCCCCCTCCCCCTGACGCCCAGCCAGGTGAGCAAGGGGGAGCGGGACCATCAGGTTCTCATGATAGAGGTGCTGGATTCGCCCCCCGTAGTGCCCGCTGACATTGCCACAGCGACAAGAAAGGACAAAACGTTGGCGGCGGTTTGCTCCTAGGTACAGAAAGGGTGGCCGGCGTCCTCCCCAGCAGAGGAATTCGCCCCATTTTTTAGGAAGAAGCTGGAACTGTCCCTAGAGAGGGGGTGCCTCTTGTGGGGGCAGCGGGTGGTGGTCCCTACATCCCTTCGACCGCGGGTGCTTAAACTGCTGCACGTCAGCCACCCCGGAATCGTGCGCTCCAAATACTGGCCCGAAGCTACTTTTAGTGGCCCCAGTTAGACGCCGACATCGAGCACATGGTCGGCACTTGTGAGAGTTGCCAATGCTCCAGACCAGAGCAGGCCCGTCTTCCCCACAGGGAGTGGGACGCGGCTAAGGGGACGTGGTCCCGAATACACATAGACTTCGCGGGCCCGTTCCGAGGAACCCTGTTTCTCCTTGTTGTGGACGCCTTCTCCAAGTGGTTGGAGGTCATCCCAGTCACGAGCACCTCCTCGGCCGCGACAATTAAGCATTTGCGGAGAATTTTTTCCACGTTCGGCATACCCGACACCCTAATTAGCGATAACGCTAGTTGCTTCACGTCTGCTGAGTTCAGGGCCTTCACAGAGATCAACGCCATCCGGCATATCACCTCCGCCCCTTTCCATCCGGCCACCAATGGCCAAGTGGAGCGCCTCGTACGCACCACGAAGGACGCGCTGCGGCGCATGGGCCCCGGGGACCTCAACCTGCAAGTGTGTCAGTTCCTGCTAGGGTACAGGGTGACCCCGTTAGCATCAGGCTACTCCCCTGCGGAGCTCTTAAAGCGCAGGAAGCTGACCACCATACTCACTAGGCTAGATCCCACGAGAGTTGAGGACAAGGGGAGGAACATAGGGTTAGAAGCCACCAAGAGTTTCAGCGTGGGTGCCCCGGTACATTGCAGGAATTACGCCAGCGCGGGGCCAGCCTGGGTGCCGGGGGTGGTCGTGGAACAGACCGGTCCCGTATCGTACCGCATGGAAACCAACACAGGTCTACTCTGGCGGCGGCACGCGGACCAGCTCCGGAGCCGGGTCCCGGGGAAGCAGGGCGCCGGAAACACGGATACAAATTCAGCGTTAGGGTTCTCCCCCACCCGTTTAGCCCAAGGGGGAGGGGAGGGGGGTCCAGAGTCCCCACCAAGGGGGAGGAGAAGGAATTCATCTTCATAGATATCCCGCGGGATCCCCCAACAGAGTTTGATTTTGATTTTCGGAACCGGGGGGGGTTTCGGAGTGGTCCCCCACCCATCCAAGCGAGAAGAGGGGTTTTACGTTAGCCCCTGGTGCCCCCGGTTCAACCACAACGGAATCTACCCTTTCCCCTAAAGCCGCAAAACCGCAGCAAGCATCTAACAAGTCTCCCTCTCCCATTACAGGACAAGGGTCCAGGGAACAAGGAAGCGGGAGCGGCCCCCGGGTGGGCCAACCCACATCGCGGCCCAAACGCGAGTGCAATAAACCATCTTGGCTAAGAGACTTCGTCTCATCCTAGGGGGGAGGGGTGTTGTGTCCTAAAGCCTGTGCCTTTAAACAATGTACCTATCCATGTGTATCCAATGTAACCTCTTCTATGTGTAACATTGTAACCTCCAGCTGAATCACTGTAACCTTAATAGGACGCGAGCTAATGACCACTAGATGGCAATAGCGAGCGTCCAAGCTCATTGGTCCAAGACTCACCTAGAACAACAGCGCGGGAAGATTCCCGCCACTACCTTCACCTGGACAAGAAGGGCGTGACCTGCAATGACGTCACGCAGCCTGTAGCCAATAGGCTATCAAGGAGCCACATTCAAATGTATAGCCACTGTATATATTGAGCTGTTCGTCCGCCATTACCTCATGTTCCCTCTGACCAGCATGTAATAAAGTTGTGTTAAGCCAGCTCTTCGGCTGTCCTGGTGTCTTTGGTCCCATACACTAAAAATACTACATAAACTACTACTGAAAATTTAACGTAAAGAAAAATCTACATCAGCTCCCAACCTGATATTTTCATGGCTACTCCAGTCACAGCAACTAATTTTCCTACTACACCCACTACTTACAGTACTTCTATGAGATAATTCCCCAGCTGAAAAGCCCTGGCTTCCAATCTCCCATGGATAATTTAGTTTTATAGATGCTTTCAGAAGTTTGCATTAGCCTCTGGCTCAGGTCAGTGGAAAATTAAGGTGGGAAGATTTGCAAGACCCCTCCTTTAAGCACAGCTGTCTTACGTTTAACAGAAATTCTCATTCAGAAATATACTGCAACCATAAAGAAAAAAAAACTGAGTAGATCACTCCACTTGTCTATATATTTCATGCATTGCAAATTAAATAATCTGGCTACAATTAACAGGAAATTAGAATTTGTAGTCAGACATTGTTAGGCAAGACATGACTAAAATGTGTTGATGTTACGTCAGGCAAAAGGAGAAAGAGGGAGGATACAAATAAAATAGAATGCATTTTATTAAAATAAAATGCCACATTTTATTGTCTTTGAAAAATATTTTTAAAATTTCCCCATGTTTATCTTAGAATAAAATGTCCCTTGGCTAATTCTTTTCAATACAATGCCTGTTCCTATATAGCAGTGACTCCCAGCCTTGGGTCACCAGATGTTCTTGGTCTACAACTCTTTGGTGTTCAGGGAAGCAAGACGATAGAAGCAGCCATATTCTGGCTAACACAACTTTATTGCATGAAGTAAATTTTGAACACGAGGTAATGGTGGCAATACAACTCCTTTTATACAGTCAATATACATTTGAATATGGGTACACGGTAGCCTATTGGCTACTGCCAGCGTGATGTCATCTGGAGTCCTGCCCTTCTTGTCCAGGTGTATCCGTGGCGGGAAGGTTTCCCATGGCTGGGCATGATTGGGGAATTTGTACCATGTGAGTTGAATGCTCGCTGCTCCCATCTCTGGTAGCAAGATCGCATTTCAATAGCAGCTGAATACAATGTGTTCTTTGCAAATGGCTTGAGTATACATTTCCTGTAGAACCGGTTGCATTTAACTTAAAGGCATAACATAGCAGTTACATTCCATACACAACAAGCTCCCAGAAAACTTGGCCAGCACAACCAATGATGAAGGCTTCTGGGAGTTTTAGTCCAAGAACATCTGGGGCTCAGAGGTTGGAAACCACTGCTATATAGTGATATATAATGGTGGTTGTTTTTTTTTTGTTTTTTTTAGGAATAGCACATACCTAATCCTACCTGTGCTGATTCTATTACAAAAATGGTCAGTCATATACTGGCAGGGGGGGTTGACCGACTATTAAGATGGTGGGCACAGAGGATACTGGGAGTCTCACTGCTCATTAGGATAGATGCTCTAGGTAGCATCTTCCAAAGAACTGTTACTTCCAGCAAGATCTACAACTCCCTAGTAGCACCACAGTAGCTTCCTCATTTTTGAAAATAGAAAAAAGCCAGAGAAGGTAGTGAAAGAAGTAAATAAGTGGAAAGCAGTTCTATAGACTGTGTGGTACAGTATTGGGCCTCACCTTCCAGAATTCATGCTTGTAGAGATGAGACTCACACACACAAGGTTCAAGGCATTGGGAGGAGACGACACCGGGGGATCGCCGTGCACCCTCTTTTATTACTGACATTCCTCGGCTTGCATGTGCCTACATGCACTCATGCGGCCATTACAAACTACAAGGAAGTGGGTTACCAAAAATAGGGTCTTGTGTACATTGGTTATATATTAGCGGATGCACCTTGTGTACATGCAACAAAGGGTGACCAGTTGTCAAGGACTGATAAGGAGTTTGTAGATTGGGGACTGTCTGTGGGTCTGATAAGGGCTTGTTTACACCAACTTCAGCCTGGGGGTACCAAGAGGGAGTTCCGGTCAAGCCTTTAGGCTGACCCTGGGTTTGTGCAACCCAGCCTCCACCCTTTGGAAGCCGGCGGGGGGCTAAAAGAATCCCTAAATGTCCCCTTTCCTTTTATTGTTTGGGCGCATATGCTGCAGAGCTTTATACAAACAGGGTAACTCCTTTCAAGGGGGTCTTTGATATTTTGGTCTAAGGGCTGGTTTGCATCCCAAAAGTACAGAAGGCAAACACTGAAGACAACAGCAACCAATGATTAGGATGGCCATGCCAACGGTCAAATATTGTACAATTTTCCCGACCCATTGTGAGGATGGGAGCCAAGACCACAGGTCGTCCCATAAAGATGATAACAAGTTACCAGTATGTATGTTGTCCTTCAAAACGTTTTGAATGCTGCTTAACTCATCCTCAATGGTTCAATTGAGATCATGAAATTTTACTTGACATCCTTTCTTCCCGACCACCCTGCAAAAGCCTCCTTGCTTAGCGAGCAAGTAATCTAAGGCAATTCTATGCTGCATGATCAGTTGGTTAAATTCCTCTACCTCTATTAAATCCTCCCCACAGCCAAAATTTTGTCAGAACAGTCGGAATAGTTCCCAACCTTATGCAAAACCCTGTCTGTTTTGTACCAATCCACCCATTTCTGATTCCATGTTCCCCTGCTCCCGCAACAATAACACATGCCCTTGGTAAATGTGCGGAATTTCATATATCTCCATCTAACATCGTTCAATTGCTGGGAGGGTTGGGCAAACAGGCTATTGGGCTGATTAAGATGCTATAACTGGGAAACCACAATTGAAAGTTCATTGATCAAAGTGGGCATAAAGGAAAAAGATGAGACTGTGACGGGATTTTCATAAAACAAAACGGCAAGTGGGTTATCAAAAATAGGGTCTTATGTACATTGGTTATATATTAGCGGATGCACCTTGTGTACATGCAACAAAGGGTGACCAGTTGTCAAGAACTGATAAGGGGTTTGTGGGTTGGGGACTGTCTGTGGGTCTGATAAGCGCTTGTTTATGCCACCTTCGGCCAGGGAGTGCCCAGAGCGAGTTCCGGTCAAGCATTTAGGCTGACCCCGGGTTTGCGCAACCTGGCCTCCACCCTTTGGAAGCCGGCGGGGGGCTAAAAGAATCCCTACACATGCTAAGGAATTCCTGAAGAATTCTGGAGTTGGTAGTCCCAAAGTGCAAAGAGCAAAAAGAAAAAGAAAGAAATTCATGTGTAAGTGGGACAATAGAAGGATAAACCCTTATAATGATAGTCTGTGTTTCTCCTTGTTTTGTATTGTATTTAAGGGCCTTTAAGATTTTTGTCTCCAGGACAACCTTCTTTGAGCTTTGCATCTTCTTCTTTATTTCCTCTTTTACCTCTTTGAGTGTCGAAGGAGATATAAGCTTCTTGCTCTGGCATGTCTAGCAGTCTCCACCAGTGTTATTTGGTATTTTTGTAATATTTATTTGATGTTATCTCTCCACCTTCATCTGGGTCTGCCTCCTGCTCTCTGTCCTTCTCCTCTTTTCAGATATGCCCTGCAAGGTATGGAATCCCAAGAAATTCTCTCCAATTGGGCAAATCACTTTATTTGTTGTCTCTGTATGTAGTTTAAGATTAGTTCTATTCTGATTCTTTTCTTCATAATCTCATTCCTGATTTTATTCATTGTGTCACTCCAGCAGCCTTGGCTAAAGGGAAGATTTTGAAACATTGAACTGTCTTGACACTGGATTCCTGAAGCAATTGGATTGAGGGAGGAGTTTGTTTTCTGGGAGTGGCCCCATGCTCTGGCTCTTTCTTTGTGCACAGAATTTACAAGAATATTTTTTTAAATAAAAACTGTAGTTTTAAATGTATATCTTTTATAAAATTTGAATTAAAAAAATAAAAAATAAAAATAAAAACGGTAGTATCCCATTTGAGCTGAGCTTGTGTGGTGGTGGCTGTTTGAGACCTTTACAAATTTTATTCTGTCTTCAGTGCTGCTTTAGAAAAAGAGCCAGAAGGAACCAGTGGAATGGAACACACATACAGTACTTTAAATCTTCAGTTACCTTTGAAATCACTCAAAGGTATAAATCATTGTTTCCCAACCTTTGGTTTTTGGACTTCAATTCCCAGAAGCCTAAGTCAATTCCCCAAAGCACTGATCAGTCAATGTACTGACTTAGGCTTCTGGGAATCAAAGCGCCCCTGTGGGGCGTGTGTCCCGCGTTGGGAACCACTGGTATAAATGTATTTCAGGGTTGTTTTATAACATACTAGCAGAGGTTGCCCGGCATTGCCGGGCTGTTTTAAATTGTGTTGGAAGGTTAAATTGTGTTAATGTTTTTTAAAAATTGCTTAGTCTGTAATTTTAATTTTTAAAATGTTTATTTATGTAAAAAAATTTTGGCTTGGCTCTTATTAACTGTGATCTGCTTTTTTGTTTTTTTTTAGGATTAATAAAAGAACAAAGTATGATATAATTTTTTCAAATTGTTTTATGTAAGTGAATAATGTTTTAGTTTTTTGAATTTTTTGAATTAGTTGTACCATAGGTAATAATTTTAATAATGTAAAAGTAAATGTTTTTTACATTCAATGTTTTTAAAATGTGTTTAGATGTTTTGGGTTTTAATTTGAGTTAAAACTCAGCACAGGATTTTTAAAAGTTTCTATTGTATTTTATTGACATATGTTTGTGATTTGTGTTAAAGTGTGTTTTAGTGTAATTTTTTTTACTTGTTTTTATTGGTGTGACCTTTTGTGCAAAATTGTGAATTTGTGTTATGTTTTTGATTTATTTTTACTCTTGTGGCCTTTTGTTTGGGGCTGTTGTGTGTTTTTGAATTGTTTTTACTATTGTGGCAGGCAGGTGGTGCTGGTAGGGGTTATTGTATTTTGATTGTTTTTTTCTCTCCTGGCCTCTGGGTGGAGCTTCTTCTGGTAAGTAGTCTCTTTCCTTATTCATTTCTTTTCCGGTCCTCGTGGAGGTAGGACATCTTTTGGTAACTTTGCTTGTTTTCTTTCTTGTGTGTGTGTGTGTGTGGGTGTGTTGGAATTTGTATTTTTTGTCTGTTTGTTTTGTTTTTGATTGTGTTTTTGTTTACTTCATATTGTTTTTTGGTGTTGTTTTTGTTTGTTTTTGTGTATTTTTGGATGTTTTTGACTGTGTTTTAGTAATTTTTAAAAAATTATTTATTTATTTGGTGGTGGGGAGGGGGCGTGGTCGTTGGGGGTTAGGAAGGGTGGGCTAGGTAGTGGGGAGGGGAGCGTGGTTGGTGGGGGTTAGGAAGGGTGGTCTAGGTGGTGGGGAGAGGGGCGTGGTCATTGAGGTTAGGAAGGGTGGGCTAGGTGGTGGGGAGGGGTGTGGTCGGTGGGGGTTGGGAAGGGTGGGCTAGGTGGTGGGGAGGGGGGCATGGTCAGTGGGGGTTAGGAAGGGTGGGCTAGGTGGTGGGGAGGAGGGCATGGTTGGTGGGGGTTAGGAAGGGTGGGCTAGGTGGTGGGGAGGGGGGCCGTGTTCGGTGGGGGTTAGGAAGGGTGGGCTAGGTGGTGGGGAGGGGGGCTTTATTGTGTTATGGTGCTTTGATTGTGTGGAGGTGTGAAAGTAGATTGGGGTTTCCCCTTTAATATCAGTGGGTGGGGGGTTGCAACCCCCCTCTCTGCTGGTTCCCCTGGGGTTGGGAGGTTTGGGGGGACAAAAGGGGTATGTTCCTCCAACACTTCTGGACCCAGGAGACCAGGAAGAGGGGATTAATTCCACCCCCTCCAAATAAAAAAACCTCCATTTTTAAAGAGAAGAAACCACTTGGTTCAGAAGGGTTGGGGGGACAGATCCCTTTTGTCCCCACAAATCTCCCAACCCCAGGTGAGCCAGCGGAGAGGGGGATGGCCACCCCCCACTTACTGATATTAAAGGGGAAACTCCAATCGGATTTTCCCTTTTAATATCAGGGGGTTGGGTTGGAATCGATCTCCTCTCTCGCATTCCATGGGTCCATGAGGGTTGGGGGGGACAAAAGGGGTATGTACCCCCCCAACCCTTCTGGACCCAGGAGACCAGGGAGAGTGGATCAATTCCCCCCCTCCTTAAAACTCCATTTTTAAAGAGAAGAAACCGCTTGGTTTCTTCTCTTTAAAGACTGAGTTTTTTGGGGGGGACATACCCCTTTTGTCCCCACAAACCTCCCAACCCTAGGGAAGCCAGCGGAGAGGGGGATCGCAACCCCCCACCTACTGATATTAAAGGGGAAACTCCAGTCGGGACCTTCAGGCGCCGTTGGTGAGGGAAAGAAGGGCGGTTGGTGTTTGCATGGCTGTGAGGTGGTGAGTTGTTGTTTTTCTTAATTTTTCGGGCACCGTCTTCCTCAGCGTTCTGCACGCTCATGTCATGCAGGACTCTGGGGCTTGTAGTTATGGGTTTGTGATTTGTGGTTGTGGTGCGTTTTTCCCTGCAGCTTGATTTTGATTGGCCGCGGTGTGTTTCTCAATGTTCTTTGTGTTCGCGCCTCTCAGCCTGATTGGCTGTGGCGCTGTGCAGCACAAAGAACGTTGGGAAATGAAGTTGTTTCCCTTTTTTTGCATTTGTGGGGCTGTTGCCCCACTGCCGGTTTTCTCAATCCTCCGTTGACCTGCGGACCCAGTTAGGCCGTGTGCACGAATGGTGGGTGCGGGTCATTAGGGTGAGGCTTAGGAACCTATAGCAAGTTCCAACTGTTAACCCTTGGTTTTATAGGTTAAGACTAGCATAGGTTGCCTGGTGATGCCAGGCTGTTATAAACTGTGATAAGCTTTTTTGGGGTTTTTTTTATTGTGGATATAAAAAAAGAACAAAGGATGATATAATTGTTTCAAATTGTTGTATTTAACCAAATAATGTTTTAGTTTGTGTCTAATTTTTTTTGTAAATAGTTGTACTGTAGGTAATATTTTTAAAAATGTGAAAGTACATGTTTTTAAAATTCAATGTTTTTAAACTGTGTTTAGATGTTTTGGGTTTTTATTTGAGTTAAAACTCAACAAAGAATATTATAAATCTTTTTATTTTATTTATTTAACATATGTTTGTGATTTGTGTAAACTTTTGATTTATTGTTATGTTTTTGACTTGTTTTTACTCTTGTGGCCTCTAGGTGGGGCTATTGTGTGTTTTTAGTTGTTTTTACTATTCTGCCCTGCAGGTGGGGCTGCTAGGGGTTTTGGTTTCATTCCAAGTGTTTTTTCTCTCCTGGCCTCTGGGTGGGGCTTCTTCCAGTAAGTAGTCTCTTTGTTTCTTCATTTCTGTTCCGGGCGTCATGGAGGGAGGACGTGCTGGTGAGTTGTCTGGTTTTTTTTTCTTCTGGGGTTTTTCTTTGTTTTGTTTTTGTGGTAGTGGGCTGGGAGGTGTTTCTGTTTGTTCTTTTTTGTCTTGGTTGGGGTTTAGGTTTGTGTAATTGGTTTGGTTATGTCTGGTTTTGTTTAATTTTTCTTATTTTGTTGTTGTTTATTTTTGTAATTAGTTGTTGTTTGTTTGTGTAATTTGGGGGGGTTGTGTTGTAGTTTGGTGTTTTGTATGTGCTTTTGTGGTATTGTGGATGTTTTGTTTGTATTTTGTGGTTTACTTTTTTGTTTTATTATTTTTTATTAATTTTGGTGTTTGTTTTTGGTGTTTACTTCTGAAGGCTGCCTGTTGGTTCCTCTTTTCCCCATTGCTCCTTCAAATTTTGGTTTCGATGCCGCAATGGGGGAAAGGAGGAGGAGGCAGTCAGCCCGTTCTTCTCTCGGGAAGGTTCGTTAGGTAGGTCGAGGGAGAAGGAGGAAGCAGAGAAGAGCTTTCTCTGCCTAACGATGGTTCTCTCCTCTCTGTCTCCTTTTTCTCCTGGCTTACCTAACCAGAGATGGGCAGGCAGCGATCCGTAAGGGGTGGTGCTCTTCCGTGCAGATTGCTGGCGGCTGCTTTTGTATTCAGAAGTACAAAGGCATCAGCCAGTCACCCACCAGGGAGGGTGCTTCCTCTGATGAACTGCTGCCTGTTTTGGGGTTTTTTGTTTTTTCCACCCCAGCTCAACTGTCCTTGAGGCTGGCGATGGTCTCACCGTGTCTTTGGCAGGGTAACGTGGAAGAGAGGGAGTCCCTCTTCTCCCCGTTGCTCCAGGAAAGAAGGCTGGCGGGTGTCTCATGGTGGAGTTTTGTGGGTTGTTTGTTTTGCGAGGCTGTGAGGTGCTACATCCACCTGGTGGGGACTTGCGCTCCTGTTGCGTTTTGTATTTTTATTTTTTGCATGCCGGCTTTCTCAGCGTTCTGCATGCTCATGGCTCGCAGGATGCTGGGGCTTATAGTTTTGCATTTGTGTTTTCCGTTCGTGCGGCGTTTTTTTTTCTGCAGCTCGATTTTGATTGGCCACGGTGCGTCTCACAACATTCTTTTTGCTTGCACCTCTCAGCCTGATTGGCTCTGGCACGGCACGGCGCAAAGAATGTTGGGAATTGATGTTCTTTTTCTTTGTTTGCATTTGTGGGGCTCTTGCCCCACTGGCACGTTTCTCAACCATTTAGTGACCTCCATACTGGGTTCGGGCGAGTGCAGGAGGCACGGCACGGGATAGGATGGACGGGTGCAGAAACGTATAGCAAGTTCCAACAGTTAACCCTTGGATGTATAGGTATAGATTTCTATTTCTATGCAAGTTCACTCCATCAGCCAAAGCCTAGTTCTGCACTGGGTCTCTGCAATGTACAGTTGTTTTACTCTGAACCCTTCATGCAAGAGCAGATGTATGTATATCGTTCTGGGTGTTTGCTTAATAGACGTGGACCTGGTTGGCCTAACTTTCTGCTTTTTTTTTAACAACAAAAGGATCATGACTGCATCCTGGCCAGTTACTACCATCTGATCTTCATGCGGAAACTGGGTGTAGTCTTTTTCTTTTTAAGTGCAAATAGAAAACAAGCAAAACTTGTGTTTTTGTTGCAGCCAATTTCTAAGTGCCACAGGTCCACCTTTCTTTAAACATTAGAGAATCCTTTGTGCCTATTAGCGTTCCCCATTTTGGAAAAATGAGAAACACCTTCATTGGCACAAGCTGCCAAGAAAGGGGACGAAATGTAACCAGAGCTACCTTCTCCTTACAACCATGGGGAAAATTAATTAAATTTAATGGAAATTGCAGCTTCTAAATAAAAGCACAGAGAACTTCCCCTGCTACACAGTAGGATGTGAGGATACACTGGCAAGGAGGTAAATTAATCCCTGGTGCAGCAGAAGAGACATCACTGGGTTTACACCACAGATTTCTGAGGGCCCCTCCTGTGCTTCCCTCTGGCTATAATGAATGCTTGCATTGTTACACACACAAATGGAACGCCAGGACAAAATGCTACATATGCAGCCTGATGATGGGCACTGTGAAGGTTATGTTTCCTTGCTGATAAATTCTACCATGTCACCTGCTCAGGGTGGACAAATGAGAGGCCAAGGTATTCACAGCTAGATTTCCTTAGTAAGCTTAATGAGGAGGGGCATGCGGGGAGGAAGAGAGAAAGCAAGCTAGCACTCAAGGAATTAAATCTTCTGATTTCTTTGCCAATACAATCAGGCAGGAGACATTTTCCATATGCTAAGAGAGGCTAAGATATGCTCCTCCAGGAAATTAAACCAACCATTTTGTCGGATCTCCAGGAGAAGATGCAATTAAAATTAGATTAAAACAAAACAAAACCCAAGGCATTCTCACCTCTGTAAGAATACATGTCTGACTGCCAGAACAAATAGGAAGGGAAGGAATAGACCCTCGGCTTCTGCAAAGGATTAGCCATAGTAGTGTCATTATTTACCAGCCTTAGAAACGTTGTGCAAGTAAAACACTTTTGTACATGACATTGGGTGAGGAGGGTAGCAGAGGCTGGGGGGGAAATAGTATAGCTCTAAGGAAAATGGAAAAGCAGGATTATAATAAATATTCATATTTTTTATTAGAATCCCTCTATAAAGAAGGGGGGAGAAAATTTAATTTGTGAAATTTAAAGATTCCTGGTGTTTTAGAAGAAGAGTTCTGTTTGTAGTAATGACGACATTATAGTAAGCCCATGCAGGGCAGGGGCACAAGGACTCAGGAGACACTGAGCAGAATCACCATGATGGACATAGACTGTAACTATGATGCAGTTTAACTAATAAAAATTTATAATGTTTGTAAGTATGTGTTTCTGGGACAGCCTGGTCATTCATAAGCATATTATTGAAATGTGGAGTTGACTTCTCTTACTTCAGCCTTCACCTCTCGCACCTCTCATTGCAATGCATTTTCACAACTTCTATCATTAGGTCTAATTATACAATTAATGGAAGCCATGTGTGATTTTGCCACCAGAAGAAGCAATAATGTAAAACTACATACTGTAATTAGCACAGATACAGCTGCTATGATCCCAAACCTTCAGAAAATGTTATGAGAGACCATTATGTGTGGATTTTTATTTTTATTTTCATTTAAAAAGTGTGTGTGTATTTTTCTTATTCAGAAAAAAAGACCAATCCAATGGCATCAACAATCATTAATAAAAAGATTAGGTCCTAACTTTTTATAGGTAAAATGGATTTTAAACACCTAATTAACTATATGACTACTCCAGGACATTAATTACTTTGTGGAGTAAACTTAGTGTTGACCATTTGCTCCACATTTGTGGAGGATGTTCATAACTAAAAGTTGTGTTTTTGTGTCAGGAATGCCTAATGGACCTATCATTCAAAGCGTGATATTTTGTTCTTTGTGGGGGAAAGGTTGCATTCTGCCATGATCAATACATCCACTATCATTGTCCTTAGTGAGTGAATTACAAATCAATGTCATAAGCAATTCTTCTTTTTCAAGTGCTGTACCAATTCTGAATATCAGCCATGAAGATTGTCCTGGCAACAAATATAATGCAGTAGACTTCCATTTGTTTTCTGCATTGCAGTATGACACCCATACCACTGATCCAGTTCCATGAGTCACTTTCTGGTCCTGAACCATTTTGGCACACAAAGTCCTTCTCAGCCTTAGGCCAGTATTGATGAAGCTGCTATCCTCCATCAAGATGGGTTCAAGTGGGATTTAATCCACTTCGGGTACCATCACGCTTCCCTGTGGACTTCGCCACCCAAGGCCGTTAGTTCTCAGGGTTGTTAGGTTAGTTAACCACCACCTGATGATTGGCATTGAGTCACTGGCAGTGTAGTCTACTCTATTACCATAGCAGGATAACTTGGCCAGACTGGCTATAGGCAATTAACAGAGGTAATTTAAAAAATAATAATAATTTTTTATTGAATATAAAAAGATAAACATTACAAAGAAGAAGAAAATACAGAAAAGAAAACACGTAATTTAAAAGAGAAAAAAACATATTCAATTTTTATCGAATCCAATTACATTAAACATAACATAAACACTAATAATCACCCTGTGTATTTACAAGTTATAAGAGCCTGCGGGATATTGCCTTTTTTACCATTTCCAAAAATATATATATTCTGGTACAAGGCTATTGCTCTGATCTCCATTCAGTGAGTATTCCACAAAAGTTTGCCAAATTTTCCAAAATCTATTTTCTTTAATTTTTCCCTTATATTTGTTTATTTCCCATGTCAGTTTGTCATTCAATGCAAGATCCTACATCTCTTTATACCATTCCTCTACTTTTAGAACTCTATCAAGTTTCCAACTCCTTGCAATACACATTCTAGCTGATATCAGCATAATAGCTATTAGTTCCTTATTGTCTTCATTTACTTTCAAATTCTCCACATCTGTTAACAGCACCATATTTAAATTCAATTCGCATTCTACCCCCATAATATCACATATTTCCTTCTCAATTTTTCCCCAATACTCTTTTACCACTTTACAATTCCACCACATATGTTCATATGTCCCTAAAGAGTTTTTACATCTCCAACACATTTTACTTTTAGCATTGTCCATTTGAAATAATCTCTCAGGAGTCAGATACCACTTCCATAACATTTTGTAATTATGCTCTTTCATTCTTACCGACATAGTTCTCATATATCTTTTTTTCCACTTATCTTTCCAAATTTTTTCCTGAATTTTTATGTTCAAATCCTGTTCCCAGCATAACTTCGAAGTTTCTTGTGGATTACCTACATTATTTAAAATTTTATAAATCCTGCTTACTATACCCTTTAATCCCATATCTCCTTTTCGTATTTTTAACAACAGTTGCTCAAATTCTGTTTTATCCCTCTCTAAACTACTTTCTTCCTTATATTTATCAGTCCATCTATCCAACATTACCTTCTGAAGCCAGTTCAGATTCAACTGTGAATAAATTACTGCTTTATTCTCACTATCTTTGCAGGTGCGAACACAGTCCTTCAACAAAGAAACATTTTTCCTTTCTAGTACCATCTTTAAACTATTATCTAATTGTATCGGAGAACTTTTAATATCATCTAATTCTATTATAGGAGATAGTTCTGGACTCAATTTCTTTTTGACCTTGTTCCAAACATCCAACATTGTTTTCATCATTCTATTTTTAACGCTGATTTTCCCTTTCTTGTCGCCTAGAAATACCCCTTTACCCATTTTTAACTCCTTCATCTCTATTTCTTCCCAGACAACCTTCTCCCTTGCTAAAAGTTTTATAATATTCTTAATTTGAAAAGTTCTATAATAATTCCTTAAATTAGGTATTCCCAATTCTCCTTCTTTCTGAGATAAGTACCAAAAAATCTTAGCAATTCTAGGCTTTTTTCCTGCATTACAATAATTATTTATTATGTTTTGAAAATCTTTAATTTCCTTATCAAACAACCTAATCGGCAACGCTTCAAATAAAAAAAATATTTTTGGCAACAACATCATTTTAGTTAACGCTATCCTACCAAACCATGACAATTTGATTTTTTTATACATTTCTATTTTCTCTTTAATTTCTTTTTTCTGTTTATCATAATTTAATCGCTTAAGGTCCTCAATTTTATTTGAGATACTTATTCCTAAGTATCTCAAACATTCTTTCACTTGAATTTTAAATTTAGCCTTAATTCTCTCTTGTTCCTCCTTCTCAACATTACAGGCTATCATTTCTGATTTATCCCAATTGATTCTCAGACCTGTTATCTCTTCAAAATCTTTTAGATGTCCTTGTATTTTTTCCAATGACTTTCTAGGATGCTTCATTATTATCAAAGTATCATCTGCGTACAAACTTATTTTATTTCCAGCCATCCCTTCAATGCCTTTATCCCCTCTTATAATATTCCCTAACAACTCCATTGCCATTATAAACAGTACTGGGGATAATGGGCAACCCTGTCTTGTACCTGCTTCTAATCTTATCTCTCCTGTATTTTCATCGTTGACCCTGACTTTTGCAAATCCAAATTGATATAACTGGTCTATCATGTTACAAAATCTATCTCCAAATCCATAACATCGAATTATCTCTTTAATTGTAACCCATTGCAAAGAATCAAAAGCCTTAAATATATCTCGTGACAATAATCCAACTTTCTCTTTTGTATGCCCTGCTATGTCAATCAAGTCCAGAACCCTCCTAATCAAATCAGACATATGACGTCCTTTCAAAATGCCGCTTGATCCTCCTTTATATAATTGCCCATGAACCCATTTAATCTTTTTGCTATTATTGCTGTAAATATCTTAGCGTCTTGATTTATCAGAGAAATAGGCCTATATGATTCCACTTTTTCAACATCCTTTCCAGGCTTTGGCAGCAAAACAATTATGGTTCTGTTCCATGATGTCGGTATCTTTCCCCCATCCAATATATAGTTAAACAATTTCACTAATCTTGGAACTACACTATCTTTAAATTCCTTATAAAAATCCACTGTCAATCCATCGTCACCCGGGGATTTACCTAGCTTCAGGTTGGCTATTGCATCTTTTACCTCTTTTTCCATTATTCGCTCCTCCATTCGATTTTTATGTTCCAATTCTATTTTTATTTGCACCTGTTTTTCTAACTGTTCTCTCAACTTTTCTATATTGATATCTCTTTTAGTATACAAACTCTGATAGAAATCTTTTACAATCTCAATCTTATCATTAGCCTTATTACATCTCACCCCTAATTTATTTATCAAAATTCCAATCTCTCTTTTCGTCCTCTTTTCTTTAGCAGCTCTTGCCAATAATTTAGAATTCCTATTACTATATTCAAAATACTCTCTCTTCAAATATAATAGATCTTTTTTTACCTTCTGCATATCTTTTCCTATCAACTCTGACTTTAACCTTTGAATTTTATCAAATGCGTTTTTACTATTTGTCTTTATATGTTCCTCTTGCAGATGCTTAATCTCGTTCTCTATCTCAGACTGTTTGTCTCTACGTTGTTTATTTTTAATACTAGCCAACCTAATGCATTCTCCTCTAAATACCGACTTCATGGTATCCCAAACCACATTATAGCTAACCTCCCCATTATCATTCCAGGCCCAACTTTCATTCCAATTTTCAATTAATAATAATAATAATAATAATAATAATAATAATAATAATAATAATAATAATAATAATAATAATAATAATAATAATAATAATAATAATAATAATAATAATAATAATAATAATAATAATAATAATAATAATAATAATAATAATAATAACAACAACAACAACAACAACAATAACAATAACAATAACAATAACAATAACAATAATAATAAAGTTTTATTTATATACTGCTTAACCTCACCCCAAAGGCAACTCGAAGCGGTTTACAAATGAGCCATGCTGCCTACACAGCAGGCAGCAGCAAAAAAACAGACATCTCAAGTACAGTAAAAATACAATATTAAAAAAACAATGGCAAAAGGCAAAAATACAATAGTTACAGAAACATAATACAAAATGCAATCAAAAAACCCACGTAATATCACATCGGCAGTACCCCACTCCACTCACCCCAACCCCAGGCAAGTCCAATCTCGGCAGCTTCTAAAGTTCTAAACTGGGGACGGGGGAACAAAGCCCGGAGAAGGAGGGCGGAAGTGACTCTCCACTGCCCAGCCAGTGCAGCAGCTGTCACCGCATTCTTCCCCTCCGGCATTGCTGAAAGGGTAGTCCCGGTGCCAAAAGTTTCTTCGCTCTGGCTATGGAGCTCCTGGGCGGCGACAAAGTCTAGCCGCCTTTCGAGCCACAGCTAAGGCAGGGGCCTAGGCCAAAGGTGTTGCGGCGGCTCCCAGTAGCTCCGGCGGTGGTGGCTTTTGACGGCCCCTCCGCAGAGAACGAGGCACAGCTGTGCTCCCACCTCCCCCAGCCTGGCTGGCGGGGGAGGGAGCCAAAGGTGTTGTGGTGGCTCCCGGGGACTCCGTCGGCAGCAGCTTTTGACAGCCCTGCCGCAGAGAACGAGGCACAGCTGTGCTCCCACCTCCCCCAGCCCAGCTGGCGGGGGAGGGAGCCAAAGGTGTTATCTTTTCTTTACTCTTTTGATCATAAAATAATTTTTCATCATATCTCCAATTCCTCCTATCCTTTTCCCCCCATCAAATCTCAATTCCATCCAGAGTTTTGCATGATCAGATTCCTTAAAGATCCCGATTTCTACATCATCTACGTTTTTAATCAAATTTTCTGTGGTCAGGATATAGTCAATTCTGGAGTATGTATTATGCACCTGTGAAAAATAAGTATAAGTCCTCTCTTGTCCCTTAATTTCCCTCCAATCATCTTTTAATCCCAAACACTTCATCCATTTATCTAGTATCTTCATTTTAACTGGTCTTCCAGCTCTAGCTACATTAGTACAATCCTCCGGGGCCCTTATCAAATTAAAATCTCCTGCCACAATCATATTAACTGATCTCTCTTTTTCCAATATACCCAATACTTTATTTAAAAATTCTTCTTGATGATCATTCGGGGCGTATATATTTACCAACGTTATCTCTTCATCCTTTATTTTCCCTATAACTATTAAATATCTGCCATCCAGATCGGAAATACTCTTTAACATCTCAAAGCCAAGTCTCTTCGAAATCAAGACTGCCACCCCCCTTGCTTTAGAGGTTCCATAGGACTTTTCATAAATCTGCATCCAACCCAAATAAATCTTATTTGTGTCCTCTGTTTTTTGATGTGTTTCCTGGAGAAAGACTATGTCCGGCCTATCTTTCCTCAAAGCAAATTCCAACCTCCTCCTCTTCATTTGGCTGCCCGTACCTTTCACATTCCACGTCAATACTTTAAAAGTCCTCATAATTTATGTAACATCCTTGCATTTTGACCACCACAGACTCTTTTTTGTGTAATTACCTTCACCATACATATAACTACATTTTTTTATTTTAAAAAACCAATCAAAAAACATTTAACATTCAAAATCGCTCTCCCCACTCTTCTTACCAAAAAGTGGCCCTTATTCTTCAAAGGGGGGAGGGGGAGACATGTAAGATGTGCATTCTAATTAAAGCTCTAGCGCCGACTCTCTTCAAAATCTAACCTAATTAAAGCCCCTCATCTTTCCCTTACCCGTCTAATCCTCCTCTCTAGTACCCTGCCTCACCCTGGTACCTCCACCACCTGTCCCTCCTCCTCCTCCTCTGCTCCTCCTGTGGCCCCCTTCTCTTGTTCAATCCCTGACTCTCTTTGTGTACCCCCCGCTTCAAACAAGGCCTTCCTCAAGGCTCGCCACTCTCGAGATGCTGTTTTAACCAATCCAATCTGGCACAGATAATCTAATGAATCCATTTCAATATCTATTGTATGCATTTTTTTTCATAGAATAATCTGAGCTGTTGAGGAAACTTCCAATGATAAACAATTTCACGTTCTCTTAATAATTGTGTCACAGGTTTCATCTTATAGCGCCATACCCGTTCCTCAACAGATATGTCGTTATAAACCTCAACATCACAACCATCAATTTTTAAAACGCCAGACCCAGCTTGTTTTATAAACGCCATCACCTTCAACTTATCCGCCCAATTTGCAAATTTAATCAACACATTCCTTTGGACTTTTCTCCCCTTCATTGGGCCCAATCTGAAAACACTTGCAATATCTTCATTTACAAAAAATTTCCCCATGTTCAAATTATTCAGCCAATCCACTATTCTTTCTTTTAGCTTATCTGGCGTTTTCTCCGACAAATTTCTCATGACCACGTTCTGTTTTCTCATCACCTCTTCCATCAAATCCAATTTCTTCCCAAAACCCTCCACTTTCAGTTTAACCTCTTTATGTTCCTCATGAAGCCCTTTCATATCATTCTGCATTAATTTCATATCTTTTTGCACCAGATTCAGAACTTTATCCACTTTCTGACTATTAGCTTCCGCTTTTATAGAAAAATCAGTAAACATACCAACAAGTTTCTTATGGCTACCCATTAACTCCTCCTTATCTTTCACGCTCACATCCCTCATATCTCTGAATCCTTTCGTGGTCATTTCATCCATCTTATCAATTTTTTTAAACAACTTCCCCAGCTCTACCAAGATTTGGGTTTGGTCCATTACTCCCGTCTGCTCTACTGCTGCTGATGCAGATGATAAAGATGCATCAGCACATGGCGCTTTCTTCTCCTCTTTTCTTGCATCAGTCTTTTTTGGTCTTACAGTCTCATCTTCTTTTCTCTTCTCCATTTTGGTTATAAAGTCTTCAAACAAAGCACCCAGAGCCAAAACACTTTTATACCCAACAAGCACTTCACCCCGATTTTTTTCCAGCTTGCTTTAGTATTCCCCCCCCCCAAGCAACCAAACCCCACTCCAACTGAGGAAAGAAAAAAAAGCTCTTCAAATCACTCAGAGCTGTACTGTTATATCCAAAGAGGAAGACCAACTACTTTATATCCACGATGTCCAAAGGAAGTGAAAAGAAAAGAAAAAAAGCAGAGCCACAGGGTAACTTATCCAAACTCCAAGCGTTAACGGGCAGCCACAGGGTAACTTATCTAAACTCCAAGCGTTAACGGGCAGGGAAAAAAAGATGAAAAGCAGCTATATTTCCTTCACTCCAGAAAACCCGACTGCATCCCCACACAGATGAAAGAAGGAATATTTATACTTCCAACCACATTGGCGGCTCCCGAACCCGGTCTCTCCTCCAATCTCCCAGGCACACCAGCCGTGTTACACGCCTTCCAAACAGTCTCTTCCTTATTCCATCTCAGCTCTGCTGAAATCTTCACCTTCCCCCTCTCCGACCTCCGTTTCCAGCCTCAATTTCAGCATTCTAGCCATTCCACCATCGCTTCACACTCTCCACTCCTCTCCTCTCAGCCGTCCTCAAAACTTTTAACTTTCGTTTCTGTTCTTCCTCACCGCCATTACTCCTTCCCGGCTTTGCCCTCCATTACCAGGCTTATCCCTCCTCCTTCCCTCCACACTTACTGTGCCCTCTCAATTGTCCGGCTCCAAGACCCTGTTCACCGCCGCCAGCGTCCTCTTTAACTTTATTTTTCCTTTTCTCTCTTAAAGTTCCAAAGCTCCGAAGCCCATTTCACTTTTTAAAATCGCTAGAAGCCCGTCCGACCTGAGCCGCGAGCTCAGCACAGCCGACGCTGTGCTTCCCTCACTGCCCACTCCTCAAACTCCATCTCCGGCGAAAATAAACTCACTTCAAAATACTCCCAGGCTCCAGAAATAAACTCTCTAGCAAGTCAGTTCCAATTTTTTGTTATTTAGCCACTTTAAAGTCCCATTCTCAGCACGAGCAAAGCAATGTACGTGTTAACCAAGCACCATCTTAGCCACACACCCCGGTAATTAAAAATTTTGTGAGCTGTTCTTTCACATATAATCATAAAATACCTTCCTTATGTGAATTTGTCATGCTATAATATATCCCACTGCTGTCTATAATGACTAACAGAGCAAAGTTTGGAAAATTATATTTATAAAGTAATACAATTATAATTCATCAACCCTTCTAGTTTCATAAGTTATAGTAAGCAGTTTTTAAAATCATGTTATTTCCTAGAGTAAGGAAAGAATATATTTAGAGTAAATGGATGAATTAGAGCATTTGCAGAGTGATGGGAACAATGGATAAAAAGTAACCTTGGTAAAAAAAATAATGCAGGAAAAGACAGGGAAGATTAGCAGCAGTGGGTAGAGATAGAATGTTGAGAAGAGCTAATTTGCATAATGGACTGGGATTGGTTGAGAGTGAATGATTGATGGGGAAGGTTCCAGAAAACCCTGAGGTAAAATAAGAAGAGATGATCCAGCTGAGGCTAAGGAGAATAAAAGAAAGGAAAATGAAGGAGCTTTGAAACTGGCTGCTATCCAGGAATCAACCAGCTGAGCAGGGATAACAATGTTTCCCTAGAATAGAAAGAAAGGTTTGTTATTTTGCCAATGTGTGGGTAAAGTGTGGAACTTTCTTGCCTGAAGTGGGTTTTTTATTATTTGAAAAAGCTGCCTTTTGTGTTTTCCCTCTTTTTGAAATCTGACAGTTGATATTTGTAAATACCTCAGTTGTATTAAATAAACCTTTTAAATAATTCAAACCCTTGTGTTTTCTACAAACAAGTTAAGGGAGTGCATTTGTAAATGCTACCAAGAATAAGGTGTAACACTGGTGATTAGCTAAAACTGGGAAGAGGACAGGCTGTAATTTATCAAGGCAGACCAGAATTGAGCTATTGAAGATCCAGGGCTTTTCTGATGTTAAGAAAAATCTAGGCCAGACTTTGTAGTTTAAAAGCATCCTGGTTGGTATGATCTCTGATTCAAGAATTTCTTAGGAATAAGGATCTGATTATCATTACATCTAGTTCCTAAAATCAAATAAAACCATTACTCCAGTAGTCTATATGACTGTGAATGGTGGGTGGGGGAAACTTTAGGAATGGGCTGTGATTGTAAAGTTATAGTTTACAAAGTGAAGGCAGGCTGGACAAGAAAGGAGATTTTATTCTCTTATCACCTGTTTTGGGTAATAGTGTATCATCTCACATATGGAAGGGGCAATGGAAGGGCAAATCCTCATATTTGTCTGTATCTGTACCTCTTCTTGTATTTTATTTTAGGATTTTGAAGATTTTTGTCTCTAAGACTACCTCCTTTAAGTCTTGGAACCCTGGACAAATGAAAGATTTAGAAACACAGATTAGAAGGACTTCTGTGAACTTTATTATCTTTGGATGATTTTAAATTTTTTAAACAGAACCAAACTCTGGTGTCTCAATCCCAGTGTGGGCCACAGAGAGGGCAAATGATCGAAATTACTCTATCTTTAATATGTTCTTGATTTGGGTGAAAATTTTACCCATTGTTATCAACTGCCAAAAGGGGGGCGGAAAGGTGTTCACATCAAGAACTGTGATGTTCAGCTGTCTGGATTCTTGCTTCCTCCACATCTTCTAAAGAATAGCAGTTGCTTTGTAGCATCAGAGAAACAGAAAAGGTGAGAGTGTTCTGTGGTTAGGCCATACCTGTCAACCCGCGGCTCCGGAAAAACGGGACCTGCGCACATCGTTTGTGCGCAGATCGCGTTCCACGCATGCGTGGAAAGGTTTTACCCCTTCCACGCATGCGCAGCCCTTACCCAAGCGATGTAGCGCTTCCGCGCATGCGTGGAAGGGGTAAAACCCTTCCGCACATGTGCGGAAAGCATTTTCCCCGCTGCCAAATTACGGGGTTTTGGCAGCGGGGGCCGGGTTATGACGTCAATCGACGTCAATTTGCGGGGTAATCCCGGCCAAATCGGGAAGGTTAACAGGTATGGGTTAGGCAGCTTGTGTTAATATTCCTGACAATAAACAGATTGTAAAAATAAAGCCTACTAATATGAATTTACTTCATTGAAAGCATAGCTGATGTAGTTTAATTTTTGTGTTATGCTTCTTATCAAATGGTAGAATGAGGGGAGTATGTGAGCAAATATGGAGACTGATAGAATAAAATATTTAAATAAGCAGAAATTGTTGTTTTTAAAATAGTGGCCAGAATCCTATTGTTTGTTCAGTCATACCCATATACAGTAAATGCAACAGCATACACTATAGTGACAAACAGCCAACAGATAACACAAGTTGCCTTATGTATCCTTAATTGTTCTCCAGCTCATACTACTAGTGCACTACAAGAGATCTAAACAGCAAATATAATACTTAGTTGATGCTACTACATTTACATTGGCAGCACTAACCAATAGGATTTTGGCCAGTAACATTAAAAACTCATTTTTATTTATCAATTCATTGATTGTGTATGCAGATCTCGTGACTAAAGCAAATGTTATTATTATTCTTGGAAAAACTGAGGCACAATTTTATAGTCTTTCCTCAGATGAAAACTCGGCTAACTATGGTTTTGGTCTCGTACATTAAAATTACTTGGCTGGCTTTGCTCTATTTGATGAAGGAGAATGCCATTACTGCTCTGACTCAATCAGCAAAATGTATTGGGCAGTCTTAGCCCAGCCCAGTTTCTCCATGAACTTGCTTAATCTTGGTGCCCTGGTGGTACAGTGGTTAAACTGCTGTACTGGAGCCTGAAGTTTGTGAGTTCAATCCTGACCAGGGCTCAAGTTTGACTCAGCCTTCCATCCTTCCGAGGTCAGTAAAATGAGTACACAGCATGTTTGGGGCAAAATGCTAATTAACTTGTGAACCACCCAAAGAGTGCACTAATCTCTGTGGGGTGGTATATAAGTGTAATTGCTATTGCTTTTTTAAACAACCATTTAAACTAGTACCAACTGGGTGGCTAGTTCAGTGAGTTCAGTATTTGGTTGCAGAGCTAAAGATTCCCCACTGTGCCTCCTGAGAGAAAAGCCAGGCTGAGGAGAGTTGGGCAAGCTGCATAGTTCCAAAACCTCTCCAGTAGTAGGGAGTAGTAAACTACTTCCAAGTACTCTGTACCTAGAACACCCTGGAAAGGGTCCCGGAAAGTCAGCATCAACTTGACAGCACATTGTTATTAATTACGTTAGCACAATGGTGGCGAACCTATGGCACACGTGCCAGAGGTGGCACACGGAGCCCTCTCTGTGGGCTCCCATGCAGTCACTCCAGCACAGAGTTCACCCCACCCCTCTGCCCAGCAGCCCAATGGGAGCGCTTCCTCCCTTCCCCGAGCACAGAGTTCACCACACACCCTCTGCCCAGAAACTCAATGGAAGTTCTTCCTCCCTTCCCCTAGCACAGAGTTCTCCCCACTCCCTCTGCCAAGCAGCCCAATGGGAGTGCTTCCTCCCTCCCTGTTGCTGTGTTGGCACTTTGCGATAAATTAGTGGATTTTGGGTTGTAGTTTGGGCACTCAGTCTCTAAAAGGTCTGCCATCACTGCTCTAGCACAACCATAGTGTCTGGTGGTTTATTCCATATGGTTTATTCCATATGTCAACCTTGTTTGGGGAGAAATCTTATTTTGGCCCAATTGTTTTTCATTAGGATAAGCCGCAGCTGTTCCAAGTCTTGGATGGATATATTTTTTGACCTCTGAATCTTGTCTTCCTTTGAGCCAGGGGTAAGGAATCTATGACCTTCCAAATATTGTTGGCCTGTATGTCCAGTAACCCAGGGGATCCAGTGGCTCAGTGGTTAAGAAGCTCACCTTGTTAGCTGGAAGGTCGGCATGTCAGCAGTTCGAGACCTGGGTACTGCATGATGGATTGAGCACCCATCTCTGTTCCAGGTTCTGCCAACCTAGCAGGTAGAAAGCAAAAAATTGCAAATAGATAAATAGGGACCACTTCAGTGGGAAAAAGATCTTGGGGACATGAAAGGAGCCTCATTCGGGCATCCAAATAGGATGGTCTCTGGTGGGAGCGGGACAGAGGCAACCCCTCTGTTCTTGCTCTTCTTGACCTTTCAGCTGCTTTCGATACCATTGACCTCGGTATCCTTCTGAGCCGGCTCCGAGGTCTGGGGGCCCAGGGCACGGTGTTGTCTTCGTTTTCCTCATTTCTGATGGACCGGTCCCAGTCGGTGTCTTTAGAGAGAGAGTTGTCCAGCCCTAGGACACTCCTATGTGGGGTTCCTCAGGGTTCGGTACTCTCGCCTTTGCTGTTTAACATCTACATGAAACCACTGGGTTAGATCATTCGTTCCCATGGGGTTAGGTATCATCAGATGATACCCAACTGTACATCTCGGCCCCTGGGGACCCAGGTGATGCAGTCAAAGTCCTAACCAGGTGTCTGGAGGCTGTGTGGGTTTGGATGGGGGACAACGGGCTTCAGCTGAATCCCGGCAAGACTGAGTGGTTGTGGGTTCAGGGGGCCGTGTTGTCCCGGGAGCTACCAGCTTTGGTTCTGGATGGGGCTTCTTTGCCCCAGACAGATCTGGTGCATAATATGGGGGTCCTCCTGGACTCACGACTACTCCTCAAAGAGCAGGTGGCAGTCATGGCCAGGAGGGCCTTTGCACAAGTTCGTGTCATCTACCAATTACACCCGCTCCTGGACCAGGTTGCCTTGCTTATGGTCACTCATGCTCTGGTCACCTCCAGATTGGATTACTGTAATGCTCTCTACATGGGGCTGCCCTTGTTGATCATTCGGAGGCTTCAGCTGGTCCAGAATGTGGCTGCCCGGGTGGTGATGGGGTGGGGGCATTATGCTCACACTTCACCTCTGGGTTTTTAGATGTTTTTAGGATTATATGTATTTTTATGTATATGTTGTGAGCCGTCCTGGGTGGCGTTCACACTAGAACAGCGGGATACAAATATGAATAAATAAATAAATAAATAAAATCCCCTGAGCGGAGTTCCTCCAGCAAAAATCCTTTCAACCCAGAATAATTTCTGACACGAAATTATTATTAACCCAGGGATGGCAGCAGCTGGAATCCAGCGCTCTCTGGGTGACGCCAATTCTGACCCCTGAAAATTGATAATGCTACAAGCTTGAAGCAGAGACTTTCTGCAGTCAATACTGCTTCCCCAATTCCATCTTATATTTGCAGTGCTTGGTCATTTGCCTTGGAAAAGGGTTTTTTTGTTCTGGTTTGAGTTCTCTTTTTTGGGGGGGCGGGGGGAGCCATGATAATACAGTATGCATTTCCTACTTTAGAAGCAATTGTTCTTTAAACAATGTTCAATTAAATTCTGATTCCAGTTTATTGTGGAATGGGGACTTTCTACAATGCAATATATAAACCCTTTTCATGGTTGGGATTACATCCCAAAGGTAATTAAAGTAATACATTTTCTCTCCCAACATTCTTAACTATATGCAGATTCAGAGAAAATATTTATCTCTTTTCAGTAATTCCAATAAACCCGCTCTGAACACAAGAAGTAACAAAAACAACTTGGTGTTGAAATGTGAACTCACATAGTTAGTTATTATTTTTTGTAATTTGCGTACGTTGATGTATGTGTGATGACTTTTAACTAAATAAAATTATTTTAACAAAGAAATGTGAAATACATCCCACCATGATAAAGAACTTAAATGCCTTGTGTTGCATGTCTCATGTACGTGTGTGTGATTTCTTAGTGTTATCTTGGACACCGTGACAAGTCCGTTTTGTGAGGTGAGGGAAGAGATGTTTATGGCATCCCTTGTTATAAAATGAACATGAACACTGCAAATTATGCTTGGCTGAGAAATTTATTGTCAAATATAATTATGAGCTCAAATGTGATGGAGACTTATAAATCACCAGCCTCTCACTCTAGCACTATATCCTCAACAACAACAAAAACCTGTTGTGGACCTTTAGTACGCCCTTCCCATAAAAACTATGCAATATTTTGTCTCGCTTATATTTGTAGGCTAAGATGCTGACTGAGTGGCTAAGATGCTGACTGAGAGGTGGAAGGTCAGCAGTTCTATTCCCAAATACTGCAGGACGGAATGAGCTCCCGTCTTTGTCCCAGCTCCTGCCAACCTAGCAGTTTGAAAGCAAAAAAATGCAAGTAGATAAATAGGGACCACTTTGGTGGGAAGGTAACAGTGTTCCGTGCGCTCCGGTGTCTAGTCATGCCTGCCACATGACCATGGAAACATCTGCAGAAGCAGACAGCACTGGCTCTTTGGCTTTGAAACAGAGATGAGCACTGCACTCTAGAGTCGGATACGACTAGCTTTCGAGCAAGGGAAACCTTTACCTTTACTATATTTGTAGGATTTTGAAAACACACAGGCATAAGAATGCCTTAGGTTTGGTAACCTTAACATCTCGTATATGTACAGTACACATATATCGTTTTGAGTGTAGAAACCTTGATCCTACTCACAGCATTATTGGGTTAAAAGATGAAACACATATTGACTTTAAAGAAAAACTAGTTACTACTGTATTGGTATTTGGACTGGAAGCAAATAAGGCACTTAAACTCTCATTTCTTCACCTCCCCTCGGAATTCTAGGAATTATCATTTGGTGGGGCTCGTAGACTTCTCCATTAAAAATTACTTTCCCCAACCCCAGCTCACAAAATTACAATTCCCATAGCTCCATAAGAGGGAAGGAAAGTCACAGTTAAACCAGTTTCAGTCTATAGGGTGGCTGGATCACATTTCATGCCAAAGAAATCATATTTATTTATTTATTTTAAAATCCCCTTCTTAATGCATGTTGATTCCCTACCCCACCTACCTTGTGAATTAAGAAATTCCAAAGGGGCCTTAGGCACAGTCACCAATAATCAATAGATATGCTGAAACATGAATTGGAATCCATTCTGTTTTGGAACTATCCAGATAAAATGAGACCGTTTGATTCCAGTTTTAAAACTCAGTGGATGCTGACAAGGGAGTTTGAGGAGGGGGGCTTTTCCTCTAGGCACATCACCAGGGAAGTTAATAATTTTAGATTATTATAGGAATTGAGGTAGTAATACAAATTTGAGAAGACTATTAACCATTCTGAAGATGTCCTGAGCAATAGCAATGGCAATTAGAATTATATACTGGCCGATAGGGCTTAGACCACTCTCTAGTAGGCGGTTCACAAGATAATTAGCATTTTGCCACCAACATGCTGGGTACTCATTTTACTGATCTCAGAAGAATGGAAGGCTGAGTCAATCTTGATCCCCATCAGGAGCAAACTGAAATGATGAGCAAGGTTTTGGCTACAGTACTGCATCTTAACCCCCTATAACCCAGGGGCTCTCCGGAGGAGATAAGATTTATCAGAGCTTGGGAAAGTTACCTTTTCTGATGAGTATAACTCCCTAAATCACACAGACAAAATGGACAGTGGCTGGCAAATTCTGGGAGATTTGGAGCAAAAAATAACTTTTCAAACTCTGTGAGAAACCATAGTGATATGCAGGCATCTCGTATAAAACAGCAACACAAGTACAAGCAGCAGAGGGGGATTATGAGGTCACCTTATCCTGAGGTCTCATGGCTCCTCACATCTTTTATTTATTTGTTCACTTCTTTATTAACTACATTGATACCCCATTTTCAGTGGGATATCAATGCCCAAGGCAGCATGTAGGGGTGACCCAGCCTGTGTCCCTAAAGTGTCCTAAAGTGCATGCAAAATTATTTTTTACAGGAGGTTTATTGATGACTTATTTTTTGTATTCAGTTATTTAAATTGTTTTTCAGAGTTTGTGGCATGGATTAATGGGATTAACAGGCACCTTCAGTTTTCACACAGCAGTGATGCATTATCTTTACCCTTCTTAGATATAGCTGTATATCTGGATAATTCTCGCAATATTCGTGTCAGACTCTACCGTAAACCGACTGATAGGAACACATACCTGCACTACAGCTCTTACCATCCGCATTACCTTCGGAATAATTTACCCTATGGGTTATTTTTGAGAGCGAAAAGGAATTCCTCCTGTCCAGCTGATTTTGAGCATACCTCTAATTCGATACGGTCATGCTTGAAACAAAAGGGGTACCCACAACGGGTTATCGATCATTGTTATGAGAGGGCATCCAGAGTCACTAGGCAGAGTTTGTTGACCATTAAGCATAGACAAGGCAGGTGTAGGATAATGTGCTCATTTGAATACTCCCCTCTAGCAACCCAAATTAAGTCCATCATTTATTGACATTGGCAGATTGTGAGACACATTTCAGGCTGTGAACAACCGCCTTTGATAGGTTTCAGGAAGACACGCTCAATCCGTCAAATTGTAACTAGATCATACCTACTCTCTCCATACGTTCCCCCCATTGCAGTGGGGCACTTTAAATGTGGACACTGTGTGCACTGCAATCTTGCCTGGGAGACCAAAGTAATTACGGTTCCTGGGTGTGCTTACAAGCTGAAATTAAGTGAACTTACCACTTGTCAAACGAAGAGTTGCATATATAATCATGTGTATTCGTGGGTTAAGTTATGGGTGGGGGAACATAGATCTAGGATCAGGAAAGGAGACATCACGGCACCCATGGTTAGTCATTTTTTGGAAAAACAACACAGTGATAGAGATTTGAAGTTTGCCGTACTTGAAATTGTAAGATCTTCCCACTATGAAGTGATCAATATTGAACAAAAGTTAGGCCGCAGAGAAGCACATTTTATTTACTGTTTCAATACCGTTCAACCATTTGGACTCAATGTGGATTTGGATCTGTCGTGTTTCCTTTAAATGGTCTGTATGATTTTGAGATCTCAATATGTGGTTCTTAATTTGATACAGCTGCTGTTAGATAGTAGTAACTATAAATAAAGTTGTAAGTTAGATGGTTCTTTGACATTGAAGAGCACTACAGAATTTAACTTTGAGGCTCAGTGACGCGAAAGAAATACTTTCTTGACAAAGAAGCAACAATATAGCGAGCAGGTAATTTTCTTTTGACACATTTCCTTAAGGTTTAGTAATGTATATATGTAAATAATGTACAAATTGTGTATATATTGTATGGTCATGATATATTTTTATGTGCATAGATTCCTGAGGAAGCTTGGAAAAGCCAATTTAATCCGGAAAAGGCTTCGAGTCTACTTGCGCATTAAAAGCAACGTATAAAACATTGTTTGTATGACTTTGATATACTGCCGCAAAACGGTTTTTTGTCTTTGGGACCTAAAGTGTCCCTAGCATACCCCAAGAATTGCCCTTAGCCCATAGCCCCCACCAGCCTTTGACAGAAGGAGGCCAGGTCCACGGGCCGCGTGACCTAGAGATCATGCCCAAAGGCATGATCATCGCATGAACCTCTCCTAGGTCAGGCTGATAAGTGCAAGTCCCTTATCGGATCCACAGAGACTGCTTCCCTAGTTGTAAACTCCTTATCTCCCCTACCAGACCAAGTCTCATTACCCCATTCCACAAGCCCATGTTTGCTCTGTCTAGTTGCCCTCTCTGGCATGTAGGTTTGCTAATCTATAACCAACATGCACAAAACCCATTGTTCTAGCTATTTCCTTTAGCCTGTGATGGACGAGCAGTAGTTTTAGGATCACGCGATCCAAGGTATTTTGGGCAGTCAATAAAAGAGACCACTCAGCACTCCTGGGTGTCGCCTCACTTGCACCCTGACCTGTGTGTGCGTGTTATTTCGCCCCAGCGAGTGGCCCTGATCCCTACAGCAGCATAGATAGCTCTGTTCTTCATCTCCACAACAGAATAATTAGCCTAAGGTCACCCCCTGAGCCTCATGACTGAGAGTGGAAAATCACACAAACACCAGCTGGAACTCCCAACCATCATTGAGCAATGGGTTGGATTCGGTGGCCTTATAAGCCTCTTCCAACTCCATTATTCTGTGATTCTACCTGTGAAGTCTCTGTGCATAATTTTTGCTGAAACATTTTGCAAAACCATACAGGGAGTGGTGGGCCAGAACCAGCAGCAGAAATTCTGGCTGGCCCTGCCCATCCAAGTTTTGAAATAAAGAAGTCCTAATTTGGATGCAATGCAGGGCTTTCCCCCTGGCCACACCCACCATACCACTCCCACAGTGTGGTAGTAAAGTTTTTTTGGAGCCCACCGATACAGGGCTTCTGTGAACATGAGAATCTGCCTAATATTTCCACATCATCTCACCCAGGACAGTTTGCTCTGTCCACCAGCCTTCCTCTCTCTCTCTAGGCAACTTTTCTACTCTTGTACTTTTAGCCAGAGTTGACTGGAGATCATGCTTTGACCAGAGCTTTAAAAAGTTACTTCTCAACTGTAACCTCTAGATCAGTGATGGGCAGTCTTGGCCCTCCAGCTGTTCTTGAACTTCAATTCCCAGAGGCCCTGAACAGCTGGAGGGCCAAGTCTGCCCATCACTGCTCTAGATACTCCACCCATGTTGGACAGGAGATTCTGGGAGTTGTTGTCAACAAAGGCAACATGTTCTAAGCTTCCTCTCAGAGTTATACAGAAACTGTACTATCCAGCTCCATTAGCGCAACAGGTTTCCTTGCACTTCCCCACTCCCCAGTGTAGATTTGTTTTATCATTTGTGCTGCTGACATTAAAAAAAATGAATATTCCCATGCTGAAAGACTCAAATAAACAAATAACCATATTTGTGGACATGCAAAATTAAGAAGTTCACCATTTATGCCAGAAGCTCAAATTCACATTAAATCAAAGTTCTAGGTTAATTCAGTGAACTCATGTCCCTCTGTGCAAACAGAATTTAGTGTAGATATTATAGGAGTACATTTTATGAGACAATTGGATGAAGTAATTTTGTGCATGCGTGCGTGCATGTGTGTGTGTGTGTGTGTGTGTGTGTGTGTAAACCTTTCCAGTGTGGCAACTCTGTGGCTTATTAATTAAAGCCTTTGAAGTCTAGTTTTTTGGGGAGTGTTTAAAGATATTATTTCCTTCTTGTCAATAAAACTGACATTTGGTAGTGCTGTCTTCCTCTGATTCCCCCTGTGCAAATGTCTGCTGGCATTCTGAAGCTATTAACACGGCTTCTGTGTTTTCTGTTTTTTTTTATAGAAGACTTGAGACCAGAATAATCAAGATTACAATTTTGCACTCCTGTTTGTTTTACCACTAGGGTAAACATGATTAAAATGGTAAATGTCAATCTGTTCCTCTGCTATATAATGCCTATATTCTACAGGGCCAATTTGTCACAGAATTGCTTAATTTCATGGCCTACATTTTGAGGTGTTTTTTTAAAAGATTCAAACTATTATTTCTACAGAAGGGGTGGAAACATTAAGAAAAATACCTGTTTTGGAATATCCCTGTTTATTTGAAGGGGGAGGGGGCATTTTAGCAAAGCTAGTTGTGTGGTATTTATTGTTGTAATAACCAGTTATATCAGAAATTAATATTTATCCTCACAACTTTCCTGTTGAGTAAATTCAGTAATCCTCCTAATCCTATGCCAGGTTTGTATAAAATGGGATTCATCTCAAGCAACCCACAGTCTGCCTGCCATATATGGAAAGGCACACCAGGGGTCGGAAATCCTGTGTTTGCTGCCTAACTGGAATTTGAAAACAAGATGTCAATGATGGTGAACCTTTTAGAGACCAAGTGCCCAAACTGCAACCCAAAACCCACTTGTTTATCACAAATTGCCAACACGGCAACAGGGAAGGAAGGAAACTCTCCCATTGGGCTGCTGGGCAGAGGGGCGGGGCACACCCTGTGCTTGGGAAGGGAGGAAATGCTCCCATTGGGCTGCTGAGTACAGTGGTAGGGCAAACTCTGTGCTAGGGGGACCGCATGGGTGCCCATAAAGAGGGCCCTGAGTGCCACCTCTGGCACGTGTGCCATAGGTTCGCCACCACCGTCATATATTTACAGGCCATAATCAAACAGTGGTGGATTGCATTGGGTTGGAGAGATAAGACATTTGACAGGTCTCTCCTACAGATTAGCCATTTTAATGATTTTACATGTGAATCTGTGGTGTTTTTTCCATTTGCTTGTTTGTAGGAATCGGGGCCACTGGGGTGGCCTTAAGGTCCCGGAGGAGACTGATCAAGTGACGACACGAGGCAAATGGAGCGAGATCAGATCAGTACTTTATTGGAAAAAGGCAACATCATTTATAGGGGAAAAAGCGCAACGGTGGCGAAACCGTCATCGGATAGGAAAATTACCTAACCCACGTACCCGGGTTAATGGGGAACCTCTCAAAGGGAAGTTAATTAACTTGGACAAACACGGGGCAAGGAAGACCATTGTTTAGGGCTTAGGCAAGGGTAAATATGGCCGATATTTACACCGGGGATTACCTTGGCCAGGGGATGAGTGATTACTCTAATGGGTAACTGAGGTCTGCGAGATGCTTGCTCGGCAGAATCGTCGGTCAGGCTACAAGCGGCCGAATTAATCCCTATCATTAATTCACCCCCCTTACGCCCTGACAAGGGCCAGAGGCCAGGAGTTTGCTCACTGGTTTAACCTCTGCCAGAGGCCACCGATGCCCAACCGGGCACGGGGAATCTTCATCTCCCCTTACTTTTTTATATTAAGAGCCTGACTGGCGACTCTGCGCAGAAGCGGCATCAGCTGTTGATCGGGAATGACGTCACGGGGTTTCTTCTCGGGGCGGCACTTCGAGATCAGTGAGGGAATACATTGCGCAAAGCAGCATAACGCTATGCCTAGTATAGTCACCCCCACTACCACCTTGAGTACCGTCTGAAGCCATCCCCAGGGGATCCAGGACCACATCCAGCTCCATAATGAACTCCACCAAGCCCCCCATGCGGAACCCTCAGTGATGCCCTGGACTACGGTGTGGAGATCAGTGAGCTGACTTTGTACTTTGCGGGAGTTGTCAGTAAGGTTGAAACAGCACATACCATGAAGGGATTCGCAACCCAGGTGGTGCAACAATAAGAGGTAGTCGATAGCCGCTCGATTATCGAGAATGGCATGGCGAAGTTCCGCCTGCTCCTGATTGAGGAGCGCTATCACGGTGGAGGTGTGGTTGATGGCTTTTGCCAAACCGCAAGCCAAGTGACCAATTCTCCGTGCGTTGCCGACGGCTAAGCCTGGCACGCCAACTATACTGACTGATAGTGAGACGTATTCGGCTGGACTTAGGACTCTAAAGCTGCTGTCACATGAGCTGTCTAGCTGGGTGGTGCGAGTGTGCCGGAGGGGTGCAAAAACATTTGGAACATTTGGAACATGTGGAACATTTGAAACATTTGTGCTTGGGGTAACCATATCCCTAGTGGGGAGCAACAGTGTCAACCGGCTAAGGCAACATGTGGAATCTGATAAAGGTATACTGATTACATGTGAAGAACCACCCTGAGGGTAGGGTGACATGGGCCGGCAACGAGCCGATTGTCTCTGGGTTTGCACAAGTCCAATTGCTGCTGCGGGTATCGAGGCAGCTGCGCTGGGTTCGGCCGCCTGTGGCGCAGCCGACTATTCACGCACAAGTAGAGTTCGGGCTGGCCGCCACTCGCGGGGTGTGAAGAGTGGCTGCATCAGCCGGCAAAGTCATGGTGAGCCGCAATCCCCCCCAGCGAGCGTAGGCTGCAAAGCTCGCAGGGAGATGCGGTCCGAAGATCTTCTTTAACAGCCAGTCACCATCCCTGGCGCGTGCGTCGAGAGTGTGGCACACTGGGATGAGACAGGTGCTGAGGATCGAGGCAGAACCAATGTCCTGCTTCAGGCAAAAATCGGACTGGTTGACGAGACCCGCCAACCTTGCCCACAAGTTGTAGTGCATCCGTGCTGAAAGGTCTTCACCGGGCGGCAGGCCGTTGGCCTGAAGCGAAGCGGCCTGAGCGCCTCCCCCCAGAAGCAGGGCGAGGGCCAGGATGATGGTGAAGATCACGGAGTTGGCATTAATCTGGGCAAAGACTGCTGCAACGAAGTGCTCCGGTGTCGGCTCCTTCTCCTCGCGTTGGAGGGCGTCCTGGGCTTCTCTGCAAAGGGTCTTGACCATCCCCCAGGTGATCCTCTGCGCCTGGGTCCGCAGCCGCCGCTTCTCCTGGTGGGTCTCCTCGGTCAGAGCGAGGTCCTCCATCTCCGGGATCGGACTCGGGTCGGTCTGGGTCCACGCCATGAGGTTCCAGATGAGGCTTGACGCACCGAGCCTGAATCCACACGACACCTGTAGGAGACATAATTGCAGCATACCCTCTCCCCCAGGTTATGAGCGGCACCGGGCCCCTCCAAGATGGGTCCGGTGGCACTCGGTACCGGACCATAGGTCGAGGGAGAGCTTCCGAACGGCGGAAGTGCTTCTCCTGCGGCGTACAGTCCGAAAAAACATTGAGGTGATTGTATGTGAACAATACCTTATTCAGACAAAACTGTGCTTGTCCCTGTGAATTGGGGAGGGCTGGTGGCTCCCCCCTTTCTGTTTGTTTGTCAATATAGGACTTTAGCGTCCGATTGACCCATTCTACAATCGCCTGCCCTTGCGGATTGTAGGGAATGCCAAATGTATGCTTGATGTCCCAGGTGGCCATGAAGGAGGCCAACTGCCTAGAGCAGTAGGACGGGGCGTTGTCCGTTTTCACGTGCCGCGGCTTGCCCATTGCCGCAATGCAGGACAGGAGATGCTGCTCCACGTGGGAGGCAGTCTCCCCCTTCTGCGCCGTCGCCCAAACGAACTGGGAAAAAGTGTCTATGCAGACGTGCATGTACTGCCATCTGCCAAACTGCGGCACATGCGTGACGTCCATTTGCCACACCTGATTGGCCTCTGTCCCCCGTGGGTTGACCCCCCACAAGGGCCCCCCCGGCGCCCCTGCGCAATGCTGGCAAGAGCGTACTATACCCTGGGCTTGAGAAAGTGGCAAATTGAACTGTCTGGCGAGTGCCTTGGCGTTTTGGTGAAAAAAGGCATGACTTTGAATTGGAGTAGTGAAAACTCCCAAAACTGAACGTTGCTGAATTTCCTTTGCCGCCGCGTCCGCTCTGCTATTGCCCGCGGAAATCGGACCCGGCAGGTCTTGGTGACTTCGGATGTGGGCAATATAGAGCGGCTCCGTGCGGTTTCGCAAATGAAATTGAGCCGTGAGAAACAGGCTAAGCAGATTCTTGTCTATCGCGGGAGTGATGTATGCTCCCGGTAGACTGTGAAGCAAATTCCTAACATACAGACTGTCAGTTATGATATTTAAACGTTCCTTGGCGAAGGTGCGCAAAGCAAGGTTCACGGCTGCCAACTCCGCCCGCTGCGTGGACTTCTGTGGGAGAGTTAACAGCGTGTGCCAAGCTTCGCCCTCCTGCCAGGTCAGGACACCATAGGTGCGTCCGCCATCAGAAAAAACTGTTCTGGCCCCCTGAAGTGGGACCAGCAAGAGCAATTCGAACAAGCTGACCGTTCCTGTTTGAAGCGAGACAAGTCTGGGGTCTTTAGGCAAGTGGTATGCCAAGCTTCCAGTGAACCCTTCCAAGGCTATCGGAAGCGAGTCACCTAGCTGCATCAACTGCTGAATTTGTTCCTTGGTGAACGGGACCACGATTTTGGCTAAATCGTGCCCAGAAATGTCCCTAGCTCTCAGCCTGCTGCGGTAGATCACCGCGGAGACCAGTTCTTGGGGCGGAACAATGTTCCGAGATGAGGTGTTAGGCAAGTACACCCACTCCACAATTTTTGCTCCCTTCTCTGAGTCTACTCCTAGCGCCCCAGTGAACATGGATCCCGATCGCACGATGTACAGATTCAGGATTGGAGCATATGGCCCCTGGGCGATCCTATCTACCCATCTTTGGCTGAGAGCTTGGTTAACTTTCTCGAGCGCCAAGCACGCGTTTCGAGAAATTTTTATCCGGTCTGCCGGCTGCTTACCTAGCGTTAGCAGCGAGAAGAGCGGTTTCAGAAGATCCGTATCCAATCGAAAATACGGTCTGGCCCAATTGATGTTTCCTAGAACCTGCTGTAATTCTACCAAGGTGACTGAGCCCTGTAAATTGATCTGAAGCAAAACCGGTGCGGCGAAAGAGCGGAGAAGCCGATGGCCCAAGTATGAGAAGGGCTCGGTTCTCTGCACTTTCTCTGGGGCAATGAGTAAACCTTTGTCCCCCAGGCTGGCCTGGAGGTCAGAAAACACTTCGCTGCCAAGTTTTGGCAACGCTACCAAAATATCATCCATAAAGTGACAAACTAAGGCTTGTGGGTAGAGGTTTCGGAACTTTGCCAGTGCGTCGTGAACGTAAATTTGGCACAAAGTGGGCGAATTGAGCATGCCCTGTGGCAAAAATTTCCACGCGTAACGCTGCGTAGGCTCACTGTGGTTCACGACCGGCACCGTAAAGGCAAACCTCTCCCGGTCCCTGGGGTCTAAGGGGATTGTGTAAAAGCAATCCTTGAGATCTACGACTAGGATCTCCCACCCCTCGGGAATCATGTTCGGATTCGGGATGCCGCATTGAAGCGGACCCATTGGCTGTATGCATTTATTGATCTCTCTGAGATCGTGGAGGAGTCGCCACTTCCCTGACTTCTTCTTAATAACAAAAATTGGCGAATTCCAAGGACTCGTGGACTGTTCTATGTGTCCTGCGTCTAGCTGTTCCTTAACTAGCTGCTTGAGAGCAACTAATTTCTCCCCCACCACCGGCCATTGTTCTACCCAGACCGGAGTATCGGTGAGCCATTTAAGTGGCAACGCCATTACCCGAAGGTAAGCGTAGCACCGTACTACTGCAGAATGTCTCGCCCCCAAAGGTTGATGTGCACGTCAAGAATGTGCGGTCGAATTACCGCCGTGCCCTCAGCCCTTGGGATTGTGACTTCTACCCACTCTCGGCTCCTAAACGCTTCCTGAACACCGCCTACCCCCCACACATCGGAGACTGGCTCAGTGGCCCACTCCCTTGGCCACTGGCTTCTGCTTATCATGCTGACATCTGCTCCGGTATCTAACAAGCCTGAGAATGATCGATTATTCAGAAATACCTCAATGACCGGGCGCTGTTTCCACTCTATGTTGGTCTCCACTGTCGCTAAGACCTGGTATCCTTGCGCTGCCTCACTGGCGCTCGAGCGGTCCTCTGACCGGGACTCGAAGCTGTCACTGAGCCCTCTCTGGCTCTCTGCTGGCGAGCGACAAGGAACCATGATCAGTTGCGCTAAGGTGTCTCCTTTAGGGATGGTTTGGGGCAGGTGTGTCCAAAGCTGAACTTGGAGAACGCCTGAAAAATTTGAGTCAATGGCTCCTGGAATTATAAAAATTCCACGTGCACCAGCTACACTACGGGGCAAAACTAAACCTATAAAGCCTCTGGGCAGGGGTCCCATGTACTGGGAATCGACCAGATAGACTGTGCCTGGCAGGTCGCATGTAACGTCCGCCTGGCAAGTCAATTCTACTCCCGTGCTGCCCTTGGGGCTGGCCTGCGCCCTTGCAATGTCTGGGATGGGGTTGGACTCTACTCTAGCTCTGGTGAGTTCTGGGTGAAGGACGCCTCTGTTTGGACTGGGGCCAGAGACATGCCCGTGCTCCGGTTTCCCGAATTCTGGCAATACCTGGCCCAATGATAGCCTTTCTTGCACTTCGGACAGAGGGTGTTCAGAGCCTTGGGACGGCCGGACTTTTGTCCGCCTCCCTTGGATCGGCACTCCCTAGCGAAGTGACCGATCTTGCCACAATTGTGGCATGCTCCTTTGCTCTTACCATTAGGTCTTCTCCCTCCTTGCACCGCTGCCGCTAGCAGACCCATCTTATAGGATTCTGTGCCAACGTCGGCGCAAGCTCTAATCATGTCCGATAGGGTCAAGTCAGGACGATTGCCTAGGGACTGCAAGATTCTACGGCAGTCCAAGTTGGCATTGTCCTTGGCTAACTTAATCATGAGCTCTTCCTGGGCTTGCTCATTATCAATCTGCCTGCTAATGGCTTCTTCCAGGCGATTGATGAAGTCCATGTAGGGCTCCTGGGCTCCCTGCTTGATGGAGGTGTAATTCTTAGCCGCTTTGCCAGTGGCTGGGATCTTAAAGTAGGCCCTAAAGGCTGCCTCGGCTGACATCTCGAGAGTGGCGAGAGGCAGGTTGATCTGAGCATTGATTGACTCGAAATTACCAGAACCATACAGCTGCTCAGGAAGCACCGCGCCTCCCATCCTGGCAGCCCGAGTTTGAGCCTCTAGGCGGAACTCGCTGTCCCAGATCATGTACTGGCTAGGGGTCAGCATCATCCTCATGACGGCTTTCCAATCATGAGGAATCCACATGGTGGTTTCGCACACTTGCTGAAGCGTGCCCCTAGTAAAACGACTTTGGAGCCCTGTTTCTGCAATTGCCTTCCGCATAGCCATGAGCAGCTTATACGGGACTGGGGAATGAACAATCTGCTGTGCGCCCGTGAGCGCGTCCATTTCCATGCGGATTGGACATATCTGTCTGAGCTCAGCTAGCTCTTCTGCTGGCAATTCCCCCTTCCTAATCTCCTCTTCAATTGTGCGCTGAAGGGGACTCTTGGTAACTCGGGAAGCCGAAGCTGACAGAGGAGCGCCTGCGCTTCTCATGCCCTGCATTCCCTCGGTGACGTCTGCAGCTGTCACCGCGGGAAGGCTCCCTGCGCTACTCTGCTGGTACTTGAATGTCGGATAGAGTGCGGTGGGCGCAGTCGGCTCGACTGGCTGGACTGATGACTTATTTAACGGGGGTTCTTCCGCTTCTATCCGGACTGGTTCGATCTCAGCTAAGAGTTTCCTACACTTCCTCCACCTGCAAACTATCCCTCCTGGGGCCTTCGGGGGTTGCTGAATGCAGTCTCCTATCCGATCCCAGAGCTGTAGGGTTAACGTACCTACTTCTGGGTAAAGCAGGCAGTGTTCCCTAAGGTACGCCAAAAGTCTCGCTAGTTCCCTGCTGTGAAAGCGTAACTTAAATACCCTGGCCAGGATTCTAAACTCTTCCTCACGAGTTTTTTGGCTAGTGGACGGACTCTGTCCCTGAGAACAAGTCCCCATATTACCTGCGAGTAGTCCTCTGAAGTTTCCTCCTCGGGACGGGTTGACGCGTCTTGGGGCAAGGTAACTGGTTTTGGCGACGATCGTCTGGGTGGAACTCGGAGCGTGGCCTCCTGCCACGGGCCCTCGGCGGCCTCTGTGCTGTCAGGGGCTCACAGCTGCCCTGAGCGGAACGCGTTTTTCCCTTTGGCGCAAGTCTCCCCGAAAGCCGGGAGCAAGGTGCAGGAATGCCTCTCTTGGAATGCCTCGCCGCTGGCCGTCCTTCTGACAGGCTGGCTGCCGGTCAGAGCGCCGCGCTGTCCTCCGGGCTGACGGGTCGTGGTTCAAGCGTAGAACCGGACTGCGTGGATCGCTACTCGCGAGTAGACCTCTCCTGGGTTGCTTACTCACGAGTAAATCACGTCGGGGTCACCAGATGTAGGAATCGGGGCCACTGGGGTGGCCTTAAGGTCCCGGAGGAGACTGATCAAGTGACGACACGAGGCAAATGGAGCGAGATCAGATCAGTACTTTATTGGAAAAAGGCAACATCATTTATAGGGGAAAAAGCGCAACGGTGGCGAAACCGTCATCGGACAGGAAAATTACCTAACCCACGTACCCGGGTTAATGGGGAACCTGTCAAAGGGAAGTTAATTAACTTGGACAAACACGGGGCAAGGAAGACCATTGTTTAGGGCTTAGGCAAGGGTAAATATGGCCGATATTTACACCGGGGATTACCTTGGCCAGGGGATGAGTGATTACTCTAATGGGTAACTGAGGTCTGCGAGATGCTTGCTCGGCAGAATCGTCGGTCAGGCTACAAGCGGCCGAATTAATCCCTATCATTAATTCACCCCCCTTACGCCCTGACAAGGGCCAGAGGACAGGAGTTTGCTCACTGGTTTAACCTCTGCCAGAGGCCACCGATGCCCAACCGGGCACGGGGAATCTTCACTTGTTCTTATTCTATTTTTGAGGTTTTAAGCCTCCGCAGGGCCAGTGTAGTGGACAGAGTGATGGACTAGGATTCAGGGCCTGAGGGGTCTGGCCTGAAATCCCTGCTCAGCCATGGAAATTCATTGGGGTGGGTGGCAGGGCCATAGCCAGGGGGTGGCCAGGGTGGGCTTGGCCCACCCTGAGTTAGCAGTTTGCCCACCCTGTTAAAGCATGGTTTCTCATAGGAATGCATTGAAAAGAGGCTTTGTTGCCCATCCTGAAAAAATATTTGCCCACTCACATCTAGAATCCTGGCTATGGCCCTGGTGATTAGAACTGGTAAAACCAATCCTTAATACCTCATCTTGAAAACCCAGTTAGGGTCATTTATAACACATAATGTCTCCTCTGCTGATCGGTCATGCAGCCACTGGAGAAAGGGGGATGATTTTTTTCCCCTTTCAGCAAAGAGGTGTGGTGGTGGTGGGGAGTCACATTTAAATCTCTGTTGACTGGCCTTTGGGAGGAACATGAAACTTTATAAGTCTGTCTGCCTTAGGTTGGCCCCCTCTTGGCTCCAGTTTTACCATCGTCTTCTGAGGATGAATCAATGCCTGATTTTGAAAGCCTGGTGAACAATGCCATTCTAGCAGATTTGACTGCTGTCAAGTATACTTCATTTGACACAGCTGTCTGGATTGTTTGTTCTTGTAGCTGGAGAGCCAAGTTCACAAAATTCCACCTTTTGTCTTCTTCCTGTCCATCCTTGGGATTTTGATATTTTAGGTTTTTAGTTTTCAAAGAAAAGGAGGAGTTCCCGCGCCTCACCGCTACTTCAGGAGCTGCACTGGTCACCAGTTTGTCTCCGGGTGCAATTCAAGGTGCTGGTTTTGACCTTTAAAGCCCTACATGGCAGTGGGCCAGGATACCTTAGAGACTGCATCGTCCCAAGAGTGTCTGCCCGTCCAACCAGAGCGGACCGGAGGGGCTCTCTGATGGTGCCATCAACTAGGGGTGCACATCTATCCAGCACCCGTAGGAGAGCTTTCTCCGTGTCCGCACCAACCCTCTGGAACCTCCTGCCAACAGAACTAAGACTTGAAAGAGAATTGCTGCCCTTCAGGAAAGGATTGAAGACCTGGCTGGCAGGGCAGGTGTGGGGCCTTAATGGGAACACGGGCCCTTTGTGCTGGCTTATGTAAACAACTAAGAACTCTCTCTTCTTTTTAAAGTGGGTGGGATGGGTGTGTCTTTTAAAGTGGGTGGGATATGGGTTTTTTAAAGTATTTTTATCTGTTTTAGAACTTGTTGTAATGCCGCCCTGAGTCGGGTTCTACCTGAGTGGGCGGCATATATAGATATGACTAATAAATAAATAAATAAATAAATAAATGGATGGCTCTATCTCCTGTTCCATCTTCAAAAAAATTAGCACAACCAAGCTGTGATCTCTTCTTGATGTTTACCTATTTTCTGGGAAACTGGACATGGGACAGTGTTTGGCTTTGATGGAAGGCTTTTCAATGGCTCCCTAAGGACCTGGGTGTTCCTTCAGCAGTAAAAAAAGGTGGAGGGCCCATTTACATGCTCAACATTATTGAATGTACAGTCAGAAACAGACAACCAATTGTTTAGGATGCCCAAAGACAAGGAAGTTGTTTTGAGATTATGTTTGATGACCTTTCTTCATAATCATATAGTCTCATTAAGGGAGCTAGTGGATCACTTACATTTTGTCTGTAGGTAAATAAGGAGATTTCTAAAAGGTGTGAATACTGGCTTAACAATTTTAATGGAAAGTTCCACATTAATCAATGAAATAATTGTTGAAAAGCATAGATAGGGAAAATAATGTTTTCAAATCCAATTGCCATGCTTTCTGTGTTAATGTTCTTTCTTCTTCTTCTTCCTCTTCCTCTTCTGTATCCAAATCTAAATATCCGAATCTAAAGCCACAGGGATGCAGCTGCCTGTCTCTTCTTCTTTGGCCATACCCAAATCCGAATATTGGCAATCATCCTGGCAAAAAGCTACGAAGACAGTCCTGAGAATATAACACAGTGGCCTTTCATCTGCCTTCCGCATCACAGCATGACCCCCATACCACTCATCCATTTCCACGAGTCATTTTCTGGTCCTGAGCCGTTTTGGCACGCAAAGTCCTCATCAGTCCCAGGCTAGTATTGATGAAGCTGTTGCCCTCCATCAAGATGGATTCAAATAAGATTTAATCCACTTGGGGACCATCACCCTTCCTTGTGGACTTTACCACTCAAGGCCATTAGTCCGCAGGGTTGACAGGTTAGTTAACTGCTGCCTGACACTCAGCGTTGAGTCACTGGCAGTATGGTCTACTCTATTACCATAGCAGGATAACCTGGTGGGATTGACAATATTCTTTAAAAGTTAAAATTTTCTGACAGCTATTTTTAATTATGTCTTAAATCTATGGAATCTCTCTTCTCTTGGAATATCATAGCTCTAAAAGCATTGGACAAACAGAGTTACTAGATATTTCCCAAAAGAAACTGGTGTTCAGCCAAATGCAATTAAGAATCAGGATACTAAATTAACAAAAACATAGCTGGACTGTCAGGAAATATTTCTATGTTGCAAATGTTATTTTATGAGATCACCAGCTCAATATCAGCCAAGTAGCAGGAAAAGCAAGTCACGGCGGCCCTATTTTCACCTGTTCTCTGCAAATCAACTAAAAAGTGGGATAAGAGTCACAGAAGGAGAAAAGGTATAACTCTTTCCTTCTCTCTCAAACACTTTGATGTAGGCAGATTGAATGCACACGAGCCGGCAGGCGGGCTAAACACTACTTTACTGTAACATGGTCAATCTGTATATGAGGCAATGGCAGAGCCTTACCTCCTTATATATGGTACATAATACATTTGAATCTCGCCCGAAGGCGCCTATTGGTTACAGTATTGGTGACGTCCTTCTGACGTAATGCATTCCTGACATAGTTTCACCTGTGGTGGGAAGGTTTCCCACAGTAGTTACCCATTGGAGGAATTGGGGTCATGTGAGCTCTGTCAGCTGCGCTAACGGCGAACAGCTGAACTGCATGGATACACAACATTCCTCCCCCCCTAGAATAGGACAAAGTCCTTCAACCATTGTGTGGGCCGGCGGACGCGCTGCGGCCGGCCGTTCAATTCAGCGATGCTGCTGCCTCTGGATCCCGTGGCTGTGCTGTCTGAATCGGCTGTGATGTCCGACTCTTCCCCCCAGGAAAACTGAAGGGTCCCATCGAACCCCGGCAGGGGCAGGGCTGGGGAATCACACACAAGTACTACGGGCTTCCTGGGGTCAAAATGAGTTAATATCACCCCAGAAGAGAGGAGCTGCTTTATCTCATTGAACGCTCACTCCTGACCCTCCCCCCACTGCCAGACTGCATCCTTCTTCAGCAGGCAGTGAAGCGGCTCCACCACGGATGCCTTCCGTGGGAGAAAAGAGTGGTAGAAGTTTAGGAGCACTAAAAAAACTGCAGCTGTGGTTTAGCGGCTGGTCTGGGGGTGTTCTGTACTGCCGCAACCTTGGATTTTGATGGTTTTATCCCATCGGGGGTGATTCAAAACCGCAGAAACTCAACCACATTTGCATAGAACACACATTTGTCCCTTCTCAGGTGTAGCCCAGCCCTCTTGAACACGGATAGTACCCCATCTAACCTCTGGGCTAGCTGTGACTCATCCCCAGCTGTTATCAATATGTCGTCAAAATATGGCAGGACCCCGGGGAGACCCTTAAGCAGGTGTTCTACAAACACCTGAAATATCCCTGGGGGTGAATTCACGCCGAACTGGAGGCAAGTCACCTTAAACGCACCCTTGTGCATAACTATCGTCTGGGCAGCTGCTGCCACAGGTGTAACGTTAACTGTTGATAAGCTTGTGCTAAGTCCAACTTCGCAAAGCATTTACCCCCGTGTAACATGGCCAGCAAATGGCTAACTACTAGCACCGGGTAGGCATTGGGGCGAATGGCCTTATTGATAGTACACTTGTAATCAGCACAAATTCTAACCTCCCCATTAGATTTCATGGCAATCACAATCGGTGTCTCCCACTCTGCGGAGTCTACTGGAACCAAAATCCCCTGCCCCACCAGTTTGTCCAGTTCCACTTCGATTTTGTCCTTTAGTGCAAAAGGCACCCGTCGTGGCTTGAGTCGTACGGGGCAAACGGAAGGGTCTATATCAAAGTCCACTGGAGGCCCCCTGTAATTCCCAAGTCCTTTTTCAAAAACAGCGGGATGTGCATTGCACACATCCTGAATGGGGTCAGGCCAGGCGGCATTGATGCCAGTCAGTGCAATGGCCAGCAGTTCGAATCACTGGGTCCCTAGAAGACAACTGGACCCCCCCTTAAGAACCACCAGGGGCAGCTTCCTCATGAAGTTTTTGAAATGGATGGTGAAATCTCCCACCCCCAGGATGGGAATGTAGTTACCTTGAACGTCCCGCAAGTTCGTCCTGAGGGCTCTCAGTTTGGGGTGGTCCCTAGGGGGTATTCACAGGAACTCCATCTGCAAAACTATGGAATAGGTGGTCCCTGAATCCACCTCCATCTTTACCTGAACCCCCTGCAACAGTACCTTCACAAAAAATGGGTGCGTCGGTCCAACACACGTCTCACCACTGTGTCCCCCGCGTGCACCTTCCCGATGGCCTCGTCCTTTTGACCATAGCGGCTGGTCCGGTCAGGGTCTCGACTTCTGTGTTGCCTACACACCTTCGCTATGTGTCCCAACCATCCGTAGTTGTGGCACTCTGCCTTCTTAAATGGGCATTTCTTCCGGTCGTGTGAGCCCCCGCACCCCTCGCAGTGCCGGCTTGCTTCGGTGGTGTCTCTCTTTTCAGATGGCCTTTTTCTCACTTTCTGGACCTCTGGTTCGTTCTTGCCGGATCCCGATGAGGTCGTGGCGGCAGCTGCCGCAGCTCTTGACTTCCATGCACATGGTGACGAACAGCTGTGGGCTTGCACCATGGACGCCAAGCTTCCCGGGGCTGTGGACCTCGTCCTGCATGCCCGTACTCCATCTTTTACAGCTTCAGCAGCTTGTGCAACCCACATGATATCCTCGTCCCGGGCTAACAGTTTCCGCTGGTCCTCTTCATCCCGCAGGTCGAGTAGGAGGTGGTCTTGGAATGTCTTGGCCAGGGTGGCTCCCCACCAGCAAGGGACGGCTGCCAGCCTCAGCGCGGCCACATACTCAGCCACAGTTTCTCCAGGCCATTGGTCCCTCCAGCTGAACACCATTCTCGCCAGGAAAACCGACATTTTGGGGTGAAAATGTGCCTGCAGGGCGGCCAGGATGTCATCCCGTGGTGCCATCTTGAGTGACTGTGGCATTAGGAGGTTTCTCGCCAGCTCCAGGGTTGACAACCCACACTGGACCAGCAGGCAGGCTCGCTTTTGGTCTTCATCCTCAATCTTCTCCGCAGCCATCACATATAGGAATTGTTCTTCGTAGAGGTCCCATGATTCCAGCATGGAAGTGTCAAACGGAGATAGGGTGACCCTGTGGGACGCCATGATCCCACCTTCGTCGCCAATTTGATGTAGGCAGATTGAATGCACATGAGCCGGCAGGCGGGCTAAACACTACTTTATTGTAACATAGTCAATTTGTACATGAGGCAATGGCGGGGCCTTGCCTCCTTATATATGGTACATAATACATTTGACTCTTGCCCAAAGGCGCCTATTGGTTACAGTATTGTGACATCCTTCTGACGTAATGCATTCCTGACATAGTTTCACCTGTGGCGGGAAAGTTTCCCGCGGTAGTTACCCATTGGAGGAATTGGGGTCACGTGAGCTCTGTCAGCTGCGCTACCGGCAAACAGCTGAACTACATGGATACAGAACAAACACCATTCTCACTCTTAGTTTTATGTGTGAGAAAGATTTCTCACAAATCTATCCATTCTTCCTCAGACATACACACATTAGATCTCTGTATGAACTGATGGGGTATGTATTGTATATGTGTGTGAATTATCCTGTCCATCAATTCATGTGGCCAACCAGCAAGGAAACAGCTGAGTGGTGAGGAAGAGGGAAAATCTGTACTACCTTCCTGTGGTTTTCTACCTACCTGACCACCAAAAAGGACTTGAAGGAGAAGATGTATTATCTCCGCTTAACCCTATAGCCTTCCATGCAACAGGCTTTTGTCAGCAATACATGCCTCAGCAATCAAAGTTTCAACCAGACATATAAGTGATCAGGCTGAGCAATTAAGCCTTTATTTACTTTCTAGTAAGGTAAAGGTAAGGTAGAGGTCTCCCTTGCTCAAAAGCCAGTTGTATCCAACTCTAGGAGGCAGTGCTAATCTCCTTTTACAGTTAAAGAGTTAGTGCTGTCTGCATCTGCAGACATCTCTGTGGTCATGTGGCAAGCATGACTAAACACCAGAGCTCATGAAACGCTGTTACCTTACTCGCAATTTCTTGCTGTCAAACTGCTAGGTTGGCAGGATCTGGGACAAAAAATGGGAGTTCACGCCATCACACAACACTCGGGTCTCAAATTGCTGACCTGCTGACCTTCAACCTCAGCACCTTAACCATTAAGCCAGCATGGACCTATACTTTCTAGTAACCATCACATTATGTTAAATGCATGAATATGTACATTAAGATCACTGTATGCCATGATAATCATATGCCTTTCACAACTTGAGGGAAAACCTTTTTAAAAAAACTTGCTAAATATACTGTCTAGTTTGACCCTTCGGAGGGGCAACGTTTCAAAGGTAAGTTCAAGATTTTGTGAGGGAGGTGAGTTTGGGCAACTCCTTTCACCCAAAAGCACATATCAGATCTGCTCCAGGGACTTGAGGGGCCAATTCAGGATGGTATATAAGGGGACACAAGAAATCACAGGGGAAGGAAGTGATTCCCTCTCTGCCTGTTCTGCTGATGGCAGTTTCTAAGGGGACAAAGAGACTTCCATAAAAAAAAGGGATACCACAAACACCAGCTGCACTGCTAGCTTTTTCATTGTAAAGTGGCATGGCTGTTCGGAAGGGGACCATGGGACTTTCCAGTCAACTTGAATCCACAAATGCCTTAAAGGCAATAGTGAAAGAGGCAGAAAAAAATGAGCTCTGTGAGCAAGCCTAAACCAGTTCTCATGCTGCTTCCGAGACTTATTATTAATTTCTTCCCTGGCTATAAAAATGTTTGCCCCCAAGGGTTTTTGATTCTCTCCAATCTTTCTTATGGTGAAAATCTATGACCACAATCAAAACTCAGAGGCTATCAGCATTTGGCATGTGTGAAATGTTTCCATTAGCAGCTGATTGCCTCTCTTACTGTCTGTAGGGAGATGGGATTGGTATTGTTTTTAATTTGCAATATAAAAATCAAAAGACCAGGAACCTAACCCTGGTTTCAAAGCTTTATAAAGTATTATTGGAACTATGGATGTAAATCTTGCCTAAACAGACTAATTATAAGAAACTGGAAATAACAGCACAATTCATATTTACATATTCGACACTTATAGCTACACAATGGGAGCTAAACATCACAATACACATGTTGTGTATTCAAGTAAAGTGCAAGTTGCCCCAGCAATGCTTTGCAAAGACAAAATGGCAATTTCCCACCATTAGAATTAAGATCAAGATTTGGTGCGTATTCTTTCCCTTTTGGACACACTCCTTATGTTAATTAGAGTTTCATGATTGGGTGCAACTTTGGATCCTGTTCCTGATTGGTTAATACTGTGGTATCAAGTTATGATTGGTTAATTAAGGTTATCCGGCGGGTTACTACATTGTGTCTTAGAGTGACCACTGCCGAGACACTATAAAAAGCCCCACGGGTAAATAAGGGTGTGGCTGGGCCGGATCTGTACTTCCCTATTCTCTGCAGGTTAGCCCTAGCCAGGCTAAGCCTTGGGTCCTCTCCATCCGCTCACCCGCAGGTGTAGCTTAGTAGCCACGGTGGCAGATTTCAGAGAGACCAATTACATGGGACTCGTGTAGCTATCTGTTGTCTGGATATCTTTGTAATTGTTGCCTGCAAGACTTTACAATAAACCTGTTGTGTTCTGTAAAGCTGTGCCTTTAACAATGTACCTTTGCCATGTGTTAACAATGTAACCTTTCTGCAACATTATAACCATCAGCTGTATCAATGTAAACCTGATAAGGGGACGCGAGCTAGTGACCACTAGATGGCAATAGCGAGCGTCCAGCTCTCATGGCTCAGATTCACCTGGTTCAGCAGCGCGGGAAGATTCCCCGCGACCTCTTCACCTGGTCAAGAAGGGCGTGACCTTCTACGACGTCACGCAGGCAGCAACCAATAGTCTGTCGATGAGCCACATTCAAATGTATAGCCAGCTGTATATATTGAGCTACTCATCCGCCATTACCACATGTTCCTCCGGATCATCATGCAATAAACCTGTGTTAAGCCAACCCTTCGGCTGTTTCATTGTCTTTGGTCCCTTACACTAAATTGGCGACGAAGGTGGGATCATGGCAGCCCACGGGACCAAGACATGCACCGGTTTCGAAATCAGGAAACCGGGCGACTGGGAGATCTTCGAGATGGACTTCCAGGCAGCACTGATCGAGTCCGAAGTCACGGAAGAGGCAAAGAAAAGGGCCATCTTCACCAGGATGCTCGGACAAGAAACCAAAAGGACCTTGGTGGACCTGATTGCACCGAGGAGGGTGAGCGAATTCAGGGCCAAGGAACTCATGCAGATGCTGCGTGAGCACGTCCGGCCCGCCACGGCGATGTTTCCTGCTCGGAGTGCGTTGTGGAGGCGAGTCCAAGCACCCGGGGAGACGGTCGCCGCATTCGTGGCGGCCCTGCGGCTGGCGGCCGGCCCGTGCAAATGGGAGAATGCCGAAATCACCCTCCGGGACTGTGTGCTGTGCGGCCTGAACGACGCCGAGACCCAGCGCACATTAATGAACCAAGAGCCGCCTCCCACGTTGCAGGAGGTCGTCAGAGCGGCCCAGGCCGCAGAAGCTACGAAGGCCGGGGTCCAAGAACTCCAGGACTGGCGGCCAAAGTCGAGCAAGGCAGAGGCTCCGGTACAGGCGGCCCGGCGAACTTTGAGGTCGTCCACAGAGAGCAGCGACGACGAGGACGTCTGGAGGGTCCGGAAGGAGAGCCGGCGATGCGACGGCTGTGGAGCGGCCCACGACCGCGTAAGGTGCCCGTTCCGGAAGGCCGAGTGCCACAACTGCGGCCGCCGCGGGCACATCGTCAAGGTGTGCAGGAAGAAGCGCGAGACCCGGAGGAGCTCCGCAGACCGTTCTGCGGGACAAGACCGCTCAACGAGACCCAAGGACGGCACCCAGGCCACGCGGAAGCAGGACGGCGTGGGCCGCATCTCCGACGGCAGCGAGGACGACGCCCCAGTGTTCAGCGTGTCTGCAGGACACCCCCGCTATTTTGTTGAGGTACTAGTCCAAGGGGTTCCCATTAGGATGGAAATTGACTCGGGGTCCTCATATTCAATCATTTCCCAGAGGGAGTTTTTGGGAATTGCCCCTCACAAGCGACCCAAGCTCAAAGCATTGAGGTCCACACTACGGGACGTGCAAGGGAACAGCATTCCAGTGTTGGGGGTTGGAGAATTTCAGGTTAAATTCAAGAAGCACGCCACATCCCTTCCCCTAGTCGTGCTCAAAGGGGGAGATTGCAGCCTCCTCGGGACTCAATGGTTCCAGCCCCTGGGTTTGTTTATTGGGGGGGGTGCACGCCGTTGGGATGCACGCCGTTGGGACTGATCCAATTCTGGAGGTGTGCGAGGCGCACCCCGAAGTTTTCAAAAAAGGACTTGGGAAATTCAAGGGGCCCCCAGTGACATTCGACCTGGACCCGGAGGTCCACCCAATTCGTCTTAAACCACGCCGGGTGCCGTTCGCACTTAAGGACAAGATAGAGGCGGAACTGGACAAATTGGTGGGCCAGGGAATCCTTGTGCCTGTTGATTCCGCGGAGTGGGAAACTCCAATTGTAACCGCACTAAAGGCCAATGGGGAGGTCCGCATATGCGCCGACTACAAGTGCACCATCAACAAGGCGATCCGCCCGAATGCATATCCGGTGCCGGTAGTTAGCCATCTGCTGGCCAGGTTACACGGGGGAAAGTGTTTCGCTAAGCTCGACTTAGCACAGGCCTACCAGCAGCTTACGGTGTCCCCCGCCGCAGCTGCTGCACAGACCATAGTCACCCACAAGGGGGCGTTCCAGGTGACGCGCCTCCAGTTCGGCGTGAATTCGGTGCCTGGAATTTTCCAGTCACTCGTGGAATGCCTCCTGAAGGGACTGGAGGGGGTGTTGCCTATTTTTGATGACGTGTTAATAACGGGGGGAGTCGGGTTGAATTGGCCAAGAGGTTGGGGAAGGTCCTGACTATATTGGAAAAAGCGGGGCTGAGACTGCGAAAGGACAAATGCGTCTTCTTCGCAACCGAGGTTGAGTTCCTAGGGTTTTGTGTGACTCCTGAAGGAATAAAACCATCCAAATCCAAGGTGGCAGCCATTAAGAAAGCCCCCCGCCCCACCTCCAAGCCCGAGCTGCAGTCGTTCCTAGGGCTGCTCAACTTTTACCACTCCTTCCTCCCCCGGAAGGCAGCGGTGGCTGAACCGCTACACAAACTGCTAAAAAAAGACCAGGCATGGAAGTGGGGCGATGACCAAGAAAGGGCATTTAGCGAGCTAAAAAGCCTCCTAGCGTCCAATGCCATACTGACCCACTTCAACCCCAAACGCCCAGTAGTTCTGACCTGTGATGCATCTCCAGTGGGGGTGGGGGCGGTGCTGTGCCACGTGTTGGAAAACGGAAGGGAGGCCCCGATAGCATTTTACTCCAGGTCCCTGTCCCAAGCGGAGAGAAACTACGCACAGACAGACAGGGAGGCACTAGCAATAGTCGCGGGGACGAAAAAATTTCACGATTTTCTGTACGGCCGCCCCTTCACCATTGTAACGGACCACAAGCCCCTGCTAGGCATCTTTACCGCAGATAAGCCCACCCCACAGATCCTGTCCCCGAGGATGCTCAGGTGAGCCATTTTTCTCAACGCGTATCAGCACGCGTTGGTCTACCGGCCCGGGAAAGAGATCAGCCATGCGGACGCTCTATCTAGGTCTCCCCTTCCCCTAACGCCCAGCCAGGTGAGCAAGGGGGAGCGGGACCATCAGGTTCTCATGATAGAGGTGCTGGATTCGCCCCCTGTAGTGCCCGCCGACATTGCCAAAGCGACAGAGAAGGACAAGACGTTAGCGGCAGTTAGCTCCTGGGTGCAGAAAGGGTGGCCGGCGTCCTCCCCAGCGGAGGAGTTCGCTCCATTTTTCAGAAAAAAGCTAGAACTGTCCCTAGAGAGGGGGTGCCTCTTGTGGGGGCAGCGGGTGGTGATTCCCACTTCCCTTCGGCCGCGGGTGCTCAAACTGCTGCACGTCAGCCACCCCGGCATCGTGCGATCCAAGGCGCTGGCCCGGAGTTACTTCTGGTGGCCCCAGCTGGACGCCGACATCGAGCACATGGTCGGCACTTGTGAAAGTTGCCAATGCTCCAGACCAGAGGAGGCCCGCCTTCCCCACAGGGAATGGGACGCGGCTAAGGGGCCGTGGTCCCGGGTGCACGTTGATTTCGCGGGCCCGTTCAGAGGCACCCTGTTCCTTCTCGTAGTGGACGCCTTCTCCAAGTGGTTGGAGGTTATCCCAGTCACGAGCACCTCCTCGGCCCAGACCATTAGGCATTTGCGGAGGCTCTTTTCCACGTTCAGCATACCCGACACATTAATTAGCGACAACGCTAGTTGCTTCACGTCCTCCGAGTTTAGGGCATTCATGGAGATCAACGCCGTTCGGCACATCACCTCCGCCCCATTTCACCCGGCCACCAATGGCCAAGTAGAGCGCCTCGTCCGCACCACGAAGGACGCGTTGCGGCGCATGGGCCCCGGAGATCTGAACCTGCAAGTGTGCCAGTTTCTGCTAGGGTACAGGGTGACCCCGTTGGCGTCAGGATACTCCCCCGCAGAACTCTTAATGCGTAGGAAACTGACCACCATCCTTACTAGGTTAGACCCCACGAGGGTAGAGGACAAAGGAAGGAACATTGGGCTAGAGGCTACAAAGAGTTTCAGTGTAGGCGCCCCCGTGCATTGCAGGAACTACGCCAGTACGGGCCCAGCCTGGGTACCGGGCGTAGTTGTGGAGCAAACCGGCCCCGTGTCGTACCGCGTGGAAACCAGCACAGGGCTCCTGTGGAGGCGGCACGTGGATCAGCTCCGACGCAGGGTCTCCGATGAGCAGGGCACAGTCCAATTAGAGGAAAAATCAGCGTTAGGGTTCTCCCCCACCCGTTCAGCCCAAGGGGGAGGGAAAGGGGGCCGCGGGTCCCCACCAAGGGGGGAGGGGGATATTCTCGTAGATATCCTAGGGGATCTTTCTGAGGAGGAGGAGGAGCCCGACCCCATACATATCTCGCGGAATGCCCCCACAAATGCGGATACCCCTACTAAGTTAGATTTTGATTTTCAGAACCGGGGGGGGTTTCGGAGTGGTCCCCCACCCGTCCAAGCGAGAAGAGGGGTTTTTCGTTAGCCCCGGCTGCCCCCGGTCTGCCCACAATGGAGTTTTTCCCTTCCCCTAAGGCCGCCAGACAGCGGCAAGCCACTAACAAGTCTCCCTCTCCCATTTCAGGACAAGGGACCAGGGAACAAAGAAGCAGTAGCGCCCCCGGGGGGGTCAGCCCTCTTCACGGCCCAAACGCACATGCAACAAGCCATCTTGGCTGAGAGACTTCGTCTCATCCTAGGGGGGAGGGATGTTGTGTTCTGTAAAGCTGTGCCTTTAACAATGTACCTTTGCCATGTGTTAACAATGTAACCTTTCTGCAACATTATAACCATCAGCTGTATCAATGTAAACCTGATAAGGGGACGCGAGCTAGTGACCACTAGATGGCAATAGCGAGCGTCCAGCTCTCTTGGCTCAGATTCACCTGGTTCAGCAGCGCGGGAAGATTCCCCGCGACCTCTTCACCTGGTCAAGAAGGGCGTGACCTTCTACGACGTCACGCAGGCAGCAACCAATAGTCTGTCGACGAGCCACATTCAAATGTATAGCCAGCTATATATATTGAGCTACTCATCCGCCATTACCACATGTTCCTCCGGATCATCATGCAATAAACCTGTGTTAAGCCAACCCTTCGGCTGTTTCATTGTCTTTGGTCCCTTACACTAAAAAACCGTTGTTCGTTGTTCTGTTCTTCATTGCAGGACTGTTCTTTACAAAGGACCAGACATGACAACACAGCACTGCTATACCTGGATCGCCTTTTCACCATGTAGTGGTTGTGATAGGTTCCACGCTTGAGTCATGCAATAACCTAAGGGAAAGTGCGTTTACTTCTGCTCCCCATCTTCCCCAGTTTGAATCACCTCTCAATCTGTACTGTTCACTCAGTTTGAAGCTAAGGAGATTTCAAACCAGGAAAATGGCTAAGGAACCCTACCCTACCCTAACCTACTCTAACCTCCTCTTCCCCCCCCCCACACACACAAGGCCACCATCAGGGGGTGCTGCCATGCCGGGCCCGGAGCTGGCAGGGGCCCGACGGTGCTATTAATTTTTTTTTAAAAAAATTTAATTTTAATTTTTATGCGTAGCGCACGGCACCACTGCACATGCCCCGCCACCGCCACAGGGCTCCTCCTCTGCCTTGACCCAGAGCAGCATGGGCGTGGCTAGGGGGAACTTGACAGGGGGCACACAATAGGATCATCTATACTTCCTTTCTGCACGCGTCCTTCGGCAATGCTCCCACACGTGCCTTGTTCGCCCAGGGCTGAAGCCAGAAGGTGCGCAGGAAGAAGCAACCCCGGTGTGCGGTCTCTTCTGGACTGGGACCGGCGTGCCTCATGGGCTGAGGCCTTGACCACGAGGTGCGCTGCACCAGTCCCGGACCGGAAGAGACCGTACACCAGGGCTGCTTCCTCCTGCGCACCTTCGGGCTTCGGCCCTGGGCAGGCGAGGCACGTGGGAGCATTGCCGAAGGACGCACGCAGAAAGGAAGTACAGCTGAGCCTAAAGAAGTGCACCTCCCAGCAAGTTCCCCCTAGCCACGCTGCATAAATAGCGTTCTGTGCGCTCCGGTGTCTAGTCATGCGAATGCAGACAGCGTTGGTTCTTTGGCTGTAATCAGGGATGAGCAATGAACTCTAAAGTTGGATACAACTGCCCATTGATTTCTTTTGGGAAATTGTGCATTCCACACCCACCCACTCCCATCGCCGCACCAATGCAAGGAGAGAGAAAAGTGTGGAGGGGGGGCAATAGGATTTCTCAGTACTGGGCCCAGAAATTTCTGATGGTGGCCCTGCGCACACACATACTGCTGGCAAAACCAATTTCAAGTTTCAATGTCTGTGCTCCATGTCTGGACTTACTTGACCCAACATTTTAAAAAAAATCTAGTGTTTGCCCACAACTTCGAATGAGAAAATGAAGCAACAATCTGAGGTACAAGGTTACCAACACATATTCTTCTAAACCAGGAATATACTGCCTGGAAATAGATACATTTTCATTTAATAGCATTTATAGGAGCAAGAAAATGTTTCCTAGCCTGCCTGTGGCACCGGTTAAAGCACACATACACTCACCTCAATTTTAGAGTTATTAAGCCCAGAAGCAAATATATATATATATATATTGCAAAAGTTTCAAATGGTACAGATAAAAGGCCAAGTAACAAATATATGAAGAATAATCTCAGCATCCTACCTGGCAGGATGAGGGGGAAAGAGGTTGGATTTTGTGGCTGTTGATTTCACAAATCATTAAACATTACAGCGAATAAAAAGTGAATGTTTCCTGACTGGTTTTGAAATGTAATGTCATAGGGTAACATTGTAATGTTCCCTGTGAGTGGCCATTAGATGCAGCATTACAGAAGAAGCTTAAACATTACACATAATTGCTTTTGTGGTGCCATCCACATATAGCAGGTGTAGTTGGTTGTAACTCCAGGAGCAAAACAAAAACAACCCCACGCACAAGTAGTTACTTCAATTGCTGTCAGAGGTCTTATTTGTGTCCAGATTATGCATGCCCTTGCTTTCCTTTTACAAGAGTCAACTAGGGTGAACCAGCTCTGAAGATGACGAGCCACATTTCATTTTGAAAGAGGCAAGGTGAACATTTCTTTTTCCTTTTCATTATATTCTTCCTGCCAAACTTCAGGGCATGACAGACCAAGTGCACCCAAGTTGATCCTATGCATACCTGTCAAGCGCGGCTCTGGAAAATACAGGACCTGCGCAGAACCCTTCTGCGCAGAACCCTTCTGTGCAGAAGAGTTCTACGCATGCGCAGGAGGGCATTGCAGTAACTACTTCCCCCCTCGCCAGTCAAATTACGGGATGGCAGCGGGCGGTGGCGGGCGAGTGGCTGAAGCAGCGCAGAAATACGGGAAGTCTACTACCAGCTTCATGACTGAGAAAAAGAGAGGAGGGGGAAGGTCTGCAGGAAAAATTCAGGTCAAGTCCACGAACACTGATCTATTGGAAGCAGAAGCAAAAAAGACAGTACAAAAAAGGAAACAGACCTAGGCACTCTTAACTTTCCTAATTCACCACCTTTTGGTTCCTAAAGGAACACCATTACTTGCACAAACACGATTGGATGTTTCTCCACTTTTAACAACTTCTACATTAGTTAACAACTTGGTGTCATTTCCTTAAATATAGGGGTATCTTGTAGGCCAGGGGTTCCCAACCTTTTTATGCCATGGGCCTGAACATGCCCCCTGGGCAGCTGAGTGGGCCTGACCTTGCCCCCGGAAGCGGAAATGGATGCATTTAAGACAGCGGTAAATGTGCCCACTTCTGTGTTTACAACAGGCACGGGCATGTTAATGCATGCGTGGACACATTTTTTGGCTGACATAAACACATCCGTTTCCACTTCCAGGAGTGGCAAGGGTGGCTATGGGCCACATGAAATGGTGCTCTGGACTGCGTCTGACCCATGGGCCATAGGTTGGGAATCTCTGTTGCAGGTGTACTAGAATGGTTGGCAGCATCACTGTAACGAACAAGCTTAAAGGTGTGATGTGGATACAGAACGTATCAATATAAGAACAGCCTTGCTGGAACAGGCCACAGCCCATCCTGTCCAGCATTCTGTCTCACACAGTGGCTCACCATTTGCTTCAGGGGATTCCCAAGCAGATGCCTTCACCTGCTTAGTATTCCCTGGGAATGGCATTGAGAGATATCCTGCCTATCTTTCCAACCCGGAGGTTGTCCTTAGGTATCCATAATTCTAGTCATTGATACCCTTGTCCTCCATGAACTTGTCTAATCTTTTCTTAAAGCTGTCAAGACTGACAGCTGTCACTTCTTCTGGCAGGGAGTTCCATAGACCACTGATCCTCTGGGTGAAAAAGTACTTTCTCTTATTTGTTTGAGAACTAGTACCTAAAAGTTTCAAGACTAGCTTTGTTCAAACTTATTTATTTAGAGTTTCTTCTTTTTTCATATCCCGATTTTAGTGTATGAGAGTCAAGACACAGGAAACAGCCAAGGGCTGGGTTAACTCAGGTTTATTGCATGGTGGACAGAGGGAACATGAGGTAATGGCGGACGTACAGCTCTATATATATATGGTAGTAACATATTTGAATGTGGCTCCACGATAGCGCATTGGCTACTGCCCGCGTGACGTCATGGCTGGTCACGCCCTTCTTGTCCAGGTGTAGGTAGCGGCGGGAAACTTCCCGCGCTGTGGCCTTTAATGGGTTTGAACCAAGAGAGCTTGGACGCTCGCTGCTGCCAGCTGGTGGTCATTAGCTCGCGTCCCATTACAGGGTTTATAGTGATCAGCTGAAGGTTACATTGTTACTCGTAGGCAAGGTTACATTGGTTCAGATACATTGTTATCACATGTAGAAGGTTACACTGTTAGAACACAACACTCCTCCCCCCTAGGATGAGACGAAGTCTCTCAGCCAAGATGGCTTATTTCGAACACGCTGGGGTCTCGGCGCGGGCTGCCCTGCCCCGGCTTCGCTCCCTCCTCCTTGCTCCCTGGCTTCCTGCCCTGTAATCGGAGAGGATGACTCGTTAGTGGCTTGCCGCGGCTCTGCGGTTTTGTTGGGAGGTGTGTGCTTTGTTTGGGAAGAACCGGGGGCACTGGGGGCTAACGAAAAACCCCTCTTCTCGCTTGGACGGGTGGGGGAACACTCCAAAAAAACCCCCCAGCTAGCAAAATTAAAATCGTAATCGAATTCGGGGGAAGCGGCAGCGGCGGCCGCAAACTCCTTTTCCCCCTCCCCGGGCTCGGATAGAGCTGGTAGAGCTGGCGTGTCAAAAGGATATGAGCCGGGCTCACTGCTTTCCCCCTTGGCTTTGGACTGGTGTCCTTCTCTGTCTCCCCCTTGGGCTAAACGGGTGGGGGAGGACCCTATCGCTGAATCTGGTTGCTGAGCCCCACTGATCGGTCCCTCACTCACTCGGCGCCGCAGTTGGTCAGCGTGCCTCCTCCAGAGGAGACCGGTGTTCGTTTCCACCCGATACGACACTGGTCCCGTCTGTTCTACTATCGTCCCTGGCACCCAGGCTGGGCCTGCGTTGGCATAGTTCCTGCAGTGTACAGGATCGCCTACGCCGAAACCTTTCGAGACCGCTAAACCTATGTTCTTCCCTTTGTCCTCGACCCTCGTCGGGTCCAACCTGGACAAGAGCGTGGTCAGTTTCCTCCGCATCAGCAGCTCAGCCGGCGAGTATCCGGACGCTAAGGGGGTCACTCTGTACGCTAACAGAAATTGACAGACTTGGTGATTTAGATCCCCCGAGCCCATGCGCCGCAGCGCATCTTTTGTTGTGCGCACTAACCGTTCCACTTGGCCATTCGTGGCCGGGTGAAACGGCGCGGATGTGACGTGCCTGATTGCATTTGCCCCCATGAATGCCGCGAACTCAGCGGACGTGAAACAGCTAGCGTTATCGCTGACCAGAGTGTCGGGTAAACCGAACGTGGAAAAAACCCTCCTCAGCTGGCCAATGGTAGTGGCGGAGGATGTGCTCTTTACCGGAATGACCTCCAGCCACTTTGAGTACGCATCCACTACCAGGAGAAAAATGGTTCCTCGGAACGGGCCAGCAAAATCTACGTGCACCCTGGACCACGGCCCCCTTGCTGTGTCCCATTCCCTATGCGGGAGACGGGCTACCTCCGGTCGGGAGCCCTGACATGCCTCACAAGTGCCAATCATATGCTCTATGTCGGCGTCCAGCTGGGGCCACCAGAAATAACTCCGGGCCAGTGCCTTGGAACGGACGATTCCCGGGTGGCTGACGTGCAACAGCTTTAGCACCTTCGGCCGCAGGGACGTAGGAACCACCACCCGTTGGCCCCACAAGAGGCACCCCCTCTCTAGTGACAATTCTATTCGTTTTCGAAAAAATGGGTCGAATTCCATGCTTGGGGATGACGCCGGCCACCCCTTCTGTACCCACGAGCATACTTTCTCCAGTGTTCTATCCTGTCCCGTTGCCTTGGCAATGTCGGCCGGTACTAATGGGGGTGAATCTAAGACCTCTATTAGCAATACCTGGCGGTCTCTTCCTACCCCTGCCTTCTGATCGTCCGACAAGGGCAACGGAGACCTTGAGAGCGCGTCTGCATGGCTGATCTCCTTCCCGGGCCGGTATTCCAACTCATGTTGGTATGCGTTAAGAAAAATAGCCCACCGCAGCATTCTCGGGGACAGGATCTGTGGCGTGGGCTTATTTGCAGTGAAGATTCCTAACAGGGGCTTGTGATCAGTCACGATCTTGAATGGGCGACCATACAGAAAATCGTGAAATTTTTTGGTTCCCGCTACTATCGCTAATGCCTCCCTGTCGGTCTGTGCGTAATTCCGCTCTGCTTGGGACAGGGACCGTGAATAAAACGCTATCGGGGCCTCCCTTCCGTCATTCAACACGTGGCAAAGCACCGCCCCCACCCCCACCGGGGATGCGTCGCAGACTAAAACTACTGGCCGTTTGGGATCGAAATGAGTCAGGATTGCCTCGGATGTTAGGAGTTGCTTTAACTCTGTGAACGCCCTCTCTTGCTCGTCACCCCACAGCCATTTTTCCTCTTTTTTAAGTAACCGATGGAGTGGCTCGGCAACAGACGCCTTCCGTGGAAGGAAGGTATGGTAGAAATTGAGAAGCCCCAGAAATGACTGTAGTTCGGTTTTGGATGTGGGGCGAGGAGCTTTCTTGATGGCGGCTACCTTAGATTTGGACGGCCTAATTCCCTCGGGCGTGATACGGAACCCTAAAAACTCAACCTCTGTTTCGAAAAATACACATTTGTCTTTTCTCAGTCGCAGCCCCGCTTTTTCGAACACGGTCAGAACTTTATCCAATCAATGTGCCAGCTCGGCCTTACTCCCCCCCGTTATCAACACGTCATCAAAGTATGGCAACACCCCCTCCAGCCCCTTCAGGAGGCGTTCCACGAGCGACTGAAAAAGGCCAGGTGCCGAGTTCACGCCGAACTGTAAACGCGACACCTGGAACGCCCCCTTATGTGTAACTATTGTTTGGGCCGCCGCTGTGGCGGGGGTTACGGGGAGTTGCTGGTAGGCCTGTGCTAAATCGAGTTTAGCGAAACACTTTCCCCCATTCAGCCTGGCCAGGAGGTGGCTGACCACTGGCACCGGGTATGCATTAGGGCGGATCGCCTTGTTAATTGTACACTTATAATCAGCGCAAATGCGCACCTCCCCGTTAGCCTTCAGAGCTGTTACAATTGGAGTCTCCCACACCGCGGAATCCACAGGAACAAGAATCCCCTGACCCACCAGTTTGTCCAGTTCCGCCTCTATTTTGTCCTTTAGTGCGAACGGTACCCTGCGCGGTTTGAGTCTTATCGGGCGGACCTCCGGGTCTAGGTCGAAGGCTACAGGGGGTCCCTTGAACTTTCCCAGTCCACTTTTAAAAACGGCGGGGTGTGCGTCGCACACCGCTTGTATTGGGTCCACGCCTACGGCATGCACCCCCCCTATGAACAAAACTAAAGGCTGGAACCATTGTGTCCCGAGGAGGCTACAACTCCCCCCTTTTAGTACCACTAGGGGAAGTTCCGCAGAATGTCTCTTAAAACGAACCCGGAATGTCCCGACCCCCAACACTGGAATGCTGTTCCCCTGTACGTCCCGTAGTGTGGCCCTCAACGCTTTAAGTTTGGGCCGCACGTGGGGGTCGATTTTCAAGAACTCTCTCTGGGGAATTATAGAATAGGAGGACCCCGAGTCAACTTCCATCCTAATAGGGGTCCCTTGTACTAGTACCTCAACGAAGTAATGGGGCTGTCCCGCAGACACGCTGAACACAGGAGCGTCACCCTCGCTGTCGTCCGAGATGCGTCCCACGCCGTCCTGCTTCCTTGTGGTCCGGGCGCCATCTTTGGACCTCGCTGGACGGTCCGGTCTGGCCGAACGGTCTTGTGACCGTCTCCGGCCCTCTTTCCCTTTCCTGCACGCCTTGGCGATGTGTCCCCGACGGCCGCAGTTGTAGCACTCGGTTTTTCTGAATGGACACCTCACGCGCTCATGGGCCGCTCCGCAACCATCGCAACGGCGCCCTCCCCTTCGGACCTTCTGGACCTCCTCGCCGTCGCTGCTTTCCGAAGACGACTTCGAGGTCCGTCGGGTTGCGTGCACCGACTGTCCGGACTTTCCGTGCAACGAGTTTTCCGCTTTGCCGGCCCTCGGACGCCACTCACGCCACTTGTGCATCTCATCTACTCCAGCATTCGTGGATTCCGCGGCTTCCGCGGCCGCTACAACCTCCGTCAGTGTGGGTGGTGGCTCCTTGTTCATCAGGCTGCGCTGCACTTCCTTGTCCTTCAGGCCACACAGAACTCCGTCCCTGAGGGCCATCTCTAGAAAGTGGTCCCATCTGCAGGGGGTGGCGGCTACTCTCATAGCTGTTACGAAAGCTTCTACCGACTCGTCCGGCGCTTGAACTCGCCTCCAAAACGCGCTCCGAGCGGGAAACATTGCCCTCGAGGGTCGGAAACGCTCACGCAGCAGTTTCATGATGTCATCGGCTTTGAACTCACCCATCTTTTTCGGCGCGATAATGCCCACCAGCGTTCGCTTGGTCTCCGCCCCAAGCATGCGGGTGAGGATGGCCCTCTTCCTTTCCTCGTCGTCTTCTTTGACTTTGAGTTCCACCAGTGCTGCCTGGAAGTCCATTTCAAAAAGCTCCCAGTCTTGCGGTTTGGTAATGTTGAACCCGCTCTGTGCCCTGGCTCCTTGGGGATCCATTATCCCACCTTCGTCGCCAATTTAGTGTATGAGAGTCAAGACACAGGAAACAGCCAAGGGCTGGGTTAACTCAGGTTTATTGCATGGTGGACAGAGGGAACATGAGGTAATGGCGGACGTACAGCTCTATATATATATGGTAGTAACGTATTTGAATGTGGCTCCACGATAGCGCATTGGCTACTGCCCGCGTGACGTCATGGCTGGTCACGCCCTTCTTGTCCAGGTGTAGGTAGCGGCGGGAAACTTCCCGCGCTGTGGCCTTTAATGGGTTTGAACCAAGAGAGCTTGGACGCTCGCTGCTGCCAGCTGGTGGTCATTAGCTCGCGTCCCATTACAGGGTTTATAGTGATCAGCTGAAGGTTACATTGTTACTCGTAGGCAAGGTTACATTGGTTCAGATACATTGTTATCACATGTAGAAGGTTACACTGTTAGAACACAACACCGATCAAACCCTTGACTGCCAAAATGAAGCCACTTTCTTGGCTTTGTGGTTGGCCAAACCTAAGTCCACATCAGTGCCTGTTTTGATTTGAATAGTGCATAAAACCTCAGATTTGAGAAATAAAGCAAACCATCTTCTCCCAAATAGTTTCTAACCTCATCTCTAAGGATGTCATACCTACTCAAAAGAGTCAAAGAATTGATATTTCAGCCCCTTTTGTTAAAAACAGGCCTTACATGCTACTGGTGTCACTTACACATCTGGCCTGCTTGGTGTATTTCTCTAACTTCCCCTCGGGAAACAAATTTCTGCCAAATTTTAGTTCCACCAAAGGAGAAGGGAGTAAAAAGCCACACTCATCACCATACTTTTGCTACTGTGTATTAAGTAAAAGGCGCAGGTAGGAAGCTGAGGTTTTCGGATGGCAGGAAATTGAGAGGTAAAAATTGCAGTGTCAGTGAAAGATAGCAGTAATGAAAAGGTTCCCTCCTCCCCACCCCCAAATGCACCATGTCCACCATTTATTTCTATCTAGGGACATAATATAGAAAACAATAATTAACAATAAATATAAGGTGGCTAGAGCCAAGATAGAGTCACAAAGTTGTCAGGTGTGTAATTTAAGAGCTGTGGCAGTAATAACCATGGCAGATACAAAAGAGCCAAAATAAATGGCAGGGCCGGAGCAATAATAAGGCCCTATAATTAGAGGACAAAACTCTAGGTGACAGAAGCAGAGTAGAAATTTGTTTAAAAAGAACAGAAGCACAGCCAAGCTTTGGTGTCTTGCACAGAAGACAAGCAGGAGCCGCAGTAAGGGCTAAAACCGATTTTATTGCATTGTAGTCAAAGTGAACATGGAAAACAGGTGGACCAAACAGCCTTATTTATAGTACATTTTGAATAGCCCGGGTGATAGTCCATTGGTTACTGTCCGCGTGATGTCATGGGACGTCATGCCCATCTTCTCCAGATGCAGTGCGGCAGTAGTTTCCTGCCCTTCAGGTATTCAGGTGAATGAGTGTCCTGTGGCTAACGCTGCTACTGCAGGAGCAGCATTGTTCTTAACAGCATTGTTCTTCCCGACTAGATTATTGTAATGCGCTCTACATGGAGCTGCCCTTGACAACCATTCGGAGGCTGCAGCTGGTCCAGAATGCGGCAGCCCGGGTGGTGATGGGATGTGGGCGATATGCCCATGCCTCACCGTTACTTCGGGAGCTGCACTGGTTACCAGTTTGTCTCCGGGTGCAATTCAAGGTGCTGGTTTTGACCTTTAAAGCCCTATGTGGCAGTGGGCCAGGATACCTTAGAGACCGCATCGTCCCAAGAGTGTCTGCCCGTCCAACCAGAGTGGACCGGAGGGGCTCTCTAATAGTGCCATCAGCTAGGGGTGCACATCTATCCAGCACCCGAAGGAGGGCCTTCTCCGTGTCCGCACCAACTCTCTGGAACCTCCTGCCAACAGATCTAAGACTTGAAAGAGAATTGCTGCCCTTCAGGAAAGGATTGAAGACCTGGCTGGCAGGGCAGGTGTGGGGCCCGAATGGGAACACGGTCCCCGCCTGCTGGCTTATATAAACCATTAAGAACTCTCTCTTCTTCTTTTTATAGTGGGTGGGATGGGTGGGTGGGATATGGGTCTTTTAAAGTGGGTGGGATGTGGGTCTTTTAAATTGTTTTTATGTGTTTTTAGAACTTGTTGTAATGCCGCCCTGAGTCGGGTTCTGCCTGAGTGGGCGGCTTATATAAATATGACTATTAAATTAAAAAATTAAAATTAACAGCTTGTTACAATGAGTCAATGATTGCTTACAATAGATACAATTGTCGGATACAATCCGTTAAAGGGGTACTTGTCACAAACCATTCAGTACATAACATCCCTCCCCCCTAGGTGAGGACGAAGTCCTTTAGCCATTGAGGTTTTCCGCACGTTCGCTTTGGGCGAGGGGTGGCCACACTCCGGGCTGGAGTTCCTGCATTGGAGGAACGTGACTCGTTAGTGGTTGGCTGCGAGTCGCGAGCCGGGGATTGGGGAGGTCTAGGTGTGGGAGTAAACTCCAGGGATGTGAGACCAGGGGCTCCAGGGACTAAAGAAAACCCCACTCCTCGCTTGGATGGGTGGGGGACTACTCCGAAAAATCCCCCCGGTCCCCTAATTCAAAATCTAACAATTCCTCGAAATCTCTCTCTTCTAAATTGTCCCTGTTACCCGGCGTGTCCAAAGAATGCGGGTTTGTATCATTTCCCTCCCCCCCTGTGGCCTGTGTCTCCCCCTTGGGATAAGCAGGTGGGGGAGAACCCTAACGCTGACTGCTCCCTTTGGTCACTCACGTCTTGCCTTCCCACTACTCTGCCCCTGAGTTGGTCGGCGTGCCTCCTCCAGAGGACCCCTGTGCCTGTCTCGACATTGTAGGAGACTGGCCCCGTCTGTCCGACCACTATTCCCGGTACCCAAGTCGGGCCGCCAGCCGCGTAGTTTTGGCAATGTACTGGCTGGCTGATCTCAGAACTCTTGGTTCCCCCGTTTCTATGTTTCTACCTGTGTCCTCCACCCTGGTTGGGTCTAACCTTGAGAGAATCATGGCAGGTTTCCTCCACATGAGGAGCTCGGCGGGCGAGAGCCCTGATGCTAAGGGGGTTACTCGGTACCTTAACAGGAATTGGCAGAGCTGCAGGTTCAATTCCCTGGGGCCCATCCTACGCAGTGCGTCCTTCGTTGTTAGCACCAGGCGTTCCGCTTGACCATTTGTAGCGGGGTGAAACGGGGCCGCAGTAATGTGTCGAATTTTATTAATCTCTATGAAACCCTGGAACTCCGCTGATGTGAAAGTTGTGGCATTATCGCTCACAAGTACGTCAGGTAAACCGAAACAGCTGAATACCTTGCGTAATTGCTTAATCGTTGCAGCTGACGATGTACTGGCCATTGGAATTACCTCCAACCACTTGGAGTAGGAGTCCACTATTATGAGGAAAAGGGTACCTCTGAAAGGACCTGCAAAATCCACGTGTAAGCATGACCACGGACCCCGGGCCGTGTCCCATTCTCTGTGCGGAAGTCAGGACTCCTCGGGGCGGGTGCTCTGGCAGCTCTCGCAAGTGCCTACCATGTGTTCTATATCTGTGTCCAGTTTGGGCCACCAGACGTAACTCCTAGCTAGCGCCTTGGTGCGCACGATTCCCGGGTGGCTGATATGCAGCATCTTGAGCACCCGGGACCTCAGAATTTCAGGGATTACTACCCGCTGCCCCCAGAGTAAGCAGCCCCTTTCTAGGGAGAGCTCGTCTCTCCGCCTACCGTAAATCCTGAATTCCTCCGTAGGGTAGCTTGCCGGCCAGCCTTTCTGTACCCATGAACTGACTAGGGTCAATGACTTGTCTTTCGCCATAGCCTTGGCGATCTCAGCTGGCAGGATTGGGGGTGACTCTAGGGCTTCAATCAGGAGCACCTGGTGGTCCTGTTCTACCTCGCACTCGGAATCCCCTGCCTGTGGGAGGGGTGACCTGGAAAGGGCATCGGCATGACTAATCTCCTTGCCGGGGCAGTAGGTCAGCGCGTACTGGTACGCGTTGAGGAAGATCGCCCATCGCAGCATCCTTGGGGACAAGATCTGCAGGGTTGGCTTATCTGTAGTGAAGATTCCTAAGAGGGGCTTGTGGTCGGTCACGACTTTGAATGGCCTGCCATAGAGAAAGTCGTGGAACTTCTTGGTTCCTGCAATGATCGCTAGGGCCTCCCTGTCAGTTTGGACAGGGATCTCGAGTAGTATGCCACTGGGGCTTCTCACCCACTCTCACCTCCGGGTTGGAGAGATAGGCAGAATATCTCTCAATGCCATTTCCAGGGAATCCTAATCAGGTAAAGGCATCTGCTTGGAAATAATACCCTGAAGCAAATGGTGAGCCACTTTGTGAGACAGAATGCTGGACTGGATGGGCTGTGGCCTGTTCCAGCAAGGCTGTTCTTGTGTTCTTATGTTCTAGAACAGTGAAGGCCACATTTATGGCAACCCTAAGAGTGAGCGATCTCCAGAATGTCCTGTCTGCAACAGCCAGGCTCAGCTCCAGTAAACTCAAGCTTCTAGTTCTTTTAAGAAGTCAGTCCAACTCGCATTTGGTCTTCCTCTTTTCCTGCCGCCTTTGACCTTTCCTATCATTATTGTCTTCCAGAGAATCTTTCCTTCTAATGATGTGCCCAAATACATCAGCCTCAGTTTTGTCATTTTGGCCCTTGTCTTTCTGGCATCTCAGGGTATCTGTAAAAATATAGTACTGTACTATATTTTGAAGCAATCTTTTTTTTTTCCTGTTAGTATTCTTCACTGCAGCTCCCCCAGTGCATAGTGGTTAAGGCACTAGGCTTGGAGACCGGAAACACAGGTTTGATTCCCAAGAGCTGCATGATGGGGGACATGAAAGGACGGAAGAGGTAATTAGCAGAAATGACGCGGGTCTGTTAAATGATTGGTTAAAGATATGTAAAGATAGAACAAAGAAATTGGATATATATAAACAATTGAACTTAAATTGGTTACAAGTTGCAGCTATTAATAACTGGAACAAAAAGTATTTAGAAGAAACTAGTTTGGATAGAAACAGAACAAAATTTGAGGAACTGGTGTATAATTTAAGATTAGGACATATAGAAATTAAAGGTCTAGTAAGTAAATTATACAAGATGTTGAATTATGAAGAAAAACGCAGGAAATTTTAAGAATAATGTGGGAGCAAGACTTAAATATAAAAATTAGTGAAGCAAGTTGGAAAAGTAAATGGAAGAAAAGATTTATGAGGGCATTGTCTGTTAGGGTTAAGGAGCACAATTACAAATTACTATGGAAATGGTATCTGACTCCAGTGTGTCTGCACCAAATGGACAGTACGAAATCAAATGTGTATTGGAGATGCAAAAATATGTTAGGAACGTATGTTCATATGTGGTGGGGGTGCAAAGAGTTGGAGTGATTTACGTTAAATATCAGTAGTGTTTCTTGATATATTATGCTATTATATTAACTGTCCTTGTATTGTTGCTTGTCTATAATATTACTTGCACATTGTTTTCCTTTTTTGTGAAATAAAATTTTAAAAAATTTGGGGGGGAATGAAAAAAATTAAAGGAGCCTCATTCAGGCACCCCCTGCAAAAATCCTTTCAACCCAGAGTAATCTCTAACACAAAAATGAACAAATTCTTCACTGTCCAGCTTTTCCATCCATTCGTATCAACTGGAAATACAATAAGAACATAAGAACATAAGAACAGCCTTGCTGGAACAGGCCACAGCCCATCTAGTCCAGCATTCTGTCTCACACAGTGGCTCACCATTTCCTTCAGGGCATTATTCCCAAAGAGATGCCTTCACCTGCTTAGGATTCCCGGGAAATGATATTGAGAGATATCCTGCCTATCTCTCCAACCCGGAGGTTGTCCTTAAGTATCCATAATTATAGCCATTGATACTCTTGTCCTCCATGAACTTGTCTAATCCTTTCTTAAAGCTGTCAAGACTGACAGCTGTCACCACTTCTTCTGGCAGGGAGTTCCATAGGCCAGTAATCCTCTGGGTGAAAAAGTACTTTCTCTTATTTGTTTGAGAACTAGTACCCAAAAGTTTCATCGAGTGTCCCCTAGTTCTAGTGTTATGCGATAGGGAAAACAGTTTTTCCTTATCTACTTTGTCCACACCGTGCATGATTTTATAAACTTCAATCAGGTCACCTCTTAGACGTCGTCGTTCAAGAGTGAAGAGGCCCAACCGTTGCAGCCTCAGATGGTAAGGAAGGTGTTCCAGTCCCCTAATAATTCTGGTTGCCCTCCTCTGCACTTTTTCCAGCTCCATAATATCCTTCTGGAGGTATGGCGACCAGAACTGTACACAGTATTCCAGATGGGGCCTCACCATAGATTTATAAAGAGGCAAAATGACACTTGCTGACTTATTTTCTATACCCTTCCTAATGATCCCTAACATTGAGTTTGCTTTTTTCACTGCTGAGGCACACTGGGTTGACACCTTCATTGAGTTGTCCACCAGGACACCAAGGTCCCTTTCCTGGTTTGTCGCAGAGAGTTCAAACCCCATCAGTTTATAAATGTAATTGGGGTTTTTTGCCCCAACATGCATCACTCTGCACTTACTAATGTTGAAACTCATTTGCCACTGTTTTGCCCGCTCCCCCAGTGTCAAGAGATCCCTCTGGAGCTCCTCACAATCTCTCACAGTTTTCACTACCCTGTATAATTTAGTGTCGTCAGCAAATTTGGCTACCTTGCTTTTTACTCCTACCTCTAGATCATTTATGAAGAGGTTGAAAAGCAGGGGTCCCAGTACTGAACCTTGGAGGACCCCACTCTTTACTTCCCTCCACTTGGAGAAGTGTCCATTTACTGCTACCCTCTGTTTCCTGTCCCTTAGCCAGTTGCTGATCCAGGACAAGACCTGTCCCTTTATTCCATGACTGGTAAGTTTATTCAAGAGCCTTTGGTGTGGGACCTTGTCAAAAGCCTTCTGAAAGTCCAGATAAACAATGTCAACTGGATCCCCCTTATCCACATGCTTGTTGACACTCTCAAAAAATTCCAACAGATTAGTGAGGCATGATTTGCCCTTGCAAAAGCCATGTTGGCTCTCCTTTAGCAGCGCCTTCTCTTCTATGTGCCTATTAATTCTATCTTTTAGGATGGTTTCCATCACTTTACCTGGGACACATGTCAAACTGACAGGTCGGTAATTTCCTGGATCACCCCTGGATCCTTTTTTGAAAATTGGTGTTACATTCGCTACCTTCCAGTCATCAGGCACAAAGCCTGATTTGAGGGAAAGGTTATATATTTTGGCTAGGAGATCAGCAATTTCATCTTTAAGTTCCCTGAGAACTCGTGGATGGATGCCATCTGGTCCTGGTGATTTGTTAGTGTTTAGCTTAACAAGACATGCAAGGACCTCCTCCCTGGTTATTTCTATCTGGCTTAATTCTTCGGTTTCCCTCCCTACGAAGATAGGCTCTGTTTTGGGCATGTGGCCTCTGTCTTCTTCAGTGAATACTGAAGCAAAGAATTCATTGAGTCTCTCTGCAATCTCTGTTTCCTCTTTAATAACCCCTTGCCTTCCATTGTCATCTAATGGTCCAATGGCCTTCCTAGTTGGGTTCTTACTTCTAATGTACTTAAAGAAGTCTTTGTTATTTCTCTGAGTATTTTTAGCTATACGCTCCTCAAAGTCTTGCTTTGCTTTCCTGATTGTTGCCTTGCATTTGTTCTGCCAGAATTTATGTTTCTGCCTGCTGTCCTCATTCGGACAAGCCTTCCATCTTCTAAATGAGCTTTTCTTGCTCTTGATCACTTCCCGAACAGCTCCTGTAAGCCACATCAGAGTCCTCTTGGACCTGGCAGTGCCCTTTTTCCTTTTGGGTATGCATTCCAATTGAGCCTCTGTTATTGTTTTTGTAAACAGCCTCCATGCCTCTTGGAGTGTTTGGACTCTCTCAATTTTCTCTTTCAGCTTCTTTTTTACTAGTTTCCTCAACTTTGGGAAATTTCCTTTTTGAAAATTTAAGGTCTCTGTGTTAGATTTTATCAGTGACTTGCGGTCTATGATCAAGTTAAACATAATTGAGTTGTGGTCACTGTTCCCTATTGGATCAGTCACATTAACATCTTGCACCAGATCCTGAGTATTACTCAGGATCAAGTCAAGGATTCTTGTACCTCTAGTTGGGTCTTCAACCATCTGTCCCAGGGAACAATCATTTAGCATATCTAGGAACTTTATCTCTTTATCATGTGCTGAACAACAGTTCACCCAGTCTATGTGAGGGTAATTGAAGTCCCCCATTATAACCAGGCTTCCCTTCCTGGATGCCTCCTTTACAACATTCTCCAACTGCCAGTCTCCCTCAAGAGTTTGGGTCGGAGGCCGATAGTATATGCCTACTGTTAGACCATCCTTGTGGCCTGGTACTCTTACCCACAGAGCTTCTAATGGTGACTCCAGATCACCTAGATATTCCAATTCATACGATTTTATCACTTCTTTGACATACAAGGCCACACCACCTCCTGTTTGCCCCTTCCTATCCTTCCTGTACAGTTTGTAGCCTGGGATAACTGTATCCCATTGGTTATCATCCGTCCACCAGGTTTCAGTGATACCAATAATATCAATATTCTTATCTATTGCTAAGTATTCCAGCTCCCCTATTTTGTTCCGGAGGCTTCTGGCATTTGTATACAAGCATTTATATATGCTTTTCTGACACAGTCTTTTGTGTCCAGTTGCATTGTTAGACTGCCTCTTGCATCCTTCTGCTAGAATGCTAGTGACTAGCTCCTCGCTCTGCTCAGTAATTTTTGCATCCTCCTCACTACTCAAATACACACTTTCCCGAACCGGATGCTGCCCAGCTCCTGTCGGCTTTCCCCCAGTTATCAGTTTAAAAGCTGCTCTGCAGCCTTTTTGATGTTGAGTGCCAGCAATCTGGTCCCATCATGGTTCAAATGCAACCCATCCCTCCTGAACAGATTTGGCTTGTCCCAAAATGTTCTCCAGTTCCTGACAAATCTGAAACCCTCCTCTCGACACCACCGCCTCATCCACGCATTGAGGCTTCTGAGCTCTGCCTGCCTGGTAGGTCCTGCACGAGGGACAGGCAGCACTTCTGAAAATGCTACCTTGGAAGTCCGGGACTTCAATCTTCTTCCTAACAACCTGAATTTGGCTTCCAGGACAGACCGCTTGGCCTTCCCAACATCATTGGTACCAACGTGTACCATGACAACTGGCTCGTTCCCAGTTCTCTCTAACAATCTATCTAGATTTCTTGTGATGTCTGCAACTTTTGCACCTGGCAGGCAAGTCACCATACGGTTATCATGTGCATCACAAATCCATTTTTCTGTATTTCTAATTATTGAATCGCCTAGTACAAGGAGCCTCTCTCCTGCAATCTGTTCATCTACATGCACCTCATTAACCATATTAAGGGAGAGAACCTCAGTTTGTTCCTGTTGTTTATCTTCCTGGATCTCATCAAGTGTGATGAGGGAGAGATCATCAGGTGGAACCAGTTGTTCCTCTGTGTGTTCCTCATCAGGTGTGATGAGGGAAAGAGCCTCAAATTTATTCTGTAATTTCAGACTCTCAGAGTGATCCCCTACTTTTCTCCTCCTTTGAGTCACATTCCTCCAACCATCTCCCTCCTGAGTTAGTGAAGGGCCTTCTCCCTCAGAACTGTGCCCTGTCTCTTCTTTGTCCAGCATAGTCTGCTCCGCTCTGTCCAAGAACAGCTCAAGCTCCTTAATTTGTTGATGGTTAGATATGCGGGCCTCTAGCTGCTGGACCTTCTCTTCTAGTAGTGCAACCAGCTTGCACTTGCTGCAAGTGTAGTTCTCCATATGCTTTGGCAAGAACACAAACATGGCACATGTATTGCAGGTAACTACAACTGTTCCCTCAGAATCCATTTTAACAAGTGCAGTATACTGGGCCTCAAAAATGTACAAGTTTAATACCTTTCTACCTACTAAGACTATATTCTTCCTTTGTTACTAGTTTGCAATCTCGCGCGCTGTTAGGCGCGCGGGCCTCTAAAGCAGCTCTACTCCAACTGCAAAACTTACCAGTGCTCACTTCCTTTGTTTGGCTCTCCTCAGCAGCAGCTCTGCTTAAGAGCACATGCAGAGTCAAAAGGGCTGACCCTGAAAGAGCTCAGAGCTTTTAAAGGCTAGTGTGGCTCCGCCCCTATGAGTCACAGTTCAGGGAAGGGCCTGGTGTGGCTCTGCCCCCTGCTTCTGGAAGCTTCTAACTGCTTTCTCTGTTTGAACAGAGGTGGCTCTCAGCAGTTTAAATTATCAATTTAAATTAGTGGAGGCCTCTAAAGCAGCTCTACTCCAACTGCAAAACTTACCAGTGCTCACTTCCTTTGTTTGGCTCTCCTCAGCAGCAGCTCTGCTTAAGAGCACATGCAGAGTCAAAAGGAGTCAATGGTGTGGATGATCTTGGCCTTCATCTCCAGTGACACATCTTTACACTTGGCAATGTTTTCTAGTTCCTTAATAGCTCTCTTCCAAGCTTTCTTCTGATTTCTTGGTTGTAGTCTACATTTGAATTGAAATATCTGTGTTATGGTCATTATGGTCATTATTGGTATCTACAACAGAAGCTGCAGCTCTACTATTTCTTTTCGTTGCTTTTGTATTTGTTATTTGCATATGGTTTGTTTGTTTTTTTAAGTTTTCAGCATCTTAAAGTATATGGCCATCCAACTGTTTTATTTCACAGTAATTGGCACTCTGATGAACATTCGTGTCAGTTGGTCCTTGTGTGGGTGTCTGGCTCACCTACTTGTTTCACTGGGTTTTACAAGAAAAGAACACCGGGAGTCAAACTAGATATAAATTAGACAATGATTAACTTGTTGCGATGCAATTTCCTCAGATATACAGTACAGTACATGTTTCAGCTCAGTCATCAACCTAAATGGAGGCTGCAGCCAAGAAATCAGAAGAACGTGAAGAAACAAGAAAAGATCATCAAGTGTAAGGATGTGTCACTGGACACCAAAGCCAAGATCATCTATACTATTGTGTTTCCAATTACTATGTACTGATGTGAAAGCTGGACAGTGAAAAAAGTCTGACAGGGGGGGAAATTACTTGTTTGAAATATGGTGCTGTAGGAGAGCTTTGCAAATAGCTTGGAATGCCAAAAAGATGAACAAGTGGGTCCCAGAGCAAATCAATTCTTACTTCTTTCTAGAAACAAAATTGACAGAAGAGAGATGGTCATGCTTTGGGCACATCATGAAAAGACAAGACCAACTGTAAAAAGCAATAATGCTAGAAAAAGTTTAAGGCAGCAGGAAAGAACAATACGCAAAAATGAAATGAATTAACTCAATAAAGCCTTGAAAAAGGAAAAGAAAGCTCCAAACATATAATCTACTCTGACCTCATGAGTCAGAGAGAAAGGTTTTTATTCGGTGCACTGATTTTAACATGTGATCAAAGAGACTGTACTAAGATAACTGGACTGGAATTTCTGCCAAACACGTATATTGAAAAACTTTGGATATTTTGGCTAGAATCCTATTGTGGGTGTCTGCCTTCATAAGGGCAAATGTTATAACTTCTTACAGCAAACTGATGCTCATTAATGAGCCACTGGTTTTATTCCTGGACATGTGTTCAATCATGCTATAGGGTGCATGCCCAGGAACACAATCAGCACCTCATTAATGAATTGAAATTTGCTACTACGGCTCACGTGATTTCCCTTATACAAGTGTAAATCATCAATAGGGATATTGCCTTTGGACAGATTAGATTGAAATGGATTTTGGAGTAGCCAACCAGTCTGTTAACCGCCAGTAAACAAAGAAGGATGATACATGACAGGATGTTTTATTGAAATGATGTGTTTGAGTGAGAAGCTACAAAACTTTCAGGCGTGTCTCTGGAAAGGAAATAGAGTACTATGAAGCAAATGGATTAAAAGTATTTGTTTTATAGTCATGAGAGCACTTTGCCAAATCATAAAGCAGAAAGTGTATCTTCTGTAAAGCTGTCCGGAACAGTTCTATTCATGTTTATCATCTTCCATGGATGCAAATGATAAACTTCTGTATGTGAAGATGACCAGTTTGTTGAGCAGCCACTCTTGGCAATAGGTGGCACATTTCAATGGAAAATGTCTTTTGCAGCTCTTAATTTTCCTTCCTTCTTCTAGCCAATCAGTCTGCTATGGTCAGCTATTTTTCCCATTCCACAGATGGCAAATGGATAATTTGAAATCACAAAGCAGTTATAGCCCCAAATTGGACATATGGCTAATGATGGGTAGGGGAGAACCTGGACAGTTCAAGATTTAATGGTCAGACAGGTGGCCAATAGAGAAGGGCAGCAATTCTTAGGGTAAGATTCGTGGAACTTTAGTGACTGATGTAGCACAGAGTCAGATCCATGGGGTGAAGGGAAAGGCTAATTTTGTCTTACTCTCAGAGGCACAGAATCCTGATTCTAGCATTCACAGCTGAGTGGCATTGCTTCTGCAGACACAATTGTGCTGGGGGGGTGGGGGTGGGGAGGAGATATTAGCAAGCCCAGAGGCTATTTAATTTTATCCCTCCTTTCACCCCTAGTGGCTACCCAAGGCAGTACACAAAATGTTCTGAAATCTACAATTAATTAAAATTATATCAACATTTTAAACTATAATATATACCGTATTTGCCGGTGTATAAGATGCACTCCCCCCCCAAAAAAAATCCACTGGGAAACAGAGTGTGTCTTATATGGTGGTAATAAAGATGATCATGTGGTACAACGATGGCTGGAGCCAGGCAAAAGCTATCTCCAGCCACCAATGTTCTCCAGCCGCCAAACCACACCAACGGGGGGTGAGAGTCAGGCCCGTGTTGGTATATTGGGCAATCAGGCTTTGTCCCACCCCGCCATTGCCTCTGGTGCCCTGGGGCACCAATAGCAATGTATGGGATTCCCCCCCCCAAAAAAAAACATAGGTGCCCCCACCACTCCCTGTCCAGCACCTTCCCATGGTGCCCTGCACACCCCTGGTGAGAGTGGCTTTAAAAATAGCCCTTTCCTTTCTCCAACCGCTGATTCTCTCAAGCCGCCAAACTGCAACGGCCAGGGGGGCTGTTTTTAAAGCCTCCCTCTCCTCTGGCTGGTGCGGTTTGGAAGCTAGAGAGGATTGGTGGGTGGAGACAGGAAAAGGCTATTTTTAAAGTCACACACACATACACACACACACACACACACACACACACACACACACACACTGGTGTAGTTCAGCCGCCACCTCTGACCGTCAGGATCCAGGGAGGGCAGGATCAGCCAGGCAAGAGAGCTCCCTTTGAAGCCACTTGCCCCATGATCCCACCCTCCCCAGCTCCTGATGGTTAGCGATGGTGGGATGGGTGGGGCAAGCGGCTTCAAAAGGAGCTCTCTTGCCTGGCCAAACCCACCCACCCTGGATCCTGGAATTAAAATGGAGGAAATTATTTTTTCCTTTAAAATGTGTATAAAAAACAGGGTGCGTCTTATACTCCAATGCATTTTATACTCCAGCAAATATGGTAACTATTTGAAAATGTTGTTTAAAACCTATAAATCAGACTTTGACTCACCTCCCCATTTCAATTTGCTGCTGATCATCTGAAAGCCTCTCTAAAGAGACAAGTTTTCAGTTCCTGGTGGAAGGACAGGTGGGAAGAGACTAGTTGCATCTCTTACTTCGATAATCTGGGAACAGACTCAAAAGAAGCCTCCTCAAAAGTCCTCACCAGACAAGCTTCTGAAAGTGTTGGACCAAGAGAAAGCCTTTTTCTGAGAATCTTAATACTTCTGGATGATCATGTAAGGAGATACAGACTTCTTCCAGAATGCCTGGACCTTATTTTGACTAGTGACAGGCCAGTTTTCTTAGAGTAACTGCCTCATGTGTAACATATTTATTTATTTATCTATCAAATTTATATGACCACCTTATTCGCCTCGGCAACTCAAGGTGGCTCACAACATTTGTTAAAACCCGACACTCATACCAATTAAAACCAAATGCCAAAACTATAACTGTTTAAACTATCTAAAACATCCCTAAAACATCCCCAATCCCTAAAAAGGGGGCAACCGGGCAGGAGGAATAAAAGCCCCAGGCAGAGCTAAATAAGCCAGCAGGGCTGGGTTGTGGTAATAGATGCATCCCATGCCTACTGGCAGAGCCACGTTTTTAAGGCCTTCCTGAAGGGAGGCAACTCCACCTATTCTGTACCCCTCAGCATAGGCCTCCTGAGAAAAGCAATTCACTATGAGGCGGGGAGACCATGAAAACAGATCACAGAAGTGTAAACCTATCCAGTGGCCATATAGAGAAACTGGTGGAAGACGGAGACAACAAAGCAGCCAAGGGGCTGGAATAGAAAGTGGTCTCCTGGAGGAGATTGTGAGCTTTTGACTAGAGCAGTGAAGGGGAGCATTGCACATCGCAACCTATTTTGAAGATGCAGTTACTAATTTATGGTTACACTTTCAGGGGTACCCAGCGTTGCCCATGTGAGGAACCCAACCCGGGGCATAAGTTTCACCCAGACACATCACACACGACACAGCACACCCACACAACACACAACACACACACAACACACACACACACACACACACAATACACACACACAACACACACACATGACTCACAACCCAAACCCACCATAGCCACACACATCTCACACGACACAACATACATGACACCCCCACACAATACACACTCACCCCACACAGCACAACTTCAACACACAACACACACACAACACAGCGACACACATCGCAACATACTTGCACAACACACACACATGACACACAGAACACACACACAACACCCACCCACCACATCCAGACACATCACACACAATACAACACACACAACACAACACACCCACACAACAGACACTGACACAACACACACCCACACAGGACACAGACACACAATACACCACACACACACAACACACACACATCACACATGACACACTCGTGCAACAACCCATCCCCCGATTACCCGGCCTTGCCGCCACTGCACCATCTCCAGTGCTGCCCCAGGCCGGGGCACTCCCGTTGGCGGAGGGTGCAGCACATGGAAGAGGAGGTTCTCCCAGCCCCACTGCGCATGAGGCAAGCCAGCACTTCAGTAGCAGTGCGCAGCAGCAACTCGGGGGCAGACAGGCCCTGCGATGACGCCATGAGCTGGCACTCCCCTAATGCACACAAAGCCCTTGGGAGCACCGGCCGCAGGGAACACAGCACCAAAATGTCAGGGCTCCGGGTGCTGAGGCCACACCAGCGCCCTGGCCTGACTACAAGGAGCGGCGGAACCCTACCCAGCTACTACAGTTGGCAGACAGCGATTGCTGCCTGGCTCCTCCACCCTCTGGTGGGTCATCTCAGGCAGAAGGGAGGCTCCATTTGGAGGGCAGCCCAGTCCCATCCCCCCCAATGGAGCCTCCCTTCCACCTGAGGCGACCCACCGGAGGGTGGAGGAGCCAGGCTGCAATCGCCGCCCACCAACTGTAGTCAGTGGGGAGGATGCCACCGCTGCCCATAGTCAATCCAGGTTGCTGGTGCAGCCTCAGTGCCCCTAGCCCTGAAATTTTGGCACCACGTTCCCCGTGGCTGGCGCTCACAGAAGCTTAGTGTGCTGTGGGGGAGCGCCAGGTCAAGGTGGCATTGGCATGTCCATCTGCAGTGGAGTCGCAGCCTCGCACACCAGCTGAATGGCTGGCATGCCTCGTGCGCTCCGGCCGCAACCCCGGATATCTAGGTTGGGGCGGAGCCTTGTGGATGGGCATGCACAGTCCAGGCTGCCCTGGCCTGGCATGTATGCATAGTCTGTTCTGTCCTTCGGGGTGGGGGGTGGAATCTCATGCATGCACGATCCAGGTGGTCCTGGACTCTCGCACATGCGCAGTCCCGCATCCCCTTGCCCACCCTGCTGGTGGGTGGGGTCACCACTTCATGACCCCTTTTCAGGGTGAAGGAACCTGCAGCGGGCTGCCAGTACCTCATGCTGGCACAGCTAACCAGTCAAGGTAGGCGTGGGCGCAGTCCAGAGGATGCTATAAATCTTTTTATTTTATTTATTTAACATATGTTTGTTATTTGTGTAAACTTTTGATTTATTGTTATTTTTTTACTTGTTTTTACTCCTGTGGCCTCTAGCTGGGGCATCTTCCCGTAAGTAGTCTTTGTTTCTTCATTTCTGTTCTGGTCACGTGGAGGGAGGATGTGCTGGTGAGTTCTCTGGTTTTATTTATTCTGGGATTTTTCTTTGTTTTGATATGGTGGTGGTGGGCTGTGAGGTGATTCTGTTTGTTCTTTTTTGTTTTGGTTGGGCTTTAGATGTGTGCAATTGGTTTGTTTATTTCTGGTTTTGTTTATTTTTGTGATTTCATTGGTGTTTATTTGTGTAATTTGTGGTAGTTGTGTTGTTAGAGTTAGGTATTTTTGTGTTGTAGTTAGGTGTTTTGTCTGTGCTTTTGTGGTATTGTGGATTTTTTCTTTGTGGATTTTGTGGTTTACTTTTTTTGTTTATTAATGGGTTTTTTTAATTTTTAAATTATTTTTGTTTTATTAATTTTTATTAATTTTGGTGTTTGTTGTTGGTGTGTACTTTTGTGTGAAGAACGGGCTGCCTGTCAGTTCCTCTTTTCCCAATTGCTGCTTCGAATTTTGGTTTCGATGCAGCAATGGGGAAAAGGAGGAGCCAGCAGTCAGCCCGTTCTTCCCCTGGTAAGGTTCGTTAGGTAGGTCTGGGGAGAAGGAGGCCTAGAAGAGCTATCTGCCTGACTATGGTTCTCTTCTCTCTGTCTCCTGGCTTACCTAATCGGAGATCAGCAGGCAGTGATCCGTAAGGGGTGGTGCTCTTCCTTGCGGATTGCTGGCTGCTGCTTTTGTATTACCTCCACCGCTATTTCATGTTAGTTCTCAAAACAGTGGTGTCGGAAGTACAAAGGCAGCATCCAGTCATTGGCCAGGAAGGGTGCTTCCCCTGATGAACTGCTGCCTGCTGTTGGTTTTTTTCCCACCCCGGTTCAAGGTACCTTGAGGCTGGCGGTGGTCTCGCCGTGTCTTCGGCAGGGTAGCATGGAGGAGAGGGAGTCCCTCTTCTCCTCATTGCTCTGGGAAAGAAGGCCGGCAGGTGTCTCACCATGATTTTTTGTGGGTGTTTGTGCGGCGGACTTGTGCTTCTGTTGCGTTTTTTAATTTTAATTTTTGTGTGCCGGCTTTCTCAGCACTCTGCGTGCTCACGGCACGTAGGACACTGGGATTTTGAGTTTTGCATTTTTTGTTTGTATTCATGCGGCGGTTTTTTCCTGTGGCTTGATTTTAATTGGCCGCACCGCATTTCCCAACGTTCCTTTTGCTTGCGCCTCTCAGCCTGATTGGCTGAGCACTGTGTGGCGTGGTGCGGCGTGGTGTGGCATGGCACGGCGTGGTGTGGCACGGCATAGAGGACGTTGGGAACTGAAGTTCTTTTCCTTTTTCACATTCGTGGGGCTCTTGCCCCACTGGCACCTTCGGCAACCCTGCAGTAACCTGTGGGCCAGGTTCGGGCGAGTGCAGAAGGCTCAGTATGGGATAGGATGGACGGGTGCAGAAACGTATAGCAAGTTCCAATTGTTAACCCTTGGATTTATAGGTATAGATATTTTGTTGAGTTGAGAGGCAGCTTGGAGAAGCTCACATCTGGTCTCCTGAGCAAACACCATCCGTGACTACATTTTCATAGGCAGGAAGATGCTGCCTCTCATGAGCTACTGGTATAAGCAGTGTATGTTCTGATACCCACTAGGTGAAATGGACTCCTCATTCAGTGCCCTTAGGCTGCTTGGGAGGAGAGTTTCTCTCAGCAACAGAAAACATACCTGTTCCCCCAGGTGTTTTCCTCACTGCGAGCTACCTCACCCTTTGTGCCCTTGGTTATTTCACACTTCTTTTATTTTTGTTCAACATTTTGAAATTATTGGTGTTTTACTGGTGATTTTTTTAATGAACTGCTGAGTGTTATTCTTTTCTTGGTTAGTTTTTTTAAGTTGTATGGAACATTTCCAAAATAAATAAATAATGTTGTAAGGCTAACTGGTGGCAAAGAGAGAAACCCTCACTGGCAGAGACTTCTTACTCCTGATTGAAATATATTATGTAGGATTCTAAGTATTGTAGGTAAGCAATAGTGAACCCGCCTTTGCCAGGCAATTTGCTGAATTAATCAAACTTCTAGGAGCCAGGAGCCATTACCCTTGGGAAATCAGGGGAAGAGAATTTCTTTCACTGGTTGAACCTGCTAAGCCTAATATTTTCCCCATTAACCACAGAAACTTTATACACAAGTTTGGGAGAAAGTTAACAATCTATAGGCTGTCACAGTAGATTTCTTCATTGAGTTATTGTCCCAATTCTCAGGGGACATTGCAGGAAATATGAGGTCACTTTGAAGTGGAATGGTTGACATTTGATGCTCTTGTACTATTTAGTTCATTTCATTCTACACCAAGGGTATTTTGTGCTTATAATTCAGATTCCAAATAGCAGCTCTAGTCTTTCTTAGCCTCAGGTTTTTTTTTAAAAAAAATTGTAAAATATACGGCACATCGTGGCAAATCAGTTTAATTGATTGTTTTCTTTCAATGTTTTGGCCGCCTAAAAAAGCATTTCTAATCGAGGTAAGTGCAATTCATCTATATCATCTATTAAAAATGTGTAGATGAAAAAGGGCACCATTCTGAACTGTGCTGAGTCTTTATTTCCTAATTAAATGATTAGAAGACATGTTTTGACATGATTCTACTAAGCACAACGACATATGTGAACTTTCATCAAGACGTATTTTCTTAGGCCTGCCCCCCTTTCTCCCCTTCCCCCCACCACAAATGTTGAGGCATCTATGGAGAAACACTGACATCTTGTGACCACATTGGGTTACAACCCCCTTCTTGCTTTGCTATGTAAAATAAGCATCTGGATTAATATTACGGACAAAATGCAAAAGCAAAGAAACAAAACCAAAGACTAAGACACTGTGGCTCCTTAAAGACACTGTGTCCATTCCTAGGCAATATTTGGCAATGTGGTAGGTGGCTCTTGTGGAACAGTTGAAAAGAAGACCAAAAGGAAAGCTTTAGGATAGTGCCCCTTGGGTTGCCACAGGGAAGAGGACAAATTCTTGTTCTCTGCTGGTCCAACGGGTAGGACTGGATTTAGCTGGCTGGCTTGAGAAGAAGTCTCAGTTGAGCATTAAAGGAGAAAAGCCTCCTAGCAGTAAGAGCAATGGAATGTAGTTACCTAGATCAGGTTGAGAGATTTTCCTTGCTGGCGGTCTGCAAGTAGCTCTCTGACTGGGATACACAAGCTTCAGATTTGTTGCATTAAACAGTGCCTCATATTAGATGGCACAAACTATAACTGGCAAGGACGACTTTTATCTTTACCTAATAACAGTTGGAGAGACAACCTTTTTTCCTCTTAGATCACTTTACCAAAGTTTAAACACATATTTTAAAACATGGGAGGGCATATATTGTGCCTTTTACTAGATGCTGCAGTTCTATCATCCAGAGAATGGTACAAAAGATATATACTTAGAATTAAAGAATTATGAACCTAAGAGTTTATTTTGGGTACCAGTCCAGAACTGAATGGTGTTCACAACTTTCTCCAATAAAATTAATTCCTGGTTATTTGTTATCCCTGCTCTCTTCATATAAGAAGCATGTGGGGTAGAGATTCTTTTCTCAATGTTATTAGACAACTAGGATTCAACAATTCTTGCCACCATACTTAAGGTCACCAAAGAGATCCAACAGTAGTTGCTAATCTGTCTTCTATACGTCCCGGTTTTAGAAGAGATGGTGTATCGACAGATCATTTGAAGGTAATGGAGCACAGTGATGTGCTTCTAGCACACACATGAGGGATCATGAATAGAAAAGAAATTCAGTGATATCACAATCGCTAAAATCCTCTTGTGGAAGTACATCCATGGAAGGGATGCTACTGCTGGTGGAGATGATTTCCATTTATTAGAGATTTCCTTTTCCCACCCTGTGGCTCCCACATGTGATGAAAGAGATTAAATAGGAGCAGTGGGAGCCAATGCACAGAAACAGGAAGTGTTTAATTTCAAAAAAAAAATACCCTTGTTGGTGACATGATCAGAGTTTCATGGTCATAGTTGCACCAGCAGGATTTCAACCAGGGCATCCTGGGTACAAATACACAGTGGGGGAAAATGTGAATAGATCTACTGTGAAGTAACAGCCAGACAGTTGACTTTCCACAGGAATCAGAAGATGGGAATGAAAGAAATTAGCATCCGGCCTAGTTTGCAGCTTCTTAAAGTAGCTCTGCTCATCCAGAGTTACAGGAGGCACAAGAGCAGAGCTATTTTAGCAAGCTGGAAATAAGGCTGGTGGGTAACCCTCCCCTTTCTTTGCTGATTCCTTAAGCATCCCCACACCCCTTTGATCACTTTGCTCTAGTGCAGGGGTGCCCAAACTTTTCAGGCTGTGGGCTGGTCACGTGATTCAGCAGACCAATCACATGGTTCAGTGGGCCGGTCATATGGTTCCTCCCACCGAAAGCGGAAGTAAAACGTACCTTGCCGTTTGTTTTGCAACAGATGTTTTGTAACATGATGAAATAGATTATAGTGTGAATGCATTCGATTCACAAAAAAGTAGAAGTCCCAGCCAAAGACGAAAAACTGCAGAAGGGGAGTGGGTGAGACTCTGAACTGATTTTGCATTGCATTGTATATCATGTGATCAATGGAAAATAATGTGATTCTGACCATCCTAATCCTGGAGCATTTGCCACATTATTTGTCAATGTAGTTGATCTCTTATTCCGTTGGAGAAAGGCATCATTTATTCTCTTTCATTTCAGTGGTCACTGCAGAATCATACTAAGATACTACTTGATCCTTTAAGTGCTTCCCATAATGCCTGGACACAAATAAGCAAGCTCAGGAATCCAATAGAGAGTTTAGACCTTTCCTTTCCCATTCTAAAACCAACATTTTTAAACTCTTGTACATCAAGAATGAACAAATTCTCCAAGAATGAGGACTTCTGCCAGGCTGACTCAATATACACAGACTGAAACACAATGTGGATCATGTCAATACATCCAGTTGCTATCTGCAGCACTGAGGAAGAACTTTATTACTCTAGGACAGGAATTCTCAACCTTTTTAGGTTGGGGGCTGGGTCACCTTTCCTCAGACAGCTTCGGGGGCTGGATGGCCATTTTGCCCTTCCTCCGCCACATGGCACTTCCTGGTGCAGTGGAGGCAGTAGAGGGCTCATGAAATGGTGCTGTGGGGTGTATCCAGCCCATGGGCCACAGGTTGAGAAACCCTGCTCTAGGAGAGGAAAATTGGGAGTGGGGGAGTGACCTCTCTGAATGCATCTCCTATAATTTTTAGAAGCAAGCCAAATTCTAGAATATATACAGCACAAAGTTTATTTTACTGACATTTGACATAAAAAGAAAACATGCCCATAGTGAAAGTTCCTTAACTTAACTCATCATATTATGAGTTGTATGGTTAACTTGCCTTGTTGGCAAAAGAAAGATGAACCATCTTTCTTTTGGGAGGGAACCAATTAAGTCAGTGCTAGAATACACCAAATGTATCTCAATCTTTGTTCCTCATAAAGGATCACACTATCTTCATTGAGATTATTACTTAAGGATCATTTAAATAAGAATTGATTTGCACTGTACCCTTGAAGTATTTTGGAAAAAAGGATAAAAACCATCTAGGGCAGTTTGAAAGCAAGAAATTGCAAGTAGATAAATAGGGACCACTTCGATGGGAATGTAACAGCATTCCGTGCAGTCCGGTGTCTAGTCATGCCTGCCACATGACCACAGAAACGTCTGCAGAAGCAGACAATGCTGGCTCTTCAGCTTTGAAACAGAGATGAGCACTGAACCCTTGAGTTGGATACAACTGGCTTTCGAGCAAGGGAAACCTTTACCTTTACCTTTAGGGCAGGGGTGGACAACCTTGGTGCCCCAGGTGTTCTGTTCTTGGACTTCAATTACCAGAAGCCCAAGTAAGCACACCTGATGATCAGGGCTTTTGGGAATTGAAGTTCAAAATATTGAAGATCAAAATATTGACGAATTGAAAATCATCTAGGGTGATCATTTCAATGTTTTACCATGAGATGAGAGACACAGAGAGATTCTTTCCATATGATAAAAGGTAGGGAAAGGAAGCATAATGTGATGGTACTTCCTTGTTTTTCAGAGTCATATGCAAAAGAATGAATACAGAAAACAATCTAGAGCACGAGCACGCATGCTCAACCACAATGGGACACATGTAATAGTCTTTCAGTCACAGATTACACTAGAAACTCAATTCAGTCAGCATCTTCTTCATCTTTCCTATTTCTTCTTAATATATGAAACACTCTGTATAACTTTACTAAGGTTCCAGTTGTAGGTTGATCTAAGCACACAGTGAACTCACCTCTCAATTTAAGACAAACACACTGCTTCAACTACTGCCCACAAAAGGTGTTTGCTTCATCATGTAGATAGGTCTCCAGTCATGTTAGGGTTAGAGGCCATGTGAACCTTATCTGCCCCACCCCCACCTTCCTCACCTGGAAGTCAATCAGGCCTTCATACATTCAGGTTCTGAAGAGATGCTGGTAAGCAGGCTTAAGATAGTACAGAAGTGGTTAGAGCCCTAGGTATATGTTCTGACAAACAAAAAGTATTTTGGACCACGTCTGTGCATATACTCCATAGTCAAACACATCCTTCCAACTCTGCCCCTCAGTTTCCTGCAACTGCAGACTCTTCTCTAATTCTAACCCACTGAAATCACAGAGGACATCTTAACCTATAATGAGGGGTGTTAACTGTTGGACTCTGGTATACACGCCTGCACCTGGCTATTGTATCCTGTACTGAGCCACCTGCACTCGCCCAAACCCGGACCGCAGAGCGCCGCAACATTGCTGAAGCCGCCGGTAGGGCAAAAGCCCCACAAAGAGAAACAAAGGGAAACAACTTCAATTCCCAATGTCCTCTGCACAGCGCCGCACCTCAGCAAATCAGGCTGAGAGGTGCGAGCAAAATGAACATTGGGAAACGCGGTGCACCCCATTAAAATCGAGCCGCAGAAAAACCGCCACACGAATGCAAACAAAACAAACAAAACTCCAAGTCCCAGCGGCCAACACACCATGAGCACTTCAGCTAATCAGGCTGAAGGGCGCGAGCACAGAATGCTGAGAAAGCCGGCGCGCGAAAAATAAAATAAAAACACGCCGGCCTCCCGCAATGGGAGCACAAGTCCACCACAGCCATACACAGCGCCTCATGGCCTCGCAAACAAACACACACAAACAACCACGGCAAGACACCAGCCGGCCTTCTTTCCTGGAACAACAGGGAGAAGAGAGACTCCCTCTCCTCCCCGATACCCCGCTGAAGACACGGTGAGACCACCGCCAGCCTCAAGGTCAGTTGAGCCGAGGTGGAAAAAAATACCACCAGCAGGCAGCAGTTCGTCAGGGGAAGCACACTCCCTGGTGGATGACTGGCTGCTGCCTTTGTACTTCCAACTGAGGTAATACAAAAGCAGCAGCCAGCTATCTGCAAGGAAGAGCACCACCCCTTACAGATCACTGCCTGCCAATCTCCGGTTAGGTAAGCCAGGAGAGAAAGGAGACAGAGAGGAGAGAACCATCATCAGGCAGATAGCTCTTCTCTGCCTCCTTTTCACCTGACCTACCTAACAAACCTTATCAGGGGAAGAGCGAGCTGACGGCTCCTCCTTTTCCCCATTGCTGCATCGAAACCAAAATTCGAATTAGCAATGGGGAGAAGAGGAACCGACAGGCAGCCCGTTCTTCATGCAAAAATACACAACAACAACAAAACAAAACATTTACCCAAAACGCCAAACACCAAAAATAATAAAACACAAATAAATAAATAAATAAACACATTAACCAACAAAACAATAAACAACAAAATTCACAAACAAAAACACCCAAAATACCATGAAAACACAGAAAAACTCCTAACTACAACACGAAAATACCTAACGCAAACACCAAAAATACCACAAATTAAACAAATAATCACAAAAGAAATCAGAAACATAAAAAACAACCAGAAATAAACAAAACAATTAAACACAACTAAAACTCAAAAAAACCACAAAAGAAGAAACAGAAACACCTACCAGTCCAAGACCAAAAAAACAAAAAACAAAATGCAGATTTAAAAAAAACCAGAGAACTCACCAGCACATCCTCCCTCCACGACTCCAGAACAGAAATGAAGAAACAAAGACTACTTACTGGAAGAAGCCCCACATAGAGGCCGGGAGGAAAAAAACAAGTCAAACAAAAAGAGAATCCAACACTATTACTAACAGCCCCACCTAGAGGCCACAAGAGTTAAAACAAGTCAGAAAAATAAGAAATAAATCCAAATCACAAATAAATCTAATAAAATAGATCAAAAAAAGTCACAAACCACAAATGCAAAACACCCCCACCCAAACCACCCTTAACAAAAAAAAAAACAACCCATAAATAAAAACTGCCCGGCTGGCCAGGCACAAATATGCTAGTTTTCAGAATAAATAAGAATACCTTGTTCTTCTAAGACCCAGTTTTGCAGAAGGCTCCATGTTACCTCACTATTCTTTGTTATCACAATATAAAAGAGGGGTACTATTGTGAATTATCTATCAAAGTAAGAGAACTGATATGAAAAGTTAGTGGTTTTCTGGGGAGTAATGAATTTGGGAAAACTCACATTGATTGTGATCGGTTGGATAGAGCCCTGAATATGGAAATATTTGGGGGCAAAAATGTTCTTGCATGACCCATTTTTAATATTATAATGTTTAACTAATAATTCCATGAATGTATGAGGAATTAATAAATGACTCACAAAACCCCTGATTTCATAAACACATGGCACACTGTTCATTGTGTGTACATGCAGAAGGGGAAAAGAACATGTTATGGGCAACCAACAGGCTTTTAATTTTCTCTATCAGTTACTGCAGGCATTTGCTTCCATCATGAATGACTCTTTCAAAAATTAAGTAAATCTCTCCAGCACATTTGCATCCACATAGCTTTTCCGCATTTAATCAAAACCATGCAGGTGTCTGCTTTCAGAAGTTACAGAGAAGAATTTCCATGGTTCCAATCAGCAAGCTGCAGCCTTTCAATGAGCCTTGTGAAGTCACTTTAGGCACACTCAAGGTACAAGGGATCTGAAAGCACTTCTGGAGACAGACATGAGCAGAATTTTAAAGAACTGGATACCATGGGAATGTTGGGAAGAGAGGCAGAATAGTCACTTTCCATGAATCCTAAAAAGAAAACATTCCTTTTTAAAAAATATTATTCAGAAGGAGATCCTGTGTCAACTTAGCAGTATAGGAGAACTTGAACAAGGTGACATCTTTACCTCATGAAACCCATTTTTGTTTCATTTAGGGACTGTGGTGGCTCAGTGGTTAACAAGCTCACCTTGTTAGCTGAAAGGCTGGCAAGTCAGCAGTTTAACCCAGGTACTGCATGATAGATTGAGTGCCCATCTCTGTCCCAGCTCTTGGGGACATGAAAGGAGCCTCATTTGGGAATTCCCTGAGCGGAGTTTCTTCTGCAAAAATCCTTTCAACCCAGAATAATTTCTGACACATTATCATCATCATCGGCGGCGGCGGCGGCGTTGTCGTTGTTGTTGTTGTTGTTTCATTTGATCAGAGCATGGAAAAGTTACCCTTTTGGACTACAACTTCTAAATCCTGTTCCACAGACAACATGGCTACAGGCAGGGGTGTGCAGGGCACCATGGGAAGGCACTGGACAGGGAATGGTGGGGGTGCCTATTTTGGGGGGGTTGGGGGAATTCCATTCATTGCTATTGGCACCCCAGGGCACCAGAGGCGAGGGCACGGTGGGACAAAGCCTGATTGCCCGATATACCAGCACGCGCCTGGCTACAGGCATCTCTGAACTGGTTTGACACAAATGCACCTCCAGATCTGTGGTGTTTGTTTATATGTTCATTACTCTTCAGCCTTCTGACAAAGACTGTTTTACTCAGACTCCATAAAGGGGCCAACGGCTATGGGCAGATGAGCCCCATTAGGTGGGTTGATGGCCCCCTCATTTTTCTCCTTTATCTATTGAGGGACAGCATTATCTGGGCAGCAGAATAATTGGGGGGGGAGGATGGCAGTAAGCTCTGCTACCTCTGATCTGAGATGTCAAGTAATCACAATTTATGCAAACATACGGTGATTTTTTAAAAAAGAATGAGCATGAAATATTACACCAAGACTGAAATCCTGTACGTTCTGGCATAACATAAATTTATAACATATCACAAAGTTAGGCCAGCAGATACATGCCAGGTGTTACATCCCGGCAACCAACATTGTGCAATTAGATAGTGCAATTGATCACACAGCACCTATTCTGCTCACTGTGCAGTGCACACATGGAAATGCTGAGTGTATAGTATATTTCACAGTGCCATGCTTTTCCTTCATGCTGTTGCAACTTCACATTGTAGACACATAATTGTACAACAGGAATTTAGCCAACATTTATTATAGCCCAGTCGCCATAGGTCCAAAATTGGGGGGGGGGTACCTTGCAAAAATTCCCAAGTTAATGAAACTTTGGGATGTTGTGTATGGGTGCCCAGTGGAGCTACACTCAATTTATCCAACAATGGCAAAATGAGCGGAGAAGCAACCACTTTCCAATGGTCATGGAGGCAGAAGAGACCATGCAATATGGACTGGCTGTGAAGGAGCACCTTGTTAATATCCTCAAGGCTGTGGCAGTCCATTGCAGTCCCGGTGTTAAATCCTGTATGTCTCATTTTATATGTGCCACAGGAGATGGCTCCGTGATCACAGTATATGGATCACTTCATAGCAAGCTGGGACCCACCTTGAACAAATTCACACCAGTGGCATTTTCTGAAAATGATTTCCAAGGGAAATGTATACTCAGATACGAGAAGCAGACGACGACTCAGAAAAGTCTTCAGCAATTGACTGGCATTTGAGAAAGGGGCTTTGGATGCGATGTATGGGGCTTTTCAATATACTGTACAGTATATGTTTTAATGTTATAAGAATCTATGTGTTTGAATTGTTATATGCCGCTCTGCGTGTTGGCATTTGTGTTGTCTGCTAGCTACCCACATCCCAGGCCTTGATGCCACTTTCATGTGGTTAGAGTGGGATGGGTAACCATGGCATAGCTGAAAGATATTCAGAGAGGCTGGCAGTCTCAGAACAGCATTTCCAAGTGGTCATTGCTAAGGATGCAGGGGCACAGCCAAAGAAACTAATTTCATATTTCTGTAATGATGTGTGTGTAAAAAAAAAATCAAATACAAAGCAGTAGTAAACCTGTGGGACTAGGGAGAGAGATTGTTCTCCTTTATCTATTGAGGGACAGCATTATCTGGGCTGCAGAATAATTTTGGGGGGATGGCAGTAAGGTCTGCTACCTCTGATCTGAGATATTAAGTAATCACAATTTAGGCAAACATACGGTGATATTTTTATATATATATATATATATACATAAAAGAATGAGCGTGAAATATTACACCATGGCTGAAATCCTGTACGTTATGGCATAACATAAATTTAAAACATATCACAAAGTTAGGCCAGCAGATACATGCCAGGTGTTACATCCCAGCAACCAACATTGTGCAATTAGATTGTGCAATTGATCACACTGCACCTATTCTGCCCACTGTGCAGTGCACACATGGAAATGTTATGTGAATAGTATGTTTCACAGTGCCATGCTTTTCCTTCATGCTGTTGCAACTTCACATTGTATACACGGAATTGTACAACAGGAATTTAGCCAACATATATTATAGCCCAGTCACTATAGGTCTAAAATGGCACGGGGGGGAGGGGGGGCTTGCAAAAATTCCCAAGTTAATGAAACTTTGTGATGTTGTGTATGGGTACCCAGTGGAGCTACACTCAATTTATCCAACAAAATTTTCTTGTGGAACCTTGGGAAGGAGGGGGCAAAAACTGCAAACTTTTAGCACTCTTCTCTGTTTTTTGATTATAAATGTTGTGTGTACTACATGTAATTAGAAAGTTGTACAGCATTAAATTTCCTTCAATTATCATTGGTCAAACTTATTTTTAACCCTATAGGTACCGAGATACAGGGTTTTGAAAAAGTGCTAAATTTCTCAAATTTGTAAAAAAAACTGCTAAAGAGGCTGGTTTTTGCTATGTATCTTCTATTTTGTAACATATTTAATGGAATTTTGGATTCTACTTCAATTTCCTAACGTGCAACTACATCCCCCCTTCCCCCTCCCACTACCCCCTCCTCTGTAAGATGTTCATACTTACAGTGTACATCTAAGGTTCAAAGAGCATGAAAACTGAGTTCGTCTTTCAGTTTGGAAATTTTGTCTCTCCACCCACACCCACACCCCACAACGACGTAGCTTTATCGTGAGTGACCTTTATAAGATATTCTTTAGGTTAATAAAGACTAAAAAACACAGGTATTTCTTATGAAATTATTAGTACTTATGTACAGTAAAATGTAATAAAAAACGGGAAGCAATATGTATGTACATAAAGTAAAACAGGAAGCATTGAAAAGCATACATTTAATATTTTTGGCATTTTGCGCTGTAAGGAGCTTCTGCTTCTTCTCCTTCTTCGTCCATATCCAGCATTGCATCCATCATGCTCTTCTCTTTGCAGTCCCCCACTTTTCCTCCTGGAGGTCAGGCTCGGGGGAATTTTCTCAACCGTTCCCCGCGCAGTTCTTGCAAAGGGTGGAGCACCGCAGTCCTGCTTTGTTGCAGCTGCAACCTGCAGTGCTGCACCCTTTCTTGCATTTACAGGGGATTATATTCAAGCTGTTGCCAGGGGCTGCATTTTGAGTGGCTCTGATGGGAACAACACCTTCCCTTGTCAGTGACAACCCCCAAACTGATGGTATGATGTCGTCATTACCTAGCCAGATCTGGACTTGGAGGTACGTGTGAAAAATATGGTGGGTGGCAGCGTCTTTGGTAGGTGGGAGTCTGGCCAACTGGAATGTGGGTTTGGCTACCGACTTGGTAAACAGTTGGTACCGGAGGTTGTCCAACGTGTCAGTCTCCATGTTCCCCCCATACAGCGCAACCAAAAACTTCGCCCCTGCCTCGGAAATCTGGGAGGGGGTGGCTTCCGAGTCTTTAAAAGCAGCAGTCAAAAAGTGTAGGGAACTGTTCTTCTCATACAGCTTGAAAACTTTCTTCTTCCCTTGTCCAAAGGGCATTGAAGTGGTGTTGCAACCACTGACTGCGTGAAGAAACAGGATGTCTTTTGGGTCAATCTTGCATGAAGCTGCTGAATATAAGGTTGATGGGGCATTGCTTCTCCCAGTCTTCTGAAAATAGATGTTTTTGTGAGTAGTGGAGGCAAGGGCTGTCAGTATCATAAAAACATAAAATGAAAATTAAGTCTTTAATGTACTTTTGAAACATGTAGGTAGGTACTGAATGAACAATTACTGAGGAAGGTGTGTGTGTGGGGGGGGGGTTCAAAATTTCCAAACTGAAAGACAAACTCGGTTTTCATGCTCTTTGAACCTTAGATGTACACTGTAAGTATGAACATCCTACAGAGAAGGAGGTAGTAGGAGGGGGAAGAGGGGGAGGGGGATGTAATTGAACATTTGGAAATTGAAGTAGAATCTAAAATTCCATTAAATATGTTGCAAAATAGAAGATACATAGCAAAAACCAGCCTTTTAGCTGTTTTTTACAAATTTGAGAAATTTAGCACTTTTTCAAAGCCCTGTATCTTGATACCTATGGGGTTAAAGAATAGGTTTAACAGTGATAATTGAAGGAATTTTAATGCTCTACAACTTTCTAATTACATGTAGTACACAAAAACCGCATGGTTTAGAAGATATAATCAAAAAACTGAGAAGAGTGCTAAAATTTAGCAATTTTTGCCCCCTCCCCCCCAGGTTTCACAAGGAAATTTTGTTGGATAAATTGAGTGTAGCTCCACTGGGCACCCATACACAACATCCCAGAGTTTCATTAACTTGGGAATTTTTGCAAGGTCTAAAGTACATCTCAACTGGGCTATTAGTCTCATTCGGGAAACAGTATTGTCTGCAAAGAGATGTTTTGGAAAATGATGGAGAACTCCGACAAGCATTGTGCAGCTTAAAGAGACTGGAAAGGGAAACGCCAAGTCTGTGCATGTGAAATCAGCAATCAAGGAGGATAATGAAGGAACGAATTCAAGTGCCAAAACTCTGAGAGGATAACTTGAGGCAAATTATTTGTCAAAGAAAGAAGACCACGTTCCAAGCAAGACAGTGATGTGCAGTGAAGAGAATAATGGTTGTTAAGAGCAATTATGGCAAATTACTCCAGTGGGGATAACTATCTAGTAGGCCTTGACGGACGTCATGTTTGTGAATTTATTGGATAGTTTTGCCGCCCTTGCATAAAATAAACATATCTTATGCTTCAAATTGAAATGCTTGTTCCTTCCATTTATTTCTTTAAAAAAGGAATTTTAAACTATTGTCTCCAGGAAAAATAACCCCGAGAGGGAGAGAGACAGAGAGAAAGCAATAGGCATTCATCAGACTTTATGAGGCTCAGAGAATATACATGTCTTAATGATAGGCAATGACCAGGAGGTTTTGAACAACATTTGAGTGAATGTCAGGTATCAATGGCTATAATTATGGATACCTAAGGACAACCTCTGGGTTGGAGAGATAGGTAGAATATCTCTCAATGCCATTTCCAGGGAATCCTAAGCAGGTGAAGGCATCTGCTTGGGAATAATACCCTGAAGCAAATGGTGAGCCACTGTGTGAGATAGAATGCTGGACTGGATGGGCTGTGGCCTCTTCCAGCAAGGCTGTTCTTATGTTCTTAATTGGGGAGCAGAGTAGTAGAAGAGATCTAAAGATGCTTCAAAAAAAATTCAACAAGGCTTCAAATATTAAATGCTTGGTAAAAAATTTATTCAAACTGTGTTCAAGAGCAGACTAATGGCTGTCGCTCATACCTCTGAAGCAAGAACTTTGGAAAAGAAAAGAAATACAGTCAATGTTAGGTTCCATCAGAAAAAGAGAGAGAAAGAAGCACATTGCTCAAATTACAGAACTGCAAGGCTGGAAAGCAAACTCCCCAGTGAACCAACAGTGCCCAATTCCTGTGAGACAAGTGTAGCTAATCTGTTTCTTGCTCATGTTTGTATTTTGCCTAACACTTCAGGTATAGCATTTGTTCTGGTCAATTTAATATAAAATGTTATGAAGTGCCTAAGGCTTAATTTAGATATTCCAAGTACAGAGGTCCCACGATTAACGACGCATTCGAATAGCGTCATTTTCTATTAAGGACACTACGACGCTCCCAATGTGATTGTTCGAATAACGACGTTATTTGAATAATGGTGGTACTTTTCCCGTCGTTATTTGAATAACAACATGGTTATTCGATTAACGATGGTATTTTTCCCGTCGTTATTCAAATAACGACTTTTTGCTGTTATTCCAATAACAACGTTATTCCAATAGCGACACTATCTGGGGAACCAAGTAACGTCATTAATCGAGGGTCCACTGTAAATTTTATTGGAAGACTAATAAGAGGTTTGCAAGACTCTTGCAATTTCCCTCTTATTCTGTGGTTTCTTAAAACAATCATAATTTGTACCATCTTTGCTCAATGAAAGTTCTACAGAACTAAGATGGTTGTCTTATCTTTAATTTTATAGCCATCAGTGGAGTATTCTGCTTTGGGGACAAAGGTCAGGAATTCAGTTTCCCATTGTAGCTGTGGTTACACACTTCTTCTTCTGTGTCCAGGCCAGACATGAATGAAATAGAAAGGCAGTAAGACCATTTGTGGCAATGAAATAAAATGAGTTTAATGCACTCAATATGGAGATTGACCTTTCCTGTTTCTTGTAATTTGAAATTATACACACCTGTTGATGGATTCAAAATTACTTTAAATTTAGTGTGTTGGTAATGATTTTTCGACGTCCGTCAGCACAGAAAGACTGAACGTGTGAGGCTTGGGACACAATTTAAAACACTTTGAAAACTTTGAAAACTTTAAAAAGTTTAAATATTTGATGAATACTTCGAGATATTACAACAAGAATGTACAGGTAATTCCTTGTTTGATGAAAATAATACTATGTATCTGAAGTTGTTGTATATATGTATGTATATATTGATTGTTATTACAATATTAGTAAATTGTCTGTATCATTATGTTTTATAGATCCCTGAGGAAGGTTTATACTGAAACTTCTTATTAGTAGATGAAATTTGGATCTGTTTTGGATATACTTAAAGTGCATTAAACTCATTTTATTTCATTGCCACAAACGGTCTTACTACCTTTCTATTGGATTTCACTGTTTAGCCCCTTCTCCTGCCAGACATGAATGAAGCCACATTTTGGTGAATTCATTCTTTAGTTCCTTTTGCCTGACCTCGTGTAAGAAAAAATTTGTTGTTGTTGTTTGTGGTTCAAAAATAGCACAATCTTTGAGGAAGCTGATTACACACTTAAAAAGTAACACATTTGCCCCAGACTTGACACTGGTGAAATAGATTCAGATTTAATTGTTTGCATGACACACACGTAATCTCGCATTATATGCCCCTAACACAGTTATCTGAAACATTCTTGAGAAGGTTGTTTATTTTAAACCAATGCTTATGTTGCATTAAATGGTACTGATTTTGCGTATGTGCCCAAGTGAATGGGTGTATATTTTCCTCAGTATATTTAGTTGTTGTTGTTGTTCAGTCGCACAGTCGACTCCGACCCTTTGCGACCCCATGGACCATTTTCCTCCAGGCGCCTCTGTCCTCCACCATCCCCCTTAGCCCTCCCAGCTCTATGCCCATTGTGTCTACTATGCCATCTAGCCATCTCATCCTTGGCCTCCCCCTTCTTCTTTTGCCCTCCACCTTTCCCAACATCAATGCCTTCTCAAGTGAATCCTCCCTTCTCATTTGATGTCCAAAGTACTTTAGCTTCATCTTTACTATTTGACCTTCCAATGAGCAGTCAGGGTTAATTTCTTCTAAGATTGATCTATTTGTTCTCCTCGCTGTCCAGGGGACTCTCAAAACCCTCCTCCAACACCACATTTCAAAGGCATCTATTCTTCTGCGTTCAGCCTTCCTAATTGTCCAGCTCTCGCATCCATACATTACCACTGGGAAAACCATTGCTTTGACTATTCTAATTTTTGTTTGCAATGTGATGTCTCTGCTTTTCACTATGTTCCCCAGGTTTCTCATCGCTTGTCTCCCAAGAATCAGTCGCCTTTTTATTTCATGGCTACAATCCCCATCTGCAGTGATCTTTGATCCTAAGAAAGTGAAATCTGTCACTGCTTCTACTTCTTCCCCGTCTATTTTCCAGGAACTGATGGGGCCTGTTGCCATTATCTTGGTTTTCTTGATATTGAGTCTCAAGCCAGCTTTTGCACTCTCCTCCTTCAGCCCAATCAAGAGATTCTTTAGGTCTTCCTCACTTTCTGCCATTAGGGTGGTATCGTCTGCATATCTCAGATTGTTGATGTTTCTCCCAGCGATTTTAATCCCATATTGTGATTCCTCCATCCCTGCACTGCGCATTATGTGCTCTGTGTATAGGTTGAATAAGCATGGTGACAAAATGCAGCCTTGTCTTACTCCTTTTCCTATTCCAAACCACTCTGTCATTCCGTGTTCTGTCCTAACTGTTGCTTCTTGGTTCATGTACAGATTTCTCAGGAGGCATATGAGGTGCTCTGGTATTCCCATCTCTTTAATTACTTGCCACATCTTGTTGTGGTCCACACAGTCAAATGCCTTGGTGTAGTCAATAAAACAAAAGTAAACTTGTTTCTGGTATTCCTTTGTTTTCTCCATAATCCAGCGTATATTGGCAATGTGGTCTCTAGTCCCCCTGCCTCTTCTGAAACCGGCCTGCACCTCTGGTAATTCTCTCTCCACATGTTGCTGAAGTCTATCCTGTATTATCTTGAGCATCACCTTGCTGGCATGTGGGATGAGCGCGATTGTTCGATAATTTGAACATTCTTTGGCATTGCCCTTTTTTGGGATTGGGACATATACTGATCTTTTCCAATCCTGTGGCCACTGTTTTGTTTTCCAAATCTGCTGGCATATTGAATGCAGTAATTTGACGCCGTCGTCTTTTAGCGCTTTGAAAAATTCAACTGGGATACCATCATCTCTACTAGCTTTGTTGTTTGCAGTGCTCTTTAGGGCCTTTATGACTTCGCTCTCCAGGATGTCTGGCTCAAGTTCTACTTCTTCCTCATTGTGATTGTCAGGAGTGTTGAGGTCCTTTTTGTAAAGTTCCTCTGTGTACTCTTTCCATCTTTTCTTAATTTCTTCTGCATCAGCTAGCTCCTTTCCGTCTTTGTCCCTTATCATGGTCATTTTTGCTTTAAATGTTCCCTTGATTTCACCGATTTTTTTGAAAAGATCTCTGGTTCTGCCTCTTTTGTTGTTTTCCTCCATTTCTCTGCACTGTTCTTTTAGGTAGTTTTCCTTATCTCTCCTTGCTTTTCTTTGAAATTCTGTGTTCAAATGATTGTAGTTTTTCCTTTCTCCTTTGACTTTGGCGTTCCTTCTTTCCTCTGCTATTTTAAGAGCCTCATCAGACAACCACTTTGCTTTCTTACTCTTCTTTTCTTTTGGTATGGTTTTCTTTGCTGCTTCCTGCATGATGTCCCTCATCTCCGTCCATAATTCTTCTGGTACTCTGTCTACCGAGTCTAAGCCATTAAATCTGTTCATCACCTCCACCATGTATTCTTTAGGGATGCTGTCTAGGTGATATCTTTCTGGTCTCCGTGTTTTCCCTATTTTCTTTAGTCTAAGCCTGAATTTTGCGATCAGTAGGTTGTGATCTGAGCCGCAGTCTGCTCCAGGTCTTGTTTTTGCTGACTGTATTGAGGTTCTCCATCTTTGGCTGCAGAGTATGTAGTCAATCTGGTTTCGGTGTTGGCCATCTGGTGATGTCCATGTGTAAAGTCGCCTCTTGTGTTGCTGGAAGAGAGTGTTTGCTATGACCAGTGCGTTCTCTTGGCAGAACTCTATCAATCTTTGCCCTGCTTCATTCTGTACTCCAAGACCAAATTTGCCTGTTATTCCCTCCACTTTTTGATTTCCTACTTTAGCATTCCAGTCTCCTAATATAATTTGGACATCATTTCTTGGTGTCTGTTCTATGAGGTGTTGTAAGTCCTCATAGAACTGGTCCATTGTGGCTTCATCTGCACCAGTGGTTGGTGCGTATATTTGGATGACAGTGACATTGAAAGGTTTGCCTTGAATTCTGACTGACATCATTCTGTCATTTTTGAGATTGTATCCCATTACTGCTTTTCTCACTTTTTATTGACAATTATGGCTACTCCATTTCTTCTAAGGTTTTCTTGTCCACAATAGTAGATATGATGGTTTCCAGAGCTGAATTCACCCATCCCTGTCCATTTTAGCTCACTGATGCCCAAGATGTCAATGTTTATTCTTTCCATCTCATTTTTTACCACTTCCAGTTTACCTTGGTTCATTGATCTCACATTCCATGTCCCTATACAGTATTGCTCCTTACAACATTGCATTTCCCCTCCCCCTTTCCTGTCCCTCCCCTTTCTCCCCTCTGTGGTGTTAAGCATCCTGTATCACCTAGCCTGCTCCTTTGTTTTGCCTTTTGTTTTGGTCCATAGGGTTCTCTTGGCAAGCTTTGTGGCGTGGTTTGCCGGTGTCTACGCCATTTTTCTCTCCTCATACATTTTATCACAGTTTTTAAAGTTCAAAACATTTAACACAACATATTATCATGCATATTATCACACTTTATACACAGTCTCTATGTCAATTTCTGTACTTAGTTAGTATAAAGTCTCTATGTCAGTTTCTATATTAAGTCTTCTACATCTGCATAACAGGTACTTATCCTCTGCCCTCTTCCCGCCTTTCAGTTGGTCTTCTCTTGGCCTCTCCGCTGCTCTCCTCCTCCTCCTCTTCCTCACCTCCCGGCTGGGGGTGGTTGTCCGGCGGCGGCCGCGGCTGGCCCTTCCGCTGCTCGCTCGCCCGGCTGGCTGGGTCTCCTCCTCACCCCCCGGCTGGGGGTGGTTGTCCGGCGGCGGCCGCGGCTGGCCCTTCCGCCGCTCGCTTGCCCGGCTGGCTGGCTGGATCTCCTCCTCACCCCCCGGCTGGGGGTGGTTGTCCGGCGGCAGCCGCGTCTGGCCCTTCCGCCGTTATGCTCAGGCAGTCTTCACAGTACAATCCGACTGCAATCAATCATGTGTGACTGTAGCAGAAGTCAACTGCAGAAGCTCTTATCAATGTGATTTTATCTATCACTTATGCAATTTCAAGTTACACAGGTATAGCTGCGAAACAGGATTTTAACCTAATTTTTTTTAAAAAAAGTGAGCTGAGAAGTGGAGAAATGGAGTCATGCTAAAGCCAGACTGCTTTCAACCAAGGGACTATTGTGCCATTAGAAAATTAGGCCAAGTTGAAGACAGTCCTAGGCAACTGCGAAACATTCCTAGGCTGGAATGGTAGGTCTAGATTCAGCTATGCCAGTACTCAGACATCCTGGCAGAGGTAGCTGAATCTATTGTCTTTTATGTGATTTGAAGATAGGAAAGGGTTTCCAACTTGCAATGGTAACAGCAAAAAATCCTGCCCATTATATTTAGTATATTTAGAAATACATTTAATGTTTCAATACCAGGGGGTGCTGGTATACAGATACAAAAATAAAGTGATTTACAAGATTTCATCATGGACATGAACGTTGATTCATATTTCACATGATGTAAGTCAATTTTTTAAAATACAGTTGCAACATTGGTTTTTAGGTCATCTAACTCCAGCCTGTGACTCTCAGGAAAAGAGCCAATTTATGTAGTCATGGGCAAGCAGCATCATTCCAGGGTGTCCCTAGAACAGGGGTTCTCAATCTTTTTAAGCCAGGGGCCAGACCATGCCCCCTCAGACTGTTGGTTGGCCAGACTGGTGTCCCCCGCTTTCCCCACTGGTGCCACCACCGCCACCATACTGAGTCCCCACCAACCAACCCATCCCACGCTGAGAACACCAGTCCAACCTGCCAACACTCCCACACACACACTGATGCCGATTCGCTTCCCTGCTTACTGGCCTGCCATGGGGGAAGGAGGGGTCCTGCTTGTCCTTGCCCACACTTGACCAGACTTGGGTGGCCACATGTGTCTGTTGCTTCCACTTCCACCACCATCCTTGTCCCCTCTGCCTGTTTTGGCGTGTTCCTAATGCCACTCCATAGCATGGTGGATGTTGTAAGCCTTATGGAGCATAATTAGGGACACCCCAAGCCAGGCAGAGGGGGGAAGGATGGTGGTAATGACTGCAGCGGTGGTGGTGGTGGTGGGAGTGAGGCCGCAGGCTGTATAGAATGGCACCGCGGGCCGGATCTGGCTTGTGGGCCATAGGTTGAGAATCCCTGCCCTAGAAGAAGGGAATCTTGAACCACTTCTGAGGACTCTATACCTTGGAACCCTGGAATAAGCAATCATAAATCAGAGTTGACTTTACATAATTATTATTGATAAAAGCATTACCTAACCCAGAAATTTGCATCTATGACTGGTTCACATTGTTATTTTGTATTTATTAGTTTAATTTTCTTCCGTATTGCACCTATCAAGTCTCAATGTTACTCTTCTTCTTATCTGTTGTTACAAAGACTCCTCAATAATCTGACGATATCCAAATAGTAAAACTAAAGGTCTCCCTTGCTTGAAAGCCAGTCGTATCCGACTCTAGGGTTCAGTGCTCATCTGTTTCAAAGCCGAAGAGCCAGCGCTGTCTGCTTCTGCAGATGTTTCCATGGTCATGTGGCAGGCATGACTAGACACCAGAGCGCACGGAACGCTGTTACCTTCCTTTAGTGTTTGGGAATTAAGACAATGGAAACGGCTGTAAGCTAGCCTAACACATCTTTATTGCATGGAGTACAGCACGAACATGTGGTAATGGCGGACAAACAGCTCTTTTTATACGGTGGCTATCTAATTGAATCTGGCTCTTCGACAGGCATTGGCTGCTGTCCAAGTGACGTCATCCTTGGTCACGCCTTTCTTGTCCAGGTGAGGTGAGCGCGGGAATCTTTCCCGCACGGCTGAAGGCATTTGAGTAATGTGAACCATGTGAGCTGGGCACTCGCTATTGCCCCCGGTGGCCACTAGCTCGCGTCCTCATACAGAAGGTTACAGTGTTACCTGTACCCATTCGTGTGGTTACAAATACATTCAGTACACAACATCCCTCCCCCCTAAGATGGGACAAAGTCCCTTAACCAAACTGGTTTCCTGCATGTGCGTTTTGGCCGTGCGGCCGTTATGCTTGACTCGGCCATGCCCCCTCGTCTGTGTCCTCCTGGTTCTTGTCCTGCAATAATAATAATAATAATAATAATAATAATAATAATAAAGTTTTAATTTATATACCGCTTGTCTCTTCCAGAAGAAGACTCTAAGTGGTTTACATTGGGGCGTGCTGCCTAAAGCAGGCAGCAGCGAGGGGAAAGATACAAAATCAGTAAGCATACAACATAAAAGCAAGAAAGAAAGAAAAAGAAAGCGTTCACTTCCACTCTTCCCCGTGGCAAATGCCAAGCCGGGAAAGAGGGCTAAGTCCTCGGGCGGCGCGGGGCAGCGTCCTTTGAGCCCTCCGAGGCTCGGGAGGCGGGGACGTAGTGGTGTCCCGTCTGCGGCACGGCGTCTCTTTATCCCTCCGGTCGATGGAGGGCCGGAGGGAGGCAGGGCCGGTTGCCGCAGGTGGCTCCCATCCTGGGCCGATGGTGGGGGCCCAGGAGAGCTTCGGCGCGGTGTCCCGTCTGCGGCATGGCGTCTCTTTATCCCTCCGGTCGATGGAGGGCCAAAGGGAGGCGGGGCCGGTTGCCGCAGGCGGCTCCCATCCTGGGCCGATGGTGGGGGCCCAGGAGAGCTTCGGCGCGGTGTCCCGACTGCGGCACGGCGTCTCGACTGCGGCACGGCGTCTCTTTATCCCTCCGGTCGATGGAGGGCCGGAGGGAGGCGGGGCCGGTTGCCACAGGCGGCTCCCATCCTGGGCCGATGGTGGGGGCCCAGGAGAGCTTCGGCGCGGTGTCCCGACTGCGGCACGGCGTCTCGACTGCGGCACGGCATCTCTTTATCCCTCCGGTCGATGGAGGGCCGGAGGGAGGCGGGGCCGGTTGCCGCAGGTGGCTCCCATCCTGGGCCGATGGTGGGGGCCCAGGAGAGCTTCCGCAATTGGAGAGGATGACTCGTTAGTGACTCGCCGCGGGCTTGCCGCCTTGGGATGGCCAGGAGAAGGGGGAGGAAGGGTTTCCGACGTGGATGTGGACAAACCGAGGGCACTAGGGGCTAAAGAAAAACCCCGCTCTTCGCTTGGACGGGTGGGGGAACACTCCGAAACCACCACCCCGGTTTGGTAACTCAAAATCTAATTCAGGGGCAACAGTGGCAAACTCATTCCCCTCCTTCGAGGGACTGGGTAGAACTACAGGGGCAAACTCGTTCCTCTCTTTCAAAGGACTGGGTAAAACTGGCGTATGAAAAGGATACGAGTTTGAACCTCTGTTCCCCCCCTTGTTTGGGACTGTTGCCCTTCGTTTTCTCCCCCTTGGGATAAACGGGTGGAGGAGGACCCTAACACTGAATTTTGCTGCTGAGCCCCTCTGTCCGGCCCCCCAATCACTCGGTGCCTAAGTTGCTCAGCGTGCCTCCTCCAGAGGAGACCCGTGTTGGTCTCGACACAGTATGAGACTGGTCCTGTCTGATTAATGACTACCCCCGGCACCCATGCTGGCCCTGTGGTGGCGTAGTTTCTGCAATAAACAGGCTCTCCTGTTTGGAAGTTTTTTGTGGGGCTGTGCTCAATGTTCCTTCCTCTATCCTCGACCCTGGTGGGATCCAATCTAGTCAATAATGAGTGTAACTTCCTTTTCATGAGGAGTTCCGCGGGGGAGAATCCCGACGCCAATGGCGTCACCCGGTATGCCAACAGAAACTGGCAGAGCTGCCAGTCCAGATCCCCGGGACCCATGCGCCGCAGCCCTTCCTTCATTGTGCGTACCAGACGTTCCGCCTGGCCATTTGTTGCAGGGTGAAAAGGGGCTGAGGTAATGTGCCGAATGGCGTTGGACTCTAAGAACGCCTGGAACTCGGCTGACGTGAAGCAACTCGCATTGTCACTAATAATGACGTCAGGTATCCCGAAGGTGCATATCAGTTTGCGTAGTTGTTTTATGGTCCCAGCTGATGAGGTGTTGCGCATTGGAATTACCTCTAACCACTTGGAGTATGCGTCCACCACAAGCAGAAAGAATGAACCCCTGAATGGCCCTGCGAAGTCTATGTGGAGTCGGGACCACGGCCCCCTAGCTGTGTCCCATTCTCTGTGTGGGAGGCGGGACTCCTCAGGTCGAGAGCTCTGGCAACTTTCGCAGGTTTTCACCATGTGTTCAATGTCCGCGTCTAGCTGAGGCCACCAGAAGTAGCTTCTGGCCAGCGCCTTAGAGCGCACAATCCCTGGGTGGCTGACATGTAAAAGCCGTAGCACCCTTGCTCTTAATGCCTGTGGGACCACCACCCTATCCCCCCACAACAGACACCCCCTTTCTGCGGACAACTCAACCCTCTTCCTGAAAAATGCCGCAAACTCGTCTGCGGGGGGAGCTGCGGGCCACCCCTTCTGTACCCAGGATCTCACAAGGGCTAATGTTTTATCCTTGGCCGTTTCGGCAGCAATTTCCTTGGGCAAAATGGGGGGTGCATCTAGGGCTTCAATGAGGAGGACTTGGCTATCCTGTTCTACCTCACACTTTGGGTCCCCCAGGTGGGGCAGAGGAGACTTTGAAAGGGCGTCCGCGTGGCTTATCTCTTTCCCGGGGTGGTACTCTAACGCCCCCCTGTATGCATTCAGAAAAATCGCCCACCTAAGCATCCTGGGGGAGAGGATCTGTGGAGTGGGCTTGTCTGAGGTGAAGATACCCAACAGCGGCTTGTGATCGGTGACAATGGTGAATGGGCGACCATACAGAAAATCATGGAACTTCTTTGTGCCCGCAACAATGGCAAGAGCCTCCCTATCTGTTTGGGCATAATTTCGTTCTGCCTTGGACAATGATCTCGAGTAGAATGCAACTGGGGCTTCTCGGGCCCCCCCCTCTAGCACGTGGCACAGGACCGCCCCCACCCCCACTGGTGAGGCGTCGCAGACCAAGACTACCGGCTTCTTTGGGTCGAAATGGGTTAGAATAGCCTCCGAGGAGAGGAGTTGCTTGAGTTCCCTGAAAGCCCACTCCTGCTTCTCCCCCCACCGCCAAACCGCATCCTTCTTCAGCAGCCCATGCAGGGGCTCTGCAATCATCGCTTTCCTGGGCAGGAAGGAATGGTAAAAATTCAGCAGCCCCAGGAAAGACTGCAGCTCCGGTTTCGCGGTGGGGCGAGGAGCGTTTTGAATGGCTGAGACTTTGGACTCAGCGGGTTTCTCCCCCTCAGAGGTTATACGGAACCCCAGAAACTCCACCTCCCTGGCCAGAAACACACATTTGTCCCTCCGCAACCTCAACCCTGCGGATTCGAAGGCTGTAAGGACCTTATCTAGTCTCTGGGCCAGTTCTGCTTCGCTCTCCCCAGATATCAATATGTCATCGAAAAATGGCAAGACCCCCGGTAATTTCTTTAACAAACGTTCCACAAGAGACTGAAATAACCCCGGCACCGAGTTCACGCCAAACTGTAGGCGCGTCACCTTGAATGCCCCCTTGTGAGTTACAATGGTCTGCGCAGCAGCTGTGGCTGGGGTTACTGGAAGCTGCTGGTACGCCTGCGCCAGATCTAGTTTAGCAAAGACTTTTCCCCCATGTAAAGTAGCCAGCAGATGGCTAACTACCGGCACCGGATAGGCATTAGGGCGGATCGCCTTGTTAATTGTACACTTGTAGTCCGCGCAAATTCGCACCTCCCCATTTGCTTTCAATACTGTAACAATAGGAGTCTCCCACTCTGCAGAGTCCACCGGCACTAAAATCCCTTGCCCCACTAATTTGTCCAGTTCCGCCTCAATTTTGTCCTTTAGGGCGAATGGAGCCCGACGTGGCTTTAGTCTCATTGGGCGGACCTCCGGGTCCAGGTCGAAGGAAACTGGGGGCCCCTTGTACTTCCCGAGTCCCTTCTTGAATACCTCTGCATGTGCGTCGCACACTGCCTGAATCTCATTCCCCCCGATGGCATGGACGCCGCCTATGAAGATGTCCAGGGGTTTGAACCATTGAGTCCCCAAGAGATTACACCCCCCTTCTCTTAGAACTACCAGGGGAAGTTTCCTTCGGAGTCCCTTGTACCGTGTCTCGAAGTCCCCAATCCCCAATACTGGAATTACATTTCCCTGCACATCTCTTAAGTTCGGCCCCAACTCCTTGAGTTTGGGTCGCTCCTGGGGGGGAATCCGCAAAAATTCCTTATGAGAAATGAGGGAATATACAGACCCCGAGTCTATCTCCATCTTAACAGGGACCCCTTGCAACAGTACCTCAGCATAAAAACGTGGTTGCCCTAGAGGCACGCTGTGGACGGCCACGTCGTCTTCCGCGTGCACTCGCAGGCACACGTGGTTCCCCTCTGGGTCGTCGCCGCCATCGCAGACCCTGCCGACGCCATCCCGGCTGCTCGTGGAGCTCTTACTCTCTTCCCGGCGCTGCTTGCAGACCCTGGCGATGTGGCCCTTCCGCCCACAGTTGTGGCACTCAGCTTTCCGGAATGGACACTTGCTCCTCTCGTGGGACGCTCCGCACCCATCGCAGCGCCGCCGCCCCCCCCCCTTCCCCTTCTTCTCGCTCAGCCCTTTCCTGACCTTCCGGACCCCCTCATCTTCACTGGAGCCTGGGGTGGCAGAAGCCTCTGAGGATGTGGGCGAGCGTGGGGCAGGGGTCGCTCTCCAGGCCGCCTGGACAGCGGATGCAGCTGCCTCGACTGGTGGGGGCTTTGCCTTGAGAAGCTTGTACCCGGCCCACATGGATTCAGCTGCTAGGGCCTCTTGTAGTACCTCTTTAAAAGTGAGGTCGTGGCCTCGGTTCATGAGCTTCCTCTGGGTCTCCCCGTCTCTCATCCCGCAGAGCATCCTGTCCCTTAGGGCCACATCTAGAATTTCCCGCCATTCGCATGGGGTTGCCAAGACGCGGAGGGCCGCTGCATACTCGGATACTGACTCACCCGGCATTTGGTTCCTCCTCAGGAAGGTTGCCCTGGCGGAGAAGAAGGACACCTTGGGCTTGAAGTGGTTCCGCAGAACCGCCAGTATTTCCGTCACCGAAACCTGGTCCACCTCTCGTGGTGCCACCAGATCCATCAGCGCTTGCACGGCGTGGAAACCGAGCATCGTGACTCTTAAAATGCATTTTAAACCAGTCCCATCGCTCGGGATGGGTCACGTCGAAAACTGGCTTCTGAGCTATTGTCTTGTCCCCGTGGGAATCCATTATCCCACCTTCGTCGCCAATTTAGTGTTTGGGAATCAAGACAATGGAAACGGCTGTAAGCTAGCCTAACACATCTTTATTGCATGGAGTACAGCACGAGCATGTGGTAATGGCGGACAAACAGCTCTTTTTATACGGTGGCTATCTAATTGAATCTGGCTCTTCGACAGGCATTGGCTGCTGTCCAAGTGACGTCATCCTTGGTCACGCCTTTCTTGTCCAGGTGAGGTGAGCGCGGGAATCTTCCCCGCGCGGCTGAAGGCATTTGAGTAATGTGAACCATGTGAGCTGGGCGCTCGCTATTGCCCCCGGTGGCCACTAGCTCGCGTCCTCATACAGAAGGTTACAGTGTTACCTGTACCCATTCGTGTGGTTACAAATACATTCAGTACACAACACTTCCCACCGAAGTGATCTCTATTTATTTCTTGCTTTCAAACTGCTAGGTTGGCAGGAGCTGGGACAAAGATGGGAGCTCATTCCATCCTGCAGTACTCGGGAATCGAACTGCTGACCTTCCGCCTCCCAGTCAGCGTCTTAGTCACTTGAGTCACTGCAGTCCAAGTACTGTATCCAGTACTGTAGTAGAAAGAGACCTCTACTCTCTCAGTCCAATAGTAACATGTGAGTGTGCCACATAGTAACTAAATCACTGGATCGAACTTCCATATTGAGTCAACAATGGTGCTTTTAAGATAAGTTTTCAATCACCAGTTCAGTCTTCACTGCAGAAAGAGCCCTTCATATTAGAATGTTTTTTTCTCTGTCTTTCCCTCCTTTTTTGGGATGTAGTATTTGATTAGCACACTGCCAGCACAAAAGATTTGGCATGTGAGGATTAATTAGTATGGTGAAGGCTCTTTGAAGATAAAATGTGCAATGTACATGCTCAAAGGCTATTATGCTTAACATCTTTTTAAAAAGAATCCTAGCTAATGACTCTGGGAAACGTCAGAAGCACTCTCAGCAAAAAATAAAGCAGAGGCTTGCTTGTGGGAGATAATATTTATACATGTTGGTTGCTACTTCTTCAAGAAAGACTTGAGACAGGTAGAAATTCTTCCAGATTCAAAATTCAAAGTGCAGATAAGTCATTACAGCAGTACCACTCTACATATAATTTGAACCTCTTACTGGCTTAGCCTCAGACATTGAAAAATAGCTGGAACAGAAATATGAAACATAAAGTCATAGCAGTTCTCAATGGAGGCAAGAAGGCTCACTAAATTTCAGGCAAATGAATGGAGATGGGTGGTTGCTACATATCTTTAAATGTGCGTTTTTTAATAATAGGAATTGCCAATAACTTTTTTAATGTTTAGGATTGAAATCTCAATCAAGGATATAAACATTCTTAAAAGGTTTCAATGACAATAGGTCCAATCACCAGAGAAGGTGCATTCTTTACATGTTACATTTTTATCAGTGCCTTAAATGTGTTGTGCTATATAATAGGAGGCTTGTACTATCTGTGTGTAACCTGTGCGCTGCATTTATTATTACCAAATGGAGAGCAGAACCAAGATCTCAGCTTAACTGGAATAATATAGGTGTGTGCAGATTTTGTCTAGTGCCATTATACAGAATGTCTCAAATTTATGGATAACAAGCTGCTAATATGATTCTGACTCACTTTCGGTGTGTGTGTGGGTGTGCAATTTACAGCTCTGCTTCAAACAACAAAATGTCTTGGTCTGATCATGAAAGACAGGGAATTAGCATTAAGTCAGCCAGATTCTCTCTTCATTGTTCAAGGCAACAAATTAAAGACTTCTTTGCAACCTGTTCATTATGTACACCAAAAAATGAGGATGATTGTAAAATCTTATTAAAAGGTAATATGCTGCTATCAGGCTTCACAGTGGCAAGTAAGGATAATGCATGATAAAATGCAAGAGTCTGTTAAGATAAACTAAACCTTTGAAACTGTTGTCTAATTACCTTGGTTATATATAATCTAAGGTTCAGTTCACAGTTGGCGCAATGGATATAAATATGTTCTAACACAGAAGACGTGACTCACCACAACCTAATTACCTGACCTTACTCCTTTTATGCTCATGCTCATTAATGAGGTAATCAATTACTCTCTTCCTGCCACATGATCTCAATGGACTTCTCAAAGGAAATGCAGTATGAAGATTTGTTGGCAATGGATCAGATTTCAAAATTCTGCAGGTTTTTCTATATGTTTTGCATAGATGTGAAAGTGTACATCAATAAACTTGTGTTCATGCTTCTTCTTTTTTCCGCATAGAAGAACAATTTTGTATTTTCATAAACTGGTTGAACATTTGTGTATACAGTGTATTATACAGTGCTGGGGACAATACACTTCCTTGTGGCAGTCCATTCTTCTGCAGCCTCCATCTACTGTTCTTGCTGTTCATCATCACATAGAACCTCTGGTTCTGGAGGAAGCTGCCAATGACCATAAAAAGCTTGTTATCTCTGTTATGATTATTTATTTTATGAAGCAGTATCCTATGATTGATAGTATTGTACGCTGCAGTTAATTCAATGAAAGTCACTCGCACAATTAACTTTCTTTGTAAGCCATTCTCAACCTGTTGTGTAAGGTTATGCATTTATTCTGTGCTACTCTGTGCTATGTTGCTTTGTTAGTTTGAATTTTTTGGGTATTGTAAGATGCTGCCTTTTGTAAATGTGTTTTACTGTTTGAACCCATATTATGTTTTATGATCTGTAACTGTAACTGTATTTTTATTATTGTATAGCTGGTATTATTATGGTTTTTCTATGATATGCTGGGTTTTTTTTACTTTGTATTGTAGCTTGTAATATTGTATCTGGGCCTTTGGCTATGTTGTATTTTTGAATATTGTATTTATTGTATTTTGAATTTTGTATCCTGTTATGTAAACCCCTTGGGTTGTCTTGGGGTCATTTATATGTTGTTAGCCACCCTGAGTCAGCCATGTGCTGAATAGGGCGGGGTATAAATCAAATAAACATAAACAACACAACATACTTTGATTTCAAATGCATTTAATTAATCACATAGGCCAAGAAACCATTAAAACTGAAACGACATGCAGCACTTGACGTCATCTCCTCTTCTGATGCTGAATCATTCCCTCTGTGCCAACAGAGTAACACATTACACATGAACCAGAGAGGTGACACAACGTCCTGTTGCTGAGGAATGTTTTGAAATGTGGAGCTTCTTGTTAAGTAGCTGTAGAGCAACAGTTTGTTTCAACAGGCGATTGCCATGATAATGTGTGCAAGTTGCTATCTCAGTTACAGAAAGACCCTCAAATATGGGGTGCCTCAGGGTTTGCTACTCTCCCCTCTCCTGTTTAAAATCTACATGAAGCCGCTGGGTGAGATCATCCGTTCCCACGGGGTGCGGTACCATCAGTACGCAGATGACACTCAGTTGTACATCTTGCCCGTGGTGATCCCAGTGATGCTATTGAAGTCTTGTCCGGGTGTCTGAAAGCTGTGGGGGTGTGGATGGGGGCCAATGGGCTACAACTGAATTCCAGAAAGACTGAGTAGCTATGGATTGGGGGCCCTGTATTGTCCAGGGAATTATCATCTTTGGTTTTGGATGGGGCAAACCCGGTGCGCAAACCCGGTGCGCAACTTGGGGGTCCTCCTGGACTCACGGCTGCTGCTAGAAGAACAGGTGGTGGCCGGGGCCAGGAGGGCTTTCGCACGTCTCCGATTAATTCACCAGTTGCGCCTGTTCCTGGACAGGGACTCCCTGGTCATGGTCACTCATGCTCTGGTCACCTCCAGACTAGATTATCGCAATGCACTCTACATGGGGCTGCCCTTGACAACCATTCAGAGGCTACAGCTGGTCCAGAATGCAGTGGCCCATGTGGTGATGGGGTGTGGACGTTATGCCCATGCCTCACCACTGCTTCGGGAGCTACACTGGTTACCAGTTTGCCTCCGGGTGCAATTCAAGGTACTGATTTTGACCTTTAAAGCCCTACATGACAGTGGGCCAGGATACCTAAGAGACTGCATCGCCCTAAGGACGTCTGTCCATCCAACCAGGGTGGACCGGGGGGGGCCTCTCATATTGTACCATCTGCTAGAGGGGCTCGCCTCTCTAGCACGAGGAGGGCCTTCTCCGTGTCCGCACCGGCTCTCTGGAACCACTTACCAACAGAGCTATGTCTCCAGATGAAATTGCTGCCCTTCAGAAAAGAACTTAAAACCTGGCTGGCAGGCCAAGTATGGGGTGCAGGTGGAAGGGTAACCTCCATTGGGTGGTTGGTGTAGTGAAATTCCGACCCCTCGGTCCCTGCACCCTTTTTAGTGGGAGGGCAGTTTTAAGCAGTTTTTAATCATGTTTTTATTATGTCTGTGAATCGCCTTGGCCAAGTGGGCGGTATAGAAATCGAAATAAATAAATAAATAAATAAATAAATTTCTGGAACAAAACAGCTAAAAGTTCTCCATATACATGTGTTGTGTCCTAATCGTGTAACCTTCTACATGTGATATCAATATATCTGAACCAATGTAACCTTGCAAATGAGTAACAATGTAACCTTCAGCTGTATCATATAAACCCTGTAATAGGACGCGAGCTAATGACCACCAGCTGGCAGCAGCGAGCGTCCAAGCTCTCTTGGTTCAAACCCATCAAAGACCGCAGCGCGGGAAGCTTCCCGCCGCTACCTACACCTGGACAAGAAGGGCGTGACCAACCATGACGTCACGCGGACCAGTAGCCAACGGGCTACCGTGGAGCCACATTCAAATATGTTCCTACCATATATATAGAGCTGTTCGTCCGCCATTACCTCATGTTCCCTCTGTCCACCATGCAATAAACCTGAGTTAACCCAGCCTTTGGCGGTGCCTCGTGTCTTGACTCTCATACACTAAATTGGCGACGAGGATGGGATGATGGATCCCCACGGAGCCAGGACACAGAGCGGGTTCAACATCACCAAGCCGCAAGACTGGGAGCTTTTTGAGATGGACTTCCAGGCAGCACTGGTGGAGCTCAAAGTCAAAGAAGACGACGAGGAAAGGAAGAGGGCCATCCTCACCCGCATGCTTGGGATGGAAACCAAGCGGACGCTGGTGGGCATCCTTGCGCCGAAGAAGATGAGCGATTTCAAAGCCGGTGACATCATGAAAATGCTGCGTGAGCGTTTCCGACCCTCGAGGGCAATGTTTCCCGCTCGGAGTGCGTTTTGGAGGCGAGTTCAAGCGCCGGACGAGTCGGTAGAAGCCTTCGTAACGGCTATGAGGGTAGCCGCCGCCCCCTGCAAATGGGACCACATCCTAGAGATGGCCCTCAGGGACGGAGTGCTGTGTGGCCTGAAGGACAAGGAAGTACAGCGCAGCCTGATGAACAAGGAGCCACCACCCACACTGGAAGAGGTTGTAGAGGCCGCGGAAGCCGCAGAATCCACGAATGCTGGAGTAGACGAGATGCACAAGTGGCGTGAGTGGCGTCCGAGGGCCGGCAAAGCGGAAAACTCGTCGCACGGGAAGTCCGGTCAGTCGGTGCATGCAACCCGACCGACCTCGAAATCGTCTTCAGAAAGTAGCGATGGCGAGGAGGTCCAGAAGGTCCGGAGAGGCGGGCGCCGCTGCGATGGTTGCGGAGCGGCCCATGAGCGCGTGAAGTGCCCATTCAGGAAAGCCGAGTGCTTCAACTGCGGACGTCGGGGGCACATCGCCAAGGCGTGCAGGAAATGGAAAGAGGGCCGGAGACAGTCGCAAGACCGTTCAGCCAGACCGGACCGTCCAGCGAGGCCCAAAGATGGCGCCCGGGCCACGAGGAAGCCGGACGGCGTGGGCCGCATCTCGGACGACAGCGAGGGCGACGCTCCTGTGTTCAACGTGTCTGCGGGACAGCCCCATTACTTTGTTGAGGTACTAGTACAAGAGACCCCTATTAGGATGGAAGTTGACTCGGGGTCCTCCTATTCCATAATCCCCCAGAGAGAGTTCTTGAAACTCGACCCCCACGTGCGGCCCAAACTTAAAGCGTTGAGGGCCACACTACGGGACGTTCAGGGGAACAGCATTCCAGTGTTGGGGGTCGGAACGTTCCGGGTTCGCTTTAAGAGACATTCTGCGGAACTTCCCCTAGTGGTGCTAAAAGGGGGGAGTTGTAGCCTCCTCGGAACACAGTGGTTTCAGCCTTTAGGCCTGTTCATAGGGGGGGTGCATGCCGTAGGCGAGGACCCAATACAAGCAGTGTGTGACGCACACCCCGCCGTTTTTAAAAGTGGACTGGGAAAGTTCAAGGGACCCCCTGTAGCCTTCGACTTAGACCCGGAGGTCCGCCCGATAAGACTTAAACCGCGCAGGGTACCGTTCGCGCTTAAGGACAAAATAGAGGCGGAACTGGACAAACTGGTGGGTCAAGGAATTCTCGTTCCTGTGGATTCCGCGGAGTGGGAGACTCCAATTGTAACAGCACTGAAGGCTAACGGGGAGGTGCGCATTTGCGCTGATTATAAGTGTACCATTAATAAGGCAATCCGCCCTAATGCATACCCTGTGCCAGTGGTCAGCCACCTTCTGGCCAGGCTGAATGGGGGAAAGTGTTTCGCTAAACTCGATTTAGCACAGGCCTACCAGCAGCTCCCGGTAACCCCCGCCACAGCGGCGGCACAAACAATAGTCACACATAAGGGGGCGTTCCAGGTGTCGAGGTTACAGTTCGGCGTGAACTCGGCACCTGGCATTTTTCAGTCGCTGGTGGAACGCCTCCTGAAGGGGTTGGAGGGGGTGTTGCCATATTTTGATGACGTGTTGATAACGGGGGGGAGTAAGGCCGAGCTGGCCCACAGATTGGATAAGGTCCTGGCCGTGTTCGAGAAAGCGGGGCTGCGACTGAGAAAAGACAAATGTGTATTTTTCGAAACAGAGGTCGAGTTTTTAGGGTTCCGTGTCACACCCGAGGGAATTAGGCCGTCCAAATCTAAGGTAGCCGCCATTAAGAAAGCCCCTCGCCCCACTTCCAAAACCGAGCTTCAGTCATTTCTGGGGCTTCTCAATTTCTACCATACCTTCCTTCCACGGAAGGCGTCTGTTGCCGAGCCGCTCCATCGGCTGCTTAAAAAAGAGGAAAAATGGCTGTGGGGTGACGAGCAAGAGAGAGCGTTCACAGAGTTAAAGCAACTCCTCACATCCGAGGCAATCCTGACTCATTTCGACCCCAAACGGCCCATAGTTTTGGTCTGCGATGCATCCCCGGTGGGGGTGGGGGCGGTGCTTTGCCACGTGTTAGACGACGGAAGGGAGGCCCCGATAGCGTTTTATTCAAGGTCCCTGTCCCAAGCAGAGCGGAATTACGCACAGACCGATAGGGAGGCACTAGCGATAGTAGCGGGAACCAAGAAATTTCACGATTTTCTGTATGGTCGGCCGTTCAAGATCGTTACTGATCACAAGCCCCTGTTAGGAATTTTCACTGCAAATAAGCCCACGCCACAGATCCTGTCCCCGAGGATGCTGCGGTGGGCTATTTTTCTGAACGCATATCAACACGAGTTAGAATACCGGCCGGGGAAGGAAATCAGCCATGCAGACGCGCTCTCACGGTCGCCGTTACCATTGTCGGACGACCAGAAAGCTGGGGTAAGAAGAGACCGCCAGGTATTGCTAATAGAGGTCTTAGAGTCACCCCCGATAGTACCGGCCGACATTGCCAGGGCGACCGGAAAGGATAGAACACTAGAGAAGGTATGCTCGTGGGTGCAGAAGGGGTGGCCGGCGTCATCCCCAGGCACAGAATTCGACCCATTCTTCCGAAAGCGAGTGGAGTTGTCTTTAGAGAGGGGGTGCCTTTTGTGGGGCCAACGGGTGGTGGTTCCTACGTCCCTGCGGCCGAAGGTGCTAAAGCTGTTGCACGTCAGCCACCCGGGGATCGTCCGTTCCAAGGCGTTGGCCTGGAGTTACTTCTGGTGGCCCCAGCTGGACGCCGACATAGAGCAGATGGTTGGCACTTGTGAGGCATGTCAATGCTCTCGACCGGAGGTGGCCCGCCTACCACATAGGGAATGGGACGCAGCAAGGGGACCGTGGTCCAGGGTACACGTAGATTTTGCTGGCCCGTTCCGGGGAACCATGTTTCTCCTGGTGGTGGATGCATACTCAAAGTGGCTGGAGGTCATTCCGGTAAAGAGCACATCCTCCACCACTACCATTCGCCAGCTAAGGAGGGTCTTTTCCACGTTCGGTTTACCCGACACTTTGGTCAGCGATAACGCCAGTTGTTTCACGTCCGCTGAGTTCGCGGCATTCATGGAGGCAAATGCAATTCGGCATGTCACATCCGCGCCGTTTCACCCGGCCACGAATGGCCAAGTGGAACGGTTGGTGCGCACCACAAAAGATGCGCTGCGGCGCATGGGCTCGGGGGATCTACATCACCAAGTTTGTCAATTCCTATTAGCGTACAGAGTGACCCCCTTAGCGTCTGGTTACTCGCCGGCCGAGCTGCTGATGCGGAGGAGACTGACCACGCTTTTGTCCAGGCTAGACCCGTCGAGGGTCGAGGACAAAGGGAAGAACATAGGGTTAGCGGTCTCGAAAGGTTTCGGCATAGGCGCTCCTGTACATTGCAGGAACTATGCCAACGCAGGCCCAGCCTGGGTGCCAGGAACGATAATAGAACAGACGGGGCCAGTGTCCTATCGGGTGGAAACTAGCACCGGCCTCCTCTGGAGGAGGCACGCTGACCAACTGAGACACCGAGTGAGCGAGGGGCCGACCAGTGGGGCTCAACGGCAGGATTCAGCGATAGGGTTCTCCCCCACCCGTTTAGCCCAAGGGGGAGACAGGGGGGTAAGCAGCGAGCCCGACTCGTATCCTTTTGATACCCCAGTTCTATCCGAGCCCGGGGGGAGGGAAAAGGAGTGTGCGGCCGCCGCTGCCGCTTCCCCCGAATCCGATTTTGATTTTGATTTTGCTAGCCGGGGGGGTTTTTCGGAGTGTTCCCCCACCCATCCAAGCGAGAAGAGGGGTTTTTCATTAGTCCCCAGTGCCCCCGGTTCTTCCCAAACAAAGCACACACCTCCCAACGAAGCCGCGGAGCCGCGGCAAACCACTAACAAGTCATCCTCTCCGATTGCAGGGCAGGAAGCCAGGGAGCAAGGAGGAGGGAGCGAAGCCGGGGCAGGGCAGCCCGCGCCGAGACCCCAGCGTGTTCGAAATAAGCCATCTTGGCTGAGAGACTTCGTCTCATCCTAGGGGGGAGGAGTGTTGTGTCCTAATCGTGTAACCTTCTACATGTGATATCAATATATCTGAACCAATGTAACCTTGCAAATGAGTAACAATGTAACCTTCAGCTGTATCATATAAACCCTGTAATAGGACGCGAGCTAATGACCACCAGCTGGCAGCAGCGAGCGTCCAAGCTCTCTTGGTTCAAACCCATCAAAGACCGCAGCGCGGGAAGCTTCCCGCCGCTACCTACACCTGGACAAGAAGGGCGTGACCAACCATGACGTCACGCGGACCAGTAGCCAACGGGCTACCGTGGAGCCACATTCAAATATGTTCCTACCATATATATAGAGCTGTTCGTCCGCCATTACCTCATGTTCCCTCTGTCCACCATGCAATAAACCTGAGTTAACCCAGCCTTTGGCGGTGCCTCGTGTCTTGACTCTCATACACTAAAACATGGCATTAGGAAAGAAAGCCATAGGTCATACTAATTACTAGTAGGTCTCAACCTTTGGGAATTGGATTAGCATCATTAGTCAATGCTTTCATTATCACCCTAGAGAAGAGAAGAGCTTTCCTTAGAGTGTGACATTATTTTGAAAAATATTCAAATGAAAAGGCTGGGGAGGGGTGGGAAAGAGAATTTTGATCCTTCAAATGATTATGTAAGAAAGTTTCCAAATAATTTTGTAAATAGGGATTAGTTGAAAGGAGCTCACATTACATGTGAGACTAAAATAGATTTCAAGCTAGATAAAATGATGGTTAGTGTTTTGTAAAACTCCTTAAATTTTATTTAAAAAGCAAAGGGGACAAGAATGGTACAGTAATACCTCATACAATGTCCACTTCGTACAACATCAAATTCATACAACATCGCCTAATTCCTTGAAAAAAGTTGCCTCATACAAAGTTGCTGTGACTTTGTATGAGGCATTAGGGTTTTTCCCAGGTTGCATTGTGCCTGGGCAGTATAAAAGGCAGGACCAGCTCTCTGGAACCTCTTACCAACAGAGCTACATCTCCAGATGGAATTGCTGCCCTGCTGCATTGTTCTTGTGGGTTTTGCACAAAACAAAGAGTGTTTAGGAGTGGTTTTGAGCACGATTTTGGATTTTTAATTATTATTATTTATCGTCACAATTTTTGGAAGCATTCCTGGGATTTTTGCAGCATTCTTCAGGTTCTTGGACCATTCTTTGGCACAGTGGAAAGGTAGGTAAATGAGGTTTTCTGTTTCCGATCGGCTTGGGGTGCGGAGGTGGATGGGGGAGGACCATTTTTTGGTGGGGTGGGCAATTGTTTGGTGTTTGCTGCTGTGGTTTTTAAAAACAGATTGCATCTCCATATTTTTTCTTATGTTGATCTTTTTGGGGGGAGCACTGTTTGGTGGGGTGGGCAATTGTTTAGTGTTTGCTGCTGTTTGGATGATTAACACTGTGCTGCATGATGAGACATGTTGGCATCCATTTTGTCCTTGCTTCCATCCAGTAATTGTTTACAGTAGCTTGTACAAAATGGATGATCGGCCGCATGGCTGCAGATTAACACTGTGCAGAATGATGGGACATGCTAACTTTTAAACCTGCACTTCATAAAGTTTTCAAAAGTTAAAAACTTGTTGTGTGATTTGTCCCCTAAAATCAGGGTTGTTTGACATGTTTTTGTAATGTATTTAGCCTTTAGACAATGATTTCTTAAAGTTCTGTCAGTTTCCTGTCTGTTTCCTTGACTTTGCCCTGAAGTCTGTGCTGTTACAGTACAATGTATCTCTATTGTACGAGGCATCGGGGCAAGGATTTGGACGTTATATGAGACATCACGGCTAAGATTTTGCATGCCTCATACAAAGTCCAAATCCGTATAAAGTCCAAACTTGTGGAACCAAGTTTGGACGTTGAATGAGGTATCACTGTATTAGCGATGGCATAATATCTCTAGCAGAGCTGAAACTAAGGTCTTTATGTAAAAATGTCAGATTCTTACAAACTTTCATACCTTAGAAATCTATATTATTTCAATAGTAAACTGTATTCAAGGTGAAAGCACAGAAGACAATAGCTATAACTTCTGAGCTTACATTTGTGACTTAAAACTATTGCTGCAGATACAAGTTTACAAGATCCCAGTACACAAACAATAAATTAAGTCAAATTAAAATATTTCTATTCCAACTAGCATTGCTTAAAGAAGATTTAGGGTCCAGTCAGAAGGTTGCAAAGGCCTGATGACATTATATAATATTTTAAACTTTATGCATCAGAAAGAGACATTTTAACACCCCACAGTCATGTTTTGTGGCAGAATTCACACCGAATTTCTTTTAAGTATGGAACTTACTGGAAAGTGCCCCAACATCCAAATGATGTTTTCCTTCTCTTGCATCTATGACCATATTACTTCTGAATGCAAATGAATGATTGTATGCAGGAAGCTGCTGAGACTAAAAATTCCCTGCCAGTGTAAAGATAACAGATTCAGGAGAATACCCTGAAAATGCTCCCGCTGCTGACCTCCAGCCCCGACATCGCTGGAGGGAGAGAAAGCGGCATCAGCTGCAGAGGCTAGGCAGTGGAGGGTCACTCTTACCCTCCTTCTCTGGGCCCTGCCCGCCCAGAGAGGGATAAAAATCCGACCGCAGACCCGGCACCGAGACGCTCCCGCCACTGACCTCCAGCCCCAACACCGCTGGAGGGAGAGAAAATGGCATCAGCTGCGGAGGCTGGGACGTGGAGGGTCGCTCTCGGCCTCCTTCTCCTGGCCCTGCCTGCCCAGAGGGATAAAAAGCCAACCGCAGACCCAGCGCCGAGACGCTCCAGCCGCTGACCTCCAGCCCCGACATCACTGGAGAGAAAGCGGCATCAGCTGTGTAAGCTGGGCGGTGGAGAGTCGTTCCTGCCCTTTAGCCCTTCCTCTCCCGGCTTTGTTTCCAATTAGAACTTTAGAGGTCGCTGGGATGTCAGCATTTCTGTCTTTCTTTTGGACTTGCATGGGATTGGGGTGAGTGGCGTGGGGTTGCTGAGCCGGTACTGTTATGGTTTTTTCTATGGTATGTTGTACTGTATTTTGTACTGTATTTCTACAATATTGTATTTTTGCCCCTTTTCCATATTGTATCTTTAAATATTGTATCTTTAACATTGTATCTTTGGATGCCTGTAAGCCGCTTTGGGTCGCCCATTGGATTGAGGAAAGCGGGATATAAATAAAATTATTATTATTATTATTATTATTATTATTATTATTATTATTATTATTATTATTATTATTATTATTATTATTATTATTATTATTATTATTATTATTATTATTATTATTACGATTTTCTAAATGCAGGGAATTAATTTTCTAAAATGAGAAACAATCTAGATATAACATAATTTGACATAAAAACACAACATTTTCTATCATTTTATGTTCTCTATGTAATGCATGTTGAAATTTCCACACAGAGGATCAAGCAAGCAAGCTCTAATTATTTTCCCTAAATCTCAAGGTTTTATTTTTAAACTTCGTTCTCACATTTGTTTATTTTTCTTCTTTGAAAGGATTTTGGTTATACTAATCCTCAGTGTTTGTTTTGTCTGTGACTGTGAAAGATATCTTGTCTTTAATTATGTGATGATGTATCTGGATGAAGCTGCAAACTGACAGAGTTATCAGTCACTAAACAGGCAGTATTTGAACTGAGGCTTGAGTGAAACACACATATCACTGAGCCAGGATTCTTACATGTTGCGCTTGAGTGGTTTTATCATCATCAAGATTAATTGACCATTCACTTACAGAGCTATAAGAGGAAAATACACCCAGTATCCCTTTTCACTCTCACACTTGTAAAGGCTCTTTAATCTAACTTGGTATTACTGGTGACTCATATGTTTATTTTTTTCCCTTCCTTAATTTAAAATTATCAGAACGTGACCTACATAATGGATATGAGGAATGTTCCATTTTATCACACATGTTCCCTAGGGAAGTTCCAGAGCTTGTTGAAATAGTTTTCAGTACAATATTAAATCTTCTTTGAAACTGTAATTAAGAACAGAGTTGTGGCACCATGCAATGACCTAGAACAGTGATCGCCAACCTTGGCACTCCAGCTATTCTTGAACTTCAATTTACAGAAGCCCTGATCAGTGGGAGGGCTGACTTGGGCTTCAGGTAATTGAAGTCCAAGAACACCTGGAGTGCCAAGGTTCGCCATCACTGACCTAGGAAGAACCACCACAAAAACATCTTTCATCAACAAGGGATTAGAATGTAGCTTTGTATACAATGGTAGGTCTCTAGGGCTAGGTGTATGCATTTTGCACTCAGCTCTGATTCGGGATCTCAAGAAATTAGCAGAAAGAGAAAATAGATGCCATGAGCTTGAGCTTTGCTTGCTATCTTACAAAAGAAGCAAGAACACTGGTCAGGTAGGAAGCTGTTGCTAGCATAGCTAAATAGTGTAACTTTTGGCAGCAAGTTTATGCATCTGTTGCACATGAGCAGCATAATTCAGTGCTGAATGAATAACGTCTACACCCACTTGATAACTGGCAGAAATCTGCTGCCAAAAGCAGCCTCATTGTATGTGTTACCCTGGCAATAGGAATGTGACCAATATATTATAGCAGTGATGTAAAACCTGTGAGGGTCTGAGGGTGGATTATACACACCTAATCCTCTGAAAAATGGCCCATGAAATAGCTAATTATGCTTCAGGAAGCCTCTGGGAGTGCAATTTGACATTTTTATGGCAAGTAAAAGGGTTTAGATAAGATAAGGCCCTTTCTAATATATATGAAGTGGCTGACAGTGATTTCCTCTTCCCACAGTTTGTTGATAGGAGAGACTTCTCAAGCAATCTCTCTGGTGGTCCTGGGTGAGCCACACTTTCCCACCCCCATCTAATAGCTTAGCAGTGTTTTTAAATGTTTGTGCATGGCTTTGAAACTTGTACAAATAGCATACAATGCACAAATAAGCCACACTGCTGAATGTTATCTTCTCCTCAGTTTTCAGGTGGCAAAGAAAGTCTAGCTCATTTCATGTCTCTGTTTTTGTAACCAGCTTGAAGAAAGAGCATAGGCTATTAGTAGAAGTGTGCCCCAAATATGTTGAAGCTTTTGTGCAAAACTGTTATGAGTGACATGTCAAGATCAGGAGGGTGATATCCTGAATGATGGAGTTGTTGTTCAGTCGCACAGTCGACTCCGACTCTTTGCGACCCCATGGACCATTGCTCTCCAGGCACCCCTGTCCTCCACCATCCTCCTCAGTCTGCACAGCCCCGTTCCCATTCTGTCCACAATACCATCCAGCCATCTCATCTTCGGCCGTCCCCTTCTTCTTTTGCCCTCCACCTTCGCCAGCATCAAGGCCTTCTCAAGTGAATCTTCTCTTCTCATTTGATATCCAAAATACTTTAGCTTCATCTTTGTTATTTGTCCGTCTAAGGAGCAGTCAGGGCTAATATCTTCTAATATTTACCTATTTGTTCTCCTCGCTGTCCAGGGGACTCTCAAAACTCTCCTCCAATACCACATCTCAAAGGCATCTATTTTTCTTCGCTCAGCCTTTCTAATGGTGCAGCTCTCACAACCATACATTTATACCTGTCAAGTTTTGGATTTGAAAATAAGGGAAATTTTGGGCACACCCCTCTGTGGGTGTGGCCAAATCTGTGGGCATGGCCAAATATAGCCATGTGACTTGCTGGGCTCTAGTCATGCCTGCCACATGGCCATGAAAATGTCTGCAAACACAGACAGCACTGGCTCTTTGGCTGTAAATGGAGATGAGCACTGCACTCTAGAGTTGGATACAACTGGCAGATTTTATTTTCTTAGGATCAAAGATCGCTGCAGATGGTGATTGCAGCCATGAAATAAAAAGGCGACTGATGCTTGGGAAACAAGCTATGAGAAACCTGGGGAACATAGTTAAAAGTAGAGGCATCATCTTGCAAACGAAAAATTGCATAGTCAAAGCAATGGTATTCCTGGTGGTAATGTATGGGTGTGAGAGCTGGACCATTAGAAAAGCTGAGCGCAGAAAAATAGATGCCTTTGAAATGTGGTGTTAGAAATAGGTCGATCCTGGAAGAAATCAACCCTGACTGCTCATTAAAGGTCAAATAGTAAAGATGATGCTGAAGTACTTTGGACATCAAATGAGAAGAGAGGATTCACTTGAGAAGGCCTTCATGCTGGGAAAGGTGGAGGACAAAAGAAGGGGGTGGCCAAAAATAAGATGGCTAGATGGTATTGTAGATGCAATGGGCACAAAGCTGTGTGGGCCAAAGAACCCTTTCCCCATCTTGGGGGACTTTTATTTTGTTTTCTTTCTTGTTTACTCAGTGGCTTAAGTGACTAAGATGCTGACTGGGAGGCAGAAGGTCAGCAATTCGATTCCCGAGTACTGCAGGATGGAATGAGCTCCCGTCTTTGTCCCGGTTCCTGCCATCCTAGCAGTTCGAAAATGATCAGTTCATATAGTGTATCCCCCCTCTCTCATATAGTGATCAGGCAACCCCCCCCCAATTAGTGTGGAGGTGCAAGGGATTAATTCCCTCCCCCTCTCTCTCATTAAGTGATCAGGCAACCCCCCCCCCCAATTAGTGTGGAGGAGCAAGGGATTAATTCCCCCCTCTCTCTCATATAGTGATCAGGCAACACCCCCCCCCCAATTAGTGTGGAGGAGCAAGGGATTAATTCCCCCCCTCTCTCTCTCATATAGTGATCAGGCAACACACCCCAATTACTGTGGAGGAGCAAGGGATTAATCCCCCCCCTCTCTCTCATATAGTGATTAGGCAACCACCCCAATTAGAGTGGAGGAGCAAGGGATTGATTCCCCCCCTCTCTCTCTCATATAGTGATCAGGCAAAAAAAAAACTTCCACTTATTTGCCCCTTCATATATGAAATATATCACTCACCTAGAGTAGACTCCTGTTCCCAGCAGCAAAAACAAAGCAGCCTTATGGCAGGAAAGGGAAAGAGAAACTACAGAACGCCCCCCTTTCTCTCACTCTCTCTCTCTCTCTCTCCTTCCACAAGCGAAAAGCCTGCCACACAGCGACCTCTGGTGGCCGGAAAAAAATACTGCAGCTTTGCCTGTGAGGGCTCTGGTCAGGATATTTTTTAAAAAAAATAAGGGAAAATACGGGGAAATTAATAAAATGGGAGGGGGCGGGAAGAGGGGTAAAAATAAGGGGTTTTCCTAGGGAAAATGTGATAGTTGACAGGTATGCATACATTACCACCGGGAATACCATTGCTTTGACTATGCGGACCTTTGTTTGCAGGGAGATGTCTCTCCTTTTCACTATGTTCCCCAGGTTTCTCATAGCTTGTCTCCCAAGAATCAGTCGCCTTTTTATATCATGGCTGCCATCTCCATCTGCAGTGATCTTTGATCCTAAGAAAGTAAAATCTGTCACTGCTTCTACTTCTTTCCCATCTATTTTCCAGGGACTGATATGGTCTGTTGCCATTATCTTGGTTTTCTTGATATTGAGTCTCAGGCCAGCTTTTGCACTCTCTTCTTTCAACCTAATCAGGAGCTTCTTTAGGTCTTCCTCACTTTCTACCATTAGGGTGGTATCATTTGAATATCTCAAATTGTTGATATTTCTCCCAGCAATTTTGATCCCATATTGTGATTCCTCCATCCCTGCATTGCACATTATGTGCTCTGTGTATAAGTTGTATAAGCAGGGTGACAAAATGCAGCTTTGTCTTACTCCTTTTCCTATTCCAAACCACTCCGTCATTCCATACTCTGTCCTAACTGTTGCTTCTTGACTCATGTACAGATTTCTCATGAGACATATAATGTGTTCTGGTATTCCCATCTCTTTAATTACTTGCCACATTTTGTTGTCGCCCACACAATCAAAGGCCTTGGTGTAGTCAATGAAGCAGAAGTAAACTTGTTTCTGACATTCCTTTGTTTTCTCCATGATCCAATGTATGTTGGCAATGTGGTCTCTGGTCCCCCTGCAGTTTAACCACTGTGCCACCAGGGCTCTTTGTTCACAATGTCATTTATGTCCTATTCATTTACCCTGATGACCCCACCCCCACATATCATGCCATGCATGGGTTGGTTGGTTGTACTTATATACTGCCCTTCTGGCCAAAGCCACTGTGGGATATATTTAATCAAATTGTGTCTTCACTTGGCTGGGAAGCCATTGGGTGACTTTGAACTAGTCATGCTCTCTCTACCTAACCTATCTTGTAAAGACAAAATAATCACAGGAACTGGGTAAGAACCCAATGATTACAGTATAATGTTGTGAATACTTGGGAAGAATGAATATTTTAAAATTATGAACAATCATTTTAGAAAGGTATGTAAATAAATTGTGCATTTGACACAATTGGACAAAATGATGATGCTTCTGCACATATTCTGCACATATTCAAGAATTGAGACTTTTGTGTCATGTCACATATTTTTTAATATACAAATTATAAATTAACAATTAGAATTGACTGATTGATGTTGCTTTTCATCCTTAAAAGCATTTATTGAAACTGAGTGACATAACAATTATACAATCTCATGTGCAACAAGTGAGTCCATCTGGCATCAGTTGTCCACCTAGACAACAACTGCACCGGATGCCACACTAAATGTGGGAATAAAGCCTTTGCTTTTATAACTACCTAATAAAGCAATGATTAGATCTTCATTAATGAGCAGTTGATTAGGGCATCACACCAAGGTATCTCCAGCTTTATAGGCAAAAAGAACAAACTGCAATATGTTAAGCAATCATCAAATTAAACACGCTGTGGAAGTGATCTGTTAAACTCAGTTCTTCTAAACTAAGGAAGTCTTTATATAGTGCACAGTATCTTTTCAGTCAAAATATCATACTGTGCATGGTTCACACAGTAAAATTAAATTTCATTTTGAATAGAGAAATTACAGAATGTTCCCCCACTGAAAGATCCTACAAACTACAATCCTCCAGAAACATAGTTAAAAATTGGGTCCTTCAAAACCAATGCAAAATCATGGCTTACTGTTTTGAAGATGAACAGAAACAACCCTCTAGCTTTCACACTCCCACTAATCTATACCTATAAAATGGTGCATTAACCATTGGAATGTGACAAAGGATGTTGCACCAGGCCCCACTAGCCCGTAATGGGCCTCCGTTCACTCGCCCGAACCCGGTTCGCAGGTAACTGTCGGGTTGAAATTTTCGACCCGGGGGCAGGAGCCCCCCAGTCGCAAACAAAAAAAAGGAACTTCAATTCCCAACGTTCCTTGTGCCACGCCGCGCCAGAGCGAATCAGGCTGAGCGGCGCGGCAAAAGGAACATTCAGAAACGAACCGCGGCCAATCAAAAAAAGCCGCAGGGCAAAAACGCCACAGTAAGCAAACACGTGCAGGCAAAACTACAAGCCCCAGCGTCCTGCGCGCTATTAGCGCACCGAACGCTGAGGCGGCCTGGGTGCAAAAAATAAAAATAAAAAAACACCCACCGCCACTGCCCTTCTTCCCCACGGGCCAGCCAGCATGGCCCATGGGGGAAACCACCCCCCCCCCCGCCACCACTGCCCTTCTTCCCCAAGGGCCAGCCAGCATGGCCCGCGGGGAAAAAAGGGAACCCCCCGCCGCCGCTGCCCTTCTTCCCCACGGGCCAGCCAGCATGACCCGTGGGGAAAAAAAGAAAACAAGCACCACCCCCGCCATTGCCCTTCCTTCCCACGGGCCAGCCAGCATGACCCGCGGGAAAGAAAGCCACCCCCCTCAAAAAGTAAACAAAACAAAAACACTCAAAAACACACAAAAAACAGAAAATGAAACACAAAAGCAGCCAAAAAAAACACAGAACCCCCCACAAAAAAATCCCAAACACCCCCCCCAAAAAAAAACCAAGAGAGCTTACCAAAACACGTCTTCCATCCATGAAGACCGGAACTCAAATGAGAAAAAATGGGAAGTGACACCCAGAGGACAGAAGAGAACAATTGTAGAGAGGCAGAAAAGCTCACCACCCCCACTGAAAGGCCAAAAGAGAAAAAACATTCAAAAATATTGAAACTAATAAGATTAATTCAAAAATTAATCAAATAAGTTATAAAAACATTCAAAAATAATCACACTAATCTCAAAAAATACCAAAAATAACAGAAATCACTTTTCACTCAAAAAAACCAAAACAAAAAATAAAAATGCGTAAAAATAAAGATTTAAAAAACCAAAATTAAATTTTGAACTAAATAATATTAAATTAAATTAAATTAATTAAAATAAAATAAAATTTGCATAAACAGAAAACAAAAACCTTCAAAAACCAATTCAAAGAGCCCGGCACTAAAAAAAACGCAAAAAAAACACTGGGAGCGCAAGTCCGCCGCGGGCGGACGCAGCGCCTCGAAGCCAAAAAATCAGAAAAACTTACAACACCATTTAAAACAGCCCAGCACCATTGGTTCAAGAAAAAAAAAGAAACCCTTTACTATCCAACACAATTTTAAAAAGCCCGGCACCGCCGGGCAAAATATGCTAGTAGACTATATAGCTGAAAACAGTAGTTTCGTCTTTCGTTTCAGCCTGGTAAATTATAGTTATGACATTCAATGAACTGCCTGTAAACTGGGATTTCAAAATTGGTTTGTTGCAGTTGGGAGGCTGAAACAAAAGGGTAATCAATGGTTTGTCAAATGGATGCGTATAGAAGATAGTGTACACACAGTGTGAAAGTCATTCCATTCCAAGCATGCAGGATCTCAATAGTTCACATATTCTACTTTCATGTTTTCTGACTGGATATGGCTTTTTCTTTAAGTTGAAAAGAAAAACCATGAATTAAGGTACTGGTTTGCTCAAGACATGGTCTTGTCCTATGAGCCTCACAGTTAAGCAGGTGGTGCTAATTCGAGTTGTCTACATTCAAGCCAAGAAATGTAGTGACTGCACAGCACTAGACACCTATAATTAAAAGAGACACTTATAATGAACTAGCATATGTACTAGCATGCTGGCTGGCCCTTGGGGAAGAAGGGCAGCGGCAGCGGGTGGGCTCCCCCCACGGGCCATGCTGGGTGGCCCGTGGGGAAGAAGGGCAGCGGTGGGGGGGTTCCCTTTTTTCCCCACAGGCCATGCTAGCTGGCAATTGGGGAAGAAGGGCAGCAGCGGGGGGGAGGGGTTCCCCCATGGGCCATGCTGGCTGGCCCGTGGGGAAGAAGGGCAGCGGCGGCGGGCGTTTTTTTTTTAGGTTTTTTTTGCGCGCAGGACGCCTCAGCGTTCGGCGTGATAATAGCGCGCAGGACGCTGGGGCTTGTAGCTTTGCCTGCGCATGTTTGCTTACTGTGGCTTTTTTTTTATTGGCCGCAGCGCGTTTCCGACATTCCTTTTGCCACGCCGCTCAGCCTGATTGGCTCTGGCACGGCGTGGCGCAAGGAACATTGGGAATTGAAGTTCCCTTTTTTTGTTTGCGACTGGGGGGCTCCTGCCCCCGGGTCAAAAATTTCAACCCGACAGTTACCTGCAAACCGGGTTTGGGCGAGTGAACGGAGGCCCATTACGGGCTAGTGGGGCCTGGTGCAACATCCTTTGTCACATTCCAACGGTTAACACACCATTTTATAGGTATAGATGTGCATACATAAAATTCTTTTTTAAAGGGAATGATGTGACAAGAAAGCAAAAAAAGTAATAATAGACGAAACCAAGATATAAACACTAAATAATAAAGTCAAAAATTACATTATTCCAGCAACCACCAAGGAAGCATAACTCAAAGAAGCTCTAGTAAGAGAATTACAGAAAGTATCCAAGACTATCTCATCATCTTTTGAAGTATACAGTCCACAGAGGCCCTCTGGGCAGAACCATGTCTTCACCACATGGTTAAAGGAAGCCAAGCAAACCTCCCTCCCTTGGAAAAGTAAAGGTCACTCTTGCTCGAAAGCCAGTTGTATCCAACTCTAGGGTTCAGTGCTCATCTCTGTTTCATAGCCAAAAAGCCAGTGCTGTCCGCTTCTGCAGATATTTCCGTAGTCATGTGGCAAGCATGACTAGACATGGAACACTGTTTACCTTCCCACCAAAGTGGTCCCTATTTATCTACTTGCAATTTCTTGCTTTTGAACTACTAGGTTGGCAGGAGCTGGGACAAAGACGGGAGCTCTTTCCGTCTTGCAGTATTTGGGTATCGAATTGCTGACCTGCCACCTTCCAGTCAGCATCTTAGCCACTTGAGCTACTGCAGTGCCTTGGAAAGCCATACCATAAGTTTCATGGTAAACAATATCCCATTGCTTATAGCCATTGGAGAATTGCAACAATTGTATGAGCTGACATGTAAAAAGATGAAGGACTAGAGTGGATTAAAATTATACTCAAATACACCACCATGCGATTCCCTCAACAACAAAAAAGAATATGTATATATACACATATATTATAAGCATTTATTATTTGGACCACTGAAACAGGAATACTTTATAATTATCTATTATTATCTTGTGAGAGAACAGATTTCAATTATATTCTCTTACAGCACATTTTGGTTTATAAAAGATCAATCACATAGCATAAACTAAGTACAGTAATAACTCATACAAAGTCCGCTTCGTACAACATCGAATTCATACAACATTGCCTAATTCCTTGAAAAAAGTTGCCTCATACAAAGTCGCTGTGACTTTGTATGAGGCATTGGGGTTTTTCCCAGGTTGCATTGTGCCTGGGCAGTATAAAAGGCAGAACGCATGTGTGCAAAATCACTCTTGTGGGTTTTGCACGAGGTGAAGAGTGTTTAGGAGTGGTTTTGAGTGCGATTTTGGATTTTTTGAATTTTTTCATCAGAATTTTTGGAAGCATTTCTGGGATTTTTGCAGCATTCTTCAGGTTCTTGGACCATTCTTTGGCACAGTGGAAAGGTAGGTAAATGAGGTTTTCTGTTTCCGATTGGCTTGGGGTGGGGAGGTGGATGGGGGAGGGAATTTTTTTGGTGGGGTGGTGTTGAATTCTCGCAAGAAGTAGACTAGCACGCAGCGTGTGGGTTAAGCATAGTAATCCTTTATTCAGATCGGGAGACGAGACTGAGGATGTGGGGGAAAGATGGTATCATATATATAGCGGTTTTCCGTTTCAACAGCAAGGAAACATACCAACGGACAATCACCGTTTATTACCCCCCATTTGGTCACCAGCGCCCCTTTGATATGGGGCGCCCCTCTGGCGGATCGCTTCCTCGCAGGGGCGCATCGCTTCCTCGCTTTGATATGGGGCGCCCCTCTGGCGGATCGCTTCACTCGCTGTGTCCCTTTGAAGTGAGTAACACTTAGACATAACATCCCTCCCCCCTCAGTGAGAAACAACCTTTCCCCAACGGATGGGTGGCCCACAAACTCGTCTGGGCCGCCCGTGCGTCCCTGGCACCAAGGTAGGCTCAACGGACACCCCAACTGGTTCTGAAGTGGGGGAAGAGCTCAGAGTGGCCCCCCTGCCATTCCTGCCTCTGAACTCGGGGTAGCCTCCCCTCCTGCCTCGGGCTCTGGGGAAGACGTGGGCAGGGGGTCACTGATTAATTCCCACTCCATATCACTCTCCGTATCTCCCCTTGTTTTCCCTTGTGGCTCCCTCCCTGGGCCAGAGTTAGAGTTCTGACCCAGGACTCGGCGCCGCATTTGATCGGTGTGTCTCCTCCAAATCGCACCATTCTCCATTTGCACTCTGTAAGACACCGGGCCAGTCTGTTCCAACACTTCCCCCCCCAACCACTGGGGCCCGTTGGCATAGTTCCGGCAGTGGACTGGTTGCCCAACCTCAAAACCTTTTAAAGTCGGAATGTCTATATTTAGGCCCCGATCCTCTTGGCGCTGGGGATCTAAACGGTCAAAAACAGTCGGCAGCTTCCTTTTCATTAACAGTTCGGCTGGCGACAAACCAGAGGCCAATGGGGTGACTCTGTAGGACAGCAAAAATTGGCACAACTGCAACTCCAAATCCCCTGGTCCCATGCGTGAGAGCGCGTCTTTGACCGTCCGCACCTGCCTCTCGGCTTGACCGTTAGTGGCAGGGTGAAAAGGAGCGGCCGTGATGTGCCTAATCCCATTACGATTTAGGAAATCCTGAAATTCTGCCGACATGAAGCTCGACGAGTTGTCGGTCACCACGATGTCGGGCAGGCCTAGCCCACAAAAGACCCGCCTTAATTTGCGGATTGTGGTGGCAGAGGAAGTTCCTGACACTGGGATGACATCTACCCACTTGGAAAAGGAATCTACAATAATCAGAAGTGTTGTTCCCCTGAAAGGGCCAGCAAAATCTATATGAATCCGAGACCAGGGGCCTCTGGCCGTATCCCATTCCCTACGGGGAAGACGTGGTTCCTCGGGCCTTGATGCCTGACACTCCCTGCATTTCCCCACCCAAGCCTCAATGTCCAGGTCCAATCGGGGCCACCAGAAGTAGCTTCGCGCTAGCGCTTTTGACCTGACAATACCTGGGTGGCTAACATGGAGTGTGCGGAGCACCTTGTTCTGAAGTGCAGATGGGACGACTACTCTGTCCCCCCAAACCAAGCAACCCCGCTCCAGTGACAGTTCGTTTCTCTTGGAGTAGAACACCCTGAACTCCTCAGGGGTCGGTGACGATGGCCACCCCTTCAGAACCCACATGACAACTTTAGACAGGAGGGGGTCTTTTCTTGTTTGGGCCGCTATGTCAGCAGCGGAGATCGGGGGAGAGTCTAACACATCCAACATAAGGACCTGTCCTTCCGCCTCAACTCGACCCACATACTCAACAGGGGATCTGGACAGAGCATCCGCGTGGCTAATGCTGATACCTGGGCAATGTTGGAGCGTGTACTGATACGCCTGAAGGAACATTGCCCAGCGTAACATACGCGGAGACAGGATTTGGGGGGTGGGCTTGTCTGGCACAAAAATACCCAGGAGCGGTTTGTGGTCTGTGATAATCGTGACAGCCCTCCTGTAAATGAAATCATGAAATTTCTTCGTTCCAGCGATTAGGCCAGCGCCTCTCTATCAATCTGAGCATAGTTTTTTTCAGCCACCGTCAACGACCTGGAGTAATATGCGATAGGCGCTTCTTTCCCTCCCCCCATGTCATGGCACAGAACAGCCCCAACCCCCACTGGCGAGGCATCACATACAAGCAAAAGGGGCTTCTTCGGATCGTAATGTGTAAGGACAGCATCCGAAGTCAACAGCTCCTTGACTTCCCGGAATGCCTGTTCCTGAGGAGGCCCCCACTTCCACACCGCCTGTTTCCTCAGCAACTGATGCAGGGGCTCAGCTACAGTCGCCTTCCGGGGTAGAAAGGAGTGATAGAAGTTTAAGAGACCCAAAAATGCCTGGAGCTCCGTCTTCGAAGTGGGACGTGGGGCTTCCCAGACTGCCTGAACTTTGGATTCAGAGGGCTTGATGCCGGCAGGCGTGATTTTGAACCCTAAGAATTCAACCTCATGAGCAAAAAAACAACACTTCTCCCTTTTTACTCGCAACCCCGCATTTTGGAAACGCTCCAGCACCTTTCCCAGTTTAACGGCCAGGTCCCCCTTGTCTGTCCCAGATATCAACACGTCGTCAAAAAAAGTCAGCACCCCAGGGAGACCCTTCAATAACTTTTCCACAAGAGCCTGAAACAACCCCGGAGCCGTACTAACCCCAAACTGAAGACGGTTCACACGGAATGCACCCTTATGAGTAGTAATAGTCTGACACAACGCAGATTCCGGACTAACTGGCACTTGCTGATATGCTTGGGCCAAGTCCAGTTTAGCAAAACACTTTCCCCCATGGAGGGTGGCCAGCAAATGGCTAACCACTGGAACAGGATAAGAATTAGCTCGGATAGCCTTATTAATCGTGCATTTATAGTCCGCGCAGATGCGGATGTCCCCGTTCGCCTTGATAGCAGTGACTATAGGTGTCTCCCATGGAGCAGAGTCCACGGGCTCCAGGATGCCCTGTGCCACCAGCTTGTCCAACTCCGCTTCAATTCGGTCTTTCAGGGCAAAAGGCACCCTCCGTGGCTTCATGCGAATGGGCTGGACAGTTGGGTCCAGCTCAAAATTAACAGGGGCCCCCTTGAACCTACCCAGCCCGGGACGGAAAACATCTGGATAGCGTTCACACACAGCCTGAATGGGGTCGGCCGTAACCGCGTTAATTCCCGAAAACCCAATACCCAGGGGCCCAAACCACTGCACGCCCAAAAGGTTATTCCTACCGGTCTTCACCACGACTAGGGGAAGCTTTGCTGAGATGGCCTTGAACCGCACATCAAAATTTCCGATTCCCAACACTGGAATGCGTCGACCCTGCACATCGGTCAGGTCTACCTGCAGAGCCCGCAGTTTCGGCCGGTCTGCTGGAGGAAGTTGAAAAAATTCCCTCTGTGAGATGATTGAGTAGGCAGATCCTGAGTCGATCTCCATGCGGACGGGACACCCTTGGAGGCGGACATCAACGAAGAACCTCCCGGACACTGACTGTACACCCGATGATGTCTTCCTTCCGACGCGGACTGTGGAAATTGGGTGTTCCGTCCTGCGCTGACCTCTGTCCCCGGGGTGACCTTCGGATCGCTGGCGGCACACCCGTGCAATGTGCCCCTTCCGCCCACACTTGTGGCATTCGGCCGTCTTGAACAGGCACCGTGAGCGGAGGTGCCTTCCCCCACAGCCTTGGCATGGCGCAATGTCGCTCCTTGAAGCTTGGGGGGTATGCTGGCGAACCCTCCCGACAGTACCCTCCTCTGACGCATCGTCAGTATCCACTGGAGTAGCGCACTGCTGCAGCTGGACGGCCGACTCACCACGGGCAGGAGCAGCAGTTTCGGCATGGAGGATCTTTACCCCGGCGTGTGCAGCCTCGGACGCCAAAGCTTCTTCCAGGACCTGGGCAAAAGTCAACCTATTTCTCTTTATCAGCCGCCGCTGAGTAGCTTCGTCCCTGAGGCCCACGAGAAGCCGGTCTCTTAAGGCCTCCTCCAGGTCACGCCATTGGCACGGCACGGCAGCCTGTCGGAGAGCCGCAACGTACTCAGCTACCGTCTCCCCCACCTTCTGATCTCGCCGGTAAAAGGCAACCCTGGCTGGGAAGATGGAAACGACAGGCTTGAAGTGTTCTCGGAGCACCGCCAGGATGTCGGTCAATGGGGCTTCCCTCAGTGCCTGTGGCAGCAGCAGATGCCCGGCCAGCTCAATCGTGGGCAAACCACAATGGGCCAGGAACAACGCCTTCTGTCGCCCTTCATCCTCGATCTCCCCAGCGATTACAAAGTTCTCGAACTGGATCTCGTACATGGGCCATGTCTCCGGCTTTGCAATGTCAAAAGGTCCGATGGAAGATGCAGTAGCAGCCATATCCCACCTTCGTCGCCAATGTTGAATTCTCGCAAGAAGTAGACTAGCACGCAGCGTGTGGGTTAAGCATAGTAATCCTTTATTCAGATCGGGAGACGAGACTGAGGATGTGGGGGAAAGATGGTATCATATATATAGCGGTTTTCCATTTCAACAACAAGGAAACATACCAACGGACAATCACCGTTTATTACCCCCCATTTGGTCACCAGCGCCCCTTTGATATGGGGCACCCCTCTGGCGGATCGCTTCCTCGCAGGGGCGCATCGCTTCCTCGCTTTGATATGGGGCGCCCCTCTGGCGGATCGCTTCACTCGCTGTGTCCCTTTGAAGTGAGTAACACTTAGACATAACAGGTGGGCAATTGTTTGGTGTTTGCTGCTGTGGTTTTTAAAAACAGATTGCATGTTCCATAATTTTTCCTATGTTGGTCTTTTTTGCGGGGGCACTGTTTGGAGGGGTGGGCAATTGTTTTACTGCTGTTTGGATGATTAACACTGTGCTACATGATGGGACATGTTGGCATCCATTTTGTCCTTGCTTCCATCCAGTAATTGTTTACAGTAGCCTGTACAAAATTGATGATCGGCCGCATGGCTGCAGATTAACACTGTGCTGCATGATGGGACATGTTAACTTTAAAACCTGCACTTCATAAAGTTTTCAGAAGTTAAAAACTTGTTGTATGGTTTGTCCCCTAAAATCAGGGTTGTTTGGCATGCTTTTGTAATGTATTTAGCCTTTAGAAAATGATTTCTGAAAGTTCTGTCATTTTCCTGTCTGTTTCCTTGACTTTGCCCTGAAGTCTGTGCTGTTACAGTACAATGTATCTCTATGGAAACGACGTTGTATGAGGCATCACGGCAAGGATTTGGACATTGTATGAGGCATTGCAGCTAGGATTTTTACATGCCTCATACAAAGTCCAAATCCGTATAAAGTCCTAACTTGTGGAACCAAGTTTGGACGTTGTATGAGGTATCACTGTACAGTGAAACCTCATACAACAATCACCCTGTATAGCAACGAAATTGCATAACAATTAGGTGTGTTGTTGTTTTTTTTTGGGGGGAATGGTGTCCCACATAACAATTTTCCCTATGGAAAAATCGTACAACAATTTTTCAATGGGAAAAAACACTTAGTCGAAAAAAATCATTGTACGATGCATCCCATAGGGAAAATCACTATACGATGCATGCATCATATAGCAATTGTTTCGTACAAAAACAAGCTCCATGGAATGGATTAAAATTGTTGTATGAGGTACCACTGTAATTGCATGACTGGTTGTAAGAAGGAAGAGGCATACAGGGTTGCACATGTGCCCCATGAGCCATCCAGACCCAGTTCACAGGCTGAGGAAAGTCAATGGGTAGGTGTCCTCCCAGGGAAAAAGCTTTCCAGTACATGTGGATACAGCTGGAGCTGTTTAATGAGAATTTGGAGAGAGATGAAAGAACAGGTAGAGGAAGGCAATGGTGAGGAAGGAAGGTCATTGACATTGGCTGAAGGACTGGAGTTTGGGAAGACTCGAAAGAAGACTGGGTTATGTTTTGTGCAGCAGTGAAGGCCAAGGGAAAATGCCAGGCAAAATCTTCCTGTCCTGACAGTAGTTGTCAGAAGCTGAGCAGTTCACGACCCCATACTGAAGCTTCTCCTCCAAGAAAACAGTGGTACAAGAATAGGCAAGTGTTGAGTATCCTATTGCAACACCAGCATACAGTGAATACTAACACACTAACCAGCGAGACAAGAAAGACTAGTATGACCTAAAGGAAGATGTTTGCATTGTTTGTCTCTAAGTAGCTAATTAGAAAAGTTCCTATCTTCTTGCCTCAGGGGTCACTTGACCCTATTTGCATGTATTAAGGCTTCTGTTCTGGTTTCTTCTTGTTTCTGCCTTTGGAAGAAGATTTTTTTCTGGCAGAGTATCACTTAACAGATATTGCAGGGAAGGCACCACCATGGTTAGGGATTTATCATTCAGAGGCCTCAATAGAAATAATTGTCGGAGGGACTCATATAAGTGACACGCACTTAAAATATGATGAACTGAGTCAAGAGCCCCACAGTCACAGAATCTCTTATGCCTGAGGGTACAGTTATACCTCCCAATAAGGAATTTGAAGGGGAGGAGTTCATTCTAGTAAAAAAAAAAGGCTCTTCTGCAAGATGGGATCATTATGTCATGGATATAGTGTGCTATTATGCCCAATGGAAATTCAATGGCCAGCGCATTAGGAGACCACAAATAGGGATGGGTAGGTCTAAATTTGGACAATTCCATATCTAGTAATCTCTGTTTGATAGTTTAAAATGCTGCTCTTTCTTCAATTAAAATCAGATCATTGGTAGCAATCCCAATTTGTGTAAGTTTGTTGATAATGCTAGAAAACCAGGATGAAGGATAATGGTCTTCTTTGAGATATGATAGCAGACTCTGGGGGGACAGCTTCATTAAGGACTAGCTGATTGCCCGGCTTTGCTCAGGGGTTCTTTGTTTCTGTATGGAAAGTATTGGTCCATCAGATCTGAACTCTCTCTCTCTCTCTCTCTCTCTCTCTCTCTCTCACACACACACACACACACACACACACACACACACACACACAAACTGAAGGCCATTGAAGGTGTTAAACTTATTAGTTGATGGTTTAATGCAAGACTTGCAGGGTTGATACTTTTAATACCAGTTCTCTTCAGGAAGTGCCAGATACACTACTACAAAAAATGCAGCTACACTGTTTCCCGCTCGCTCCAGTGTTGCTGTCACTGTTGTTGCTGGCTGCCTCTGTGTTAGAGTGACAGTTATGACAGTTGAGAATGTTTATGGATAGAACTGCAAGCTGATTGGCCTGTATGGCTCAGAACTGCAAGCTGATTGGTCTTGGCTTTTTGTCCCAATTTGGGGGCCTTACACCCCTAATTTTGTTCCGGGACACACACACACACACCAGTGCTGATCTCACCAGTCCAAAGTACCTGTGTGCCAAATTTGGGACGAATTGGTGAAGGGGCGTGGCAGCCCATTCCAGTCACGTATACCCAGATCTCTGCTTTATAGGTATAGATTCTAAGCCAATACTTTATTGTTGAAATCCAGGCCTTGGTTTCAATCAAGCTTTGGCCAGTTTTTAGGCATATGGTGTAATATGTGACACAGAAGAGCATGCCAAGTAACTTCCTCAGAAAAGAAGCTTGAATGCTTTCTACCTTTCAGTTGAAGGCACCCAGACAGATGGGTATACCCAGTGGTGGGCATCAGCAGGTTCGCACCAGTTCACCAGAACCGGTAGCAGAAATTCTGGCTGGCCCCACCCATCCAAGTTTTAGAACTAATTCGGGTGCAACACAGGGCTTTCCCCCTGGCCATGCCCACCATACCACACCCACAGTGTGGTAGTAAAAAAATTGGAACCCACCACTGGGTATACCATATAAAATTTGGGCAAGTGATCTAGCATTGAAGAGTTTAATTGCAGCGGATACGTACTGATTTCTTCTTGTAAAGTAAAAATGCCTGATCTGTGCTGACAAGCAGCTTACTAACTGAGTTATTTCCCCCCAGTGGGTTACCCAAGAGAGATTATAGTTAAAGATGATTCCTAAGTATTTGAAGCTTTTGACTTGGTCGATTTCTGTATTGCCAAATAACCATCTCTGATGAGACCATCGTTTTGCAAAGGTTATAACCTTAGATTTAGAGTAGTTGTGAGCAAGTTACTTTGGCAATACAGATTAAAAGCCTCCAAGTATCTTTGCAACCCTACTTTAGTATGAGAGAAGATAGCAGTATTGTCTGCATATAGTAATACTGGAATAAAGGAGCTGCTTAACTTGGGTGGATGGCCATTGATATGGCTAAGTGAGCTTGTCAAGTCATTAAGAAATAGGCTGAATAAATGTGGTGCGAGTACACAGCCCTGGGTAAAAATTCACTGTTAAATGTGTGGGTGTGTTGAGGGAAGGGTTAAATGAGGAAAAGCTGCAGTTTGCCTCCTTCCACCAGGCTGTACAAGCCTGTCTTGAAAGGAGGATGCCCTGGCTTGTGGTCATTCCTCCCAACTGCCTCCCAGAACCTGGGATTGGAGGAACTCAAGTGAAGATAACTGATTTCCCAAATGGGCAAAACACACATAAGGGGCAAGTGACTGTAACCGAGTCCTCTAAGACAGTAGGGGAAGTTACTAGACAAGAGGTTCGCAACCTACAACCCACAGGCCGGATCCGTCCTACGGAGCCACATAATCCGACCCCTGATCTCGCTATAGCTGCCCCTTGCCACTGGCCCCAGACTCATTTATGGCTGTGTAAATACATTTACATAGCCATAAATAAGTCTGCAGCCATCATAAACCTATTTATGACAGCTGCAGACACTTTTGTGGCACTGCTCAGTTGTCTGAGGGGGTGTGGTCCGGCCCACGGTTGGAAGCCGTTGAGAACCCCTGTACTAGACCTTTGATAAAAGTTTTGTTGTAAGCAAGGGAAGTAACCTACAGCCCATGGAGTTTGTCTCAGGGGACCCTGGCTCCACCAACACCCTGGGAAAGAAGGCTGGTAGGGCACACACTGGTGTTCATTATTGTTCCCACCGTGTCATATGCTCAGATTTATCTGTGTCACGCACTTAATTGTGCAACCAAGTAAGTGACAGATGGCCAGAAAATTCTTAACACCCAGTTAACTACTTATTCACAAAATATTTTGCAACAGGATTTTGCCCATGCTTTTCTAAAAAGGAAAATAGCGTACACTTAAGGCCAATCTATATCACCATTGAAAACACATTAGGGATGAGATTCCAACAATTTCTTGGGTTTGCAGAGTTAACAAAAACTGAGCATAAAGCACAATGTGTGCCTATGTTTATTAAAACTGCTCGGCAAAGCATAAAAGGAAAATACTTAAAGTCAGAGGTATTTTGATTTCTTTCAAACATATATCACATTACAGTGCTAGGAAAAACAACTTTCAGATCTTCCCACTGCAACTCAATTTCACACCTATCAGTGCTTCAAAACACTTTAATATGCCAAAGTGAGCCATACTTTCAAAATCCATTTCAGAAATCAGTGGGAGCTGTTCTGATAAATTATTTCCTCTGGAACCAAATTTCTGTCCTATTTCACTGAATTTGTCAGCAATTACTCCACCAGCATGAGACAGCATTAGGCTACACGAGAGGTACTTGTGCTCAAAAACAATGACTTGCTAAAAGCAATTTCAGATAGTGAGAAGGATAATAAGAGATGTCAACACAGTAGGCTGATGACTACCCGGCACTTGGTTGAGATTTGTCTTTGCATGATTTCATCCTTAATCAGTACCATAGGTTATGACCAGTGATGTACTGCAAAAAAAAATTACTACCCCCACCCTGGGCGTGGCTAGCTCTGTGGGTGTGGCTAACTCTATGGCCCACTTGGCCAGCCATACCATGGCCTTGGGTAGGGAGATGGGTGTGGCCAGCCAAGTGGGCATGGCCAGCCAAGTGGGTGTGGCCTGGGGAAATTTCCGCTACCGTGCCCATGCACCTGTGGGCACCAGGAGCAGCGTATCACTGGTTATGACACACTTGATCTGGAATTAAGAATCTGACGTGATGGGGAGAGCTTGACATGCCACTTAAGGGAACACAGCAAATTCATCCCCACCACACCCCTCTTCCCGGCCTTACCATCTTGTTTTGAACAAACATCACTTAGCAATTTTGGCATATTACAGTGTGAATTCTCTCTTCAGTTCCCAAGGACCTGCTGCAGACTATACCCATTGCCGCCAAATTTTCACAAGTCAAGAAAACCATTCAAAAGCACCCCACCTCCCCTCTGTCACACCTCTTTTCTTAGCTTATTATTTAACTGAGGGGTGAAGCTGTTATGCTGTCGTGTGCAATAGAGTTGGCAAATAGATTGCTATTAACGCAGTGGCGGGCATCATCAGGTTCGCACCAGTTCGCCAGAACTGGTAGCAGAAATTCTGGCTGGCCCTGCCCATCCAAGTTTTGAAATAAAGTAGTCCTAATTCGGGTACAACACAGGGCTTTCCCCCTGGCTATGCCCACCATACCATGCCCACAGTGTGGTAGTAAAAAAAAAATTGGAGCCCACCACTGTATTAACGGTTTCTTTCAGCTCTGGAAAACTCCAAAAGAGGCTTTGTGCATGCGTGGAAACCCAAATATGTAATTCAAATGTGATTCACAAAGACCATGAAGAAGAAACTAGTATTCCTGTGATATCTTTCCCCTCAAGATACACTCCAAAGTAGGACTGACTCTTGTGTTTTCACGAGCAAACATACTACCCTGTTTGCTTCCAATTGAACCAAATTTCTAGGTTCTATTTAAAAGGCATTCAGAACTATCCAAAATGTAACTAGAAAGCATAGACACAGATACACACATCTTCATATTTATGTTTTTAATTTTTTCATCTACTCTTCTATAAATGAGACAATGAATAAGGCAACATTTTAAAATGCTAACAGAAAGAGATCAAATTCTTATCTTCATTCACAGTAAATTTATAAAGGTAATGAGATTGTATTATTTGGCTTCTGATGATTCAGGACATTTATTTATTTATTTATTTATGTACATTTATATCCCGCCCTCCTGGTGGGTACACCACTCAGGGTGGCTAACAACATGATAAAAATTACAATATAAAACAATTCAACAACAATAGCTAAAACAAGACCCAACAACCCAGCTAAAAAGGAGTCCATGCTGTCATGAGCCCATGACAAAGATGACATTATTTTATGTTATTAATCATATTGTTGTGTAGGTTATCATGTTGCAATGCTATGTAGTTAATTTCATCTCATTCTGAGTTAGTACACTTAGCTTAAGCGATGCCATTTTAGGAGAATATTCCGCCATTTTCTGGAAGTCTTAACTTGCCTGCCTACTGGCTGGATCTTTGATGTACAGACTTGCCTTGTCACTTTGACAAGCCAATTAGCCCTGCTTATCTATCTTTTCTCATCAGAAAAGGTATAAAAACAGAAGCCTAATTCAATTGAAAATCCAGCTCTCTCTACTTAGAGAGAAACGCATACTTCCACACATTCGGCATGCTTGCCTAACTATCGAGGAAGCCATCGAACCACATCTTTTATGGGGTGCCACAGAGTGCCATAGCTAGCTTAGGTAAAAGTACTGCTATGCTTTATTTCTTAACTTTTTATTTCTTTGATTTCTGTGTTATGTACATTTATCTTAAGTTTCTATAATAAACTCATTGAATTGGCTTTTTGAGTCAATCTGAGTTCTTCTTGTTCTCTCAGCCAAGCCAAGAGCAAAATATGGAGAGGGGAGGCTTTTGCATCACAAAAGGCCATTATTGCAGGGAGTTAACAACTTTCTCCTGTGAGGTTTGCAAGGGGAATTCCTCCAGCTTTCCGAGGGAGGATTCAGCCGTCTCACCTTTCCCAGCCAAGAAGCGGCGAGCCATCTTTGAAGAAGGTAACTGGCAAACCCCTATGCACCCACAACACTTTCAAGGCCAGTTAGTTCTCCCCAGAGTTTAGAGATAAGGGTGTTGTTCTGTGAGAATTGGCATTTACACTCCGAGGTCTTTGCAGCCTAATTAGACCTGCAACATTAATTTGTTGTTTGCCATTTTCTCCTGAACCGATGACCCAGACTATCAGGACCAGCCTTTCTCTGCCAAACTAAGCCTGCGCAGAGAGAGCACACCCTTGTTGTGTCCAAGTGTTACTCACTTCAAAGGAACACAGCGCGTGAACCGGATCCGCCAAAGGGGCGCCCTCTTCAAAGGAGGGGTACATATCAAAGCGGAGCTGGAGACCAAATGGGGTAATAAACTGGAGTGTCCGCTGGTATGTTTCCTTGTTGTTGTTGAAACGGAAAACCGCTGTATATAAGATACCATCTTTCCCCACATCCTCTCTCTTGTCTCCCGATCTGAATAAAGAGTCACTATGCTTAACCCACACGCTGCGTGCTAGTCTACTTCTTGCGAGAATTAAACATTGGCGATGAAGGTGGGATATGGCTGTTACTGCATCTTCAATCGGACCGTTTGACATTGCAAAGCCGGAGGCATGGCCCATGTACGAGATCCAGTTCGAGAACTTTGTAATCGCTGGGGAGATCGAGGATGAAGGGCGACAGAAGGCGTTGTTCCTGGCCCATTGTGGTTTGCCCACGATTGAGCTGGCCGGGCATCTGCTGCTGCCACAGGCACTGAGGGAAGCCCCATTGACCGACATCCTGGCGGTGCTCCGAGAACACTTCAAGCCAGTCGTTTCCATCTTCCCAGCCAGGGTTGCCTTTTACCGGCGAGATCAGAAGGAAGGGGAGACATGGAGAGTGATATGGAGTGGGATTTAATTAGTTACCCCCTGCCCACGTCTTCCCCAGAGCCCGAGGCGGGAGGGGAAGCTACCCCGAGCTCAGAGGCAGGAATGGAAGGGGGTGCCACTCTGAGCTCTCCCCCCACTTCCAAACCTGTTGGGGTGTCCGTTGAGCCTACCCTGGTGCCTGAGACGCACGGGCGGCCCAGACGAGTTTTTGGGCCACCCATCCGTTGGGGAAAGGTTGTTTCTCACTAAGGGGGGAGGGATGTTGTGTCCAAGTGTTACTCACTTCAAAGGAACACAGCGCGTGAACCGGATCCGCCAAAGGGGCGCCCTCTTCAAAGGAGGGGTACATATCAAAGCGGAGCTGGAGACCAAATGGGGTAATAAACTGGAGTGTCCGCTGGTATGTTTCCTTGTTGTTGTTGAAACGGAAAACCGCTGTATATAAGATACCATCTTTCCCCACATCCTCTCTCTTGTCTCCCGATCTGAATAAAGAGTCACTATGCTTAACCCACACGCTGCGTGCTAGTCTACTTCTTGCGAGAATCAAACAACCCTTAGGCCACGTAATCCAATAACGGGTGGCCCCTGTTCGTGTAGGTCCGGCAAAGCCATAGCATCCCAAGGCCTACCAGCGAACAGGCAAAGTTGTTTCCCCACACATGCTTCTTTAAATTGTTTATCCCTATTATTTCTTCTTTCCCGTTTCAACTTCAAACATGTCAATGTATGCATTAGAATTTTATATCAAATAACCATAATAGAAACTTTGCCCATTTCCCAATATTTTAGCTATCAAAATTCTTGCAGTGACAAGTAAATTAAGTACCACTACTTGAAGTGTTGGACAAACAAAAGGATGTAACAGATTTCAGTAAGAAAATTTGTGGTTCCAAATGTACATCATAAAGTATCATCACTTCTATTATATCCATTTTCTTCCAACACTCTTTTACATTCTCATTGTATGCGCAAAAATGTACCAGTTCTATTTCTCCAGTGCCAACATATTGCATTTGATCCTGGAAACATTTTGTTCAATTGGGTTGGCATCTGTAATTATTTTTAATTGAATTTCTCTTGATCTAACATCCAAAGATGAAATGGATAGATGGTATTGTGGACACAATGGACACAGAGCTTGGCGGGCTGAGGAGAATGGTGGAGGACAGAGGTGCCTGGAGGAAAATGGTCCATGGGGTCGCAAAGGGTAGGAATCGACTGTGCGACTGAACAACAAAAAAAAATGTTATGCTTCTATTCTAACATTAACTGGTATTCTACATCTCTCTCTTGTCTTTAAAAGTCATTATCTATAGCGTCTAACATCATCAAAGAATGGGAAATTGTAGCCCTTTCCTTTGCTTACGATTATATTCCATAGTTGTTGAAAAAAGGTGGATAAGCATTGAGATCTGTAGTATGTTCTGAACCTATTTCCATGTTTCAGAACTTCAGTGTTTACCCTGGATGAGTTGTGATTGGCATATCAGCCACAGCCTCCATTCCTTTCTTTCATTCCTCTAGTCCTGTCTTTGGCTTTCCTTTTATGGTTTGTGGGAAAACAGCTTTATTTTTCAAATACACACATTCCATGGCAACACATCTTGCTTGCTTCTTTTCCCATTCCCTTTTAACATTTTTAATATGCTGGGATGATTCAGCGCTATTTTAAAGGGAAATAAAAAATAAAAAGCAGAGGACAATCCATGAGAGAACACCCACACACACATTCTATGCAATAAATCTTTACACATATTTTGCTACTTTTAGCCAAAGTACCTTTTTGTCCTGAAGTAACATCTGACAGTGTATTATTAGCCAAACCTCCATTTTATGATCCCATCTCGTATTTCTAGGATTACAATGATTAAGGAACGCTTAATTATTGAATATCATATTTATACAAAATTTCAAACTTTGGCAGTGTTCCCCAGGTAAGGTGGTGAAGTCTCACTTGCAGGTGGTTCTGTGTTGTTCAGTAGTTCATTTTGGCATCTATGGGTCCCAAGGAATCAATTTTATCATTAGGAACCCATGGAGGTCATTGGATGAGAGGGGGAAATCCTTCATTACCAGAAATCACTGCAGATGGGATGACTTCACCAACACAATTTCAGCCAGTGAGTCAAACCTTTGGCCCATCTAGCCCTCTACTCTTTAACCTGATTAGCAGGCAGCCGCTCTCTCCACAGCTCCAGGCAAAAGTGCTTTCTAGTCTTATCTGGTGACGGCAGAGATTCAGCTTGGAACCTTCCAAATGCAAAGTATGTGTTCTTATATCTATGGTTCTTCCCCATACAGAAAGTGCATTTCGGGGGGACAGGGGAGTTTCTTCCCATTTACTAGCTGTATGTTTCCCATTAATGCTCCTATCTGACACATAATTTCTCTGAGATTAAGCCCCATTATTTCAATGGTTATAAATTACCTGTGACAAGGGACTTTGCCTTCTAGTAACTATTAGAGCCCTGTATAGTGGGGGGGGGGGGGTGTGATTAATTCTCCTGGGTTACCTTTAGTACTGCTTATGGTTGTTCCCCTTTCATAATAACATAAATCAACAAGAAATGAACATTGTAAAGCTTTAGGTCCGATTCTTTCCAGGTTTATGTAGAGAACTGGTAAACAGAAAACTAAACCACTCACTTTATTCTCAAGATTTCAAGGACATTTTCACATAGCACTTGAAAAATAAATAACTCCAAAAAATGTTCCACTTCTGTAGTTTGAGCCTGTCAGTTCTCATCTAGGAATTGGTTGGCATTACATCAAATATTTGCCTTTCATGAAATAACAGCTATATGTTCAAATATAATGTACTGTATTACCATTAAAAGATGGCAAGAAAAAAACAGCCATACTTATCGCTGGGGAAAATATGGGTAGGAAGAGGTCTTTTTTTCCATCCAAAAAACAACAGATAATTCATGTTACACGCACAGAAGTCTGTCTCCTGCTGATATAAATGTCAATCTACTACCATACTTGGATCCAGTTTGTTTAGTAATTACATTTAGCAGCAAAAAAAATTTTTTATCAGGCCCTAGGAAAGGGAATATGTGTGTATGTTTGTTTTAGCTTGGTGAATTATGTTCTGCTATCCCCAGATCAAGACTGGTATTTTTAATTTTACTGAGGTGAAATTCCTTCATTTTCTAAGAAAATAGTGTATTTTTTTTAAAAAAATCTTCTGTGTTGTGAGTTGTGTCAAGATGGATTGTTTCCAAAACATTATTCTGCTTTTTTAGGGAGGTCATCAAATAATGTTAAAGGCTCAGCATGCCATTCTGCTTGGATATTTGAATCTTATTATTTCATTCTACCAAATTTAATCATCAAATTTATTCATCTCATGAGACGGTAATTTTCTTGCAAGTGCAATTATATTTCACAGCAGGCCTGCTGATTAGGCAGACAGAGAAATAATTCATCAGGAAATTACAAAAAGAATTAATCATCAACAACTTATAGAGCAAAAATCATTATACGTGGCAGTTTTGCTAAATAATTTAACATCTTCATCTTCACCAAATCTTAATTGTGAGTATTCATATATTCAACAAATAAAAAGCACATAAGTCATAATTAAAGTTTACATTTCTAATTGTGCTGAAGTTATTGAGGATATCACCAAATATGTTTCATGAGTTGCAACATTAAAATCCTAAAAAAGAAAGAGAAAATCACATCATATAATTAGCATCAGTTTATCTTACTACTATTGGTACAGATTTAGCTGCTGTACATTAAGTCCGTCCATAAACTGACATAGACAAAAATCCTATTTTTTTCTGCATATAGTAGTGCAATCATGAAGTCACAGCAGCTAATTGAGGCTAATTAACAAGGTGCTAGTCAAATGTCTAGCATCTTATTAATTAAATACCACAGCTTCTGAGACTGCGCTATTACATTCAAAATGATTTTAGCAAAAGAAAGGTATTACTTTGTCTTGGGTTATCCTTGTGTAATCCTAAAGTACAGTGATACCTCATACAACGTCCAAACTTGGTTCCACATGTTTGGCAGGCGGAGGACAGGACCGGGCTGCCGCCTTCCACAGGCCTCTGCCCCCAATGGGTCCTCTGCCCACCCGCCCAAATGGAGCCTCCCTTCCGCCTGACACAATCCACGGGAGGACGGAGGGGCCGGGCTGTGATGGCTACTGACTGTAGTTGCTGGGGAGGCCGGCAGCAGCCAGAGTCAGGCTGAGACGGCACCTTGCGGCGGAGCTGAGAGAGCGGCCGCGACGACTGCAGACAAAAAGGTAAGGCATTTAGGGCAGGGGGCGGGCCCAGGTCTCTCCTTGGACCGGGTAGGGTAGCCCCGAGCAATGCCGGGTCCTCTGCTAGTCTTCTCTATACAGTGATACCTCATACAACGTCCAAACTTGGTTCCACAAGTTTGGACTTTATACGGATTTGGACTTTGTATGAGGCATGCAAAATCCTAGCCGCGATGCCTCATACAACGTCCAAATACTTGCTGCGATGCCTCGTACAACGTCGTTTCCATAGAGATACATTATACTGTAACAGCACAGGGCAAAGTCAAGGAAACAGACAGGAAACTGACAGAACTTGAAGAAATCATTGTCTAAAGGCTAAATATATTACGAAAACATGTCAAACAACCCTGATTGTCCAAGAAAGTTCGGTTTCACTTACCAGTGATAACTTTCGTTCTTCGAGTATATAGTTTGTGAATACACACTATTGGGTTATGCGCCTGCGCAGAACGCCGATCGGAGGCTTAAAAAGCTATTGGTCAAAAGTTTTGGCGGTAAGACCGCCCACCGTACCGCCCACCCTGAGGCGCCAGTGCGCCATTTTACCTCAGTTCCATACTTAAGCCAAGCACAGGATAAACCAATTGATCTCATCCGTGCAGCTCAAGAGGGGAGGCAGGGTGGGTAGTGTGTATTCACAAACTATATACTCGAAGAACGAAAGTTATCACTGGTAAGTGAAACCGAACTTTCTCCTTCGTATAGTTTGTGAATCCCCACTATTGGGAGATTAGCAAGGTCACACTCACTTAGTCGGTGGGCATTCGGATGAGATGATCCCACGATGAGTATGATGGTCAGGTAGAGTGAACTGTCAAGGGCGATGAGCCTGGAGCCCCCTGGTGAGGACGACACGGCCAAGTCTGGCGTCTGCAGTGGCTCTGGTGTCCACCCTGTAATGTTGGACAAATGTAAAAGGTCTGGACCAGGTGGCAGCCTTACATATGTCCTCAAGCGGTGTGCCCTCCAAAAAGGCAGTGGATGTGGCAACCGCCCTCGTAGAATGCGCCCTGACATGCGGCGGAGGTGGCAGTGAGGCCGACTCGTAAGCCAGGTAGATGGTAGACATGATCCATTTGGAGAACCTCTGGGCAGAGATGGGTTCACCCTTGGACTTTCCTCCATAAGCCACAAAGAGACGCTGTGACTTCCTGAACTCCCTCGTCCTGCTGGTGTAAAACAATAAAGCTCGTTTCACATCCAGCGTGTGCCAAGTCTTTTCTTGGGCGTTGGTGGGGTTCTGGAAGAAGGTTGGCAGTGAGATAGTCTGTGCCATATGAAACTGGGAGACTACCTTAGGAAGGAAGGTGATATCCGTGTGGAGCACCACGCGGTCATTGAAAACCTGAAGAAACGGTGTGTCTGCCCGCAGAGCAACCAGTTCACCAGCTCGTCGAGCAGACGTGATAGCCACCAGAAATGCCATCTTCCACATGAGGAGAGGAACATCCGCAGTAACCATAGGCTCAAAAGGAGTCCTGGTGAGCGCGTTGAGAACGGCAGACAAGGACCAGTGTGCCGTTGGAGTCCTGACCGGCGGGAAGGCGTTTCGCAGTCCCTTGAGGAAACGCTTTACCGTATGGTCGCGAAAGGCACCAGAAGCAGGCGAACCAGCCGGAGAGTGAGCCACCACCGCTGCGAGATGGACCCGGATGGAGGTAATACTAAGGCCAGACTCCGCCAAATGGAGGAGGTAGGCCATGATGTCCTGTAGTCCCACCTGTGGAGGGGACGTCTGCTGGGATGCCAGGAAAGCACAAAAGTGTCTGTATTTGGAAGCATAAGACTTCCTTGTGGAAGGGCGCCGTGCTAGCTCCAAGATCCTGGACAGTCTGGGGTTATCCTCCACGCGGTGAGGTGGAGGCTGGGTAGGTCCGAATGGTGGAGCTGGCTGTGCTCCATTTGGAGAAGCGTTGGTGATTCCGGCAGCGTGCGATACTGCGACGACATGCGTAACAGTAGCAGAAACCAGGGCTGGCGAGGCCATGCTGGAGCCACGAGAATTGCGTTGGTCCGGTGGTGGTACATCCTGGTGAGGACCTTCTGGACCAGAGGAAACGGAGGAAAGGCGTAGAGGTAGTCCTGATCCCACCGTTTCATGAAGGCATCGCCCTCGGAGTTCAGTCCGATGCCTACCCTGGAACAGTACCTGTGGCATTTCCTGTTGGACTCCGACGCAAAGAGGTAGATGTTCGGAGTCCCCCAGGCCCCGCAAAGGGACCGAAATACCTCGTCGTCCAGTTCCCATTCGTGGGTCGTCGAGGTGAGACGGCTGAGGTGGTCGGCCAAGACATTCAGCTTGCCCTGAATGTGCACTCCAATCGGAAAGATGTGTCTTTCCAGGCACCACTCCCAGAGTTGCACTGCAAGGTAAAGTAGGGTGGTGGACCACGTTACTCCCTGTTTGTTCAGGTATGCCACTGCCGTGGTATTGTCCGAGGCCACTTGAACCACATTGCCGGTGAGTAGGGCCTCGAAGGAACGTAGGACCTTCCAAACGGCCAACAGCTCCAAATAGTTGATATGGTGCACCATCTCGTGAGGTGACCAAACATTGTTGACCGTTAGAGTCCCGCAGGCAGCCCCCCAGCCGAGGTTGCTTGCGTCGGTCAACACCTGCAACAAAGGTTGTGGGGGGTAAAAACTGTTCCCCATGGCCACATTGGGTGGCATCGTCCACCACAACAACTGGTCCATCAGCTCTGGAGACGGAGTCAGCCGTTTGGACTGGCTCTCCCTGAGCGAGTCGAATTCGTGGAGGAGCCACGACTGCAGGGACCGGAACTTTAACTTGGCATGAGGAATTACCGCCGTCGTTGAGGCCATGAGGCCTAGAGGTCTCTGTGCCTTTTTCGCCCTGATGAACGGTTTGGTCCAGAAGTCGCTCACCCCTTGTGCAATGTCCAGCAAGCGTTTCTGGGGGGGCGAAGGCTCTGGTAACTAGCGAGTCAAGTACCGCTCCAATGTACTCGACGCGCTGAGAGGGAATCAACTTTGATTTGGCGAAGTTGATCCTGAGGCCAAGACTCTCCATGAGGTGAATCGTGAATTGTGTGTCCCAAATGGATGACGAGCTGGTGGGGGAGACAATCAGCCAGTCGTCGATGTACGGGAAGACCTGATCCCCCGCTGACGGAGGAAGGCAGCCACCGGAGCCATGCACTTGGTGAAAACCCTCGGTGCCGTGGCCAGACCGAACGGTAGACACCGGTACTGGTACACAGAATTGCCGATTCGGAAGCAGAGGAACTGCCTGTGGTCCTCGAGGATGCCGACATGGAAGTAAGCATCCTTGAGGTCTATGACTGTGAACCAGTCCCCTTTGTTGATGAGGGGGAGGACGGTCTGTAGGGTCACCATCCGGAACTTCCTGGTGTGGATGCACTTGTTCAGGCGGCGCAGGTCCAGAATTGGGCGAAGTCCTCCGTCCTTCTTCTGAACCACGAAGTACCTCGAGTAGAAGCCGTTGTCCCAATCGGACGGTGTTACCCGCTCGATGGCTCCCTTGGACAGAAGAGTTGATATTTCTTCCTCCAAATGGGGGGACGAGGTGGTGAAACAATGTCTTCCTACCCGAGGCACTCGTACGAACTCGATGGCGTAACCAGCGGACAAGATCTTCAAGACCCACTGGTCGTCCGTGATGCCTGACCACACCTGGAGGAAGTTCCGGAGGGGAAGGTATGGGAGGTGGAGCGAGAGAGACTTGGCCATCGCAGTTTCAAACCCGGGACTTGGATTTTGCGTCGGAACGCTTGCCCTGTCCGTAAGGTTGGTAGTGAGGCTTGTTTTGGCGCCGCTGTTTGTAGAACCCGGGCCTGGGCTGGTCAGTCGAGCCACCCTGTTGCTGTGGGTTCCCCCGATACCGGTGTGTAAAGGGTTGGAATCGTGGCTTGGCAGGCTGAGCCGGCGTGGTGAGCCCCAGGAACTTAGCCGTCGAATTTGTCTGTCGCAGTTCGTTCAGTACCTTATCAGTGTCCTGTCCGAACAGGCCTTGCCCATCAAACGGGAACTCCTCGATGAACTTTTTCATGGCATCATCGAGAGAGGTGCCCCTTGAGCCAGGCATGACGACGGAGTAAGATGGCAGAAGACATGTCCTTGGCCGCGTAATCGTTAATGTGCCTGGCCGTCCTCATCTGCTGCTCTGCCAGAAAGTCTCCTTCTGCCGCCAGCACGTCAAATCCTTTCTGTGCATCGGCAGGCAGTTTAGCAGCAAGGATCTGCACTTGCTCCCAGAGGTGGGACTGATAGAGGCCCATGGCAGCCAAGTAATTAGCGGCACGTAGGAAGAGGGAACCGGTGGCGTAAAACTTACGGCCCACCGCGTCCAGCTTCTTCCCTTCCGGAGTCGAAGGTACCGGAAAACCGCTGACGGCCGTTTTATGCTGGAAGGCCTTGACCACCAACGAGTTCGGCAAAGGGTGCGCCTGGAGGAACTCAACGTTTTCGTCCAAGACTCTATACATTCCGTCGAGCCTGGACGAAACGGAGTGTGACGACACCGGCTTCTTCGGCGGGTTGGGAGCTCACCGCATCAACGTCTGGACCACACTAAGACGATATGGGTGGGCCAGCGGAGCGAACGCTCGACCCTCGAGAGGTCGGCGGAGCCACAGCAGGACCAACATCCCTGGGGCTTGCGGTGGTCAGCACCGGAGCTGCAGAGGCCGCAGGCATGGAGGCCTTGAACTGTTGGGCAAACGATTTTGCCATAGCCTCGAACATCCCTTTAAAGAATTCCACCTGGGATGCATCCACCGCCGATGGTTGGGACGAAACGGTGGCCGGCGAAATGGTGGTTGGAATGATCGGAGAAGAAACGGTGGCCGGAATGGTGGTTGCCGGTTCGTCTATCGTCGGAGTCCTAGGCCTTGGGGAGACAGAAGCCTGCCTCGTGGGTGGACGGCCCCTCTCACGAGGAGGAGAAGAGAGTACCTGTAGTGGGCGAGCTGGAGCCCCAGCCCTGCGACCTTTTGCAGGAGATCCCGAAGAGGACCGTCCGCCCCATATCGAAGATCTGGGTGAAGGACATCTCGTGACCGAAAAGGGAGGCGAGGGCCCCGGAGAGACAGGAGGGCGAGGCGTAGGCGGGAGAGATCGCCTTTTCTCCGACCCATGTTTCTTCTTCTTCTCCCCATTTTTATCCTTCTTTTTCTTCTTTCTGATGGAGAGAGTGGAAGAAGGAGGAGGAAGCGGTAGAGGCCGAGAGGGCTGAGAGGCACCAGCGGAGGTGGAAGCAGCCGCGGCGGGAGCCAAAGCGAGCTCCATAAGGTGCGCTTTCAACCGGTTGCTCCGGTTCTGAACTGCAAGTCGAGTAAAGTTCTTACAGTGAGCGCAGGATTGGCTCTGGTGAGATTCTCCCAGGCAAAAAAGACAGAGGCTATGCCCGTCGGAGGCAGGGAACTTCTTGAGGCAAGCAGAACACTGCTTGAAGGCCGCAGCCATCAAAAAAGTCTTCCGACGGAAGGTTCGAGAAGGTGAGCACCCCGAAGGGCAGGCCAGCCACCACCCCCTTGAGGGGGGAAACGGTGACCGGAGCGAGTAGGTAACTGAGTCCACCAGAAGGAAGAAACAGCACCGGGGTGGCAATCCTGCCCAAAGGACAAGATCGCCGAAAAAATTGTTAAAGTTCGTCAAAGACTTTCCCTCAGAAAGGACGAAAAAATTGAGGAAGCTCTCAACGATCGTCCTGCTGCTAAGGCGGAAAGAAGAGAACTGAGGTAAAATGGCGCACTGGCGCCTCAGGGTGGGCGGTACGGTGGGCGGTCTTACCGCCAAAACTTTTGACCAATAGCTTTTTAAGCCTCCGATCGGCGTTCTGCGCAGGCGCATAACCCAATAGTGGGGATTCACAAACTATACAAAGGAGAACCTGAAGAATGCTGCAAAAATCCCAGGAATGCTTCTAAAAATTCTGATGAAAAAATTCAAAACAAGCCAAAATCCTGCTCAAAACCACTCCTAAACACTCTTCACCTCGTGCAAAACCCACAAGAGCAATGCACGCATGTGTCCTGCCTTTTATTCTGCCCAGGCACAATGCAACCTGGGAAAAACCCTAATGCCTTGTACAAAGTCGCAGCGACTTTGTATGAGGCATTACTGTAATCTACCACTCAGGGGTCAGACCTAATAAACTAAATGCAGTTTATTTCCAGGTAGATGTGCAGCTACCCAAACAACCAAGAGAATGCTATTTATGAGAAGATGTGTATAGGACCATCATGCACATCATTTGCAATATTTAAAAAATCAACTTTTATGGTTTATAAAATTTAGATTTAATAACTGTAATGTTTCCACAAGGTATCTTTATTGTGTACTAGCAGAGGTTGCCCGGCGTTGCCGGGCTGTTTTAAATTGTGTTGGAAGGTTAAATTGTGTTAACGTTTTTTAAAAATTGCTTAGTCTGTAATTTTAATTTTTAAAATGTTTATGTAAAAATTTTTTGGCTTGGCTGTTATTAACTGTGATCTGCTTTTTTTGGTTGTTTTTTTTTTTGAGGATTAATAAAAGAACAAAGTATGATATAATTTTTTCAATTTGTTTTATGTAAGCGAATAATGTTTTAGTTTTTTGAATTTTTTAAATTAGTTGTACCGTAGGTAATAATTTTAATAATGTAAAAGTAAATGATTTTTACATTCAATGTTTTTAAAATGTGTTTAGATGTTTTGGGTTTTAATTTGAGTTAAAACTCAGCACAGGATTTTTAAAAGTTTATATTGTATTTTATTGACATATGTTTGTGATTTGTGTTAAAGTGTGTTTTAGTGTAATTTTTTTATTTGTTTTTATTGGTGTGACCTTTTGTGTAAAATTTTGAATTTGTGTTATGTTTTTGATTTGTTTTTACTCTTGTGGCCTTTTGTTTGGGGCTGTTTTGTATTTTTGAATTGTTTTTACTATTGTGGCCAGCAGGTGGTGCTGGTAGGGGTTATCGTATTTTGACTGTTTTTTCTCTCCTGGCCTCTGCGTAGAGCTGCTTCTGGTAAGTAGTCTCTTTCTTTATTCATTTCTTTTCCGGTCCTCGTGGAGGTAGGACATATTTTGGTAAGTTTGCTTGTTTTCTTTCTTTTGTGTGTGTGTGGTGGGGGAGGCGGGGGGTTGGAATTTGTATTTTTGTCTGTTTGTTTTGTTTTTGATTGTGTTTTTGTTTACTTCGTATTATTTTTGGTGTTTTTGTTTGTTTTTGTGTATTTTCGGATATTTTTGACTGTGTTTTTAGTAATTTTTAGAAAATTATTTATTTATTTGGTGGTGGGGAGGGGGCGTGGTCGTTGGGGGTTAGGAAGGGTGGGCTAGGTGGTGGGGAGGGGGTATGGTCATTGGGGGTTAGGAAGGGTGGGCTAGGTGGTGGGGAGGGGGCGTTGTCGGTGGGGGCTAGGAAGGATGGGCTAAGTGGTGTGGAGGGGGCATGGTGGGTGGGGGTTAGGAAGGGTGGGCTAGGTGGTGGAGAGGGGGGCATGGTCAGTGGGGGTTAGGAAGGGTGGGCTAGGTGGTGGGGAGGGGGCGTTGTCGGTGGGGGCTAGGAAGGGTGGGCTAAGTGGTGTGGAGGGGCGTGGTGGGTGGGGGTTAGGAAGGGTGGGCTAGGTGGTGGGGAGGCATGGTTGGAGGGGGGTTAGGAAGAGTGGGCTAGGTGGTGGGGAGGGGCATGGTCGGTGGGGGTTAGGAAGGGTGGGATAGGTGGTGGGGAGGGGGCGTGGTCATTGGGGGTTAGGAAGGGTGGGCTAGGTGGTGGGGAGGAGGCATGGTTGGTGGGGGTTAGGAAGGATGGGCTAGGTGGTGGGGAGGGGTGTGGTCGGTGGGTGATAGGAAGGGTGGGCTAGATGGTGGGGAGGGGGGCTTTATTGTGTTATGGTGCTTTGATTGTGAGGAGTTGTGAAAGTAGATCGGGGTTTCCCCTTTAATATCAGTGGGGGGGGTTGCGAACCCCCTTTCTGCTGGCTCCCCTGGGGTTGGGAGGTTTGTGGGGTCAAAAGGGATATGCCCCCCAACCCTTCTGGACCCAGGAGACCAGGGAGAGGGGATCAATTTCCCCCCTCCTTAAAACAACTCCATTTTTAAAAAGGCTAAGGAGCCTATGCAAAGTTCCAACGGTTAACCCTCGATTTTATAGGTTAAGATATGTGACTGAATATGTTTAACACTTATAATAAAACATTCCTATATTATACCTTTATAACAGATGGTGACAAATTCAAATTAATACCTTTAATCATAATCGTTTGCATCAAAAAATTCATTCTCTGCAGCACTGTTACTCCTCCTGTGTTTGTTTGCATCTTGATGTTTCATATCTTCTTTCATACCATCTAAAAATTAGGTACATGTTTTTCAAATATTAGAGAAAAGTCTACACATTTGTATCTTTCCTCTTACCCAAACACATCTTGGAACTTTTTAAAAAGTCACATGATAGCTTTAATTTCTTAACTTCAGTATTCTTTTAACAATGGCAAGCTAGCAATAAAGAGCTAGTAATATGATTTAAAAAATACCCTTTTAGAAGTATGCAATTTTTTAAAATGCCCTGTCTCTAACACTAATGCAAGGGCCCTGGAAGTACCAATCAGGGAGTCCCACATGCTATTAGAGAGACTTCAGAGAACATCTCCAAGGACAAATACTGAATTTGTCAGAGAAGAAGAAAATTAGCATCCTCATTCAACCCTTCTGGAGTTTGTTTTTAATCTGAATATCCCATACAGCAGTAATGGCGAACCTTTTAGAGACCAAGTGCCCAAGCAGAGGCGACTCTGTGCTGGGGGAAGGGAGGAAGCAATCCCATTGGGCTGCAGGGCAGAGGGGCGATGTGACCTCTGTGCTGGGGGGAGGGAGGAAGCACTCACATTGGGCTGCTGGGTGGGGCAAACTGTGCTCAGGGGAGGGAGGAAACACTCCCATTGGGCTGTTGGGCAGAGGGATGGGGTGAGTTTTGTGCTGGGAGGAGGAAGCGCTCCCATTGGGACGCTGGGCAGAGTGAACTCTGTGTTGGGGAAACAGAGCGCGTACCCACAGAAAGGGCTGTGAGTGCCACCACTGGCACGCATGCCATAGGTTTGTCACCACTGCCATATAGTTCGTTTCTTAAAAGGAACTTGTGACTTCTTCCTGCTATCCTAACAAGGGCCTAGAACTGGATATGCAACATTCTGTGATTGTTCTCTATAACATACTGTACCCAAGGAGCAAGTATTCTTCTATTTATGTTGTTGTTATTGTTATTATTCAACTTGTATGCCACCCCACTCGCAATGTGACTCTGGGTGGCTAACAAAAAGAAAGTATCACAAATTACAGTTACAAAGTATCACATTAACACAATAAAAAACATTTCAAGAGCAATGCACATTTCAAAGCAATACACGGGGGCGGGCGGGGGGGAAGATACATTGCAAAAACTCAAGACTTTATATCTACTCCCCTCCAGGCTGAATGGCAGAGGGGAAAAGTCCGGCAGCAGTGGCATTGGCGGTGTTCTTCTGGCCGGCCGGCAGCACCACATAGCTGTTCCCATTTCCCTCAAGGCCAGGCCAGCCGAGGGAGGGATGAGTCCGGTGATGGCGTTGGCATCAGCGGTGTTCTTATGGCTGACCGGCCATGCCACTCAGCTGTTCTTCATTCCCACAAGGCCAGGCAAATATATTAACCTGTCTTCTTTTTTAAAGCCCCTGGTGTTTTGTAAACATACTTTTTTTGGAAGGGCAAGGGCACTGGATAATATATGACTGGTGTTGCATGTACTAAAATGTCCCCACAGCATCCTTTCTTTTCCTTGGCAATATCCTCCAACTATCATTCTGAAAGTATTTTGCAGCAGGTCTATTTGTTCCAAGGGGTGTAGTACCACATGAGTGTTGTAATATCTGAGTCTGAATATTTTTTTATTGAGATCATGCCTGACAACATGATAGCTGAAGGCAAGATGAGTTGGTAGTAGAAAAACTTAGGATCTGCTGACGTAAACCACTCTCAGCCTGCTGATGCTGGGAATTATTTGGGGAAAAAACCAGCCTTTGTCCTATCTCAGGACAGGAATGAATCAAACCTCTTATTTATAGAGTCATCTACAGAAAACCTTGCACCAAAGTCTGCCTTTCTTGTGGGCTTAATTCCCTATTGGAAAAACTGATGACAAGAGTCTGCTTCTGGATTATACTATTAGAGATCCACTTTTTGCTACCTCTTGTGTCTTCTGCCCAAAACCAAAGAAAAAGGGAAGCAATGAAACTGGGTGGTATCTGCTTTTGCTGGTTAAGATTCCCACTCTGAGTTAGATGTTACAGATCCTTCATATGAAGAAATGCTTATTTTTTAAGGCTTCTGTTGTTTAGCCAGATCATTTATTAAACAGATTTTGGCAGACCTCTAAAATATACATTACAGTAAAACCCCAACTTACAAATGCCTCGAGTTAGATAAAATTCGACTTACATAATGATTTTATGCTAAAACCATGTCCCGATTTACACGATTTCCTATGGGTTTACTTCGAGTTACATAAAAGATTTTTTTTTCCTATGGGTTTGCTTCAAGTTACATAAGATTCTTTTTCCTATGAGTTTGCTTTGAGTTGCGTAAAAAAATAATAATTTTTCCTATGAGTTTGTTTCGAGTTACAAAAAAATTTGATTTAAGCAAAAGCCTACGGCACGGAATTTTTTCGTAAGTAGGGGTTTTACTGTATTTTACAAGCCTATGGAGGAAATGAGCATATAAGAAATGTTTTATTTTGATAGTTACTATGTAACATAATTACAAAACTATATTTATTTTATCTTCAGCCCCTGAGGAAAGGCTTGCAGCTAACAGAGGTCTGAAACACGTTGTGTTTTATAAACTGACACATAGTTATCTGGCATTCTAAGATTTATTCTCCCTTTGTTTCTGGATTAAATTATCATGGCTGTCACTGTTTATAAAATTTACAGTATTTATATATCCCTCTAGATCTTGCCTTTCCTTTAAGGAGCTTGTCAACAGAGCAGACATTATCCTGTTTCAAAAGAAGATTGCTGTGAGGGTGACTTAGGCTAAGAATTAGTGGCTGGCCTAGGATCACCAACAGTGAGGCTGCTATTAGAAATGTTAGCCTTCCCTCACAATCTCCTCCTTCCTTGTAAAAACTTCTAGCACTTCTTATGTCATTTCATGATATTGGGGGCTTTCACCGCCCCACTTCCCATTCCCAATGTTTGGAGTGAGGGGGAAAAGCAATGAGATAATATAGCACAGGCTACTCTGCATTACATTTCACAACGCAACACAGAGTATTATTTTCAAGGGCAGCTCTATGGTGGGTGGGAAATTACTGCTGTTCAAAAATGTTGGCCTAGGCCTCTGTAGTGCAACACCGTGTTCACTATGCCAGACTAGTTCTCAACAGAATTGTGGAGTGGGAGTTTCAATATAGTTCTGCATGATTTCATTCATATCCCTGATCCACAAAAATCAGCAACTCTTCTGCCTGTGCAGTCTGTTATTTCACTTGCACCTTCCAGAGCATTCAACAAATGAAGCATAATCTTACAACTGACAACTCATAATAAAACACTAATTCATTCCCAGGTTATATCCAAACATTTTCCTGACCACTTCAGTGCTCCCCTACGAGAGAAAAATATGATTCCCCTGATTAAAGAAATTGATACATCACATATAAACAAGAAGCAAAAGGAAACTGACATACTCTTTCAACTTATGCTTACAAATTTAAAAAATTGCATTCTGATCCCTAACTAACTAACTAACTAACTAACTAACTAACTAACTAACTAACTAACTAACTAACTAACTAACTAACTAACTAACTAACTAACTAACTAACATAAGTAGTTAAATCTCTCACATTTCCGCGAGACTCACTTTGCAGTAAGCAAGCATATGACTGCAACCTTAGGACACATCTGCATAATACCTAGCTTTCAAGAGATATTAGAAGTTTTTTTAATTGCTGTGTGCCCTACAGATTGGATAGTCTAGAAAGGTAAATGAAAGAAATAACACCCATGATCCAATATATGGAAGTCTTGGAGCATGAGGAAAGAAGACATCTGCTCATCAGAAGGAATGGCACTGTATACCTAATCACATTCTTTGAAATGGCATAACTGTTATTGCTGAAGTTTTCAGCCTAAGGCAGACCTGAGATGTTCCTGCAATGGAAATTAAAACCACAAGTTCTAATGGGAAGGGTTAGGCAGTTCTAAGTCCTAATGCTACATCTACAATATAAACAAAACAATAATAGAGAGGGTATATCCTTTTAGCTCCTATAATTGTGTCTTTTCACTATGAAAAGTAATTGAAAACACAATGCATTTTTTCTCATTACATTCATGACACTCAGTTATCCACCTAAAGTTAATCAACCAAGAAATGAAAATTTTATGTGCGAAAAAGAGTAAATAGGTTGTTTTCATTATCTCACAAATTCTAACATAACAGAGAAAGTTTGGGAATTATAAAATCAACCTCAGCATCTTTTCCTAAGCCTATAGACCCAATGTTCTAATTTTGGACTACAATTCCAATAAAGCTTGCACACAGCACAACTACCTTCCCAAAAATAACTTTCCCCAGCTCTTCTTTAGTATGTTCTTCCCCATAATGATGTGTTCAGAGTACCATCTGTAATAAGTCAACAAATACTTGTGGCTTTCTCAAGTTGTTTCCAAACCCACAAACCATCTTCTAATTTCTAAAGGGACATGCCAGACTGAAAATCTTGAAGAAGTTTGGTCTTTGGCCTGGTCTGTTCACTTTGCAAGTTATTCTTGAAATGTTCACGCTAAAATCAGCACATGAGAAATATGTGGAACAATCCCCATTGTGCTTTAGGAAACATGAGGATAAGATGGAATCAACACAGAAACTGAGCATGGCATACTGGCTGCCAGGGGACTGCATTATGAATCATAAAAATATTTTAGCATTAGCAGAAAGGTAACAAGCATTAGCAAGAAGGTAACTCAAGTGACTCAAGTAACGCTGACTGGAAGGCGGCAGGTCAGCAGTTCGATACCCAAATACTGCAGGACTGAATGAGCTCCCGTCTTTGTCCCAGCTCCTGCCAACCTAGCAGTTCGAAAGCAAGAAATTGCAAGTAGATAAATAGGGACCACTTTGGTGTGAAAGTAAACAGCGTTCCGTGTGCTCCAGTGTCTAGTCATGCCTGTCACATGATCATGGAAACCTCTGCAGAAGCAGACAGCGTTGGCTCTTCAGCTATGAAACAGCGATGAGCACTGAACTAGAGTCGGATACGACTGGCTTTCGAGCAAGTGTGACCTTTACCTTTACCTAACAAAATATAGCTCTTTCTGAAAGGCAATTAGCTGTCACAAACCAGAAACCAGCACTTTTAAATCTGTTGTGTGATACATGTACACATGCTCAGCTAAGGACTAGAGGCTCCAATCCAGCTACCAAACATCAGTATGAGGCATCACAGCATGCGTCTACCAAAAGAGCATCAGAAGATCTCTGGACAAAGGAAAGCCAGGGATAAAGCTGTTACCACTCAGCGGCACCAAGAAGCAACCTGGCACAGGTATAGATATATGTTCATGGAATCATAGATAGTAGAATGATGCTGGTGAGAGGCCAGGTCATCTTCTCACGTCTAAAATGATTTAATGCAATTTAAACAGCTCATATCGCAAAGGCAGTTGAGCCAATGTATTCCTGTACTGCATAAACTATGGCTCTTTTTCCTCAATGTTGACTACTGTCTGCTTCCTTGTAAAGATTTCTGCATTCATCTTTTATCCCTACTTCCTTCAATTTAGACTCCTGACTTACAGTGGGTGTGTATGCAACACTTCTGCCCCCTCTAATATTCAAATGAAATAGCTATCCATTCCTAACAATCAGCAGTAACTTACACAGAAATACTATTTTGCTGCATTGGTTTACAACAGAGGTTCGAAAACCTATGGCTCGCAGGATGGCCCCAGCCCCCAACGGCATTCCATCTGGCCCATTGTGACGACCCCGGAAGTGGAAGCAGACATACTTATGACAGCAGTAAATGTGCCCGCAAAAATGCACCCACCGCTGTTTAAAGCAGTGTTTGTGGCAGGGGGAAACCACGTATCCGGCCCACTCAGTTGCATACCCATTAAGCGCCGCTCCGGAAAATATAAGAACTGCTCCGGCCTGGGTGCACATGCGCAGCAAAAACTCCTTTGGGCATATGCAGAACCCCTTTGCACATGCACAGAACACGTTTGCGCATGCACAGATGGGTTCTGCACGTGTGCGCGTGCACAGTAACCCCTTTCCCTGCCATTCTAAATACGGGACAGCGCTGGGAAAGGGGAGGAACGTGTGCCAAAATACGGGATTTCCTGGCCAATCCGGGATACCTGACAGGTATGCTCAGCTGTCTGAGGGGGAGTTGTCCAGCCTGTGGCGTGGTAAGATTGAGAACCCCTGGTTTACAATGTGCGTCTGCTACCACAGAGGTGGTAGGATGCTGCGCCCTGCTGCATGTCTGCCTATTTCCTTCTATCAATACCTACTGCACACACAATAAACTTTGTATTCAAGTACATCTTCAACAGAGGTTCTGCTTTGCATGTGATTACTTTTGGAAGCTAAGCAGCTGACAAAAAGAGAGAAGGCTGTTCTAATAGTAGTATCGCTGTTGCAGAATATCCTTCCTAGAAGTTGCCGTGTAATACTAACTCCATCAGCTTTTTGCCACCAGCTCATCAACTGATTTTAAAAACCCTAAAAATGTTTTTGCTATATTTTATTGCCGTTTTATTTCTTTTTTTATATTTGTTGTCTCTTTATTTTATTACTTTAATTTCTATTGTTTCCTTATTTTATTAAAGTTTTTTTCCTGGGTTGTTGTTTTTTTTTGTATTAAAATATTGTTTTAATGAATGAGTTTAATTTTGATTTTTGATTAACTTGACAATTTTAAGATAGAGCTCAGGATAAAAATATTTTAAATAAACAGATAATTGTTTTTGCATAACTGCTGGCCAGTGCAAAACTAAATAGAAAAGCAAGAACAAAAGTAGATTTTTCTGCAAACTTTTTTTCTTTTTTAGCTAAGCAAGTGGTAGTAGCTGGATAGGACTCTTCCCTTCCTTGTTTAAGCCTCACCCAGAGGCAGAACCATTATTTTTACAGTATCAGATGAAAAGCTACATTTTCACAGATGGATGTGCAAGGAGCACAAGAACAAAGCAACAGCAACAAAAGAGGAGAGAGATTTCAAAGGGCAAATTGAGTCTGAGCCTAATAATGCCTAAAGCTACTGGGCTTGGGAAATAGAACCAAACTTGCACTGTTTCTTTAGGGAGGGAAAAGAAGCTTGGATGGCAATTATGTCCTTTTTGACAGCAGGAGAAAGGCTTGTTTTGTTTTCCTTACCCACCATTTTCCCCGTTTTTGATCTCCTGATTCACCAAATCAGCTGACCTGCCTGCCTCTCAGCAGAATGCAGATACTGTATGCCAAACCAGGAGTTTCTCCTATTTCTTTCCCCTCAGGCTGTCAAACCGCTGGCTTGGACCAACAGTTTTGGAAATTGCAAAGCACAGGAAGTAGAGTTGTCAAGATCCTACTCTTCTTTAAGTGGCATCCTGAAAGTAGGTCTTGTCCCCGCCTCCACATCTAATAGGATGTTTCCATTTAACAGATGACCCTTTCAAGAATTGTCAATTACCTGTGTGGTTTGCCCGTGTTCATGAATTGGCCAAAACCTTTCCCGATGGGTTCACTCGCTACACACACGGCTGAGGACCACCATGGGCTTTGATGGAAGGGAAATTGGGGTGCGGGCTAGATTAATTGGAATAAATCATATTGCCTTGGCTGGAGGCTCTGAGAGAAGTAGGGCAAATGTCATAAGGTGATGAACCCAAGTTAATGCACAAATACCTTACCAGGGTAAAACTCACTGTTCCTCTTCTGGCGGAAGATAAGGTTGGGTTGGGCAAACTCGCTGAGTCAACAGCTAAGGAAGTCAGTTTCCTGGAGACCATAAGGGCTCCAAGATAAGGTGAAGAACAATGGTTTTCGCCCATCCTGTTGATCAGTTCCTCAGCAGAAGTCCAGGGTACTCAGTAACTCCCAAGAGCTGACGAATGTAACTTGGTCAGCAAGGTGCCACGTGTGCAAAAGCCTTCTATAGCGAGGTCACGTGTGCCTTAGGCATCTGGCATTCGAAGCAGGGTAATAAATGCACCACCCGACATAGATCGGGACTGGACTTTCACCACACATTTGTCTCACGTGCCTTCCCTTGCGGCCAGATCCTCCGTGGGCCATTGCAACATACTTGTCCACTTATGGTCTGCTCCTAATGCCAGGATGGACTCACCCATAGCTTTTATATTACATTTCTACCATTTGCTTTCAGTTGTGAGAATGTCAGTTGGAAGCATTCTCTTTTTACTTTGCTTTTCTTACACAGATGGTCTCCATCACATATGTATGTTAGAATTCTCACTAAGAAACGCACCAAGGGATAAGGTATCCAGAATTGAGGGAAACCTTCATTAAATCATGTGTTTAAATGCTAGGCATCTTGTGATTTCTCAGGAATTTGCAGTTTGTCCATGCCAGTTAATGAATACCAGCTTATACATTTCATTCTCTTTACAAATTGTCAAGCCTCCTAGTAGACAAAATGAGCTTTTAACAGCCATGAAAAAGTAATTCTCAAGAATGAATGAAATGTCTGATGTAAGGTTTATGTCGAAAAGGTCGGTAGACTTGAATGCATTATGAGAGAAGACGTCAGAACAAATAGCTGTTGAGCATTGTGGTTTTGCAGAAAAAAGTGAGACAAGTTTCAGGCTTAGAATCATAAGCAAGTTCCCCAAGAATTCCCCTTTACTTAAGTAGACCAGCCAAGGTGATGACTCATGCAATAGTAAAATGAAACAATGTTTACTTTAAAAGATTGTGCTAAAATGCTGACATGAAGGCATAGTATTGTTAGTGTTGAGAAGAAAAAATATTAAGTCTGATAAATAGTGGAGAAAAAAATATGGTTTTTCACTCTCTACTACAGGGATTCTCAACCTGTGGCCCACAGCACTATTTCATGTGCCCCCCCTGCACCGCCTCCACCACACCAGGAAGTGACATGTGGTGAAGGAAAGGAAAAATGGCCATCTGGCCACTGAAGCTGTCTGAAGGAGTGTGACCCGGCCCCCGGCTTAAAAAGATTGATAACTCCTACTCTACTACATGGCAGAGAAAGGGACTCCACAGATCATATACCTCACAAGATGGACGACCAGCAACTAGTCAGAGAAAACAAAATAAATTACCTGAGTGAAGAAAGTAAAGCACCTAAAAAGGTGGGAAGACAAGAGGCCTGTTGATTGATTTAGGTGTGTTGTATGTTTTTATATAAATTGTAGGCTGCCTTGAGTGGTACTTGCATCAAAAGGATGGGGTATAGATGTAAATCAATTAATCAATATAAACTAAATAGACAGTAAAACCTCACATAAAGAACGCCTTGCTTAGAGACTAACTCGCTTAAAGAGCAGAATTTTCTCTATATGGTTGCCTTGCTTAACAATTAAAACCAACCAAAAACTCGCTTAATAACTAAATCAGGGTTTGCAATCTCCCCCCCCCCTCCCTGCCAGAAGTCACAACTGGTCACTTAAAATGGTGTTTCGCTTAAAGAGCAAACTCGCTTAAAGAGCAACCCCATGGAACATGTTATGCTCTTTAAGCAAGGTACCACTGTATTTGATTGATAGAGCAAGCAAACAAGCAACTGTAATACAGATCAGCTCAGAAGTACATCAACTGCACTAAAATGGGACTTATTCCCTTCTAAGTAATGTATAGGATTTTGTAACTTGAAATTATTGCATAAAAGCAAGATGAAGATACTACAACTCTGCATGGTCCAGGGACTAAGACAGCTTCCCTCAGATAATGGGTGGTAAAAATCCTTTATATAAAAAATGCAAGGGAGTACAGTACAATCACCCCAATAATGGCCATTTTCAATCATTAAAGACTATCTCCTCCTGGTCTACAGCTTCCATGGCTTCAAGATTATGAAAGGGATTACACAGGAACCCTAGATGCTGCAAGATAGAAGTAGGGTTTTGTTTAGAATTTTCAAAATATCATACCTGCTGATGTCACTACAGGTGTAGTTACATTAACAGATTTTCTGCCAGTGCCTAAGGACAACTCAGATTCAGTACTGCATATGGTGAAGTTATTATGAAGTTCACTTGTAAAATTTCCAAAATATTTTTCTTTTATTTGCGAAAATGTCAAGAGCTGTAATTTGTGAGTAATGATCCATAAAGACAATCTGCATACCATGTGAAAAGCTATCTGAATAAAATATAACATATTAAAGTGTTCATGGTGATGATACCGTGTTTCCCCGAATATAAGACACTGCCTTATATTTTTAAAAACTCCAAAATTAGCACAAGGTCTTATTTCAGGGGATGTCTTATTTTTCCATGAAGAATACCAATCTCGAATGCGCTTCCCCACTCATAACCAAGAGACGCTTCCCTTGGTTGTGAGTGGGGAAGTGCGATCAAGACTGGCCTCACCTGTGAGGCGGCCGGCATGGCCCAAAAGAAGGCCTGCCGCGTCGGAGTCTCGATCCCGCTCTCACCAGCGGAAACTTCCCTTGGTTGTGAGCGGGGAGGCAATCGAGACTCCGATGCGGCAGGCTTTCTTATGGGCCACGCCGGCCACCTTACAGCCAGGAGGTAAGGAGGTCTTATTTTTGGATGGGGCCTTATATTTCAAAGGCAGGGGGGGGAATGGGGGGTGTCCTATTATGGGAGAAGGTCCTATATTCGGGGAAACAGGGTACACTTCCACACAACACAAAGGAGCCAGTGTAAAGCAGGTGAGAACACAAAGTAACTGAGCCAATGGAACAGGAAAGCCAGGGAGTCGAATGGGATGGCCCACTTCCCATTCCCAGAGGGCACTTATTACCAACCACCCGTGGTAGGAAAAGGTGAGATTGGAAATGCAGACTGCAGCTGTTCTATGTGAAGAAACCTACTCAACTGTTATCTTCTCATATTGTCACATTCTAAAGTGAATTTTCTATTTTGATTTTAATTGCACTTTAGAAAAATTTGTATTCTGAAAGGCAGAGCCTAAATAATCTAAATGAATCTTCCTCCCACTAGGTCAGGCAAAAGGAACTGCAGAATGAACTCACCAAAAGGTGCCTTCATTTTGGCAGTTTCACTTCTGGCCTAGACACGGTGGTGGTGGTGGTGGTGGTAGTAGTAGTTGTTGTGGGATCTGCGAGCACAATTGGTATACTGTCCCTGACAGAAGCCATAACTTGTGAGATCACTCTGAGCCATTGGCTCCCCGAGGGGACAGAAATTGGGGAGCGGATTAATAGCCATAGTTAATTCACCCATATCTGACATGACAAGCGGGCCGAGCGAGAGGAGATTGAATGTCTAACTAATCAGTTAGGAAATAGGTAATATCGCACCCGCGGATTACCCCAAGCCCTAAAGCCAACAGTGGCCATGTTTACTCTTGGGTAAGCTTGGAACAATGGAGTTCCCCTGTCAGTGTTTAATTTAGTTAATTAACTTCCCCGAGAGAGGTTCCCAATTAACCTGTGTAAACATGTCATGTGGGTCGCAGCTCTTTCTGACGCAGCCTTGAACATAATATATACTGATGATTTTCCCTCAATAAATCACTGGTCTTCGCTCAATCTTGTCTCGTGTCTCCTTCTTGACCAGTCTCCTCTGGGACCCAACAGCCACTCCGCGGCCCCAATCCAACAAGTAGTAGTGGTGGTGGTGGTAGGAGGAGGAGGAGGAGGAGGAGTAACAACATTGTGGTCCCATTCACATGTCAGGGATGCTGCTATTTCCCCTCTGTTTTCCTAACAGATGACAAGTCTCCTCAAGTCTCTTCAGCCAAAGCAGGTTGCAACAATTACTCTTCCCTTTAGGTGACACGAGATTAGAAACAGATGTCACAGACAGTCTTGATTAGGAGGAAAATCCTTAAACAAAGAAACCGGCTGAGTGTCACAGCAGAAGTTTTTCTCACCAGAAGTATGCAAATTAGCTTGCTTTGTTGGGCAAGTGGTCTTCAAGACTTCAACACTAGATTCCCTTTGCAGTCTGATTTCATAAACCCGAAAAGACAATCTCAATCGCCTCTCTGGAACACTGGCATACTTGTAGCAAATAATTATGAGCTATCCTGAATGTCTGTTTCTGCCCCTCCTCCAGTCATCAAGTCCTTTGCATGAATTCCAATGTTGGCAGTTGACCCAGAAAAAGACCTTTTAAGTAATCCTATTTGGATTACTTAAATTTCTGTTGCCTGATGTCACAGAAGAGTTGAGCTTCTTCTAAATATCATTCTAAAACAATAAAATTACTCCATCACTGTTCCATTTCCCTAGCTGTTGTAGATTACGAAAGAAAATTGAGTCCAGGTGAAGTAGTTAAGTATTACCAGTGTTTACAAATGAAGTAACTATACTTGGGTCAAATTATGTAGTCAATTACCATGACCAAAGTCACTAAAACTTGACCTACAATGACATGCATAGAGGCCAGTTACAGGATCCAGATTACTTTGTAGATTCTGGCTTTCACATTAATGTCGAGTGCTGCACTGTTGACTCTGAATAAATGTTTCAAAATCTTCAATAGCTAGGGAAATGCAACACTGATGGAATCTTTTCCACTTCAAAATGACACAGAGCAGACACGACTTCATTTAAATAATAAAAAGACATAAACATTCAAATAAAAGTTGAGTATGAAGATATGTGGCTGAGAAGATATTTTGGAGGCATGTTGATTTAACAGCTGTTGTTATATATAATCAAGCTGATTTGACAGTTGTTGTTATTTCATGCCATCAAGTTGATTCGGGCTTATGGTGACCCTATGGATGAGCAACTTCAAGGTCATGACTTCCTTTAAGGAGTTGATCCACTTCATAATCTTCCTCTTTTCCCATTGTCTTCAACTTTTCCCAGCATTACCGTCTTTTCCATTGTGTCTTTGCCTTCTCATGATGCCAAAAGTATGACAGCCCCAGTTTCATCATTTTTTTTTAATTTAACAGGCAAGGCAGGGGAAGTGTAGGCATATAATTTATTTCAAGAGTAATGATGCAATCCTATGCATATTGACCAAAATAGGTTATACAGGGGAGGCGGCCACTTGCACTATATCCAACAATCATTTATTTAATATTGCTTCATTTTATGGTACAATGTATTGCAAAATGTTTCCTTCCCACCAATTTCAATGAATGCAGGGTGAAAAATGAGAGGTAGCTCTGCCACGTCAACAATTCTGCAAGCATCACAACAGAGTACTGTATAGCATTTTGTATAATACACCACCTCATTAAAGCCCACCACCAACAGTATGCATAAGTTTTGGAGACAAATCCATTGTATACTGAGGTGTGCAACTCATAGAAAATGTCTATGATGATGCCTCCAAAAGTTATGCAATTAGCATTATGCCAACATAATTGCACAAGAGGATTTTAGCCAAAACTGTATCTAACATGGGGTATTATATCTCTCTGTCTCTATGGTATGACATTTAGAACTCCCAAGAGAAAACTGTAGTGAGGGGCATAAAAGCAGCCTGGACTGTTCCTTCTTCACAGCAGAATATTCTAGCTCTGTAAGCTCTAAAACAGCACACCCCTAACAAGAACATGTGGCTCTTAATGGATCATGCAAGTTTATTACTGGCTGCCTGAAACCTACTTCCACTGAAAAAGTATATCATTTGTTGCCATTGCCCTTCCAGAGGTAAATCAGGAGATACTAGCAAATAAGGAACAAAATAAAGTAATAGAGCACCAAATGCATCCACTTTATGGACATTAACACCCTAGCCCAGTGAAGTCGAACCTTGGCACTCCAGGTATTCTTGAACTTAAATTCCCAGAAGCCCTGATCAGAAGGAGTGCTGACCTGGGCTTCTAGTAATTGAAGTCCAAGAACATCTGGAGTTGCAAGGTTTGTCATCACGGCCTTAGTCAATGGCTAAAATAGAGAAAAGGTTTTCTGCAAGCTCCTCAAACTCTAAAAGGGTTACATTAAAACTAAGGTCAGGTTAAAACTAAGGTTAAGTTAAAACTAAGGAGAAACAACACCTTGCCGAATGAATGAATGCTGTCTCCCACCAGAACAAGATTCTGGCTAAACCATTGTTTAAACCTTTGGTTTTTGGACTTCAATTCCCAGAAGCCTAAGTCAATTCCTCAAAGCACTGCTCAGCCAATTTACTGACTTAGGCTTCTGGGAATTGAAGTCCTGCTGTGAGGCATGTGTCTCACGTTGGGAACCACTGGGCTAAACCATCTGGAAGTCAATTAAACTGCATAATTGTACAATGCTCTGATATGAACAAAGAATGAATGTTTTATGATAGGTCATCCCAAGATAAACATGGGCTCAATTTGCAAAACTGATAGAAAAAAGCATATACGCCCAAGGAAATCCTACTATGGGAGGGCAAGCAGACTCTCCTATTCAGTGGGCTGTCAGACCAGAGGTTTCTGTGTTCAGTACATATTTCTGGCTGCCCTCGCCTTTTATCCTGGCCTCTTCTCCTGGTAGCGTGGGAGAAGAGTGTTTTTCCCCCCTTCCCTTGTTTGGAGAGGGCAGTGCATTCAATCTGCCCAAAGAGTTAGAGTGCTTGTTGTCTAGGCTCTCCTTTCTTCCTTTGGTATATTAAAAAGAGATTGTGATTAGTATGAAGGGATACAAACTTTGGTCTGCAAATGTTGTGTATTGAGGCATATTTGTAAGTAGCGCGGGGAGCACTCTTGCCAGAGGAAAATGGCGGTTTCTCGCCATTCTAACTAGAAGCCCAAAGTGGTGCGAAACCCCTGCAAAAGGGCACACTTGTTAGGCTAAACCAAGTCCTGTGATTGGTTTCAGTTTTGGATCCTGTTCTCCATTGGTTAACTACATATATTCCCTGTTATGATTGGTTAGTTACGTTTGTCCGGCGGGTCGCTACCTTGTATCCAGGAGCCACCGCCGGGGAGACACTATATAAGCCCCATGGGTAAGCAAGAATGGGGCCAGGCCGGATCTACATTTCTTACCCCATACAAGTAGCCGGGTAGCGCTAAGCCTGGGTCCCTCCATTATGCTACACTTCTATGGTAGCTAGTTTATTGCCCATTGCCGGGTAAGAGTCCACTGGGACTGACTCCGCTAGGATTGTATAGCCATCTCGGGATCCGAAACACCTTGTAAGCTCATCTCTAATTGACTGTTAAATAAAGCCTGTTGCTGTTTGTTCATCGTTGTCCTGGACTGGTGTTTATAAGGGCCGGTTCTAACAGCAAATTTGCTTGTTGAAGGTTAATGGTATGGAGATGTCATGGCACTGACTGCTATGTTTGGTGGCATAGTGGCATCATACCCTGTCCTTTGTTAATCCCTGTGTACAGAAAGCACATGGCAGTCATTTCCGATACAGTCTCTTATAGGCATCACTAGCAGTATTTCTAGCAGTACTGTGGACCTACTATTTTCACACTAATTTTGTGTGACAAGTTTTCTCCTGTCCTCTAGGCCACAGACACATAGGGTATGATAGCCACTCTCCAGTACTGCACTGGTGTATCACTCCACTGCCCCCATATAATTAAATTCCAGATTTGCTCTCCCCATAATCTCCTGGCAAATTTAAGTAAATTTCAATACAAATTTACTTATATGACAGGATTTCTATACAGTACTTTACAGATGGTGAACAGGCAATCTGGAAGCCCCATACATACTGTCTTGAGTTTCATGGTGGAAGAAAGACAAGATGTAAATAAACACACAATACATTTTTACCCGGGAAATTAATTACCATATTTGCTGGTGTATAAGACCCACTTTTCCCCTTAAAATACACTGGAAAAATGGAGTGCATCTTGTACTGTACATAGTGACCTATATTAGGCTATTTTGGTAATAACAGGGTGCGTCTTATGCTCCGATGCTTCTTATATGCAGGCAAATACAGTATATATGCATTTTACGCAAGTGTTGGAAATCTGAACAAGAATATGGATGGGGTTCAAGTATAATGTATTTGTTGTTGTCACACCCATAAAACTTTACATCACATAAACAATTAAGATAAAAATTTGTTTGCTTGTTTATTAGATTTCTATACCACCCATCTGGGATATTTTTCCATGCTGGGCGGTTTAAAATAGTTGAAGCCAGAAATATACAGAAATATAAGGAAACTTATTGAAAACTTAATTCAACTTGACATGTCACCATCAATCCCTGATCTACCTGTAGCCTAAAGCTGCCACTTAGATGTTGTACATGTTGGATCAGCACATTATGCAGTTGCTTTTAATACATATTAAAAACAACATTTTAGACAGAATACTGAAGTTGATTTCCGAAGAATCATAGCTTTCATTGGTAATTATATTCAAAACAATAAAGATATAACTAGATTAGATTCAAACAACTGCTTCTAAGAATGGGAGGCCCTTCCCCTTATATAAGTCTCATATTTCGATCGGTTTTTTCCCCTTACTTACCAAAACAGCTCCAGAGAAGAGCTCAGGAGTGGTAAAACAGGTTGCCAAGAAAGGGGAAATGCTTTGGATCCAGCCCAAAGACTGCTAACTGACCCCAACTCCTCACAATGCTTTAGTGCAACAACCACAAGTGCCAAGAAAATCACACTCCTTCTACAAGTTTAAAAACCAGCTGAAGATGATAGTTGACTATGAAGGCTGGAAACTAAAAGTCTGCTGATTAATAACCATGGGAAGTTTGCTTTCAAGCACCCTGACTCAGCACCTAAATATGCTAAGGAACACCAGTCTGAACAATTGGAGCTTCTTTTTTGGGAGGGGACACAACATAGGGCAGTGATGCCGAACCTTTTAGAGACCGAGTGCTGGATGAGGGAGGAAGCACTCCCATTGGACTGCTGGGCAGAGGGACGGGGTGAATTATGTGCTGGGGGAGGGAGGAAGCCATCCCACTGGCCTTCTGGGCAGAGGGGTGGGGCAAACTCTGTGCTGGGTTGACTGTACAGGTGCCCACAGAGAGGGCTTTGAGTGCCACCTCTGGCACGTGTGCCATAGGTTCGCCACCACTGACATAGAGCAATGTCATAAAACCTAACTTTCAAAACCATACCAAAAATGTTTTATTATTTAATTTCATTTCATTTCACTTTATTTTTGTATACCGCTTAATTCAACCAAAGGTGACTCTAAGCGGTTTACATCATGAAAAGTGCAAGAAACAATAATATAATATACAAAATCAAAAGCATCAAAGATCACACAATAAGCAAAATACAGTAAACAAAATAAATACATAATGATTTACAAAGGCAAAAGTACAACAAATACAGTAAATACAGTTCCGATAAAAATACACTGGCATATGAGGGTATAACAGTCAACCTGACTTCGGCAAAAACATACAAATCAATTCACCCCAGCCCCCAAAAGCCCCAGAGACTTAAGTCAATTAACCTGCTTCCACTATAAGCCCAAGGTCCTGGCCAGCAGCGTGGCGGGAGGGCCGGAGTGCGGAGGCAGCGGCATATAGCATATATACGCATATAACAATACAAAGTGTGACTGCAAAAAATATGCATTACTAGCAAGGGTTGCCCAGCGTTGCCGGGCTTTTCCCCCCGTGTTTTTTAATTAAAAATGAGCCAAATTTTTTTTTTTTTTTTGCAATAGTGTTACATTGTGTTGGAAGGTTAAATTGTTTTTTTTTTTTAAAAATTGCTTAGTCTGTAATTTTAATTTTTTAAATGTTTATTTATGTTAAATTTGTTTGGCTTGGCTGTTATTAACTGTGATCTGCTTTTTGGTTTTTTTTGAGGATTAATAAAAGAAGAAAGTATGATATAATAACTCAGCACAGGATTTTTTAAAGTTTCTATTGTATTTTATTGACATATATTTGTGATTTGTGTGAAAGTGTGTTTAGTGTAATTTTTTTTACTTGTTTTTTTTTGGTGTGACCTTTTGTGTCAAATTGTGAATTTGTGTTTTGTTTGGGGCTGTTGTGTGTTTTTGAATTGTTTTTACTATTGTGGCTAGCAGGTGGTGCTGGTAGGGGTTATTGTATTTTGACTTTTGTTTCTCTCCTGGCCTCTGGGTGGAGCTTCTTCTGGTAAGTAGGGTCTTTCTGTATTCATTTCTTTTCCAGTCCTGGTGGAGGTAGCACGTGTTTTGGTAAGTTTGCTTGTTTTCTTTCTTTTGTGTGTGTGTGTGGGCGGGGGGGGAGGGGGGTTGGAGTTTGTATTTTTTGTCTGTTTGTTTTGTTTTTGATTGTGTCTTTGTTTACTTCGTATTGTTTTTGGTGTTTTTGTTTTTGTGTATTTTTGGCTGTGTTTGAGTGTTTTTAGTAATTTTAAAAAAATTATTTGTTTGGTGGTGGGGAAGGTACGTGGTCATTGGGGGTTTGGAAGGGTGGGCTAGGTGGTGGTGAGGGGGGCATGGTCGTTGGGGGTTAGGAAGGGTGGGCTAGGTGGTGGTGAGGGGGGCATGGTCGTTGGGGGTTAGGAAGGGTGGGCTAGGTGGTGGGGAGGGGGGCATGGTCGTTGGGGGTTAGGAAGGGTGGGCTAGGTGGTGGGGAGGGGGGCATGGTCGTTGGGGGTTAGGAAGGGTGGGCTAGGTGGTAGGGAGGGGGGCTTTATTGTTTTATGGTGCTTTGTTTGTGTGGAGTTGTGAAAGTAGATCGGGTTTCCCCTTTAATATCAGTGGGTGGGGCTTGCGACCCCCCTCTCCGCTTGTTCCCCTGGGGTTGGGAGGTTTGTGGGGACAAAAGAGGTATGTCCCCCCAACTCTTCTGGACCCAGTAGACCAGGCACAGTGGATCGATTCCCTCCCCCCCTCCTTAAAACAACTCCGTTTTTAAAGAGTAGAAAAGACGGAGTTTTTTTAAGGAGGGGGGTGGGAATCGATCCCCTCTCCCTGGTGTCCTGAGTCCAGAAGGGTTTGGGAAACATTCCCATTTTGTTCCCACAAACCTCCCAACCCTAGGGTAGGAGCGGAAAGGGGGATCGCAAGCCCCACCCACTGATATTAAAGGGGAAACTCCAGTCGGGTCCTTCAGGCGCCGTGGGTGAGGGATAGAAAGCCGGCTGGTGTGTGTTTGGCTGTGACGCGGTGAGTTGTTTTTCTTTTTAATTTTTCGGGCGCCGTTTTCCTCAGCGTTCTGTGTGCTCATGGCGCGCAGGACGCTGGGGCTTGTAGTAATGGGTTGGTGCTTTCTGTTTGTGCTGCGTTTTTTTAAAATGGTTTTATTTTGATTGGCTGTGGCGCGTTTCCGAATGCTGCCCCGTGCGGGAGCCTCTCAGCCTGATTGGCTCTGGCGCGGCGCGGCACAAGGAATGTTGGGAAGTGAAGTTGTTTCCCTTTCTTCGCGTTTGTGGGGCTGTTGCCCCACTGCCCGTTTTTTCAACCCTTCGTTGACCTGCGTACCCAGATCGGCCGTGTGCACGAAGGGTGAGTGCAGGCAAGTAGGGCGAGGCATAGCAACCTATAGCCAGTTCCAACGGTTAACCCTTGGATTTATAGGTTAAGATGCATTCACATCTACCAAGAATCCATGGTTCTTTGTGGCATCATGCTGATCAATGCACTCACAGACAAGTATTATCTGCTTCCTATGGTAGGCATGGGGAGTGTTTGGCCCTCCAAATATTTCTAGACTACAAGTCCCATCTGTCCTAACCAACATAGCCCACTCCTGGGGTTACTAAGAGTTGTAAGAACTGCAATACAATCACATCTGAAGTATTATTAACTCATTGCCCACTCCTGCTATGTCTCAGTTCTGAAACTGCCCTTAGGCAGATGGAGTTTTAAAAATCACATCCTTCATGGAAAATTAAGTGGGAGTAGACACAGTGAAACTGGATTTAGGACCAACAAATAAAAGTTTTTTCTTTTGTTTTACGAACTATGTAGATAAATACATAGAACTTGTTACTAAAAAATTTTTTTTATAATGATCACTATTACAAACTACTCAAATGATAGCCAAAAGCATAAATTCTATAAGAAGAAATTTATAAAGTTCAATCTAACAGATGCTGAAGATTAACCATCAGGGAATAGCACTACTTCCTGATTGTGAAGTTATCCTCAGCATTTATCTCGGTACTAGCATTATTGCCCAGGCTTCACCCCGGGGAGGGGGGGCCTGGCGGAGGTCGACGGTACCTGGCCTGGAGGTAGACGGTACCTGGGTTGTGTGGGGAGTCTAGCCAGGCACAGGATCGTCGGAGTGGCTGTGGAGGTGGCCGCTGCGCCCTAGCACAGGGCTCCCAGCAGCCATGCACGCCAGGGCACAGTGGCCGCCTCTGGCAGCCTTGCCTCTCCGGCCAGGTATTCCAGACGGGCGGCGGCCATTCCTGTGCCGGGTGCTCGGCGTTTGCCCTGCCTCTCCCTCTCTCGGCCTGGCCTCCATGATTGGCTGCTCTGCCCCGCAGTGGCCCCTGGGAGTTGCAGTAACTGCTGGGGGTGGTAGTTTTGTGGGATTTTGTTTGTCTGTGGGGCTGGCGCCCCACCCGTGGCCTTTGGACCTCTGTCTTTGACCTCCTCCACCCGGAAGGTAGGTCTGGGCAAAGTTTCAGGGGGGAGGGTGGCGGGGGGAACGCATTGAAGACTATCAAACGTACTTCTTGGCTTTATTTTTATATAGATACAATGTTAGTGGAATAAATGATGCCAGAATTTGATCTGACCAAGCACCCTCATTCTGATATGCTTTAAAAAAAAACCTTCGGTAAGCTTAACTTGGAGATAGAACTGAATAATTGCACAGTATCTGTGCTGTTATTGTATATATATATTTTTGACCAAGCACGCTCATTCTGATATGCTTAAAAAAACTTCGGTAAGCCTAACTTGGAGATAGAACTGAATAATTGCACAGTATCTGTGCTGTTATTGTATTTTTTTTCTTGAAAAGATATTTATGTTGCTGAAATACAAAAGAAAACATACCTTTCGTCTTTGGTTTATTGAAAAGGAATCCAAACATTTTTTTGAAAATCTCTTTCCTCTCCTGCAACAGAAATCACCATGAATTAGTCTTCCAAAATAATTCAGTTCATATGGAGATGATCACTATAAATATTTTTAAAAATACATGATTTGGATCTAACAATAGCAAGAAGGGTGGACTGACAAAGGCTGGTCATTCTTTCTGAGCCTTTCTGCTCAGACAGAAAATGTGGATCTCAATTCTTTTACCTGCTGGGCAAGTCTGGAAAAATTACCAAGTGAAAAGAAAAACTAAATCCATGCTAACACTCTGAAATTCTGGATGACACTTGTTTGCTTTATGATTGGAGATTATGGCAGATCTTGTTCACATATTCGGAAGATTTCACCCCAAAGGCTGAATTACTTGATTGTAAGCACATCCTGGCTGCAACAGACCCACTGTCCTGCTGAAAATGCTGTAGAACACACCAGCCAAACTAGGTCTAAAGGTAAAAGTCTCCCTTGCTCAAAAGCCAGTTGTATTTGACTCTAGGATGCAGTGCTCATCTCCATTTACAGCCCGTGGTCATGTGGCAGGCATGACTAGACGCTGGAGTACATGGAACACTTACCTTTCCCACTGAAGTGGAACCTACTTATCTACTTGCAATTTCTTGTTTTCAAACTGCTAGATTGGCAAGAGCTAGGAGAGGCGATGGGAGCTCACTCTATCACGCGCAGCATTCAAGTCTCAAACTGCTGACCCGTAGACCATCCGGTCATCAAACTCAGCATCTTAACTATTAAGCAGTGATGCACTGCAAAAAAATTTGCTGCCTACTCTGTGGGCTCGCCAAATCTGTGGGCGTGGCCAAACAGCCTGCATTATGGACTATGGAGGTGGGCGTGGCCAACCAAGTGGGTGTGGCCTGGGGGAATTTCCGCTACCGGTTCTGCAGAACCTGACAGAACCTGCTGCAGTGCATCACTGCTACTAAGCTATGGCAGCCCAAAGCACAGTGCAATTCTCGGATGACTTTTAGGGAGGAAAGCAAGCCTATGATGAATTCTGTACTGAAATTTTGTTCCAAGTTCCTCATAAGCAAGGCAAGCATTTATACATGATGATGGAGGATGTGAACAGGAAGAATAGCAATCTCTGATAATGAGCCAAATGATTGTGTCCTCTCTATGCACTGGGATCTGGGGAACTGTGGCCTCCAGATATTTATCAACTGCCAGTCGCATAACCTTTTGCCACTGACTAATGCAAGCTAGGATTGCTCAGATTCATAGGCCACAAACATCTGGACAACACCAGCTCCACTCTTGCTATACACTACATCATCATGAGCATCAGTGGTATGCTGGAAGAACACATTCTTTATTTGGGGATGGGCAAATAGGAAACCACATAGCGTGAGAATGCAAGTACTACGGGGTTGAAGAATCAGGTCAAAATGTATCCCTAAAATTTGGGTGGGTTAGCAATCATTCAGAAGGTTTTTAAGCCTAACTTATTACATGGGATAAAATGTGACAGGCTGTGCAATCTAACCATTTAAATCGTTATGACATTTCAGTCTATTTCATACATGTCAGCATAATAATTGCTATAATAAATCTGTGTTCATAATCTATTAAATAAAATGCACCTGCATCTTAAAGGTTATAAGATTTATAATACTGCTGAATTTATCGTGGCATTCTCTGTTTTAAGATGACAAATAATGCATGTTTATTATGTAATAGTCTGTCTCTGTTCTTCAAAGCCCAGCAGACTGATACAAAGTGAAAGGTGGCGTTGAAGAACGAGAGGGCTGTGATTGATTGAAAACAGCAACTCACTTTAAAGATATAATTTACGATTGTGTAATGCATCCCAAAATCCAGAAGACTAAGGCAGGCTATAACCTTTCTTCAAAGAGATTCAATTATGGTTCTCCTTTCTATGAGCCAGTAGAATTAAAATTTAAGGTATACCATATAGGAGTTCCCAAACCTTTCATCACAAGGTTCCCCTTTTCATTTTTGAGAAACCTCCTCGTGCCTCCTAACCTCTCCTCTACCATCATCCAAATCTCTTTTAAAAACAACAAAAACAATGACAAAAACAAAACCAATCTGTAAGTTAAAACAGACAGAAAAACTTACTTTACATGAAAAATAAGCACAGTAAAACCTCGCATAACAAGCACCTCATTGAGTGACTAAATCGCTTAATGAGCAGAATTTTGTCCAAATGGTCATCCTCGTAGAATGACCAAAAACTCGCTTAAAGATTAAATCAGTGTTTGCACCACCACCCCTGCCAGAAGTCACGATCGGTCAATTACCGTAGCAACAGCGGCGGAGGCACTTTTTCCAAGTGTTTTGGACAGCCTCCACCACATCCCAAGGCAGTGGGAGGCTTGTCTGACCATGATCCCTTTGTTGTTAAAATTTTCTGTTGCTTCCCTGTCTTGTCTGACCAGCTAACTCTCGGCACTTTGAGAGCTTGCGCTTCAGCGCCAGGCAACAAGTTGGTGATGCAAGCACCATGCACCAACAGAGCTCTCAAAGCTCATTGGACAAAGCAGAGAAGCAGCAGGAAATTTTAAAAACAAAGCAATCGTGGTCGGACAAGACTCCCACCGCCTTGGGACTTTGTAGAGGCGGTCCAAAATGCTTGGAAAAGGTACCGTCACCGCCGCCCTGTTGAAGTGTGTCTTATGTTGAGTTGTGTCTTTAAAGAGCACTTAACTAATGAGTTTTGAACAGGTACCCTATAAAAGACACTTTTTTACTTTATTTTTGATGTGTGATGTTTTAAAAGTTGAAGTTCGATGTTTGAAATGTTATTGTTTGATTTAACATGTCCCTGCACACTATTTATGCCATTAAAGTTTTTTGGGGACATTTTTCTGAGGTCCAGAACGGAATTTTGGTTTTCAATGCATTCCTGTGGGGAAATGTGTTCCGCTTAAAGACAATGATGCACTCCAAAAAATTACTACCACCTCTGTGAGCGTGGCCAAAACTGTGGGCAGGGCCAAATCTGTGGGCATGGACAACTCAATGGGGTATGGAGGTGGGCGTGGCTGACCAGGTGGGCATGGCCTAGGGAATTTCCGCTAACGGTTCTCCCGAACAGGACAGGACCTGCTTCAGTGCATCACTGCTTAAAGAGCAACTCACTTAAAGAGCAATCCCATGGAATGCATTATGCTCTTTAAGCGAGGTACCGCTGCACAAGAAATTAGTTTTTTCTGGATAAATCCTAAATGCTAGTAACAGTAGCTATCACAGAATTATATTTAAGCTGATCAAAGTAAATATTTTCTTTATGAAGAGCTCACTATTATGAACCCCTCTTGGAACATCTTCATGGATTCTTCAGTTTGGAAGCCAACACTATATATCACCCTAAGTACAGGACTGGTTCCAGGTAGTCAAATAGCATTTGATAATGAGCAACGTATTTCACACTCATATTATCCTTTCATCATGTAGAAATATGTAGACTGTCTGGTTGGATATCCCACTACGGTAATGGAGTAGACCATACAGCCAGCGACTCAACGGCAAGTGTTGGATGGCGGTAAATAACCTGACTCCCTAAAGGGGCCAACAGCTACAGGTGGAAGAGCCCATTTAGGTGGGCTGATGGTCCCCCTCAGTGGAGGAAATGCCACTGGAAACCATCATATTGGTCCCAACAGCAAAATGAGTGGAGGAAGAACCACTTCACTATTCTGATTCCCAACGGTCACGAAGACGGAAGAGGCTGTAGCAGTCCATTCAATTCAATTCAATTCAATTCAAATTTTAATTTGTACCCCGCCCTACTCAGCTTGTAGGCCAACTCAGGGCGGCTTCCAACATAATTAAGAATACAACAAAACAAAATATAATAAACATACAAAATGTCAATAAAAATAAATATACATTCGGAACAAAAATGCAATGAACACAATTCCTATAAAAACAGCATATAAACTGAGTATCAGCAAACCCTGAAACACAGTAACAAAAATAAAGCAATCAGGCAAAGATGCATCATAAATACAATAATCAGAGCATGGATACATAAGTCATGCATCGAACAACAATACAATAATAATACAATACATTAATGAAATCAGAAAAGAAAACATCAGTCTAAAAAAAAATTAAGTTATAACATAGCAAAATTAATTACACAATCCTTCGGCCACCAATATCCCCAAAACAGAACCCCATGTCTTGCACGTCCCTGACGGAGCCAAAGAAGAGGACGACCTGGCCTTTAAGGCCAGGAAATGGACCGGCAACTCTGGTGGTACAACTTTGGTGGAAAAGTCCAGCCGCGGCAATACTGGTCAGCTGCGTTCCCACCACCCCCGCCGGACAGGGCGGGGGAGGGAGCCAAAGGTGGAATCACGGTCCTTTATACCCCCCGCCCGGCGGGCCAAGGGGAGAGGCTCAGCTGGGCTCCTCTTCCCTCCCCTGACTGTCTGAGCCAGAGGAGGGGGCCAAAGATGGTACGGGTGTCTCTAGTGCGCTGGCGGTGGCTTTTTCAAGCCTCGCTGCAGAGACGAGGCTCAGCTGGGCTCCTCTTCCCTCCCCTGACTGTCCGGGCCAGAGGAGGGGGCCAAAGATGGTGTGGGCGTCTCTGGTGCGCTGGCGGTGGCTTTTTCAAGCCTCGCTGCAGAGATGAGGCTCAGCTGGGCTCCTCTTCCCTCCCCTGACTGTCCGGGCCAGAGGAGGGGGCCAAAGATGGTGTGGGCGTCTCTGGTGCGCTGGCGGTGGCTTTTTCAAGCCTCGCTGCAGAGACGAGGCTCAGCTGGGCTCCTCTTCCCTCCCCTGACTGTCCGGGCCAGAGGAGGGGGCCAAAGATGGTGTGGGCGTCTCTGGTGCGCTGGCGGTGGCTTTTTCAAGCCTCGCTGCAGAGATGAGGCTCAGCTGGGCTCCTCTTCCCTCCCCTGACTGTCCGGGCCAGAGGAGGGGGCCAAAGATGGTGTGGGCGTCTCTAGTGCGCTGGCGGTGGCTTTTTCAAGCCTCACTGCAGAGACGAGGCTCAGCTGGGCTCCTCTTCCCTCCCCTGACTGTCCGGGCCAGAGGAGGGGGCCAAAGATGGTGTGGGCGTCTCTGGTGCGCTGGCGGTGGCTTTTTCAAGCCTCGCTGCAGAGATGAGGCTCAGCTGGGCTCCTCTTCCCTCCCCTGACTGTCCGGGCCAGAGGAGGGGGCCAAAGATGGTGTGGGCGTCTCTGGTGCGCTGGCGGTGACTTTTTCAAGCCTCGCTGCAGAGACGAGGCTCAGCTGGGCTCCTCTTCCCTCCCCTGACTGTCCGGGCCAGAGGAGGGGGCCAATGTCAAATCCGGCATGTCTTATTTCATACATGCTGCAAGAGATGGCTCCGTGATCATAGTGTGTGGGTCACTTCATGACAAGCTGGGATCCACCTTAAACAAATTCATGCCAATGGCATTTTTCCTGTTTGTAAATGATCTTCTGCAGGAAAATGTATACTCAGACATGAGTAGCAGCCAATGATGATGATGTAGAAATCTATACCTATAAAATGGTGCGTTACCTGTTGGAATGTGACAAAGGATGTTTAGCCAGGTCCCACTAGCCCCGTCCGAGCCTCCGTGCACTCGCCCGAACGGGGTTCGCAGGTAACTGTCGGGTTGAAATTTGCGCCAGTGGGGCCGAAACCCCCCCGGATGCAAACAAAAAAAGGGAACTTCAATTCCCAACGTTACTTGCACCGCGCCGCACCAGAGCCAATCAGGCTGAGCGGCACGGGCAAAAAGAACATGCGGAAACGCACCGCGGCCAATCAAAAATAAGCCGCAGGAAACAAACTGCTGCACTAACTAAAATCGTGCATGCCAAACTACAAGCTCCAGCGTCCTGCGCGCCATGAGCGCGCAGAACGCTGAGGCAGCTGGTGCGTGAAAAATAAAAGTAAAAAAAAACCACCGCCGCTGCCCTTCCTTTCCACAGGCCAGCCATCGAGCATGGCCCGCGGAAAAGGAAGACCTCCCCCGCCCTGCCTTTCATTTCCACGGGCCAGGCATAGAGCCTGGCCCACAAAACAAAGACACACACACCCCCCCCGCCCCTGCCTTTCCTTTCCACAGGCCAGGCATCGAGCCTGGCCTGTGGGGAAAAAAGACCCCCCCCCCTAAAAAAGTAAACACAAAAACATCCAAAAACACAATCCAAAAACAGTCAAAAATACTCAAAACCAAAAATAAAAAATACAAAAAGGAAACACAAAAACATCCAATAACAAACAAGAAAAAACACACAGGCCCCCCCAACCCAAAACAACCCCCCCCCAAAAAACCAGAGAGCTTACCATGAGACGTCTTCACTCCATGACGACCGGAACTAAACTGAGAAAAGAAAGAGAATACTTACCGGAAGAAGAAGCGACACCCAGAGGACAGTAGAGAAAAATTGTAGAGTACAAGAGAAGCTCACCAGCCCCACCCAGAGGCCACAAGAGTAAAAACATCCAAAAATATTCAAAATAATAAGATTAATTCCCAAATTACTGAAATAAATTATCAAATCATTCAAAAATATTCACACTAATCACAAAAAATTTAAAAAAATAAGTTTTCACTCAAAAAACAAAAAAAATCTAAACACAGTATAGAAACATTGATTAAAAACATATTCTTACACATTTTAAAAATAATTATCCAAGGTACAACTATTTTTAAAAAATCACATAGTAACACATTATTTGGTTAAATACAATAATTATAAAAAATTATATCATCCTTTCCTCTTTTTAAAAACCAAAAAAGAAAACCAAAAAATAAAAAATCACAGTTTATAACAGCCCGTGCGTAAAAATAAAAATTTAAAAAACCACAATTAAAAACTAACCTCATTTGCATAAAAATAAAACAAAACCCTTCCAAAACCATTTTAAAGAGCCCGGCACTGAGGAAGCCGGTGCGCAAAAAATAAAAATAAACAACATACTGGGAGCGCAAGTCTGCTGCAGGAAGACGCAGCGCCTCAAAGCCACAAAATCACACAACCTTTCAACACCATTTAAAACAGCCCGGCACCATTTGTTCAAGAAAAAAAAACCTTTACTATCCAACACAATTTAAAACAGCCCGGCACCATTTGTTCAAGAAAAAAAAACCTTTACTATCCAACACAATTTAAAACTGCCCGGCATTGCCGGGCAAAATCTGCTAATGTCATATAAAATTTTGATCGTTTTCTTTAACTGCTAAGGGTGTGTCTTCAGAAAACATCATAGGGTCTTATCCTACATAGAGGTGGCTGAAAAGGGGGATTTAGACTTACCTGAGACTCTTTGCTGCTGGTGAGGTGCATCACCATTACTGCAAGCTGCGGTAAAAGCCAAGAACAACATGGTGGTAGCCATGCAGATTCAGCAACAAGTGTGTGTGTGGGGGGGGGGGGAATCAGCGAGGGACTGCTGCTGAAACCAATACATTTGTGGCCTATTTTCCTCCCAAGAGTGCTGTATGCATTCTTTACAGGTACGTTTAGTCATACCAGGGGTCCCGCTCAGCAATAGGCCAGAAGCCTGACTATATAGGCTTGCAGTCCTCTACATGCTTACCTGGGGGATCCTCCCCATTATGCTGAGATTACTTCTGTATAGCTATAGGCAGCACTGGTCTGTACTCTCCACTAATTGCAGAACTGGAGACAGACCTCAAGCTTTAGTGGAAATTCTCTCGCACATATTCCTGCTTGGAAGAAGTTGATGTGCAATACCTCCAGTTTAATCAATACCTATCGATCTTCAGAGGAAGTTCAAAAATAACTGTACCCACAGAACAGTATTAAGATAATATGCAGATATAGTTGCCTAAAGACACTTTTCAGGCAATACAAAAAGGTGAGAGAAGTCAATTAAAAAATAAATATAGATTGGATTTCACCCACCCACCCACCCACCCACCCTCTCGTTACAAATTTTCAGTAGGGGAAAAAGGAGCTCGTCAAATAATATCCACTGTGTTGACAGTTTTAGCAATATTAAATATTAATCAAGGAGAACTTCTCTGCTAGTGGTAGATTGCTAAAGTAAACAACAGCAATACATTATTCCTATAGATTTTTACAAGCATGCTAATCTCACAGCTTGTTTCATTTAACAGTACTGTAGTTGATGTGCCTTAACTGTTGCCAGAGGAAATCTCTCGCATGTTTCGAAATATTCTTTACCAATCTGAAAAGTTTGCTCTCCACCAGACCTTATCAGACCTTTCTTGATAAGACTTCAATAAACTGACTTTTGTCAGAAGCCCTGTGTCTTGCATTTACTATAGGATAACTATTTGTAAGTAACACTGTTCATAGGCTGCTAATGCCCTTCTTCTCATCTGTGTTTACATCTGGTAAAAATCACTACGCACTAACAGACGTAACTAAAACCTTTTTCCAAGTTGCTCCATTATTAAGCAGAAATATCATAGCCATTTTGGATAAAAGGTTACATTTAAAGAAATGTAGGCAAAGTAGTTGACTCTAGCCAGAGTAACAATGGGACTATTGTTACCTAATATTTTGAAATTCACCCGTTAGTTTGTTATTTTCTTTTATTTTTAAATAAAGTTCTTTGAACCTTTCAGTTTTCTCTGAATTAGTCAATCAGGTACCTGTTTGTACTAAACATTACGTGTTCCATGTTCCCCAAAGCATAGACCTTTGCCCTTAAGCGGTGGCAGATGATGCCTGCATCACCTAACACCCAATTGCTGGCCATATTTTAGTCTAACAACAATGAAGATTTCCTTTGTACCTCCACCCCACCCCCCTTCACTGACCATTGGGTCGCTATATAATGCATGTATCATATAGCAAATGTTTCATACAACAACAAGTACCGTGGAACAGATTAAAATCGTTGTATGAGGTACCACTGTACTTATCTTTTGATCTGTGTACTCATCCTCTTTGAATGGTCATGAGCTTCCCTTTCGTCTTCCTAATCTGTAACATTCATCTGTAATAATCTGCAGTAGTTTGTTTGCTTGGCCTTGCTGCCACATGAATCATTATAAAAACCGAACTCTGAAGTCAGTACTTCACCTGATTCCTGGCTTTTTCCCATCTGCCTAGTCTTTGGTCCAATTCAGGTCCTTTACCTTTTTGATATGGCGCCTTTCCGGGGGGGAGGTCTATATTGCTATTGTTTTCTTATTTCCTTTTTTTGTTTGTTTTCTAAGTAAATTTCTCTAATTTGTATCAAACAATTTGTCTGTGGCTCATTTTCAAAGCTTCTGCCTGTGAAACGGTTCTTTAAATATTAAAACAAAATAACTTCCCACTCCTTGGCTTGGATGCTTGTAGCTCTGAAGCATAGAGTCTGAAATTTAGGTAACACTACAGTAAAACCCCGACTTACAAAATGCCCCGAGTTACATAAAATTCGACTTACATAATGATTTTGTGCTAAAACCATGTCCCAATTTACACAATTTCCTATGGGTTTGCTTCAAGTTACATAAAGATTCTTTTCCCTATGGGTTTGCTGTGAGTTACGTAAAAATTCATTTCCCGATGGGTTTGCTTCGATTTACATAAAAATTTCATTTTCCCTTTGGGTTTGCTTTGAGTTACGTAAAAATTTTTTTTCCTATGGGTTTGTTTTCTGTTACATAAAAAACCGATTTGAGCAAAAGCCTGCAGAACAGACTTTTTTTCCGTAAGTAGGGTTTTTACTGTATTATGATTCCCAATCAGAAATGCCCTCCTAAAGGTTATTGCGTTGCCAATGGTGGTTTCACCAGGGAAGCAAATGGGAACATTTTTATTCACACTGTTATTTCAACTTGGTTTTAGAATGTGGTATGGTTTTAACCAAATATTCCATCCCTTTTATTTTCATTTCCACATATTTATGGACTATTATAATTTCCACTATATTCTGTATGTTTCTACATAGCTTTTTGTAATTGTGGTTAATGGGAGGTATATCAAAGGAAACTGCATGAATGGTGTATTGTTATGTTAATCCATCAATCAATCAATAGTTGCAAATGATAAAGTAAGTCTAACTCTTCTGCTCATTAATGATGTTCCACTCTGGAATATGTCTTTAATTCTTTATTTTAAAAATCTAGTGATGGTGAAGCTGAAGGGTTCTTTTATGTATAAAAATCTCACACACAGCAGACCAATATGACATTTTATTAGAATTTAAAGAACCAATTAGGAAAAAAGTTGTGAATATTAAAAACATTTGGTCCACGATATTTAGGTCTCGTTGATTTCAGTAAGAAATTTAAATATAGCTAGAGCTGAAACCATGAGACACAAAACAGATTAATTTGACTGGACTGGAACAAAATATGTTTTAAGTACAGTAATACAGTTTCAGCTGGTTCCCCCCCCCCCTCTTGTTGGTAATTACATTGCCATTTACTATTACTTCCTGAAACTCAGGGGGAACAGGGGTGGGAGAGACAAGAACCTAAATCCTTGGTCTTTCTCAATGAAACTCCACTTATGGGATGTTCATCGTTGACAGTGATTTTCATCAATTCCTCCATCTCATAAGCATCTGAAAATCTGCTCTAAAGGCCTGGAGCCCTAAATAACAATGTGGGAAGAAGAGCGGGGGACTGGAACAGAAATCTCTTAAACCTCCCTCCCCCCTTCTGTCAGCAGATCCTCTTCTGCTGATGCTTCTTCTAAGTAAAGATCAAGGTCGCCCCTGCTCAAAAGTCATTCGTGTCTGACTCTAGAAGTCAGTGCACATCTCTATTTACAGCCAAAGAGCCAGCACTGCCTGTATTTGCAGACGTTTCTGTGGTCATGTAGCAGGCATGACTAGATGCCGTAGCATATGGAACACTGTTACCTTTCCCACTGAAGTGGTACCTATTCATCTACTTGCAATTTCTTGCTTTCTAACTGCTAGGTTGGCAGGAGCTGGGAAAGACGACAGCAGCTCACTACGCTGTGTAGAACTCGAATCTCAAACTGCTGATATGCCAGCCTTCTGGTCGTCAAGCTCAGGGTCTTAACCACTAAGACACCATGGGCCTAATGATGGTTCTTCTTAAGTGCATATAGATGAATGAAATACTGCAGCAGACCAGACTGTGCTTCGCTTTTGGTCATTTCCCTCCTCCCCATCCCCCCTGCCAGTGTGAACTCAATCCGGATAATTCAAATCTCTACACAGAGATGAGAGATAATTTCTACACAGGTTTCTACTATTTCTCTGCAGATGAAAACCAACAGAAATGTTCTTGTTCTTCCAAACTAACAACCTAAATGAGTAAATCACTGATAGGGAAACATTAATTTCTTCTACTCATTATTCCATTGTTTTTTCATAGTTTTTAAATACTGAAATATCTACGTTTTACACGAACCAGTGGTTGCTTGAGTTGCTCTTCTTCTTTTTCCTCCTCTTCCTCTTCTTCTTCCTCCTCCCCCACTTTACTTTCTTTTCTTCCTTCTCTTTCACCTTGCATTTCATCTTTGTTATCTTCTTTTTCAGGCTGCATTTAAATAAAAACAAGAACTGATTTTTTATCCAGTGGTGGGATTCAATTTTTTTTTACTACCTACTGTGGGTGTGGTATGGTGGGCGTGGCCAGGGGAAAGCCCTGCATTGCACCTGAATTAGGACTACTTTATTTCAAAACTTGGATGGGTGGGGCCAGCCAGAATTTCTGCTACCGGTTCTGGCAAACTGGTGCGAACCTGCTGATGCCAACCACTGCTTTTATCTCTTCTGTTATCTAAAATAATGACTAAGGGCTTGTCTACCCATAGCAATTGGAACAGGCTGGATCAGACAATAGGGTTGCTAGACTAGGATGGGCCAAGATCCAATATGCTATTTGGTGCAATCCACACATCCATATAGCAAACATAGCACAAGCAACCCTATTCAATTCTGCTCCTTCTGCTGTCCAGTATGCAATATTGTGAAGTGGCTTAAGAAAAGAGGCCTTGTAGGTCTGGTCAAGAATCTAGCCGCAGACAAATCCACCGCAGAGGAAGTCTCTAATTTGCCAATACAGTATTTAAAGTGGCTCTCTTCTTAAGCCCACTTCGTGATATGCCAAGCTGGCAGCATCAGGCAATCTGACAGCCGCAAGATTTGCTTTGGTACATTTCTAGTGGTTACATAAAGCTCCTCAAAGATTGTGGTATTTTTGAACCATCAATCGGGCACATCCCAGCCAACAGCAACCTTTGTGTTGCTGGCAGATCTTTCTCACACTGGGTCAGGTGAAAGAAACTGCAGAATGGACTCACCAACAGGTGCCTTCATTTTGGCAGTTTCACGTCTGGCCTAGCCATGGAAAATGAAGTGATTACACATATTGGGGATTTAAAATCAAAACTGAGTCATCTACCACACACACATAAAGAAGAAGCCTCTGACAGGGACCCAGAAAGGTGTGGGTAGGAAAAGGACCCAGAAAGGTGTGGGTACACTAGGACAGTTTGTGTGATCAATGGGAAAAGAAGTAAACCACCTGGTTCCCCACCACCACCAAGTGGGCCAAACATCAGGCTAAATGCCTATCTGATCCATAACTGTCAAGTTGCGACGATGAAAATAAAGAGGTTTACGGGCACCAGCACACGTATGCGCAGTAACCCCTTCACGCATGCTCAGTAACCCTTTCATGCATGCACGCATGTGCAGAAACTTTGCGCATGCGCAGAAACCCCTTTGCGCATTCGTGCATCCTCAGTAACCCCTTTCCTGGCCGTTCCAATTATGGGATGGTGGCGGGAAAGAGGGTGCCTGGCCCGTGCTTCCCTCCCCCTCCCCCTAACCCCCACCTCACGTACCCTTCTTTGTTGTTTGTTTGTTTTTCCCCCAGCGCGGCCTTCTTCGTTGGGAGGCACACCGGCGTCTTTGTCCCTACGGGCGTCGAGGGCACATCTCCCACAGGGACAAAATACAGGACGGTGCGCCTCCCTCCACAGAAGGCCGCACTGGGGGAAAAGACCCAGGCAGCAAAGAAGGGTACGTGAGGTGGGGGTTAGGGGCTGGGGGGCTGGGGCAAGGTGGTGGGGTGGGTGGGCGGCGTGGGTACCGGGCCCATGCCTCCCCCCCTTCCTTGCCCCACTTACCTTTTGCCAGTTGGACTTTTTTCCCTCAGCGTATTTTTTTTAAGTCGGCGCCGCGCTTTCCCAGCCTCCTCTGCGCTCGCGTCCCTCAGCCTGATTGGCTGAGGGGTTGCACAGCGCAGAGGACTCTTTAAGTCATAGGTTTTTTTGGTCGCGTTCGTGGGGCAGTTGCCCCACTGGCGACTTCCGGAACCTTGTGACAATGGCCGGGCAGGGTTAAGGTAAGTGCAGGCGGCTCAGTTCGGGATGGTTGGGACGGGTGCGAGAGCCTTTGTGACATTTCAATGGTTAACGTCCCTCCTTATAGATAAAGATCAAGAATCTAACACATCTGAAATGCAGCAGTCTGAGGATTTCTGTTTTCAAGATTCATTTGTAAATTTCAAACCAGATTTAGGATCAAGACCATATTAAGCATCAAACATTATTTTCCAACACTATAACAAAGCGTTCTATGTGCTGCGGTGTCTAGTCATGCCTGCCACAGGACCACAGAAACGTCTGCAGCAGCAGACAGTGCTGGCTCTTCGGTTTTGAAAGAGATGAGCATTGCACCCTAGAGTTGGATACGACTGGCTTTCGGGCAAGGGAAACCTTTACCTTTACCTTTATAACAAAGAAAACTAACCTCTTTCAAACTCCCAACATTTGAATAAATGTCTTCTTCATGGACATCTTCAGCTGGAGCCTTGGGGATATAAATTTCAATTAAGATTTCCAACAAGCGCCATAAGTAAAATATTCTTAATGTTTATTTAAAAAAGTCAAGGATCACTTTACATTTTTCCTCCCCCCCAAAAAAATAATAATAATCAAACTTCAGTTATACCTAGCAGAAAACTTGTTTGATTTCACAGAGCTTGTCTCACATGACAGAATTGCTCTAACCATGGATTTGTTTTCAAGATTCATTTGTAAATTTCAAACCAGATTTAGGATCAAGACTATATTAAGCATCAAACATTATTTTCCAACACTATAACAAAGCGTTCTGTGTGCTGCGGTGTCTAGTCATGCCTGCCACAGGACCATGGAAACGTCTGCAGCAGCAGACAGTGATGGCTCTTCGGTTTTGAAAGAGATGAGCATTGCACCCTAGAGTTGGATACGACTGGCTTTCGGACAAGGGAAACCTTTACCTTTATAACAAAGAAAACTAACCTCTTTCAAACTCCCAACATTTGAATAAATGTCTTCTTCATGGACATCTTCAGTTGGAGCCTTGGGGATATAAATTTCAATTAAGATTTCCAACAACCGCCATAAGTAAAATATTCTTAATGTTTATTAAAAAAGTCAAGAATCACTTTACATTTTTCCTCCCCTCCCAAAGAAATAATAATCAAACTTCAGTTATACCTAGCAGAAAACTTGTTTGATTTCACAGAGCTTGTTTCACATAATAGAATTGCTCTAACCATGGTAACTGCAACCTGTCTCAGGGATTCAAGGACATCCTTGTTAAGCAAGAAACAACTGAGGTTGTAAACTCAGAATTCTTCACTTAGGAGTGTAGCAGGAACCTATGTGTCAGAACACTTCCTTATCCAAAAAGGTATTCTGCACATCAGAAAGCTCAGCTGCTAAAGGGATTTCACTTTATCTCTGTGGTTGCAGAGTATAGCAAAGCTGGTTGGGCTAAGAAATGCCAAACAGGAAAGATGCCATTGGCATGAATTTGTTTAAGGTGGATCCCAGCTTGCCAAGAAGTGACCCACACACTTTAATCACGGAGCCATCTCCTGTGGCCCATATGAAATGAGACACGCAGGACTACAATGGACTGCCGCAGCTTGGAGGATATTAACAAGGTGCGCCTTCACAGCCAGTCCATCTGGCATGGCCTCTTCTTCCTCCATGACCATTGGGAATCAGAATAGTTAAATGGTTCCTTCTCTGCTCATTTTGCCGTTGGGCCCAATGTATTGGTTTCCTGTGACATTTCCTCTGCTGAGGGGACCATCACCCCACCTAAAGGGGCTCATCCACCTGTAGCCATTGGCTCCTTAGGGGAGTCAGGTTATTTACCACTGCCCAACACTTGGCGATGAGTTGCTGGCTGTACTCTATTACCGCAGCAGAATATCCGTTCAGACAGACTATATGGCTAGACTATAACTTTCTGAATCTTTCAGCTATGTTGCCACTAATCATAACAGCCAAAATATTCCCGGTGTTTTTTTAGCTCTTTTCAATTACTCCTGCATGGGGGAAATGCCACTCTGTGCATGAATTGCAACAATCCTATGCAACTTGACTTTTCTTCCAGAAAAAGATTACCATGACATGTATTTTTCTTTTTAAGGATTAGGAGCAAAATTTGGAGGAAAAGAACAGATATCTATTAGTATACAAAAAGACACACAACTTCACTCACACAACCTAGAAAGACCATCTAGTCAGATGTGAACAGTTCTTGTCCCACTGATTTAGATAGTTTAACATCCCACTGAAAACAATGGTAAATAAAATCCAAATGACTCTATCTGGTTTGAGGAGCTGCTTACTACTTGTGGGTGGGTGGGGCAACTCATGAACCAGGCAGGGGGTGCCATGGTTCTCAAATCTCTGTCTTAGCACATGCCACATAAGGTACATGACAGGATTGTTCTATTCTGTTACTTTAGCACAGAAAAAATGCCCCCAAATCAACTCTGAATCTTACCTGATCAACAGGTATTTCCACTTGTAGATCTTTGTCTTCTTGTATCTCTTTAGCCCCTTCAATTTCTTTTGGAGAACGTTGAGCTTTATAAACACTGTGAGCTAAAAATTAGTTGGATTTTAAAAACTTAACCACTATCTACCAGACACTGTGAAACCCATTACAATAAAATAAGTTCTCTCAATATTTAAGATAAGAATTATTATGTGTAGAAAGAAAAGTTCTCCCTTTTTCAATGACTAATAGGCTAATAAATTTCATAATCTTTGCCCAAATGTATTTATATGTTGAGAAAATGCAAGAAAACAGAAAAGACGGCAAGACAAAGAATTATGCAGAGTTAAAATGGTCTCCTGATGAGCAGTAGAAATGTCAACATGTTCAGTTTACTTATGGATACAAATGGTAGTTGTGGTGTGATTATAAACATTAAAATATCCATTTCCACAACTCAGACTTCTCTTAAAGATGGAAGAAAAGAAAAGGGTAGTTTTCTAGTCAGCTAATACCCCTACTTTGAAGATGCAGCAGATTTTGCACAAACTTTAATGGGGTAAAAACTATGTTGACTCAGCTGGTAAAATTACTTTCAGTGTCAATGTATCATGGTTGGAAAGATTTAATGAGTATGAACAACTTATTTCGACACATCCTGTTCAAGAAAAAATGTCTATGGCAGCTGTTTTATATTATTGTTTTCTATGTCTCATTTTAAGACACCACCCTCTACCATAAGAGAAGCTAAAGTCACAGAAAATAATGTTTTTAAACATAAAATCCAAGCCATTTCTACATTGCCCACTCCACAGACCTGATCATACCCGTCAAGCGCGGCTCCTGGAAATACGGGAACTGCTCCGGCCCAGGTGCGGATGCGCTGCAACAACTCATCTGCGCATGCACAGAACCCCTCTGCACACACAACAATTCATCTGCGCATACACAGAACCCTTCTGCACATGTGCAGAGCCCATTTGCAATGGGGGTGCATGCGCAGTAACCCCTTTCCCCGCCGTTCCAATACGGGATACTGGCGGGAAAGGGGAGGAACGAGCGGAGAAATACAGGAAATCCCAGCCAATCCAGGATACTTGACAGGTATGGCCCTGACACATGTGTCATAGGAATATACAGTTCCTTCGTTTTCGCAATCTCTTGACAGGGACAATTTTCCTTTAATACCTTAAGTAGTTATTCAGCATCTGATTCTTGCTAAAATTTTGCTTTCCACACAATTCTTAAAAGCACAGGAGCTCCAAGAAAAGGGAAAGGGGAGGGACCATTAAGAAAAACAAGCTACTCTTCTTAAGTTCTTTCTATCACTTTCATTTTAATTCAAGTTCTTATCTTATCTGACTTTGAACTAAGATTCCTTTGCTCTTCAACACATCTCACATTCCCCTTATTTTAAATATTTTAAATACCACCTTATACATCGTGAATTGTGCTTGTACTCTCTGTCATGGCATTTCTTATGCCTGGAATAATTTCCTTTGTTGTGCTGGGGGGGATAGGAAATTGCTAGGCAGAATTTTGTTGTAGGATTTCAGATGTACTTTCCAGGAAGTTACCTACACAGCATAAACTTTAAGACTGGAATGAAATTACAAGCTACCCAAGAAGCACCACATGATATCTGTATTCTGTATGACATATAATCTAACACTGATGCTGAATAAATCTAAACAAGACATAACACAGCACACACTGCAATTTACATATGGGTTACATACAAAAGTAGAGTAGCAAAAAAAACATGGTGTATACTCCTAATAAATCACTGGATCTCAAGGAATGGTCAGTATGTATTTTTGAAAAACTGATCCTCTAATGTAAATGGATAATTTACAGAGTAAACGCATTCTTATTTTAAGTTGAGGACTCGCTGCTTAGGCTTCTGAGAAGAGTGTCCTAACTCAGTATATGATTATTTCCCTTGCTATTTGATCCAAATGCCATATTACTAAAGGGGGGGAAATGACTGAGAAACTTTTAAAAAGCAGTTTACTAAAGGAAAACAGAGGGTTGATACACTTTATAGTTTGTTAGAGGCTGAACATTACCCAAAAAAATGGCTTATAAGCATTTCTCAATAAGAAATAATATAGTAGTTTTGATTCCCCTGATGCACATAAGCAACTGTTATGCATAGTTTAATCAAAGAAAGAGCAGCATAGTATAGATAAAAAGTATATTACTATAGTAGGTAAAATCCTGTTGGAATAACTTTGCAGTGTAACCTGGATTTGGCACCAGAGGCATTATTTTGAAGTACTGTAATTAAAAGCTTCCTATCCCCCTCCTTTTAGGTAACAAGGTCCCTATAGTTCTCTTTTGCCCCAGGGAAGCCTTTGCGAACCTCAAAATGCAGGAGAAGCCTTTACTAGACAAAAACTGCTATTAAATCATTGGTGGTAGTCCCAATCCTACCACCAACAATTCAGCAGAGTTTTTTTTCATTATTAATCTCTCCTGCCTAGCATCCTGAGGCCCCCAAAGGCTTTTCCAAGAACAAAAAGAGCCCTGGGAATGTAAAAAGACCAGCTCCTAATCTGGGTTACATCAGTGCAAAGCTACATAACAGGATTTTGCCCAATGTCATTTATTTAAATAGGAAGCCTTAGACACCAGAGACAGTATTTCATGTTACCATGATCAGGTGACAGTGGTGTAGAAGCCATTTCGCGACTTGCCTTCTCAGATTTTGCATAATACACTGAAGCCCTGTCTCCCGCTCCACGTTTTGATGGTTGTATGGGAAGTTGAACACTGACTCCTATGGGAGGCTGGGGGGAAAACAGGTGTGCGGTGCACACGTTAACCATGGTATTACTGTATTTGTTACAATTTGAAATCTGGTATTATGCTAGCACTCTCGTGCTAATGTATGTGGTGAGTGTGTGTGCTGAGTCTGCTTCTGTCCTCTAAACATCTACTCCACAAGATATCTTAGCTGCAGAAGAGAGTGGGAATAAATGCCCATCCTGGTCCCACTAAAGAAAACAAAGCTATTCTGTCAGCTGAAAACCATAATGGGCTTATTGCCACATTCTACATCACACTTTTGTTACATAAAGAAAGATCAATCAATCGTTATTACGGTCCCAGACAAGCATAATACAGCAAAAAGAACAGAAGTTAAAATGAGGGTATTTAAAATATATTTTAAAAAGTAGCATTTCTGCTCAAAATTAAGGAGTAGTAAAATTATTACTCAAGATTAATAGTGTTACAACTATTACTAAGCCGATGGTGTAGCACTAGTGGTTTATTTAGCTGTTATATAAAGATAACAATCGCAAATGGCTGTAGTTTGGACAGAGAAAAATGTTCCCCAGTACAAAAAGCTCAGTCATATGTTTGGTATCCTTAAGAAAGCTACATTCTCAAATAAAAGTTGCTTTCTTTTACTACCTGCCATCTAACAGAAACATTTATTTCCTCACATTTTATTTCTCCTCAGATAATTCTAAACTCATGCAACTCCAAGAACAATATAATTCCCCTGGAAAAGATGAAAAACAGCCCAAAGCCAATATAAGTAGGTATAATGTTGAGGTATTTGTAAAATAACTATCTTCCTTTCTGTTTTAATATTATCTATCTAATATTATAAGAACATAAGAACATAAGAACATAAGAACAGCCTTGCTGGAAGAGGCCACAGCCCATCCAGTCCAGCATTCTGTCTCACACAGTGGCTCACCATTTCCTTCAGGGTATTCCCAAGGAGATGCCTTCCCCTGTTTAGGATTCCCTGGAAATGGCATTGAGAGATATCCTGCCTATCTCTCCAACCCGGAGGTTGTCCTTAGGTAGCCATAATTATAGCCATTGATACACTTGTCCTCCATGAACTTGTCTAATCCTTTCTTAAAGCTGTCAAGACTGACAGCTGTCACCACTTCTTCTGGCAGGGAGTTCCATAGACCAGTAATCCTCTGGGTGAAAAAGTATTCTCTTATTTGTTTGAGAACTAGTACCCAAAAGTTTCATGGAGTGTCCCCTAGTTCTAGTGTTGTGCGATAGGGAAAACAGTTTTTCCTTATCTACTTTGTCCACACCGTGCATGATTTTATAAACTTCAATCAGGTCACCTCTTAGACGGCGTCATTCAAGAGTGAAAAGGCCCAACCGTTGCAGCCTCAGATGGTAAGGAAGGTGTTCCAGTCCCCTAATCATTCTGGTTGCCCTCCTCTGTACTTTCTCCAACTCCATAATATCCTTCTGGAGGTATGGCGACCAGAACTGTACACAATATTCCAGATGGGGCCTCACCATAGATTTATAAAGAGGCAAAATGACACTTGCTGACTTATTTTCTATACCCTTCCTAATGATCCCTAACATTGAGTTTGCTTTTTTCACTGCTGAGGCACACTGGGTTGACATCTTCATTGAGCTGTCCACCAGGACACCAAGGTCCCTTTCCTGGTTTGTCGCAGAGAGTTCAGACCCCATCAGTTTATAAATGTAATTGGGGTTTTTTGCCCCAACATGCATCACTCTGCACTTACTAGTGTTGCAGCTCATTTGCCACTGTTTTGCCCACTCTCCCAGTGTCAAGAGATCCCTCTGGAGCTCCTCACAATCTCTCACAGTTTTCACTACCCTGTATAATTTAGTGTCGTCAGCAAATTTGGCTACCTTGCTTTTTACTCCTACCTCTAGATCATTTATGAAGAGGTTGAAAAGCAGGGGTCCCAGTACTGAACCTTGGGGGACCCCACTCTTTACTTCCCTCCACTTGGAGAAGTGTCCATTTAGTGCTACCCTCTGTTTCCTGTCCCTTAGCCAGTTGCTGATCCAGGACAAGACCTGTCCCTTTATTCCATGACTGGTAAGTTTATTCAAGAGCTTTTGGTGTGGGACCTTGTCAAAAGCCTTCTGAAAGTCCAGATAAACAATGTCAACTGGATCCCCCTTATCCACATGCTTGTTGACACTCTCAAGAAATTCCAACAGATTAGTGAGGCATGATTTGCCCTTGTAAAAGCCATGTTGGCTCTCCTTTAGCAGCGCCTTCTCTTCTATGTACCTATTAATTCTATCTTTTAGGATGGTTTCCATCACTTTACCTGGGACACATGTCAAACTGACAGGTCGGTAATTTCCTGGATCACCCCTGGATCCTTTTTTGAAGATTGGTGTTACATTCGCTACCTTCCAGTCATCAGGTACAAAGCCTGATTTGAGGGAAAGATTATATATTTTGGCTAGGAGATCAGCAATTTCATCTTTAAGTTCCCTGAGAACTCGTGGATGGATGCCATCTGGTCCTGGTGATTTGTTAGTGTTTAGCTTAACAAGACATGCAAGGACCTCCTCCCTGGTTATTTCTACCTTGCTTAATTCTTCGGTTTCCCTCCCTACGAAGATAGGCTCTGTTTTGAGCATGTGGTCTCTGTCTTCTTCAGTGAATACTGAAGCAAAGAATTCATTGAGTCTCTCTGCAATCTCTGTTTCCTCTTTAATAACCCCTTGCCTTCCATTGTCATCTAATGGTCCAATGGCCTTCCTAGTTGGGTTCTTACTTCTAATGTACTTAAAGAAGTCTTTGTTATTTCTCTGAGTATTTTTAGCTATACGCTCCTCAAAGTCTTGCTTTGCTTTCCTGATTGTTGCCTTGCATTTGTTCTGCCAGAATTTATGTTTCTGCCTGCTGTCCTCATTTGGACAAGCCTTCCATCTTCTAAATGAGCTTTTCTTGCTCTTGATCACTTCCCGAACAGCTCCTGTAAGCCACATCGGAGTCCTCTTGGACCTGGCAGTGCCCTTTTTCCTTTTGGGTATGCATTCCAATTGGGCCTCTGTTATTGTTTTTATAAACAACCTCCATGCCTCTTGGAGTGTTTGGACTCTCTCAATTTTCCCTTTCAGTTTCTTTTTTACTAGTTTCCTCATCTTTGGGAAATTTCCTTTTTGAAAATTTAAGGTCTCTGTGTTAGATTTTATCAGTGACTTGTGGTCTATGATCAAGTTAAACATAATTGAGTTGTGGTCACTGTTCCCTATTGGATCAGTCACATTAACATCTTACACCAGATCCTGAGTATTACTCAGGATCAAGTCAAGGATTCTTGTACCTCTAGTTGGGTCTTCAACCATCTGTCCCAGGGAACAATCATTTAGCATATCTAGGAACTTTATCTCTTTATCATGTGCTGAACAACAGTTCACCCAGTCTATGTGAGGGTAATTGAAGTCCCCCATTATAACCAGGCTTCCCTTCCTGGATGCCTCCTTTACAACATTCTCCAACTGCCAGTCTCCCTCAAGAGTTTGGGTCGGAGGCCGATAGTATATGCCTACTGTTAGACCATCCTTGTGGCCTGGTACTCTTACCCACAGAGCTTCTAATGGTGACTCTAAATCACCTAGATATTCCAATTCATATGATTTTATCACTTCTTTGACATACAAGGCTACACCACCTCCTGTTTGCCCCTTCCTATCCTTCCTGTACAGTTTGTAGCCTGGGATAACTGTATCCCATTGGTTATCATCCGTCCACCAGGTTTCAGTGATACCAATAATATCAATATTTTTATCTATTGCTAAGTATTCCAACTCCCCTATTTTGTTCCGGAGGCTTCTGGCATTTGTATACAAGCATTTATATATGCTTTCCTGATACAGTCTTTTGAGTCCAGTTGCATTGTTAGACTGCCTCTTGCATCCTTCTGCTAGAGTGCTGGTGACTAGCTCCTTGCTCTGCTCAGTAATTTTTGCATCCTCCTCACTACTCAAGTACACACTTTCCCGAACCGGATGCTGCCCAGCTCCTGTCAGCTTTCCCCCAGTTATCAGTTTAAAAGCTGCTCTGCAGCCCTTTTGATGTTGAGTGCCAGCAATCTGGTCCCATCATGGTTTAAATGCAACCCATCCCTCCTGAACAGATTTGGCTTGTCCCAAAATGTTCTCCAGTTCCTGACAAATCTGAAGCCCTCCTCTCGACACCACCGCCTCATCCACGCATTGAGGCTTCTGAGCTCTGCCTGCCTGGTAGATCCTGCGCGAGGGACAGGCAGCACTTCTGAAAATGCTACCTTGGAAGTCCGGGACTTCAATCTTCTTCCTAACAACCTAAATTTGGCTTCCAGGACAGACCGCTTGGCCTTCCCAACATCATTGGTACCAACGTGTACCATGACAACTGGCTCGTTCCCAGTTCTCTCTAACAATCTATCTAGATTTCTTGTGATGTCTGCAACTTTTGCACCTGGCAGGCAAGTCACCATACGGTTATCATGTGCATCACAAATCCATTTCTCTGTATTTCTAATTATTGAATCGCCTAGTACAAGGAGCCTCTCTCCTGCAATCTGTTCATCTACATGCACCTCATCAACCATATTAAGGGAGAGAACCTCAGTTTGTTCCTGTTGTTCATCTTCCTGGATCTCATCAAGTGTGATGAAGGAGAGATCATCAGGTGGAACCAGTTGTTCCTCTGTGTGTTCCTCATCAGGTGTGATAAGGGAAAGAGCCTCAAATTTATTCTGTAATTTCAGACTCTCAGAGTGATCCCCTACTCTTCTCCTCCTTTGAGTCACATTCCTCCAAACATCTCCCTCCTGAGTTAGTGAAGGGCCTTCTCCCTCAGAACTGTGCCCTGTCTCTTCTTTGTCCAGCATAGTCTGCTCCGCTCTGTCCAAGAACAGCTCAAGCTCCTTAATTTGTTGGTGGTTAGATATGCGGGCCTCTAGCTGCTGGACCTTCTCTTCTAGTAGTGCAACCAGCTTGCACTTGCTGCAAGTGTAGTTCTCCATATGCTTTGGCAAGAACACAAACATGGCACAAGTATTGCAGGTAACTACAGCTGTTCCCTCAGAATCCATTTTAACAAGTGCAGTATTCTGGGCCTCAAAAATGTACACGTTTACTACCTTTCTACCTAGTAAGACTATATTCTTCCTTTGTTACTAGTTTGCAATCTCGTGTGCCATTAGGCGCGCGGGCCTCTAAAGCAGCTCTACTCCAACTGCAAAACTTACCAGTGCTCACTTCCTTTGTTTGGCTCTCCTCAGCAGCAGCTCTGCTTAAGAGCACATGCAGAGTCAAAAGGGCTGACCCTGAAAGAGCTCAGAGCTTTTAAAGGCTAGTGTGGCTCCACCCCTATGAGTCACAGTTCAGGGAAGGGCCTGGTGTGGCTCTGCCCCCCTGCTTCTGGAAGCTTCAAACTGCTTCCTCTGTTTGAACAGAGGTGGCTCTCAGCAGTTTAAATTATCAATTTAAATTAGTAGAGGCCTCTAAAGCAGCTCTACTCCAACTGCAAAACTTACCAGTGCTCACTTCCTTTGTTTGGCTCTCCTCAGCAGCAGCTCTGCTTAAGAGCACATGCAGAGTCAAAAGGGTCATTATCTATTATCTATTTCTGTTTTAATATTATCTATTACGAGGATGCAAAAAATAGAATTAAAATAAAAGACTGCGGCATACAGTAGACCCTCGCATAACGACGTTACTTGGTTCCCCAAGTAGTGTTGCTAAGAGATTTTTGTTGTTATGCGGGTTTCTATGGAGTTTCCCGCATAACGGCGTTTTTAGCGTTGTTGTACGGTTATTTTAACATTGTTGTCCAGACAATGATACTAAAAACGTTGTTATGCACAGGAACAACGACGCGTTGTTAAGCAAAAATGATGCTATCCGAACACGTTGTTATGTAAGGGTTGACTGTACATTTGTTTCTAGTATTTTTCACAGAACTTTTTGCAGAAATACATAAACACACACAAACACACACACAAAACCCCAGAGGATGAAGAGTGCAATGGAAAACACATCACAAAAGACAAACTCAAACAATCTATTTTGGAATTCCAGATTTGAACCAATCTCAAATTTGTCGATGCATCTAGAAGAAACTGCCTTTTCTTTTAAATATTACAGTACAGTATTATGCAGATCTAGCTTGGTACTACTCAGAACTGCTAAAATAATTTCCAATATATTCTTACCTTTTTTGGTGGAGGCTTTTCTGGAGGTCCAGGCGAGTTGGGATCTCTAAAACACAAGATATAGTTTATCTAATGTTCTAAGTGTGACAGTCAGTATTTTGACCTTGGCCATGCTTAGTCTTTTTTTGGGCTAGGCTGGACCAACCTCCACACGGGGGGTCCCAAATGTTGCTTTAAGGGAGCAGACTCCCATTAAAGAAGCCCTTTCCGGTTTGATCAGGCATGATCCTTTCTAGCCATCTGATCGCACCCATAGTTTCCTTGTGGACTACATTGGAATAGGAAATGTATAGCACTCCTGATGTTGCTAGACTGAGACTCCTTCCAAACATAGTTAGCATAACCAAAATAGTCAGGGGTAGTGGGAGTTTCAATTCAACAGCATGGGGTGAGGATCACAGGCTCCTCATTTTTTGTTCGTACCCATACTACACACTACAAAGTGGATTTATTTGTTTGTTTGTTTGTTTGTTTTTCAGATTTGTATGGCTGCCTTTTTCGCCTCGGCGACCCAAGGCGGCTCACAGCATTGGTTAAAACCCATCCCCATACAATTAAAACCAAATACTAAAACTATCTAAAACATCTGGTGTCCATAAAACGTCCCTGATCCCTTTAAAAGAGGGGCACATTGATTCACATTATTATTATTTTAAGCATCAGGTTTCCTAAATTTCCCTTGAACAGTTTACATTCAGCAAAAGCTCATCTCCTTGCTGCTGTTTCAAAATGGAGCCGATTTAGCTGAAACAAAAGTTCAATGAATGGGATTGTACTCCCGTTCATATCTAGGAATATTCTTATCTCCATTTACTGAAAATACTAATGCTGTTGGCTGCAAACGTTTGTAGTATTAAAGTTGGCAGTTCTAATGCAAACCAAAATACAAATGATCAGTAACCATTAGTCAAACAAGAAAAGAGAGAATGAATAATCATTACTGAGAGGTGCCTCCATCAAGACCTATATCAAGATACTAAATCTTAATGAAAGCATGGGCATAGCTCCAAGTAGTCAGTCACCTGTTCTACCTCAAACAAAAAGATCTCAGAGTGCAGAGACAATGTAGTAAAATAACCTCGCTGACCTTCAGGGATGGACATCTTTAGCTAAGCCACAGTAAACAGAAAAACATGCGAAATGTTTCCTAAAAAGCACATGTCTTCAAATTCAAATTCTATAACCAGTCCTTCAATCCAAAGGGAGAATTAAGGAATTTGCTAAAGTAAAACTAATTTTGAATTACTGGTTTGGAAAATTAGTTGGGTGACATTTGTTTTATTTTACACAAACCTAATTTGGGGGCAGGACTGCGGTGGCTTAGTGGTTAAGATGCTGAAATTGAGGACTGAAAGGTCAGAAGTTCAGCAGTTTGAGACCCAAGTGCTGTACGACAGAATGAGCTCCCATCTCCTGCCAACCTAGCAGTTCGAAAGCAAGAAATTGCAAGTAGATATATAGGTACCGCTTTGGTGGGAAGGCAATAGCGTTCCTCCTGCCACATGACCATGGAAATGTCTGCAGACGCAGACAATGCTGACTCTTTGGCTATAAACAGAGATGAGCACTGAACCATAGAGTTGGATATGACTGGCTTTTGAGCAAAGGCGACCTAACTTGGGAGCATTCTTTTGGAACACAAAAACAAATCCTGACCCACAGATCCAGAAAACAAGCCAGGTCTGAGAAAGATATATGATGCAAATATGGCTAATGTGTTTGATATTAATTTCACTCAGGGTCTTCAGGGAAAAAGTAAGCTGTGATAAAATAATGGACAGTAAATCTTCTCTATCCACAATTGGTGTATGGCCTCAAAAAGTGATCTTGAGTCATGAAAGTTTGCTGATGGTTGGGGTTTTTTAGTGGCTGAAAAAAGTATCGCCTGTATCTGCTTTTGTATTGTGCAAATACATGGCTCTCTTTGTCTTTCTAAATTGAAGTGTGTTGTGTATAGAACCACAACGAGAACCACCGAGGACAGCAAATCCACAGCAGATCGCTAACGAGTCTCATTCTCCCCTTGTAGGGTGAGAACCGGTTTGGCTTGAGCAGCCCTAGTTTCCTCAAACCCAGCCAAGGACCTGAATGTCCCGAGCGCACATGCGGGAGGCCACAATGGTTGAGGGACTTCATCCCATCCTAGGGGGGAGGGGTGTTGTGTATGGAAATACTATGCCTGTAAGATGAATGAATTGTAAGGAATGTAACCTCGTATAACCTGTAATGATTACAATGTATCTCACCTATATTAGAGCACGAGCTAGCTACCACAAGGGGCAGCAGCAAGCGTTCAGTTCACATGGTACAAATTCCCCAACTACCTCCAGCCGCGGGAAATATTCCTGCCACGGTCATACCTGGTGAAGAAAGGCGTGACTCCTGATGAGGTCACGCCAGCAGAGGCCAATGGGCTACCATGTATCCTCATTCAAATGTATTGTTACAGTATAAAAGGAGCTATACCTCCGCCATTACCACATGTTCAGATTGCATACTACCCAATAAAGATGTGTTTAGCTTTGTAACTGCTGACTGCTGCGTATTTTATTTATATTTATTTATTTATTCAATTTATATCCCGCCCACTCAACACAAGGCCGACTCTGGCAACATCAAAAACAGGCAGCTGACACTTCTCAGAACTCTGAAAATGTCAGAACCTTCTCATTGGATGTACAACTGCTGCAAATCCAAAAGATACTAATACTGCAAACAATTACGCCCGTTCTTGGACCAGGACTCCTTGCTTATGGTCATTCATGCACTGATCACCTCCAGACTAGATTATTGCACTCTACATGGGGCTGCCCTTGATGTCCATTCAGAGTCTGGAACTAGTGCAAAATGCGGCTGCCCGTGTGGTGATGGGGTGTGAGCGTTATGCCCATGCCTCACCCTTGTTGCAGGAGCTGCATTGGCTGCCAGTGTGCCTCCAGGTGCAATTTAAGGTGCTGATTATTACCTTTAAGGCCCTACATAGTAGCGGACAAGGTTATCTAAGAGACCACGTCACCCCAAGGCTGTCAGCCTGTCCCACCATAGTGGACCGGAGGGGTTCCCTAATGGTACCAATGGCTAGAGAGGCTCACTTCTCTAGCACAAGAAGGATGAGCTTTTCAGTATCCGCACCGGCCCTGTGGAACCTCCTGCCGACCGAACTACACCTCCAGGCAGAGCTATTGATCTTTAGGAAAGGCCTTAAAACTTGGCTGGCCCAGCAGGTATGGGGTGCTGCTGGTGGGGCAGCCCCCCCCCCCCAATTAGCTTATATGAAGGGCTGTTCGGGTTTTAGTTTTAACCTATTGTGAATGTGTATGGGTATTTTAATTCTTTTAAGGCCCTACATAGTAGCGGACAAGGTTATCTAAGAGATCACGTCACCCCAAGGCTATCAGCCTGTCCCACCATAGTGGACCGGAGGGGTTCCCTAATGGTACCAATGGCCAGAGAGGCTCACTTCTCTAGCACAAGAAGGATGGCCTTTTCGGTATCCGCTCCGGCCCTGTGGAACCTCCTGCCGACCGAACTACACCTCCAGGCAGAGCTATTGACCTTTAGGAAAGGCCTTAAAACTTGGCTGGCCCAGCAGGTATGGGGTGCTGCCGGTGGGGCACCCCCCCCCCCCATTAGCTTATATGAAGGGCTGTTGGGGTTTTAGTTTAAACCTATTGTGAATATGTAGGGGTATTTTAATTCTTTTTAATGGTTTTATGGTTTTAATTGTTATCGTGGGGATGCTTTTATACTTTAGTATTCTCATTGGTTAGACTGTAAGCCTCCCGGAGTTGCCTGGCGACTGGACAGGTTTCATCAAATGAAAAGACTGGTATAACTAATGCTAGCAAGGTTCTTATAACAAAAGAACTCTAATCTACATGTTATAGTCATGTCCAGCTGCTTCCTTCTTATAGCCAGATGTAATGATAACTTTGTGCTACATATTAACATTGGATTTTCCTGCATTTAATTCAGTTGGTTATTTTATCAATGGAATAACATACTGGACATGGACACAAACTCTGAATTTTAGGGGCTGCCATGGTGGCCAAATGTACTTTCTTACAGAGCTGGAAGTCTCCTACTACATTAAATGTTGGATAACTAGCCACTAATACAGAAACAAACAGCTCATCATTAATTCTGTAATTAATGTGCACTTGTTATTCCAGAAACCTGATCTTAAAACCTACTTGGTAAAAAAAAAAGTAATGTTCAGTGTTTAAAAACCTTTTTTAAGATATACATCAAATCTTACCATTTCTAATGAATTTCAGAGGTTAGATACACACATCTGAATAACTCAAGCTCCTTTATCATAAACCCCAAGAAGAGATTATTGGCTGAGGCATAAGGCCATGTTTTGTACCTCAGCAACACAATACCACTTTAGACAAAACATCATTAATACTGAGCTTACCGCTGAATATCCCCTGGAACTTTAGGATGCTGCCAATAAGGTAATTGCTGAAATTTATCTTTACCACATGCAACATAAAAGTGGTTATCTTCTAAATCATCAGACCCATGTACAATTTGGCCATTTAGAGTATACAGCCTGTAAGCAAAGGAAAGGGAGAAAACCACTAAATACCTTGCAACCATTATCAGAACAGAAAGCTATCCTACCAATAAGTAAAACTCCGTTTTATGGGGAAAGTCCGTAGCATTTTCCTTAACTTGATTTTTACCGTAACACAAAGCATTCCCATAAGAACACATGGGGGGAAGGACCGTTCCCAACCCCCCCCCCAAAAAAAAATTATAAAAATAAAAAACACTCAATTTTATCTCCAGACCACTCTACTGCAATCCACAGAGCCCAGAATGGCTGCGTGTGGTCTTTTATAGCCCACCCGGTGCAATGCACTCTGGGAAATTGCATTCCGTAAAATGGGTTTTTTCTGTAAAACGGAGTTTCAGTAAAATGAGGCTTCTGTAAAACGGGGGTTTACTGTATGTATAATGTCCATCTTATAATTTATTTCTGATCTTCTGAAGACTTTCTGAACGCATGCAGCCAAAACTGCAACAACCACACAGAATTTGGACAAAATTGCAGACTTGCAGAAATTCCACTATTTGTGAAAGTAAATAGATACTGAGGTAGGATTCACTTCACCATTATCTCATATATTACGGCCTTCCCTAGAAAAACTATAAATCTAAAGAACTAAGAAGTTGCAAACATGCATACACAAATAGCAGTATACAGCTACTTTAACTAAAGTTCAGTTTAGATTTGCTGAGGCAAATCCAAAAATTCACAGTGCATCCATAATGCTGGCTCCTTGCAACACTATGGTTTGCAGATTGTTCTAGGGAATATACCATATACTGCTTGACACTTCCATCTGCAGAAGGATTTCCCTCTGTCTTCTTTTGCCAACACTATTAACAATCTCACATTTCATCTGCACCAATTCTAACTCGAGTTGATACAAAACCATGGTTCCCTCATAAATTATAGACTGAAAGTATTGTTTGACAACGTGGGGAGAATGTGGGTATACAGTATGTACATTCAAGCATTGCTTGCCAACTCTTGATCTTAAGAAGATTGGCACTTATTTTACTTTATATGATAGTATCACAGACGGTAACATCTTTGTCATAAAATGTTTCTGCAACAATTATCTTGAGAAAAGACCTCAAAATCCCACATCAGAACTACTCTGCCAGATCACACTTATCTTCTACAATGCTACACTGTGGCCAACCAGATGTCAAAGGGATGCCTACAAAAAGTACGGTAAAACCCCGAGTTACAGAAGCCTTGAGTAAAGGAAAACCTAGACTTACAGAAGGAAATCCTGAAGAAATGACATCCTGAGTTACAGAAAAAAATCACATTACAAAACAGGTTTCCCCAGAGCGCATTGCGTCTGGCAGGGTTTATAGCGCCATTTTAGATTCTGTGGGTGGCACAGAGTCATCTCTTAATTATTTGAGTGGGGTGGGGGGGTTGGTGAGGAAGCTGCCGGTGGGCAAGGGAAGCCACTCCTCCTTCCACTGGGTGACATTTGCCACCAGGCTGGATGGAAGTCAGGCCGCAACACTGCTGTCCATCTGCGCCCAAGGCTGCCCGAGAACTCACCCCTCCTTCCACCAAGTCATCATCACCGGGTCAACATGGGCAGGGTCAACAGACCTGCGGTGATGATAACTTGGCGGAAGAAGGGGTGAGTCGTTAGGCAGCCTTTGGCACAGATGGACAGCAGTGTTGCTACTGGACTTCTGTCCAGCCCTGTGTCCCGATGTTGAGCCGGCGGAAAGAGGAGCTGCTCCTCTCTCCCACTGACGGCTTCTTCAGCAAGAGAGCCCAGGATGTGGGCAGCTCTGCCCAGCGGACACAGGCAAGGAAGGTGTGCCCAACACCGACCCTCAGGAAGAAGCACTGAAGCCCAGGAAAGTGGTGCTGGGGCAGCATTTCTCAAGCAGCGGAAAAGGTAGGGAGCTTAGCTGCGTCTTTTCCATTCTTTTTTGTTGTGGTTTTTTTTTCCAATGAATTCCTATGGGGAAATGTGCTTCAACTTAAGGAAAAAGTCCCAGAATGGATTAATTCTGTAAATTGGGATTTTTACTTACAAAAAAAGTCTGTTCTGTAGGCTTTTGCTTAAAATGGTTTTTTATGTAACTCAAAGCAAACCTATAGGAAAAATTATTTTTTTACGTAGCTCAAAGCAAACCCATAGGAAAAATGATTTTTTTATGTAAACCAAAGCAAACCTAAAGGGAAAATAATCTTTATGTAACTCGAAGCAAACTCATAGGAAAAAGAATCTTTATGTAACTTGAAGCAAACCCATAGGAAAGCATGTAAATTGGGACATGGTTTTAGCACAAAATCATTATGTAAGTCAAATTTTATGTAACTCGCGCCATATGTAAGTCAGGGTTTTAGTGTATCTGCAGACAATCACCTTTTACCACTGTTCCCCTCCAACATACACACACAACTGATACTCAGAGGTATCTTTCTGTGATTCTGCAATGCACACAACTACTGTGGCTACTAGCCATTGAAGGGACTCTTATTATAAGTCAATCTGAAAAAATCCTCTTTAAAATCAATCTACTTTAGCAATCATCATCACCACAACTTGTGGTAGCAAATGCCACAGCATAATTACTGTACATATTGAGTAAAAGGTATTTCCTTTCAACTGTCGCAAATCACTTTATCAGAAACTTTCATTGAATAAAGTGTCTAGCCTTTTTTTTTTTGAGGGGGGGAGGCGATATCCTCTCTACCTGATTTAATCACAGTATGGATAATTTCTTATATATCAATGATGTCTTGCTCAGTTGTCCTTCTAAACTGATGAAACTGTTATGTCATTAGAAAATTATATTATGTAAAAGGTCATGAGAGGTTTGTTTACTGTAATACAGGCCTGCCTTAAATTCATTTGAAAATTAATTTGCCTTTCTTATGTAGTTGGAGCCTGAAAGATAAACATAGATTTTACCTGCAGGTGCCATTTCACAAGTTCATTGCTTAGAGGTATTTATATGATTAGAAGTAGCACATTCTAAAAGGTGGAAATACTCATTTTCCTAAGCAAGCTTTCTGACCCTCAATGTATTGTGGCCCGTACACTACTTTTTCCGCATAGAGAACAGCAATCACACAAGGGATTTTTTTTGCCATTTTACAGTGTGCCTAATGCAATCAGTTGTCTCACCAGTGCACAACCAGGTATGCAATGGGTACACAATTGCTGTTTCATAAGAAGTAAATCCAGCAGAATGCCGGTCTAAAACTTTTTCCCTACATGCTTCATTCCCCAGAACATTTTGGTCACTCTGTTCTGTATTCCTTTGCCCAAAGAAGGCTGATTCATAGGCATCAATGTCTTGTTTCTTCCATAGCGAAGAATGAAACAAATAATGGATTCAGTTTTTGGAAAGGAGCAGCCTCATAAATGGTCTATCCATCTCCTCTTAGACAGTCTTCTTAACCTGGCCTATTGTTAAGCATTTTGGGCAATATATTTAATTTTATGTTTATATTTGTTCATTTCTTATTGTCCAGGTACAAATGTTCTACCAATTTTCTTCTTTTCTGTTGATGACATGGCAGAGCTCCCATTTTCTAAAGGAAGCTTTCTTTCCTTTAATTGCTTCCTTAATTCTTCTCATTAACCATGATGGTGTTCATTTGGACTTGGTAATACTTTTCTTCATCTGCAGTATACATTCTACCTGAGATCCTGTTATTGTGATTTGGAAGGGAGATTTTTGGAGAGGACTGGCTTTTTCTTTCCATTTCCTTTTCACCAGTCTTCCCATCTTTTAAGGCATTATCAGAGAATAAGCCAAACAAAAACACTGTTGCACTTTAAAGACTAACTGTTATATTTCAATGTGAGCTTTCATGGATCAAGTCCACTTCATCAGCCATGGGAGTGAGACAATAAAGTGGACTTGATCCACGAAAGCTCACATTGAACTATAACAGTTAGTCTTTAAAGTGCTACAGCATTTTTGTTTTTGTTTGGCTTATTCTCTGATATGCCTAAAACACAGACTAACACAGCTACTTTTTTTTTTTAAACCTCATTTTTAAGATGCTCTTTTTAAAGTCAAATCTGGCAATTGCTCACTTATACACAGGTGGATTTTGATAGAACTGTAGTTACCGTGGCCTACATAACTGAATATTTAGCACATCAAAGAAACTATGCAAAAGCACTGTCAGGTGTTTTCTTCACAATTCCACTGAAATTCTTAGTGCATGTATATAAAATATTATGTCTGACTTACATAGCACTTACAAAAAGAGGAAGAAATTAGAGGCTTATCCAGACACAGCAAATGTTCTACCCCATCAGTTGGTTATTGTTCACACCAAAAGAGACTGAGGCTTGGTGGGTTTCACTTCCAGAAAGCACAGAAAGAAACCATTTCCTTGAAAAATACTTGTTATAAGTTGACTTTCTGTCAGAGCCCGGGACGTAAACAGCCGAATAGCAGCATAGGCACCAGGACACAGGGCAACCAAGCTAAAGGTCAAGAGACAAACTTTATCCATATTGAAATCCAAGTCCAAAGCCGGGAACAGACAGAGAAACAAGGCGAGTTCAATAGACAATAGGGGTACATAGAAAGAGCCTCCTTAAAGATTGTGGTATTTTCGAACCACAGTCGGGCATACCTGCGCTCTCCCCAGAGCCACGCCGTTGCTCCGGGGATGGAAGCCACCTGTGCTTGCCGCCGCCGCCCTCTTCTGAGCCATGCCTGGCTGGAGGGGAGAAAAGCAGCCACCACCGCACGGAGGTCCTGCGCTCTCCCCGGAGCCACTCCATCGCTCCAGGGATGGGAGCTGCCTATGCCTGCTGTTTGCCACTATTCTCGAGAACTTTGCCTGTCCAGTCATTGTCATTACGTAAGTGCGGGCTTGTATTTGTTGTTTGAACTTTTTATTGATTCTACTGTATTCCTTGTTTTGTATTGATTATGCTGTTTAGTGAATTTTGTATTATATACTTATTTACTCTTCATTATGTCATTATTGTATCTCTTTCGCTTATTTTCTGCTGCTGCCTGCTGTGTAGACAGCATGCATTGGTGTAAACCACTTTGAGTCGCCTTTGGGCCAAATAAAGAGGTATGCAAATAAAAAGTGAAATGAAATAAATACCCTAGCACAAGTGCAACCCCAGGTAACTTGGTTCCACAAGTCGTGTCATCCGATTTTTGTCGTTGTCCAGAGAATGCATTGGACAATGACAAAAAAAAACCGCTTTCCCCCAAGGCACGCACCGCGCGGGGTGTTCGCTTGTAGATTGGGCTGGGTGGGGGTGCCAGGCACCTCCACCCAGCCCGATATACAAGCTAACAGCCCATATGGTGTGTGCGGACCCAGCGGAGAGAGGGGAGAGGGGAAGGCACCCGCCTGACACTGTCAGGGGTGATATCATACTGCCATGAACTACATGTACCGTAATGCACTGCTTGTGTAACCCTATCCCCTCTAACCTCCTCTGACCTCACCTAACCCTATTAAAGGACCCTCACCTACCCGACGACCCTCTCTCCTATCCTGACCACTGACCCTCACTGACCGCCATGCGGCCAGTGGAAATAAAGAACTATAAAGACAAATAAATGAGTACTGGGATCTTTGGGCCGAACCTTCGAAAACCCTCTAACAAATGGTAGCAGAGGTTTGGTTTTGCCCATAACTAACCCCAGAAAGCAAAAATGACCAAACGGAAGACCCAGACGAGCAAGGGGGGGCCAAGATGCAGGCCAAACCCAAGGGGCTCAAAGATGGATCCAAAACCGGAGATGACCCGCACACAATCCAGGTAACCGAGGTCCAGAAAATAATCGCCGGGAAAGAGACAATTTCCATGGCAGAGCTACTGGCCCTGATAAACGATGGAGGCGAACATTCCAACGACAGCGCGGTAAGCTCTACCCCGGGGACCTCCATGGCGGGAACACCAGACACAATGCCGATCCCAAATCTGATCGAGATGGCCGACCAATCACAGACAGTGGCCTCAGATTCAAACCATCTGGTGGGAAACCCCATCCGGCTAACGATACCCAGGGACAACCCAAGCGGGCCGGCAATGCAAAAAAAGGAAGGGACCCTGGGACCCGGGAGGGTGGACGCACGGCCCCCAGAAATGTGGGCTATGCCAATCCTCAGCCCCCAGACAATAGAAGGGGAGTGGGAAACCCCAAGACGAAGACAAGCGCCTAAAAGGGACACCGCCAGCAGCATTGCTGCGTCTCAAGGGGGACAGAGGCCTCCTCCATGACAAAAAGTCAAAGCGGACATGAGGAGCATGGGGAACTGAGAACACATGCAAGGGAAATGAGAGAAGCAGAAACCTACCGAGACCTTTTGCCCATCCGACCCGACCACGGGAGAGGCTCTGACGACGATGCAGACTCCCACGCCAGGCCACGATCTGAGGAAGTGGAGTCCTGGCGCTACGGAACTCCCCTGGCCCAACAAAGAAGGCGACATCCCTCCTACGACTCTGCCTGGAAAGCAGCCCCAGCGACGGAGCTGCACTCCCAGCAAGGCTCCAACCAAGGCAAGCAGGACCTCTGGAACGGAGATCCGCCCACCTCGAAGACCAACGACGAATGAGCTCTGCGCAGATGCAGATAAGGCATCAGAGCTCCCCACTGGTGAAGGAGAAGTACAAGCCCCAACAGGCCAGCCAAGCACCGAGAGGAGAATGGGCTCCCCCTGCAGGCAATCAAAAAAGGAACAGGCGGGACTTTCAAAACCAACAGTTTGTGTCCCCATACGCTTCTGCCAGTTTAAAGACAGCCCGGGGCACCAGAACTATTCAAGCAACCAAGCCCAACAGAGCCAACTGCCAAATAAGTTCCTAACCCTCAGCATGACTGGGAAGAACTTTATGGACTGGAACCAACAATTTCAGGTACTTTTAATGAGGGAGGGGGCTTTACACCTAATTCAAGAGCCACCAGAGAAGCCATGGTCTATGGAGGTGGACAGACTGCATCACAAGGCATTTTGCCTGCTTTTGGGTACCATAGATGCAACCATGTACGGGTATATTTCAAGTGAGTCAACTGTCTATGATGTTTGGGAAAAATTGTATAACATGTTTTATTGCAGGAACAGGAGCACAACGTGCTTACTACTGAGGGAGCTGTTCGCATACAAGATTAAAGAGGGAGATAGCATGGGTGAGCATTTGATGAGATTAAGCAATATGAGGTCTGATCTCATAAGAAGGGGTGAAACCATTACTGAACAGAACCTAGTCAGCATCATCTACAATTCTTTCAACCCAAGTTGGGACGACTTCCTGACCCAATTAGACAACACTGGCAGTGACAATGTCACACTGGACTATGTCACCAGGAAACTTATAGCCGAAGACAACCTCAGGAGACACAGGGCCGCCATATGCAGGGAGAATAGGCCACACAAAAGGGTAGTTTTCACAGAAACCACGACACGTAGGGAGGACAGGCCACACAGGAGGGCAGAATTCACAGAGCAAACCAGCCCAACGCAGGAATGCTACACATGTGGTTCCAGAAGACATATTAAAAGGGACTGCCCAAGATACGTCAAAGACAGAAGGAATGCGAGACACAGCCCTTCACATGATCGAACATGAAGCACATGATGACACACCGAGACCAAAACGTGAGTCACGAGATGAGTACCCAAGCAAACGGAGGGACAACGAGGATAGAGATAATAGACGGTGGAGATCACCCAGTCCAAGCAGGCATTCTAGACCCCAAAGAGACCAAGAGAGACACGAGCCTGATTCTATAAATGCAGTGAAACACAGCAAAGGAAGTAGACGCCATGGGGCAACCAGGCCCATGGGCAACCGCCTGCAGCAATGGCTGATCGATTCCGGGGCCACCACACACACATCATGCCACAAAGAAATATTTGACTCTTTTGAAGAAGACTCCTTTAGCATCAAGGTTGCCAATCAGGCACACGCTAAGGTAGCCGGCAGAGGCGACATACACATCCCTGAAATTGGGCTGATCCGAAATGTCCTTTATGCCCCACACATTCCTTACAATGTTTTGGCCACTACTAAACTCACAGAGGACCCAGACCTGAGAATAATCTTCGGAAACAAGAAAGCCTCCATTGAAAGAAGGGGAAAGGAAATTGGAAGAGTGGAAATCGTAGGCGGACTACCATACTTCATCGCAGGAGAAGACGAAGAGAGAAAGGTCACCATAGGATTGCTCGACAGTAATGAAGAAGAAGCAGCACAGGAAGGCACATCAGATGAACCTGAGGAACACCGAAATGAAGGATCAGAAGGGGAAGCGGATGACCTCCACGACTCCACCAGGGATGGAGAGGTCAACGGAATGAAGAAAAAACCGCCAAGGATAACCATAGGGAAACCAGACTACTACACAGAAAGTTAGGACATATAGCTTTTCCCACCATCAAGAAAATGCTGGAATGCTCAGAGGGGCTCAAGGTCAAAAGCTGCAAGAACTACCTGGAATGTTCTGTATGCAAGAGCTTGAAGTCCAAAACTGAGCCACGACCAAAAACTTCGGCCAGGAAGTTGAACCACCCATTCCAGCTCATGCACCTCGACTTGGTAGGGCCTCTCAGAAGATCAATAGGCCAGAAGAGATTCTTCCTAACAATAGTTGACGACTTCAGCAGGTACGGTTATGTATACACGCTTAATAGTAAGGACGAGGCGTTCAGCAAGTTTAAGGAATTCCACACAAGGGTGTGGACTCAACACAACGTAAACATGAAGCAAATGATGACGGACAGAGGTTCGGAATTCCTGTCAAAAGAGTTTGAAGAATGGATAAAGGAGAAGGGGATGCTGCACTTCAAGACTGCACCATTCTCAGCCTTCCAAAATGGGGTTGCTGAGAGAAGAAACGGGGTACTACAAACCATGATCAGATGTGCGGTAGAAGATGCAGGTCTAAGCTTCTCATATTGGGGAGAGGCACTGCTGTACTCCAACTACACGTTAAACAGGCTGTGGTCTAGTGTTATCGGTAAGACAACGTACAACCGAAAACCCAAGCTGGCGCACCTCCACGTCTTCGGCGTACCTGCAGACATGCACATACCCAAGCAACTTAGAAAGAATGGGAACAAGATAACCAGAAGACTAAGGTTCCTAGGCTACGAGCCAGGTTCGAAGGAGTACCGTTTCATAGACCACAACCAGAGGCTGGTGGTTTCAACATCAGCCATGTTCCACGAGCACGCAAACTGGGGCAAGATACACGCAAATGAAGTATTGACGAGCGACCTAGAGCATGAAGGGGTCAAGGCAGCACTGCCCGAGGCAAAGCCTGACCAACCAGGAGATATAATATGTGACAAATCTGAAGCACAAGGAGCACGTACAGGCACCACAGACGCAGGAGACATCGAATCCCCAAGTCCCACAAAAGAAGCGCCTAGAAGGTCAACCAGATCGACCAAGAACCAAACCCCAAGAGGACTGGAGGATTATGTTCTGAGTATGGAGACCTACCCCGAAGCACCAGCAAGCTACGAAGACATAGCAGAGCTATCACCTGAAGAACAGGACAAGTGGAAGGCGGCCATGGAGAAGGAGATGGAAAGTCTCGAAGACCTTGACGTATATACACCTGCAAGAGTACCTGAAGGACAAAAGACGGTGGGAACAAAGTGGGTATTCAAGGTCAAACAGCTAGAGGATGAACGGATCCTGTACAAGGCCAGACTAGTGGCCCAAGGTTTCACCCAACGATACCAAGATGACTACGAGGACACATATTCTCCAACAGTGAAACCAGAAAGTGTTAAGGCTGCACTAGTAATGGCAACCGTACTTGGAGAACAAGTATATCAATTCGACGTACAGACAGCGTACTTACATGCACAACTGGATAAGGAGATATACGTCAGGGCTCCACCCGGTTTTGGACGCAGCAGTGGAGAAACATGGCTGTTAAACAAGAGCCTTTACGGACTCAAGCAATCTGGCAGAAGATGGTACGAATGCCTAGCTGAAACCATGAAGAAATTGAACTTCTCCCCAGTTAAGGACGACAAATATGTTTTCCTAAGAAAATCTCCAGAAGGGGTAGAAAAAATTTTGGTTTACGTCGACGACCTGTTGTATTTTGGGAAAAGCAAGTCCAGATGCGATGAGTTCGCCAAAGGCCTACAAAACGAGTTCTCACTGAAGAGTCTAGGAAAAGTGAACAAATACCTAGGTGTACAAGTGTCAAGGATAACGGACGGCTTCGCCATCTCTCAGAAGGAGAAGATAATCGAGCTTCTTAACAAGTGTAATATGTCCGACGCCCACCCATGTGGGACCCCCATGCAAACGGATTTCGTAAAAAACTCCCACGAGGAGGGAGAACCATTCGAGGACATCACACTCTACAGATCTATCATCGGATCACTCTTGCACATCGCCAACTGGACCAGGCCGGACATCTCGTTGGCAGTGAACCTTCTCTCATGCCACTCCGGCAACCCAAGGACCCACCATTGGGTGGCCATCAAAAGGCTGTTGAGGTACCTGAAGGGTACCATGGATACAAAGTTACTGCTGACCCCTCAAATAAACGACAGGATAAACCTTTCATGCTATGCTGATGCCGACTGGGCTGGATGTACAAAGACCAGAAGAAGTGCATCCGGCTACATAGTGATGCTGAATGGCAGCCCCATATATTGGCGCACTGAAAAACAAAAACTGGTCTCCTCCTCCACCGCTGAACCTCAGAGTACGTCTGTCTGTCTAACGCAGCAGATGACCTGATCTGGATAAATGAGCTAATCTCCCTCATCTGGGAAAAACCCAGACTTCCCATCGTCATTCACGAGGACAACTAAGCAGCCATAGACATGGCAAGGACCGAATGTTTAGCCAGGCGATCCCGACACATTGATATCAAGTACAGAAAAGTAAGGGAACTCATAGGGGGAGGCTTCATAGACCTGATACATTGTGAAACCCAAAAACATATAGCGGACATCCTGACCAAACCACTCCCCTTAGCCCAACACAGTTATTTGCTAAATGGCCTACGTCTTAGTGAGTAGGAGAACAACAAATCCAAATCACATCACGTTCTGTCCGTATGATTTCAGAAGGGGTTTTGTCAGGGGTGATATCATACTGCCATGAACTACATGTACCGTAATGCACTGCTCGTGTAACCCTATCCCCTCTGACCTCCTCTGACCTCAACTAACCCTATTAAAGGACCCTCACCTACTCGACGACCCTCTCTCCTATCCTGACCACTGACCCTCACTGACCGCCATGCGGCTAGTGGAAATAAAGAACTATAAAGACAAATGAATGAATACTGGGGTCTTTGGACCGAACCTTCGAAAACCCTCTAACAGACACTCCGATATTAAAGAGGAAAAACCTGAAGATGGCGATTTTTTCATCTCCAACCAGCGTGAACAGATAGGAGACCAAACACGATCTCCCGGATAACGACATAACAGGTAGGAGACCATGTCGTTCTTTTTATGGGGGTGGGCAGAGGCAGCCCCTATTGGACCCCCAACCCTTCCGGACCCAGGGGACCCAGTGGTTGGGGGGGTGAATGCACCCATCGGACACTGCGATGTTAAAGAGGAAAAAGGGGACATCTTTCCCTCTTTAATCTCAAGGTGTGTGTGGGGGGGTGCCATCTCCCCCCCCCCCGCTGGGTCCCCTGGATCCAGAAGGGTTGGGGGGACAGACCCCTGTTGTCCCCCCAACCCTTCCAGACCCAGAGAACCCGGCCGGGGGGGAATGCATCCATCGGACACTGCGATGTTACAAAGGGAAAAGGGCATTTTTTTCCTCTTTAATCTCGGGGTGTGTAGGGGTGCCATCTCCCCCACCACCAGGTCCCCTGGGTCCGGAAGGGTTGGGAGGACAATGGGGGTCTATCCCCCAACCCTTCCAGACCCAGGGGACACCGGCGGGGGAGAGATGGGACACCCCACACACACCCCAAGATTAAAGAGGAAAAAATGCCCCCTTTTCCCTCTTTAACATCGCAGTGTCTGGTGGGTGCATTCTCCCCCCCCCCAGCCGGGTCTCCTGGGTCCGGAAGGGTTGGGAGGAAAATAGGGGTCTGTCCCCCAAACCCTTCTGGATCCAGGGGACCTGGCGAGGGAGATGACACCCCCACACACACACCTCAAGATTAAAGAGGAAAAAAGCCCCCTTTCCCCTCTTTAACATCACAGTGTCCGATGGGTACATTCCCCCCAACCGCTGGGTCCGCAAGGGTTGGAGGTACAATAGGGGCTGCCTCTGCCCACCCCCACAAAAAGGACGACATGGTCTCCTACCTGTTCATGCTGGTTGGAGACAAAAAAATCGCCATCTTCGGGTCCCTGTGTCTGGCTCTTCACCTACCCAAGAGTGTCTGGGAGGACCTATTCTGCACTGTTCCCGCCTTCCTAGCACCGCCCTGGCCCGCCCAACAGCTGAGAAAAGTTGCGGCCGCCATCTTATTTTTTATTTTTCAAAAACAAGATGGTGGCTGCAACTTTTCTCAGCTGTTGGGCAGGCCAGGGAGGTGCTAGGAAGGCAGAAACAGTGCGGGATAGGTCCTCCCAGTCTCCCAGACACTCCTGGGTACGCAAAGTGCCAGACACAAGGACCCGAAGATGGCGATTTTTTCGTCTCCAACCAGCGTGAACAGATAGGAGACCAAACACGATCTCCTGGATAACGACGTAACATCGTTGTCCGGGAGATGACTTTTCAGAAAAAACGCAGCGCTGTCCGAAAATGACGTTATCCGAACGCATCGTTATCCAGGGTTCCACTGTAATGGCAACCTTGTGTTGCCAGCTAATCTTTCTCACACTAGGTCAGGTGAAAGGAACTGCAGAATGAACTCACCAAAAGATGCCTTCATTTTGGCAGTTTCCCGTCTGGTTTAGACACAGAAGAATAGACAACACATGGTCCAAGCAGGCCAGGAATCAGACAACCAAGGAAGCAACCAAAGCAGGACGCCTTTTAATGCTGAAGCAAGAGCATGAAGGGGTCCACACAAAGGACCACAACAAATCCACAAGCCTTCATTGCTTAAGCAGCTTTTTGGAGGAAGAGACGACTCTTATACTGTATCGCTCATCCTCCAAGGCTCCCAGGTGGGGCTCATGAGGGCCCTAGCAGCTACAGCAGGATATAGGTCTCACCCTACAATGACCAGAACTGCCTTTCTAACAGATGGAGCCCTGAAGCTGCCTCAAATCCTGACACACTTTCTAGCTGGATCTTCACCTCAGCAGCTTTTCAAAATTATTTTTCTAAATTATTATTATTTTCTGTACAAGAAAATGGCCGCCGCATGCATTTTTACTGGAAGCTTTGGCTTTCTGGGAATTGAAGTCAAAAAAGCAAAATGGCCACCGCAACGCTGATCAGCTGTTTGTCGGGGCTTCGGGGCAGGCCAGGGAGAGATTTTTTCCTCCACAACCAGCACAGGTAGGAGACCAGTAGTCCTTTTGGCGAGGTGGGTGGGCAGGGGCACCCCGGGTGCCTCTCTGATCCTAGGGGGAGCCAATTGGGGCTTTTTCCAAACACCCCCACCACCACCTGCCCGGACTGCTGGAAGGCAAAACAGTAGGGAAAACTCCTTTGTTGGCTGCAGTTTTGGGCTTGCAGCAGCCCAGGCAAGGCGGGGGGGGGCAGGAAAAAGCCCCGATTGACTCCCCTGAGCCTCCTGGAGGTGACAGGAGTGGCGGAGACTCCAAAATGGGCTACAAAAAAATCTGCCCAAACAACGACAAAATCTGAATAACGACGTGACTTGGGGAACCAAGTCTTGTCGTTATTCGGGGTTCCACTGTATTCTATTTTGACAGTTGTTTTATACTGTGCACTGCTCACCTATGAATGCCCCCATAACGAGGAAATACTTTTTCATTTACCACTCCAAGGACACCATTCCAGTTTTGCAATGTAAATCTTGGTATAAGAATTTTCACAGGTGGTATCAACATATCTCCGTTTGTGAAAACACTGCAATAAAGAGACATGCAAAAGTGGTTTTCAGTAGGGGAAGTTATTGGGGGGGGGGAGTATTAAAAATCACCTTTAAAAATGTTTTACTGGAGATACAACTAGCTAGGTTTACAAGAAAATACTGGGGTAAAAATCTTTAAAGACATTCCCAAAATAGCATATATTGATACTGGTGAGCTACTATGAATGTTTGAATTAATTAATTTGAGAATTGATTTTTGAAATTTATTGTTATTGGTATATGTGCCACTGAGATTTGTATCTTGTTCATAGAGTTGGGTTTTCTTCTGGTATTATGTTATTTATTTATTTGTTGCATTTTTATACTGCCCATTTGGGAAATTTCCCACTCTGGGCAGTATACATATAAACTATGAAATAACATAATAAAACACACAACAAATTAAAAATAAGCCAACCATTTTGTAACTATTTTATTTATGCCTGTGACGTTTCATGTTTTCCTGTATTTACTGTGAGCCCCCTATAGTAGGGTCTAGAACTAATTATTGTTAGGATAGATAGATAGATATGTTTTAGATCTTAACATATTTGATTAAACTTTCAAATTCATCCAATAATATTGTGTACTTTCACAAATTTCTACGAGACATAATATGAGAGACAAAAGGAAAATATGTCCAGACTGAGAATCCTAGAAAGATAGTCTTTGAAAATTCAATTAGTCTCTCTCTCTCTCCCTCCTGACTAAAAATGTCCTCAACAATCGCCAAGGGAAATAACATACAATCCTTTTAAAGAGTTAATAGAATCAATTGATTTCTCCACAGAAAATGGTTCCTCCTCAACCCGCAAGGAGATATGGAATCATTCTGGGGCTCTGTGAAGCTGCAGTCCTGAGCAACACTGACCTGGAAGTTAAGCAAAAATGAAAGCAATGTGACAAGACGTCTGAGTAAATATGATTAGGACGGGACTGCAAAGGCCTCTCTTTTCAAAAAAGCAGATGCACAGATAAGCCAGAAACTAATCAAATGTTTTGAGATATCTAGATATTCCAGGACCTTACTCCAGTTCCCCCCCCCCCCCAATAATATGTCAGTGGAAGGATCAAACAGAAGTAATCCAATCAAAAGAAAAGTCTACTAAAATGACAAAGCAACAAGGCTTGCTGCTAAAGATTTTTCTAAACATGGCCAAATATATTTACTGGAGTGTTTTCTCTGCAAAGGTCAGGAAAATAATTTTGCTCTCTCAGTTAAATAGTACAGTTGGCCTGTAATCAATTGCAGTGGAAAATATTAGTAGAGTAGCCTCCTAGACACCAGCATGTGTCCTGCTTACTTCCATGGTCTCCTCCAACTCCCCAGCATTGTACCAACAAAGCTATTTGTAGCAACAGGGGGTTGTTACTTTGAGTATTATTATAAGTGCATGCTGTCTGGCCGGACAGCCCGCTACGATAATGGAGTAGACCGTACAGCTAGCGACTCAATGCTGAGTGTCTGGCAGGGGTTAAATAACCTGACTCCCTAAAGAGGCCAATGGCTATGGACGGATGAGCCCCTTTAGGTGGGGTGATGGTCCCCCTCGGGGGCCATTCAACAATTACATGATCCTCAAGAGGGGGAGGGGGTCTGCCATGTGAACTACGGAAAATTACGTAGTTTTACGTGGGTCAAAGATTACATAATCCATTTGGAGCTGTTGTGGTTTCGAAACACGGTAATTTTTAGGTTTAAAAATGATCTCTGGAAATTTTGAACCGATTTGAGAGTATTGAAATGCTTGTGCAGTCTGCATTAGGCACCAATAGTGAAAAGCTCTAAAAATTAGAGTTTCGATACAAAAGCTCTAAAGGGAGGGGGGTTCAAAGCAAAAATTATGGTCGGATTACATGGGAGGGAGAGGGTCATTTTTTCCCAAAAAATGAATCACGTAATTGTTGAATGGCCCCTCAGTGGAGGAAATGCCACTGGAAACCATTATATTGGGCCCAACGGCAAAATGAGTGGAGGAGGAACTCTTGATTCCCAACCATCATGGAGGCGGAAGATGCCATGCCAGATGGACTGGCTGTGATGTCTCCTTTCATGTGTGCCAAAGGGGATGGCTCCAAGATCATAGTGTGTGAGTCACTTCATGGCAAGCTGGGATCCACCTTTAACAAATTCACGCCAATGACATTTTTCCTGCTTCAGGGGGAAAATGCATTCTCGGATCAGTTGCTTTTGACGACAATAAGTGCAACATCATCTAGGCAAAACATTCAAGTATTGCCATTAATGCAGCCATTTTAAAAAAAATACAAGGTACATTCTGAAATGTTTTCTTTAAGACTGGTTTCAAGCTAAATATGTTGTGTCTGGCTGCTTCTTTAAATAAAATGCTTAAACTAGGGGAGACAGTTTTCAGAGGACATTTGGAGCCACCTAGTGGAACATACGAGAAGAATTTATCAAGAAAGCTGGAGACTGCATAGGGTGCAATACAATACTGCTGTTTAGACTTAAAACATACAAGGTCAAGACAGCCCTGAGGATGTTCAAGCTCTGATCGAAAAAGAGAAAATGGAACTCATAAGGACATGGATATAAAATTCATTGAAATGAATTTTATTTTGGAATCTATATGGTAGTAATACAAAAAAAAAACTACAAGAAAGCTCTTTACAGAAGTCTGACCAAAGATACCACAAACTATTATAAATTAGTTCACAATACTGCTGTTATTGTGGAACAATAACATATGTCAGGAAAAGTGAGAATAATACTGTATCATTACCATTACATCATTCCTCTAAATATCAATCCAGAAGAGCAAGATAAAGAAAATACAAATTGCCAGATAAACTTTTACAGTATTTAGATTTGTCATGCTCTTATTTGCAGAAATGCTTGCTAGATTCTGATATATAGTAAGCTGGACTATTGTTCTCTGAATGATTTTATGAGATTTTTTCTACAAAGGAACTGAAGACTAAATTTTATTTTGATGCACTTTCCACCCACAAAAGAAACTGCTTTCAGTATTTATTAAATTTTTAATCCACTCTTCCCAACAGACCCATTTTTTTTCTTTTGCCACAACAATAGGGTAAGTTATGCTGAGATACAATAACTGACCCAAACCTACGCAATTAATTTAAGGTCAAATTAGATTTTAAGAGGAATGGGCATCTCCTGTGATTAACCACCCTTCATCAACAACACAATTTCTTCAGAAACACAGGAATTGGTGATCAGACAAACAAATCAATTATGATGATAATAAAACAGAAAACAAATCACTCAAGTGCAAGAAATGCAAGTGAGAAAAAGGACATCTTTTTATAAACTTGTGGCAGCATTATTTCTAAAAACATGCTGAGCCATCTAGTTTAACCTTAGAGGCTAACAAGGAAATAATTCAAGTCTCTCTAGCCTAAAGATTTCATCTGTCCTTATAGATGTGCTTTACTCTTTTATCAATTCTGGACATCAATTATAACTGAGAATGTGTTAACTCATATAGTTCCAAAAATTTTAAATATTTATACTTACTTAATACTTCGTGGCTTGTTGCAGAATGACTGAAATTTGGAAGGGACCTGAATATTACTGTGGACTACCGGTCGAATCTGCAAACATATTAAAGTTTGTGTGTGATGCAAAATAGTTGTAAGATTTCATTCTTAAAGTTGACTGTATTTGTAAATAAAACAATGCAGTCTAAAGTGTTGTTTGTGCTCAGATGTCCAAAGCTGAATATAGAATGATGTTTCAAAATCATAAAAGCTATATTCATATCTGTTTTAAACTTCCTAAAACACAATCACATCTACAGTACTGGCGATCTATCTGTCAAAGTAATCAGACAGTATGACAAAGACCCCTACCTCAGAATCAAATAAGGCCAGATACAGTAGATGCATTAGTGAAATTTTGTTTTAATGTTATTTTAGTAGTTTATATATTAAGCTGGCTACCTCACTCACTGCAGGGTCCTCACTGCGGGCTGGATTATTTAGCTGTAGGTTGTGAATCCCTGGTCTAAACAATAGTCTCAAAAGTGAATTGTTTTAGATGTCCACCCATACATTCATAGTAGACAGAGGATGCTCTTAACCAAAATAGCACTTTAAAAACATTTAGGTCAAATAATAAAACTTTGGGTTAGAAATAAGTTTATCTCACATTTTGTGGAATCAATTCAGTAGGTACTCCCTACCTATAAGTCACCAGTTACTCCCCACATATATAAGAATGATTTATTTGAAAAGTCAGACTTTCAAAATGTATCAGTTGTGAGTTAAATTTAATGCGTGCTTGAGTCATTCAGCATGGTAACTCAGGTTCTGGAATTTTCTGTTGGGGAGTATCTTGAAAAACTATTCCAATGTGCACTTTGGCTCACTAGAGCCTTGTTTCTGAATCTTAACACTCAATATAAGAATATCTAGAAATGTTTCAAGATATGTTTACTTATACATATGTTCATACATTAAGAAGCTTTGTTCCAGAATCGCAACCTTCAGGTCTTGGATAGTGTCCAGGCAGCTTTGTGAACTTTTAATATAATCACTGACTATGAGTGTCGTAGTAACTTCTCAGAAAATGTAGGAGTCAGAAGCATGTTATACATAGTTGACTGGCATTACTGAAGATGGCGGAGATTCTTCCATCCACTCCAAATTAGCTTGTTATATTAGCTACATTCAACAAGCTAGTTGTTATTATTATATGACATCAAGCCACTTCCAATTTATGGTGACAGTATGAATTAACAAAGTAAGTTGACAGGTAATGAACAGTAATAGACTATGACTTAAGAGACCTTGTTTCAAATCCCACCTTGGACATGGAAACTCACTAGTACTGAGGCAATGATAAAATCACTCTTTAAATAGCTCACATACCTATCTGGGTTGCCATAATTCAGATCCAACTTGATAGCATATGGCCCTATCAATTAATTCATAAGAACATAAGAACAGCCTTACTGGAACAGGCCACAGCCCATCCAGTCCAGCATTCTGTCTCACACAGTGGCTCACCATTTGCTTCAGAGTATTCTCAAGCAGATGCCTTCACCTGCTTAGGATTCCCTGGAAATGGCATTAAGAGATATCCTGCCTATCTCTCCAACCCAAAGGTTGTCCTTGGGTATCCATAATTATAGCCATTTATACCCTTGTCTTCCATGAACTTGTCTAATCCTTTCTTAAAGCTGTCAAGACTGACAGCTGTCACTTCTTCTGGCAGGGAGTCCCATAGACCAGTGATCCTCTGGGTGAAAAAGTACTTTCTCTTATTTGTTTGAGAACTAGCACCCAAAAGTTTCATGGAGTGTCCCCTAGTTCTAGTGATGTGCAATAGTTTTTCCTTATCTACTTGGTCCACACCGTGCATGATTTTATAAACTTCAATCAAGTCACCTCTTAGATGTCTCCTATTCATGGCCTCCTGTTGTTAACAGCCCTGCTCACATCTTACAAATGCAAGGCTAGTTTGTCTCTCTCCTGAAATGTCAGAGATGATTATGATTATTACCATTAGATCAGTGTTTAAGGAAGGAAACAAGCCAGAGTGCCAGCTCCCAGCTGGATTTGCAAATCACAATAAACTAACTACAGATCTTAAGCCACTCAATTTATTCAGCCTCTTAAGGATAATGATTAGGTAGCATTTATTTATCATATTCCTCGCTTGATGCAAGGCAACACTCTACTCTCATTCTGCTATGAGCCTTCTTGGACATACTGAGAGGAAAACAGCATACCAATTAAAGTGATGATGGAGACGATATCACAATGTCCAAATGCAAACATTGGCTCTAGGGGGAAAGAACCAACTTGCCTTCCTCTTGCAAAAACTGCAACAGATCATGAATGCATTTGGGAAGATTATTTTTGCATACTGGACAGCAAAGATTTTTAAAGAAGTAAATATTAAAAGGTTAAGAATGATTTGGCAAGAAATTAAATACTGTACAGTATTTCATTCCTATAGCATTCTAACTGAAAAGTATAAAATGGATGATACAACACACAACACGTATAAGGAACCTAAATTTAGCTGAAATAAAGAATAACATATCTGTGACTAGAACTTGTCTTTTCAAATTAGATTTGTAATTGATAGAATAATAAGTTTCAGCAGTCATTTCCTCAACCATTGAACATGATGAACACAAATACAGTACTCACCACTTCATCCCTCTTCTTTCTTTGAGGTCTCTTTGCCCCTATATTTAAGTAACTAAAGGAAAAATACAATTAGGTTAAAAAAATCAACCACTAACATAATAGTTACCTATTTCAGCCTAAGCACATCCACTCTCCTACAAGGGCTCTTCTTTATCAATCAAAACCAACACAGAATAGATGCTTAATCTCAGAAGTAAAAGAGCTCTAGTTTTCTAAATTTCAAGTTATTGATGCATGGTATATGAATGGATCAATGTAAAGCCTTTTGTTGTGATCCAGCCTTTGCCAGACTCTGAAGAGGACCTGGATCGGGAGGCACTTCCTATGCCCAGCCTAGTTCTGCCTCTCCAGCCTGCAGCTGAACCTGAGGATTTCTTGAACCAGGAACCTCAGCCTGCTTCTAGCCCAACTCTGACTCCTCAGGCAAATGACCTATCAGATCAAAGATCTGACTCTGACAGCAATCAGCCCTCAACCAAGGAATGGTGCCAAAAAGATCTGCAGCTGAGACATAAAAAAGCCAGAGCGCGTTATCTGAGGAGGCTCCCAGCTGATATCAATTAGCTGGGAGACTTCGTAAGCAAGCTTGTCTCAACAAACAAGCGTCGGTACAATTTTCCTCTGTGCAAAGATCCACACCCTGCTTGACTTTAGATAACTCTTGTGATTGCCTGCCGTGACCCTGACTACTCAGCCAACCCTGACGATGCCCCTGGACATCCTTTGGACTAGACGCTTGCTTGAACTACAAGTAACCAGACCTTGGCTTGCTCTTTGGACCTTGCTCTTTGGAGTCTCCTTGAATAGACTGCTGCCAGGACTCTCTGTGTAGTGCCGCTGTGAGGCAACCCTGCCACTGGGGTAGGTCAGCACACCTTTTCATGTTACCAAATCAGCTCCACAATAACTAAATGAGAATGAAAATTCATTTATTTTAATTTCTCCATATGCTAAAATCCACACAGAGTTGTATATGAAAAATCTGAATGTTAGTATTTTATGATAAATGTCCAAATTCCAGTGGTGAAAGGATGTGGTGCAAGGAAAACACTTTATTCCATTAATAGTTTAAAGGTTTTCAACTGAGTTGCTCTGTTTATTTTAAATGGACTCTTCTACTAAGCCATTTTCATTTCTTCAGGTTTCTTACAAGGCTTCACGACACTCATATTTGAAAGTGGGGAAAGTAAGCTCTTAAGCAGAAAAAAATCAGATGCCTCAAGCTGGCTTGGGAATAACACATGTGAAAATGATCTCAGGGTTTTAAACTGTAGATCAGAACATACTTAACAGTATAATGCCATAACAAAAAAATAAAAAATATATATAAATGCAACACTAGGTCACATCAACAGAAGTATAGTGTCTGAAGCAAGAAAAGTACCATATTTTTTGGATCATAAGATGCATTTTTTCTCCCCCAAAAGTTGGGAGAAAATGAGGGTGCGTCTTATTGTCCAAATGGTGGTCTTCGGCCAGCTATGGCTGTTGTAAAAGGATATTTTACAAGAGCCGCAGCTGGCTGAAGACCACTACTGCCGCTGTTCGGGGCAGGGGGAAAACATATGAAAAACAAGAGGCCACTAGAGGGCGAAAATCGCAATTTCCCATTTAAATGCATTGGAAATAAATTTATTGTATTCAAAAGTTTTCTGTTTGCATGTTCCCAATGCATTTAAATGGGAAACCAAACCTGTGCTGAAAAAGAAAGGTTTTCACTTACCTTGGTGCCTTTGTCTCTACTCCATGTAGACAAAATGGAGGGGGGAAACATGCTTCTTGGTTGAAAGGAGAGCAAGAGGCTAGGCTAGAGTATCACTTCCTTCTTCAGTGCAATTGGCCTGCCTGCCCATTTCCCCTGCAGCGCCACCACTGGTTCGTGGTGCAAAATACAGTATTAATTTTTTTTTGTTTTCCTGCTCTGAAAACTGGTTGCGTCTTATGGTCAGGTGCGTCTTATGGTCCAAAAATATGATAATAGTATCATTCTATTTGGTCGGGCCTCACTGTGTCCAGTTCTGAATACAGGGTACACAGAAAAGGCCTCCTCAAAGATTGTGGTGTTCTTGAACCACAGTCGGGCGCACCCTGTGGTGGCAAACTTGTGCTGCCGTCTAATCCTTCTCACACTAGGTCAGGTGAAAAGAACTGCAGAATGAACTCACCAAAAGGTGCCTTCATTTTGGCAGTTTCACCTCAGGCCTAGACTCAGAAGAAGAGGTTATGGATACCAGTTTTAAAAGGATATCAAATAGATGAGATATGTTCAGGACGGTGACCAGTTCTAGAAACCAAGCCTTATGAAGATGGGTTGAGGGAGCTGGTATATTTATCTTGGAAGAAGAGAGGATTGAAATTAAAGGGCTGTGGTGTAGAATATGGAACAATTTGCTTTTTGTAACTTCAGAGGAAACAACCCAAGGTGACAGATTTAAATTATGAGAAAGAGATTTTGCCTAAACATTATGAAGAACTTGTTGACTGTACGAGCTTGTTCAAAAATGGAATGGATAGCTTTCAAAGGTGGTGGACTCTACTTCATCAGAAGTTTTAAACAAAGATCAGAGGGTAGTCTGTCAGCTGTAGATTTCTTATTTTGACAGGAGGCTGACCTTGATGACCCCTGGAGTTCCTTCCACCTTGACCATTCTATGATTCTACGACTTTACAAGCCTATGAGCTGCAGCTGAAATTATTTATTCCACATACACTTCAAATGTAGTAAATTCCTTTGATTTTCTCTGTTTCAATAAAACTGGTGGGGCAATAGTAGAAACCATTCCTACAAGCATTTCCCCAAAAAATGTGACTCATCAATAATTTTTGTTTGCAAGCAGAAATATAAGCTTAATTAAAGTAACTATTAAAGATTTTTATTTATGTAATTAAGAAATCTACTGCTTTAGTCTCAGCCTATTGAGGTCCTCTGGAACTAATTAGTTCAGTGTCTGGCATACAAATTCAAATTTCTTGCTATAAAAATAATAAACAGTTTTCAATTATACGTACTACCTGCGGTTTTCTATGGGAGTGAAACATGGTCCTTAACGAAAGCCGAGGAAGAACTATCAAGAGCCATAAGAGCCATGGAAAGATCAATCCCTTCATGACTACATCCCCAATGCCCAGATAAGAAAGCAAAGCAGAATCAACAAAGCTGTTGTCGAATATCATAAATGGAAATTGCGCTGAGCTGGACATGTTTCTCGAATGACAGATGGGCATTGGACAGCAGCAGTCACTGAGTGGTATCCCAAAGGAGTAAAAAGGCCCCTTGGTAGGCCCCCCAAAAGATGGGAAGACCCAAACATGAAAAAAATTGGTTGAACCTGGAGAAAAAGAGCGTGGCTAATCTTTCTCACACTAGGTCAGGCAAAAGTAACTACAGAATGAACTCATCAAAGGGTGGCTTGATTTTGGCAGGCTCACGTCTGGCCTAGCCATGGAAGAAGAAGTAAGTGTATAGGATTTTACTGTAAATTGTTAAATAGGAAAAAATGTTGTGAAACAGAAAGATGTTAGTTGGAAGGAGAAACAATAAGGTGGGTATCCTTATTTCCAGAGTGCAGTTGCAACAGCAGAAGAAAAACTTCAATCTATGCGCTACCTCTGCCAGTGCAGAAGGTACAAGAAACCCTTGTAGCACGGTTTATTCCACTGACTGCAACATAAATACTGAGATGCCTATATAACCACAGGAGTTTTCTGACACATGGGGGCACCGGGGGTGGGGGGACAAGACTAGGGAAGACTTGACTGTATGAAAGAGATAGTGTTTCACATAATATTTAAATAAGACATTGTTATTAATCAACACTTTGAGCTTAGCAAAGAAACTGATTGATAAGTAGTACACAGTTGTTTGCTGAATTAACGTTTTATTTTCCAAATGTCGTGCAACCACATCCAACATTAACAGTGGTGGGCTCCAAAAAAATTTACAACCACACTGTGGGTGTGGTATGGAGGGTTTGGCCAGGGGGAAAGCCCTGAGTTGCACCCGAATTAGGACTACTGTACTTTATTTCAAAACTTGGATGAGCGAGGCCAGCCAGAATTTCTGCTACCGGTTCTGGCGAACTTGTGCGAACCTGCTGATGCCCACCACTTAACATAGTACAAAGTAGTAGTCTAGTCTACAACATAGACTACAACATTGACCCACTCTGGCTTGTCTTAGTCAGAGAACTAGGCATAAGTGACATTCTAAATTATCCTATTTGCTGGCATATAAGACTCACTTTCCCCCCCTATAATACAGTGGAAAATGGAGTGTGTGTTGTACTGTATATAGTGGCCTATGGTGAGCTATTTTGGTAATAACGGGGTATGTCTTATACAGTACTCCAAAGTGTCTTATGCAGCAGCAAATACAGTAAGCCAGAAAATAATGACTGGCCATGTTTATTATCTAAGAATCAAGAGTCAATGCAAAAAGTAGCCAATATAAAAGTGCGTGAACACCTAACACAAACAACCTCCTTCCCTGGAGGGTACTTCCTCAAGCCAGAGTTCAAGAAAAGTCAAGACTGCTCTAAAGTGGCATTCCAGTTTATGTTTACTTTGGAGTAAACACCAATCATCTTTGTGAGGTTTAACTGAGAGTAAATTTGCAGAGGAACAGGAAGAAAGATCTTGACGTAGATATTGTTCTGTAGCCACCCTCCAAAGTTCCCTGCATCTCTAAGAAACAAAAAGAACATTTTCCCATTTTGAGTTAACTACTAAGGTGCTATTGTCACATACGAAGCAGGTAATACCTTCAAGCTTTGGAATGGATGTGGTGGTTATCAGACACTTACACAAGCGTCAACACCTGATCAACAAATAGACACACTGGCCATGCTAGTAATGGGCCAACCAAACAGCTTCAAATCTAACTTTTACTTCTCTCCAAGGACCTTCTCTCTCCACTTTCTTATATAATGGTTGAGAAGGAATAATCTCTTCTTGGGCATTTTCCCTTCTGAAATGGAAAGAGGCATGTAACAAAGCCATCACTGATTTACATACAGGTATTCCTTCTTCCCCTCGTCTGGGCAAGAAAAATAACATAGGTTGGAAGACAAATTCCTTATTGACTTATATCATTTTAGAAAAACCCAGAGAAGACAGAGGGATAGAGAGGATTTTAACAGGAGCCAGCAGTGGAGAGCAAGACTGCCAAACACTTCTCAAGATGCACTGGAGGAGAGAAGTAAAGAGAAATTGGCAGTTTCTTGACTAGATCAGGGGTGGCCTAACTACAGCCCACAGTACCAAATTTATTTATTTATTTATTTATTTATTTCTACGCATTTATATCCCGCCCTCCTGGTGGATACACCACTCAGGGCGGCTAACAACATAGTAAAAAATTGCGGTAAAACAATAAAACAACATTAAAACAGATCTAAAAACCCCAATTAAAACCAACATTAAAAACACAAACATATCATCATTAAACAAACCACCCACCCCACCCTACCCCCGTTAAAACAGAATAACCATGCCAGGGGACAACCCCTCACATAGGCTAAATCAGCCTCCGAGCTTGACTGGTAGAGTCATCATCTAGCCCATGCCACCCTCGCCACTACCAGAAGCGGACATGTCCCATGCATGCACAAACACTGCTGTAAATGCACCCACGGCTGTCATAAATGCATTTACGACATCAGCGGACATGTTTTATGGCGTTTGTGCATGCGCGGGTGTGTTTTACTTCTGTTTCCGGCAGGAGGAACCATGTGACCGGCCCGATCAGCTATTGGGGTGGGGGTGTGGACAGGCCTGCAGTACGAAAATTTTAGCCACACCTGTCAACCTTCCTGGATTGGCCGGGATTTCCCTTTTTCGGTGCCAATTTGCGCCATTTCCCGCCCAGAGCTGCCAAAACCCCGGAATTTGGCAGCGGGGGGAAAGAGGTACTGTGCATCCCTTCTGCACAAGTCGCCTTCTACGTATGCATAGAAGACTTTTACGCTTGCATAGAACCCTTTTACGCTTACGTAGAACCTTTCTATGCTTGCGTAGAACCCTGCGTAGAAGGGTTCTACGCAAGCGTAAAAGTCTTCTACGCATGCTTAGAAGGCGACTTGCGCAGAACCATTCTGCGCAGGTCCCGGATTGTCCGGAGCCGCGGTTGACAGGTATGGTTCTAGATCATCTCATCTACTCAGGCTAGATGATGGTATCCCAGCTGAATTTTTTCAAAGCCCTAAAAGATGATGGAATCAAATTATTGCTTTCCATATGCCAGCAGATTTGGAAAACGCAACGACCACAGAACTGGAAAAGATCAGTATATGTTCCAATCCAAAAAAAGGGCAATGCCAAAGAATGTTCAAATTATTGGACAATTGCACTCATCCCACACATAGCAAGGTTATGCTCATGATAATACAGGATAGACTGCAGCAGCACGTGGAGAGAGAATTACCAGAAGTGCAGACAGGGTTCCGAAGAGGCAGGGGAACTAGACACCACGTTGCCAACATACAGAAAACAATTGTTTTCAAAGAGTGTACATTTTATATACTAAATATATTAATCACTGAACCACTGGAGATCCCTTGCTCTCCGATATGCTACATAGCATGGGAGGAACTAAGTGTAAATCTATATATTCTTCTTCTTCCGTGTCCAGGCCAGACACGAAGCTGCCAAAATGAAGGCACCTTTTGGTGAATTCATTCTGCAGTTCCTTTTGACTGACCTAGTGTGAGAAAGATTAGCCGGCAACGCAAGGTTGTCACCAGGACACACCCGATTGTGGTTCAAAAATGCCACAATCTTCAAGGAGGCTCCTTCTGTGTACCCCCCATTGATCACCCACAAGTACCTCTTGACCACCTTTTGCTTAATGCCCCATACTTACTTCAGTTTCCTAAACTTTTCCCTGCCGGCCGCCACATATCTGCCGCCTTGCTGCAAAGCGGGCAGGTCCGTGACAGAATGCCCGTGGTGTGGTGTGTAAATTTTCCTCACCCCGAAAGACGTGGGCACCCCTTCGTTCAGCTGGATCATGAAGGCTTCAAAGTTGGGTACGTAGCGGTGGTTGATGACAAACTTCCTTCCCAAGTAGAAGGCATCCCCGTTACGGTAGACCCAAATGGTCCGGGCAGGGGTGACATCGGTCAAGCTGTAGGCACCACGAGACTTGGTGGAGGTTCCCACCATGCTGAGCCCCCCACTACCTTGGATCAAGGGGAAAGGAAGGGGGCAGACCAGCAAACCCCACAGGGCATCCACCCAAGGTCCACCTCTGCAAAACCCAAACTATCTCCCCATTCAGTCCCAAATGAAGGGGATGGAGGGGAGTGGGTGGCTTCAGGGAATGCCTGCCTTCCTGCTTTCACGAGCCCTGCTTTCCCAGCCTCCTACTCCATAGTGTTGCTCAAGAGGAGACCCCCCCCAGCCCTTGGGGCCCCCACCCTTACAAAGGGGCAGCCTGGCCCTCGACCACCTCAGTCTCACCCCATAGGGCCCCGACGTCATCTGGAGGGGAAGGTTTATGACTCAGTCTGCGCAGCAAATGAAACCACCGCCTCCGTCGGGGCGCAAAGTGGGGCAACCAGTTGCCCTAGAAACACACCGGGCTCCAGGGGGCAAAGGAGGCAAGATTCAACCCAGACACAGACCCGGAGAGGGTGGGGAAAGGCGCGCCCGCCCCGCGTTCGAGCCTGGCCGCCGCGCCGCTTCTACTAGTCTCTTTCCCCGATGGGGCCAATCCGGAGAAAGGGTGCAAGGCGCGGGTGGCGCCATTTTCTTCCTCTTCTCTGCCACCCCCCCCCCCTCCATAACTACAATCCCTCCCCACACACACACACGCTTCCTTGCTCGAAAGCCAGTCGCATCCGACTCTACGGGGCGGTGCTCACCTCCGTTTATACAGCCAGCGTCTGCAGACGTTTCCGTGGTCACGCGGCAGGCATGACTTTAAGACGCCCAAGCGCATGGAACGCTGTTACTTTTCCCCGGTAAAAATGGTCCTTGTTTATCTACTTGACATTTTTGTTTTCGAACTGCTAGGTTGGCAGAGGCTGGGGCAAACTACGGACACTCACTCCGCCATGCAGCACTCGGGTCTCGAATCGTTGATTCTTAAAAACAAAGATGGAAATCTCCTCCAGCACCACCGACGCCCCACATCCCACCACACCTCGGCTTCACAGGTCGCTGTCGCTCCTTGTTTATCTACTTGCCATTTTTGTTTTCGAACTGCTAGGTTGGCAGAGGCTGGGACAGACTACGGACACTCACTCCGCCATGCAGCACTCGGGTCTCGAACTGCTGACCTGCCCACCTTCCAGTCGCCAAGTTCAGCGTCTTAACCACTAACTAAGCCACCGCAGTCTCTTCTTTTCTAGAAGAGCCTTCGAATCGTTGATTCTTAAAAACAAAGATGGAAATCTCCTCCAGCACCACCGACACCCCACATCCCACCACATCCCACCACACCTCGGCTTCACAGGTCGCTGTCGCTCCTCGCCAGCAAATGCCAAGCTCAGGACAGGATCCGTCCAGGATCTACGTGGGAGCAAATTCAGTGGATCTCCTAGCCCCAGCCTAAGACAGATTTAGGTTTAAATTATGCTGTCCAGGAACAAATAGCCAGAATAACTGGAATTCCAAGCCTTGCGATTTATGTACATAGAAAGAACTACTGTTGCGTAGTTATCAGTAATTATTTACTTATTTTTTTAATACATAACTAACTCTTCCCCAAAGTTTAGAAAAGCTTAAGGACCTTCCAAGGCTTGACATTTTTGAAATGGTCTGTTTCAATGGTCTGTTTCAAGCATATCAGAGTAAACAAAACAAAAAGACAAATAACGTTGTGGCACCTTAAAGACTTAACTGCTGTATTTTAATGTTAGCTTTCTTGGATCAAGTCCCGCTACATCAGACATAAGAGTGAGATTTCATGGAATCAATTTATACGCATCAGGTACAGAGTGGTTAGCATAACAGATAAGTATACAGTAAAACCCCGACTTGCATATGCCTCGAGTTACATGAAATTCGACTTACATAATGATTTTGTGCTAAAACCATGTCCCGATTTACACAATTTCCTGTGGGTTTGCTTCGAGTTACATATTCTTTTTCCTATGGGTTTGCTTCGAGTTACGTAAAAACTCATTTCCCTATGGGTTTGCTTTAATTTACATAAAAATTTAATTTTTCCTATGGGTTTGCTTCGAGTTACATAAAAAACAATTTAAGCAAAATCCTACGGAACGGACTTTTTTTGTAAGTAGGGGTTTTACTGTACAAGTCAATGGTTTTTTACAACTGGTAATACCTGGTATTCAGATTAGTTCTGAAGCCATAAATTCATACCGTGAAGTCTCACTCTTATGTCTGATGAAGTAGACTTGATCCACGAAAGCTAACATTAATGTACAGCAGTTAGTCTTTCAAGTGCCACGTTTTTTGTCTTTTCGTTTTGTTTGTTTATTCTGATATGCTTCTAAGGCTTGTTGGTCCAGCCACCTGCAAAACTTGGATTTAATTCAGGGGTTAGGGTGTTTTTATGGATATTTTTAATCATTTTATTGTTTTAGTAGCTGGGTTTAATGCATGGGATGGTTTTAACCGATGTGAGCTGCCTTGGGTCGCCGAGGTGAGAAAGGCGGCCTACATATCTAGAAAATAAAATAAATAATAAATAAATAAACTACATCGGCTTGTTCTCACATTTATCATCAGAAGAATATCAATAATCAAAGTTAGGCTTTTTGTAACAAAAGCTACAGAGGGTATGTTACGAATGCTGCTAAAGCTGTGTCCATTTGTTCAATAGGAACTAAGAAGAAAGAAGGAGAATTCAGGAGGGCTTGCATTAATCCATGGGACATGCTGGCTGCACCACTATGCTAAGATTATCCAACAAAAGTAACAAAGATCCATATACCGAATTCTGAGTTCAGCAGCACCCCTCAGCTTGATGTTTTGCCTTTTATCATTACTGAAATAATACAGCTTCCCAAATTAGGTAACCTAATAAAAACAAATATATTTTATTGATTAAGCTATAGAAACAATGGGATGTGGGTTTTTTTGTATATTTGAAATGAACTATGTTTGAATCAATTAAGTGGGGAAAGAACAATGAATGTATACATAGACATTGACATATTTTATTTCATACAAGAGTAAGTGAAATTTTACAGAGGCTTTTTCTGTAAAGACTTTTACTTGCTTCTGTCAGACAGGACTCTTGGAAATCCCCAGAGACGCATCCTACTTATACCGCCATCTGGGAAAATCGTAAGTCTCACATGAGTAAACACTTCCATTCTCTGGATTGCATCACCGTTAAAAAAATGTCTTTTGTGTGGTTTAAGCTGGGGGAGAGAGAACATGATAAACCTGAAACATTTGAATGCTATCTTCATTACAATCATCTTTCATTGCCTTCTGAAATCTCCACCCCATCCCTAATTATGGAAGTTGTATGTTTGTGGCTTTTCTTTTTCTGAAATGCATCCCTTGCAGGCACGTGCTGGTATATCAGGCAATTGGGCTTTGTCCCACACCGCCCTCACCTCTGGCACCCTGGAGTGCCAATAGCAATGTATGGGATTCCCTCCAACCCACCAACCCCCCCCCCAAAAAAAAGGGTGCCCCCCCTCCCTGTCCAACACCTTCCCATGGTGCCCTGCACACCCCTGATCCCTTGCATTTTCTGCCAGATATTTATCACTATAGGGAAGTTATGCCCTCCCCATGACAAAAGTTAGATTTCAATTCCCATCACCTCAACAAACATGGGACTATGGGAGCTAGAAAACAGCAGCTTCTGAAGCGTCACAGATTCCCAACCAGTGCATTGAATGTAAAATGCATATATTTAGATTGATCCAGAGATTCCAAGCTTACCTTTGTTGGAGGCAATAAAAGAATCCATTTTGGACTGTGCTTCGTTGTCCATTTTTTAGCCGAATATTCTTTTTCTCCTTCCATACTCAAAACACAGGCCTCAAGTTTAAAAGTATCTGGGAAGTTTCCTAATGTTGAAAAAAGCAATGTGTGTGGTATAGCACTCTCTTCCTTCCTATAAATTAAATTTGCAATTCTATACGTTTTTACCAGGGAAATAACTCTTAACTGAACTTAATAGCACATACAGTACTGTATTTGTGAGCAGACAAGGATACCAGCATAAGGCTGTACTCTGTGCATACCTACATACAGTAAATCAATTGAATGCAGTGAGATGCACTTGCTAGTAAAGGTGTACTAAGCTGACTGGTTAGATCAGTGGTTTAGGCATCTGGCTGTGGAGCCAGGAGTTGGGACTGGGAGTTTGATTCCCCACTGTGTTTCCTGGGAGAAGAGCCAACCTGTCTAACCATGGGCAAGCTGCTCAACTCCTGGGCATCCCTAGAAGAAGAGAATGCTGAATAAGTTCTATGTATTCTCTACCTAGAAAACTCTGGAAATGTCTCCATAAGTAAAAATTGAGTTGACGGCACACAGTTGTTTTATTTATTTATTTTATTTATTTATTTATAGTCATATTTATATATGCCGCCCACTCAGGCAGAACCCGACTCAGGGCGGCATTACAACAAGTTCTAAAAACACATAAAAACACTTTAAAAGCCCCATATCCCACCCACTTTAAAAAACCCCATGTCCCACCCACCCATCCCACCCACTATAAAAAGAAGAAGGGAGTTATTATTATTTAGCATGTACTGGTTCATGCCACACAGGACTCTGTTGACATTATCAAAGCTGCAACAGGTAATTAATCTTATGAACAATTAGTAGAACAAAATCTACCAAAACAGGTATGCAGCTAAATTTTAGAAACCATGTGGATAATAATACCTTATCCAAAGACTTCTACAAAGAGAAGAGATTGAGAAAAGTTACAAGGCTGACAAATATTTACCTTTAAAGTGATTGGTATCTATTTCTATATGTGTTACTACTCCTGAATGGCCCATTCGAAAGACTGCCCATTCATTTCCTGGAATAAGGAGAAGACCATTGTCATCCACCTAGAAGAAAGATAGATAATGATAATTATGATGGTCTGCCATCTCTCTCTTCCATACAAACCTTGAGCATGATTCACATGGCAGGCACAAGTGTCCACTTGTGGGAAATCCTGAAAGGGTTCAATGCACTTCTGATTCCTTTCTTCTGTATTCATACTCCTTTGGTCAGCAGATAGTTATGACAAGATCTAGGAAGATTTTATTTTCCTGAATTGACTTATGTTCATTTCTTTACGTTTGTATAGGGTGTGTGCATGTGTGTGTTTTGGTCTGGGAGACTTGCAATTTTCTTTCAATCAGGTAGAATAATAATAATAATAATAATAATAATAATAATAATAATAATAATAATAATGTTTAAATGGTGCAAGTTCAGGACTCTTAATTTTCAATGAGCTCAGTAGGTTACCAGTTGATAACAATAGCAGTTACACTTATATACCTCTCCATAGTGCTTAATGTACAAGATAAATAGCATTTAGCCCCAACATGCTGGATATGCCATGTATGATTTTCCCCTTTCAAAGTTCAGATCTCTAATCTTGTTCTTCTTTATTTTCTGAATAACATTTAAGGTAATGATAATGTTTTGTCACACATTTTTATCATACTTTTATTAAAATAAGCTGCAGAAGTCAAGTTGGTATGACTTTCATTAGTTAGTTGGATTTCTTCAGTCCAAGACAAATGGTTTTAGGAAATGTGTGTGTTCGTGTCAGAAATTATTCTGGGTTGAAAGGTTTTTTGCTGGAGAAACTCTGCTCAGGGGACGCCCAAATGAGGCTCCTTTCATGTCCCCAAGATCTTTTCCCCACCAAAGTGGTCCCTGTTTATCTACTTGCAATTCCTTGCTTTCAAACTGCTAGGTTGGCAGGAGCTGGGACAGAGACGGGCACTCATTCCGTCATGCAGTACTCGGGTCTCAAACTGCTGACTTGCCGACCTTCCAGGCTAATAAGGCGAGCTTCTTAACCACTGAGCCACCGCAGTCCCTGACTTAGGAAATGACTCATCTTTTATACAACTTAAACAAGATTGGGTTGTAAAGTTCATAAAACAAATGAAATGAGCTAATGACCTCTAAAGATAATTATGTGTTAATACTTTCTGACAAAAAACAATATCTTGAAAAACATACTTTTTAAAAGTAAAGAGGAGCATGAGTGTGTTATTCCTGTGTATAATGGCAGAGAAAGAGCATCATTCCCTTCCCATTTTAAATCTGCTTTAAAATCATCAGTTGATGGAAATATTAGCTGGCAAGGTCTGACCATTCAGAACAAAAGCAATTTACTCTTTCTGCTGACATCCGCTGTTGAAGTGAAAAAGAGAACACTTAAGTTTTCAGGCATGTTTCAAGGAAGTGCTGTAAGTAGAAGTACATTGATCAGGCAATGAGATGAACACTCATATTTCCCCCTCATATATTTCAAAATGCATATCTATTTAAATCTGAGGTAAGACAGTATGTTGAAGTACTGTACTTGTTGTTGGAGTATTGCTTTGCAAATACCCTGGGCAAGGCAAAGCAATCACACTTATATACCACCCCATAGCACTTAGTGCACTCTCTGGGCGGTTCACAAGTTAATTAGCATTTTGCCCCCAACATGATGAGTACTCATTTTACCGAGCTCAGAAGGATGAAAGGCTAAGTCAACCTTGTGCTCTGGCAAGAATCGAACTCACAACCTTTTGGTTGTAGTACAGTAGCTTAAGCACTGCGTCACCCTGGGCTATCAAAAAAGACAAACAAGTGACAGCAAATCAAGCCAGAACTTCCACAGGAAGCAAAAATGATGAAACCACAGCTGTCCTACTTTGGGTACGTCATGAGAAGGCAACACTCTCTAAAAATTACAATAATTCCAGGAAAAGTTGAAAACAGCAAGAAAAGAGATAAACTGTCTCCATAAAGGAAGCATTAACCTCCAGTTGAGACAAGCTAAAAGGGGCTAGTGAGAAGAAGACATTTTGGTGGTCATCCATTCATAGGATCAGCATAAGTCAAAGGTAACACATAACAGCAACAACAGTGTGGTATAAGTTGCTTTAACTCATTTGTTTCTTACTTTTAAAACTGGTGGCCTTTCCAAATTTCTGGTTGTTTCCCATCCTTCTTTCATGGATTTTGCTCTCCCTATTCCTACGCGAACAAAAGGTACATTTACATTAAATTCAACATGTTAAATATAAATCGGTTGTACTTGTTTTCATCTGTTTGGTGAGGCAGGGGGCAGAGATTGACTCTCTTCTGAACTTAATAGGTCTGTCAACTGAGTAAATAAGGCTAGATGATAGTATACATTTTCATCAACTGATTAATTATTAGTTCATTTAAATCTGCATAGATTTGACTATGGAAAAAACCTAGCAAAAGTCTATAGCCAAGTGAAGACATTAAACATTGTCCAAGCAGGATTTCAAACTGAGAACATCTTCCTCAAATCAATAGGCAGTGCTTTGAAATTAACTGAAATTGATTTACCTAATGATAGACAGGATTTTATTCCAACTTCTCTGACATGGGTTTTGCCACATTTCTGTGTCTCTTTAATTCCTAGTCAAAAAGGAACCATGGATTTCCATGTAGCACCGTGGCAGAGAAATGCTAAATGACTGGCAATCCTTTGTCTAACAAGATTGCGAGAGACATGTATTATCCATATCACTAGAAGTGAAATCTGAGACACATTCTTTTAAAAATTTATTTTGAACAAAATAACCTGGCCGTGAGCACATCAGGCCATGATATTTGAAACCTCCAGCTCTGTAGTGCCCAAGAGGTATCAAATGTTAGCATCTGTTTATAATTTCTTTTGTATACAAGGATCAGATTGTCGTCGTCGTCGTCCCCCCTTTATTTTTTTGTGCATTGAAAATTTACTTTCATGTTAGTACTTGGCAGTCAGATACTTTAATGTGAGCATGTTGATAGTTGGTTTTATGACATTTCCATAGTCTGCTTATTATCCAAAATCCTTTTGCATTGCTATGCAAATGGCACAATGTTTGGAGGTAAACTGTACCAAGTTAAGAAATCATTGTAGACATAGTACGTTTCATGCTGTGTCACTCAACTTAGTATGCAGTAGGTAATGTCTATGGTTATTTCTTAACTTAAGGTAAGTTACTTTTACATTCCTTGTGTTACACTAACATAACTAGGCAAGAGGATTTGAGCTATTCTATTAAATGAAACTAAAATAATAGCTATGAAGAAGGTACAATATTAGCCATACCTAAGATGTTTTGGGGGTGACCCAATTGAGCATTACTGAATCCAACACAAGCACCTCCATTCATCATTGCAGCCAAATCGTTCAGCTGATTTAAGCCAGAAAGTGACCAGTCTCTCAGCAATGTGCCATATGTTTTTAAACGTGCAATCCCACCATCTGGAAAAAAATAAAATGTTAAATTCTGACTTTATACTGGAATGATGAAAAACCAATGGCCTTAATTTAATTCAACTGAATACACGTAAACACTGGTATGTCTTAGGCAAAGGGAAAGGTCTCCCTTGCTTGAAAGCCAGTCATGTACGACTCTAGTTGTGTGTGCATCTCCATTTACAGCCAAAGAGTCAGCGCTGTCTGCATCTGTAGACGTTTCTGTGGTCATGTGGAAAGCATGACTAGATGCTAAATTACACTGAATGCTGTTACCTTTTCTGCTGAAACGGTACCTATTTATCTACTTGTAATGTCTTGCTTTCAAACTGCTAAGTAAGCAGTAGCTGGAACAGATAACGGGCACTCACTCCGTCACACAGCACTTGGGTCTTGAACTGTCATCAAGTTCAATGTCTTAATGCTTATTAACCTTTCTGCTAATGCTAAAATATTTTTATGATTCATAATGCAGTCCTAAGTGGTGGCTCCCTGGCAGCCAGTATGCCATGGTAAGTTTCTGTGTTGATTCCATCTTATCCTCTTGTTTCCTAAAGCATGATGGGGATTGTTCTACATATTTTTCATGTGCTGATTTTAGCTTGAACATTTCAAGAATAACTTGCAAAGTGACCAGACCAGGCCAAAGACCAAACTACAAGATTTTCAGTCTGGCATGTCCATTTAAAAATTAGAAGATGGTGTGTGGGTTTGGAAACAACTTGAGAAAGCCACAAGTATTTGTTGACTTATTACAAATTGTACTCTGTCCCAGCTCCTGCCAACCTAGCAGTTCGAAAGCAAGAAATTGCAAGTAGATAAATAGGGACTACTTCGGTGGGAAGGTAAACAGCATTCCGTGCTCTCCGGTGTCTAGTCATGCCTGCAACAAAACAACGGAAACGTCTGTAGAAGCAGACAATGCTGGCGCTTCGGCTTTGAAACAGAGATGAGCACTGAATCCTAGAGTCCGATACGACTGGCTTTCGAGCAAGGGAAACCTTTACCTTTAATGTGAAAAAATAAACCAGCAACAAAAGGTTGCCATTACCAGGGTACGGCTGATTGTGGTTGAAAAATACCACAATCTTCGAGGAAACTCTTTCTATGTACCCCGCAACCCACTATGAAATCCTGTAATATATGACAGGTCAATGTCCACTTGATCCATGAAGGCTCACATTAAAAACTATAGTCGTTAGTGTTTAAGGTGTCATAATATTTTTTTTCTTCTTTACTTTGTTTTGCTTTGTTTCTTATCTGATATTAAATGGAGGTGAGTGGAAATGGCATGTTCAGTAAATATTTAGCAGCCAGCACTATAGTAGATAATGGTATATTAGTTTATTATTGTTTGGTTACTATTCTTTGTGTTACTGTGTTGTTTTGTTGTTTTATTTTGTCCAAAAAAAGAATCTGGAAGTGCTTATGCATGTACTTCTTCACTGAGTTCCAGTAATGTTGTAATAAAGCTTGCAACTGCAATATGTTGCCATTCATTTTCTTATTGGCAAACATGGCTTTTGTGCAAGGCCCAGTCTTCCAAGACAAATTGTGCCAATGCTCTAATGCAAATGCTCTTGCACCAACTTCATGCACTGCAGCGAAATGAAACACTCAAGCCTGCAACCACTCGGAGGATGTACAGGCAGGACAGTGGAGTGCCAACACTACATCAACAAGCCCAAGGACCTTGCTGCAATCCTGGAGCTACAAAACATCAATATTAACTTTAAAAGCATCCGATTGCAAGGCAAATCGCCCCATCAGGTGCCAACTTGGAATAGGATATGGATTTATTTAGTGCTCTTTCCTGCAAGCACTGGTGCATAGCGGACTTTAACAGGAAACCACAGGAGCGAGTCTAAAAGAAAGATACTATGAAAGGACAGATTAGTGCATTAGTGCCAACACTTGATCTGATTTTATTACTGGGACTATCAATGCACAGACAAGGCTCCCGTCTCGTTTTTCATAATGGTTGAAAAAATAATTCCCGTTGCTCATATTCTGTTAAGAATTCCTGAGATTCACCTTCTTTGTTATATGATTGCGGTTTGTTTCTGCTCCATCCTTCTTAATTTAGGCTAGCTAGTTCCTCTCACGGGCAGTAGAAACTACATTGTTTGCAGAAGCTTGTAACTGTTCATTGAAAGGACTGAATGCAAAAGCTTTATTAAATACGTCTCTTACTCATACCCAAGCACGGCTCCGCGAAATACGGGAAATTACTGTGCATGCGTGGACACATATGCTCAGTAACCTGCTTGCACATGCGCACCATCACCGTGCATGTGCTGTAGCCCGTTTGTGCATGCACACTATGGCCACACATGCGCAGTAGCCTGTTTGTGCATGCACACCGTGGCTGCGCATGCACAGTAGGCCCTTTCCCTGCTGTTCAAATACAGGATGGTGGCAGGAAAGGGGAGGAACGAGTGCTGAAAAACGGGAAATCCCGGCCAATACGGAATACTTGACAAGTATGCTCTTACTGCACTATATACCTCTTACCTGGATATATGTTGAGCCTTAGGTGGGTCCATTTTTGCTTTGAAGTCACAAGAAAATAGTTGTGCCAGGTGTCAAGATCTCCTGATTTTATCTCTGACATAGGAACCAAGAAAGTCCATTCATCTGACCTCATCTGTAAACAGAGATTAATTAGTGCTTTTCAAGGTAGTGATAATCTTACATGGATTTCACCTTAATAGCAATTACACTTATAAACCACCCGCTTAGTGCACTTTCTGGGCAGTTCACAAGGTGTAATGGACTAGGCCCAAGTTATTCAGCATGGATTCTCTTTGGTTTAAAACTGTCTTAGAACCATACCTGTCAAGTATCCCGGATTGGCTAGGATTTCCTGTAATTCAGCACCGCAAACTCTACTTTCCCGCTGCCATCCCGTAATTTGACAGCGGCGGAAAGTAGTTACTACTGTGCATCCCCTTCTGCACAGAACCCTTCTACACATGCGTACAAGGCTTCTACACATGCGTAGAAGGGTTCTGCACAGAAGGCTACTGCGTAGAAGGGTTCTGCGCAGAAGGCTACTGCGCAGGTCCTGTAATCTCCGGAGCCGCACTTGACAGTTATGTTTAGAATTGTAGCTTTGCATCTTTGCAAAAGCCTCTGAATTTCTCCTGAAGCCTTATCTTGCATGTGGCTCACAGAAGCCGTGTTTTGACTTTATAGCCCGGCTTGGAATGTTCTTCCTGCGCAGACAGACAGACAGACAGACAGATAGATAGATCTTTATTGTCATTGTCCTGCACAGAACAAAGAGATTGATACCTGTCAACCATCCAGTTTTACCCGGGAAAACCCCTTATTTTTACCCCTCTTCCTGCCCCCCTCCCGTTTTATTAATTTCCCCGTATTTTCCTTTATTTTTAAAAAAGAAGTATCCTGACCGGAGCCCTCATAGGCGAAGCTGCAGTATTTTTTTTCGGTCACCAGAGGTCGCTGTGTGGCAGACTTTTCGCATGTGGAAGGGGAGAGAGAGAAGGTGGGGGGGGGAGTGTTCTGAGTTTCTCTTTCATTTTCCTGCCAGCCACAAGCCCAATATGGCGGCTTCGTTTCATGCTGGGAGGGACGGGAGTCTACTCTAGAGGTGAGCAATATTTCATATATGCAGGGGCAAATCAGCTCTTGGTCTGGGGGCAGAGACTTCTCTCTCACTCTCATGCTTTATTGAGCTGTTTCTGCCCCCTGCCTCTGTCCTGGCTGGAGGATTCCGTTTCTAGAGTTCTAGAGTTAACTTGGGAGGGGTGGGGGCATGGGGGATGGTGCTTGCTCACTATATGCTAAAGGTAAAGGTTTCCCTTGCTCGAAAGCCAGGCGTATCTAGAGTGCCAAGGTTCGCCATCACAGTCATAGATTCCTACATTATATGAGAGAGAGGGGAGGGTTCCGTTTCTGTTCTACAGTTAACTTGGGGGTGGGGGTGGGGGATGGTGCTTGCTCACTATATACTAAAGGTAAAGGTTTCCCTTGCTCAAAAGCCAGTCGTATCTAGAGTGCCAAGGTTCGCCATCACAGTCATAGGTTCCTACATTATATAAGAGAGAGAGGGGAGGGTTCCAATCGTATCCGACTCTAGGGTTCAGTGCTCTTCTCTGTTTCAAAGCCAAAGAGCCAGCGTTGTCTGTGTCTGCAGACATTTCCGTGGTCATGTGGCAGGCATGACTAGACACCAGAGCATACAGAATGCTGTTACCTTCCTACCAAAGTGGTCCCTATTTATCTACTTGCAATTTCTTGCTTTCGAACTGCTAGGATGGCAGGAGTTGGGACAAAGACAGCTCATTCCGTCCTGCAGTACTCGGGAATCGAACTGCTGACCTTCTGCCTCCCAGTCAGCATCTTAGTCACTTAAGCCATTGAGTAAACAAGAAAGCAAAACAAAAGTCCCCCAAGAAAATGGGGAAAGGGTTCTTTGGCCCACACAGCTTTGTGCCCATTGCATCTACAATACCATCTAGCCATCTTATTTTGGCCACACCCTTCTTTTGTCCTCCACCTTTCCCAGCATCAAGGCCTTCTCAAGTGAGTCCTCCCTTCTCATTTGATGTCCAAAATACTTCAGCGTCATCTTTACTATTTGACCTTTAATGAGCAGTCATGGTTGATTTCTTCCAGGATCGACCTATTTCTAACACCACATTTCAAAGGCATCTATTTTTCTGCACTCAGCTTTCCTAATGGTCCAGCTCTCACACCCATACATTACCACTGGGAATACCATTGCTTTGACTATGCAATTTTTTGTTTGCAAGGTGATGCCTCTACTTTTAACTATGTTCCCCAGGTTTCTCATAGCTTGTTTCCCAAGCATCAGTCGCCTTTTTATTTCAGGGCTGCAATCACCATCTCCAGCGATCTTTGATCCTAAGAAAGTAAAGTCTGCCAGTCATATCTGATTCTAGGGTGCAGTGCTCATCTCCATTTACAGCCAAAGAGCCAGTGCTGTCTGTGTTTGCAGACATTTTCATGGCCATGTGGCAGGCATGACTAGAGCCCAGCAAGTCACATGGCTATATTTGGCCATGCCCACAGATTTGGCCACACCCACAGGGGTGTGGCCAAAATTTCCCTTATTTTCAAATCCAAACGTTAACAGGTATGTTCCTGCGTCACAACAACCAGAGCTGGGATTGTTATGAGAACCAGGGTATGTTTCTGTTAGCTCTGTGTGCTGATTGGCTGTATGCTAATTAGGTAGGCCTAACTCATGTCTTTCTATTAGGCACATAGGTTTGGGAGTGAGTTAGTTGGAAGTTCGTTCCTGCTATGTGAGAGTGAAAGTTTTTGGGTATCCTGAAGACCAAGCCAGGTCTCTGGGCCTACCCCAAAATGATCACTTAGAAATAGTCAGGTTTACTTTCTTTTGTGGGGGGAAACCTGGGTGTGTATTTCTCTAACTGTACTTTTTGATTAGTATTTTTAATGCTGATTTTGTATCCTGAAACCTCAAGAAACTGTTATGCTTTATGAACAATAAAACAACTTTTATTTCATCAATAATGCCTGTTCTGTGGAGTAGGGGGTAAGGAAGGAGTTAAGCCAGACACCACTAGCAACCACACACTACCTTAATTTACACTATCTCCCCTTAATACTTGGCTGGGCACTGCCAAGGCAGATAAGCCCCAGGTAATTTGCGGCCTGTCGGGTCAGACAGTGTGCAAGCGTGCTGTGTCGTAGTCAGTTGGGAACTGGAGAGACACTTCTGGCAAGGTGCAGGGCTAGGCTTGTTCGTTATACAAGGTACCGTAATTAGCATTTTGCCCCCAACATGCTGGGTACTTATTTTACTGACCTCAGAAGGATGGAAGACCCAGCGTGTTGCAATTTAAAGGGAATACACCTTTGATGCTCGAAGTGTATGACTTACCTGTAGGCAAGCTGATATTACTATCTTACTTATATCACCTGCTTCTCCCATATTTGCCGAAAGCAAATATGCACTGAGGTACTCTCAGTGCAGAACTAAATAGCTGTTAATACACACAAAACCAAATATACAAGGCGGTACTAGATACTTCCATTTAAAAAGCTGCCTTTGCGGTGGCCATGATGTGATTCCTTTTTTCAAATTCTGCTGAATTTATCTCCATTCAACAGTTTTGTGGATTCTGAAATAGTTTTGAAAATCTCACAATTAAATATGTGAGTTGAGTTACATCTAAAGACTGCACAATTGTTCCTATGCAGATAGGGGTGTGTTGTTGTTGTTTCAATTGGAACTCGGCCTGTTTTCTTTGAAGGTTCTAAAAGGCATGTGTTTAATTGTTTTTCCTTTTAAACAATAATGAGACCAGGAACAAGAATCTATTGTGTGTGTTCTATCAGCCTGATTTTGTATTGCATTTAATAAACTTTGCTATGGGTTACAGTAATTAAGTAAGAGTGTGTTTTAATGAATACCCCAGTCCTGCAGATGTTTACCCGAATATAAGTTTTGAATATAAGTTTCACTGATTAATGAGCCAAGCGAAGGATGCAATAAAAGGCAATAGGGCTTCGCTTACAATAGGCAAACACTTGAGAGTGCTGAGACAAGTCAGATGTGAAATTGCTGGTCTTCTAACAGAAACGTGCAACTGGTTGCTAAAATGGCGTTCTGAATGGCAGGTTTGGGATGTAAGTATTCAGGCTATCTGTGCCCTAAAGAAACTGAAAGAAAAGAATACATTAATATCTCGGATAACGAATGCATCGGATAACGATGCAAATTTTTTTGGGGGGGGATTTGAAAAAAAATTGCGTTGTATAACGTTATTTTAGCGTTATCCAATGCATTGTGTTTGGCCCTCCGGGAAGGGAACTGGCCAAGCGGCAGGTCACTTCCTTTCCCAGAGGGCCGGAGGGTGAGTGCAGAGACACACTCCGGGAAGGGAACCAGCCAAGCAAAAGTGGAGCGCTCGTCACCAGCAGCCGCCACCCCCCCAAAAAAAGGACGAGTGATCTATCTTTTCATGCTTTTTGGGGACAAAAAAAATCACCATCATCAGGTGCATGCTCCGGGCTCCCCACCTCCCCTGCAGCCTCCGGGAGAGTTGGAAGAACTTTTTCACACTATTCCTGCCTTCCTAGGACATCCCTGGGCTGCACAACAGCTGAAAACAGGTACGGCCGTGTTGTGTATGGAATGTAAAATAAAGACTCATTCATTGAGGAAGGGGCAGGCATAAGATTTGCATTCTTGCATCTCTAATATTTCATCATCAATCTCCTCCTCGTTTAGCTGTATCACCGCCATTACCTCGTGTTTGTACTGTATGCCATGCAATAAAGATGTGTTAAGCCTTGTACGGCTGCTTCTATTGTCTTGATTCCCTGAACACCACAACGCCATTTTGTTTTGCACCCGAATACAGAGATACAGTACATAAAATTACACATGATCTGCAAGCTGTGTATCGGGAGCTGTTCTCCTCTTGTAACATTAGAGCCCAAAAGCTTCTACTAAAGCTCAGTGGTGGAAGCTTCAGGGCCATAAAAAGAAGTACTTCATCGCACAACACACCCGGAAATAATGCAATTTCCTACCACCAGATGCAGTGATGGCCACCAACATAGGCAATGTTAAGATTTATGGAGTTGTGATAACCATATATTGTATCTAGTATGAGAAACAACATACCCATCAATACCAATCACTGCCTAGAGAACAGCTGAGGTGGAGGATGTGCCATTGCACTCATGTCCTACTGAGAAGAGTCATGATGGAGCTGACTAATGGCCTGATTGGCAGTAGTTGGCTAGTCCAAGTATGGCTCTTTTTATGTTCTAGTAGCAATAACAATAGCAATTACTAGCAAAGGTTGCCCGGCATTGCCGGGCTGTTTTAAATGGCGTTGGAAAGTTTTTGTTGTTGTTGTTGTTAATGTTTGTAAAGAAGAGGTTAATCTATATTTGAAATTTTTAGAATTTTTATTTATACAAATTTTTTTTGATGGCCTGTTTTAAACTGTGATGAGTTTTGTTTGGGGTTTTGGTTTTGTGGATGAAAAAAAGAATAAAGGATGATATACTTTTTTGAAAAACTCTTGGGGCCTTTTGTGTGGGGCTATTGTGTCTTTTTGAATTTTTTTTGTTATTGTGGGCAGCAAGTGCTGCTGGTAGGGATTATCTTGTATTTTTCTCTTGTGGCCTCTGGGTGGAGCTTCTTCCAGCAAGTAGTCTCTTTCTTTATTCATTTCTTTTCCAGTCGTTGTGGTATGAGGTCGTGTGGTGGTGAGTTAGCTGTTTTTCTTTATTTGGGGCGGTGGTGGTGGTTGGATTTTGTGGTGTTTAGCTGGGTGCTGGGTGTGTTTGGAAATTTTTGTTGTTGTTTACTTTTTGGGTGTTATTTTTGTTTGCTTGTGTGTATTTTTGAATGTTTTTGATTGTTTGTTTTTGTGTTTTTTGGTGTCCTGGGGGGGGGGGTCCCCTCTCAGACAGACTCCTTTGGTCCCTCCCACCCTCTCAACCCCAGTGGAGCCAGTAGAGAGGGGCATCTCCCCCCCAACTCCGTTTTTAAAGAGAAGAAACCACTTCTCTTTAATATGGTGTGTGTGTGTGTGTGTGTGTGTGTGTGTGTGTGTGTGTGTGTGTGTGTGTGTGTGTGTGTGTGTGTGTGTGTGTGTGTGTGTGTAGGAAATCCCCTCTCTGCCGGGTCCCCTGAGGTCAGGAGGGTGGGGGAGACAGACTCCTTTTGTCCCCCCCACCCTATCAACCCCAGTGGAGCCAGTAGAGAGGGGCATTTCCCCCCCCCAACTCCGTTTTTAAAGAGAAGAAACCACTTCTCTTTAACATGGGCATGTGTGGGGGGGGAGGGAATCCCCTCTCTGCCGGGTCCCCTGAGGTCAGGAGGGTGGGGGAGACAGACTCCTTTTGTCCCCCCCACCCTATCAACCCCAGGGGAGCCAGTAGAGAGGGGCATTCCCCCCCCAACTCCATTTTTAAAGAGAAGAAACCACTTCTCTTTAATATGGGGCGTGTGTGTGTGTGTGTGTGTGTGTGTGTGTGTGTGTGTGTGTGTGTGTGTGTGTGTGTAGGAAATCCCCTCTCTGCCGGGTCCCCTGAGGTCAGGAGGGTGGGGGAGACAGACTCCTTTTGTCCCCCCCACCCTATCAACCCCAGTGGAGCCAGTAGAGAGGGGCATTTCCCCCCCCAACTCCGTTTTTAAAGAGAAGAAACCACTTCTCTTTAACATGGGCATGTGTGGGGGGGGAGGGAATCCCCTCTCTGCCGGGTCCCCTGAGGTCAGGAGGGTGGGGGAGACAGACTTCTTTTGTCCCCCCCCCACCCTATCAACCCCAGGGGAGCCAGTAGAGAGGGTGAGCACAACACCCCCCACCCACCCAGTGATATTAAAGGGGAAACTCTGATTAGGAGCTTCAGGCGCCGATGGGGAGGGGGGCTTTGTTCCCCGCGGCTTGGTGGACTTGTTCTCCTGGTGTTTTTGTTTTTGCTTTATTTCTTGGGTGCCGGCTTCCTCAGCGTTCTGCGCGCTCATGGCGCGCAGGACGCTGGGGCTTGTAGTTATGGGTTGGTGCTTTGTGTTTGTGCTGCGTTTTTTTAAAATGCTTTTCTTTTGATTGGCTGCAGCGCGTTTCCGAACGCTGCGCCGTGCGAGAGCCTCTCAGCCTGATTGGCTCTGGCGCGGCGCGGCGCAAGGAATGTTGGGAAGTGAAGTTGTTTCCCTTTCGTTGCGTTTGTGGGGCTGTTGCCCCACTGCCGGTTTTCTCAATCCTTCGTTGACCTGCGTACCCAGTTCGGCCGTGTGCACGAAGGGTGAGTGCAGGCAAGTAGGGCGAGGCATAGCAACCTATAGCCAGTTCCAACGGTTAACCCTTGGATTTATAGGTTAAGATTCTCAAATACCACGCATAGGGCTTAGAGCACTCTCTAGGCGGTTCACAATGCAATTAGCATTTTTGCCCCCAACACACTGAGTATTTATTTTATCTTCTTTAGAAGGATGGAAGGCTGAGTTAACATTGAGCCCGTCAGGATCAAACTTGCATTGTGAGCAGTTTTTGTCTGCAGTACTACGGCTTAACCACTGTGCCACAAGGGCTCTTAGTACTATGCTGGTTGCCCAACCTCTGATGTTACAGAACATCATTTCTCATTCGTAATGCATGGGTGCTTGCCATTGCATGTACAGAGGCTCTCTTACAATCAGGAATTGCACTCATGGAGATCCTTCTTCACAGATATCACAGGGAACTAGTGATAAGGAAAGGGAATGGGTCCAGATAAAAGGATTCTCTCCATGCATAGAATAAATGGATGGAGGGGAGACATGAGAAGTGCTAAGATCTGCGAAGGCTTGTTTCATATCCTTACTTGTTGGAATGAGAGGCATGTGGTGTTGAGTCATTAGCATTCTCAACCTGTGGCCAGCGGCACCATTTCGTATGCCCCCCACCTCCACCACTCCAGGAAGTGCCACGTGGTGGAGGAAAGGCAAAATGGCCATCCGGCCCCTGAAACTGTCTGAGGGAGCGCAACCTGGCCCCTGGCTTTAAAAGGTTGAGAACTCCTGCTTTACCATATGTTGTACATATCTTTGTGTCACACCCTGTGAATCACTGAAAGAGTGATAGCCATGTTTGCAGTTATCACTAGGCTCAGGAAAGAGAAATGGAAGTAAGGGAGAAGACGGCGTAAAACTGACATGGAATACACAAAAATGGAAGAAAATGAGATGGACACTGAAGGGAGAAATCATGAAACAAGGGGCAAGAGGACAGTATGGATACACAGGAGGCCTTTTCCCTTCTTTTCTGCCCTCATTAGTTGCTCCCAGTCACACCTGGTGTTCAGTATCAGCCCACTGAAACCAATTCCACCTCTCCCTACCAACTCTTCTATTTTATACCATAGCTTGGACAACTGATTGATCCTGGACAATTTTCAGCACCTCCCCTTGACAAAACACTACACTAATTCAAAGTGGGGATATCCAAAACATGCCTCAGCAGATTCATTGAGCACAGTAATGCAAAACATAAAGAGACCCATGATCTGATGTTTTTCCTGTCCAGGAATCAGCATACAGTACCTCCTTGACAACCTGATACTCTTCCTCTGGAGATGTCGTTCCTATTCTGTTACCTCTTGGTGGCAGTGCTGGTACTTCCTCTGCAAAGACAATATCCACAACAGATAGTTATGGCAAAATCTTTCCCTCTTAAGTGTGCTTAAAGTAAAACAAAAAAACCTAATGTTTAAGGGGTGTGGAGTCCTTAGTCCTCTGTATTGAAGAGGGTAAGAGTTCATAATAATTAAAAATTGTAAAAAGTTAAAAGAAGTGATGTCACTGGCTATGAAAGGATTCTAAGTGCCCAAATAGCCATAAGGAAGAGATGACAATTTGAGATGTCTAGCCAACTAAAAGCAACTGATTGTCACTATGTTTCATGATTACTCTTTGTATTACCTCATTGTATTATTTTTTATACAGTGGAACTCCAGATAACGTCCAAACTTGGTTCCACAAGTCTGTACGTTAATCGGATTTGGACATTATGCGGACCAGCACCGGATATCACTTTAAATAAAGCCGCTTTCCCCCAAATCAAGCCCCAGCTTTGTTTGGGGGAAAGCAGGTGCTCCCCCACAGCCCCTCCGGGCAGGGAACCATTAAAGATCATGGCCGGCTCCCTGCCCGGAGAAGCCCCGGGTGGGTCTGCACTCTCCCACCGCACCTCCAGGCAGGGAGCCGGCTACATGCTTCGCCTGGAGGGGCCACAGGAGAGCGCCGATTTATTTGGGGGAGGATGCACGACGACACACGTTCTCATCCAAAACAAACCAGCAATCTGCCGCTCGGACCGCCGGCTTGCTTGGGGCAGTGGCGGCAGGCTTTCAGAAGCGGAAGGGTGTGTTTTACAGAGCCCACGTGTGAGTGCCGATCCACCCCACCCCAGCTGCCAGCTGGGAGCTGGTCACTCCGGGAAGCGGAAGGGCACATGTTACGGTGGTGGCCAGGTGAGTACCAATCCACGGCAGTGGGTGCGTGCAGACCCACCCTCCGGGGAGAGAAACAGTTATGCACTTGGCCGGTTCTCCCCCCAGAGGGTGTGTGCAGACATCTCCGGACAACGTCTGAATGACTCTATCCGGTCCATCAATTTTCTGAAAATTGATGGACGTTGTCTAGATATGACGTTATCAGTATTGGACGTTATCAGGAGTTCCACTGTATTAAATATATCCCATTAACTATAGTCTAGGAAATATCTAGAGTGGTTATAGAGTGAATTAGGATAAAGTCATAGGTAAAGCTAATTAGATTATGATCTTGGCCATGAACTTGGTAAAAGTTCATCTTTAATAATAGTGGAAATACTTATGTTATGAAAGTATTTTATTGAATTACCTGTACAGGTACATTACCTGCACTGTAGAAGCTTTCTTTATTAACTAATTACTTCATTTCTACTTCTGTAAATCACAATTAAACAATGATCTAACCTGGCTGAGTTCCAGAAAATATGGTATAAGAAGAGCCATGCAAAGCTATGATTTTCATTCAGATCTTTGGGATTATATTCTACAGGTATCTGAATCCTTCTAGCATTACAAGTCATGCTAGGAGTAATAAAGGCCTTAGCGGGGGTGGGTGGGGTGTTTCTACCGATCATTCACCTGCTTATTTCCTTGAAGCAAAAGGTGCCACTTCAATATCAGGGTTTCCCAACCTTTGGGTTTGGGACTTAAATTCCCATAGGCCTAAGTCAGTACATTGGCTGATCAGTGCTTTGGGGAATTGACCTAGGATTCTGGGAATTGGGTTGAGGAACCATGATCTAGATGAGACTTTTTTATTTTATCTCTCAGAAGTCAGCATGGTGAATGGTAAGGAAGTGTGATGTTATAATCTAAAATAGAAGGAGGAGATTGATGATGAAATATTAGAGATGCAAGAATGCAAATCTTATGCCTGCCCCTTCCTCAATGAATGAGTATTTTATAATGGACATTTCATGTGGGGAAGCAGGATACTGTAATGCTTTCTTACTGTGGTCCCAAGCCACACTGTTTTCCAATTAGAACAAACTGGGGTGGGGGGGATTGCTTCCCTTTCTGCATGGATGTTTTCCCTACATCTATGCTGGTGACAGTTAAAGGGCGGCTATTTAAACTTGAATTGTAGTCCAAAGAACAATTTCCCTCAAAGCACAGTCCAAATCCATATATTTTCTATTCCCCATTCCCAGCTGTTCTTAGCAATAAAGGACAGAGATCAAGGGTTAGATTAGCGTTAAGGAGGATGCATACTTCCTACTACTTTTCCCTCTACAGCAGATATTCTTTCAAATTTACACATTCTTTCAGAAACGCATGCTTCAGCAATCAGACTTGCCAATTAAGCCCATGTTTACTGTCCTATAACCAATAACAAAATAAGGCCTGAAAACCAGAAGCAGAATTTATGCCGTGTACAGCTAATGACATATGTTATATAATGATGTATGTCATCAGCTATCATGGTTTTTCAAAAAATTTAAATTTCCCATTTCCCCATGAAAAGGTTTTAAGGCCTCCCTGTCATCCCTTTTTCATAGGGAATCTGTTGGGGGGTCACAGGACAGAGGGAAGTCTTTAATTCCAAAAAATTGCAGCTGCTAAAATCCCTCCTACTGGTGCCAGGTTCCAGAAATTACAGATTTCCCCTATCCCACAGACCACAATGGCTCCTGGTAATTTAAGCCCAAAAAAACCAGGGGGAGGGGGGAGGTTGGGAAACACTGAGTAGTCAATTGAAACATCTGGACCCCTACAAATCTGCTGCTGAGAACAGGGTGTTGGAATAATAAAAGTCTTGCCTGGAGGAACCCCAGAACACAGGCAATTCAACTTGTCTCATTTTGATACAGCATCAAGCTTTCCAGAGATGTTTTTCAGAACTTTGTTACCTGGCTTCAAGTAGGCAGCTTGGACTGATATTTTAGGAGCGCAGTTTCCTTCTAGGTAAGATGTGTCAGCCTCAATCCCATATATAATACCTGGTACACCCAGTTGAATGATGCACCAGTCATGACCTAAAATATATATATTTGTATACACATAAATCAGCATGATTACAATGAGGAAATGCCATAAGGTCCCTTTATCATAAGGTCCGCAAAAGAAGGTACAGTAGACCCTCGCATAACGATGTTACTTGGTTCATACCTGTCAAGTTTGGGATTTTAAAATAAGGGAAATTTTGGCCACACCCATCTGTGGGTGTGGCCAAATCTGTGGGCATGGCCAAATCTGGCCATGTGATTTGCTGGGCTCTAGTCATGCCTGCCACATGACCATGAAAATGTCTGCAAACACAGACAGCACTGGTTCTTTGGCTGTAAATGGAGATGAGCACTGCACCCTAGAGTCAGATATGACTGGCTTTTGAGCAAGGGCAACCTTTACCTTTACCTATTGTTAGATCCAATGCTGCCTGTCATATCTGACTCTAGGGTTCAATGCTCATTTCTGTTGATAGCCAAAGAGTCAGCACTGCCTGTTTGTAGATATTTCTATGGACATGTGGCAGGCATGAACTAGACACCAGAATGTTGTTACCTTTCCCACCAAAGTGGTCTCTATTTATCTACTTGTAATTTCTTGCTTTTGAACTGCTAGATTGCCAGGAGCTGGGACAGAGATGGGAGCTCAAACCGTCATGTCGGCCTTCCAGCTAACAAGGCGAGCTTCTTAACCACTGAGCTGCAGTGGCTCAAGTGGCTAAGGTGCTGACTGGAAGGTGGCAGGTCAGCAGCTCGATACCTGAGTACTGCAGGACGGAGTGAGCTTCTGCCTCTGTCCCAGCTCCTGACAACCTAGCAGTTCAAAAGCAAGAAAATTTAGGGAAACAAAGAGGGTATCTGGATTAGTCCAAGCCCCTTCCCCTCATCTTCCTGTTTGTTTAGGCTTGAGTCCCACCAACCTAGTGGGGCCTCCATCCCACCATACAGAAGTGGCTCATCTTCTTCTGCCTCTTTCCTCCCATCTACCCTGTTTCCCCGAATATAGGACCTCCTCCCATAATAGGACACCCCCCTTTTTCCCCTGCCTTTGAAATATAAGGCCCTATCCAAAAATAAGACCTCCCTACCTCCTGGCTGTAAGGTGGCCGCGTGGCCCATAAGAAAGCCTGCCGCATCGGAGTCTCGATTGCCTCCCCGCTCACAACCAAGAAAAGTTTCCCCTGGTGAGAGCGGGATCAAGACTCCAACGCGGCAGGCCTTCTTATGGGCCACGCTGGCCGCCTCACAGCTGAGGCCAGTCTTGATCGCGCTTCCCCACTCGCAACCAAGGGACGCTTACCTTGGTTGTGAGTGGGGAAGCGCGATTGAGACTGGTATTCTTCTTCATGGAAAAATAAGACATCCCCCGAAAATAAGACCTTGTGCTAATTTTTGAGTTTTTAAAAATATAAGACAGTGTCTTATATTCGGGGAAACACGGTAGGGCCTTATTTTTCACCCTCAGGCGTCTCTCTCCCTAGGGTCTACCTTATGATTATCAGACCACCACCTCATGATGTCATTATTTGTACTTTCACTGTTATTTTTGCAGTTCTGAAGACATGTTATCTGTACTATATTTAAATTTGTCTATTTGAGTGATTATTAATCTATACAAAATGCATTCAAACCATGTCTCACATTCCATTTTATATAATTGCAAGTAGATAAATAGGGAACGCTTTGGTGGGAAGATAAACAGCATTCCGTGTGCTCCTGTAGTCATGCCTGCCACATGACCATGGAAACGTCTGCAGAAGCAGACAGTGCTGGCACTTTGGTTTTGAAACAAAGATGAGCACTGAACCCTAAAGTCTGATACGACTGGCTTTCAAGTAAGGTAAAGGTATCCCTTGCTTGAAAGCCAGTCATATCCGACTCTAGGATTCAGTGGTCCGGACCCTGGCCCCTCACCCACAACACACAAACACACACACCATCACTCTCCACACCCACCCACACCCACACAAAGGCGAGTGTCTCTCTTTCTCTCACTCTCTCTCTCTCTCTCACACACACAGAGAAAGAGAGAGAGCAAAGTAAGCAAAACAAAAAGACAGAGAGACTTACAGAGAGAGAGAGAGAGAAAAGTAAACAAAACAAAAAGACATAGACTTACCCAGAAGGGGAAAGCACCAGGGCATCCATGCTGGCCCTCTCTGACCCAGGGCCAGCCACGTTGGGCAGCTCTTTTCTTCCTTTCTCCCCTCCTCCCCTTGCACGGGCCCACAGAGAAGGAGTCAAAGGAACAGAAGCAGAGAGATGAAGGCCCCGCCCCAAACCACCTTCTCTCTCCCCTTCCAAAAGCGAAAAGCCACAGCAGCCTCTTGTGGCAGGAAAAAAACTGCAGCTTTGGGATTTTTTTTATTAAAAAAACCATGAAATTATGGGGAAATTAATAAAACGGGAAGGGGCGGGAAGAGGGGTAAAAATACGGGGTTTTCCCGGCCAATAAGGGATACTTGACAGGTCTGATTTGGTTCCCCAAGTAGCGTTGCTAAGCGATTTTTGTTGTTATGCGGGTTTCTATGGAGTTTCCCACATAATGACGTTTTGTCCGGATAATGACAGTTATTTTAGCGTTGTTGTCTGGAGAACGACACTAAAAACTTTGTTATGCAGGGGAACACGTGGTGCATAACGACACGTTGCTAAGCAAAAATGATGCTATCCGAACGCGTTGTTATGTGAGGGTTGACTGTAGAGTATTCTCTACCAAGAAAACCGTAAAAACAGTTGCTATAAGTCAGAATTAACTCGACAGCACACTATCATTAATAGCATTATTAACTACTGTATTTTCTGGCGTATAAGACTACTTTTTAACCCCGAAAAATGTGTGCCAAAGTCGGGGGTCGTCTTATAGGACAGGTACTTAACTGCAGCTTGTTTCCCCTTGCTTCATATGTCCGGCGCATATGGTGGGGGGTGCCGCGGCTGAGCCCCTGCTCTGTGCGGGGAGTATGAAGCAAGGGGAAGCAAGCTGCACACATCTTCCTGTACCTCAAGGAGGAGAACGTGAGCGTGGATTGGCTCTCCACCGAAACCTGCCCATTCGACTCGGAGGGCTGCGCGTCTTGGTTGAGTATGGGTTAATTTTTATTTGGTGTGCATTGGAAGAGGGGTAGTCTATATTTTAACTGGAAAAGTTGGGGGTCGTCTTATACACCCAGTCGTCTTATACGCCGGAAAATACGGCAAATTAAATTGACTACCTGAATGACACTATGATATTAAATAAAATAATTGGCAAGAAAACCTTGAATTCTATTACAATATTTAAGCTGAGCTTATGAATTAATTAATTCATTTATTTTATTTGTATCATATTATTCTCCTAATGAACACCTGGTATCTATTGTTCAGTAAGAACCTACTACTGGTCCATGGTTTTGCTGGAAAGAATCTTTCAAACAACGAAAGTTTTATATGATACAATTCAACCTTTCTATAATTAGACTTCTCCTCTGGCTATTAACAACTTATTTTTGCCTCATCTTGGCAATTTATGCGCTGAAATTGTGTTTTACCTGGAATCCGCTTCCTCCTGGTCTCCCATCCGTCCCTCCACTTCCCATAATCAGTGAACAGCTCTGCGTGAAATACTGGCCTTTGTTTCTAAACAAACAAACAAATGGCCGAAAACCAGTCTTGCATTGTATTATCCTCTTTATAAACAAGCACACTTTACAAGCATTAACATTATTTCTCCACAACATCAAACTACATGTTGTTCATAAAATATTGCTTTCTGATTGTTGTGCTAATTAGACCAAAATAAAAGAGGGCAACCAGGGAGAGACAGTGTGATTACAACTGTAATTTAAATCCAACTCAATAGATCCCCACTAATGTAAATTTCCCTGTGTATCTGCATTTACTCTATTTGAAGTTAGTAATCAAGTTCCTGATAGCCAATATCCGGAACGGATATTACACCTAAAGAAGAAGAATCAAGTTTATATATTGGAAGTGGGGAAAGAATGTACTATGGGGCCATTCAACAATTATGTGATCCTTGAAGGGGGGGAGGGTGTCTGCCATCTGAATTATGGAAAAAGTATGTGGGGGCGGGGGGGGGTGTCAGGTCAAAGATTACGTAATCCATTTGGAGCTGTTGGATTACATAGGGCGGATTACATAGGGCGGAAGGGGGTCGATTTCCCCCCCAAAATGGATCACATAATTGTTGAATGGCCCCTATTTACTGTTTTCTGTAGTTTGCTGCTATCAAACCTCAATATGCAATACACAGTAACAACTTTTGCAGTTTTGCAGCTCTGAACTGTTCCCTCTATGCCCATTCACACATAATGCCCATTCATTCCTTCTAGGCAGGAAGGAGCATAAAGAACTTCTCATTTCTCATGAGCTTCATTGCCTGACTATACTGTATTGTCATTTTTCTCACTGTTTGGTTTGCTCTGAGGATGAACTGGTTTGCTCTTTTTGCTGACGATCAGACAACATATATTCCAGCATGAACCTACCTGTCCCCAAAGCATACCTGTCAACCGCTGCTCTGGCCAATCCGGGACCTACGCAGAACGGTTCTGCGCAGGTCGCCTTCTACGCATGCGTAGAAGGGTTTTACACTTGCATAGCCCCCTTCTACGCATGCGTAGCCTTCTACGCATGCGTAGAAGGGTTCTTCGCAAGCGTAGAAAGGTTCTACGCAAGTATAAAACCCTTCTACGCATGTGTAGAAGGCAACCTGCAAAGAAGGGCTGCGCAGTACCTCCTTTCCCCCGCTGCCAAATTCTGGGGTTTCGACAGCGCGGGGCAGGAAATGGCGCAAATCGGCACCAAAAACCAGGAAATCCCGGCCAATCCGGGAAGATTTACAGGTATGCCCCAAAGCGTTCTTACCTGAACCTTTCCTTCTCCCTGACGGAGGCTACTGCTTTTTAAGTGCTGGTAGGATTGCTCTGTTTTGGTATTACTATATTCCGTTCTGTTTCATAGCTAGGACCAAACAACAACAGGTGCTGGCTGTCCTTTTGAAGATGCCTGTCAATGATACTTAACAATTTTATTTCTTAATAATCTTGAGAAATGGAAAACTTCCAGCTCTCCTTTGGAAGGCAGGGGAGGGGGTGTTTTGGATTTCATTTTAATAGTTGCTAACTGACACAGTACATGAGCGATACTCTGACAGGGCTTTTATAAAAACTTTCAAAGCATTGCTGATATGTGAGCAATAATTAAAAAAAAGAAATGCAAAACCTCTCCTGCCTTGTACTCCAAAGAATTTCTAGAAGTTTTCCATTTTTCAAGATCATTAAGACGTAAGATCATTAAAACCATTAACAGGCTGCTCCAACGAGAGACACTTAACAGTCTTGAGAAATCATTCCTTTAAAGAGAAGGAATCTTTCTTTTTAAAGTGAAGGAAGATTTTGATTGTGCTAAATCAGGGGTTCCCAACCTTCTTCAAGCCATGGGCTAAGTCACGCTCTATCAGTCAGCGTCGAGGGCCAGCCCGGTCATTTTGCCTTGCCTGCATGATGGAGTGGCCATTTTGTCCCAACTTCAAGGGGGTGGCCATTTTGTTTCTCAAATGCTCTTGGAAGGGTAGGAGGCCACATGAAATAGCATCATAGGCCAGATCTGGCCCACAGGCCTTGGGTTGGCAACCCCTGTGCTAAATAGTGTTGCTTGAGGTGCGGTGTAGTTTCCTCTCAAAACCACACAATCTTTGCATTTGGATGCAAGGATCACACGAAAAACCTCTATGTGATCTTATCTGACCTTAAGTGACCCTGTTTTGTTGTTCAGTCAATCCAACCCTTTGTGACCCCATGGACCACAGCACACCAGATTCCTCTATCATCTGTCATCCTCAGGAGTCTGCCCAGGCCTATGCCCACTGCGTCAACAATGCTATCTAACCATCTCATCCTCTGCCACCCCTTCTAGTAAAGGTAAAGGTTGCCCTTGCTTGAAAGCTAATCATATCCAACTCTAGGGTTCAGTGCTCGTTTCTGTTTATAGCCAAAGAGCCAGTGCTACCTGCATCTGCAGACGTCTCCGTGGACATGTGGCAGGCATGCCTCAACACCGCGGTGTAGGGAACGCTGATTACCTTCCCACCAAAGAGGTCCCTATTTATCTACTTGCAATTTCTTGCTTTCAAATTGCTAGGTTGGCAGGAGCTGGGACAGAGACAGGAACTCACTCCATCATGAAGTACCCAGAAAATGAACTCTGACCTTCCAGTCAGCGAGTTCAGCATCTTAACCACTTGAGCCTTCTAGGCTGATCCAATTTGACCATCTAGCCAACTCCTTAGTTGACAAATGAAGTGTTCCTGACCTCTGGTGGTCTTTGTTTGATCATTGGTTGTGCCTGAGTTTTTGCTTCTCCTACCAAATGAATTGCTCCTGTCTTCTAATTTATCCTTTGGTTCTGCCTATTGATCTGCCCTGCAGTTCTTGGTTTCTCTCATCCTTTTGCCTATCGTCCCCCTCTAAAAGCAAGAGGACACTGCCCAATCTTAAAACAGCCAGAAACTCACTAATGTTCTTTTCTTGTGAGAATAAATGGTGAGAGTAAATGGGCAAATTCTTCCAGGCTGGATCTTTCTAAACAGGATTGCTTTGAGGTGCAATATGTTATTTGGGATGATCCTTGCATCTGCATCAAAGAATGGACAGTTTCAGGGCTAATGCGCATTTTGACATCCAAAGAGTAAGAACAACTAGCATGTTATTGAGACCTCCTTCATTTATTTACCTAAGGATATTTAATGCATAGATAAAAGTACAGTGATACCTCATACACCGTCCAAACTTGGTTCCACAAGTTTGGACTTTATACGGATTTGGACTTTGTATGAGGCATGCAAAATCCTAGCCACGATGCCTCATACAACGTCCAAATCCTTGCCGCGATGCCTCGTACAACATTGTTTCCATAGAGATACATTGTACTGTAACAGCACAGGCTTCAGGGCAAAGTCAAGGAAGCATAGAGGAAACTGACAGAACTTCAAGAAATCATTGTCTAAAGGCTAAAAACATTACAAAAATATGTCAAACAACCCTGATTGTCCAAGAACCTGAAGAATGCTGCAAAAATCCCCAGGAATGCTTCTAAAAATTCTGACGGAAAAATTCAAAAAAATCTAAAATCACGCTCAAAACCACTCCTAAACACTCTTCGCCTCATGCAAAACCCACAAGAGCAATGCACGCATGTGTCCTGCCTTTTATACTGCCCAGGCACAATGCAACCTGGGAAAAACTCAATGCCTCATACAAAGTCGCACAACTTTGTATGAGGCAACCTTTTTCAAGGAATTAGGCGATGTTGTATGAATCCGATGTTGTATGAAGCGGACTTTGTATGAGGTATTACTGTACTACAATTTGCAGTGCACCTTTGTTCTAGTTCCTATAGTGCTACTCCTCGACTTTTTAACTGTTTAAGGACCTGAACAACTTGTAGCAATTTGAAACACACACTTTAGACTAGTGTTTTCCAATGTGGGGCCCATGCCCCACAGGGGGACTTCAGTTCCCAGAAGCCTATATCAGTACATTGGCTGATCAGTGCTTTGGGGAAACTGACTTAGGCTTCTGGGGAAAAAAACAAAGGTTGGGAAACACTACTTTAGACTATCACAAGCCTTTAGTAATAGTCTGCACGACGTTCCATTAAACTTCAAAGACAGGCCATATGAACTTTGTCGACCTACCTTTAAGAGATTTTCAGCAGGAGCAAAAAAGTCATCTGTAGAAAATAAAATCTTCGAAAAATAAAAGAGAAGCATGAGTTGTAAATCCTGTTTAAAAATAACTAATGATTTTATTGATAATCTATTCCCATGGCAACATCTTTTTCCTTCCTCTTCTGTTTGCTCTACTGTCTTTGCAGGAATCTCATACCACCACTTTTGAAACAGCTCTCTCCTTTGTGGAGACTAATGCTCCGAAGGACAGCATAAGGGGCCAAATACATCACATCAAAAATTCCATTGATATGGTGTAACATTTAACAACATTAACTCAATGTATTAATGTGCATTTCTTTTTCCATATCTTATTTCACCAATGATTGTGGGCATTTACACTTTCATTGTAAAGACATCCTTTAGAATTGTACAGTACAGTATCTCTTTCTCCCTGCTTAGTAACAAATGTACTGTATGTCTATTTTATTTATTTATTTATTTTAAATTTGTATCGCCGCCCCCTCGCCGAAGCGACTCCGGGCGGCTCACAACAGACATAAAAACATAAAAACATCCCCAATAAAAAATCATCTAAAACCAATCCATTAAAAACCCACCCACCCCAACTGCAGAAGAGGGAGAAATCTAAGCACAAGCTTTGTCAAATTTTATATAGCATACTTAGCAAAAGTATTTGATAGACAATCAGTCATTCTTAGTGGTATTAATACTAAAGCCTTGAAAAATAATTAGTGTTGTAATGTCTATTGTACTGTATTTTTTAACAAACAAAGATTGTTTAGAACAGGGTTAGTCAACCTTTTTCTGTTGCGGGCCTGATCATGCCCCCATATAGCATCGCGGCCTGGTCTATGCCCCCCAGAAGCAGGTGCATTTACATCAGATGTAAATGCGCCCATTTCCATGTTTGCTCCAGCCGTGGGCGCATTTCCGCATACGCGGGCACATTTTATGGATGATGTAGACGTGCCCAATTCCAGGTGCGGCAGAGGCAGCAGTGGACCGGATTGGATGGCCCCGGGGGCCTGGTCTGGCCCACAGGCCATAGGTTGGGAACCCCTGGTTTAGAATTATGTTTTATAAAGAGCCTTCTCGAAGACTGTGGTATTTTTGAACCACAATCAGGCGTACCCTGGTGTTGCCAGCTAATCTTTCTCACACTAGGTCAGGAGAAATGAAATGCAGAATGAACTCACCAAAAGGCAGCTTCATTTTGGCAGTTTCATGTCTGTCCTAGACAAGGAGGAGGAAGATGAAAAAGAAGCTTTACTATAGTATTTTTTTTAAAAAAAACTATTGCAATAGCTATACAAAAATTAAGCATCATCTGCCTTTCTAAACCTCATGTGAAACAAATTGTACTGAATGTACCTTTCCTCCAACAGTTTCACATGCCAAGTCATTCAGATGCAGAAAGTCAGGCAGAACATTTGGTTTTCCTTCTTTGAGTTGAACAGACATCTTTTCTCACAAGAGCTGAAATTTAAAATAAATAAATAGCTTGTTCTCCTAAAAGAGAAGGAAAGTAAGCACCTTTATCTTCCCACCTCTCACCCCACTGAAGTTTTGGAGATTTCTTAAAAAGAAGATCTGCCAGATCACAGAATCAAAGAACAATGGAGTTGGAAGAAGCATACAAGATCATTGAGTTCAACCATCTGCTCAATTCAGGAATCCAAATCAAAAAAAGATCTTACAGATGCTTGTCCAATTCTCACTTGAACACCTCCAGTGTTGGAACATTCACCACCTCTCAAGGTAGTTGGTTCCACTATCAAACTGTTCTGTTAAGAAGCTTTTCCTGATATTCAGCCTATATCTGGTTTCCTTTAGTATGAGCCCATTATTAGGTGTCCTGCACTCTGGGATGATTGAGAACAGATCCTACCCCTCTTCTGTATGATATTTTGTATGATCACTATTGGAAGAGTGCAATCATATCTACCATCAGTCTTCTTTTCCCAAGGCTAAACATGCCCACATCGTTCAGTCTTTGATTTAAAAAAAGTAAGGTAATGTGGTCATGTGGCAGGCATGACTAGATACCGGAGCGCACGGAACACTGTTACCTTCCCACTGAAGTGGTCCCTATTTATCTACTTGCAATTTCTTGCTTTCGAACTGCTAGGTTGGCAGGAGCTGGGACAAAGACGGGAGCTCATTCCATCCTGCAGTACTTGGGAATCGAACTGCTGACCTTCCGCCTCCCAGTCAGCGTCTTAGCCACTTGAGTACTTACCAGTAATTCGTTTAATGTTAATGGGGGGGGGTAATCTTCATTTATTTCCACATGTGTTTTAAATAAAAAATACAGACAACTGATGGATTCTAAGATTCTTTGACCTACAGAAATTCACTGAAGAAACATGTCTTGTTGCCCCCCTCTCCACAGTAGCCATTTAATGCCATCTACCCAAACTGACTGGGGGGGGGGGGTATCCTGAATTATGGAAGTGGGGCTGGAGCTAGAGAGAAAGCCTCTCAAAATGGTGAAAGGTTTCAAGAGACTTTCCATCCTTCAATGTAACTCAGTGATGGCTGGGGCAGTTCTGCTGATAGGCAGCCATCTCTCTCCCCTCACCCTTCACTCCTCTCCCTCAGGAATTCTATGACTCAGATAATTCCAGTTATCTGCATTTTATAAGTGCTTGCATTGAAAATATTAATTGCTGCTTAACTAGTTAATCAAGGTTTTTAATGGGTTTTTATTGGTTTTTAAAATGTGATTGGTTTTTATATTCTGTGAGCCGCCAAGAGTCTTCGGAGTTGGGCGGCAATATAAATCAGAAAAACAAACAAACAAATAATAAATTAATAATAAATTACTTTAACTGATTACTCAACCCAGTATTACAGCTCTACTGAGCAGCAGAACATCCCAGAATGTGTTGTCATTATTATCCATTCTAACACTGAACTTGAGCCAGTGAAAAAACAAGATCATGTTCTGACATACTGAAGAGACTTACTTCATAGGTACAGCGAGGTAGATTAGTATGCAAATTTCAAGACATAGCCAAACAAAGGATCAGTGATGCCCTCCCAAAAAAATAACTACCACCTCTGTGGGTGGGGTCAAATCTATGGGCGGGGCCAAATCTGTGGGTGGGGCCAATGCAATGGGGTAAGAAGGCGGGCGTGGCCAGCCAGGGGAGGTGAGTGTGGCCATCCAGGTGGGCGGGGCTTGTGGAAATTTCCGCTACCGGTTCTCCCAAGCAGGACAGAACCTGCTTCAGTGCATCACTGCAAAGGATGCAAGTCTAAATGGATGCCTAAGATAAATACGCCAGCTCTAATAATTTTAGTTATTACTAGCAGAGGTTGCCCGACGATGCTGGGTTGTTATAAACTGTGATCAGTTTTGGGGGTTTTTTTGTGGATTAAAAAATGAACAAAGGATGATATAAGTTTGTGGGGTTTTTTTGTTAATAGTTGTACTGTAGGTAATATTTTTAAAAATGTGAAAGTACATGTTTTTTTTTACATTCAATGTTTTTAAACTGCGTTTAGATGTTTTGGGTTTTTATTTGAGTTAAAACTCAACACAAGATGTTATAAATCTTTTAAATTTTTTTTTTGACATATGTTTGTGATTTGTGTAAACTTTTGATTTATTGTTATGTTTTTGACTTGTTTTTACTCTAGGTGGGGCTGTTGTGTCTTTTTGAGTTGTGGCCTCTAGGTGGGGCTGTTGTGTCTTTTTGAGTTGTTTTTACTATTCTGCCCTGCAGGTGGGGCTGCTAGTGGTTTTGTTTTAGTTTCAATGCTTTTTCTCTCCTGGCCTCTGGGTGGGGCTTCTTCCGTTAAGTCGTCTTTGTTTCTTCATTTCTGTTTCTGGTCGTCGTGGAGGGTGACCGTGCTGGTGAGTTGTCTGGTTTTCTTTCTTCTGGGTTTTGTATTTGTTTTGCTTTTGTGGTGGGGAGGTGTTTCTGTTTGTTCTTTTTTGTTTTGGTTTAGTTTTAGGTTTGTTTAATTGGTTTGGTTATTTCTGATTTTGTTTAATTTTTCTTATTTTGTTGTTGTTTATTTGTGTAATAAGTTGTAGTTTTTTGTGTAATTTGTGGTCTTTTCATGTTGTAATTAGGTGTTTTGTATGTGGTTTTGTGTTATTGTGGATGTTTTTGTTTGTGTGTTTTGTGGGGGGGGGTTGTTTATTTTTTTAATTATTGATTTATTTTTGTTTCATTATTTTTTATTAACTTTGGTGTTTGTTTTTGGTGGTTACTTTAGCGTGAAGAGCGGGCTGCCTGTCGGTTCCTCTTTTCCCCATTGCTGCTTTGAATTTTGGTTTTGATATAGCAATGGGGGAAAGGAGGAGGAGGCAGTCAGCCCTGTCTTCTCCCGGGAATGTTCGTTAGGTAGGTCAGAGGAGAAGGAGGAGGAAGAGAAGAGCTATATCTGCCTAAAGATGATTCTTTCTTCTCTGTCTCCTTTTTCTCCTGGCTTACCTAACTGGAGATAGGAAGGCAGCGATCCGTAAGCGGTGGTGCTCTTCCTTGTGGATTGCTGGCTGTTGCCTTTATATTTGGAAGTACAAAGGCAACAGCCAGTCATCAGCCAGGGAGGGTGCTTCCTCTGACGAACTGCTGCCTATTTTGCGGGGGGTTTTCCCACCCCGGCTCAACTTTACTTGAGGCTGGCGGTGGTCTCGCCATGTCTTCGGCGGGGTAGCGTGGACGAGTCCCTCTTCTCCCCGTTGCTCCAGGAAAGAAGGCCGGCGGGTGTCTCGCAGTGGAGTTTTTTGAGGCTTGTTTGTTTTGCGAGGCTGTGAGGCGCTGCGTCCGGCTGCTGGGGACTTGAGCTCCCATTGCGTTTTGTTATTTTATTTTCCACGTGCTGGCTTTCTCAGCGTTCTGCGCGCTCATGGCGCGCAGGACACTGGGACTTGTAATTTTGTGTTTGTAGTTTGCGTTTGTGCGGCAGGTTTTTTCGGCGGCTCGATTTTAATTGGCCGCTCTGCGTTTCCCAACGTTCTTTTTGCTCACACCTCTCAGCCTGATTGGCTGTGGCGTGGCGCAAAGAACGTTGGGAATTGAAGTTGTTTCCCTTTGTTCGCGTTCGTGGGGCTCTTGCCCCACTGGCGTGTTTCTCAGCCCTTCAGTTACCTCCGTACCGGGTTCGGGCGAGTGCAGGAGGCTTGGTACAGGATAGTGTGGACGGGTTACATTCCAAAGGTTAACGCTTGGATTTAGAGGTATAGATTATTATTTTGCACTGCTTCTAGCTGAAATGAAATATACTTTCTTGATTCAAATATACATATAATATTTCAAATGTGGCTACATAATAGGTAAAGGGTAAAGGTTTCCCTTGCTCAAAGGCCAGTCGTATCCGACTCTAGGGTTCAGTGCTCATCTCTGTGTCAAAGCCGAAGAGCCAGTGCTGTATGCTTCTGCAGACATATCCGTGGTCATGTGGCATGCATGATTAGACACCATTGTAAAAAGGGCTGCTTTTGTTACCTTATCTTTAGCAGCAAAGGAGGAGAAAGCAGGCAGAGAAACATGGAGCCCTGCTCGGTTGCTCAATTGTTCCGGACATCACAGCTCGGCTCGGCTCTTTGGATTTGCACCGGGGGGGCATGGTACTGGGGGGCGCCCTGGGCTGAGTCCCGGTTGCCCTATGGGCCAGCCCACCACTGGTCCAGAACCTTCCCGGTGCTTTCAGGTGGGGCTCAGCAACAGCAGGATGAGGGTCCAGTTCTGTTGGACTTAAGAGGAGCAGCTGTAAATCCTGTCATACTCTAATTATTGAAAAGGCAGGGTAATCTTGGTGAATGGAACCACTGTACAATCCAGTTGAGCAAGTAATGTAGCAACTAAGAGCCAAGAAGGGGGCACTTATTTTCAGCACAAGTGCATGCAGTAACATGCACCCAGTAGCTGAAGCTATCTTTCCCATTAGGCCATGAATCCCATGCAGCACACATAACATGTTAGGAATTTTTACAAGTCATACATGAGCACACAGAAATATTTTGTATTTAAAGCCTGTGTCTCCCTGCTGCCAGGGTTTATTCAACAGAAGTCATAATGCTGGTTCTTCACTCACTGCCTTCTCCAAATGGCTTCTTCTAATTCCGTCTAGGCCAGACGTGAATCTACAAAAACGAAACCACCTTTTGGTGAATTCATTCTGTAGTTCCTTTCACCTGACCTAGTGTGAGAAAGATTAGTCAGAACAACACGGTGGCCGTTACCCGAGGTACGCCCGATTGTCGTTCAAAAATACAACAATCTTCGAGGGGGCTCTTTCTGTGTAGCCAATCTAAATGGTTGAAGGGGCTCAACTGTAGACACTCAAGGGTTGGACTTTCTCTGCAATCTCTTTCTTGCTCCTGGCTTTGTTCTTTCCTTTTTTATGGTGTTGATGCCTGCCTGTCTTTGCAAAGCAGAAAATGAAGAGGAGAGGAAGCTTTACAAAGCAAACAGTTGGAAGGAAGAATCACTCAAGAAAATTTTATTAAAATAAATTACTCTTACCCTTTTGGTAGCTTTGCTCCACCGCAACTCTGAGGGGCCTGCTGCGCGAAGGGTTTCAAAAGCATTAGTATGTGCTATTAATCCACAATCTAATATGAACAGCTTACCCAATCAGTAGATAATTATTAGGTTTTATTGATTCTGTAAGAGATTCTATTCAAATGTCCACAACCTCCTGCATTTTATTTCCAAAGTACAAAGTTTACTCCTGGAACCATGTCTGAAATAGAAGGCACTTCTATCATTAGCACAGCAGGAACAAAAAAAAGACTCCACCTTGCATGACTCCACCTTGGAAGAAAGCCTGTAGTAATTATTGCGGGAAGATATATATTCCCTCTCCACTCATCTGCTCAAATAGGAAACAATGTTTACTTTATTATTATTTAGCATTCTGTTAAGGGAAAGGTCCCAGGATCTGCTCCAGAAGTACAGGCCAGCGCTGTCTGCTTCTGCAGAGTTTCTGTGGTCATGTGGCAGGCATAACTAGACACCGGAGCGCACGGAACGCTGTTACCTTCCCACCGAAGTGGTCCCTATTTATCTACTTGCAATTCGTTGCTTTCGGGGGGAAAGATGCAGGCATCACCAAATTGGAAATCAAAATACAACAGTGACTTGCATAAAACTGCATATACTAATTTATATGTACAGGTGTTAAATTACATGTCCTCCTATGATGTCACAGGGGCCAATCCTTATGATATCACAGAAACAGCATAAGGAAGACTGGGGCCAGGGCTGCAACTGCTTCAGAGTAGGTAATTACAAACAAGGGCCATTATGAGTTTCCACTAAGCAGGGAGGCCTTTCAGCATTGGTGACACACAGTCATACCATTGTGGAAGTGCTGTCATTAATAAGCAGCAGGAAGGATGTCAACCACTCTCACAAGAAAGATCACCACTTGAGTAATGGTTGTCTTTGCACAAGTAGTGCAAATGTGTGTTGATACAGTGGCTTGACTCCCCACTCAACAGAGGTTCAATAGAATATTGGCTGTATAAATTAACAAAATAACAATACAGCTCACATCAGAGTGGAGGATCGATGAGGGAAGCTGCTAATCAACAGTGATTTCCCAATGATGTCGATATCAACACAGCACAGAGCTTTGCAGCAGGATTTCAGCCCCTGTATTGGAGTGCTATTAAGTAACATAGATAAGATGGAGATGGGTACTTTTTGCCCCTTGCAAGTTAAAATGATAAGTTTGAACAGAAGCAAGTCCTTGGCAGACATGTACGTTTTGCTAAGCCAGTGGTTTCAGGCTTACTACCTTATGCCTTATAACACTTTTTCCACATCCCCTAATCTATTGCTGTTGTGTTCTAACAGTGTACCCTTCTACATGTGATAACAATGTATCTGAACCAATGTAACCTTGCCTACGAGTAACAATGTAACCTTCAGCTGATCACTATAAACCCTGTAAATGGACGCGAGCTAATGACCACCAGCTGGCAGCAGCGAGCGTCCAAGCTCTCTTGGTTCAAACCCATCAAAGGCCACAGCGCGGGAAGTTTCCCGCCGCTACCTACACCTGGACAAGAAGGGCGTGACCAGCCATGACGTCACGCGGGCAGTAGCCAATGGGCTATCGTGGAGCCACATTCAAATACGTTACTACCATATATATAGAGCTGTTCGTCCGCCATTACCTCATGTTCCCTCTGTCCACTATGCAATAAACCTGAGTTAACCCAGCCCTTGGCTGTTTCCTGTGTCTTGACTCTCATACACTAAACTGGCGACGAAGGTGGGATTATGGATCCCCAAGGAGCCAGGGCACAGAGCGGGTTCAACATTACCAAACCGCAAGACTGGGAGCTTTTTGAGATGGACTTCCAGGCGGCACTGGTGGAACTCAAAGTCAAAGAAGACGACGAGGAAAGGAAGAGGGCCATCCTCACCCGCATGCTTGGGATGGAGACCAAGCGAACGCTGGTGGGCATTATTGCGCCGAAGAAGATGGGTGAGTTCAAAGCCGATGACATCATGAAACTGCTGCGTGAGCGTTTCCGACCCTCGAGGGCAATGTTTCCCGCTCGGAGCGCGTTTTGGAGGCGAGTTCAAGCGCCGGACGAGTCGGTAGAAGCCTTCATAACAGCTATGAGAGTAGCCGCCACCCCCTGCAGGTGGGACCACTTTCTAGAGATGGCCCTCAGGGACGGAGTTCTGTGTGGCCTGAAGGACAAGGAAGTGCAGCGCAGCCTGATGAACAAGGAGCCACCACCCACACTGACAGAGGTTGTAGAGGCCGCGGAAGCCGCGGAATCCACGAATGCTGGAGTAGATGAGATGCACAAGTGGCGTGAGTGGCGTCCGAGGGCCGGCAAAGCGGAAAACTCATTGCACGGAAAGTCCGGACAGTCGGTGCACGCAACCCGACGGACCTCGAAGTCGTCTTCGGAAAGCAGCGACGGCGAGGAGGTCCAGAAGGTCCGAAGGGGAGGGCGCCGTTGCGATGGGTGCGGAGCGGCCCATGAGCGCGTGAGGTGCCCATTCAGAAAAACCGAGTGCTACAACTGCGGCCGTCGGGGGCACATCGCCAAGGCGTGCAGGAAAGGGAAAGAGGGCCGGAGACAGTCACAAGACCGTTCGGCCAGACCGGACCGTCCAGCGAGGTCCAAAGATGGCGCCCGGACCACGAGGAAGCAGGACGGCGTGGGCCGCATCTCGGACGACAGCGAGGGCGACGCTCCTGTGTTCAGCGTGTCTGCGGGGCAGCCCCATTACTTCGTTGAGGTACTAGTACAAGGGACCCCTATTAGGATGGAAATTGACTCGGGGTCCTCCTATTCTATAATTCCCCAGAGAGAGTTCTTGAAAATCGACCCCCACGTGCGGCCCAAACTTAAAGCGTTGAGGGCCACACTACGGGACGTACAGGGGAACAGCATTCCAGTGTTGGGGGTCGGGACATTCCGGGTTCGTTTTAAGAGACATTCTGCGGAACTTCCCCTAGTGGTGCTAAAAGGGGGGAGTTGTAGCCTCCTCGGGACGCAATGGTTTCAGCCTTTAGGTTTGTTCATAGGGGGGGTGCATGCCGTAGGCGTGGACCCAATACAAGCGGTGTGCGACGCACACCCCGCCGTTTTTAAAAGTGGACTGGGAAAGTTCAAGGGACCCCCTGTAGCCTTCGACCTAGACCCGGAGGTCCGCCCGATAAGACTCAAACCGCGCAGGGTGCCGTTCGCACTAAAGGACAAAATAGAGGCGGAACTGGACAAACTGGTGGGTCAGGGGATTCTTGTTCCTGTGGATTCCGCGGAGTGGGAGACTCCAATTGTAACAGCAAGGCTAACGGGGAGGTGCGCATTTGCGCTGATTATAAGTGTACAATTAACAAGGCGATCCGCCCTAATGCATACCCGGTGCCGGTGGTCAGCCACCTCCTGGCCAGGCTGAATGGGGGAAAGTGTTTCGCTAAGCTCGATTTAGCACAGGCCTACCAGCAACTCCCTGTAACCCCCGCCACAGCGGCGGCACAAACAATAGTTACACACAAGGGGGCGTTCCAGGTGTCGCGTTTACAGTTCGGCGTGAACTCGGCACCTGGCCTTTTTCAGTCGCTCGTGGAACGCCTCCTGAAGGGGCTGGAGGGGGTGTTGCCATATTTTGATGACGTGTTGATAACGGGGGGGAGTAAGGCCGAGCTGGCACATAGATTGGATAAAGTTCTGACCGTGTTCGAGAAAGCGGGGCTGCGACTGAGAAAAGACAAATGTGTATTTTTCGAAACAGAGGTTGAGTTTTTAGGGTTCCGTGTCACGCCCGAGGGAATTAGGCCGTCCAAATCTAAGGTAGCCGCTATCAAGAAAGCTCCTCGCCCCACATCCAAAACCGAACTGCAGTCATTTCTGGGGCTTCTCAATTTCTACCATACCTTCCTTCCACGGAAGGCGTCTGTTGCCGAGCCGCTCCATCAGTTACTTAAAAAAGAGGAAAAATGGCTGTGGGGTGACGAGCAAGAGAGGGCGTTCACAGAGTTAAAGCAACTCCTAACATCCGAGGCAATCCTGACTCATTTCGATCCCAAACGGCCAGTAGTTTTAGTCTGCGACGCATCCCCGGTGGGGGTGGGGGCGGTGCTTTGCCACGTGTTGAACGACGGAAGGGAGGCCCCGATAGCGTTTTATTCAAGGTCCCTGTCCCAAGCAGAGCGGAATTACGCACAGACCGACAGGGAGGCATTAGCGATAGTAGCGGGAACCAAAAAATTTCACGATTTTCTGTATGGTCGCCCGTTCAAGATCGTGACTGATCACAAGCCCCTGTTAGGAATCTTCACTGCAAATAAGCCCACGCCACAGATCCTGTCCCCAAGGATGCTGCGGTGGGCTATTTTTCTTAACGCAGACCAACATGAGTTGGAATACCGGCCCGGGAAGGAGATCAGCCATGCAGACGCGCTCTCACGGTCTCCGTTGCCCTTGTCGGACGATCAGAAGGCAGGGGTAGGAAGAGACCGCCAGGTATTGCTAATAGAGGTCTTAGATTCACCCCCAATAGTACCGGCCGACATCGCCAAGGCGACGGGAAAGGATAGAACACTGGAGAAAGTATGCTCGTGGGTACAGAAGGGGTGGCCGGCGTCATCCCCAAGCATGGAATTCGACCCATTTTTTCGAAAACGAATAGAATTGTCATTAGAGAGGGGGTGCCTCTTGTGGGGCCAACGGGTGGTGGTTCCTACGTCCCTGCGACCGAAGGTGCTAAAGCTGCTGCACGTCAGCCACCCGGGAATCGTCCGTTCCAAGGCACTGGCCCGGAGTTATTTCTGGTGGCCCCAGCTAGACGCCGACATAGAGCATATGATTGGCACTTGTGAGGCATGTCAGGGCTCCCGACCGGAGGTAGCCCGTCTCCCGCATAGGGAATGGGACGCAGCAAGGGGACCGTGGTCCAGGGTGCACGTAGATTTTGCTGGCCCGTTCCGAGGAACCATTTTTCTCCTGGTAGTGGATGCGTACTCGAAGTGGCTGGAGGTCATTCCGGTAAAGAGCACATCCTCCGCCACTACCATTGGCCAGCGAAGGAGGGTCTTTTCCACGTTCGGTTTACCCGACACTCTGGTCAGCGATAACGCTAGCTGTTTCACGTCCGCTGAGTTCGCGGCATTCATGGAGGCAAATGCAATTCGGCACGTCACATCCGCGCCGTTTCACCCGGCCACGAATGGCCAAGTGGAACGGTTGGTGCGCACAACAAAAGATGCGCTGCGGCGCATGGGCTCGGGGGATCTAAATCACCAAGTCTGTCAATTTCTATTAGCGTACAGAGTGACCCCCTTAGCGTCCGGATACTCGCCGGCTGAGCTGCTGATGCGGAGGAAACTGACCACGATCTTGTCCAGGTTAGACCCGACGAGGGTCGAGGACAAAGGGAAGAACATAGGTTTAGCGGTCTCGAAAGGGTTCGGCGTAGGCGATCCTGTACACTGTAGGAACTATGCCAACGCAGGCCCAGTCTGGGTGCCAGGGACGATAGTAGAACAGACGGGACCAGTGTCGTACCGGGTGGAAACGAACACCGGTCTCCTCTGGAGGAGGCACGCGGACCAACTGCGGCGCCGAGTGAGTGAGGGTCCGATCAGTGGGGCTCAGCAACCGGATTCAGCGATGGGGTTCTCCCCCACCCGTTTAGCCCAAGGGGGAGACAGAGAAGGACACCAGTCCGAAGCCAGGGGGGAAAGCAGTGATCCCGACTCATATCCTTTTGACACGCCAGCTCTATCAGAGCCCGGGGAGGGGGAAAAGGAGCTTGCGGCCGCCGCTGCCGCTTCCCCCGAATTCGATTACGATTTTAATTTTGCTAGCCGGGGGGGTTTTTTGGAGTGTTCCCCCACCCATCCAAGCGAGAAGAGGGGTTTTTCGTTAGCCCCCAGTGCCCCCGGTTCTTCCCAAACAAAGCACACACCGCCCAACAAAGCCGCAGAGCCGCGGCAAGCTACTAACAAGTCATCCTCTCCGATTACAGGGCAGGAAGCCAGGGAGCAAGGAGGAGGGAGCGAAGCCGGGGCAGGGCAGCCCGCGCCGAGACCCCAGCGTGTTCGAAATAAGCCATCTTGGCTGAGAGACTTCGGCTCATCCTAGGGGGGAGGAGTGTTGTGTTCTAACAGTGTACCCTTCTACATGTGATAACAATGTATCTGAACCAATGTAACCTTGCCTACGAGTAACAATGTAACCTTCAGCTGATCACTATAAACCCTGTAAATGGACGCGAGCTAATGACCACCAGCTGGCAGCAGCGAGCGTCCAAGCTCTCTTGGTTCAAACCCATCAAAGACCGCAGCGCAGGAAGTTTCCCGCCGCTACCTACACCTGGACAAGAAGGGCGTGACCAGCCATGACGTCACGCGGGCAGTAGCCAATGGGCTATCGTGGAGCCACATTCAAATACGTTACTACCATATATATAGAGCTGTTCGTCCGCCATTACCTCATGTTCCCTCTGTCCACTATGCAATAAACCTGAGTTAACCCAGCCCTTGGCTGTTTCCTGTGTCTTGACTCTCATACACTAAAATTGCTGAACCTTTACTCATTGTAGACGGATCCAGGAGACATCTTTGTCTGAGTAGTCTTAGAATGAGTTAATCTTGGCCAATCTAAATATCTAAGCAAAGACACAAAGAAGCTTACAAACCAATTCTCATTTGCAGGTAGACCACAATGGGAATTTGGCTGAGCCCAGCTGTCCCACTTTAACTACTGAGTTGCATGGGAACAATTTACTAAAAACATACAGTATCTGTAAAATGACTATTTTTGGAAGATGAAGGTGATTGTGTTGTGGAATTTTGTGAGCAGAGGAAAAAAATTGTTCAAAGGCTTTGGAAAGAGATGTCCCATACTTGTTTCTTTGTCTTTCTCTGTTCATGGGTATCTGTAAAATGAATGAGATATGAGAAATCAAGAAATAAATAATAAGTTGGACACAAATGCAATTCTATCAGTACTTAACAGCAATTCAATGTAAAAATCCATCCTCTTGATGAAGTATGAAATATCAAGTCAATTATATCCTCCACTGCCAGTTTGAAATGAAAATGGCTAAAATAAACCCCTTATCATATTGAGTTTCTTTTTAATTCTTTTCAAGGCAACACCTTTGAATAATAATGGGTTTTTAAACAGTGAATTAGAGTTTCTTTTCACTGCATGTTTATCTTTGATTCCTCTTTTTTAAAAAAATCACATTGTCAGTAAAAGACCACTTTGTTATTCAGTCGCACAGTCAAGTCCAACCCTTTGCGACTCCCATGGACCACTGCACACCGGGCACCCCTATCCTCCACCATCCTCCTCGACCCGCCCATCTCTGTGCTCAATACCATTTAGCCATCTCATCTTTGGCCGCCCCCTTCTTCTCTTGCCCTCAACCTTTCCCAGCAACAAGGCTTTCTCAAGTGAATCCTCTCTTCTCATTTGATGCCCAAAGTACTTTAGCTTCATCTTTAATATTTGACCTTCCAAGGAGCAGTCAGGATTGATTTCTTCTAAGATCGATCTATTTCTTCTCTTTGCTGTCCAGGGTACTCTCAAAATTCTCCTCCAACACTACATTTCAAATGCGTCTATTCTTCTGTTTTCAGCCTTCTTATGATCCAGCTCTCACAACCATAAATTACTACTGGAAATACCATTGTTTTGACTATGCTGACTTTTGTTTGCAAGATGATGTCTCTACTTTTAGTTATGTTCCCCAGGTTTCTCATAGCTTGTCTCCCAAGAATTAGTTGCCTTTTTATTTCATGGCTGCAATCTCCATCTGTAGTGATCTTGGATCCTAAGAATGTAAAGTCTGTTACTGCTACTACTTCTTCCCCATCTATTTTCCAGGGAGTGATAGGGCCTTATGCTCCTCCAAGAATGATATCACATACAAACAAAGATATGTAGACTAACAGCTAATTCAGTTCTCCTAATTCTGGTCCTTAGGAAGCCAAAACAGCATATTCGTGCAGGAAAGGGAGGCATCAGTGTGCTGAGGGAAACGCCAGACTTGGCAAAAGTACAACAAAATATTGAAGATGACACCAGCAATAGGAACTACCTCCTCCACCCTCATGCCTTAAAGAGAGCAGAAAAATCAATGCAATGAGGGAGGTGCCTTCTCAGTGAACAGAGAGTGCTGACTAACTATTATGACTGGAGGCTGAAGCCAGCATCAAGAAACTCCCTTCAAGTGTTATAAAGGCTTGCACAATAAAAACATTTGGAGGGTCATTTTTACAGTAGCTCAATCCACTCCATCAATGTATTCTTCATTGTTCAGTATCAGCTCTCTACATGCAAGCAAGAACCCCAGAAAATATACAAGTTGCAGAAAGCTGTCTTATTAACATATATAGTGCACTGACATGCCTTAATCTTTATTTGAGCCCTTACACATGTACTGCAGTTTTAAGTATGCAACCTATATCCATTTTCTCTCTCTCTAATCTCCCTTTGTAATTCCTTTTTTGTCTAATGACCACTTTGAAACAGAAAGTCCTCGGATGCTGACATGGTATGAAGTTGTTTTCTCTATGTTGTTACTCCAGATGTCAGAGCTGAGTCTATTCTTTTTTCTGTGCTGAGATTGTCTCATTTATCCCGAGGGGAATTTTTAGCAGAAGATGACATAAATCACATTAGCCAGTAGCATCAGTATTCCCAGATATATTCCCCCACCTGCATGTCAATTCATTATGTTCCAGGTTAAAAATCATCATTCCAAATTACAGTGGTACCTCGGATAAAGTCTGATTCGGATAAAGTCCGATTCGGATAAAGTTGCGGTTTTCAGACACATGTGATGCATCGCATAAAGTCCAAAACCTCTTTAAAAATGGACGTTGTCCGAGGTATTTTGGACGTTAGCCAATGCATCGCCCATTTGATTTGGATAAAGTCCAAAATCGGATAAAGTCCAAACTTGTGGAATGGAGTTTGGACTTTATCTGAGGTTCTACTGTACTCTCGTTGGCCAAAATCCTGTTGTGCAACTATGCAAATGCAACTCAAGGTTGCACCTTCAGTAATTGCGCTAATGCTGAGGCAGAAGTGCAATCCCCAAAGTGCTTTCACTAGCACATTGTGCAGTTGGTCACATGAGGGACACATGACCAATTGTTCAATTCCTTATTGCCAAATATAACACCCACCAGACTTATGCTGGTATAAATTTATGCTATGCTGGCATGAACAGGATTTTGACAACAGTTTGATTATTCCCTTGATAGCAGTCCTTTCCACACTTCATCCAGATTTGCTTCTTCAGCTTCAAAACACTCTAATGCTGAATGTATGTTCAGTACACAAATCTGTTGCCTACCTGTCACAGCAACATCCAGTGATAACTCATGCACAGATCAACAGCATGGACATGCCTCTGTTACCTGAAATGGACTGAAATGCAAATACTGTAATGTACCCTGCAGTTGGGAAGAAGCATAGAAGCATACAATCTTAGAATAATTGAGTTGGAAAGGGGCTGTGAGATCAAAGAGTTCAACCATCTGCTCAATGCAAATTAAAGTAGATCTGACAGATAGTTGTCCAATTTTCTCTTTAATGCCTTCAGTTTTACGAGTGCTCAACACCTCCAGAGGTAATTGGTTCCACTGTCATACTGCTCTAACAGTTAAGAAGGTTTTTTCTGATATTCTGTCTATACTGTATCTGGTTTCCTATAGTTTCAACCCATTATTGTGTGTCCTGCACTACAGGATGAGCAGGAAAAGATCTTGTCCCTCCTCTTTCTGACTATCTTTAAGTTTTTGTAAAGTGCAATTGTATCCCATCTCAGTCTCCTTTTCTTAAGGCTAAACAATTCTTTCATTCTTTCCTTGTAGGGTTTGGTTTCCAGACCCTGATCATCCTTGTGACCCCCCTCTGAACTTGTTCCAGTTTGTTGGCATCTTTCTTAAAGTGTGGTGTCTAGAGGCCGGACATCCTGCTACAGTAATGGAGTAAACCGTACAGCCAGTGACTCAACACCGAGGGTCAGGCAGCCGTTAACTATCCTGACTCCCTAAAGGGGCCAATGGCTATGGGCGGATGAATCTATTCAGTGGAGGAAATGTCACTGAAAAGCATCATATTGGGCCAAATGGCAAAATGAGTGGAGGAACTCTGATTCCCAATGGTCATGGAGGAGGAAGAGGCCATGCCAGACGGACGGACTGTGAAGGCATGCTTTGTCAATATCCTCCAGGCTGTGGCAGTCCATTGCAGTCCCAGTGTTAAATCCTGCATTTCTCATTTCATGTATGATGCAGGAGATGGCTCCATGATCATAGTGTGTGGGTGACTTCAAGGCAAGCTGGGATCCACCTTAAACAAATTCACAACAATGACATTTTTCCTGCTTCAGGGGGGGAAATGCATTCTTAGATACGAGTTGCAGTCGACAATGATGACACAGTACTCTAGATATAATCTAACTAGTGCCATATAGAGGGGGGTTAATACCTCACAGGTACTGATCTAGCACCTTATGATTCATTGGCTAAAATCTGTAGTAAGTCACAACTAGACTAGGTCTTTGAATCAATGCAGAATTGTTCAGTCAACTTCTATGTAAGTGCCATTGATTCGAACAGGCCTCCTCTAGTTGTGACTTGCTATTGGGTTTCAGCCTTTAAATCAGACTTGGACTGGACAGCCATTGAAAGGGGGAATACTTTCAAAAGGAAGTGTGTGCTTTGATACTCCCTTTAAAAGAAGCTATCCTTTGTATAAGAGGATATATGACCACCTTAGAATCCATGCTAAGCAACCCCCCCCCCCATTCAGAGATGTGCAGTAGAGAGGAAGATGAAGATAAATAAATCTGAAACCTACCTTTGCTCACTGCCTCAGCTTCAATTGTTCCATTTCCCCCTTCTAATATTGATACGACAGGAGCTCAGAGAAGTGTCACTTAATTGCCCGCAGTTGCTGAAGGTACAAAAGCTGCTTTGCAGGGAGAGATGGAGCATGGAAAAGTTCCTTGGAAAAATCACTCTGTCCCAGATTCCTCTACTTAGCATAGTAAGTGGAATTTGGCTCCCCAAAAAGTAACTTTTTTTCAAGATGGGTTGGAGATTGGGGAATGAACCAAGACTTGTTTCAGGGCCATTTCAGATTTCAGTGCAGAAATAATCACTGTACAATATAGTGCGAGCACTATGATGCGTAAACTGTTCAAATATTTCCACTCACCAATGCACACTGAACTGACACTTGGTATACAGGTGAAAGTCAGAAAATTAGAATATCGTCCAAATGTTCATTCAGTTCAGTAATGCAACTTTAAAGGTGAAACAAATATATGATACAGACTCATTAAATGCAAAGCGAGATATGCCAAGCCTTACTTTGTTATAATATTGATGCTTATGATTTACAGATTATGAAAACCCCAACCCCCCAATCTCATGTACCCCATAATCATCACATAATCTCATGTACGCCTGTACCCCATGATCATCACAATTATAACGAATTAAGGCATGACATGTCTCGCTTTGCATGTAGTGAGTCTATCTCATATATTTGTTTCACCTTTTAAGTGAAATAAAAGAACATTTGCACAATATTCTAATTTTCCAAGTTTTACCTGTATGTTACTGTGCCCACCCAATTGACAAGTCCCCTTATGCAGCTTTTCAAATCTATGCCTGTAAAAAAGCAAAGTCCAAGCAACTAGCTTCCAAACGGCATGGCACTAGAGGGCAGCATTGTAACATGGAGATATTTCAACTACCTGTACAGTACTGTACTTCTCATTAGACTTGTCAGCTCAGCCTTACCCAACATGGTACTCTCAATTTTTATCAGACTGCGATTCCCAGATGCATGAGCCAGTTGCGGAATGATATCACTGACAAGTACCAAATTGGCAATGGCTGGGCTGTAATTCCTTCAACAGCTTGGCCAGCTTCACATTGTGAACATCTTTGTAGCTTATCCAGTCAGTGTCTCTGAGTTGAAGTAGATGATACACATATGAAATGAAAAACTACATGTTTATCTTAATGTGAGCATTTGCTCAATTCTGTATCTTGCATTCAAAGGAGCTTTATTTTGTGATTGGTCCTTGGCAACTAAGCACAGGTTTAATTTGTAATTCTGATTGCAAAGGGACATATCTTTGAGGAAATTGCATTGGATTAATGGATTAATGACAACTTATTGGGATCCATTTTAGTAAACCTACCAGTACTCACTTCATGGAGGAAAGTAGTATAATAATGGCTAGTGCTCAATATTTATTGAGATCATTGTTACAAAGGACAAAGTCCTTTCTGGTAGATTCATTCTTCAGTTCCTTTAGTTCGATTTGGTGTTAGAAAGATTAGCCGGCAAGGTTGCTGTCCACGTTATGCCCAATTGTAGCCACAATTTTTGAGGAGGCTCTTTCTGTGAACCCCAATGCATTCACACTGCTTGAATGTGGAGAGATACAGAATCCAGCTCATTTACAGGCCTGCCAATTATTGCCAGAAACATGCACCAATGAGGACATGTTTGGCCAATGACAAAGCCAAGAAAGTGGCTTCGTTTTGGCAGTCCAGGGTTTGATAGGAACGTGAAAGAAGAAAATGGCAAGTGCTCTATTTCCAAGTAAATTTATCATGAAATACAGTATTCCACTTCATATTTGATTGCACAAATATAGCAGAAATTGTTATTATAGCATAGATAGAAACTAAGGCACATGAGGCAGCCCTCTGGATTATTACCACTTCTGAATGTATCCTAGTGGGATTGGAAGCTGTGCTGTATATATGCAGGGGACTACATGGGATTTCAGCCCATTGCATTTGCAAGCAGTTTGCCAGTTCAGTATTCCAGGATGGGAAGTGACGGGGGGGGGGTACACAATGAGTGAGATGAGTCAGCTTTTGGTCACTCCAGTACTCCATGTGTCCCTCCTCATGTCCAAAAGCATGTGTCCTCAATTCCATTAATACAGTATGTTATATATATATATATTCTCTCTTCCCCCACCCCCACCCCTCTCTCTCTCACACACACCTCTTTTGTTAACTGGCATAGCACAGCAGTAGTTTATGTTAGGTGACCACTTGCAGTTTTCTATTGCCTGTACTATATAGAACTATATTTTCCATAATATATTTTTCCAAACTCATGGAATGCAATAGCACTAAATTTAAAAGAATTTTTTAAAAGATATATATCTGCAGGGTACCTGCAATCTGGAATTCATTATCTTGGCAATTCTTCTGTGTCTAGGTCAGATGTGAAACTGCCAAAATGAAGCCACCTTTTGGTGAGTTCAAACCCCAGATACACAATTTAAACTGATTTAAGTGATCGCATATGCGCAACTGATTCAAAATAAACCATCACCAGAATCAATTCAAAATGGGCAACTCCCCTTGTCGACAGAAATAACACATGCTTAGTTGTACGTCTTGTAGTTCTTGATATTTCAACTGATTTAAAACATGAGGTATCCGGATAAAATATGGGAACATATCAACATCTAGATGAGCCCTGAGTCAAGCTGAAGAAGTCTATAAAGGTCGCCTTTGCTCGAAAGCCAGTCGTACCCAACTCTAGAGTTCAGTGCTCATCTCTGTTTATAACCAAAGAGCCAGTGCTGTTTGCATCTGCAGACGGTTCCATGGACATGTGGCAGGCATAGAACGCTGTTTACCTTCCCACCGAAGTCTATATAAGGAAGATATTTTATCACCTTCTCCCAGTGATGGGCTCAAAAAAAAAATACTACCACACTGGGGTGTGGCTAACTGTGGGTGTGGCTAACTGTGGGCATGGCCAGGAGAGTGACAGTGGCAGAGATCAAGGCAGCGGAGATTGAGGCGGCGGCGGTGGAGATTGAGGTGGCGGCGGAGACTGAGGAGGCAGAGACAGAGGGAGCGGAGAACGAGGCAGCAGCGGCAGTGACCGAGGCGGTGGCAGCGGAGACCGAGGCAGCAGAGACTGAGGCGGTGGTGGTGGAGACTGAGGCGACGGAGCGGAGGCAGCGGAGACCGAGGCAGCAGAGACTGAGATGGCAGCTGCCGCCTTGGTCTTCACTGCTGCTACTCCTGCTGCCTCTGTCGCCACTGCTCTGCCCACTGCTGCTGCCACCACTGCCTCAACCACTGCCACCGCAATGTCCCTGCCACCGCAAGGTTCCCGCCGCCGCCTCAGTCTCCGCTGCCGCCGCCTCAGTCTCTGCTGCCTCAGAAAACAGCCGCTTGGCTTAGCTTTTAGTACGCATGCACTAAAGTATGAAGTAGCGCATGCGTGCTGAGCTCCCGAGTAGGGAAGTGGGCATAGCCAGCCAAGTGGGCATGGCCAAGGGTTTTTTTGCTACCGGGGCGCCCATACCAGGGCACACCAGGAGCTGTTGGAATGGCTGGCTTGGAAGGAAGACACGTGGAGGCATCAGCCAAGGCCTTATGATTCACGCCCAAACTAGCTAACTAGCCCGCACCCCAATTTCATTTCATTTCCAAGCCCGGTTGGTCCCCGGATCTGTCAAAAGCTGAGCGAACCCCTGGGGAAAGATTTGGCCAATTATTCCTGCGGGCAACCCACATTCCCCCTTCCTTTATTATTTAAGTCAGCAGCACACTACTGCCTTCTCCCTTATATCCATCTCAATTCCCTCCAAAATGTTTCTCCTGAAGTCAAGGAGCATTCCTGAATAGTGCAGGATGAACCAATACTGCAGGAAGAGGAAATGATACCAAATTGAGCAGAGGTCTGAAAAAACTTTCCAAGTGGTTGCAGTAAAGCACAAGGCAGGAATCTTTGCTTCCATGAATTTCCAGCTATCTCGTCTGTAGTTGCTCTTAGGAGAGATGAATGCTGAGGATCCTCTAGAATCCCCATAAAATGTCTCCGATTAGTTATACATAGATTTCACCTTTTATGGCAAGATGCTCTCACTTTCATAACAAGAGAAATGATTACAACAAATTTGTTGGGATGAAGTTGCTTATTTATTAAACCACAAAACGATACAGCAGTTTCAAATGCTGTCATACTCTATATCTGAGAGCAAGGATGCAGCCAACAAAATCTCTTGTTAACTCAGGCATTATAAATTAATTAATTAATTGTTTGTTTGCCTTTACATGTTAGGCAGAAACCTATTGGTAACCGATGTTTACTTGTAACTCCAATTATTTCCAAAGGAGGACATTATGTAGTGCTATATTAAACAAACAAATATTGAAGACTGAACATTCATGACTAGAGAACTAAATCAAAAGTCAGTTTCAAATTAAAGGTACTTTTTTTACAATAACTGTTAGAATGTTAATGTAGCATTAAAATATGTATTATGACTTATTCTTCATAGGCTTACTTTAAATTCCCACTAATATTAATGTGGTTAAGTTTAATGTTAGAGCCTCTCATCTTGTCCATTTTCACTTAAACACAAGTCTCACTTTCTTCAACTTGGTACCAAACACATAGGCATACAAATGCCGCAATCCCAGATTTATCTCCAGCTTATTCATCAATATGCACACCTGTCCCACACTTATTTTCTCATCCCACTTATTTCTAGTGAGCAAAACAGTACAAAGCTTTAAAAACCACAAGCTCTGGGAAACTATGATGAGTAGTCTGCTGATAAAATAACTCTGCATTGCATAGAAGATGGTATGAAATATGCCAACAGACAATGAAGAAGATTTACAAAAAGACACTGAGCAAGTCTAAAATGGAAGTATATACTGTTACAGTCATTATTCAGATTACTGATGTTTATTCAATAAGTAAATACTGTTGTTTACAGAAAGTCAAGATTAGAAGCATACCTGTCAACCCGTGGCTCTGGAAAAATGGGACCTGCGTAGGGGCTGCGCAAGCGGCGTAGCGCTTCCGCGCATGCGCAGAAAGCGTTTTTCCCCGCTGCCAAATTACGGGGTTTTGGCAGCGCGGGGTGGGTTATGACTTCAATGGACGTCAAATTACAGGGTTTTCCCGGCCAAATCGGGATGGTTGACAGGTATGATTAGAAGCATAGTTGTAAAATGCTGCCCTGTACTACTCAAGAGCTATAAATCAGTTATTCCCATTGTGAAAATGAATTGGACAAAACTCATTTTGAATGTCAAGCAAAGAATGAATTAACTAATGATACCTGTTATTAAGGTACTGAACTGATTCTTTTAGCTCTCTCATTTTAATAAATTTATCTCAATTTAATTTTAGCACTAGCAGTCTTCAGAAGTCAGCTAAATTAATATCCAAAGGGATTTGTTCCTCACTTCAGGTGGATTTGTTTGTGCAGGTGAAGTGGGAAATAAAATGCAAATTTAATTTTAATATCAATAGTTTCATGCACGTCTCCTTGATTATTAACAAAAATTCAACTGAATTGACTATCATGGGATTAAAGCTTCAATAATCATAATTCAAACTCCAGATCTTCTCTAAGAGCCAACCCACATATGTAAACATCAGCATCATTCTTAAGTGGAGTGAACCGATAACATTGCTTAAATTAAAAGAGTAAATTTGCTGGCAATTAATACTTGCAGGGAGACTTTTCACTTTTGTTTATCTGTATGAGTATGCTAACCAACTAAAGGATGGGATGAGTACAAAAACATATATTTCTGCTCATCCCATCATTTAGTTTGCTGGAGTATCTAGTGATTTGTGTTGTAATTTATAGTGACATGCTTAGAGTTTTGTTTTTAAATTACAACCACTTGCACATACATAATCAAAATAAACCTAGCTATTTTACATCTAGTTACATATAAAACATGTCCTTGATGTGGATGAATTTGATTCATATATAATTCAAAGTAAGAGTATAGTCATGGATAATACTTTAAGACAAAACAAGTGAGCATTTAGAACATACAATAATTAAGTTGGATAAAGTTGGCCGCAATGACAAGATTCACAGTAAGCCAATGAGAAATGGAACTTGACGTCATACTTTCTGAAAATAATACTGAATTTTTTTGAAGAGTAACCATGTTAGTCTGTGGTTCAGGCATATTGGGGGTGGAGGGCAAAAACAAAAACAAAACAACACTGCAGCACTTTAAAGACTAAATATAGCAGTTAGTCTTTAAAGTGCAGCAGTGTTTTTCATTTTCATTTTTTGTTTTTGCTTTTGTTTTCTGATATGCCTGAAAATAATACTGTCATTCATTTTCTACTTCCAATTCCTAAATTATAATTTGATTGTACTCTAGATAGACAACCAAACTGGATTGGCTCAATGCAGTATACCTACACTTGCCAATAGTTGTTTTGTTTTAAGCAGAAGGAAAGACTTGAGAAAATAGTTCATTAATATTTAGAAAGTGGCAAAAGACTCATTGTAAGATATTTCTTATGAAACAGCACAAGAACCTGGATATTTTATATTAACAATATAATTTTTTAAAGAGTTAAAAAAGAAAATAGAAAAATTACTTCAAATATACGTCATAAAACATATGTTTATGCTTTCCATTGTAGTTTTACATCTCCATTAAACTGAACAAAATATTCAATATATATATATTTTGATGAAATACCCATAAATTGTCATTTAACACAGTGTGAAGCAAGTTTACACCCACTGATTTTGAGTGGTTTATATGTGCTTCAATATGTAATGGATTATGGTCATACTTCTTTACATCAATGCAAACCATGTCTGTTAACTCTGATCTTCCCTTCTGAAGGGTAAATGGTGATAATTGAAATAGCACAGATTATATTTACAGCTGTACAATATTAATATGATTCTTACAATACTTTTATAATACCTTATCAACAATACGTTAGTAAAGTAGGTCTCAAACTAGAACTCGCCTTGAGGCAGTTCTTAAACCTTAATGTTTGTCCATCATGGTTCATGAATTCCTCAAACACTAATATTCTTAATTTATTTCATATTCATATGTGCAAAGTCCTAACAGGATGTTGACCTTTTTGTAAGGAACATATTCTACTGAAACTTTCTCCTGCCAAAAGTTCTGCTGAAATAAATTGAGTCTTGTAAAGGAGAACTTTCTAACAGATTACACGAAGTGCCTAGATTTTATTAGCCACCTTTCAACTCCTAAACACACTAAATATGTTTTACATGATGGATACACACAAATTCAGCTCTAACTGGTAAAAGGTTTTTTTTTAAAAAAAAAAATAGGCATTCAGAGAAAAATATTACTAGAAAGTTAGTACCTTCTGAACAAGAGACTAACTTTCACAGAGAGAAATCCAAAAAAGAACACTGATTAGAAAGATATTTGGATTGCCCCAGTTATTGAGGGTATTGGAATGGAGAGATCAGGAATATGAGTTATTTCTACACATTTTCCTTGTCAAATTCACAAACGAAATTCATGGTAATATGGCAGGACACATCATTCCACCCGCCTGAGGCTATCATTTCTACACAGTCCTCCTCGTCATAAGCATTATTTGGTTCACCGCTGCTCCATTTGTTGAAGGTCTGCATAGGAGATCGGTCAGAGTACACAAAACTGCCTTCTTTCTCTAGGTCATTAAGGCCAACGAAAACTCGGCTGAGGCCAGCTTGACTGATGTAAGAAGCAATGAGGCTATTGGTGCTTTCATCCTTTGGCATGCTCAGAGTCCCTCCTCTTCCCTGGCAGTAGAGCTGGGCATCCATAAACCGTTTCTCTTCTTTCACCAGCAGGTAGGTCTTATTATCTGTTTCACGCACACCAGCAACAGCTGCGGGGGAGGGCAGGGCTGAAAAGTGAGCACTCACATTTCTATAAACCAACTCAATGCACACCATGCAAGGCAGACACAATCTAACACAGAATACAAAGCAAGCAGGGTATATATTTATTTTTTTTAAAAAATGTTATTCACAAGGAAAGGGGAAATGCTTCCACTTACCCTTTTTAATGAACTTTAACTCGGTCGTCAGCAGGGACACTTGGTTATCCATTTTGCCAATGGCAGTCCGCAGCTGCCCACATTCACAAGGAATGCCTGCAGAGATCTGTGTATAAGTGTACATTGGACATATGCAAGACAGTTCTGTATTTCTATATTGCTTGCTGGTCACCTAGAGAGTGACCATCTCACAGCTTTCACCCATCAACTGCATCCTCCTATCAGTCCTACCCTCTCTCTGGAGGATACTTGCGACGTTCCACCATTAAATCTGTCTGGAAGCTTTAACTAGTTTGCAAGCCAGTGTCCTATGTTCTCATGCAATCCCTCCCAAATATGGGATAACATTGATATCTCTTTATGCAGTGGGTTGTTATCAGATGGAGCCCATTGAGTCCAGCAAGCAATGTAGCTATGGTGCCACACATGTCATGAATATTACGCTATCATAATAATAGTGTGCTGTCAAGTCAGTTCTGACTTATGGCAATCCTTTCGAGGGCTTTCAAGGTAGAGAATACTCAGACATGGTTCACCATCCCCATATTCTGGGGGCACCCTGGGACTATATAGTTAGCCCATGGCAACACAGGCTGGCTCTTCTCCCAGGAGACCCAGTGAAGGATCCCAACTCTGGCTCCTCGTGACTAAACCACTGTGGTTCATATATAGCCCTTATATGTGAACAAAACACAACAGAGTATTGTTTGTGTAAATCTGCTCTTAAGAAGCTATCGTACATGTAAAACTGATGAAAGATTTACTTTGGGGCAACATACATATTCTTGTAGGGATCTTACACTGTTTACATGATACCATTGTCACAGCCATTGGCATTAGAGTTAGTCACTGGCAGATTGCTCTTAAAATGTTAATGTTAGTGCTGATATGGTTTACCTGGATCTCCATTTGGACCAGGAGGGCCAACATCCCCATTATCTCCATTTTCACCTAAGAAAGGGAGGAAAAATATAATTAAACTTTTTGGAAATGGCCTAATGCTACTTGCTTCTATTTGACATTTACAAAATACTGAGATGCCCATAATACTAACCACCACTGGGTTCCCCTGCTTGAAGAAGCAGCTGCTTTTTATTATCCCTCTTTTTATTTGGCTCATGTGAAGGGAAGAAAATGAGGCAGCCAACAGAACCTCCACTGATGGATTTACCCAACCATTATATAAGATAGTGAATGATGTGGGTGTAACCATTAGTCCATTCCTCATCAGTTCCTTATAGGCTTAACAAGTGGCAGCAAATGAAGTACTTTTAATAAACACAGAAATGAGCAACCTGATAATTGTTTATATATCTTTTATTTAGCTCAGGGGTGTCCAAACTGTTTGGATCGCAGGCCGGTCATGTGGTTCAGTGGGCCGGTCACGTGGTTCCTCCCACCGAGAGCGGAAGTAAAACGTGCCTTGCAATCCATTTTGCAACAGGATGAGATAGAATTTATACTGCCATTTTCTCTGCTTAAACCAGGGGTGCCCAAACTACAGCCTGTGGGCCAGATCCAGCCCCCGACACCAATTCATCTGGCCTGCGCTGCCCTCATCGCTCTCGGAAGTGGAAGTAAAATATGCCCATATGTATGAGGGGAGAAACAAACCAGGAGGAAACCTTGTGTGTGATTAGAAGAACAGCTCCTTTTACAGGTTAAGCTCAAGTGGTAAATTAGCTTGTTTCTGTTTTGGAATTGGTCTTTGGAACCTAAGGACAGGAAGTGTGATTCCTCAGCCACAGATGGTGAGCAGAGACCTGGAGTCCAGTTCCTGTAGTCTGACAGGGTGGGGTGAGGGTGGGAAAATGTGAATCCAGTTACTGAAGACAGTGTCTCATTTCTTTCTCCATTCAGAAGCAGTGAAATTCATTCATATATTTGTCATTTAATGATCATGGCATATAATTTTGCATGTGTTTTTTTTTTTTTTTTGCAAAATGATTTTTTAAAATAAAAGCAACTTTCCATTGCAATGTCCAGCATACTTAAAACACAACAGACATAAGGAGAAAATATACCTTTTGAACCAATTGGACCAATTTTTCCATGACGCCCTATGCTACCTTTTGGTCCTTTGTCTCCCATTTCTCCTATTAAAAAAAACATAAAACATAAAAATAAATTAAAACATATACTTTCAGCAGAATTTATGCAAAACATAAAGAAATCCAAATTTATATTGCATGAAACATGAAACAGCATTCTCAAAGCTTGACAAAGTTACTGTTCTGGACCAAAGCTCCTAGAATACAGTACATTATCCATCCTGCATTATCTAGTCTTGAATACCTGGAGCCATAGCAACAAAAAATTTCATATTCCCAAGCTCTAGTCTAGTGTTTTACTGTACCAAGCATGAACTAGAAGCCAAATGATTTTTTAAAACAGAATTCTGTATTTTAAAATTTTCAGATACAAGATCCTTGGTGATATTTAACAACTGAACTTTAAATGCATGGTAAGTGACTGGATTGATTGACAATAGTATCCTGGATGTGTAGTATGTGGATCACTCCCTGGCAAATAGAAGGGGAAGAAATGGAAGGAAGCATTGGCAGACTTTACATTCTTGGGATCCAAGATCACTGCAGGCGGGGACTGTAGCCATGAAATAAAAAGACGCTTACTCCTAGGGAGGGAAGCTATGGCAAAACTAGGCAGCATCATAAAATGTAGAGACATCATCCTGTTGACAAAAGTCCTCATAGTTAAAATGATGGTCATCCGAGTAGTAATGTATGGCTGTGAGAGCTGGACCATAAGGAAGGCTGAGTGCAGAAGAATAGATGCCTTTGAACTGTGGTGCTGGAAAAGACTTTTTGAAAGTCCCCTGAACTGCAAGATCAAATCAGTCAATTCTAAAGGAATTGCCCCTTGGAAGGACAAATACTGGAGCTGAAGCTCAAGTACTTTGGCCACCAAATGAGAAGAGAGGACTCAATGGAGAAGGCCCTGAAGCTAAGAAAGATCAAAGGCAAAAGGAGGTGATGGTGGCAGAAGATGAGTGTTAGACAGCATCGTTGACACAGTGAGCATGGATCTGGACAGACTCTGGTGGATGGTAGATGACAGAGGAGCCTTGTATGCTGTGGCCCATGGAATCACAAAGGGTCGAACATGACTGTGCGACTGAACAATAACAATGTGGAATGTGACTCACAGTTAAAACATTTGAGAAGTGTTAAATAATGTTTATGAAGGTAAATGTGAGCTGATTGGTCTGTTCCTGGCTAGAGAGGTTCTATTTTGTATCTAAGGATGTGAGAGAGAGAGTTGGTGAGTACAGTAAAACCCCTACTTACTAAAAAAAAGTCCATTCCGTAGGCTTTTGCTTAAATCAAATTTTTCTGTAACTTGAAAAAACCCTTAGGAAAAATTATTTTTTACGTAACTCGAAGCAAACCCATAAGAAAAATGAAAATTTTATGTAAATCTAAGCAAACCCATAGGGAAATGAATTTTTACGTAACTTGAAGCAAACCCATAAGGAAAAGAATCTTTATGTAACTCGAAAGAAACCCATAGGAAATCGTGTAAATTGGGACATGGTTTTAGCATAAAATCATTATGTATGTCAAATTTTATGTAACTCGAGGCATTTGTAAGTCGGGGTTTTACTGTATTTCCAGTGAGAGCTGTGGAATAGTTAGAGCTTGAGAGTGAGAATGAGTATGGTATAGCCTGGGAACAAATTGTCAATAAAGTGTCTACACATATGGAACTGAAAGTATTTGAAATTATAGAGGCGAAAAGTAAAAGATTATGGTTGTAGACTGAAGATACCATCAGCTGGAAACATTGCTCTTATGTTCTATTTGAATTTATTCCCTGAACTTTTTCAATCCTTTGTATACTTTTTAAATGAAAATATTTTTCGTTTGCAAACATTGCTCACTGTTTTACAGACATTAGTATTTTTTGCCCGGCCTTGGCGGGCAGTTTTTTTTGTGGGGGTGTTGGTGGTAAGGGTGGTTTTGGGGGGTGCACACACACATATGCGCCAAAACTGCACCGGGAGAGGAGGGGCTCCCCATCCTCCCCCCCAAAGCCTCGGCGAGGCCACACACACACACACACACACACACACACACTCCAAAGCTGCACGGGAAGAGGAGGGGCTCCCCTCCCCGCAAAGCCTGTGAGACCACACATACACACGCTGAAGCTGTGTGTGGAGAGGAAGGCTCCCCTTCCTCCCCCCCCCCCAAAGCCTCGGCAAGGACACACACACTCCGAAGCTGTGCAGGGTAAGGAGGGGCTCCCCTTCCTTCCCCCCGAAGCCTTGGCGAGGAGGACACACGCACACACACAAGGAGGGAGGGCGCTCCAGATGGTTTTCCCTCCGGAAGATGGAGGCCGACAACGGCGCTCCATTCTTGGCCTACATCTCCCGGTGGGAAGCTGTTCATTTTCCTTGGTGGGCGGGGGCCGAAGCTTTCGACCCTTGCCCTTCGTGGAAGGCATTGTCTTCCCTGTGGGAGACGGAGGCCGAGAACGGAGCACTGTTCTCGGCCTCTGTCTCCTATAGGGAAGCGATTCATTTTCTTTGATGGGCGGGGGTCGAAGCTTTCGGCCCCCATCCTCCGTGGAAGACGATGTCTTTCCTCCAGGAAACGGAGGCCGAGAACAGAGTGCCGTTCTTGGGCTCGTCTCCCTGAGGGAAGCTTTTCACCATGGCCGTGGAGAGAAGAGGGGCTCCCCCTTCTCTCCGCAACCCTGCCGAAGCTGCAGCGGGGCCTGTGCCGGCCTTCGTCACCGGCTTTTGTTGCCGGGGCCATGGAGAGAAGAGGGGCTCCCCCTTCTCTCTGTAACCCCACCGAAGCCGCGGTGAGGCCAGTGCTGGCCTTTGTCACCGGGGCTTGGACACGCTGGCGGGTTTTTTCGTGTGTGGTGCTTGCCCTATCTCCTCTGTGCTTGCGTCCTTCAGCCTGATCTGCTGAGGGGTTGCGTGGTGCAGAGGATGCTGGGATGTGCAGTTCTCTTTTTTGTTCATGTTTGTGGGGCAGTTGCCCCACTCTCGGCAACTGGACCCTTGCGGCGACACTCGGACGGTCTAAAGGTAAGTGTGGCTGGCTCGGTACAGGATGGTTGGGCCGGGTGTGGCCTCTAATGCCAGACACGCACCACCCTACCCCCTTCTTATAGGTAAAGATAGACAACAAGTCAAGGATATGACACATGGTTTATGTAGTGTCACCAAAGTAAACAAAAATTTATCCAGTACAAAATATCACTTGGAACATTTGAATTATTTCTTTAAGAAGAAGTGAGTTATAGTCAAAATGAGTGTTAGGTTAAAATTTAGATAAAATAACTCAATAAAATATGTGTTCATCTGGCATTAATTGGCACCACCTGGTCAAAGTGCAGGAGGAATAAATGCTCCATCTGGATAAGCCTTTAATGCTCTTTTTTTTCTAAATTCTGGTAGTAATAATAACAATAATTTCATGTCAGAGATTACTCTGGGTTGAAAGGATTTTTGCTGGAGAAACTCAGCTCAGGGGACGCCCGAATGAAGCTCCTTTCATGTCCCCGAGTGCAGCCCTTGGGTATCAAAACCGACCTTCCAGTCTTAACCACTAAGGCACCAGAGGAGCTGAAGGCAATTAATAATGCTAGTGCTGGTATAGCTATTGTTAGTGCTTAACAACAGTTAAAGCTTTAAAAAGCAAAGCTACATTTACACTGGAAAGGATTTCACATTGGAAAGGAATGAGTGAGTATGGAAGGAGTGTTAAACTGTAGACATTTACATACCTAAAGGAACTCTAAAGGGAAAATGAAGCTCCATTGCAATGGTATGGCTCAAATATTTTTCTCCCCAAACTAGTCAAGCATCTATTAATGAGGAGTGCACTGCACCCTCCCTTAATTAGAATCCACAAAATAATTTCCAGAACCTCCCAGCAGGAATCAGGAAGGTTTTTCAGTTTTAATTGGAATGTTATATAGCACTTTACACCAGAACTGTAACAAAATGAGCCACTTAAAAATTGGCCACTGCAGCATCTTTTAATGAATAAAAGATAAATATGAACGTTCCAGCACAAATTACACTAAATATTGTCAGTAACATTTCTGCATGGGCTGCCTTCTTCATTATTTGCCCAAACTTTCTATTACATATGCAGCATAATATGCTGAAGGGATTTAGATTCATTCTTTGTATGTGAGTTTAGTCACGGTTATTACTCTGTAGCATCTAAGATGAGCTGAAGAATAAAAACTGCTAATTGTTATCTCTTATTTCTAGGTTTTGTTCCATGGAAGCAGTCACTAGTTCAGAAGTCAGAAACTAAGACTACTGCATGGCTAAGCCACCTTTATATACGGTAAGAAGCCTAAGAGGAGACATTGAAGGATTAGAAACCTTCAGTAGCTCATAGAAACTATTATTTCTGTCAGGTGCTATAGTCAGCTAGTAAACCATATTCCAGGAACTCCAATTTCAGCTTCCTTGTTTCTCTCTGGCGTTGCGCAAAGAATCCCTGAGATGCATAGCTGTCAAGTATCCCTTATTGGCCGGGAAAACCCCTTATTTTACCCTCTTTCCCACCATCATCCCTTATTAATTAGACTGCAATGCCCTATTGCCGCCATTTGAGGGGAGCACAGGGTAAGCATAGCTGTCAAGTATCCCTTATTTGCTGAGAAATTTCCCTTATTTCCAAATCCAAAACTTGACAGGTATGCTGAGATGACACAATAAAGGTGGGAGGAAAGATAGCACAGACTGGATATTTCATTTCATTTAATATTTCCATACCGCCTTTCTCAGACCAATGGCCGGCTCAAGGCAGTTTACATAAGACATGAAATGACAAAACAAATATTACATATACATAGTTACATAGTTCAATTAATTGATCATACATAATAGAAATTCAACTACAATAGGCAACAGTATAACCCCATCAAACAGAGGCAAGCAGCAATACAAAATATCAGAAATACAAAACAATTAAAACATTTCAAAAAATGAAAGGGAAACTTCATCCAGGAATCCCAAACAAAGTCCAGTATACAGTAAACAGTACCGGTAGGGGCACGGCATCGCAGCGTCCGTGGTGGCGTCATTTTCGGAGCACCCGTGCTAGCGGTGGCAGCAGGGGGGAAGTTCTTTTAAGCTGCCCGCCGGCCTCGGCACAGGTGTTTCTCTTTTCCCCCGGCCCGACTGACCAGGGGAAGGGCGTTGGAGGCACTGGCGGTGGCAGCGAGAAAAGTTCTTTTAAGCCGCCCGCAGGCCTCGACCCAAGGTGTTTCTCCCTCACCCCCCACCGGCCCGACTGACCAGGGGGATATGAATGAAGTTTTCCACCTGGCTGTAACAACTGTAAGCTACAGCCATATAGGGGCAGCTGAATCGGGCAGTTTTCCAACTGGACCTTTAAGAGAAAAGCAAAAAAAAAAAAAAAAAAAACCCAAAAAACCCATCTTTGTCCTCTACTGTTTCCAAGCAGTAGTTTGTCATTTGTCTTTTATTTTTTCAAAGCAGTGCAGAACAGACACAGTGCCTAAATACACTTAATATTTTTTTCTACTTCCTCAGCCCCTCCAAGGGGCTAAGGAAATGTTTACTTTGCCAATATCCTGAGGTGGCTCTCTTCTTAAGCCACTTCATGATACTGGCAAATTGACAACAAGAAATGGACCAGAGTCGTTTGAGGTCCTTATGTCGTTTTGATGCAAAGATTGCACTAAACAGCAATCCTATTTAGCCCACTCCAGTCCATTCTGAAGAAACTGTGTGAACAATCCCCAAGTCTTAGTACGTTTAGTGGGGCTTATTGCCAAATAAGTACATGTAGGGCAGGAGCACATGACTTAGGTACATAATAAAAAGACCAGAACAAATTCTGAAACCTTCTTAATAATATTCAAATCCAATTTGTGCCAAGTCATATGTATACGTCACTTATTCATTAAAATAGCTGAGCCAGGCAATTTTTAAGTGGCTCATTTGGTCACAGCTCTTCTGTAAAGTGCTCTATAAAGCTGTCATTAAAACTGAAAAATCTCTTTAGTGTCTAAGCTCATTTTGCAGCATCTTTCAGAGGCTGTCTGAAGTTGTCTTCGTTACTGCAAAGATGATTGTGAAAAATCTTTTGTGAATAGCTAAAGATTGTTTTTCAATCTTTGGTTTTTGGATTTCAATTCCCCAAAGCAGTGATCAGCTATGTATTGACTTAGACTTCTGGGAACTGAAGTCCACCAGTGTTCCACAGAACGTAGTTTGGGAAACGTTGCCTTAGCTAATACTTTTTAAATGATTTTGTACCAAATGGTCATACATAGAAAAACTAAGTAGATTATCACCTACCATAAAAGACCTTTCTACCATGTAGGTTAGCAACCTCCAAAAAAGGTTTGGTTGGCAGAACATGGAGATGTTAGCAATGTTTCTTTTGGTTTAGAACAGGTGGGCAACAATCATCCTCCAGATGTTTTTTGTCTACAATTCCCATCTACTTAAGACAGAATAGCAATACTGAGGAATTGTGGGAATTGTGATCAAGAAACATCTGAATGGTTACAATTTTCCTCCCATAAGACATATATTTTTTCAACTATATTCTCGACAGAAATAAATCTACAGTCTTGCCAACCTGTTGTGTCCTAATAGTGTAATCTTCTACATGTGATATCAATGTATCTGAACCAATGTAACCTTGCCAATGAGTAACAATGTAACCTTCAGCTGTATCACATAAACCCTGTAATAGGACGCGAGCTAATGACCACCAGCTGGCAGCAGCGAGCGTCCAAGCTCTCTTGGTTCAAACCCATCAAAGACCGCAGCGCGGGAAGTTTCCCGCCGCTACCTACACCTGGACAAGAAGGGCGTGACCAGCCATGACGTCACGCGGACCAGTAGCCAACGGGCTACCGTGGAGCCACATTCAAATACGTTACTGCCTTATATATAGAGCTGTTCGTCCGCCATTACCTCATGTTCCCTCTGTCCACCATGCAATAAACCTGAGTTAACCCAGCCTTTGGCTGTGCCTTGTGTCTTGACTCTCATACACTAAATTGGCGACGAAGGTGGGATTATGGATCCCCACGGAGCCAGGACACAGAGCGGGTTCAACATCACCAAACCGCAAGACTGGGAGCTTTTTGAGATGGACTTCCAGGCAGCACTGGTGGAGCTCAAAGTCAAAGAAGACGACGAGGAAAGGAAGAGGGCCATCCTCACCCGCATGCTTGGGATGGAAACCAAGCGGACGCTGGTGGGCATCCTTGCACCGAAGAAGATGAGCGATTTCAAAGCCGGTGACATCATGAAAATGCTGCGTGAGCGTTTCCGACCCTCGAGGGCAATGTTTCCCGCTCGGAGTGCGTTTTGGAGGCGAGTTCAAGCGCCGGACGAGTCGGTAGAAGCCTTCGTAACGGCTATGAGGGTAGCCGCCGCCCCCTGCAAATGGGACCACATCCTAGAGATGGCCCTCAGGGACGGAGTGCTGTGTGGCCTGAAGGACAAGGAAGTACAGCGCAGCCTGATGAACAAGGAGCCACCACCCACACTGGAAGAGGTTGTAGAGGCCGCGGAAGCCGCTGAATCCACGAATGCTGGAGTAGACGAGATGCACAAGTGGCGTGAGTGGCGTCCGAGGGCCGGCAAAGCGGAAAACTCGTCGCACGGGAAGTCCGGTCAGTCGGTGCATGCAACCCGACCGACCTCGAAATCGTCTTCAGAAAGTAGCGATGGCGAGGAGGTCCAGAAGGTCCGGAGAGGCGGGCGCCGCTGCGATGGTTGCGGAGCGGCCCATGAGCGCGTGAAGTGCCCATTCAGGAAAGCCGAGTGCTTCAACTGCGGACGTCGGGGGCACATCGCCAAGGCGTGCAGGAAATGGAAAGAGGGCCGGAGACAGTCGCAAGACCGTTCAGCCAGACCGGACCGTCCAGCGAGGCCCAAAGATGGCGCCCGGGCTACGAGGAAGCAGGACGGCGTGGGCCGCATCTCGGACGACAGCGAGGGCGACGCTCCTGTGTTCAACGTGTCTGCGGGACAGCCCCATTACTTTGTTGAGGTACTAGTACAAGGGACCCCTATTAGGATGGAAGTTGACTCGGGGTCCTCCTATTCTATAATCCCCCAGAGAGAGTTCTTGAAAATCGACCCCCACGTGCGGCCCAAACTTAAAGCGTTGAGGGCCACACTACGGGACGTTCAGGGGAACAGCATTCCAGTGTTGGGGGTCGGAACGTTCCGGGTCCGCTTTAAGAGACATTCTGCGGAACTTCCCCTAGTGGTGCTAAAAGGGGGGAGTTGTAGCCTCCTCGGAACACAGTGGTTTCAGCCTTTAGGCCTGTTCATAGGGGGGGTGCATGCCGTAGGCGAGGACCCAATACAAGCAGTGTGTGACGCACACCCCGCCGTTTTTAAAAGTGGACTGGGAAAGTTCAAGGGACCCCCTGTAGCCTTCGACTTAGACCCGGAGGTCCGCCCGATAAGACTTAAACCGCGCAGGGTACCGTTCGCGCTTAAGGACAAAATAGAGGCGGAACTGGACAAACTGGTGGGTCAAGGAATTCTCGTTCCTGTGGATTCCGCGGAGTGGGAGACTCCAATTGTAACAGCACTGAAGGCTAACGGGGAGGTGCGCATTTGCGCTGATTATAAGTGTACCATTAATAAGGCAATCCGCCCTAATGCATACCCGGTGCCAGTGGTCAGCCACCTTCTGGCCAGGCTGAATGGGGGAAAGTGTTTCGCTAAACTCGATTTAGCACAGGCCTACCAGCAACTCCCGGTAACCCCCGCCACAGCGGCGGCACAAACAATAGTCACACATAAGGGGGCGTTCCAGGTGTCGAGGTTACAGTTCGGCGTGAACTCGGCACCTGGCATTTTTCAGTCGCTGGTGGAACGCCTCCTGAAGGGGTTGGAGGGGGTGTTGCCATATTTTGATGACGTGTTGATAACGGGGGGGAGTAAGGACGAGCTGGCCCACAGACTGGATAAGGTTCTGGCCGTGTTCGAGAAAGCGGGGCTGCGACTGAGAAAAGACAAATGTGTATTTTTCGAAACAGAGGTCGAGTTTTTAGGGTTCCGTGTCACACCCGAGGGAATTAGGCCGTCCAAATCTAAGGTAGCCGCCATTAAGAAAGCCCCTCGCCCCACTTCCAAAACCGAGCTTCAGTCATTTCTGGGGCTTCTCAATTTCTACCATACCTTCCTTCCACGGAAGGCGTCTGTTGCCGAGCCGCTCCATCGGCTGCTTAAAAAAGAGGAAAAATGGCTGTGGGGTGACGAGCAAGAAAGAGCGTTCACAGAGTTAAAGCAACTCCTCACATCCGAGGCAATCCTGACTCATTTCGACCCCAAACGGCCCATAGTTTTGGTCTGCGATGCATCCCCGGTGGGGGTGGGGGCGGTGCTTTGCCACGTGTTAGACGACGGAAGGGAGGCCCCGATAGCGTTTTATTCAAGGTCCCTGTCCCAAGCAGAGCGGAATTACGCACAGACCGATAGGGAGGCACTAGCGATAGTAGCGGGAACCAAGAAATTTCACGATTTTCTGTATGGTCGGCCGTTCAAGATCGTTACTGATCACAAACCCCTGTTGGGAATCTTCACTGCAAATAAGCCCACGCCACAGATCCTGTCCCCGAGGATGCTGCGGTGGGCTATTTTTCTTAACGCATATCAACATGAGTTAGAATACCGGCCAGGGAAGGAAATCAGCCATGCAGACGCGCTCTCACGGTCGCCGTTACCATTGTCGGACGACCAGAAAGCAGGGGTAAGAAGAGACCGCCAGGTATTGCTAATAGAGGTTTTAGAGTCACCCCCGATAGTACCGGCCGACATTGCCAGGGCGACCGGAAAGGATAGAACACTAGAGAAGGTATGCTCGTGGGTGCAGAAGGGGTGGCCGGCGTCATCCCCAGGCACGGAATTCGACCCATTCTTCCGAAAGCGAGTGGAGTTGTCTTTAGAGAGGGGGTGCCTTTTGTGGGGCCAACGGGTGGTGGTTCCTACGTCCCTGCGGCCGAAGGTGCTAAAGCTGTTGCACGTCAGCCACCCGGGGATCGTCCGTTCCAAGGCGTTGGCCCGGAGTTACTTCTGGTGGCCCCAGCTGGATGCCGACATAGAGCAGATGGTTGGCACTTGTGAGGCATGTCAATGCTCTCGACCGGAGGTGGCCCGCCTACCACATAGGGAATGGGACGCAGCAAGGGGACCGTGGTCCAGGGTGCACGTAGATTTTGCTGGCCCATTCCGGGGAACCATGTTTCTCCTGGTGGTGGATGCATACTCAAAGTGGCTGGAGGTCATTCCGGTAAAGAGCACATCCTCCGCCACTACCATTCGCCAGCTAAGGAGGGTCTTTTCTACGTTCGGTTTACCCGACACTTTGGTCAGCGATAACGCCAGTTGTTTCACGTCCGCTGAGTTCGCGGCATTCATGGAGGCAAATGCAATTCGGCATGTCACATCCGCGCCGTTTCACCCGGCCACGAATGGCCAAGTGGAACGGTTGGTGCGCACCACAAAAGATGCGCTGCGGCGCATGGGCTCGGGAGATCTACATCACCAAGTTTGTCAATTTCTATTAGCGTACAGAGTGACCCCCTTAGCGTCTGGTTACTCGCCGGCCGAGCTGCTGATGCGGAGGAAACTGACCACGCTTTTGTCCAGGCTAGACCCATCGAGGGTCGAGGACAAAGGGAAGAACATAGGGTTAGCGGTCTCGAAAGGTTTCGGCATAGGCGATCCTGTACATTGCAGGAACTATGCCAACGCAGGCCCAGCCTGGGTGCCAGGGACGATAATAGACCAGACGGGGCCAGTGTCCTATCGGGTGGAAACTAGCACCGGCCTCCTCTGGAGGAGGCACGCTGACCAACTGAGGCTCCGAGTGAGCGAGGGGCCGACCAGTGGAGCACAGCGACAGGATTCAGCGATAGGGTTCTCCCCCACCCGTTTAGCCCAAGGGGGAGACAGGGGGGAAAGCAGCGAGCCCGACTCATATCCTTTTGATACCCCAGTTCTATCCGAGCCCGGGGGGAGGGAAAAGGAGTGTGCGGCCGCCGCTGCCGCTTCCCCCGAATCCGATTTTGATTTTGATTTTGCGAGCCGGGGGGGTTTTCCGGAGTGTTCCCCCACCCATCCAAGCGAGAAGAGGGGTTTTTCGTTAGTCCCCAGTGCCCCCGGTTCTTCCCAAACAAAGCACACACCTCCCAACAAAGCCGCAGAGCCGCGGCAAACCACTAACAAGTCATCCTCTCCGATTGCAGGGCAGGAAGCCAGGGAGCAAGGAGGAGGGAGCGAAGCCGGGGCAGGGCAGCCCGCGCCGAGACCCCAGCGTGTTCGAAATAAGCCATCTTGGCTGAGAGACTTCGTCTCATCCTAGGGGGGAGGAGTGTTGTGTCCTAATAGTGTAATCTTCTACATGTGATATCAATGTATCTGAACCAATGTAACCTTGCCAATGAGTAACAATGTAACCTTCAGCTGTATCACATAAACCCTGTAATAGGACGCGAGCTAATGACCACCAGCTGGCAGCAGCGAGCGTCCAAGCTCTCTTGGTTCAAACCCATCAAAGACCGCAGCGCGGGAAGTTTCCCGCCGCTACCTACACCTGGACAAGAAGGGCGTGACCAGCCATGACGTCACGCGGACCAGTAGCCAACGGGCTACCGTGGAGCCACATTCAAATACGTTACTGCCTTATATATAGAGCTGTTCATCCGCCATTACCTCATGTTCCCTCTGTCCACCATGCAATAAACCTGAGTTAACCCAGCCTTTGGCTGTGCCTTGTGTCTTGACTCTCATACACTAAACAACCTCAGCAACACGACACCTGTGCATCTTGCTATCCCAGTAGGAAATCCACCCATTGCTGTAATTTAGTAAAAGTGTTGATAGTTCTCTGTTAAGAAATCATCATCTGCTCTTCACAAAACTACAGTTCACAGGGAAATAAAACTGGTAAACATTTTAAGTCTGTATCTTCTTCTTCTGCTTCTTCTTCTGCTGTATCCAAATCCGAATATTGGCTCTCTTCATGGTAGTCAGCCATGAGGACAGTCCTGAGAATATAATGCAGTGGCCTTTCATCTGCCTTCCGCATTGCAGCATGACACCCACATTGTAGCATGACGCCTGCATGACGCATTGCAGCATGGCATGCTTTCCTCCATCAAGATTGATTCAAGTGGGATTTAATCCACTTGGGGACCATCACCCTTCCCTGTGGACTTCACCACCCAAGGCCATTAGTCCTCAGGATGGTCAGATTATTTAACTGCTGCCTGACACTCGACATTGAGTTGTTGGCAGAATGGTCTACTCTATTACCATAGCAGGATAACCTGGCTAGACAGGGAGTCTATATACAAGTCCACAAATATAAAAGGAGGCAGAAGCCAAATACAGATTTTGCCTGGGTTTGCTAGTGAATTAGTGAAATTGCTGTAACTTATGCCTATGGTATTAGAAGTAGCAGTGATATTTTTAAGCAATTAAACATTTCCAATTGTTTTCCTTAAGCTCCCAGGGATCCCTTGTCACCCCCTCACTGTTGGGAACCTTATGGGCTACAGGATGGTGAGTAGAACTGAATATCTGAAAGTTGTTGTGGCCAGGAATGACTTCACTGCCAGCAGCAATCTTCAGTAACAAAATACTTCCCCTTCCATCTCACAGCTTCCATGGCTTCTCAACAATGGCCATCATGCATTAAGTCTGAACTCCTGGCCCTCTCCTAGCCATTGTTAATATGTTGTGTCAGGCAGCTGCATCTGAAATTAAACAGCCCTGTATCTAGTCCATAAATATAACTTTTACTATATAAACACAATTAATTTGCTCCCCCTGACTTTATGCCCTTTCTTGTAAACAACATACAGTACAAAATGTCCAGCAACAGGAACCAGCATGAGCAAGCCATGTGTCATACTCTGAAGTGACATTTTCACTTATCTCATTACCCAAGAAATGCCTGATTATTTCACACACTGCAGAAAACTTTCTTACATGCTATTCTTAATTTTAAAACAGCAATGGAGCAACATACAACAGAGGAAAGGCCTATATTTCATGACGTTTTCTGCAAATATCTCTGCATGTGGGATTTAATATGCTGTGGCCTAACTCTAATTGTCAGTCCCAGCAAAAGTAGACCCACTGAATTAAAGGAATTTATTAAAAAGCTGATTTACTATTCAGCGGCTGAAATCTGTTCATGTAGCTATGCCACATAAGGTTGATGAGTCAGAAGTTAATTTTCAGTAGATATGTTCTAGCCGGGGATAGCAATTACCATATATACTCGAGTATTAGTGGAGTTTTTTTTGGACCAAAAATGATGTCCCAAAAGGTGACTCGACTTATACATGCGTCAACAGCCACGAGGGTCCCAAAACCGTGTTGGATTCAGTGCGGTTTGGAAGCTTAAATGTGACGTTTGGCTTCAGGAGAGGGGGAAAGAAAAACATATGGCCACAAGAGAGCACAAATTACAATTTCCCATTTAAATGCATTGGAAACAAACAAACAGAAAAGCTTCAGAATCATACCTGTCAAGTTTTGGATTTAAAAATAAGGGAAACACTGTGGGCGGGGCTACCTCTGTGGGCGGGGCCAAATCTGTGGGGGTTGCCAAATCTGTGGGCGGGGCCAAATCTGGCCATGTGGCTTGCTGGGCTCTAGATGCCTGTCACATGGGCAGAGCATTGGGGGGGGGACGATATCACTGCAATCCTTAAACACCACAACCAACTGCTTAAATCACACCAAGGGTCAGCAAACGTTTCTCTCCAGATGTTCTTGAACTTCAATTGTCAGAAGCCCTGATCAGCAGGTCTACTGACTTGGGCTTCTGGTAAATGAACTCCAAGAACACCTGGAGAGCTTTAGTGTCTGTTCCCGGAGACATAGAAAGAGTCACAGTATGGACTAACACAGGTTTATTGGTTGATGATCAGAACGAACATGTGGTAATGGCGGAGATATCTCACATTATATACAGTGGTACAACACATTTGAACTTGGCTGCATGGTAGCTCATTGGCCGCTACCGGCGTGACGTCATCCCGGTCACGCCCGTCTTCGGTGGTGGATCAGGGGTAGTTGTTTGCTGTGGGAAGTTCCCGCGGCTGCAGGCGATTTGAGGAATGATGACCATGTGAGTTGAACGCTCGCAGCTGCCCTCTATAGGCAGCTTGCTCGCGTTCCTTTTCGACGCCCGCGGCCTCCATCGCGTGCCGAAACTGGCACTCGTAGAGCTCCCATTGTTCGGGCTCGCTCACATCGAACTGGTACACCTTGACCTTGGGATTCGCCATCGATCCCACCTTCGTCGCCAATTTAGTGTCTGTTCCCGGAGACATAGAAAGAGTCGCAGTATGGACTAACACAGGTTTATTGGTTGATGATCAGAACGAACATGTGGTAATGGCGGAGATATCTCACATTATATACAGTGGTACAACACATTTGAACTTGGCTGCATGGTAGCTCATTGGCCGCTACCGGCGTGACGTCATCCCGGTCACGCCCGTCTTCGGTGGTGGATCAGGGGTAGTTGTTTGCTGCGGGAAGTTCCCGCGGCTGCAGGCGATTTGAGGAATGATGACCATGTGAGTTGAACACTCGCAGCTGCCCTCTATAGGCAGCTTGCTCGCGTTCCTTTAACAGCTGGGTTACATTGTGGTTGTGGCTGGGTTACATCCATACATTTCTTAAAGCAACATTGTACATTCATATGAAGCAGCATTGTACATACACAACAAGAGCCAAGTTTGCTGACCCCGGAACCACACCGTTACACATAGACATGCCCCCTGTTCTTTTAAACATCATAATGACTGCATGTCAAGTACATTTGAATCCTGACTTGAAAAAGTAGAAGCTCCTAATGACCAAGGGGGAAAAAACACAGGGGTGGGGGTGGGGAACCCACTGATGGATTTGATTCAGCTTTTGCATCATGCAGGCAGCAAAAATATTTTGAATTTATGCAATGCATAAGAGGAGCAAATCCTGATGTAATCTGACAATGTAGTCAAGTGTTGAGTCAAGAGAAAAACATCAATCTTGTTTGTTTGTTGGCTGTAATGCAAAATAAGAAAACTGGTGAAGAAAGGTCTGTTGTCAGTTCTACTAAAGGTAGAGGTTTCCCTTGCTTGAAGCCAGTCGTATCCGACTCTAGGGTTCAGTTCTCATCTGTTTCAAAGCCAAAGAGCCAGCGCTGTCTGCTTCTGCAGACGTCTCCGTGGTCATGTGGCAGGCATGACGCTGTTACCTTCCCACCGAAGTGGTCCCTATTTATCTACTTACAATTTCTTGCTTTCGAACTGCTAGGTTGGCAGGAGCTGGGACAAAGACGGGAGCTCATTCCGTCCTGCATTACTCAGGAATCGAACTGCTGATCTTCCACCTCCCAGTCAGCATCTTAGCCACTTGAGCCACTGTAGTCCCTTGTCAGTTCTAGATCCTGAATAATTACTTTTAAAAAGTAATTAGTAACAGCTATATTTCAAAGATCAGGGAGTGTGGTGACTTAGTGGTTAAGATGCTGAACCTGATGACTGGGAGGTGAGCAGTTCTAGAACCAAGTGCTGAGGGAAGGAGTGAGCTTCTGTCTCTGTCCCAGCTCCTTTCAACCTAGCAGTTTGAAAGCAAGAAATTGCAAGTAGATAAATAGGTACCTCTTCAGTGGGAAGGTAAAGTGTTCTGTGCACTCCAGTCACGTGTCTAGTCATGTTCGTCACATGACCACAGAAATATGGCCACAGAAACATGACCATGAGAAACTCTCTCGTTGAGAGAGGCTGTGTGGTTCTGGATGAGGGACAATGGGCTTCAGCTGAATCCTGGCAAGACTGAGTGGTTGTGGGTTCGGGGGCCCGTGCTTACCCGGGAGCTACCAGCTTTGGTTCTGGATGGGGCAGTGTTGCCCCAGACAGACCTGGTGCACAATCTGGGGGTTCTCTTGGACTCGCGGCTACTGCTCGAAGAGCAAGTGGCAGCCGTGGCCAGGAGGGCCTTTGCACAGCTTCGTGTAATTTACCAGCTGCGCACGCTCCTGGACCGGGACTCCCTGCTCACGGTCACTCATGCTCTGGTCACCTCCAGATTGGATTATTGCAACGCGCTCTACATGGGGTTGCCCTTGACGACCATTCGGAGGCTTCAGCTGGTCCAGAATGCTGCTGCTCGGGTGGTGACGGGGTGCGGTCGTTTTGCCCATGCCTCGCCACTGCTCCAGGAGCTGCACTGGCTCCCAGTTTGCCTCTGAGTGCAATTCAAGGTGCTGGTTTTGACCTTTAAAGCCCTTCATGGCATGGGTCCAGGGTATCTAAAAGACCGCATCTCCTCAAGGTTTTCAACCCGCCCCACCAGGGCAGACAGGAGGGGCTCAGTTGAGGTCCCGTCTGTAAAAGAAGTCCATCTTACAGGGACCAGGAGGAGAGCCTTCTCCGTGTCTGCCCCAGCCCTGTGGGACCTCTTACCACTAGAACTCCATCTCCAGTCGGATCCCCTATCCTTTAGGAAGATGTTAAAGACATGGTCGTGCTTGCATATGAGGGGTGAATCTGATTCCACCTCACAAGCCCGCTCGTATAGCCTGCTTGAGGGATCCATTGTATTTCTGTATTTTGTTGCTGTTTTATCTTGGGGGGAGGGAAGATCGGGGTAGTTTTTTAATGTTTGAATGTTTTAGGTTTTTATATACTGTTTTAGTGTGATTTTATTGTTTTAGCTTTTGACGTTTTTAACTGTTTTTATTCATGTTGTCAGCCGCCCTGAGTGGTGTTCTCCACCAGGAGGGCTGGATATAAATTCATAAATAAATAAACATCTGCAAATGCAGACAGCCTTGGGTTTTGGGCTACAAACGGAGATGAGCATCGCACCCTAGAGTCAGATTCAACTGGCTTTTGAGCAAGTGGGGACAGAAGAGACAGATTTAAGAAAACGAGCAGCCAAACCTTGTCTGGGAATCGCTTTTTATTTTTTATTTTAAAGAGACCAAGAAATCGGTGGGCATGTTGGGACTGGATGGAGGGGGTGGGGGTGGGGAATGCAAAAAGAAAAGCAGTCTTCCCAGTTTGGGAAGAGAGCCACAAAAGGTGTTCTGTGTGCGGGGTCTGAAGTTTGGAAGCCGAAAACAAGGTTGCGATTTCGGCATGCTTGATTTGGAGGGGGGGGGGGGGAATCAGGCACCACTGCCGAAATTGTCTTGTATATAAAAACAAAGGTTTAAAAATAAGCAGGGGAGCTTCTTGTTGGATCGGGGCCGCGAAGCGGCTGTTGGGTCCCGGAGGAGACTGGTCAAGCAATGAGACACGAGGCAAGATGGAGCAAAGACCAGTGATTTAATGAGGGAAAATCATCAGTATATATCATGTACAGGCTGCGTCTGAAAGAACTGCGGTCTGATAAGATCCACATGCCATGTTTACACAAGTTAATTGGGAAACTCTTCAGGGGAAGTTAATTAACCAACTTAATCAATGATAGGGGAAATCCATTGTTCCAAACTATCTTGGGGTAAACATGTGGCTGTTATTGGTTCAGGACTTAGGGTAATCCGCGGGTGCGATATTACCTATTACATGACTAGCGAGTTAGTCATTCAGCTTCCTATTGTCCGAGCTGCTTGTCAGGTCAGCTGTAGGTGAATTAAACCCTATCTAATATTCCGCTCCCCCAATTTCTGTCCCTTCGGAACCAAGGCTCAAGGGAGCGTTTTCCCGAACCGTGGTTCTGTCAGGGACAGTATGCCAATTGTGTGCGTGGATGCCACAGCTTCTGGTTGGGTTTTTCTCCCCCCACCCCCACCCACCCACCCCAACATTTTTTTCTCTCCCTCTCTCCCCTTTCTTGCTGTCTGCTGGGGCTGCCTATTCCCTCCTCCCTTCCCCGGCTTGTCTCACTTTGCTCTCACTGAGATTCGAAGAGGGAATGTGTCGCACGATTTCTGACAAGAACCGAAGCGCTCGATCCGGGGGAGAGTTTGCTGTGAGAAGGGGGGTGCCACGGTGGCGAGCCCAGCAAACTGCTGAGCCTGGGAGATGGAAGGAGTGGGGGAGGAAAGGCCGAGCTGGTTTTCCGGGCACTCTCTCTCACTCTCCGAGTCCTGGTCCTCTTTGAGTCCTGCTGGCTGCCGCTCTGCATGAGCCTTTCCCCCCGGCCATGCTCAAAGCTTCTCGTTGAGAGAGACTTTGGCTGTGCAGCAGTTTAAATTCCGCATGTGCACGCTTTTCTGTGCATGTGCGATTGCGCTCCAGTCTCTTCTCTCCCATGGTCTCTCCCAATCCCAAATCCCATGATGCTTTGATCCGGAGGCTTACCTGCACGGAGCTTTGCAGGAGAGATTGGTTGGTGTGCACGCACAGCCAGTCTCCACCCCAGAGCTCCGTGCAGAGCAGGCAAAAATACGGGAGAATACGGGGGTGAATAAAAATCAGGTGCCCAGCGGAAAGTTGGACTAAATTAAGGGAATATTCCAGCCATTACGGGATACTTGACAGGTCTGTTCAGAATACAAGAAATTAATTTGTTTGTTTCTAATGCATTTCAGTGGGAAACCAAACCTGTGCATAAAAAGAAAGGGTTTCACTTATTTGGTGTATGCAAACCAAGACACAGGACACAGCCTCGGGCTGGGTTAACTCAGGTTTATTGCATCGTGGACAGAGGGAACATGAGGTAATGGCGGATCGATAGCTCTTTATATACAGTAGTAATACATTTGAACGTGGTTCCATGGTAGCCCATTGGCTACTGTCTGCGTGACGTCATTGCGGGTCACGCCCTTCTTGTCCAGGTGTAGGTGGTGGCGGGAAAACTTCCCGCGCTGTTGCCTTTGATGAGTTTGGACCAAGGAGCTTGGACGCTCGCTGCTGCCAGCTGGTGGTCATTAGCTCGCGTCCACTTACAGGGTTCATGTGATGCAGCTGAGGGTTACATTGTTGCTATAGGCAAGGTTACATTTGTTCAGATACATTGTGGAAGGTAAAACCATTAGAACACAACACCCCTCCCCCCTAGGACGAGACAAAGTCTCGAGCCCACACTTACACACACTCCCCCCCCTAGGAGACAAAGTCTCTCAGCCAAGATGGCTTATTTCGAACACGCTGGGGTCTCGATGCGGGCTGCCTTTCCCCGGGTTTGCTACCTTCTCTTTGTCCCCTGGTTTCCTGTCCTGTAATTGGAGAGGGAGACTCGTTAGTGACTTGCCGCGGCTCCGCGGCGTCGTTGGAAGGTGTGCTCTTTCTTAGGGAGAGACCGGGGGCACCGGGGGCTAACGAAAAACCCCTCTTCTCGCTTGGATGGGTGGGGGAACACTCCTGAAAACCCCCCCGGCTCGCAAAATCAAAATCAAAATTACATTCGGGGGCAGCGGTCGCGAACTCCTCTCCCCCTTCCCCGGCCTCTGATAGGACTGGTGTATCAAAAGGGTATGAGTCGGGGCCGCTGCTTCTGCCTTCCCCCCTTGCTTGGGACTGTTGTCCGCTGCTGTCTCCCCCTTGGGTTAAGCGGGTGGGGGAGAACCCTAACGCTGAATCCTGTTGCTGAGCCCCACTGACTGGCCTACTTACTCGGTGCCTCAGTTGGTCTGCGTGCCTCCTCCAGAGGAGGCCGGTGTTAGTCTCGACTCGGTACGACACTGGCCCCGTCTGTTCTACCACCGTCCCTGGTACCCAGGCTGGCCCTGCGCTGGAATAGTTCCTGCAGTGAACAGGGTCGCCGGCGGCGAAACCTTTCGAGACTGCCAACCCTATGTTTTTCCCTTTATCCTCGACTCTCGTCGGGTCAAGTCTGGACAGGATCGTGGTCAGTTTTCGCCGCATCAAGAGCTCTGCCGGCGAGTAGCCTGACGCTAAAGGGGTCACCCTATACGCTAAGAGGAATTGGCATACTTGGTGATTCAGGTCCCCCGGGCCCATGCGCCGCAGCGCATCCTTTGTTGTACGCACCAGCCATTCCACTTGTCCATTCGTGGCCGGGTGAAACGGCGCGGATGTGACATGCCGAATGGCGTTTGCCTCCATGAATGCCCCGAACTCGGCGGAGGTGAAACAACTAGCGTTATCGCTGACTAAAGTATCGGGTAAACCGAACGTTGAAAAGACTCTCCTTAGCTGGCTAATTGTCGTGGCGGAGGACGTGCTTTTTACTGGAATAACCTCCAGCCACTTGGAGAACGCATCCACCACCAGGAGAAACATGGTTCCTCGGAAAGGGCCAGCGAAATCCACGTGCACTCTGGACCATGGCCCCCTTGCTGTGTCCCACTCCCTATGCGGAAGGCGGGCTGCCTCTGGTCGGGATCCCTGGCATGCCTCACAAGTGCCGACCATGTGCTCAATGTCCGCGTCCAGTTGTGGCCACCAGAAGTAACTCCGGGCCAGCGCCTTTGAACGAACTATGCCCGGGTGGCTGACGTGCAGCAGTTCGAGCACCCTCGGCCGCAGGGATGTAGGGACCACCACCCGTTGGCCCCACAAAAGGCACCCCCGCTCTAGGGACAACTCTAGCTTTTTCCGAAAAAATGGGTCGAATTCTGTGCTTGGGGACGACGCCGGCCACCCCTTCTGTACCCACGAACTAACTTTCTCTAGCGTTCTGTCCTTGCCTGTCGCCCTAGCAATGTCGGTTGGTACTATTGGGGGTGCGTCTAAGACCTCAATTAGCAACACCTGGCGGTCTTTCTCTACTCTCGCCTTTTGGTCGTCCGACAAGGGCAAAGGAGATCTCGAAAGTGCATCAGCATGGCTGATCTCCTTTCCGGGCCGGTACTCCAACTCATGCTGGTATGCGTTGAGAAAAATAGCCCATCGCAGCATTCTCGGGGACAGGATCTGCGGCGTGGGCTTGCTTGCCGTGAAAATCCCTAACAATGGCTTGTGATCAGTCACGATTTTGAACGGGCGGCCATACAAAAAATCGTGAAATTTTTTGGTTCCCGCTACTATTGCTAATGCCTCCCTGTCGGTTTGTGCGTAATTTCGCTCCGCTTGGGACAGGGACCTTGAATAAAACGCTACCGGGGCCTCCCTTCCGTCATCCAACACGTGGCAAAGCACCGCCCCCACCCCCACCGGGGATGCATCACAGACTAAGACCACCGGCCGTTTGGGGTCGAAATGCGTCAGGATTGCCTCAGATGTTAAGAGTTGCTTTAGTTCTTTGAACGCCCTCTCGTGCTCATCACCCCACATCCATGTCTCCTCCTTTTTAAGTAACCGATGGAGCGGTTCGGCCACGGACGCCTTCCGCGGGAGGAATGTATGGTAAAAATTGAGGAGCCCCAGGAAAGACTGTAGCTCGGTTTTGGATGTGGGGCGAGGGGCCTTCTTTATGGCTGTTACTTTGGATTTCGACGGCTTAATCCCCTCGGGTGTGATCCGGAAACCTAAAAATTCAACCTCAGTTTCATAAAAAACACATTTGTCCTTCCTTAGTCTCAACCCCGCTTTCTCGAACACGGTTAGTACTTTGTCCAATCTCTTTGCCAGTTCAGCCTCACTCCCCCCTGTTATCAACACGTCATCAAAATAAGGCAACACCCCCTCCAGTCCCTTCAGGAGGCGTTCCACAAGCGACTGAAAAAGGCCGGGTGCCGAGTTCACGCCGAACTGTAAGCGCGACACCTGGAACGCCCCTTTATGTGTAACTATCGTTTGTGCCGCGGCCGTGGCGGGGGTCACTGGGAGTTGCTGATAGGCTTGTGCCAAATCGAGTTTAGCGAAACACTTTCCCCCATTCAGCCTGGCTAAAAGGTGGCTGATCACCGGCACCGGGTATGCATTAGGGCGGATCGCCTTGTTAATTGTACACTTATAATCAGCGCAAATGCGCACCTCCCCGTTGGCCTTTAGAGCCGTTACAATTGGAGTTTCCCACTCCGCGGAATCAACAGGAATAAGAATCCCCTGGCCCACCAGTTTGTCCAGTTCCGCCTCTATCTTGTCCTTGAGTGCGAACGGCACCCTGCGCGGTTTGAGTCTTATCGGGCGGACCTCCGGGTCTAGGTCGAAGGCTACAGGGGGTCCCTTGAACTTTCCGAGTCCTTTCTTAAAGACGGCGGGATGCGCATCGCAAACCGCTTGTATTGGGTCCACCCCCACTGTATGCACTCCCCCTATGAACAAACCTAAAGGCTGAAACCACTGCGTCCCTAGGAGGCTACAACTTCCCCCCTTAAGGACAACTAGGGGCAGTTCCGCAGAATGTCTCTTAAAATTGACCTGAAATTTCCCGACCCCCAACACCGGAATGCTGTTTCCCTGTACGTCTCGTAGCGTGGACCTCAACGTTTTAAGTTTGGGCCGCACGTGGGGGTCGATTCTCAAGAACTCTTTCTGGGGAATTATAGAATAGGAGGACCCCGAGTCAATTTCCATCCTAATAGGGGCCCCTTGTACTAGTACCTCAACGAAGTAATGGGACTGTCCCGCGGACACGCTGAACACTGGGGCGTCGTCCTCGCTGTCGTCCGAGACGCGGCCCACGCCATCCTGCTTCCTCGTGGCCTGGGCGCCATCTTTGGGCCTCGCTGGACGGTCCGGTCTGGCCGAACGGTCTTGTGACTGCCTCCGGCTCTCCTTCCGTTTTCTGCATGCCTTGGCGATGTGCCCCCGTCGGCCGCAGGTGTAACACTCGGCCTTCCTGAATGGGCATCTCGCGCGCTCATGGGCCGCTCCGCAACCATCGCAGCGTCGACCACCCTTTCGGACCTTCTGGACCTCTTCGCCGTCGCTGCCTTCCGTAGACGACTTTGAGGCCCGTCGAGTTGCGTGCACCGCCTGTCCGGACTTCCCGTGCACCGAATTTGCCGCCTTGCCGGCTCTAGGACGCCACTCACGCCACTGGTGCATCTCGTCCACTCCAGCATTCGTGGACTCTGCGGCTTCCGCGGCCTCTACGACCTCTGCCAACGTGGGTGGCGGCTCCTTGTTCATCAAGCTGCGCTGCACCTCCTTGTCTTTCAGGCCACACAGCACGCCGTCCCTGAGGGCCATCTCTAAGATGTTGTCCCATTTGCAGGGGGCGGCGGCTATCCTCATGGCGGCCACGAATGTCTCAACCGACTCGTCCGGCGCTTGGACTCGCCTCCAAAACGCGCTCCGAGCGGGAAACATTGCCCTCGAAGGACTGAAGCGCTCTCGCAGCAGCTTCATGATGTCGTCCGCCTTAAATTCGCTCACCTTCTTCGGAGCGATGATGCTCACCAGCGTCCGCTTGGTTTCCATCCCGAGCATTCTGGTGAGGATGGCCCTCTTCCTCTCCTCGTCGTCTCCTTTGACTTTGAGTTCCACCAGTGCCGCCTGGAAGTCCATCTCAAGCAGCTCCCAGTCTTGCGGTTTGGTGATGTTGAACCCGCTCTGCGCCCTGGCTGTTCCGTGGGGATCCATCATCCCACCTTCGTCGCCAATTTGGTGTATGCAAACCAAGACACAGGACACAGCCTCGGGCTGGGTTAACTCAGGTTTATTGCATCGTGGACAGAGGGAACATGAGGTAATGGCGGATCGATAGCTCTTTATATACAGTAGTAATACATTTGAACGTGGTTCCATGGTAGCCCATTGGCTACTGTCTGCGTGACGTCATTGCGGGTCACGCCCTTCTTGTCCAGGTGTAGGTGGTGGCGGGAAAACTTCCCGCGCTGTTGCCTTTGATGAGTTTGGACCAAGGAGCTTGGACGCTCGCTGCTGCCAGCTGGTGGTCATTAGCTCGCGTCCACTTACAGGGTTCATGTGATGCAGCTGAGGGTTACATTGTTGCTATAGGCAAGGTTACATTTGTTCAGATACATTGTGGAAGGTAAAACCATTAGAACACAACAACTTACCTTCTTGTCTTTGTCCCTGCTCCATGTTGCCAAGATGGAGGGGGAAGCCATGCTTCCTGCTTCCAGAAAGAGCAAGAGGCTAGGCTAGAGCATCGCTTTCTGCCTCAGTGCAATTGGCCTGCCTGCCTATTTCCCCTGCAGTACCACCACTGGTTGGTGGTGAAATAGTTTTTTAAAAAAATCAGTAACTACCATAAACACTCAAAAACATGCCCACACAAATGTTTAAATTAATTAATTTTACTGTATTTTCATGTTTTTTTTATTATTGAAACTCACTAGCAGCTGCTGCATTTTCCACCCCTGACTTATACTCAGGTCAATCTATTTTCCTAGTTTTAGAGGTCCAAATTAGGTACCTCGACTTATATTTGGATCGACTTATACTTGAGTATATACGGTAGATTTAGACCTTTCACACTACAGACTACTTCCTGTACTAAGGACAATTTGTCTATACTAGGGTTCCCCCATCTTGGATATTTCAGATTTCAACACCTTGAGGCCTGTCCATTGGCTATGATGACTGAGGCTGTTGGGAACTGATGCTCAAAATATCTCTAAGGCACCACATTAGGGAATACTATGTTGTTCCCCCCAAATGTACAGTTTTACATTAAATGCAAAAAAGAGAAAGAAAAAATGTTTTTTTAAAAATAAAAACTTTCAATATATATTATTAACAGAGTTTAGTTTCAGGTTTTCTTTTTTCTACATTACATTTCTGTTCATGTTCTAGAAAAGGTCTTTCCAGAAGTTTTGATATTGTCTTCTTAACCCGTGTGTCTGTCCTAAGGAAGGTATGTGTAAATAATGACAGTCTTAGTATCACAGGAAGCAATGACCACATAGACACACAACCACGGTCTGGGTACTCTTAAATCTAGGAATGAAGCAATGCACAACCACCAAACTGGATTTCTAATCCAGGCTTCTCTGCAGGACTTCCTAAGGCAGTGATGGCAAACTCTTTAGAGACTGAGTACCCAAGGAGGAGGAGGAGGCGTGCAGGCAGGCACCACACATGCCAAAACACCTATGTGACACTGCCAATGTGCCTCCAGTGAAGTCACGTGGGTGTGGCTCCCCCACCCCTGCATGTGCACTCACCCCCACAGGTGCACCCAACTCCTAGGAGGGGTGGGGGGACTGGTTGCCTCACCTCATGAAGCCACAGCCTCCCAGGTGGGATTTCAGCCTTCCCTCTCACCTCCCCTTTGGCGGAGGGAGAGGGCTGGGGGGGGGAGCAGGTTTCCACTCAATGGTGCATGTGCCAGCAGAAAGGCCTCTGCTTGCCACTTCTGGCAAACATGCCATAGGTTTGCCACCACGGCCCTAAGGGGATACCTATTGGTGATTGAAGTGTGTAGATTCCATTCCCTGCCCCCAAATTAACCCAGTCTTATGCCCAGTCCACCTAGTAAAGGCATGAAACAGAGAAAACAAAATAACAATTTCCTGAGTTTGTCACCAGCTGAGACAACACCAAATAAATCTCTAACTAGATTGTGGGACAGTAGGAAAGCTCCACTGAAAACTGGGTGCTGGGCAAGAGGGCAGGGTGCTTATGCGCATTTAGCATGGACCAAAGTGAGCTTTTTCCCCTTTCCTGTATGCTCTCTCAGTCTTACCCATAAGCAGTGGTGGGTATCAGCAGGTTTGCACCAGTTCGCCAGAACCGGTAGCAGAAATTCTGGCTGGCCTCGCCCATCCAAGTTTTTAAATAAAGTAGTCCTAATTCGGGTGCAACACAGGGCTTTCCCCCTGGCCTCGTCCAGCATACCACAGCCACAGTGTGGTAGTTAAAAAAAAATGAGCCCACCACTGCCCATAAGCAGCAACCAAAGAATCCTCACCAGGCCCCAGAAGACCAACTCAAGGGAACAAAACACCCTCCACTACCAGCCTGCTGAGCATCCGGCACCTACTCTCTCCCATCCATCTATAGGCTCAAAACCTGGGCCAGCCCCCAGCCACTGGCCATTACTTTGACCTGATGGCATGTAAAAATAAAAAGAGTTGTCCTCACCATTCTTCTCTCCCTTAAAAAAAAACATATTCAATATATATTATTAAACAGAAGTCAATGACTAATGGACAAACATACAACACAACCCTCTGTTTCTAGCCACCAAAAGTATAGACAGCAGATAAAAATTGCTACGTGTATTCTAATTCCCTGAAAATCGCAGTGAACATATGCTCAAATGAGTAGTCTCAAATAAGTGTTGCAGCTTGTCTCAGCTGTTCTTTTAAAAAGCCAAGTATTTGAATTAAGTGAGATTTGACTGGCCTACAAACCTACTTCTGCAGCTATAGCAACAAGGCACATGCGGAACCTTACTGCCAGAAAGCTTGCTATATGTGATTAGCCTGCACTCATGGACGAGGAAATATAAAGTGATACCATTTGATAGAGACTGTGGTGGCTCAAGTGGTTAAGGTGCTGGATTCTACGACTGGAAGGTCGGAGTTCAATTCCCGAGTACTGCACAACAGAGTGAGCTCCCATCTCTGTCCCAGCTCCTGCCAACCTAGCAGTTTGAAAGCAAGAAATTGCAAGTAGATGAATTGCAAGTAGATAGATAGGTACCACTTCGGTGGGAAGGTAAACAGCATTCCATGCACTCAGGTGTTGAGGCATGCCTGCCACATGTCCACAGAAACATCTGCAAAAGCAGACAGCACTGGTTCTTTGGCTATAAACAGAGATGAGCACTGAACCCTAGAGTTGTATATGACTGGCTTTCGAGCAAGGGCAACCTTTATCTTTACCATTTGAATAAAAAAAAGCAGGCTTACCTTTTTCTCCTGGCGGTCCAACACGTCCCGGTCGCCCTGGGGCACCTTTTTCCCCCTTTTCTCCAGTTTCCCCTATTACAGAGTCAAATGGGATAGAAAATGGAGGGAAAATGCTGAACCTCATGCTGAAAATTACAACAGACACCAGTAGTTTCATCCTTAACCTTCTCAATGCCCCCCCCCCGCCCATATAACATCTCTAGCACTATTCAAGCGTTACACCTGAAAGCACAGAAAGGATTAAATGGTGGTACACATGAGGGGATGCACACAACTCGGCCTGGGGGATACCTGACTCCATAGCAGTTAGCCAAAAAATCTCAAGAGAGGCCTGCAAGCATGTTCAATTGAATGGGCTTACACCGAGACCTGTGATTTTGCAAGGTTCCCTATAAGTGTTTTCAACCAAGCATGTTCATAGGCTCTACTTCAGAATCTGACTTTTGTGCAAGGGTCTGACTGACATGCAGTTTATGGGGCAAGGATCATAGAATAACTGATTTGGAAGGCGCCATTGAATCCAACCTTCTGCTCAATGCAGGAATCCGAATCAAAGCAGATTGTCCAACTCTCTCTTGAATGCTTCCAGTGTTAGAGTGCTCACCACCTCTTGAGGCAGTTGGCTCCACCATCGTACTGCTCTAACTGTTAAGACATTTTTCCTAATATTCAGCCTATATCTGGCATCCTGTAGTTTCAGCCAATTATTATGTGTCCTGCAATCCTTCCCTTATTTATTTATTTATTTATTTATTTATTTATTTATTTATTTATTTATTTATTTATTTATTTATTTATTTATTTATTTATTTATTTATTTATTTCTCAAATTTCTATGCCGCCCAATCAGGCGAACCCAACTCAGGGCGGCTCACAACAGGATTAAAACATACATATTAAAAACAATTAAAACCCCAATGGGGCGTGGCCAAGATGCCAGAGGGTTAACACACACCTCCTTAGCTCGCGCCATTAAAGAGATTTTAGAATGAGAATTTAAAGTAAAAACTCTGGAAAAGACCAAATAGAAAGGCTGGAATGCATTTTGAAAACTGAGAAGCATTGGATGAGTCCTTTGTTGGAAGAAATTGTGCTGGGACCGTTCTGATCGGGAGATTGAAGCCTGCGGAGGTGGCTGGTAAGGCAGACGGTGCAAGCCACGGCCGGGCGAGCCATGGGTGGGCGGGACGCCCGAGAAGGCAAATGGGAGAGTAAAAAGAAACAAAGAGGACTCTAAACGGGGTGCAGCTCTTCACTGGTGGTACGGGAGACGTGTGGCAGGAGAATCGGACCTGTGAGGTTGGTGCCTTTCAGACCCGTGAGAGGGAAGGCAAGTGTGGAAGGAGGGTGGAAGTTGGGAGAATGGAAGAGCAGCGGTAATGGCAGCGGAGAAGATTGAAACTTTAAAAAGTTGCTGGAAAATCCTGAGAGAGGCGACTGAGGAGGTTGGTAATTGGAGTAAAAGACGGTAAAAGAAAGGGGCAATTACAGAAGAGAGAAGGAGGTTGAAAACTTAAAGTATAGAGTTTGGAGCATTTTCAGAAGGTTTGTGAACGCTCGGGCCTCGAAAGAGGGGGAGGAGATAGACCCAGAGGGCAGTGGAAAGCTGCAACATTATAGTGATTCTTTGCAATTACTATGGACTTTTCCAGGATATTTTTTTTTTCCTCTCCCCTCTCTTGGATACAAGTTAATCTTCCTGCTGTTCCTTCTTCTTTTTGAATTGGAAGTGTTATTTTTGTTGTTATTTTTTTTTACACTGCCACCGCAGAAGGGATTATAAAGGAAAGGGGTTCCAGATTGCAGCTTGGCTTTGCCTCTGATCATCACAGTTTTGTTTTTTGGCTTTGGATTTATTGGTTCAATTTCTCCTAAACTTTGGGAATATTGGGGTATGAAGATCTTACCAGGATTTGTTGAATATTAATTGGCAATTGGAATTTATAAAAGAAGAAAGCCTTAATTACAGTTTGGATTACAACTGAAGGAGTCTCTCTTTTTGGATAGTGCTTGGCTTGTTTTCAGCAATATTTCAACCATATTTGAGTATCGAAGGAAGCTGGAGTTTGGAGATAAAAAGATTGAGCTACTGAGAGCTTTTTTTGAAGTTGATGGCAAGCATGGAGAAGAAAAAGGAGAAGGAGGTGGTCAAGCCTAAAAGATGGGAACAAAGAAAAGAAGGAAGAGAGGAAAGAGAAGGCCACAGTGGAGACATCAACAGTTGGAGGGACAGACCTGGACTCAGTGGATCCAGTGCAAATATTGGTGGAAATGGGGAAATTGATGAAAAAGATTGATAAGATGGAGGAGGCAAACGCAAAGGGGTTTCGTGAAATCAGAGAAGTGAGGGGGAAAGATAAGGAAGAAATAATGGGATGTTGTAAAAAGTTAGCTTCTCAATTAACTGATTTTACCATAAAGGTAGAAGCTAATTATCAGAGAATGGATAAAGCCTTGAATGTGGTTCAAAAGGATGTGAAAGTGGTACAGGAGGATATGAGAGGGTTACAGGAGGATGAAAGAGAAGTTAAAATAAAGGTGCAATCACAGCCAAAGAGATTGGATCTAGTTGAACAGGTTATGAAAAAGCAGAACGTGGTCATTCGTAATTTGTTGGAAAAAACGCCAGATAAGCTGAAAGAAAGAATAGTTGATTGGCTGAATAATTTGAATATGGGGATAAATTTTGTAAGTGAAGATATTGTCAGCTGTTTCAGACTGGGTGCAAGAAAAGGGAAAAATCACATAGAAATGTTTTAGTTAACTTTGCAAATTGGGCTGATAAATTAAAAGTGATGAGTTTTTTAAAACAAGCTGGACCTGGCGTTTTGAAAATTGAGGGATGCAACATAGAGGTTTATAATGACATATCTGTAGAAGTACGGGTATGGAGGTTCAAGATGAAACCTGTGACAAAATTGCTCAGGGAATGATTGATTGATTATCACTGGAAATTCCCCAAACAGCTCAGATTTTTCTATGACAAAAAAATGCACATGTTGGATGAAGAAATGGATTGTTTGGAATATTTGTATCAAATGGGTTTGGTTAAGGCATTATCTCGTGAATGGAGGGGTTTAAGAAAAGCATTGGTGGAATCAGGGGGAATGAGAAGAGAACATGCAGGTGAGTCAGAGAGACGGGCAACAGAAGGAAATGAGACAGAATTGGAAGTGCAGGTGGTGGCGGAAGAGGGTTGAACCAGAATGAATTTAAAAGGAGAGAGACGATGTATATAGAGGAGGGAAAAAGAGATGCTGAAATAATATTTTTTTTCTTTTATTTTTTATTATTTTTACATTAGTGGATCGGCGCTAGAGCTTTAGGGACTTTGTTTTTTTATTATTTACATGTGTCCCCCCCTCCCCTCTTTGGGTGATTGGAGATTGGAATTTTTAAAGAATCAGACCATGCGAAATTTTGTTTAGAAGTAAAAATTGAAGGTGCAAAGGGATATAGGAGAAATTGGAGATTTGACGATAAATTGTTTCATGATCAGAAAGGTAAAGAACAGATAATGGAAAAATGGAGTGAGTGTTGGGATTGGAATGATACGGCTGAGGTTAATTACAACGTAGTGTGGGATGCCATGAAGTTGGTGTTTAGAGGGGAATGTATTAAGTTGGCTAGTGTTAAAAACAAACAATTTAGGGATAAACAGAATGACCTTGAGAATGAGATCAAATGCTTGCAGGAAGAACATGTAAAGACAAAAAGTAAAGAGATTTTTGAGAAAATGCAAAGGTTAAAAAAGGAATTGATAGGGAAAGATATACAAAAAGTTAAAAAGATTTAGTGTATTTACAGAGGGATTATTTTGAATTTAGTAATAGAAATTCGAAGTTCCTGGCAAGAGCAGCTAAAGAAAAAAGAATTAAAAGAGAGATTGGAATACTGGTGGATGAAACAGGTAGGAGGTGTAATAAAATTAAGGAAAAGATTAAGATAGTGGAAAAATTTTCTCAGGAGTTATATTCTAAAAGAGAAGTGAATATAGAGAAATTGAGAGAACAACTGGAAAAGCGTGTACAAAAAAAGATAAATTTAGAGCACAAAAATAGAATGGAAGAGAAAATAACGGAAAAGGAGGTAAGAGACACAATAGCCAGTTTGAAGACAGGAAAATCACCAGGTGATGATGGGTTAACAGCGGAATTTTATAAGGAATTTAAAGATTGTGTAGTTCCATGCTTGGTGAAGTTGTTTAATTATATAATGGATGGAGGGATGATACCGTCATCATGGTACAGGACTATAATTGTTTTGTTGCCGAAACCTGGAAAGGATTTAGAAAAAACAGAATCCTACAAGCCTATCTCTTTGATAAATCAGGACACCAAGATATTTACAGCAATAGTCGCAAACAGATTGAATGGAATTATGGTTAAATATATAAATGAGGACCAAGCTGAATTCTTGAAAGGAAGACATGTGACAGATTTGACAAGGAGGGTCTTGGATTTATTAGATATTGCAGGTAATACAAAAGAAAAAGTTGGTTTATTATCATTGGATATTTTCAAGGCTTTTGATTCATTGCAGTGGGTGACAATTAAGGAAATTATTAGATTTTATGGGTTTGAAGATAAATTTTGTAGTATGATTGGACAATTGTATCAATTTGGATTAGCTAAGGTTAAGGTAAATGATGAGTTTACGGATGAAGTAAGGTTGGAAGCTGGCACTATGCAGGGTTGTCCACTGTCCCCAATATTATTCATAATGGCGATGGAATTGTTAGCTGAAGCTGTAAGAGGAGATAGTGGAATAGAAGGGGTCTCAGAAAATAAAATAAGTCTTTATGCGGACGATACATTAGTAATTATGAAACATCCAAGAAAAGCGCTAGAAAAAATTCAAGGTCATTTAAAAGAATTTGAGGAGGTGACTGGACTGAGAATAAATTGGGATAAATCTGAGATGATATTTTGCAATGTTGATAAAGAGGAACAAAAGAAAATTAGAGACAAATTTAAAATGCAAGTTAAAAATAATTTGAGATACTTAGGAGTTGAAATATGTCATAAATTTGAGGATCTCAAACGATTGAATTATGAAAAACAAAAAAAGGAAATTAAAGATAAAATTGAGCAATTAAAAAAGATTAAATTATCCTGGTTTGGCAGGATAGCGTTGTGTAAAATGATGTTGCTGCCAAAAATCAATTTCCTGTTTGATGCATTACCAATTTATCTAAATGATAAAGAAATTAAGGACTTTCAAAATATATTAAATAATTATTGTAATGGTGGAAGGAAACCCAGAATAGCGAAGATTTTTTGGTATTTACCGCAGAAAGAGGGAGGATTGGGAATACCTAATCTGAGAAATTATTATAGAGCTTTCCAAATTAAGAGTACTATGAAGATATTAGCAAGAGAAAGAGTAATATGGGAAGAATTGGAAATGAAGGAGTTAGATCGAACGGGTAAAGGTATATTTTTGGATATTAATGATGGAAAAATTAAAGTTAAAAATAAGATGATGAAGACATTGTTGGGGGTATGGAAAAGGGTCAAAAAGAAATTAAGTCCGGACTTGTCACCTATTGTGGAGTTGGAAGACCTTGGAAGTTTTCCAATAAAAATTGATGAAAGGAGAAGGGAGGTATTAGAAAAGGATGGTGTTCCTCTGCTGAAGGACTGGGTAAGAGTGTGTAAAGATAGTAGGAAAAAAGCAGAAATATTTGTACAGTTGAACTTAAATTGGCTACAGAGAGCGTCAATAGATAAATGGAATGGTCAATTTTTGGGACAAATAAGTTTAGAAAGGGGTAAAACCGAATTTGAGGAATTGATATTGAAAATGAGAAAGGGAATTGTGGGAATAAAGGGAATAGTGAGTAGAGTATATAGAATAAAAATAAAGAAGAAAACCCACAAGAAACATTGAAATCATGTTGGGAGCAAGATTTGAACATAGCAATACAAAAAGAAATTGGAAAAATAAGTGGAGAAAACGATTTATGAGAACCATGTCAGTTAGAATAAAGGAACATAATTTTAAGATCTTGTGGAAATGGTATTTGACTCCAGAGAGATTGTTTCAAATGGATAATACAAAAAGTAAAAAGTGTTGGACATGTAAAAATTCTTTGGGAACTTATGAACATATGTGGTGAGAATGTACTGTGGTAAAAGAATTTGGGGGGGGAAATTGAAAAAGAGGTAAGGGAGATATTAGGGATTGAATATGAACTAGATGCAGGTACGGTATTACTAACGGATGCTGAAAAATTAGAACTGAATGAGGATAAAAAGGAATTACTATCCTTAATGGTGGTAATGGGTAGAATGTGTATTGCAAGGAACTGGAAGTCGGAAGGGAGTTTGAAAATAGAAGAATGGTATAAGGAGATGTGGGATCTTGCATTGAACGACAAACTGACATGGGAAATAAATAAATATAAAGGCAAAATTAAAGAACATAGATTTTGGAAAATTTGGCAGCCATTCATTGACCATTCGATGAAAAGTGAACAGGAGGACAGCCAGGCACCGGATAAGGCATATTTTTGGAAATGGTGAGAAGAAATGTGAAATCCCGCAGACTCCTACAAGATGCAAATACACAGGGTGTTTAAAGTGATTATATGTTAGTATATTAATTTTTATTATTATTTTATCATATATGTGTTCTTAGAATACTATGGAATAAATGAGGATTGGGGATGCTGCCGTTTGAAGGGTATGCCTCCCATGGACGGGTGGTGGAATAATTAAAAAGTACTAAGAAAGTATTGGCAATATCTTTGATGGATGTTAACAATGAATAATGTTATTGTGTTATATTATATTATGTTTTATTTGTTTTGTATTGTAATAATAATTAAAATTAAATAAAAAAATTTTTTTTTAAAAAAAACCAACATACCCACCCACCTATTAAAACTAACCACATTAAAATTGCCCGCATTCAAAAGATGGGGAGGCTTCATTTTATAAGCCAACAGGTGGGGGCCACTCTTCCATCTGAGCCCCACACCTGCCCCGCCAACCAGGTTTCTAATTCTCTTCTGAAAGGCAGCAGCTCCATCTGCTCCCGCAACTCTACTGGCAGGAGGTTCCACAAGGCCGGTGCGGACACAGAAAAGGCCCTCCTTCGTGTGCCAGAGAGGAGAGCCCCTCTGGCAGATGGAACAATTAGAGAGCCCCTCCGGTCCGCTCTGGTTGGACGGACAGACACTCTTGGGACAATGCGGTCTCTTAGGTATCCTGGCCCTTCCCTTCCTCTTTATAATCATCTTTCAGGTGTTTGAAGAGTGCTATCCTATTCCCCTCTCGGTCTCCTTTTCTCAAGGCTAGACATGTCCAGTTCCTTCAGTCTTTCATTATAGGGCTTGGTTTCCAGTCCTCTGATCAATGTTGTTGTCCTTCTCTGTACCTGCTCTAATTTGTTTGCATCTTTCTTAAAGTTTGGTGCCCATAATTGGAACTTTAACTTTTTAAATTTCAAAGACTTTTACCTTTTCAGAAATGGGAAAACAAGATTTGCCACTGAAGAAGAAGAAAAGGTTAAAGTGATCAAAACTAGGCCTCTGCCCAAAGACTGGAGACTTTGCAACTTGATCTTGGGAAGAGAAGATAAGACCATGGAAAAACTGAAAGGGCAAAGCAAGCTGAGGAAAGAATCAATGAACGATTAGACAGTACATGTTGTTTGGTTCAGATTGTGAATGTGCAGGACTGTTGTATCATTCAGTATATGCAGTTGAACAGGAGCTTCAGTATATCCTGGGGATAAAAAGGAAATGCAAATATGTATTGCTACTCCTTTTCTGTGGAAAACCCCCATTTCTGTTTCTGAAAACCAATGGATGTAAAGTTCAGAAGCCAAATTGGCCAGAGTACAAATATCTTAGAATCACGCTAAAGAAAATGGAGTCATTCCTTGCACATGGTCCAGTTGCAATGTTAAGTACAGTAATCAACACACTATACAGTAGGATTAGTGTATGCAATCCTTACCATCAAAGAGATTGTGATTAGAGTATTCTAAACCAGATATGCAGTTAATACATAATATTAGAGGGGGAAAACATACACAGTGCAGTGCATTCATGTCATTACATATTATTAATAATTTCAAGGAACTTTGTTATCCCAGCTCAAAACCTACAGCTGTTTGAAACAAGTGATGATCAATGACAAGGGCAAGCATGGCTGTCAGAAACTGAACTGAGTTTTGGAATGATAGATTATTATAAAAAATCTATACCTATCAATCTGTGTGTTAACCGTTGGAATGTTACAAAGGATGTTGCACCAGGCCCCACTAGCCCCGACCGAGCCTCCATGCACTCGCCCGACCGGGGTTCGCAGGTAACTGTCGGGTTGAATTTTTTGCCAGTGGGGCAGGAGCCCCCCGACCGCAAACAAAAAGAAAGGACTCCATTTCACAACGTTCCTTGGGCCGCGCCACGCCACAGCCAATCAGGATGAGGCGCGAGCGAAAGGAACGTTCGGAAACACACTGCGGCCAATCAAAATGAAGCCGCAGGAAAAAACCACCGCACAAACGGTAAACACAAACTCAAAACTACAAGCCCCAGCGTCCTGTGCGCCATGAGTGCGCAGAATGCTGAGGAAGCCGGCGCATGAAAAAAAACACTGAGAGCGCAAGTCCGCCGCAGGCGGACGCAGTGCCTCAAAGCCACGCAAACACCCACCGGCCTTCTTGCACAGAGCAACGGGGAGGAGAGGGACTCCCTCTCCTCCACGCTACCCCGCCGAAGACACGACGAGACCACCACCGGCCTCAAAAAAAGTTGAGCCGGGGTGGAAAAAAACCACAACAACAGAGGGAGTTCAAGGGGGGAAGGTATTGATGCCTTCGCCCTCCCTTTAAAGCAAAACACTTACTTGGAAAGTAAAGGCACCGGGCGGAGCACCCGTCTGGTGCCTTTGCTTTCCGGAGGAATTGCTTCACTTTCAAGGGAGGGCGAAGGCATCCTGCTGACTTTACTTACCCCAAATGTTTTTCGCTTTCAAACGGGGGCAAAGGCAATGGTGCCTTGGGGCCCCCCCTTGAAAGTGAACCCATTCCCAGGTAGGCAAAGCCAGCGGATGGCGCTATGCCTGCTGACTTTACTTACCCCAAAAGTTTTTCACTTTCAAGGGAAGGCGAAGGCATCATTGCCTTCCCCTCCTTGAAAGTGAAACAATTCCTCCGGAAAGCAAAGGCACCGGACGGGCGCTCCGCCCGGTGCCTTTACTTTTCGAGTAAGTGTTTCGCTTTCAAGGGAGGGCGAAGGCATCATTGCCTTCGCCAACCCTTGAAAGTGAACCCATTCACAGGTAAGCAAAGCCAGCGGACAGCACTCTGCCCGCTGACTTTACTTACCCCCAAAGTTTTTCGCTTTCAAGCGGGGGCAAAGGCAATGGTGCCTTGGCCCCCCCCTTGAAAGTGAACCCATTCTCAGGTAAGCAAAGCCAGCGGACGGCGCTATGACTGCTGACTTTCCTTACCCCAAAAATAAACCAGTAATTTAAAAAAAATCACAAACAAAAACATCCAAAAATAACCAAAATCAAACCCAAAAATAACACCAAGAAGAAACACACAGAACCCCCCCCCCCAAAAAAAAAAACACACTACAAACCCCCAAAAGAATTTAAACCAGAGAACTCACCCAAACGACCTTCCTCCATGACATCCGGACTGAAAAGAGGAAAGAAAGAGACTACTTACCAGAAGAAGCGACACCCAGAGGCCAGTAGAGAAAAACAGTTAAAGTAAAAGAAAACCTCAACAGCACCACCCAGAGGCCACAGGAGAAAAAACAGTCAAAAATATTCACGAAGATAAATCTAAAATTTCTAAAACATTTCTTAAATCCTGTGTACAGTTTTCACTAAAAAAACCCATCTAAAATAGTTTAAAAACATTGAATTTAAAAAAACACATACTTACACATTTTTAAAATTATTATCCAAAGTACAACTATTTAAAAAAAAATCACATAGTAAAACATTATTTGGTTAAAAAAATTGTGCAAAATTATATCACCCTTTCCTCCTTTTTTTAATCCAAAAAAAAACAAATAAAAAAACTGATTACAGTTTATAACAGCCCGTGCATATAAATAAACATTTTAAAAATCACCAAACCTTTCAACACCATTTAAAATAGCCCGGCACCATTTGTTCAAGAAAAAAAACCTTTACACAATTTAACGTCTTTTTATATAACAATACACATTCCAGAGGCATGGAAAATGAGATCATAATTAGTAAAATTTTGGGTCAGAAAATCTGTATTGTTGGGGCACCGGGCAGGATCCATCTCTGTAGGTAAGCAGGATAGAATCACCCACTCCCTTCCCAGAGATTGAAAAGTTAGCAAACATTTGTCAAATTTTAAGTTTATTGTTAACAAACTAAAAAAATTCTAATTAAGCTACATTTACATTGAAAAGTGAATGCTTAAACCGATATATACGGTAAGTTGATGTTACACTATAACAATAAAGGTCTTATCAGACTTAAGGTGAAAAATCTTATGCCTGATTTTACTCCGCCACCCCTTTGCCCTTGTTTTGAGTTTTGGAGAAAAGGAAATAGCTGCAGGAATTTTTGAAAAACCAATTTCTTATCCACCCAGCTAAAATCCTTTACTGTATTATGTTCTCTGTTTCTTCCCCTTAATAATCTCATCTGCATACTCTTTCTTTACTTTTAATACTCTTCATTAGGCTGAGCAATGCAGATCTTGGAATAGTTTGAGAAACAGGATTATATTGTGCAGTTCACTGATGATGCTCTCCCCCTGCGCATTCCTTATCATCCTTAACTTATCATCACAGAAATGATTTTTTAAAAACCTCAGTTAAAATAAACAGCAATTTAACTTCCCAATTACATTAGAAAATGCCCAACTTAACTGATAACTGATTGCAATGTTTTAGTGCTGGTCTCTGTCCCTTCAGCATAGGGAAGGATCTCACTGAAACAACCTAGTTCAGAAGTTAAAAGGATCAGCCCTACACACAGGTAGAAAGATGGAAACCTGTGCTACACATTTTAATGGGGCCTTCATCCTACCATTCCAGTGTGGTTTACTTAGAAGTCAAGTTGGATGGCAATTATAAAAGCCTTGCTGAATGCTGCACCAAACATTATTCAGCAGTAATCAATCATGGTGTGGCCAATGATGCACTGCAGCAGGTCTGTCAGGAGAACCGGTAGCGGAAATTTCCCCAGGCCATGCCCACTTGGTTGGCCACACCCACCTCCATAGCCCATAATGCAGGATGTTTGGCCATGCCCACAGATATGGCTCCACCCACAGATTTGGCCAGCCCACAGAGTAGGTAGTAAAATGTTTTTGCAGTGTATCATTGGGTGTGGCCATTTCCATCTCAACATTACCACTCCCTGTATATATCTCCTCTCTCCCTCATGGACCTCTCCATGCCCTTGGCCATCGGGGTACAATTTTCTTTAAATTATGTCATTAATTATATTTAAAAACAGATATACTGAGGCATCAGACACATCCACACAAACCAAATTCTAATGAAATTCAGCAAATATCATAGTCTGACTGGCCAGTGGGTGACGTTATCTAAACGGCTAGAAAACCACAAGTTGTGTGCAGTGTCATCACAGAGATGTCCAGGCACTCCTCTCTGAATAACAACGGCAAGGCAAGACATAAAATGTGCCACAGTTCTCTACAAAACTGTGATATGGGAAACTGAGAGATGCCCTCAACTGATCCTTTGATTTTAACTTTCCTCTTATAATATACAACATGGAGAATGTACTGCAGTACAGATGGTACAGCTGGCCGGATGTCCAGAAGCAGACCCAGGGGTTGGGAATTCAATTCCATACTGTGCTACCCAGGAGAACAGCCAGTCTGTATAGCCATGAGCAAGTGGCACATTCTCCGGATGTCCACAGAAGAAGAGAATGCTAAACCACTTCTGTGTATCTCTACCTAGACAACTCTGGAAAGAGTTGCCATAAATCAGAATACAATTACTCTGCCCTGGTGGCACAGTGGTTAAACTGCTGTACTGCATCCAGAACGTTGTGAGTTCAATCCTGTCCAGGACTCAAGGTTGACTCAGCCTTCCATCCTCTCGAGAGCAGTAAAATAAGTACCCAGCATGTTGTGGGACAAAATGCTAATTAATTTGTAAACAGCCCAGAGAGTGCACTAAGTGCTATGGGGTAGTATGTAGGTATAAATGCTATTTCTAATTGCTATTATTATTAGCTTATTGCTAATTATTCTAATTGCTATTATTATTATAATTGCTATTATTCTAATTGCTATTATTATTATTATCCACCGCCGCCGGGCAACCACCCCGAGCCGGGGGGTGAGGAGGAGGAGGAGAGCCAGCCAGCCGGCCGAGCAGCGGAAGGGCCAGCCGCCGCCGGGCAACCATCCCCAGCCGGGGGGTGAGGAGGAGAGCCAGCCAGCCGGCCAAGCAGTGGAAGGGCCAGCCGCCGCCGCCGGGCAACCACCCCTAGCCGGGGGGTGAGGAAGAGGAGGAGAGCCAGCCGGCCGGCCGAGCGGCAGAAGGGCCAGCCGCCGCCTCCGCCGGGCAACCACCCCCAGCCGGGGGGTGAGGAAGAGAAGGAGAGCCAGCCAGCCAGCCGAGTGGCGGAAGGGCCAGCCGCCGCCGCCGCCGGGCAACCACCCCCAGCCGGGGGGTGAGGAGGAGGAGGAGAGCCGGTTGAGCGGCGGAAAGGCCAGGAGAAGACCATTTGACAGAAGGGAAGAGGGCAGAGGAGGAAAAGCAGGGGGAGAGACTCAGAGTCCCAGGCAAAGGATAAGTACCTGATATGCAAATGTAGAAGACTTAATATAGAAACTGACATAGAGACTTTATACTGACTAAATACAGAAACTGACATAGAGACTGTGTTTAAAGTGTGATAATATGCATGATAATATGTTGTCTAAAATGTTTTAAACTTTTAAAAACTATGATAAAATGTATGAGGAGGGGAAAATGGCATAGACACCGGCAAACCACGCCACAAATCTTGCCAAGAGAACCCTATTGACCAAAACAAAAGGCAAAACAAAGGGGCAGACTAGGTGATACAGGATGCTTAACACCACAGAAGGGAGGAAGGGGAGGGACAGGAAAGGGGGAGGGGAAATGCAATGTTGCAAGGAGCAATACTGCATAGGGACATGGAATGTGAGATCAATGAACCAAGGTAAACTGGAAGTGGTAAAAAATGAGATGGAAAGAATAAGCATTGACATCTTAGGCATCAGTGAGCTCAAATGGACAGGGATGGGTGAATTCAGCTCTGGAAACCATCATATCTACTACTGTGGGCAAGAAAACCTTAGAAGAAATGGAGTAGCCATAATTGTCAATAAAAGAGTGAGAAAAGCAGTAATGGGATACAACCTTTAAAATGACAGAATGATGTCAGTCAGAATTCAAGGCAAACCTTTCAATGTTACTGTGATCCAAATATACGCACCAACTACTGGTGCAGATGAAGCCACAATGGACCAATTCTATGAGGACTTACAACATCTCATAGAACAGACACCAAGAAATGATATCCAAATTATATTAGGAGACTGGAATGCCAAAGTAGGAAATCAAAAAGTGGAGGGAATAACAGGCAAATTTGGTCTTGGAGTACAGAATGAAGCAGGGCAAAGATTTATAGAGTTCTGCCAAGAGAACGCACTGGTCATAGCAAACACTCTCTTCCAGCAACATAAGAGGCGACTTTACACATGGACATCACCAGATGGACAACACCGAAACCAAATTGACTACATACTCTGCAGCCAAAGATGGAGAACCTCCATACAGTCAGCAAAAACAAGACCTGGAGCAGACTGTGGCTCAGATTACAACCTACTGATCGCAAAATTCAGGCTTAGACTAAAGAAAATAGGGAAAACACGGAGACCAGAAAGATATCACCTAGACAGCATCCCTAAAGAATACATGGTGGAGGTGATGAACAGATTTAATGGCTTAGACTCGGTAGACAGAGTACCAGAAGAATTATGGACGGAGATGAGGGACATCATGCAGGAAGCAGCAAAGAAAACCATACCAAAAGAAAAGAAGAGTAAGAAAGCAAAGTGGTTGTCTGATGAGGCTCTTAAAATAGCAGAGGAAAGAAGGAACGCAAAAGTCAAAGGAGAAAGGAAAAAATACAATCATTTGAACACAGAATTCCAAAGAAAAGCAAGGAGAGATAAGGAAAACTACCTAAAAGAACAGTGCAGAGAAATGGAGGAAAAAAACAAAAGAGGCAGAACCAGAGATCTTTTCAAAAAAATCGGCGAAATCAAGGGAACATTTAAAGCAAAAATGACCATGATAAGGGACAAAGACGGAAAGGAGCTAGCTGATGCAGAAGAAATTAAGAAAAGATGGAAAGAGTACACAGAGGAACTTTACAAAAAGGACCTCAACACTTCAACGGTTTGCAACGGTTGGGCCTCTTCACTCTTGAACGACGACGTCTAAGAGGTGACCTGATTGAAGTTTATAAAATCATGCACGGTGTGGACAAAGTAGATAAGGAAAAACTGTTTTCCCTATCGCATAACACTAGAACTAGGGGACACTCGATGAAACTTTTGGGTACTAGTTCTCAAACAAATAAGAGAAAGTATTTTTTCACCCAGAGGATTACTGGTCTATGGAACTCCCTGCCAGAAGAAGTGGTGACAGCTGTCAGTCTTGACAGCTTTAAGAAGGATTAGACAAGTTCATGGAGGACAAGAGTATCAATGGCTATAATTATGGATACTTAAGGACAACCTCCGGGTTGGAGAGATAGGCAGGATATCTCTCAATATCATTTCCAGGGAATCCTAAGCAGGTGAAGGCATCTGCTTGGGAATACCCTGAAGGAAATGGTGAGCCACTGTGTGAGACAGAATGCTGGACTGCATGGGCTGTGGCCTGTTCCAGCAAGGCTGTTCTTATGTTCTTATGTTCTTATATGTTCTCCTGTTAATCACAATGATGAAGAAATTGAACTTGAGCCAGACATCCTGGAGAGCGAAGTCATAAAGGCCCTAAAGAGCACTGCAAACAACAAAGCTAGTGGAGATGATGGTATCCCAGTTGAATTTTTCAAAGCGCTAAAAGATGACGGCGTCAAATTACTGCATTCAATATGCCAGCAGATTTGGAAAACAAAACAGTGGCCACAGGATTGGAAAAGATCAGTATACGTCCCAATCCCAAAAAAGGGCAATGCCAAAGAATGTTCAAATTATCGAACAATCGCGCTCATCCCACATGCCAGCAAGGTGATGCTCAAGATAATACAGGATAGACTTCAGCAACATGTGGAGAGAGAATTACCAGAGGTGCAGGCTGGTTTCAGAAGAGGCAGGGAGACTAGAGACCACATTGCCAACAATACGCTGGATCATGGAGAAAACAAAGGAATACCAGAAACAAGTTTACTTTTGTTTTATTGACTACACCAAGGCATTTGACTGTGTGGACCACAACAAGATGTGGCAAGTAATTAAAGAGATTGGAATACCAGAGCACCTCATACGCCTCCTGAGAAATCTGTACATGAACCAAGAAGCAACAGTTAGGACAGAACATGGAATGACAGAGTGGTTTGGAATAGGAAAAGGAGTAAGACAAGGCTGCATTTTGTCACCATGCTTATTCAACCTATACACAGAGCACATAATGCACAGTGCAGGGATGGAGGAATCACAATATGGGATTAAAATCTCTGGGAGAAACATCAACAATCTGAGATATGCAGACGATACCACCCTAATGGCAGAAAGTGAGGAAGACCTAAAGAATCTCTTGATTGGGCTGAAAGAGGAGAGTGCAAAAGCTGGCTTGAGACTCAATATCAAGAAAACCAAGATAATGGCAACAGGCCCAATCAGTTCCTGGAAAATAGACGGGGAAGAAGTAGAAGCAGTGACAGATTTTACTTTCTTAGGATCAAAGATCACTGCAGATGGGGATTGTAGCCATGAAATAAAAAGGTGACTGATTCTTGGGAGACAAGCAATGAGAAACCTGGGGAACATAGTGAAAAGCAGAGACATCACATTGCAAACAAAAATTAGAATAGTCAAAGCAATGGTTTTCCCAGTAGTAATGTATGGATGTGAGAGCTGGACAATTAGGAAGGCTGAACGCAGAAGAATAGATGCCTTTGAAATGTGGTGTTGGAGGAGGGTTTTGAGAGTCCCCTCGACAGTGAGGAGAATAAATAGGTCAATCTTAGAAAGAAATTAACCCTGACTGCTCATTGGAAGGTCAAATAGTAAAGATGAAGCTAAAGTACTTTGGACATCAAATGAGAAGGGAGGATTCACTTGAGAAGGCATTGATGTTGGGAAAGGTGGAGGGCAAAAGAAGGGGAAGGCCAAGGATGAGATGGCTAGATGGCATTGTAGACGCAATGGGCACAGAGCTGGGAGGGCTGAGGGGGATGGTGGAGGACAGAGGCGCCTGGAGGAAAATGGTCCATGGGGTTGCAAAGGGTCGGAGTCGACTGTGCGACTGAACAACAACAATTATTATTAGCTACATGATACTGTATATGGGAAGAGAGACAGCATCAAACACTACAAGAGACTGGGATTATTTATATTCACAGAAAGTTCATTCTCTCCAAAACTACTCAATCAAAGCCTTTGAGTTCAGATAAGTATGGTGACAAGTCTGTATTTACTGTAGTGATGTTTTTTTTTTAAGATGAAAGACCAAGTGTTTCTTGTCTTTTATCTGACAACCAATCCATGGGCTGCTTTGGGTTAAGTCTGACTCCCACCAAGTCACCTGAGAAATCCCATCTGAATATCTCTCAGGCCTTCGATTATAACTGATGGCACAATGCAGATTACAAGGAAGTATGGGGGTCCGATGGGGTGCTGACTCCCGCTCGTTGGCTCTGTTAAGAGTTATATCTCCCTTTTACTGTTGGGTGGGGAAGGGTGGGTTTCTTTTAAATTTGGATGGTTTTTAATAGTTTTAATTGAATTTTAAGGGGTATTTGTATAACACCTACGTTAGGATACATGGCTATGTAGTCCCCACTGTGTATTGTATTGGATCACAGTCTGTCCCTTTAAGAGCCTCTCTGTGCTCTGCCCCAGCTGAACCGAATCAGAGAGTGGCTCAGTAGTTTTGCTACTATAAAGGAAATGCACTCTGAGCATTCTTTTGGGAATATTCTCCAAGGGGTATATTCTCCATGGGCTACAGTCTCTTGTGGACTATCTGAACTATGGTGCTACACTGCTAGGAACTATGGAGTTAAGCTATGGAACTATGAGCTATGAGGCTGGATACTGAATGACTGCAATGATACTGCTAAAGGCTTCTAAGGACTGAACTGTTTGCCTCATGTTTGCAACTGAACAGTTAACCTGCTTACTGCACATGGAAGGAAACTACTGCTTGCATCTGCTCAGAGGTAATCTCTGCTTAAGACTGTTTACTTGGACATTTGCTATCTCTTATGGACTGCTGCCAACTGTGCTGAGAGCTGCTTATCTCTATGTTTTTGCTTCTCCTGTGTTTGCTGAAAAGTAAAGCTATTCTTATACAACCTGCTTGTCTGTGTGGAAATCTCTCCCAGCTGTCGCTGCATACACAGCTAGCCGCTTTGCTCTGCTAAACACAGCCAAGCCTCATTGGGGTACCCCCATCACCCCAACACCCTATCATTGAGTTATGGGCCCAGGAGGAGCCCCTAGGAGCCTCAGGGGCCCGCAGGAGTGAGCACCTGAGTGCCTAGTGGTTGGAGCAAGTTAGTTTGGAGCCCTGCATACCTGCTGTGAAGCTGCCACACCCAAAAGCCGAGCTCTGAGGGACTGTTTGGAGCCTACTGCCATGCCCTGTGTTCTTTCTTCATCAGAGTAGCTGCCTGGAGGAGTGCACCTCACTACAAATTGACTAACATCAGCTGCAAGGTTGTCGTGGTTTTTGCTCACTCTTCGTCTCTTCATCTCCCTGCTTTGGGTTTGTGCCAGCAGTTTGTCTGAAGCTGCTATCAGCAGAAGGAATGGCTGCCTCAGGCATTTCTTTGGTGCTCCTGTTCGATGGGACCAACTATGAAACTTGGGCTCTGAAATGTTCCCTCTATCTGAGAAACGAGGGTCTGTGGGAGGTAGTTAAAAATCCTCTTGACACTGATGTTTTGGATCCCACAGATGATGAGGATGCAAGGAAGTTGCAGGCTTTCTACAGAAGCAATGGCCATTATTGGGTTAACTCTTGAAAGATCCCAGTTAACCTTTGTTCAGGGAAAGTCTTCAGCAGCAGCCTGCTGGAATTCTTTGAAGGGGGTTTATGTCTGTACTTCCACTGGTTCACAGGTTCACCTTGCTAGGAGACTGTTCCATCTCAGACTGCCCAATGGTGGAGGTATGACTGTTCACCTGCAAATGTTTAGGGAAATTGTACAAGCCTTAACTGAATCTGGGCTGCAATTCACAGACCAGCAATTGGCCTTTATTCTGCTGTCTTCACTGAATGAGTCTTATGATACTCTGGTAGCTACAATGGAAGCTATTCCTAGGCAGGATGTTACCTTTCAGTATGTAGCTGCTCGCTTGCTGGAATATAGCAGGCAAAGAGAGGAGACCGCACAGGTGCGGAGAGTTTCTCCCCCCTCTGTGCCTAAGGCTGAGTAGCCACAGCAAGAAACAGCTCTGGTTGTAAAAAGGTGCTTTATTTGCAATAAGGGTTGTCACTTTGCTAGAAGTTGTTCTGTTAAAGATAAGGGAGCAAGGGGTAAGAAAAAGGTGAACTCAAATGTAGCCACTGCTGTAAGTGTGGTTGGGTCTGAAAAAGCTGATTCAGGATGCTGGGTTGTAGACAGTGGATCTTATCTTCATCCCTACAAATCCGTAACCAATCTTTCACCAAGGAAACTTCGTTTTTATCCAATATTTCCTTTATTTCTTTATCTATTTTTATCGGAAAGCATGCTATATCTGCTAATTCCAAAATTGGAGAGATATTTAGGGCCAAATCCTTCTTTAATCTTTTCCACACATTCATAAGTCCCTTCATCATTGTATTACTAGTAACTATCATTCTAACCTTACCTCCCAAAAAAATCATTTTACCTATATTCCTAAAATCTTTCATCTCACTCTCCTCCCAAATTGCTTTTTCTCTTGCCAAGATCTTCACAAGATCTTCTATTTTTGCATCTTCTCTTATACTTTTAGCCAAAATTTCCATTGTCATAATAAACAGTATAGGAGACAAAGGACAACCCTGTCTAGTACCAGCCTCAAGCTTTACCTCATCTGTAACCTCATCATTTACTCTAATCTTGGCACTCCCTTTCTGATATAACAAGTAAAATTGAAGTGGGAACAGGATTTGAACATAAAGATAGAAAAAGAGGAATGGAGAAATAAGTGGAAAAAGAGGATAATGAGAACTATGTCAGTAAGAATTAAAGAGCACAATTATAAAATGTTGTGGCAATGGTATCTGACACCAGTGAGGTTACATCAGATCGATAACAAAAAGGACAACTTATGTTGGAGATGTAAAGATACTATTGGATCTTATGAACACATGTGGTGGAGTTGTAAAATGATAAAGGACTTTTGGAGAAGAATAGAAAAAGAAGTTGGGGAAATATTGGGCAAGAAAATTAAATTGGCGTCAGGTACCATTATGTTAACAGATGTGGATGGCATGGGTTTAAATAAGGAGGAAAAAGAGTTATTAGAAATAATCTTAACAACAGGCAGACAATGCATAGCCAGACATTGGAAAAATGATGTGATTATACAGACGGGAGAATGGTATAAAGAAATTGAATGATAAACTGACATGGGAGATAAAAGTAAAAAGGGATAAGCTGAAAGAGAATAGATTCTGGAGTATTTGGAAGCCCTTTGTGTATCATTCTCTCATGGGTCCAGAAAGTAACAGACCTGTACCAACTCAAACTAATTTTTGGAGGTAAATATTGGGATACTGAGCTTTCCAGGGCATTGTAAATAAGCACAGGGTGAATTGTATCGTGAAAAGTTTGAATTTTGATAGTTGTATCTAAATCAAAATATTACTGAACTGTGTTATGAGATGGATTCAGTGGTAGTAACAAATAAAGAGTTTTTGGGAAGATTTTCTGAAATAGATTAGATGTTAACTACTAAATTACAATTAAACGTTCTTTTAGGGGATGTTATATATATAAAAGGTATTGGATCAATTATCATATATGGTGGTTACTTTTGTGAAATATATGTATTTTCTTTTTTATGATGTATTGTTTTGTGTATGTTTGTATATTTTTGAAAAGTCAATAAAAATTTATAAAAAAAAAGATTGGGGAGTACAGAAAGCAGCTATGGCGCAGCTGTGATCCCAACAAGAATGGCCGGATGTTGTCTGCCTTTGTGCGAATGCTGCCTCAGTCACAAGGCTATTCCAGATGCTCCCCTATTAAGTAAAGCAATACCATCAAATTTGCTGTACTCACTGAGAGCCCCTTAAAAAAAGAAATACGGTTGCACCAAAGTAATAAGACTCCAGTCTTATACAGAAACAGAGGACATATGCTGGATTTGAGCCAACATATCAAAGTCTCACTGTCTCATTAGCGTTCTTCTAAGCTAGCCAACTACTCCCCCACTGACAGTTTAGATCAGGCACTGATGGCTTTTTAGAGATCTTACATTAGTGGTGGCCTTCACAAGCCATTTTGTGCTTCACTGAGTTTCTTCATCAATCTCTCTTCCCCATTATGATTATAGCTTCTAATTAGATAGGATATGCAGGAGCATGAAACAGATTTGGGATATTTTCTTCCCACTACAGGCTTTTATTTTATTTTATTTTATATATCTCTGTATTTCTGATTACTTGATAAAAAAGAGAGAGAGAGAGATTATTACTGGAACTCATTAGATGAGAAAACCTCTACATGGTAAACAACCACAATTCTTAGTATTTATGTGACATATTCTTTGTTGTTGTTCAGTCATCAATTCCGACCCTTTGCAACCCTATGGACCATTGACCTCCAGACACCCCTATCCTCCACCATTCTCCTCAGCCCGCCCAGCTCTGTGCCCACTGCATCTACAATACCATCCAGCCATCTCATCTTTGGCCTCCCCCTTCTCCTTTTGCCCTCCATCTTTCCCAGCATTTAGGCCTTCTCAAGTGAATCCTCTCTTCTCATTTGATGTCCAAAGTACTTTAGCTTCATCTTTACTATTTGACCTTCCAAAGAGCAGTCAGGATTGATTTCTTCTAAGATTGACCTATTTTGTTATCCTCGCTGTCCAGGGGACTCTCAAAACTCTCCTCCAACACCATATTTCCAAGGCGTCTATACTTCTCCGCTCAGCTTTCCTAATGTTCCAGCTCTCACGACCATACATTACCACTGGGAATACAATTGCTATGTGAATTTTTGTTTGCAATGTAACGTCTCTACTTTTCACTATGTTCCCCAGGTTTCTCATAGCTTGCTTCCCAAGAATCAGTCACCTTTTTATTTCATGGCTGCAATCTCCATCTGCCGTGATCTTAGATCCTAAGAAAGTAAAGTCTGTCACTGCTTCTACTTTTTCTCCATCTATTTTCCAAGGACTGATAGGGCCTGTTGCCATTATCTTGGTTTTCTTGATATTGAGTTACAAGCCAGCTTTTGCACTCTCTTCTTTCAACCTAATCAGGAGGTTCTTTAGGTCTTCTACACTTTCTGCCATTAGGGTGGTATCATCTGCATATCTCAAATTGTTGATGTCTCTTTAGCAGCACATTTGGCAAAATGTGTACAGATTGTTCAGGAGGTTATTCACCTAGGGAATGTCTTGACTTTAAAACAGGGAGAACTTAGGATGTTTTTCCAAGGTCACAGACAATATTAACACAAAGATTAATGTCTCTCACCTACCTCATTTACACTCTGACTGATAGGTAATTCTTTTATGTAAGCACACACCATAACCATCATAATTAAGAATCATCGAGTCCTGATTTACTGTGATCCTTTTCTAGGGTTTTTTAGGTATAGCATGCTTGGAAGTAGTTCACCACTGCCTTTTACTGGGAGCCCTCTGAGACTGGGCAGCTGGCCTAAGGGCTATACAAACTGGCTCTCCACCTAACCAGCCCAAAGGGGAACAGAGCTCCCAGCCACTGGCTCTAACTCACTCAGCCATTCAGCCAGCTGTACACATGCTATATTTACTCTAATAAAATGCAGGGACCAAATCTAATATTGTTTGCCATTTTCTTTTTCTGCAAAGCCAAATTACTTGTCTGATTGAAAGCATGCTGCTGCATTCATACATTATCTTAGGAAGGTTTTGTGATCAGCAAGGACGGATAATGGGTAGCACAAGCAAGTTCGTAATGATTTCAACACAAGGCAATGGAGGAAGAGGAGAAAGGCTGTAGGAATTGGGGCCACTGGGGTGGCCTTAATGTCCCGGAGGAGGCTGATCAAGTGACGACACGAGGCAAAAGGAGCGAGATCAGATCAGTACTTTATTGGAAAAAGGCAACATCATTTATAGGGAAGAAAGCGCAACGGTGGCAAAACTGTCGTCGGACAGGAAAATTACCTCACCCACGTACCCGGGTTAATAGGGAACTTCTCAAAGGGAAGTTAATTAACTTGGACAAACACGGGGCGAGGAAGACCATTGTGTAGGGCTTAGGCAGGGGCAAACATGGCTTATTTGCGCCAGGGATTTTCCCCCGAGCCGGGAGATGAGTTACACACTTAATGTTTCACAGGAGTCAGCTATCTGCTTACTTGGCAGAGCCATAGGTCAGGTCACGGTAATTGGGTGAATCAAACCCTATATTTTATTCACCCCCCTTAATTTGGCAGCCGCAGAACCCACGGGCTGGGAGCTTCTCTCACCGCGGTGGCCTCTGGCGGGCCGTTCCATGCCCCGCGGGGCATGGGGAATCCGCAAAAGGCAAATCTTGCCACATTTCCTAGGCTTGTTAAGAACTGAACATGTACAAAGTTAAGAGCCACATTACACTTGGCCACCTTTCTCCTGTGCTCATGCTTCACTAACTGAAGTGTTTCAGTCCAGTGGGATTTTGTTGTTCAGTCACACAGTCGAGTCCGACCCTTTGCGACCCCATGGACCACCATGCACCAGGCTCCTCTGTCCTCTGCCATCCTTCTCAGCCCGCTCAGATCTACGCCCATTGCATCAACTATGCCGCCATCTAGCCACCTCTTCCTCTGGTACAGGTTAGTTTTCTTTTACATACCTGTACACAGATATTGTAATGCCACCAAAGAAATAGCAATCTGAACAGAGCTGCCAATTTTGGGAATAATCCACAATCCTAGTATAAAAGCAACCAAATTTAGGATGGTACATGAATGTACAAGTAATACATCAGAGATAATCTGTTTCAGTCTTTATTGGCATGATGCTTCTTGCAAAGAATGCACAGAGTGAATACCATAGACCAGTGTTTCCCAATGTGGGGCCCAGAAGCCTACGTCAGTACATTGGATGATCAGTGATTTGGGGAATTGATTTAGAATGCTGAGAATTCAAGTCCAAAAACCAAAGGTTGGGAAATGCTGCCATAGACTTATTAATTGACTAGCATAGGTTACCCGGCGTTGCCGGGCTGTTATAAACTGTGATCAGCTTTTTTGGGGTTTTTTGTGGATTAAAAAAAGAACAAAGGATGATATAATTGTTTCAAATTGTTTTATTTAACCAAATAACGTTTTAGTATGTGACTTTTTTTGTTAATAATTGTACCATAGGTAATATTTTTAAAAATGTGAAAGTACATGATTTTTACATTCAATGTTTTTAAACTGTGTTTAGATGTTTTGGGTTTTTATTTGAGTTAAAACTCAACAGAGGATACTATAAATCTTTTTATTTTATTTATTTAACATATGTTTGTTATTTGTGTAAACTTTTGACTTATTGTTATGTTTTTGACTTGTTTTTACTCTTGTGGCCTCTAGGTGGGGCTTTTTTGTTTTTGACTTGTTTTTAATATCCCGCTCTGCAGGTGAGGCTGTTAGTGGTTTTGTTTTCGTTTCACATGTTTTTTCTCTCCTGGCCTTGTGGATTGCCCGCTTACACAATTGGCATAAACTCTTCCCGCTGGGTCTGCTCGGCCAAGAAAACCGCCTTGAGAACCACCCGGACCCTTAGGATACAGAAATCGGGGCCAGGCCATTAATTGATAGTGTTATTAATTCACCCACAAACCATGGCTGAATAACCTGGTCAGACGCAGGCTGCTCTCACAAGGTGGCAAACTCTGATAAGCCCACACAATAGCATGACTCATGCCCACAGGTCGTGGGTAAGGTCAGATGGTGGTAAATAAGCTGACCCCAAGGTAGACCTGGGAAAATTCCGAGATAGAAGCGAGAACAATAGTCTCGCAAACCCCTAGCTTATCAGTAGAAACAGAACTTCCCTATGACGTCAAAGCACTCTCCGCATTGTCTTGAGTAACTTCTGTAACCCTGAGAATGTAACTTGTCAATAAAATGCCACGTCGGCAAAAGCCTTCTGTAAAGGATTCCCACGCACCCTATCGGTGCAAGAGGTCAATAAATACCAGTCTCCCGACTCGGTTCGGGGCTGGACTTTGCTGCAGCCTTGCCTCGTGTACCTTCCTTGAGTCCAACTACTCTGACCTCTGTGGGCTATTTCCGTGACCCAGAGGGCCATATCTGGCCCACTCCAACATGGCCTCTAGGTGGGGCTTCTTCCGGTAAGTAGTCTTTGTTTCTTCATTTCTGTTCCGATCTCGTGGAGGGAGGACGTGCTGGTGAGTTCTCTGGTTTTCTTTCTTCTGTGTTTTTTCTTTGTTTTGTTTTTGTGGTAGTGGGCTGGGAGGTGTTTCTGTTTGTTCTTTTGTGGTTTGGTTAGGTTTTAGGTTTGTTTAATTTGTTTATTTTTGGTTTGTTTAAATTTGTGATTTCGTTGTTGTTTATTTGTGTAATTTGTGGTAGTTGTGTTGTTAGAGTTAGGTATTCTCGTGTTGTAGTTAGGTGTTTTGTCTGTGCTTTTCTGGAATTGTGGATGTGTTTGTTTGTGGATTTGTTGTTTTCTTTTTTTGTGTATTAATGGGTTTTTTAAATTATTGATTTATTTGTGTTTTATTAATTTTTATTCATGTTAGTGTTTGTTGTTGGTGTGTACTTTTGCATGAAGAACGGGCTGCCTGTCGGTTCCTCTTTTCCCAATTGCTGCTTCGGATTTTGGTTTCGATGCAGCAATGGGGGAAAGGAGGAGCCGGCAGTCAGCTCGCTCTTCCCCCGGGAAGGTTCGTTAGGTAGGTCGGGGGAGAAGGAGGCAGAGAAGAGCTATCTGCCTGACGATGGTTCTCTCCTCTCTGTCTCCTTTCTCTCCTGGCTTCCCTAACCGGAAATCGTCAGGCAGCGATCCGTAAGGGGTATTGCTCTTCCTTGCGGATAGCTGGCTGCTGCTTTTGTATTACCTCCGTTGGAAGTACAAACACAGCAGCCAGTCATTCGCCAGGCAGGGTGCTTCCCCTGACGAACTGCTGCCTGCTGCTGTTGTTTTTTTCCCACCTCGGCTGAACTTTTTGTGAGGCCGGCAGTGGTCTCGCCGTGTCTTCAGCAGGGTAGTATGGAGGAGAGGGAGTCCCTCTTCTCTCCGTTGCTCCGGGAAAGAAGGCCGGTGGGTGTCTCACGGTGGATTTTTGTGTCTTTTTGTTTTGCGAGGCTGTGAGGCTGTCTGCCTGCTGAAGACTTGTGCTGCCATTGTGTTTTTTAATTTTATTTTTTGCACGCCGGCTTTCTCAGCATTCTGCGCCCACACGGCGCATAGGATGCCGGAACTTTGAGTTTTGCGTTTTTGGTTTGCATTTGTGCAGTGGTTTTTTTTCCTGTGGCTCGATTTTAATTGGCCACGCCGTGTTTCCCAACGTTCTTTTTGCTTGTGCCTCTCAGCCTGATTGGCTGTGGCGCGGTGCGGCGCAGAAAACGTTGGGAAGTGAAGTTCTTTTCCTTTTTTCACGTTCGTGGGGCTCTTGCCCCACTGGTACCTTTTGCAACCCTGCAGTAACCTCCGCGCCGGATTCGGGCAAGTGCAGGAGGCTCGGTACGGGATAGGATGGACGGGTGCAGAAACGTATAGCACGTTCCAACGGTTAACCCTTGGATTTATAGGTATAGATTAGCTATCCTGACTTTCCTCTGACAAAGTCAAAACAGATGCATGGCTCTTCTCGTTTTTTCCTCCCAACAGTCCTTTGAAGTGTATTAGGCTGAACATAGTGGAGCTAGTTCTCTATTGCTGGTGGGGCTAAGGATCCACTCCAGATTCTGGTTTGAACTTGATAGGTACTATTCAACATGCTGAGTTCCATGTCCAAAATAGGTCCAGCATTTTGGGTAGTGCCTTTGAAGTACAGTGGTACCTCGGATAAAGTCCAATTCGAATAAAGTCCGATTCGGATAAAGTCGTGGCTTTCATGCACACGTGATACATCGCATAAAGTCCAAAACTGCTAAAAATGGACGTTATCCAAGGTATATGATATAGGAACCTTGGATAAAGTCCATTTTTGAACGTTATCCGATGCATTGCCCATTTGATTCAGATAAAGTCCAAAATCGCTTCGGCAGCACATATACTAAAATTGGAACGATACAGAGAAGATTAGCATGGCCCCTGCGCAAGGATGACACGCAAACTCGTGAAGCATTCCATATTTTTTTAAAAAATGTGTTATTTGTGTAAACTTTTGACATTGTTATGTTTTTGACTTGTTTTTACTCTTGTGGCCTCTAGGCGGGGCTTTTTTGTTTTTGACTTGTTTTTAATATCCCGCTCTGCAGGTGAGGCTATTAGTGGTTTTGTTTTCGTTTCACATGTTTTTTCTCTCCTGGCCTTGTGGATTGCCCGCTTACACAATTGGCATAAACTCTTCCCGCTGGGTCTGCTCGGCCAAGAAAACCGCCTTGAGAACCACCCGGACCCTTAGGATACAGAAATCGGGGCCAGGCCATTAATTGATAGTGTTATTAATTCACCCACAAACCATGGCTGAATAACCTGGTCAGACGCAGGCTGCTCTCACAAGGTGGCAAACTCTGATAAGCCCACACAATAGCATGACTCATGCCCACAGGTCGTGGGTAAGGTCAGATGGTGGTAAATAAGCTGACCCCAAGGTAGACCCGGGAAAATTCCGAGATAGAAGCGAGAACAATAGTCTCGCAAACCCCTAGCTTATCAGTAGAAACAGAACTTCCCTATGACGTCAAAGCACTCTCCGCATTGTCTTGAGTAACTTCTGTAACCCTGAGAATGTAACTTGTCAATAAAATGCCACGTCGGCAAAAGCCTTCTGTAGGGGCTGGCCAAGATGGCCGCTGAGTAACATCTAGTTTCGGACGCTCGCGCTAAACAAAGTGGTAAATAATGTGACGGAGTGGATTGGAGAAATTTTAAAGTGGTAAATTCTAAAGATAAGATCCTTGCCTGTCTTCCTGAAAAGTTTGTTGATCTTTTGAGGCTGGATGGTCGAAGTTCGGGAGGTTTTCTGGTGGATGAAGCTGCGACTGTAGTCGCGGCTTTTCTGCCAGGAGCCGTGGACGGGACCAGTGAAACTGCTGAGAAATGCTTTGGAACTGGCTTTGGAATCGGCAAGGAGCTGCTGGACGTGAAAGTAATTTATATGTAAGTGCTTGACTGGAGCTTGACTGGAGCTATAAATCTTAAAGCCGGCTGGGTTTTCTTTTTTTAAAAAAAAGGAGCTCGGACACTGAAATGGAAGAGGGGAGAAACGATTGAAAGCAAGAACTTGCTTTGTAATGGCGACGGTCCTGGAAAAATGAAAGGGACTGTGTTTGGGTGGTTTTTTTCTTTTTCTACACACCAGAAGACCGTGCCATGTTTTGACAACAAAGTGGATTAATTACTTTTGTCTGGGCTAGACTATTGGAGAAAGATTGTGAGTTTCCCCGGCTTAAGCTGCTTGGAGGAAGTTTTTTTTTTCTTTCTTTCTTTGTTCGCTCCTCAGAAGGAGAAAGGGGTTTTTTCTTTTCCCCACAAGTTCAAGCACTTGCTGGAAAATGGCGCTTTGACTGTCCACTTCAAAGGAAGGATTAGGTGGTTTTGATTGTTTGCTCCCTTCACCGTGTGGATTGCAAATATTTGTTTGCTTATTGTGGAATATACTGCCCCTCAACTCGTCCCCAAGCTGGTTAGAATTCGGGTTTTCCTTGCTCCTGGTCTCCCCCCCTTTTTTTTCTCTTTTCTCTCTCGGTTGGCTCGGTTTTTTTGTTTTTTTTTAAAAGAAGAAACTTGGGCTGACTGTTCCCCTGAAGCTCCTTCACTGTGATTGGAAGACGCCTGATTGGATTATTTGCTTTGGGGAAACGGACTCGCTGTGGATTAATATTTTTTATTGCTCTTCCCCCCTTTTTTTTCTCTTTTTTTTCTTTCCTTTTTCTCAAACTGCCTGCTGGGAGAATTGTTTCCTTCTGTTTTATCGTTGTGGATTGCAGTAATTTTTGGATCTTCTGCTGACATAAGAACTTTCCTGCTGTATCTGTGGAACCAATGGCTGCAGTGTTGTAAGCTCTATTGCATTGACAAACTGTTACAGCGATCTGCAGCAGTGGGTTTGAAATATATTGCATTATTATGGATAAAGGTACAAGAGGGAAAGCGAAGGAAGAAGAACAAGTTGTAAAGCCTAAGAAGAATGAAAAAGCACCAATGGATGAATCTGCTCAGTCATCATCCCCGCCCACAGTGCTATTGGATCAGACTCAAATTATGGTGGAAATTGGCAAGTTGATGCAAAAAATGGAGAAAAATGAGGCTTCAAGGGTGAAAGACAGAAATGAAATATTTAAAAGGCAAGACAAGACGATGTCATCATTGGCAGATTATACAAAAAAGGTGGACCTAAGTTTGAATAAATTTGAGGGAATGCTGAAATTGGTTCAAACCGAAGTGGATGCTGTAAAGAAGGAAGTAAAAGGGACCCAGGAGGTGGTGCGGGAGAACAAGCTAAAATTGGAGGAACAGGAAAGTAAGATAGATGCTGTGGAAGATATGATGAGAAAGCAGAACATTCTGATCCGTCAGGTGCCGGAACGCACTCCGGATTTGTTAAGAGAGAGGGTGGTTCAGTGGTTAAATGGTTTAAAAATGGGGAAGGAATTTGTTCAGGAGGATTTTGTAAGTGTATTCCAGGTGGGTCCAAGAAGAGGGAGAGTGGTTCAAAGAAATGTGCTGGTTAAATTCGCAAATTGGGCAGATAAATTAAAAGTAATGGCTCATCTGAAACGAGTTGGTCCTGACGCGTTGAAATTTGATGGTTCAGATGTTGAAGTTTACAATGATATTTCATTAAAAGAAAGAACATGGAGGTATAAGATGAGGCCTGTTACTAAATTATTGATGAGTAAAAACATAAGGTATAACTGGAGATTTCCACAACAATTGCGCTTTTTCTATGATAAAAGAATGCAAGTTATTGATGAAGGCACTAATCCATTGGAATATTTGAGTTTGTTGGGATTGGTACAAGTAGACTCGGAAGAATGGAAAAATCTTAAGAAGGAAATGACGGATTCTGGAGCTTTGGGGAGGGAATATGGGAGGGAGGAGTCCGGTGGGGCAACAGGTGGAACACCACAGCGAGGGGAGGAGGAGGAGGAGCCGTCCTTGATCATGGTGGAGGAGGAGATAGGTAAGGAACAATGAGCATTAGATAGTAGTAATCTTAAGTACCTAATAGAGGTAGAATGGGTAAATAGCGCATAGCGCCGGCAGTAGGGCGCATCTTGCAGGTCCCCCTCTCCCCTCTTTGGTTGACAGAGGCGACTTTTCGTTGGAAGGTGGGGAGAGTGAAAGTGTGTGTTTTATGTAGTTGGTATAGTGAAGGGTTGTTGGTGGCACGCCCGATGGAGAGTTTAAAGTTGGGAGAAGAATTTGGTTATGGGTAGTATTAAAATAATATCATGGAATGTGAAAGGTACAGGTTCTGTTCTTAAGAGACGGAGGTTGGAATCGGCGTTGAAAAAAGATAAACCAGATATTTTATTTTTACAGGAAACACATCAGAAATCAAAAGATACGAATAAACTTTATCTGGGTTGGATGCAACATTACGAGATGGCGTTTGGAACATCCAAAGCAAGAGGGGTGGCAACTATGATTTCTAGAAAGTTAGGATTTGAAATCACAAAAAAGATTGCTGATCAAGAGGGTAGGTATTTGTTGTTAAGAGGAAAATTGGAGGATGAGGAAATATTGTTGGTAAATATTTATGCTCCGAATGACCACCAAGCAGTGTTTCTTGAAAAAATTCGGAAAATAGTGGAGTTGGAAAACGTTGCAAAAACTATTGTGGCTGGTGATTTTAATCTGATTAGGTCAGGATTAGATTGCACAAACATAGCTAGAAGTGGAATGGGGGTGAAAGGGAAGGTGATGGACAAATGGATGAAAGTTATGGGTTTGAAGGATTCGTGGAGAGAGTTTAAAGGTTTGGAAAGGGCATACTCCTTTTTTTCGCATGTACATGGGACCTACTCGAGAATAGATTACGTTTTTCTGTCGGAAAACTTAATTGGGGACATAGAAGGTACGGAAATTGGGATTATTAAGGAATCAGATCATGCTAAAGTATATTTGGAATTGAAAGCACAAAAAATATTCAAAGAGTTAGAAATTGGAGGTACGATCCTAATTTGTTCAAAGATCAGAAAAGCAAAGAGGCAATTATGGAAAGCTGGAAAGAAAGTTGGCAATGGAACGATAATAATGAGGTTAATTTTAACATTGTATGGGATACCATGAAGTCAGTTTTTAGGGGGGAAAGCATAAAATTGGCAAGCCACAAATATAAAAAGTATAAAGCAGAACACATAGAAAAAGAAAGGGAAATAAAACAATTACAGGAAGAACACGCAAAAAGTAAAGATAAAAAAATTCTCTTGAAATTACAAGGACTCAAGGCAGAAGTAATGGGTAAAGATATTGATAAAGTTAAACGAGATTTGATTTATTTAAACAGAGAATATTTTGAATTTAGTAATAAAAACTCAAAACTATTAGCAAGAGCAGCTAAGGTTAAAAGGGAAAAAAGAGAAATTGGGGTGTTAGTCGACAGGCAAGGTTCAAGGTGTAATAAGAATAGCGATAAATGTAAAATAGTTAGGGAATTTTACCAGGTGTTATATGCAAAGAAAGAAATAGATATGGAAAAGCTTAAAAGGATATTGGAGAGGCAGTTAGGGAATGGGATAAAACAAGAGCATAGGGAGAAAATGGAGGAAAAGATAACTGATAAAGAGGTTAAGGGGGTAATAAACGGATTGAAGATAGGGAAAGCCCCGGGGGATGATGGATTATCAACAGAGTTCTACAAAGAATTTAAAGAGGTGGTGGTCCCGAAATTGGTGAAGTTATATAATTATATACTAGATGGAGGATCAATCCCGACTTCATGGTATAACACTACAATTGTTCTTTTGCCAAAATCTGGTAAGAATTTGGAAAGAGTGGATTCGTACAGACCAATTTCGCTTATAAATCAAGATGCGAAGATCTTCACGGCAATATTGGCTAACCGTTTAAATAGTTTTATGGGGGAATATATAAATGTTGATCAAGTTGGGTTTCTAAAAGGACGACACATGGTGGATTTGACTAGAAGGGTATTAGATTTAATAGACAATGTTAATCAAACAAAGGAAAAAGTGGGATTACTATCATTGGATATTGTTAAGGCATTTGATTCATTGCAGTGGTCTTCAATTAAGGAAATAGTTAGAAAATATGGGTTCGGGGATAAATTTAACAGGGTTATAGATTTACTATATCAAAAAGGAAATGCCAAGGTTAGAGTAAACGAGGAGCTTACGGATGTGGTAAAGCTAGAGGCTGGTACTAGGCAGGGTTGCCCATTATCTCCTATCTTGTTTATAATGGCAATGGAGATTTTAGCTAAAAGTATAAGGGAGGATTCAAATATAGAAGGGATTATGGGTAATAAAGTGAGTATGTATGCAGATGATACATTGCTTATGGTGAAGCACCCGGAGCAGGTGATGGATAGGATTAAAGATCATCTACAAGTATTTCAAGCTATAACTGGATTAAAGATAAACTGGGACAAATCTGAATTGATGTTGTGCAATTTGAAACCGAGCGAGATGGGTAGCACGGTGTCGACACTTAATATACAAATCAAAGATAAACTGAAGTATTTGGGGATAATCATTTCAAATAAATTAGAAGAACTCAAACGATTGAATTATGACAGCTTGAGAATTGAATTTAAGAATAAAATACAAGAACTTCAGAAGTTAAAACTGTCATGGTTCGGAAGGATTGCCATGTGTAAAATGATATTGTTACCAAAGATTAACTTTTTATTCGATACACTAGCGATCCACTTAAAAGAGAAAGAAATTAATGAGTTTCAAAAAATGTTTAATGGTTTTTGTAATGGAGGTAAAAAATCTAGGCTTCCAAAGAAATTATGGTATTGGTCTCAGAAAAAAGGGGGTTTGGGTATGCCAAATTTGTTATTATATTACCGAGCATTTCAAGTTAAGAATGTTGTGAAGATCTTGGCAAGAGAAAAGGTAATTTGGGAACAATTGGAAATGAAAGAGTATAGAAATATTGGAAACTTGATTTTTTTGGGAATGAAGGATAAGGTGAAAAGGTCAAATAATTTTATGATGAAAGGTCTCATGGAGGTGTGGAAGAAGGTAAAAAAAGATATGGTTCCGAATCTCTCTCCAATTTTGGAATTGACTGATATGATGTGTTTCCCAATAAAATTAGACAAAGAAAAAATGGAAATATTGGATAAAAATGGGACGTTGTTATTGAAGGATTGGTTAAAAGCGTGTGATGTTGATGCCGAGCGGAAAAAAATGTTTGAGATATTAAATTTGAATTGGTTTCAGAAGTTAAAGGTGGACAATTGGAATAAAAAATATAAAAGAGAAATAGGGATAGATAGAATACATACGGAATTTGAGGAATTGGTAAGGAAGATTAGAAAAGGGGAAAGCAGTATTAAAGGTCTTGTAAGCAAGCTTTATAATATACTGAATAGAGGTGCAGATCCACAGGAGGACTTGAAACGGAAGTGGGAACAAAATTTGAATATAAAGATCGGGGAGATTTAATGGAAAAATAAATGGAAAAAGAGGATTATGAGAACAATGTCTGTAAGAATTAAAGAACATAATTTTAAAATGTTGTGGCAATGGTACCTGACACCATTAAGACTTTACCAGATGGATAATAAAAGAGATAAGTTATGTTGGAGATGTAAAGAAATTGATGGAACATACGAACATATGTGGTGGAATTGTAAAAAAAAAGGGATTTTTGGGGAAGAATAGAAAATGAGTTTGGTGAAATATTGGGTAAAAGTGTTAAGTTGGTGTCGGGTACTATTCTTTTAACGAATGTGGAAGGCTTGGGTTTAAACAAGGAGGAAAAAGAATTATTGGAAATCGTACTGACAACGGGTAGACAATGTATAGCTAGAAATTGGAAAAACGATGTAGATATACAGATTGGAGAATGGTATAAAGAAATGTGGAGTTTAGCATTGAACGATAAATTGACATGGGAGATTAAAGTCAAAAGAGATAATTTAAAAGAGAATAGATTTTGGAATATATGGAAACCGTTCGTGGATCACTCTATTATGGCAAATGATAGTTCAGGACCAGTACCATTTCAAAGAAGTTTTTGGAGTTGAGTAGAAAATAAACTCTCCGGGCATTGTACATATTCACAGGGTGATTATTATTTGTGAAAAAGATTTGTGGTAGTACAGAAAAAAAAATTTTTTTTCTATCATTTTGGACTTTGAAACAATGGCTCTCAATATTTGGTAGTTAAATAGTAATTAATGAGTATAGATATTGTTAAGTGCTAACATACAGTAATGTTTGTTAGTAAGATACTATGGATTTGTTAGTGTATTGTATTGTTAACGTATTGTTAATGTTTTCTTTTCTTTTTTGTATGTTTATTAAAAACTTAATAAAAAATAAAAAAAATAAAAAAAGCCTTCTGTAAAGGATTCCCACGCACCCTATCGGTGCAAGAGGTCAATAAATACCAGTCTCCCGACTCGGTTCGGGGCTGGACTTTGCTGCAGCCTTGCCTCGTGTACCTTCCTTGAGTCCAACTACTCTGACCTCTGTGGGCTATTTCCGTGACCCAGAGGGCCATATCTGGCCCACTCCAACATGGCCTCTAGGTGGGGCTTCTTCCGGTAAGTAGTCTTTGTTTCTTCATTTCTGTTCCGATCTCGTGGAGGGAGGACGTGCTGGTGAGTTCTCTGGTTTTCTTTCTTCTGTGTTTTTTCTTTGTTTTGTTTTTGTGGTAGTGGGCTGGGAGGTGTTTCTGTTTGTTCTTTTGTGGTTTGGTTAGGTTTTAGGTTTGTTTAATTTGTTTATTTCTGGTTTGTTTAATTTTTGTGATTTCGTTGTTGTTTATTTGTGTAATTTGTGGTAGTTGTGTTGTTAGAGTTAGGTATTCTCGTGTTGTAGTTAGGTGTTTTGTCTGTGCTTTTCTGGAATTGTGGATGTGTTTGTTTGTGGATTTGTTGTTTTCTTTTTTTGTGTATTAATGGGTTTTTTAAATTATTGATTTATTTGTGTTTTATTAATTTTTATTCATGTTAGTGTTTGTTGTTGGTGTGTACTTTTGCATGAAGAACGGGCTGCCTGTCGGTTCCTCTTTTCCCAATTGCTGCTTCGGATTTTGGTTTCGATGCAGCAATGGGGGAAAGGAGGAGCCGGCAGTCAGCTCGCTCTTCCCCCGGGAAGGTTCGTTAGGTAGGTCGGGGGAGAAGGAGGCAGAGAAGAGCTATCTGCCTGACGATGGTTCTCTCCTCTCTGTCTCCTTTCTCTCCTGGCTTCCCTAACCGGAAATCGTCAGGCAGCGATCCGTAAGGGGTATTGCTCTTCCTTGCAGATAGCTGGCTGCTGCTTTTGTATTACCTCCGTTGGAAGTACAAACACAGCAGCCAGTCATTCGCCAGGCAGGGTGCTTCCCCTGACGAACTGCTGCCTGCTGCTGTTGTTTTTTTCCCACCTCGGCTGAACTTTTTGTGAGGCCGGCAGTGGTCTCGCCGTGTCTTCAGCAGGGTAGTATGGAGGAGAGGGAGTCCCTCTTCTCTCCGTTGCTCCGGGAAAGAAGGCCGGTGGGTGTCTCACGGTGGATTTTTGTGTCTTTTTGTTTTGCGAGGCTGTGAGGCTGTCTGCCTGCTGAAGACTTGTGCTGCCATTGTGTTTTTTAATTTTATTTTTTGCACGCCGGCTTTCTCAGCATTCTGCGCCCACACGGCGCATAGGATGCCGGAACTTTGAGTTTTGCGTTTTTGGTTTGCATTTGTGCAGTGGTTTTTTTTCCTGTGGCTCGATTTTAATTGGCCACGCCGTGTTTCCCAACGTTCTTTTTGCTTGTGCCTCTCAGCCTGATTGGCTGTGGCGCGGTGCGGCGCAGAAAACGTTGGGAAGTGAAGTTCTTTTCCTTTTTTCACGTTCGTGGGGCTCTTGCCCCACTGGTACCTTTTGCAACCCTGCAGTAACCTCCGCGCCGGATTCGGGCAAGTGCAGGAGGCTCGGTACGGGATAGGATGGACGGGTGCAGAAACGTATAGCACGTTCCAACGGTTAACCCTTGGATTTATAGGTATAGATTAGCTATCCTGACTTTCCTCTGACAAAGTCAAAACAGATGCATGGCTCTTCTCGTTTTTTCCTCCCAACAGTCCTTTGAAGTGTATTAGGCTGAACATAGTGGAGCTAGTTCTCTATTGCTGGTGGGGCTAAGGATCCACTCCAGATTCTGGTTTGAACTTGATAGGTACTATTCAACATGCTGAGTTCCATGTCCAAAATAGGTCCAGCATTTTGGGTAGTGCCTTTGAAGTACAGTGGTACCTCGGATAAAGTCCAATTCGAATAAAGTCCGATTCGGATAAAGTCGTGGCTTTCATGCACACGTGATACATCGCATAAAGTCCAAAACTGCTAAAAATGGACGTTATCCAAGGTATATGATATAGGAACCTTGGATAAAGTCCATTTTTTGAACGTTATCCGATGCATCGCCCATTTGATTCAGATAAAGTCCAAAATCGGATAAAGTCCAACAAACATCTGGGCCATCAGCCTCCTGAGCCTTAGGTCACCAAGTCACCCAAAGAGATCCATGACATAGTGACGGCTTGATCCTGGATTTTCCAAATGCCAGCCCAACACCATATAACACTACATTGCACTGACAGTAGCCTGGATCGATAAAGGATAAAAATGTGACATGGTGGCAATTAAGATGATGGAGAATGATGCAAAATTGATATCCTAGCGGAATGAAACACAAATCTATTATGCAACCAGAAATTTTAAAACAGCATTTTTTGAACACCAAAACATAGAAATATACAACAACAAAGAGCAATTATGGTTTGCGTTGACAGACCCATCAGATCAGCTGTCAAACTGTTGTAGTTAAGTCCAGCTGCCTCGAACATATCCCCCCCCCCTTTAAATGTACAGTTTGCTCAAAATCACAAGCAGAATATTTAAGCTACACAATACACAAGGGCGGCAAAATCAACATAGGAACAGTAGGCCAGAACTGACCCAAGGGGGAAATACAACCAAATCACAGGCCAAATCATTTCTGTTCCTGCAAAATTATATTTTTTCAAAGCACCATTAACTATAGATATGAAAGGATGTTTCAACAAGATTCCCATTTTTGTTTTGCATGGTGATAAAGATCATCAGCAGTATCTTTAACAGCAGCTTCATGTGCAAAGGTCAGGAGGAGAACTTTATTTCCATGCCGTGAATAGTTTCACCTATTGATTTATGCATGCCATTAAAACTGTAGAGCAGGGCAGGTAAGAGGTGTTTAATTTCTCATGCTAAGTGGACAACTCTAAATCACCAGAACAACTCTAAAGAGACTTGAGTCAGGGTTTTTGTGAAAGAAAAGAGTTCAACAGATGATTACCCATTAAGCAGATGGCTTAATAGGTGATCAGAGTCACACTTCCATCTCAAACATATACAGTAATATGTAATGCAAGTCTTAAAAAACCCTAAACCATTACTGTAATAAAATATCAGTTCATCAATTAATGCAACAAAAAAGGATTAAAATGATTAGTAGGAGATGCCATTCTATGCCAAGGAACAAAGGAGCTGCTGCTGCTTCTTTCATGTCCAGATCAAATTTTGGATTGCCAAAATTTCTTGGCTTTGTCGTTGGCTAAAATTAAGTCTTCATTGCTGCATGTTTATGGTAGTAGTCAGCAGACCAGTAGCTGTATCTCTCCTCATTCACAAAGCATGTTATCTGCCAGCAGTCCCCACTTGAGCATGTTGGCTATATAAAGCAGCTAATATAAATATACCTTCTCTGTTTGTCAGTGGAAAGGAAATTACTTTTTTATTACATCTAGTGCAGAGGTTCTAAACCTATGGCCTGTGTGCCTGGTTCTGGCCCATGGCACCAAATAATCCAGCCCCTGCCCTCACTCCAGCTGCCACCACTGCCGGAATCGGCTGCAAACTCATTTACGACCATTGTAAATGCATTTACGACAGCCGCTGAGTCATTTACAGCTGTTGTAAATGCATTTACGACAGTCGCAGACTGATTTACGGCTGTTGTAAATGCATTTAGAACAGCCATAAATGAGTCTACGGCCAATTCCAGCAGCAGCAAGCAGCTAGAGCACCAGTCTGGCCCACCAATTGTTTGAGGGAGCGTGACCCGGCCGCCAACTTAAAAAGCTTGAGAACCTCTAATCTAGTGAATTGTTACTAATGTGCTGAAACAGATCATTTTTAAAAAAAAAAATAATGTTCAAAGTCGTGATTTCAATCAGCAATATATAGAAGGGAAAAGAAAAAAATTTAACTTTGGTCTAACTCAGGGGTTCCCAATCTTTTTCAAGCTGGGGGCCAGGTCATGCTCTCTCAGTCAGCTTCGAGGGCCGGAAGGCCATTTTGCCCTGCCTGCATGATGGAGGCACCTATTTTGTCCCAACAGCTTCAAAGGAGCATCCATTTTGTTTCCAAATGCCCTTGGAGGGGTGTGGGGCACATTGGGGGGCATGAAATGATGTTGTGGGATGGATCCAGTCCCTGGTTGGGAACCCCTGGTCATGGGATCCCAACCTTTGGCCTATGGGACTAATATGGCCCACACACAGAGCTCATTAATACAGCCCATGGTGGCTACCTTGGCACCACCAGAAGTTTCTGCCACCACTGGAATTCCAAAAACATCATTTATCTTTTTTTTTTGCTTCTTGGACAAACTTGACAGGAGGCTTTTTTTCTCCTCCATTTTGGGAATTTTTTGCCATTTATCCACTGCGTTTCAGCAGCTGGAACACTACATTTGGGCACTTCTGGTGCTGGATAGAGCATCTGGGTTCCCAGGGTGGAACTACTTCTAGTGCCTGCGTTCCCAGCGTGGAACCAGGAAGTGCCCAAACACCGTGTTCTAGCTGCCGAAACGCAGTGGATACTTAGCAAAAAAAATCCCAAAGTGGAGCAAAAATGCTCCGAAAAGCCTCCCACTGCTGTGGGGAGCAGCAGAAGCTGTGCAAGAAAGCCAAAAAAAGGTGCAATTGCTGATGCCATCAATGTTGTCAATGTAAGCACTGAGAGCAACCGCGCCTCCGGTCCCCACTGCTGAATGTCAGGGTGGAAACAGCCCCTGGTGGGAAAATGATGAGAACCCCTTTTCTAACTGATTCAACACTTTAGTGAGGATCTATTAGATGCAATAAAAATAAATTCCCTTCCCTTGCCCCTCCACAAGGGGGCAAGGTGTTCAATTTTCCATATTTTGAAGCAGTTCGTAAGCTGTTGCTTCACAATACCAGAAATTTACACCCAAAGTCTTCCACGTAACCACATACACTGGAACAGATTAAACTACATCCCATAACAAAATAATTGAATCTCCTGACAGGGCTGGGAAAAATACAGGTGGGGCAGATTGGCCCACTCCAGTGATGTGTGATGTCACCACCAGAATGAAGAGTGGACCAATCTGCCCCATCAGTCCCCAAGGAGCAGGACAAAGTCTCATATAGACAACCCCAAAGTTTTAGAAATACCAGTTTGCATATACAGTAGGCATAATCAATTTGCAAAGTGCATTTTTCACAATGCATTTTAACCAAGGCAGTTTAGGAAAACAAAAGAACACAATAATTAGAATTACTATTACTATGTATCTTAACATAACACATCAATTGCAATTCAATTAAAACATGTGACAATCTAGTTTAGGGAATATAAGCAGTGTCGGGCATCACCCGGTCCGCCCCGGTCCGAGTGGACCGGTAAGAAACCTGGCTGACCACGCCCCCTCCCCTCCACACCCCACCCACCTCTTCCCGGGAGAGCGGGCGACCCGACGGCTTTGGCGCCTCATTTTCCTCCGGAGCAGCTGCAGGTGCCGCTCGGGTGGTGGTGGAGGTGGAGGTGAGCGCGCGCCTGGCCCTGGGGGAAGAGGAGGGGGAGCTGACGTCATGTGCCACCCAGGAGTGCTCGCCTGTGCTCCCCGCCGCCCCGCCGCCACTCTTTGCTGCCTCCTCCTAGCAGCAGCAACAGCAGCAACTTTCGCAATGCCTGGACATATTCCTACAGGGAAGAGAACTTCCTGCAGGATATCTGACTGACTCTGGGCATTGCGAGAGTTGCCCTGCCTGGACACCTCTCGCAATGCCCAGACAAACATCCTGCACGAAGTTCTCTTTCCTGCAGGAATAGGTCCAGGCATTGTGAAAGTTGCTGCAGCTGCTGCTAGAAGGAGGCAACAAAGAGTGGTGGCGGGGTGGCGGGGCGCGCAGGTGAGCATTCCTGGGTGGCGCGTGACGTCAGCTCCCCCTCCTCTTCCCCCAGGGCCAGGCATGCACTCACCGCCACCTCCACCAGCAGCAGCCGCTCTGCAAGCAGCAGCACGGCTGGACCCGCTGGTCCTGGAGGACTAAAGGAGGAGGGAAACGCCAAAGCATGTCACGTGAGCACTCCTTCGCCCCCTCCCCCGCCCCCTCCCCCCATGGGAGGAAGGAACACCCCAACGTGTCACTTTCTGGGTAAGTGTGTCTTTTGGTTTCCTTCCCTCACCCCCCCCCCCCCCGTGTGTGTGTGTGTGTGTGTGTGTGTGTGTGTGTCTCTCTCTCTCACACACACACACACACCTCCAGCACTTCCATTCTTTAACTTCATCTATTATATTGCCTTCCAGTCAAAACGTTTGCCCACCCCTGTCTTAGAGCTATGAATTTAATTATGAATTTATACAGGCTTACTTTTCCATTAGCATATTTAACAACTGCTGGAAGAAATAAAAGCCAAAATATGTATTGTACACAGTATTGAAGATACAAGGTCATTGTATTGATTTAAATTATAGACATATTATTTTAATAAATGTTCCATCTTTTAAAAATATATTGTTCCTCCCCCCCCCCCCCCCCGGTGTGTGTGTGTGTTTAGAGGGGAGCAGAGGCTAAAGGGATTTCCCAGGGGGGGGGTGGCAGTGAGTCTTTAAGGTGCCACAACATTTTTGTGATTTGTTTTTTGTTTTTTTTTGTTTACCTCCTGATTTGCTTGCACAGAATAAAACTTTAGAATTGGTGCCATTTTATTCTGTGCAAGATTATCAGAGAGTAAACAAAAAATGTTGTGGCACCTTAAAGACTCATGCCCACCGATTAGGCCATGCCCACAAGTTAGGCCACGCCCCATGGTGTGGTATTAAAAATTTTGGGTGCCCATCACTGAATATAAGACATCTGACTATTACTAGACAACCACTATAGATAATAATAAAAAAGGAGCCCCAAGTGTCACCTTAAATATTAACAATTTTATTTATGAGCTTTTGTGGTCTTGTTGGCCTTTTATCAGATGCTTGTTGCTCGTGAGAAGCTGCTTCTGTAACAAATGTGTTCAGCCAAGATCCTGTTTTGAGCAAACTGCTTGTTCAACCAACATTAGCACAAGTGGTTTTACTTTAATGGAACTTATGCAAGATGGTAACTAGGGTCTTCCCCGCACTAGTATAACTTGGCTGTCTTTTTGAGGGGATCTCATCCTGGGAAGGGCAATGCAGGAGATCCAGCATCATGGCAGCAGCATAGGTTTATGTACCCAGCCAGATTCCAGCCTTAGTGTTTAAGATAACATAAGACCACAGGGAAGGCTGCAGCAGACCCATATACCCCTTTAGAAATAAACGTGGAAGACAGGGATTTTGAGCTGTTCCTTGGTTATAGGGAGAGATGTAGCCATTACCTTTGAGACCTGGAACCAGAATCTGAACAGAGCAAGATTCTTCTGCGCTGTGCTGAGCATATCCAGATCTTAGCAGAGACAGGAAGGCAAAGCTAATTACAGAGGCAAAGAAAACCAGATCACTCTTCATAATGAGCTTGTCCCGTACTCCTAAAGGAAAGAATGAATAAACAGTTAATAGGAATTCCAACAACTTCAATAGTCCAAGAGAGTGTGCCATCTTCTACGAATGCAGTAGTCACGTGCCTCTGACCTTATTCTCCTTCTTCTTTTGTCTCTAGGCCAGACGCGAACCTGCGAAATGAAGGCACCTTTTGGTGAGTTCATTCTACAGTTCCCTTTGCCTGACCTAGTGTGAGAAAGATTAGCTGGCCACACAAGGTTGTCGTTACCAGGGTACGACAACCTTGTGGTTCAAAAATACCACAATCTTCAAGGAGGCTCTTTCTGTGTACCCCTCCGACCTTATTAAACTTATTAAAGAACATTTTTATAGGTGGAAAGCATAAAAATTCAGAGCACCTGCAGAACGTTGTTGTCATTTTTGTACTCTGCAACTTCATTTGAGCGAGACTCTGGGAGACAAAAGTATATGATCTTAAACCTCCCCAGTGCAACTGGAGACCGTTCTGGTTCTTGGCTCAGAACAATCTCAGGCTCTCAGATCAGATGAAATGGAACTTAAGGGAGAGGTTAACGAGAACTCGGGGTCCCCAGGGGAACAAGAAAAGAGGGGACTTATTTTCACAGGCAATCGACACAAAACAGGCTCCCTATACTGCGCTGATTGGGAAGAGGAGGACGGCAACCGGTCTCCAAGCTCAATCAATGCTTGTGGTGGGAGAGGTCAACACTGAGTTCCTCTCAAGAGGCCCTGGCTTGAATTTCCAAAACCACTGAGGGAGAGAGGTCAGCTGAGGGAAAGGAAGACGTTTAAGAAGAGATCCCAAGTACAAACAGATGGGATGGAGATAGCTTAGTAAAACTCCAAATGAGGCTTCTTTCCCACTACTTGCCTTGACAGGCGAGGAAGAAAATAAGAGGTCAAGACCTTCTGCTTTTGAAATGTAAAATAAGTATATAACCCAGGGAGTTAATGGACATAAATCAGAGATCAGTAATGGCAATACAGTAAAACCCCGACTTACATATGCCTCGAGTTACATAAAATTCAACTTACATAAAGATTTTGTGCTAAAACCATGTCCCAATTTACACGATTTCCTATGGGTTTGCTTTGAGTTACATAAAGATTCTTTTTCCTATGGGTTTGCTTCAAGTTACGTAAAAATTCATTTCCCTATGGGTTTGCTTCGATTTACATAAAATTTTATTTTTCCTATGGGTTTGCTTCGGATTACTTTAAAAAATATTTTTCCTATGGGTTTGCTTCGAGTAACATTAAAAAACGATTTAAGCAAAAGCCTATGGAACGGATTTTTTTCGTAAGTAGGGTTTTTACTGTACACAGAAACCTGTTTCAAATCATTTCAATCTCTGTGGACATTCTTGAATGTTGCCATTCTAGAACAAGAGAGAGACAGCAGAGATAAAACACATACACTTGCTGGACACCCATCTCAAAGGTTTGAATATTAATCAAAGGTTTGGGGGACATTATCACATTTGAAATGCCACAACTAGCAGGTTGTTGTTGTTGTTCAGGTTGTTATATGCTGTAATTTCCCATTCCACCCTTACAGAACAAACTTCAGGAGGATGGTCAGTGATTCTCAGTTATAAATGATGCACTGCAAAAAACATTTACTACCCCCACCCTGGGCGTGGCAAACTCTGTGGGCATGGCTAACTCTGTGGGCCACGCCCACTTGGCCGGTCACACCATGGCCTGGAGTAAGGAGGTGGGCGTGGCTGGCCAAGTGGGCATGGTCTGGGGAAATTTTTGCTACCGGTTCCCGGGATCCGGTGGGGACCTGGAGCAGTACACATCACTGTTCATAACCTCAGGCCAACTCATAGAACAAAGGAAGTTCTCAGTCATTCACACCATTGTCAATTTTCACACAGCATTGCCAAAAGATGCACCCCACCTGATATGTATAAATTAATGCCATGAAGTCTCACTCTTATGCCAGACAAAGTGGACTTGATCCACGAATGCCAACAATAGCACAACTATTTTGTCTTTTTTGTCTTGTTCTACCCAGGATGGTATAGAAGGTTTCTGACCTCCACTGAGTACTATGGGACAGCATGTTATTCTGTCTTTGAAGCTAATGCCTTCCAGGAGCATGGAACATCTATTGGCAATGCTGTGTGAAAATTGACAATGGCGTGAGAAACCTAGGCAGCGAGAACTTCCTATGTTCTATGAGTTGGCCTGAGGTTATGAATGAGAAGAATTTACACAATGGGAGTTTACCCACTGTTGCTGACACTTGTGCATGAGTGAGCACACACACATACACATGTGCCTATACATGTTTTTAAGCACCATTGGCAACCAACTTCATTGTACCCAGGTGTTGAATCTGGCCTTTATAAGCACCAGTCCAGACAACAATGAAGAGAACAGCAACTATCTTTATTAACAGTCTATTAGAGATGAGCTTACAAGTCGTTCCGGATAACAGAGATGGCTATACAATCCCATTGAAATCAGTCCCTCCTAACTCTTGCCGTGTAGGAGGCAATAACTAGCTACTATAGAAGCGTAACTAATGGAGGAGACCCAGGCTTAGCGCTACCTGGTTACCTGTATGGAATAGGAAGTATAGGTCTGGTCCGACCCCACCCTTGTTTACCCGTGGGGCTTATATAGTGTCTCCCCTGCGGTTGCTTCTTGAGCGACCCGCCAGACAAACGTAACCAACCAATCATAACAGGGAATATATGTAACTAACTGTTGTGTTCCGTAAAGCAGTGCCTTTAACAATGTACCTTTGCCATGTGTTATCAATGTAACCTTTCTGTGTGCAACATTATAACCATCACCTGTATCAATGTATGCTTAATAAGGGGACGCGAGCTAGTGACCACCAGAGGGCAGTAGCGAGCGTCCAGCTCTAATGGATCATAGCCACCTGGATCAGCAGCGCGGGAAGATTCCCCGCGACCTCCTCACCTGGTCAAGAAGGGCGTGACCTCCTACGACGTCACGCAGGCAGTAACCAATAGTCTGCCAACGAGCCACATTCAAATGTATAGCCAGCTGTATATATTGAGCTACCCATCCGCCATTACCACATGTTCCTCCGGATCATCATGCAATAAACCTGTGTTAAGCCAACCCTTCGGCTGTTTCATTGTCTTTGGTCCCTTACACTAAATTGGCGACGAATGTGGGATGGCAGCCCACGGGACCAAGACATGCGCCGGTTTCGAAATCAGGAAACCGGGCGACTGGGAGATCTTCGAGATGGACTTCCAGGCCGCACTGATCGAGTCCGAAGTCACGGAAGAGGCGAAGAAAAGAGCCATCTTCACCAGAATGCTCGGACAAGAGACAAAAAGGACCTTGGTGGACCTGATTGCACCGAGGAGGGTGAGCGAATTCAAGGCCAAGGAACTCATGCAGTTGCTGCGTGAGCACGTCCGGCCCGCAACGGCGATGTTTCCCACTCGGAGTGCGTTTTGGAGGCGAGTCCAAGCGCCCGGGGAGACGGTCGCCGCGTTCGTGGCGGCCCTGCGGCTGGCGGCCGGCCCGTGCAAATGGGAGAACGTCGAAATCACCCTCCGAGACTGTGTGCTGTGCGGCCTGAACGACGCCGAAACCCAGCGCACATTAATGAACCAAGAGCCGCCTCCCACGCTGCAGGAGGTCGTCAGAGCGGCCCAGGCCGCAGAAGCTACGAAGGCCGGGGTCCAAGAACTCCAGGACTGGCGGCCAAAGTCGAGAAAAGCAGAGGCTCCGGTACAGGCGGCCCGGCGAACTTCGAGGTCGTCTACAGAGAGCAGCGACGACGAGGACGTACAGAAGGTCCGGAAGGAGAGCCGACGGTGCGACGGCTGTGGCGCGGCCCACGACCGCGTGAAATGCCCCTTCCGGAAGGCCGAGTGCCACAACTGCGGCCGCCGCGGGCACATCGCCAAGGTGTGCAGGAAGAAGCGCGAGTCCCGGAGGAACTCCCCAGACCGTTCCGCGGGACGAGACCGCCCAGCGAAGCCCAAAGACGGCGCCCAGGCCACGCGGAAGCAGGACGGCGTGGGCCGCATCGCCGACGGCAGCGAGGACGACACCCCAGTGTTCAGCGTGTCTACGGGACACCCCCGCTACTTTGTTGAGGTACTAGTCCAAGGGGTGCCCATTAGGATGGAAATTGACTCGGGGTCCTCATATTCAATCATTTCCCAGAGGGAGTTTTTTGGAATTGCCCCCCAAAAGCGGCCCAAGCTCAAAGCGTTGAGGGCCACACTACGGGACGTGCAAGGGAACAGTATTCCAGTGTTGGGGGTTGGAGAATTTCAGGTCAAATTCAAGGAGCACGCCGCGTCCCTTCCCCTGGTCGTGCTCAAGGGAGGAAATTGCAGCCTCCTCGGGACTCAATGGTTCCAGCCCCTGGGTTTGTTCATTGGGGGGGTGCATGCCGTGGGGATGCACGCTATTGGGACTGACCCAATTCAGGAGGTGTGCGAGGCGCACCCCGAAGTCTTCAAAATGGGACTGGGGAAATTCAAGGGGCCCCCAGTGACTTTCGACCTGGACCCGGAGGTCCGCCCTGTTCGCCTAAAACCACGCCGGGTGCTGTTCGCACTCAAGGACAAGATAGAGGCGGAACTGGACAAACTGGTGGGTCAGGGGATTCTTGTGCCTGTAGATTCTGCGGAGTGGGAAACTCCAATTGTAACTGCTCTTAAGTCCAATGGGGAGGTTCGCATATGCGCCGACTACAAGTGCACCATCAACAAGGCGATCCGCCCGAATGCATATCCGGTGCCGGTAGTCAGCCATCTGCTGGCCAGGTTACACGGGGGAAAATGTTTCGCTAAGCTCGACTTAGCCCAGGCCTACCAGCAGCTCACGGTGTCTCCCGCCGCAGCTGCTGCGCAGACCATAGTCACCCATAAGGGGGCGTTCCAGGTGACGCGCCTCCAATTCGGCGTGAACTCGGCGCCAGGAATTTTCCAGTCACTCGTGGAACGCCTCCTGAAGGGTCTGGAGGGGGTGTTGCCCTATTTTGATGACGTGTTAATAACAGGGGGGAGTCGGGCGGAATTGGCCAAGAGGTTGGGGAAGGTCCTGACTATATTCGAAAAGGCGGGGCTGAGGTTGCGCAAGGACAAATGCGTCTTCTTCGCAACCGAGGTTTAGTTCCTAGGGTTTTGTGTGACTCCCGAGGGGATAAAACCATCCAAGTCTAAGGTGGCAGCCATCAAGAAAGCCCCCCGCCCCACCTCCAAGCCCGAGTTGCAGTCGTTCCTAGGGCTGCTCAACTTTTACCACTCCTTCCTTCCCCGGAAGGCAGCGGTGGCCGAACCGCTACACAAACTGCTAAAGAAAGACCAGGCATGGAAGTGGGGCGATGACCAAGAAAGGGCATTTAGCGAGCTGAAAAGCCTCCTGGCGTCCGACGCCATACTGACCCACTTCGACCCCAAACGCCCAGTAGTTCTGATCTGCGATGCATCTCCAGTGGGGGTGGGGGCGGTGCTGTGCCACGTGCTGGAGAACGGCAGGGAGGCCCCGATAGCATTTTACTCCAGGTCCCTGTCCCAAACAGAGAGAAACTACGCACAAACGGACAGGGAGGCCTTAGCGATAGTCTCGGGGACGAAAAAATTTCACGATTTTCTGTATGGCCGCCCCTTCACCATCGTGACGGACCACAAACCCCTGCTAGGCATTTTTACCGTGGATAAGCCCACCCCTCAAATCCTGTCCCCAAGGATGCTCAGGTGGGCCATTTTTCTCAACGCATATCAGCACGCGTTGGTCTACCGGCCCGGGAAAGAGATCAGCCATGCGGACGCCCTATCTAGGTCTCCCCTTCCCCTAACGCCCAGCCAGGTGAGCATGGGGGAGCGGGACCATCAGGTTCTCATGATAGAGGTGCTGGATTCGCCCCCCGTAGTGCCCGCCGACATTGCCAAAGCGACAGAGAAAGACAAAACGTTAGCGACAGTAAGCTCCTGGCTGCAGAAAGGGTGGCCCGCATCCTCCCCAGCGGAGGAGTTCGCTCCATTTTTCAGAAAAAAGCTAGAACTGTCCCTAGAGAGGGGGTGTCTCTTGTGGGGGCAGCGGGTGGTGATTCCCACTTCCCTTCGGCCGCGGGTGCTCAAACTGCTTCACGTCAGCCACCCCGGCATCGTGCGATCCAAGGCGCTGGCCCGGAGTTACTTCTGGTGGCCCCAGCTAGACGCCGACATTGAGCACATGGTCGGCACTTGCGAAAGTTGCCAATGCTCCAGACCGGAGGAGGCCCGCCTTCCCCACAGGGAATGGGACGCGGCTAAGGGGCCGTGGTCCCGGGTGCACGTTGATTTCGCGGGCCCGTTCAGAGGCACCCTATTCCTCCTTGTTGTGGACGCTTTCTCCAAATGGTTGGAGGTTATCCCAGTCACGAGCACCTCCTCGGCCCAGACCATTAGGCACTTGCGGAGGCTATTTTCCACGTTCGGCATACCCGACACGTTAATTAGCGACAACGCTAGTTGTTTTACGTCCTCCGAGTTTAAGGCATTCATGGAGATTAATGCCGTTCGGCATATCACCGCCGCCCCGTTTCACCCGGCCACCAACGGCCAAGTAGAGCGCCTCGTCCGCACCACGAAGGACGCGTTGCGGCGCATGGGCCCAGGGGATTTGAACCTACAAGTGTGTCAGTTTCTGCTAGGGTACAGGGTGACCCCGTTGGCGTCAGGATACTCCCCCGCAGAGCTCTTAATGCGCAGGAAGCTGACCACCATCCTTACTAGGCTAGACCCCACGAGGGTAGAGGACAAAGGAAGGAACATTGGGCTGGAGGTTACAAAGAGTTTCAGCATAGGCGCCCCCGTGCATTGCAGGAATTACGCCAGCTCAGGCCCAGCCTGGGTGCCGGGCGTAGTCGTGGAACAAACCGGCCCCGTGTCGTACCGCGTGGAAACCAGCACGGGGCTCCTATGGAGGCGGCACGCAGACCAGCTCCGACGCAGGGTCTCCGATGAGCAGGACACGGTGCACGCAGGAAATAAGTCAACGTTAGGGTTCTCCCCCACCCGTTTAGCCCAAGGGGGAGGAGAAGGGGACCGTGGGCCCCCACCAAGGGGGGAGGAGGATATCCTCATAGATACCCTGGGGGATCTTTCCGAGGAGGAGGAACCCGACCCCATACATATCTCGCGGAAGGTCCCCACAAATGCGGGTACCCCTACCAACTTAGATTTTGATTTTCAGAACCGGGGGGGGGGTTTTCGGAGTGGTCCCCCACCCGTCCAAGCGAGAAGAGGGGTTTTTCGTTAGCCCCGACGGCCCCCGGTCTGCCTACAATGGAGTTTTTCCCTTCCCCTAAGTCCGCCAGCCAGCGGCAAGCCACTAACAAGTCTCCCTCTCCCGTTTCAGGACAAGGGACCAGGGAACAAAGAAGCAGTAACGCCCCCGGGGGGGGCAGCCCTCTTCACGGCCCAAACGCACATGCAACAAGCCATCTTGGCTGAGAGACTTCGTCTCATCCTAGGGGGGAGGGATGTTGTGTTCCGTAAAGCAGTGCCTTTAACAATGTACCTTTGCCATGTGTTATCAATGTAACCTTTCTGTGTGCAACATTATAACCATCACCTGTATCAATGTATGCTTAATAAGGGGACGCGAGCTAGTGACCACCAGAGGGCAGTAGCGAGCGTCCAGCTCTAATGGATCATAGCCACCTGGATCAGCAGCGCGGGAAGATTCCCCGCGACCTCCTCACCTGGTCAAGAAGGGCGTGACCTCCTACGACGTCACGCAGGCAGTAACCAATAGTCTGCCAACGAGCCACATTCAAATGTATAGCCAGCTGTATATATTGAGCTACCCATCCGCCATTACCACATGTTCCTCCGGATCATCATGCAATAAACCTGTGTTAAGCCAACCCTTCGGCTGTTTCATTGTCTTTGGTCACACTAAACTAACCAATGGAGAACAGGATACAAAACTGTATCCAATCAGAGCGCTTGGATTAGCATAACTAGCGCGCCCTGGGCAGGGGTTTTCGTGCCACTTTAGGTTCCTAATTTGAATGGTGGGAAACCGCCATTTCCCTCTTGCAAAAGTGCTGCCCACGCTACTTGCAAATGTGTTTCAATACACAACACCAAAGCAATAAAATAAGAGAGGAAACAGGATAAAACACCACTGGTGTTTGTGTTCCATGGACTTTATCACACAGTATAAGAACTACACACAATTTTAGAATGAATAGATATATCTGGAGAAATAAGATTTTTCTGTGTACACAAACACTTGGAAAGAACTCAAATAAAACAACTACTGCTGAAAGGCAAGAAAGGCAGAGAAGAAATGCCTGGGTCTATTTAAATGAACAAATTTGAGCACTGGTCTTGAGAAACTGAGAGAAGCCCATCTATGAAGATGCAACGCCACAGCCACCACTCAATTCCTTAATCTGAGATTTCCTAGGTCTGTACTGCACACAAGTGGTGTGAGTGAGACAATTATTAATGTGTGTGGGTCTGAAGTTATCAATCTGCTGCAAATCAGCCAAAGATGCATCAGTAAAGTCTGATCTACTCTTTGGCCATCCCTGATATAGGCTATTTTTTCACATGCCCATGAGCTGTTTGTGCATATATGGCTCCATATGGCTTGGAAAATATTTAAAGGGTACTTCAGGCCACCCAAGATTGAGAAATGCTTCTGTTATAAGGAGCCACTTACTGAGTTGGCCACAGTCTTGAAAGGTTTTATGTAATCAGGATGGTTTCTTGTAAAACCCTGAAGAGGTCCTTCCCTTACACTTCTCTTTCCTCCTTTATTGATGGAGAATTCTCCTTCCTCTTTTACCTCTACCACCACACTCTGTTTACATTCCTACAAAGTATTAATTCCATTAGCTTTTTTTTGAGAAGGATAATGAAAACGAGAGTTACAGTAGACCCTCGCATAATGACATTACTTGGTTCCCCAAGTAACGTTGCTAAGCGATTTTTGTTGTTATACGGGTTTCTATGGAGTTTCCCGCATAACAACGTTTTGTCCGGATAATGACGGTTATTTTAGTGTTGTTGTCCGGACAATGACATTAAAAACATTGTTACGTGGGGAACACATGGTGCATAACGACACATTGTTAAGCGAAAATGATGCTATCCGAACACATTGTTATGTGAGATTTGACTGTAGTTCAATTGCAGGAGAACATAGGAAGATAATTCATAAGGTCTACTAAAACAAGCTCTTCAAAATTCGCCTTTTCTTTGATTTTCATTTTTGCCGCCCCCTCACCAAAGCAACTCTGAGCGGTTCACAATAAATATTACAAGGTTCAAGTGTAAAACGTCCCCATAGTGATAAAATCACAAAATCATACAACCTATTTGTGCCGTCCCTATCTTTTCCTAGGTTCAGCAATACCTTAGTGGGGTGGGGTGTGTGTGTGGTTCTTCCTCAGGCATCAGACATTTTGGTATCATGAAATGGCAGCAAAAGGCTCATTTTTTATTTTGCTGTGTTCATATTCAGCTTGGCAGCGTCCAAAGCAGGCTGTGTGCAGGAGCAGAAAAGCCATCTGTGTGATCCACAGAGACTACAAAAGAGAAACAGCATTTTCTGCTTGAAGTGCCAAGGTAATTAGTTTGGCTTTCTTAAGTATTGTGCATCTTTAGGGCAGGTAGAGTGCCATTTGCTGCTCCACTAGAGACAACATATCATCTTGGGCCAGCCTTGTCACATTTTCCTCTATTTCCTCCCTCCCTACATCTAGCATCCTTCTTTTCTCCACATAATTATCTATCATGTTCGTCGTCATGCTGCAACTTGCCATGAACCACAAAAGGCAGCCCTTAGCTTTAATTCCCAAACCTCTCCCACAACAGAATCCCTCTCCCACTGCCAATGTCTTTCTACTGCTTATTTTCTTTCATCACATAAACACACACATATTTGGGGTGAGTTATGTATTGGTTAAGTCAAAAGGTATGAAACTAGGTCAAGAAACATATAGTTTTTGAAAATAGGAGGCGAGATGAACTGCATGGATTTTATGAACAATTTGGAAGGCCCCCAGGTGATAGGTACACAAATGTATTTGTATTGTATTTGAATCTGTATATGGTACTAGCATAGTTTGCTGTTTTAAATTGTGTTTTGCTTTTTTTGGGGGGGGGGTTGTTTTTGAGTTAAAAATCAACAGAGGATGCTATAAAAATTAATTTTATTTATTTAACATATGTTTGTTATTTGTGTAAATTTTTGATGTATTGTTATGTTTTTGACTTGTTTTTACTCTTGTGGCCTCTAGGTGGGGCTGTTGTCTTTTTGAGTTGTTTTTACTATTCCGCCCTGCAGGTGGGGCTATTAGTGGTTTTGTTTTCATTTCATGTGTTTTTTCTCTACTGGCCTCTTCGTGGGGCTTCTTCCGGTAAGTAGTCTTTGTTTCTTCATTTCTGTTCCGGTCGTCATGGAGGGAGGACGTGCTGGTGAGTTCTCTGGTTTTCTTTCTTCTGGGGGTTTTTCTTTGTTTTGTTTTTGTGGTGGTGGGCTGGGAGGTGTTTCTGATTGTTCTTTTTAGTTTTGGTTGAGTTTTAGGTTTGTTTAATTGGTTTGGTTATTTCTGGTTTTGTTTAATTTTTGTGATTTTGTTGTTTGTGTAATTTGTGGTAGTTGTGTTGTTAGAGTTAGGTATTTTCATGTTGTAGTTAGGTGTTTTGTATGTGCTTTTGTGGTATTGTGGATGTTTTTGTTTGTGTATTTTGTGGTTTACTTTTTTATTAATGTTTTTTTTAATTATTGATTTATTTTTGTTTTATTATTATTTTATTAATTTTGGTGTTTGTTTTTGGTGTTTACTTTAGCATGAAGAATGGGCTGCCTGTCGGTTCCTCTTTTCCCCATTGCTGCTTTGAATTTTGGTTTCAATGCAGCAATGGGTGAGAGGAGGAGGAGGCAGTCAGCCCATTCTTCCACTGGCTGGTAAGGTTTGTTAGGTAGGTCGGAGGAGAAGGAGGAGGCAGAGAAGAGCTATCTCTGCCTGACAATGGTTCTCTCCTCTCTGTCTCCTTTCTATCCTGGCTTACCTAACCGGAGATCGGCAGGGAGTGCTCTTCCTTGCGGATTGCTGGCTGCTGCTTTTGTATTACCTCTGTCAGAAGTACAAAGGCAGCAGCCAGTCATTCGCCAGGCAGGGTGCTTCCCCTGATGAACTGCTGCCTGTTTTTTTTGGGGGGGGGGGTTCCACCTGGGCTCAACTTTCCTTGAGGCCGGCGGTGGTCTCGCTGTGTCTTCGGCAGAGTAGCGTGGAGGAGATGGAGTCCCTCTTCTCCCCGTTGCTCTGGAAAAGAAGGCCGGCGGGTGTCCCGCGGTGGAGTTTTGTGGCTTTTTGTTTTGCGAGGCTGTGAGGCGCTTCATCCACCTGCGGTGGACTTGCTCTCCCGTTGCATTTTGTAACTTTATTATTCATTTGCCGCCTTTCTCAACGTTCTGCACACTCACGGCATGCAGGACGCTGGGACTTGTAGTTTTGCGTTTGTGGTTTGCGTTCATGCGGCGTTTTCCCCCCCTGCAGCTCAATTTTAATTGGCTGCACCGCGTTTCCCAACATTTTTTTTCTTCATTCCTCTCAGCCTGCTTGGCTGTGGCGTGGCACAGAGAATGTTGGGAAGTGAAGTTGTTTCCCCTTGTTTGCATTCGTGGGGCTCTTGCCCCACTGGCATGTTTCTCAACCCTGTGTTAACCTCCGGACCGGGTTTGGGCGAGTGCAGCAGGCTCGGTACGGGATAGGATGAACGGGTGCAGAAACGTATAGCAAATTCCAACGGTTAACCCTTGGATTTATAGGTATAGATTATATATTGTATTTTCTTTTGCTTTTGCTTTAGTAATAAAAAAATTAAAAGAAAAAGAGACCCGGAAAAGGAGAGAATGGGCAACAGTTGGTGATTACCTGTATTATTAAGTCTTTCTACAGGGTGGCCCATAAGTCCCTAGCCACACAGCACACAGATACACTGGATACATAAAATATATGGAAGGGTAGAGAGTTACGGGCCACCCTGTATAATCCAATAAACTCCAATAAAATGATATCTTGGGTTTAAAAAATCACCACAGAGAGAGAGAGAGAGAGAGAGAACATGGACTTTTTCAGCTTTGTTCTTCTCCTTTCTTTCCAAGGCACTCCTCACCTCCCTAGTTTTGTAATGAGCTTCCTCAGAGTTTATAGGATTAATTTTCAGGTGTCCATAAAAAAAATATTTCCATGGTAGGAAAAGCTAAGAGATAAATGCTTTTCCCTAGCAGTAAATGTTTACAATCAGGAGCCATTAACTAGACTAGAGGGACAGGGTGTCCCATTCAAAGGCAGGATTAAGCAGTATGACTTCTCCATTAAGCATTGCTTGAAGGGAGGCTAGAAGGGAGAAGACAACTAAAGAGAAGCTTTTGTCATCTCATTTTTCCCTCTAGCCCCCCCCCCTCATTCTAGCCTAAGAACATCTCCATGACCCCTCCATCCTGCAAGTTTACACCCAAGCACAACATTCAACCTACATTCCTGTAGGACTGTGATGGTGAACCTTGGCACTCCAGGTGTTCTTGGACTTCGATTCCCAGAGGCCCAAGTCTCTGTGAATCCACACGAATGGGTTTACTGCACATATGTGCAGTAAACACATCCACATGGATTCACAGAGACTTGGGCTTCTGGGAATTGAAGTCCAAGAACACCTGGAGTGCCAAGGTTTGCCATCAGTGCTGTAGGATCTTGGCTGATATCACTTCATGGCTGCCATCCTTTTTCCAGGCAAGCCCTTGGTGTATTTAATTGCTGCATCCTTTATTCCCCACCCACCCACCCACAAATTTAAACAAAGGGCTAAAGCCAACCTTTTTCTTACCTACTACAGGCCCATTGAGATCAATGGGATTGATGTTAGCTGGGGCTAATGAGCAGCATTCATTTCAAAGGGTCTATTCTGTTCAAGTGGCTAAGATGCTGACTGGGAGACAGAAGGTCAGCAGTTCAATTCCCGAGTACTGCAGGTCGGAATGAGCTCCCGTCTTTGTCCCAGCTCCTGCCAACCTAGCAGTTAAAAAGCAAGACATTGCAAGTAGATAAATAAGGACCACTTCAGTGGGAAGGTAACAGCGTTCCGTGCGCTCCTGTGTCTAGTCATGCCTGCCACATGACCATTGAAATGTCTGCACTAGCAGACAGCGCTGGCTCTTCGGCTTTGAAACAGAGATGAGCACTGCACCCTAGAGTCGGATATGACTGGCTTTCGAGCAAGGGAAACCTTTACCTTTACCTTTACTCTAAGTTGGATTCTGCTGTGTGCCATCAAATCGCAACAAACCTATGGTGCCCCTACAGATATATAGTGACCCTAATAAGTTGGCAAGCTATGTGACATATTTAAAGAGTTGTTTTAAAAGTGCCATTCCCACCCACCACAAGCAGGGATTTGAATCCAGATCTCCTAAGCCTTAACCCATAATTCTATCCACTACAGTACATAAGTAGGTTCAGTCCAATATTTTTCATTGATCAACAGCATGAAGTGTCATCATTTGTGCAATGCTAGAAAGCACTGAGAGTTGCGAAGAAGTGCAGTTTGCATTCCAGTGTAGGTTTCATTCTAACTAACCACTGTAAAGTACAAATAAAGTACAAAGTACCACACTCTTCCCTCCCCCTCCCCTTCTATCCCATTCTCATTTCTAAATCTCCACAGGCTGCTGAGAAGTACTCATTTGTAAACACCCTGTGACATGTCTGCTTTGATAAAACTGCTGAAGGCAAAACCAGATTTTTTTTAAAAAAATCCCAACAATATACTATCCTGAAAGAAGAAAAAGTGTTAAAATCCATTCTAATGGTTAATATTTTTAGAAATATATAAATATAAATCATTCCTCAGTACAGGTCACAAAATTGAAACAGTGCCAACTGCCATGATTGGCATGATCCACAAAGCCCTTTCACTTTTGCCAATTCTGTCTAAACTGAAAATTCTGAAGTCCAGAGATGCCCAAACTACGGCCCGGGGGCTCGATCTGGACCCTGATGCCAATTCATCCAACCCACGCCACCTTCATCGCTCCCAGAAGCAGAAGTAAAATGTGCCCATACAAGCACATTTTACTTCCGCTTCTGGGAGCGATAAGGGTGGCGTGGCCGGATGAATTGGCAGGGGGGGGCGGATCTGCACCCAGGGCATAATTTGGGTACCCCTGGTTTAAACAGAGAAAATGGCATCTTAAAATCTATTTCATCCTGTTGCAAAACAGATTGCGAGGCATGTTTTACATGCTTACAGTGGGAGGAACCACGTGTCCGGCCTGCTGAAAACCACCTGACTGGCCCGTTGAACCACCTGACCAGCCCGTGGCCCAGAAAGTTTGGGCACCCCTGCTGTAGTCAAAAATCACACCAGTCACGATCCCTATTTCCCTTGAACAAAAAGAGACAGGGTGCTGCCCTCTCCCCGATTGTTTAAACCTTTTTGAAAGCATCACCTACCTTTACCACTGCTGAGAAAAAAGGCACCACGGCCCAGCCTTTGCCTGAAGGGAGGTTGCACAAATGAACCTCATTGCGACTATTTAGGAGAGTTTAGTTTTTAATTTGAAGCGGCCTCCACGTCAGCCTCCAGCAAATCAGACCCCGTTTGTAAGTGTTATCTATAAACAGCTTCCTGTTTGAAACAGCTCAGCTGTCCAGTAGGACAGTAATTGGGAACTAAATGTGTGGGAACGCTACAGCGACCCATGATGTAAGCTGCTTCTTTTGGCAATGCACTTTTTTGGGAATGCAGAATGCTTCTCTGTCCACAAGTCGCCTTCCCATGAAGAGAAACCCACAGTTAACCGTTTTGGGCCTGGGCTCCTGCAGTAATGTAAACAGGATCCCTCTAGACTCCACCCAGGGGAACAAAGGCTGTTTTCTGGCTACAGCTTTCCACCTTGGATATTTGGAAACTGTTGTGTATACATGCAGTTCAGCCACTCGCCATTAGCGCAGCTGATGGAGCTCGCGTGGCTCCAATTCACCCAATGAGTAACTAACGCGGGAAACCTTCCCGCCACAGGTGAAACTATGTCAGGTGTGCATTACGTCAGGAAGACGTCACCAATACTGTAACCAATAGGCGCCTTCGGGCGAGATTCAAATGTATCAGGTATCATATATAAAGAGGCAAGGCTCCGCCATTGTCTCATGTACAGATTGACCATGTTACAATAAAGTAGTGTTTAGCCCATCTGCCAGCTCGTGTGCAATCAATCTGCCTGCATCAAAGAAACAGAGCGGCAACGGGCTTAGCATTCATTGTATTTCCAACACCACTGAGGTACATCCCGGGTCACGGGCCGGTCACACAGTTCAGGGGTGCCCAAAATGCGGCCTGGGGGCTGAATCCAGCCCCTGATAGCAATTCATCCAGCCCACGCCACCCTCGTTGTTCTCAGAAGTGGGAGTAAAATGCACTCATACGGGGCGTTTTACTTCCACTTTTGAGAGCAATAAGAGTGGCATGTGCCAGATGAATTGGAATTGGGGGGGGGCCTGGATTCAGCCCCCGGGCCATAGTTTGGGTACCCCTGTCCTACGTGTACCACACAACATTGTAAATTCTTGTTGTGTTCTAACAGTGTAACCTTCTACATGTGATAACAATGTATCTGAACCAATGTAACCTTGCCTACGAGTAACAATGTAACCTTCAGCTGATCACTATAAACCCTGTAATAGGACGCGAGCTAATGACCACCAGCTGGCAGCAGCGAGCGTCCAAGCTCTCTTGGTTCAAACCCATCAAAGGCCACAGCGCGGGAAGTTTCCCGCCGCTACCCACACCTGGACAAGAAGGGCGTGACCAGCCATGACGTCACGCGGGCAGTAGCCAATGGGCTATCGTGGAGCCACATTCAAATACGTTACTACCATATATATAGAGCTGTTCGTCCGCCATTACCTCATGTTCCCTCTGTCCACCATGCAATAAACCTGAGTTAACCCAGCCCTGGGCTGTTTCCTGTGTCTTGACTCTCATACACCAAAATTCTGGAGACAGTAAAGAAGTTGTGCTCTCCACCAGAACCAACTTTACAGAAATTTGCATAGCAGAGGTTTCTCCTTACTATTACTTTACTATGTGTGGGGAAGCTTGGTTGTTTTAATTTCACCTTTACTATCTGTAAGGCTTCATACCTGTCAACTTTTGGATTTGAAAATAAGGGAAATTTTGGCCACACCTCTCTGTGGGTGTGGCCAAGTTTGTGGTCATGGCCAAATATAGCCATGTGACTTGCTGGGCTCTAGTCATTCCTGCCACATGGCCATGAAAATGTCTGCAAACACAGACAGCACTGGCTCTTTGGCTGTAAATGGAGATGAGCACTGCATCCTAGAGTTGGATACGACTGGCAGATTTTACTTTCTTAGGATCAAAGATCTCTACAGATGGTGATTGCAGCGTGAAATAAAAAGGTGACTGATGCTTGGGAAACAAGCTATGAGAAACCTGGGGAACATAGTTAAAAGTAGAGGCATCACCTTGCAAACGAAAAATTGCATAGTCAAAGCAGTGGTATTCCCAGTGGTAATGTATGGGTGTGAGAGCGGGACCATTAGGAAAGCTGAGTGCAGAAAAATAGATGCCTTTGAAACGTGGTGTTAGAAATAGGTCGATCCTGGAAGAAATCAACCCTGACTGCTCATTAAAGGTCAAATAGTAAAAATGACGCTAAAGTACTTTGGACATCAAATTAGAAGAGAGGATTCACTTGAGAAGGCCTTGATGCTGGGAAAGGTGGAGGATAAAAGAAGGGGGTAGCCAAAATAAGATGGCTAGATGGTATTGTAGATGCAATGGGCACAAAGCTGTGTGGGCCAAAGAACCCTTTCCCCATTTTCTTGGGGGACTTTTGTTTTGTTTTCTTTCTTGTTTACTCAGTGGCTTAAGTGACTAAGATCCTGACTGGGAGGCAGAAGGTCAGCAATTCGATTCCCGAGTACTGCAGGATGGAATGAGCTTCCGTCTTTGTCCCAGCTCCTGCCATCCTAGCAGTTCAAAAGCAAGAAATTTCAAGTAGATAAATAGGGACCACTTTGGTGGGAAGGTAACAGCACTCTGTGTGCTCTGGTGTCTAGTCATGCCTGCCACATGACCATGGAAATGTCTGCAGACGCAGACAATGCTGGCTCTTCGGCTTTGAAACAGAGTTGAGCACTGAACCCTAGAGTCGGATACGATTGGCTTTTGAGCAAGGGCGACCCTTTACCTTTACCTAACTCAGATCCCCTTACACAACCGTGCAAGCACACTGGATCTATGAGCTCTGATAATTCTCCCCGTGTATTTTGGATCTGCTCTCTCGTACAAAAAGCAGCTGTAGGAATCTATTACTGTGATGGCAAACCTTGGCACTCTAGATACGACTGGCTTTCGAGCAAGGGAAACCTTTACCTTTAGCATATAGTGATCAAGCACATCCCTCACCCCTCCCCTCACAAGTTAACTCTAGAACAGAAACAGAACCCCCCCTTCTCTCTCTCATTTAGTGATTAAGCACCATCCCCCACCCACCCCACCCTCCCCAAGTTAACTCTAGAACTCTAGAAACGGAACCCTTCAGCCAGGAGGCAGGGCAGAAACAGCTCAATAAAGCATGAGAGTGAGAGAGAAGTCTCTGCCCCCAGACCAAGAGCTGATTTGCCCCTGCATATATGAAATATCGCTCACCTCTAGAGTAGACTCCCGTCCCTCCCAGCATGGTGGTTCGACCAGCTCAGCAGCAAAAACGAAGCCTCCATATTGGCCATGTAGCAGGAGGAAAATGAAAGAGAAACTCAGAACGCCCCCCCCCCTTCTCTCTCTCTCTCCTTCCACAAGTGAAAAGCCTGCCACACAGCGACCTCTGGTGGCCGGAAAAAAATACTGCAGCTTCGCCTGTGAGGGCTCCAGTCAGGATATTTTCTAAAAAAAATAAGAGAAAATACGGGGAAATTAATAAAACGGGAGGGGGTGGGAAGAGGGGTAAAAATAAGGGTTTTTTGCAGGAAAAACAGGATAGTAGACAGGTATGTTAATGATACAATCCAGATAGAATCCTATTGCTTTAGAAATGAAGAAAGCTGACTTGTACAAAGTGAGATCATTGACTCATCTAATCCAGTACTGGTAGCTCTGATTGGCCGTGGTTCTCCATGGATCCTTTTCTAGCCCTGCCTGGGAAACCCTGCTATTGTATCAAAAGTCATGTCCACAACTGGGGGTGTACTCTTGGATCTATCCCTAAGCCTTAGATCATGAGTTCTCATCCTTTTAAAGCCAGGTCATGCTCCCTCAGACAGCTTCAGGGGCCAGACTGCCATTTTGCCCTTTCTCCACCACATGGCACTTCCTGGGGTAGTGGAGGCGGTGGGGGGGGGGCACATGAAATGGTCGCATCCGACCCACAGGCCACAGGTTGAGAATCTCTGCCTTAGATACACAAGTGGAAGGGGTAGCAAAGAGTGCGTGTACACAGTGAAAGGTGGTGTGCAATCTGTACCCATTCCTTTAAATGTCTGATTTAGCTATGATGACACAAGTCTTCTTGTATGTATATCTGCAGCACATTCTATGTGGGGCTGCCATTGGAAAATATTTGGAAAATTAAGTTGGTTCAAAATACTACAGCTATATTGCTGACTGGCACTGATTATGGAGAACATAGGTAAAAGTAAAGGTCACCCTTGCTCCAAAGCAAGTCCTATCCGACTCTAGGGTTCAGTGCTCATCTCTGTTTATAGCCAAAGAGCCAGTGCTGTCTGTATCAGCAGACATTTCTGTGGACATCTGGCAGGCATGACTAGACACCGGAGTGCATGGAACACTGTTTACCTTCCCACCAAAGTGGTCCCAGTGGTGTAGGAAGGGATGGGTAGTAGAGTCTTATGCTATTGAAATTGAATGATATGTTGTTTTTTGATCTCATTAGTATATTGTATTATTATCGTACTGCTGTTCGATTCATGATTTATGTATTTATGCTTTGATTATTGCATTTATGATGTATTTTTGCGTGATTGCTCTATTTCTGTTACTGTATCTCAGGGTTTGCTGATACTCTGTTTATATGCTATTTTTTACAGGAATTGTGTTCATTGGATCTTTGTATTGATTGTATGATATTTATTGTACTTTTCTGTGGTTATTGATTTTTTATTGATATTCTGTATGTTTACTATATTTTGGTTTTGTTATATTGTATCTTTAATTATGTTGGAAGCCTCCCTGAGTCAGCCTAAAAACTGAGTAGGGCGGGGTACAATTTAAAAATTGAATCGAATCCAGTCCCTATTTATCTACTTGCAATTTCTTGCTTTCAAACTGCTAGGTTGGCAGGAGCTGGGACAGAGACGGGAACTCACTCCGTCATACAGTACTCGGGTCTTTCAGTCATCAAGTTCAGCGTCATAACCATTAAACCACGCAGTCCCCGTATGGAGAACATACCCTATACAAACCAACTGCCAGACTGATCTCAGGCCCAGTTCAAAGTGCTGGATTATAACTACCAAAGCTCTATACAGCTTGCGTTCAGCACACCAATTTCAATTTGGAAAGAGTTTTGGCTGCTCAGTGAATAGGACTGAGGTCACATTTACACAACAAAATGTGAACCAGACCTATTTGCTGTCATGTTCTTTTAAGTCACTTCTAGCTTATGGCAACCCTATTGAGTTAGCATCTTCCAAACAGTCTAACCATTAAAAACCTTTCTCGGAATTTGTAAACTAAAGGTTGTGATTTTCCATCTTCCTTTTCTTGTTATGTGCCATCAAGTCATTTCCAACTTATGGTGACACTACGAATATGAGATCACTTCTCCCACCTATTTATTATTATTATTATTATTATTATTATTATTATTATTATTATTATTATTATTATTATTATTATTATTATTATTATTATTATTATTATTATTATTATTATTATTATTATTATTATTATTATTATTATTATTATTATTATTATTATGTGTCATCAAATTACCTCCAAATTACGGTAATCCTCTGAATGAGAGATCTCCAAAATGTCCTGTCCTCAGCAACTTTGCTTGGTTCCTATAAGTTTTACTTCCGCTTCCAGGAGCGACGAGAGCAGCGTAGGTGTTGTGTTCTCAATTCTATGCATTAAAACAACCACCAACTGTATCAATGTAACCCGTTGTAATTAGGAAGCGAGCTAATGACCACCTGGTGGCAATAGCGAGCGCCCAGCTCACAAGGTTCCAATCCCCAAAGAACTGCAGCGCGGGAAGATTCCCGCCACTACCTCACCTGGACAAGAAGGGCGTGACCTGGAATGACGTCACGCCGGCAGTAGCCAATGGGCTATCGTGGAGCCACATTCAAATGTATAGCCACCGTATATATTGAGCTGTTCGTCCGCCATTACCACATGTTCCCCCAGACCACCATGCAATAAAGATGTGTTAAGCCAATACTTCGGCTGTTCCTGTGTCTTGTTTCTCATACACTAAAGTAGGCCAGTTGAATTGCAGTAAACCCATTTGTATGGATTCACGGGGGCTTCTGGGAATTGAAGTCCAAGAACTTCAGGAATGCCAAGGTTCACCATCACAGGTCTATGGTGTCCCTTAGGGAATCAATCCATCTCAAATTTGGTCTTCCTCTTTTCCTGCTGCCTCCCCCAGCATCATTGTCTTGATCTTTTCTAATACTGTATTGTACTTGTATTCTTGTCCTTCCAAGTCTCAGTCTTTGTCTGCTCTGTTGGCTGCATTGCTATTTGATGACTGATCCTAGTTTACACAATCTTTTACTATCTCAATTTCTTCATTGTCAGCTTTACAGCTGTGTAGTTGTTCTGTAGTAATAATTTTTGTCATACTATTTAACTGCAATCTTGTTTAGCACTTCTTTCACTTTCATTAAAAGTTTTCTAAGTCATTGCTGTTTTCTGTTTGTAAGATGCCATCTGCATATCTTATGTTATTGATGTTTCTATCTGCCTGTTTCCACTCCTCCATCTGAATGTAGACCAGCTTCCAGTGTATGTTCTGCTTGCCATCTACCATATCACAAAATATCCTGCGCGAAATCTTACCACTCTGCCCTCCATCACCGTAGCTCCTAGTGCAGCCATACATTTGCCACTTTGCACATTCAAATTTGGTTCCTGTGCTTAGCCAAGCTGTCCAAACGTGCAAAAGAGACCTGGGCCAAGTAAGGGCTTAACTCTCCCAGGGAATGCTGTTACGATTTCTGGGATCATGTGAGGATGCAGGGAAGAGTTAGATGTATAGTCTACTTATTCCATTTACACAGCCATATGTCGCTGGTTGGGCTGCTGCATCCTGCTTTAAAAAAAAAAAGATCATTCCATAGATAATTCCTGTTTTGATGCATCTCTTGGATGAGAAGAAATCTAAAGGATTCCACTAAAACAGTGGTCATGAATGGTGTTTTTATTTTTTATTTTTAAAGCATAGCAGAACCAGGCCAATTGTGGCAAAGTGACTAAAGCAGCTACTTTTCAGCTGATTGGCTACTTCATTGCTGCTGATCAGCTGGGAAGTGGCAACTACAGCTATGCTGCTACCAATTGGTCTGCTGCAGCTGATCAGCGGCAGTGTGGCTGTAGCAGCCACTTCCTCTATTTTATCCCACCCCCAGTATGCAAGTACATTATGGATGGGTTAAAACAGACTGCCCAATTTAGAAGAATCCACAACAGAGTCTCAAAATGTGGGAAGCTGGTGTTAATTGACCCAATCCATGCATACAGGTATGCACTTGATTGGCCGAAACTGTCTCCATGCCACTCCAAACAGTGTGCTATTTGTCTGCATAGACAGCTTCTAAGTCTCCTAGGCCACATTTGGTTCATTGCACAGCAAAACCTTCCTACTTTTTGGAGGATTTTAACAGAGAATCTTCACAGGCCAAATTAGATCTATGTGCCGTAGGTTCCCTTCCACTAATTTAGACCCTGTTCACACCAATCCTCTTGAGTTCTGCCACAACAAAAAATAGTTTTGTCAATTTAATAATCTATGAACTGCAGTGTAGTTAACAAGGGCAGGGAATAGAGTAAGCAATCCAGGATTATAGTCTTTTCCCTTATATATTTCAGAGGACGTAGACTCCTTTATGATATTCAGTGTAGTAGAGTGTAGTCCATTAGGACTAAGACTTGGGAAGCCTGGGTTTGAATTCCCACTCAGCCACTCCTTAAATATCTCACTTACTTTGAAAACCGTTATGATTGCTGTAACTCAAGTCTGACTTGAAGACATATAACAAGGCCCCTTTATATATCCCAAGCAACATAAAATGTTATGCTACTACAATGTCTGGGATGGGTTAAGAAAAAGCGTATTTATATAACCTTTAAGGAATAATAGGCTAAGGATCTCTGGTTGCCAGCTAAATATAAAGCATGAAGAATTGGGAAGAAAATATTATTTTGACCCCAATACACTATTATTAGAACCACAGACTAAATAAATAATCTGTGTTTGAGGACCACCACCACAACATTATTCCACCACATTATTCCATGGATACTGTTCCATCTATTTAATCTCTCTCCATTTTGTCTAAAATCAACATAAACTTCCTACACCAAATTAAGCCCCACCACAACTGTTCAGATGAGCTTTCAATAAATTAATCCCACCGTAATGAATACATAGTCTGGACAGGTTATCCTGTTATGGTAATAGAGTAGTCCATACTCAATGCTGATCGTCAGGTGGCAATTAACTAACCTGACAACCCTAATGACTAACAGCCTTGGGTGGTAAAGTACACAAGGAAGGGTGATGGTCCCCAAGTGGATTAAATCCCACTTGAATCCATCTTGATGAAGGGCAGCAGCTTCATCAATACTGGCCTGGGGCTAAGGAGGTACAGGTGTCAAGGCAAATGGGTTATATTCACAGGACAATCTTCATGGCTAATCGCCATGATAGCCAATATCCAGAGTTGGATACAGCACAAGAATGAATAAAACCACTCATATTATCTATCAGAGGGGGTTAGACATTAGTCTGTTGCAGAAAATATGAGAATGGTAGTACCATAAAGACTAACAAATTCATTATGGCAGGAACTTTCATAGACTACTCTACCTCATCAGATACAAGGTGTGTTACACCAGGTTCTCTCCTCCTACATACATGCATGCACCCACAGAGGGGAAAAATGTAGAGCTTGAAAAATCATGGGGGAGTGGACGCATTGATTGGCTATTTAAAAAACAGTGGAATGACACAAGTATTGCTCTGATGAACTGATTAATGCATGTACTGAATTTATTTTATTTTAGAGCAAAGTCCCCCCCCCTTTCCATTTCTAGGATCCAAAACAATTGTGTTGAAAGCTTTAAAAGGAATTTAGGCAATAGATACTTATTTTTAAAACTGTTTGGAAAATGTGTAGGCAAAAGTCCATAAAAATGAAAAATAAATTTGAGCATACATCGTCGGCTGCTACTCATATACATCCCCCCCTCTCCCCCTGGAAATCATGTTCACAGTTGATGGATGTGTCTCTAGGAAAAATCCCATTGGCGTGAATTTGTTTAAAGTGGATTGCAGCTTGCCGTGAAGTGACCTACACACTGTGATGACAGAGCCATCTCCTGCGGCACATATGAAATGAGACATGCAGGATTTTATATGAGACTGCAACAGACTGCCGCAGCCTTGAGGATATTGACAAGGTGCACCTTCACAGCCAGTCCATCTGGCATGGCCTTTTTCACCTCCATGACCATTGGGAATCAGAATAGTGAAGTGGTTCCTTCGTTCATTTTGCCGTTGGGTCCAATATGACGGTTTCCAGTGGCATTTCCTCCACTGAGGGGGACCATCATCACCCCATCTAAAGGGGCTCATCCACCGTAGCCATTGGCCCCTTTAGGGTGTCAGGTTATTTACTGCTGCTCAACACTTGGCATTGAGTCGCTGGTTGTATGGTCTACTCCATTACTGTAGTGGGATGTCTGGCCAGATGTAAATTTGAGCATACATATGAAAATGGAAGATTATGTGACGTTTCCATGCCAGGATTAATACTTCCCATCCAACACAGATCAGAAGTGGAACACATTTAAAGGAGGAACACAGGTAACATGTCTGGCAGATTCACACATCCCAAACAACTATTTGGAGACCCATTGAATGGCATTAAACAAGTCACATCCAAGACAAAAAGAACAGGTAAGTCATGCATAAACAACTCTCTACTGAAAAGTGAACTGACTGGATAGTTGTTAGGTACCATTGGGAATTCAATTCCTCACAGTGCTACTCAGAACCAGTCTGTGAAGCTGTGGACATGATACATGATCCCAGCATGCCCCAGAAGGGAACGATAAATCATTTGTATTGTGTACATAGTAATACCCTGGGAAGGGGCACCATAAATCAGAATTTATTCAATAGCATATTTTATTATAATGATTATATCAACTACTACTAAAGAGTGAATGGACCACACATTTATATAATGTTCAGAAAGATTTTGAACTACCAAGGTAAAACTGAGTTGTCCTTTTATTTTATACACTGCCCCCTGAAATGCCAAGACAGTCATGGTCAGCCTTTTATACCTCCACACACACAACTCTTCTCCTGCCCTCCCATTAAGCACACACTATACAGCACTGTACTTCTATATCCTGATGGAATTAAATACAGTACTGTAATTACAGGAACAGTATCATCTTTGGGAATCTGAGTTATATAGTGACAAAAAGGCAGTCTAGGATTTTCATATAAAATGACTTAGATCTCCCATATGCCAAGAATCAAATTACATCCTGCAGATTCTTGATTTTGAGCCTAGTAGTTTTGTAAGAAGGGTAGGGTCAAGGGGCAACTATGCAATGGGCTCTAGAGTTTGGCAGAATAACCGGATTCCCAGAAGACTCATTAAAGGCTGATAAAAGACTTTCCACAAAACCATCATGAAGTTTCTGTATCAGATTCTCGTCGTCGTGGGCTGATACTCATATTCGAGCATACATTCTTTCCTGGAAGTCATTTTTAATTTTAATTTATTTTTAATTTAATAGTCATATTTATATATGCCGCCCACTCAGACAGAACCCGACTCAGAGCGGCAGTTGATGGGTGTCTCCATAAACCAATCCTGGCATGGAACATGCGACCACACATAGTACACTGAATAGATGGTGTGGGGCGTGGTTTAGTCTGACAAAGCTTCCATGCTTGTTGCTTAGTCTCTTCATGCCTGCGGTGTTCCCCTTCAAAGTGATCAGTAGCAGCAGAAATGGTTTGGCGCCAAAGTGGCCAATCTTCAGCCGCTGACTTCCAAGTTTGTGGGTTTATAAATCAGATTCTGGGTTAAGAATATTCTAAGTAGGTAATACTATGAAAGCACAAATGAAAGAAATCTTTACTCCTTTAATAACCAAGGGTGCTCTATAGTGCAACTGCTTGCAGATTTTTTTTAAAATATTGTTTTTACTAAGGAATGACTTTGGACAGTTCCCACCAAAGCAATGTAAAAAACACACACCAGCTAGCTGGGGTCGAAGAGTTTCTTTTGGCAGAGCTGCTGGGAAAGATGATAAGTTCAATTTCCATCAATTTCTTCTTTTTCAACTTAGATATTCAAATCTGAAGCCATTTTACCATCCAGTGTGGACATAAAGAAACAAAACAAAAACAGTAACCTTTTAACAACCAGCAGAACATACTTAGGCTGAAGGTTCAAAGTTTTTTTTTCCATCAGGTCTTCGAAAAAATATTCATAGAAACAACAAAGTTGTAGAAACTGATAACTTTTAATGAGGCCAACTGCAGTTAGAACTTGGGAGCTTCCTTGAAACAATTCCAATTTTAAGGCTAAGACAGAAGATTTAATCAAGACTTGAGAAATGGGTGCAATGAAAATGACAGGTCCTAAACCTGTATGGTTAGATCCCATGATGCAAGTTTTACATCTAGTCTCTGTGAATGATAAAAAGATCTTTCAGGTGTCCGAAGTATTTTTCTCTCACCTAACACTAGAGACTACTTACTATACAGAATGTGCTGACGTTCACAAGCCAGAAGGAATTTCCTTGCATTTGAAAAACAGAGAAAAATGAGTAATGGCTGCTGTTCACCGCTGTTCAGACATGCATCATAAAACTAACAGCAAGATCTAAAGAGCTTTACAATAGATTTCATCTATACTTTTAACTGAAGATATCCAATGTCACACAGCTATCTTCTTTTGAACCTTTTTGTCACAGCAAAATGGCCCAAAATCTCATGGATGTTCCCAAATTGTTAGATACGTCTGAACTAGCTTTTTAGAAGATATTAGCATATTTTGCCCGGCGGTGCCGGGCTTTTTAAAATGGTTTTGGAAGGTTTTTGTTTTATGTTTATGCAAATGAGGTTAGTTTTTAATTGTGGTTTTTAATTTTTATTTTTACGCACGGGCTGTTATAAACTGTGTTTTTTATTTTTTGTTTTTTAAAAAGAGGAAAGGATGATATAATTTTTTATAATTATTGTATTTAACCAAATAACGTGTTACTATGTGAATTTTTTTAAATAGTTGTACCTTGGATAAATATTTTTTAAATGTTTTTTTAAAAATCAATGTTTCTATACTGTGTTTAGATGTTTTGTTTTTTTTGAGTGGAAACTTATTTTTTTTAAAATTATTTCTGATTATTGTGACTATTTTTGAATGTTTTGATAACTTATTTCATTGATTTGGGAACTATTTCTAATTATTTTGATTATTTTTAAATGTTTTTTTTCTCTTGTGGCCTCTGGGTGGGGCTGGTGAGCTTTTCTTGTATTCTACTATTTTTCTCTACTGTCCTCTGGGTGTCGCTTCCTCTTCCGGTAAGTAGTCTCTTTCTTCCCTCAGTTTAGTTCCGGTCGTCATGGAGTGAGGACGTCTCCTGGTAAGCTCTCTGGTTTTATTTTATTTTATTTTTTTGGGGGGGTGGGTGTCTGTGTGATGTTTTTGTGTTTCCTTTTTGGATGTTTTTGTGTTTCCTTTTTGTTTTTTTATTTTTGGTTTGGATTATTTTTGACTGTTTTTGTGTTTACTTTTTTATTTTGGTTTTATTTTTGACGGTTTTTAGTTTGTGTTGTTTTGTGTTGGGGGTGGTGATATTTCCATGGGCCGGTCTCGGGGGCTGGACCGCAGAAATACCATCGTTGCTTGATGCGGCGTTGGGGTGGTGGTATTTCCGTGGGCCGGCCTGGGTGGCCGGACCACGGAAATTGCCTCGCTGCTTCATGCAGTGTTGGGGTGGGGTTTTTTCCGTGGGCCGGCTTTGGTAGCTTGCCCATGGAAAGGGAAGGCAGCGGCCGGGGGGGGGTGTTCTTTCTTTTCCACGGGCCGGGCTCGATGCCTGGCCCATGGAAAGGGAAGGCAGCGGCCGGGGGGGGTCTTTCTTTTCCGCAGGCTGGGCTCAATGCCTGGCCCATGGAAAGGGAAGGCAGCGGCCGGGGGTGTGTCTTTCTTTTCCGCGGGCCAGGCTCGATGCCTGGCCTGTGGAAAGGGAAGACAGCGGCCAGGGGTGTCTTTCTTTTCCGCGGGCCAGGCTCGATGCCTGGCCTGTGGAAAGGGAAGGCAGCGGCCAGGGGTGTCTTTCTTTTCCGCGGGCCGGGCTCGATGCCTGGCCTATGGAAAGGGAAGGCAGCGGCCAGGGGTGTGTGTTTTTTTCTTTTCCACGGGCCGGGCTCGATGCCTGGCCCGTGGAAAGGGAAGGCAGCGGCCGGGGGGGTCTTTCTTTTCCGCAGGCCGAGCTTGATGCCTGGCCCATGGAAAGGAAAGGCAGCGACAGCGGGGGTTTCCTTACCGCGGCCTGTGTTGCTGTGATGCGCTGCGTTTACTTTTATTTTTTGCACGCTGGCTGCCTCAGCGTTCTGCGCGCTCATGGCGCGCAGGACGCTGGGGCTTGTAGTTTGGCGTGCACGATTTTAGTTAGTGCAGCGGTTTGTTTCCTGCAGCTTATTTTTGATTGGCCGTGGGACGTTTCCGAACGTTTCTTTTGCTCGCGCCGCTCAGCCTGATTGGCTCTGGTGCGGCACAAGGAACATTGAGAATTGAAGTTCCCTTTTCTTGTTTGCGTCCGGGGGGCTCCTGCCCCACTGGCGCAAATTTCAACCCGACAGTTACCTGCAAACCAGGTTCAGGCGAGTGAACGGAGGCCCATTACGGGCTAGTAGGGCCTGGCTAAACCTCCTTTGTCACATTCCAACGGTTAACGCACCATTTTATAGGTATAGATTATGAAGCAAAAAGACTACAGTAAATAGCATGCTGATCTCTTTTTTAAAAAAAACCAACAGCCTAGTATTATTCAGGAATATGTAGCTAGCCAGATGAGCTGCATGTGCTATTATCCTGACCATTTGTAGGATTCAGATCATTAAATCTTAATCAGTATTAAGCTCTATACAGGTGAAACTCGGAAAATTAGAATATCGTGCAAATGTCCATTCATTTCACTTAAAAGGTGAAACAAATACAATGAACCCTTGCTTAATGACGCATTCGGATAGCGTCATTTTTGTTTAACGTCGTGTCATTATGCGCCACGTGTTCCCTGCATAATGACGTTTTAGTGTCGTTATCCAGATAACGCTACAAATAACCGTCGTTATCCGGATGACGCTAAAAACGTTGTTAAACGGAGGTTGCGGTTTTCATAAACTAAGCCATAAGCATCAATATTATAACAAAGTAAGGCTTGAACTATCTCGCTTTGCATGTAATGAGTCTTATCTCATATATTTGTTTCACCTTTTAATTTGCATTACTGAAATGAACATTTGCACGATATTCTAATTTTCTGAGTTTCACCTGTATTTTACTATAACTCTTTTCTCTGGTTGCTTCATTTTCCAGCAGTACAAATAACTCTTTTATGTAGCATAACTAGCTCCTTAAAATGCTGCTAAATCAGCATCAACTGACCAAATGTAATAGGATATCAAGAACATGGTATGAGAAGAAAAGGATTCAAGACTACTGTACTGCTCATTCTGACAAGTTTACTAAATAGCTTTGCCAAACTACTACCATGGTGTTCTTCTGAACTGAAATTGTTGAAGAACTTTGCACCACTTAGAAGTGGAAAAGATAAATGTTCTCTTTTATCCAAACCGCCAATGCAGGTATTGTCTTGCCATTGCTACCAAACAATTTTATTACATTACTATAATTTCATGTCAGAAATTATCATGGGTTGAAAGGATTTTTGCTGGAGAAACTCCGCTCAGGGAACACCCAAATGAGGCTCCTTTCATGTCCCCAAGAGCTGGGACAGATGGGCGCTCAATCCGTCATGCAGTACCTAGGACTTGAACTGCCGAATTGCCGGCCTTCCAGCTAACAAGGTGAGCTCCTTAACCACTGAACAACCGCAACCCCATTACGTTACTGAAAGGGTTAAAGACCAATATTCAAAAATACATTCAGATTCTGCTCAGCATGTAGCAGCAGTTAAATCTCTTTCAGAAACAGTTTGAGCCTAGAGCCTATACTGACCACAAATCAAGGAAATGGTACATTCCATAGGAAGATTGAACCTGACTTTTTTCTCTAACCCAAACACTTATTTTAGGATTAAAGCCCTTAAAGTGTGTCAGTACAGTAAAACCCTGACTTACATATGCACCGACTTACATAAAATTCAAGTTACATAATGATTTTGTGCTAAAACCATGTCCTGATTTACATAAATTTATGTAACATGATTTCCTAAGGGTTTGCTTTGAGTTACGTAAAAAAATAATTTTTCCTATGGGTTTGCTTCGAGTTACATTAAAAAAACGATTTAAGCAAAAGCCTACGGAACAGACTTTTTACATAAATAGGGGTTTTATTTATTTATTTAGTTTGTTTATACCTCGCTCTATTAGTGTAAACACCACTCAGGGCGGTTTACAAAAAGAAAATCCCCTATCATAATAAAACCCTAAAAGTCATCTAAAGCTAAAAACAATATTAAAACCCCTATCTAAAGAAGAATCATAAAACAAGTAAACCCTACAATACCCACCCTAACCCCTTAAGACAAAAAATAAATCAGGAATTAAAGTTTTTTTTAAAAAAAAAAGGTGTGGGGAGGGGGGAGAATAAAATCAGACAGGTCAATTGAAGGTACTATATAAGCCAATAGGACTGGGCCGTCACCTGCCAGCTCCCACACCCGCTGGCATAACCAGGTCTTCACGGCCTTCCTAAAGGGGAGCAGCTCTGACTGGAGGCGCACTTCAGGTGGAAGGAGGTTCTAAAGGGCAGGGGCAGCCACCAAAAAGGATCTTCTTCTGGTCCCCATCAGGAGAGCTTTTCTTGTAGAAGGGACCAGCACTGAGCCTCTCCGGTCTGCCCTCATAGTTTTACTGTACAGTACTAGATATTTGGAAGGGTTCATTTCCAGAGGCAGGCAGCCTAACCAATTGGTAAAAAGTTTTGTGGTACCTTGTTGCTGCAGTTATTAACTCTCTTAATTGGGGAAACATAATTGATGGGCAGGTTGCCGATACTTTGAGAGGGAAGTGTGATGTTTCTTTAGCACCCCTGTCGGTCATGGTGACAGATAAGGTTACAGAATACTTTACTTAAATGCAGCACTCTAGCATTATATACTGATGGCATGATACATTGCTCATATCACAGAAGTAAGGTCTTGAATTAATGACATTAGGTAGGGGTAAACCTTTCTAAATCCAAATCTGCAAGTTAGAACCCTGCTTTTTCCAAGAGTTTAATTTAAAAAAAATTACTTTTAACAGATATCAACAATTAATTATTTTATTCAGTTTTATTTTGCACTTTACAGCTGAAATTCTGGAAACTCAAACACGACATCTTTGCCTGTGAGTTTCTTGTAGACACCAGAAAATGTTTCTACCTGCAAAGAGAAAAAGAAATCAGGGAAATGATAAGTATGAGAATTGCATTTTCTATAAAACACCTAGTTCTTCTGGTATGAATATTACAGCCTCATTCAAAACTGTGTCCGTCATTTATCAATAAAAGGACAAGCATTATGGGTTATCATTTGCATTCAAGAGTTCACATTAATATCTGAGAAAAGCTCATCTTAAAATCTCAACTTTGTTATCTACAGTGCATACAAACGTTAAAATTATTTTAACAAATTGTCCTGTCTCCCGATGTTATTGATATGACAATTTGTTACTAGAATACAAGGTGAAGCTTTTAACTGGGAAAAGCAGAAATGCAGTCTGCTTGCTATAGCAGAAAGACAAACTGACACATTTTTAAGATGTGAGTTGTCATTCCCAAGCAACTCTTCAAACCACAAATTACTTTTTCATACTCAAACAAAGAAACCCTAAGCTCAAAACATATTTAAATATTTAATATAGAGCAATTCAATCTGGGTTATTTTTAAAATATGTAAGTCCAAAGGATATCAGCTTTATCAGCATCAGGATTAGTAATAACAAGATATTTTAATATTATTTCTGTAGCATAGTGGAGGATTTCCATACAATGGGTACGTTCAGAATTTTTTCCTAGCATGTTTTTGTAACAGTTTCCAAGATATTTCTAGGAATTAATTGTTCCTACTTCTCACACTGCTTTTGAGCATAATACACATGGTTATTAACTGTAATAATCATCTTCCACTCAAAAGGTATTAAAGGATCAGCCCAATAAAACAATTGTACAGCAAAACCCCGAGTTATGGTAGAAAAATCAGTTCCCTGGCCTTTTTCATAACTCGATTTGTTTCATAACTTGAGGCATCCCCATAGGGAAAAAAATTAAATGGAGCAATGTCCTTACCTTTGCTGCTGTTTCTCCAGAGTGGGAACCGTGTAGGTGCTGCTGCTGCTGCTGCAGCAGCTCTGCCACCCCTGGGAGGGTCAGGGGACCCAATCTGCACTATTTCCGACACCCCCCGACCTTTTCAGGCAGTGCTGCAAGGCAAAACGCTGGGGAAAACTCCTTCGCCAGCTGCAGGTTTTGCCTTGCAGCAGCACCCAGGAAGATTGGGGGACATCGGAAACAGTGGGAAATGGCTCCCCCGACCCTCACAGAGGCAGCAGGGGTAGCAGAGAGCCCGAAATTGTCACGACTGAGTTTTTTTTGCCGATTTCGGCTCTGCCTCCCGCCGCCTCTGTGAGGGTCGGGGGAGCCGATCCACTCTGTTTCCGACATCCCCCGACCTTCCTGGGTGGTGCTGCAAGGCAAAACCTGCAGCCGACGAAGGAGTTTCCCCAGGCGTTTTGCCTTGCAGCACTGCCCGGAAAGGTTGGGGGGCATCGGAAACAGCGCGGATCAGGTCCCCTGACCCTCTCAGAGGCGGCGGAGAGCCCGAAATGGGCGGAAAAAAATCCATCATGATGGAGCTTTCACCCACTTTGGGCTCTCTGCTGCCCCTGCTGCTTCTGTAAGGGTCGGGGGACCCAATCTGCGCTGTTTCCGACGTCCCCTGACCTTCCCGGGCGGTGCTGCAAGGCAAAACCTGCAGCTGTTGAAGGAGTTCCCCCCTGGCGTTTTGCTTTGCAGCACTGCCCGGGGACCAGCTGCCTCCACCGCCACCATGGTAAGTCACTTCTTGAAACTTCCGGCGGTGGGGGTAGGTGGATTTTTAGTGATCAAAATGGCAGCAGCGCCATTTTGATCTCTAAAGACTGGCGTCAGGGTTTTGCTGTATTTTGTAAATTGGGGCATGGATTTCAGCACAAAACCCTTTCGTAAGTCAAATCTTTTGTAACTCAAGACATTCGTAAGTTGGGGTTTTACTGTATAGCCAAATACCTATGAAAGCACATAGTGGAGCGGGGTATAAATCCAATAAACATAAACATAAACATTTCTCCAGGTTTCTGCTTACAATGTGTATTTAATTGAGGATAGATCCTCAGGCAGTCCCAACAAAAAACAAGGACTAAGAAGCCACACATTCCTGCAAATCATTTGTCAAGAAACAACTGTCAACGCAACCTGTTAATTCAAATGATGTGCCCAAACCCTGTACTATCTGTACAGCTCGCCTAAGTAAGGGAAACTCCCCCTTCCCATTCAAACTCTTTTCCTACCTTGTGTTCAACATTATTCTGTTGTGCTTTGTCTAAATGGACTTTTATGAGGCGGCTACCATCCAGTTTTACACGGATTCTCTTGCCCACAATTTCACTGGGAAAAACCAGGTCTTCAAGGATGGCATCGTGCACTGCAGTAAGTGTACGGCTAAAAATAAATAGTGTAGAATTTAAACAAATTCATCTTCTACTGAAAAAATATATAAGAACACATACATGCACTGTACTATTTCAGAAAAGGTTCATCTTCGTACATATTTAAAATGTCATCTGTATCCCACTTCAGTGATGTCAAGACGAAATACAAGCTTCCAATCGCCACTTATCCTCAAAAACATTCTTGTCAGATGGTGAAGTGATTAAACTGCAGCCAAAACTGACTTTGTGAGTTCGATCCTGACCAGGGCTCAAGGCTGACTCAGCCTTCCATTCTTCTGAGGTCAATAAGATGAGTGGTATAGAAGTACAACTGCTATTGCTAAAGCCGGGAATATGACTGGCTCAAGGTCACCTGTTCCTCACCTGCTGCTCCCACAGCAAAATGGACACAAGCCTAAGAGGAAACTTAGTCTACAACCCTGACTTTTAAAAGGAGCAACAATCCACAAGTCATACTTCAGACAGTTAAGCTGAGCTTCTGATCCTAGGTTGATTTTCAATGACCAGACCCTGGTCTTTATAATGTCTGCTATCTGCCCATGGTATAGAAGACCAAGAGATACTATATAATGCTTTCCGCTACATAAACAGCTACAGAATATTTTGCCACCACCCTATTCCAAAGATTAATGCAACAGAGAAACATGTTAAGAACATAAGAACAGCCTTGCTGGAACAGGCCACAGCCCATCCTGTCCAGCATTCTGTCTCATACAGTGGCTTATCATTTGCTTCAGGGTATTCCCAAGCAGATGCCTTCACCTGCTTAGGATTCCCTGGAAATGGCATTGAGAGATATCCTGTCTATCACTCCAACCCGGAGGTTGTCCTTAAGTATCCATAATTATAGCCATTGATACCCTTGTCCTCAATGAACACCGGCATGATGTAAAAAATGCAGAAACTATGATAGTAGCCCAATACCAGAAGATAAAATGTAGGGGGAATGTTTTGTCTAGTTTTTTAGGTAAGTAATGTGATTACTACCACTGCAACAGATGAGTCCCATAGATCGAAGTTCTTTAAATCAAATGATCTAATTTGATTACATCCACAGGTTTTTTATGGACCTTAGAAAGCCAAGTCACTCACAAATGGTTTTAAGACCATAAGAACACAGTATTCTAAGGCAAACAGAACCAGAACCGTCCAGTACTGGACTGTCTACCTAGTAGACTGATAAGTGTCATGCCCTTTTCAGCACTACCACCCAAGACCCTTTTACATAGAAATATTGCATATTAGATCAATTGTCTTATTGTTGAGCTTTGGATTGACTCATGATTACTGAAAATCAAATACCTACACAGTAACAATCAAAATAAAACAAAAAAAAATTATGTGGCTGTTTGATTTCCTCAATGTTCAAGCTTTAACATATATAGCCATTCTAATTAAACTAAAATTGATGTAAGACAGGGGTTCTCAACCTTTCAAAGCCGTGGGCTGCACCATGCCCCCTCAGACAGCTGAGCAAGTCAGACTGGTGGTTACCCGCCATAAACGCTGCTGTAAAACACATCCACAGGCACATTTATGGTTGCCAGAAATGCATCCACTTCTGGTGGTGGTGGCAGCAATGCGGGCCACATGAAATGGTGTCACAAGCCAGGTGCAGCCCGCGGACCGCAGGTTGAGAACCCCTGGTGTAAGACTTCAACACATCTGTATTCATAAGCATTTTTGGTTCTTTCCAATCACACAAGCATGCACATTTCAGATTACCTCCTTGGACGCTTCTGCTTGTTTTTTGTGCGGCTTTTTCTTGTCGGCTTCGGCAAAATTCTTCGCTGTTAGAATAAGAGAACAGGATGCAGATCAGCATACTGTACTTCCCTCATTGCTAGGCAAGGAGCACACTGACATTCTTACAAGAACTTGATTATTATTTTTGCAGAACTAATACAAAAGCACCAGTACAATACAATTTGGTTTTGTTTTACATAATCAGATTTGTACCCTACCTTTTCCCCCTGAGATGGTTTATAACCTCTTTGTCAAAACACATGGATATGAAAAGCAAATTTTCATTTTAACTTTTTACAGATGCATCGATAAGGAAAGGAACACCTTTCAATTAAAGTCCCATTTTCACTGTGATCTAACTTGACAGCCAAAATTCTGTTTAAATGAAGTCTTGGGTCAGAACATTCTACTTGCTGATAATCAACTTACTGGACCTTGGAGGCCAATTTTTCACTTCCCAGGCAAGCTACAGACCATTGCAGGCCTAGAAATGAGGGAAAGGGAAATGGATGCAATGAAACTGCAAGTGCCTGCTTATAAATTCTGGGGAGACTCTTTCAGTCAATCTAACACCAAACCTGCTATTCCTACAAGTTTCTAGAAGTGTGTGTGTGTGTGTGTTTCATTTTCGACTAAGAAGGTTTTTTGAGAATACAGTACAAGTTTTTTACCACTAGTGGCTCTGGAACAGCAGGGGGGGGCACACAAACTTAAGGAGCTACACAGGCCACAATTTGCCGATTCCACTCTAACCAGTACTACATAAGCTGCTTCTTTCCCAGCCAGGAAAAAAATATCAGATGAGGCATGGTAGGGCATGAGTTTGGGGGCAATGACTGAGAAAGGCCTATGCACTGCACACATACTTTCAGTATTCTGCATAATCCCAACAGCTCTTAGACATCAATGAATGTATTAGTTCCTTTAGCCAGTGATTTATAAGACTTAGAACATGCTAACACCTACCTGAGCAATGAACACAACATGCTTTCCACTGAATTTTTTCTCCAGTTCACGAACTAGTCGCACCTGAATCTTCTGGAATGATTTCAGCTGAGGGACTGGTACAAATATGATGATTGCTTTTCTACCACCACCAACTTCAATTTCCTAAAAATAATAATACAGAATTGTCCATGAAGATGGCTTAAATTTTAAATATTAAAGCAGCTAGATTGTATTTCTTCTATTATCATTGAACTTCCTCAAACTGCTAGTCTATTTCATCCAGTATCATCTGAACTGAAAGGAGAAGGCTCTAAGATTAGCTCACATTAAACTGAGACTTAACCTTGGATTTGTCTACATGCAAACCTCCTTCTGAACTATAAAAATTCAGCATGTGTTCTTGTACCAAGCTGGTAATGATTAACAGCAAAAGCCTCTCTTTTCCAAAAGAATTCTTCAGCTTCTATTGAATTACCTAAGAATTTAACTAGAGTTAAGCACAAACAAAATCACGGATTAATGTTTTATGCAGGAAAACAGCAGTTATCAGGGTCACTTTCAGTAAATAATCTAAATCTTTTTATTGTATTACTTAATAGGACATTCGATGTTTAAGAAACAATTTAACCAGGCACGTATATATCCACCTGGTAACCTCCAAGACTTTTAGCACTTCTACAGAAGAAACCACCTAGAAGTGCCAAGACAAAACTGAGTCATATGGATAGATATGTATATTTCTTATTTCCACATAATTAAGGCAGTAAACCAAGTACACACATACCAATCCATTTTCCTAACCAAGTCAGTTTGATTACATGTGTCCTGCATGGTTTGTCTTTTCAGTGATTGTGAACACTGAAAAGTTATAGGAATATACAGGACGCTCCCATGCACCAGCCGTTTTGGTTGGGAGGGGAAAACTTTATCTCCAACATTGTGGAAGGGGACTATACCTCACTGCTCCTTACAGAGCTAAGCTCCCATGCGCCACTTAGGCAGAGCCAAGTGAGAGCAACCTCACTGGATGCCCACGTTGGAGGTGCTGGAAACTACAAGTTTACATGTCTATATTAATCAAAAGAACACTCTACATTATAAATAATTTCAAATGTCTAAAAGGAAAGACATACACACCACAAATCCTGAAAACTCAACCACAACTTGCATCACTGGAAGCACAGTTTAAAACTACCTTTGCTGCTGTGATGTTCAGTTCCCTCAGCTGAGCCTTCAAGTCAGAATTCATCTCCAACTCCAAGAGAGCCTTCAAGGAGGAGTTAAGAAAAATGACATTTTAACAAAACACTTCTGAAACCAAATAAATATACGTGCTCTTAATTCTGCAATTTTTTCAAAGAATAAGCCATTAAATATTACATTATGTTGAACTGTATTTTTATATTGTTTTGTTTGCATTCTCTTTTACCCCCTCGGGTGTCAAAAGAGATGCAAGGTTCTTGCTCTGGCACTTCTAGTGGGCCCCACCGGTGTTATTTTGTGTTCTTGTAATATTTTTTCTGATGTTATTTCTGCATCTTCCTCTGAGTCTGCCTCATGGTCTTCGTCCTTCTCTTTCCACATATGCCTTGTAAGGTATGGAATTCCAAGACATTCTCTCCAAATGGGCAAACCACCTTATTTGTTGTCTCTGTATGTAGTGCAATATTGGTTCTGTTCTTTTTCCCTTTATAATAACCTCATTCCTGATTTTATCCCTTCTAGTTACTCCAGCAGCCTTCTTGTTATATTAACTGCTACTAGATATTCAGTAGATTGTTCTAGGATAGCTTATTCCAACCATTCTTCTAAATGCGCTGGATAAAACTCCCATCCCCATTAGCCAACATTTAAAACACATAGACATCTAAATATTTCTACTTCAATCTAAATAACATTCCAACAAAGCAGGGGTTTATAAAACATTCTGGTAACAGTCCCCAACCCACTTACCTATTTGGCTCACAATGGTGGCCAATACTGTCAGCTGAAAGGACCACGTACCTGGGAGATGCCAGATTCGAATTCATCTGGCTTTTCGCCATTGGGCTTCACAATCTTTGCACTGGAACTGAACATGGCCTTTCTGCCTTTGAAAAGAAAGTAAAAGAAAAAATCATTGAAGTACTAGGAGAAATGCTTCCCTCTTCCCATAATGACAGAGAACAAATTAGAGAAAAGCTTAGTGGCTGGTGGAAAAAAAAGTAAAACTGAGTCTGATATATTCAACAGATATAACATGGGGGTATATAGAAAGACCCTCCTTAAAGATTGAAAAGGCAACCTTGTTGTGCTGGCTAATATCTCTCACACTAGGTGAGGCAAAAGGAACTGTGGAAATAATTCACCAAAATGTAGCTTTGTTTTGGCTTTAGACCTAGATACATATGAACAGATATAGCATGAACTAGATCACTAGTGGACAACTTCAAGTTGTACAGAGGCCATATTCCACAAAATACACTCCTGAGCCTTCTGCTAATGCCCACAACAGGCCCTTCTGGTAAAAGGGTGTGACTAGAACCTAACTTTGGGGTTAAGTCTTTTTTTAAAATCAGGGAATCTGACTAGTGTGCATGGAGGAGCACTGTTTTACATGAGATCCCATTACCTGAAAGTGCAAGCCTGCTTCCCTTTTTGTTGCAAGAGGAGCTACAATCAATGTTTGCAGGGGTATTCTAATACCATAATTTGCACCTTAAACTGGATAAAGGTTCACTTGGGTTCTTCTTACTGGCAACAAGTAGAGAGTAACAGTAGGTTACCTAGCCATGCTGTCACAACACTTGCCAAGAGGCAACACCTTTAGACCAGAGGTGGAAAACTCCAGGTCCCATCAACCCAAACTATGTCCAAGGATTAGAGACGTTGTTTCAAGAAAATTAGGAGAACCAGGTTCACCACAGATTATTTCGATAAGCGGGGAAACTAATACAGTACAGTAATAGAAGAGCAAACTTACAAGGAATTCTGACTATACCAAAACATATCCTGGATGCAAATATATCAAAGCATGCGATTCAGATTCTCATTTAGGACAAAACGTTACTCAAAAAACTTTACACAATATGTCCAGTACATGCATACCAATCCATTTTCCTGAGCAAGTCAGTTTGATTACATGTGTCCTGCATGGTTTATCTTCTCAGTGATCGTGAACACTGAAAAGTTATAGGAATATACAGGACGCTCCCATGCACCCGACCGTTTTGGTTGGGAGGGGAAAGCTTTCTCTCCAACATTGTGGAAGGGGACTGTACCTCACTGCTCCTTACAGAGCTAAGCTCCCATGCGCCACTTAGGCAGAGCCAAGCGAGAGCAACCTCACCGGATGCCCGTGTTGGAGGTAGTACAGTTCACTCATCTCTAAGAGAAACAATCCTGTGTACATTGCAGAAAGTGTAGAATGGAGGTGGGCAAATGGGATCCTCCAAACGCTCTAAGGACTGTAACTCCTACCAGCCTCAACCACCAATTCTATGGGACAACAGGCGTTTCAGTCTCACGACATAGAGAAGGCTGCCACCTTACTCAAGACCTTCTCCGGTAACACATGCTTCATCCAAATCCATAAGTAATTAGGGGGGGGGGTTAAAATTAAAAGCAGCAACATAGGTATATTTCAGAAGAGCCCAGGCCCCAGATGGGATATTTTGGAAATACAAATTAGGAAGGGGTTACTATTATGTCCCCTTAAGTCGGAACCTACTTAGCTCAAGGTCTCTCTTGCTCAAAAGCCAGTCGTTTCCGACTCTGGGGTTTAATTCTCATCTCTGTTTACAGCCAGAGAATTCTGGCTATACCAAAACACCTCCTGGATGCAAAGCTATCAAAGCAGGTGATACAGACTTAGGACAAAAATGTTACTCAAAAACTTTACACAATGTCCAGGACACACATAGCATCTAAGCAGCATGTCTACGTCTGCAGACTTTTCAGTGGCCATGTGGCAGACCTGACTAGACACCACAGCACACACAGAACGTTGTTACCTTCCCACCAAAGTGGTCTCTATTTCTCTACTTGCAATTTCTTGCTTTTGAGCTGCTAGGTTGGCAGGAGCTGGGACAGACAGGAGCTCACTCTGTTGTGCAGCACTCGGGTCTCGAACTGACCTGCCGACCTTCTGGTTGTCAAGCTCAGTGTCTTAACCACTAAGCCACTGTGCCCCCCTGAACATACTTACAGGTGAAACTCGGAAAATTAGAATATCATGCAAATGTTCATTCAGTTCAGAAATGTAACTTAAAAGGTGAAACAAATATATGAGATAGACTCATTACATGCAAAGGGAGATAGTTCAAGCCTTACTTTATTATAATATGGATGCTTATGGCTTAGTTTATGAAAACCCCAACCCTCCCAATCTCATGATGTACCCCATAATCATCACATATCTCATGTTCGCTATACACCATGATCATCACAATTATAACGAATGAAGGCATGACATCTGTCACTTTGCATGTGTTGAGTCTATCTCATACATTTGTTTCACCTTTTAAGTGAAACGAACGGACATTTGCACAACATCCTAATTTCCCGAGTTTCACCTGTACAGCGACCCTGATAGGACTTCCCCATGTAAATGAAATATTCCAGGAGTTGGTGTGACTGGCTTCACACACAAACCCTTGGTGGGTTTCCATGGCTGAGAGGGGCTTTTGGACCCAGGCCTCACGAGTCCCAGTCCATGCATCCCTCTAGTCCTGGGGTGGCGTACCTTGTCACTCCATGTGTCCTTGGACTTCAATTCCCAGAATCCCAAGTCTCTGTGAAACAGCACAGACTTGGGATTCACAGACTCGGAATTCTGGGAATTGAAGTCCAAGGACACATGGAGTGCCAAGGTACGCCATCACGGCGTCTAAGCCTGTGTTTCTCAACCTTTGGCTTTTGGACTTCAATTCCCAGAAGCCTAAGTCAGTCCATCATTTGATCAGTTCTTGGGGAAAATGACTTAGGCTTCTGGGAATTGAAGTCCAAAAAGCAAAGGTTGAGAAACACGGGCCTAGTCCAACCTCACCATCACCACCACCTTGATGGCAAGTCGTAAGAATGGGACAAATCTCAATAAAGGGCCTGTTGGCAAAAGCCCCCGGGCTTCGGCACCCGCTTCTCCCCCGCAAAAGCAGACGCAGCGGGAAGGATAGGGAAGCCAAGGCACAACCGGCGCCAATTGGCACGCGCAGGGGGGGGGGCGGCCCCCAAGGAAGCCTCGGCCCTGCCTCCCACCCCACCGCTCGCCCGGCTCCGGCTCCAGCCCCACGAGAGCCATCCGACCCGGAGGGAAGGCGAATCGGGCGCATCCCCAAGCCCTGAGGCCAGGCCGAGAGGTCTGGACCACGTCGGCGCAATATCACCGGAGCTCTTACGGGAAAACCCCGCCGCCGCCGCCGGGCCCACAACAGTTGCACCCACCTCGCTCAGCGACGGCCTAAGGAAGAGGAAGAGCGCTCTCGCGAGAGCAACACAAATTCTCGTCCGGATGGAAGGAAGGAGGGGAACGCGAGTCCGTCCGCCCGCCCGCCAGCCCGCCCACCCACCTGTGGCCTCGAAAGCACACGAGGAAGTTTTAGAACAGACACTTCCGCCCGGCTTGAAGCTCTCCGGCGGAAGTAAACTGCAGGGAGGGAGATGGGTTTGTTGTTATGTATGTTCACTCCCCTGTCGCGCAGTCGATTCCGACCCTTTGCGACCTTATGGACCAGTGTTTCTCAACCTTTGGCTTTTGGACTTCAATTCCCAGAAGCCTAAGTCCTTTTCCCAAAGAACTGACCAAATGATGGACTGACTTAGGCTTCTGGGAATTGAAGTCCAAAAGCCAAAGGTTGAGAAACACTGCTATGGACCATTGTCCTCCAGGCGCCCCTGTCCTCCACCATCCTCCTCAGCCCACCCAGCTCTGTGCCCATTGTGTCTACAATACCATCTAGCCATCTCATATTTGCGGCTTTTAGTATAAATGCCACTTATTTTCACATCACAGAGTCAACAAAACAACAAGACAAAATAGATTATGGCCCTTTAAAGTGGTGTATTTTTAAATGTGAGCTTTCGTGGATGAAGTCCACTTTTTCAGGCATAAGAGAGACTTCAAAGGCATCAGTTTATACATGTCAGGTATACAATGTTTGGTTAAAGGTTTCCCTTGCTCAAAAGCCAGTCGTATCCTACTCTAGGGTTCAGTGCTCATCTCTGTTTCAAAGCCGAAGAGCCAGCGCTGTCTGCTTCTGCAGACATTTCCATGGTCATGTAGCAGGCATCACTAGACACCGGAGCACACGGAACACTGTTTACCTTCCCACTGAAGTGGTCCCTATTTATCTACTTGTTTTTGAACTGCTAGCAGGGACAAAGACAGGAGGGAGCTCATTCCGTCCTGCAGTGCAGGTGAAACTTGGAAAATTAGAATATCGTGCAAATGTTCATTCAGTCCAGTAATGCAACTTAAAAGGTGAAATATATATATGAGATAGACTCATTACATGCAAAGCGAGATAGTTCAAGCCTTAATTTGTTAGAATATTGATGCTTATGGCTTACAGTTTATGAAAACCCCAACCCCCCCCAATCTCATGTACCCCATAATCATCACATAATCTCATGTATGCTGTATGCCATGATCATCACAATTATAACGAATTAAGACATGGCATCTCTCGTTTTGCATGTAGTGAGTCTATCTCATATTTGTTTCACCCTTTAAGTGAAATGAACGAACATTTGCACAATATTCTAATTTTCCGAGTTTCACCTGTATGTTTGGTTAGTGCAACAGATAGGTTTACAAATCAGTGCGGGTTTTTATAACCGGTAATAACAGAAGATCCCTAGCTGGCATTCAGATTTATTGCTTATTAGAGAAAAACAAAACAAAAACGGTCACACTTTAAAAACTTATATTTAATGTTAGGTTTCGTGGATCAAGTCCACTTTATCAGACATGGGACTTGATCCATGAAAGCTAACAAAAATGCTGTCACACTTTAAAAACTGTTATAATTTAATGTTAGCTTTCATGGATCAAGTCCACTTTATCACACGTGGGACTTGATCCACGAAAGCTAACTTAAAGCATTACAGTTTTTCAAGTGCTATAGCATTTTTGTTTTGGTTAGTCTCTGATATGCTCCAAACACAGACTAACACGGCTACTATTCCAAAAGATTTATTGCTGTGAAGTTTTTGCTTCTGCTGAGTTGTAAATGGTTAGTGGATCGATGAAAAATAAGCATCGTGGCATTGCACATTTGCTAATGAGTTTGCCTGATATATTTTGCACAGACCAACACAGCTATCACTTCAACATTTCAACTTTGTAGCTAGTTTTTGTGGTCCGTTACGCCCCTTATCTCTCTCCCCAATAAATAGTTCCCCCCTCTTCCCCTTCTGCTTCAGAAAAGGCGGGAAAGCAAACAGGGCTACTCCTCATCTCAGAGTTGGAGTAAGGTAGGTGGAAGGAGTTGGGGCGAGGTTCAGGATAGTAGGACAAGAATGAAATGGGGGGGGGGGAGCCAAATAACAGAAAATGTGCGTGCTGATGGTTGTGCGATCCTGTGAACATTGCTCAGAGGATCCGGGCCACCATAAAGACTGCAGCCTTTTCTTTGCTTTTTGCAGCGGAGTCGGTCCTCCCGGCCATGGGAACAAGGGGTTGGAGGAAGCAGAGGGTTTTTACTTTGAGGTCTGTGTGGCGCAGTAGTTAAAACTGCTCTACTGCAGCTAGAACTTTGCGAGTTCAATCCTGACCGCGGGAAATCAAGGTTGACTCATTGGCTAGTGCTTCTCAACCTTTTTTTTTTTACTCCAATTCCCAGAAGCCTAAACCAGCATTTTGGCTGATCAGTGTTTTGGGGAATTGACTTAGGCTTCTGGGAATTGAAGTCCAAAAACCAAAGGTTGAGAAGCACTAGCCTAAAGCTTAGAAAATGACTGGCTCAAGGTCAAAATTTTTGCTCACAGATCTTACTCAGAGCTCTCTAAAAGTGTATCTATCCGTTTCTGTGAGGAAAGAAATGGCGCGCTTTCCCGCCTGAAAACTGGGCGTTAGCTTTCCCACATGTTATATTTAACCCTCAAGTAAATTAAGCCCCCTTTAACTGTTCGTTTCTCCCGCGTAAAAAAGCGTGGACTGAAGACTAACCTAAGCCATTAAAAAAAAACACTTAAATACTTTGGGTCTCGATTTCCTCCGCTGGTCGAGACCAGGCCGGTGAACCAGTGGTTCCCAACCGTTTTTTGGTCATGCCTCTCCTAAGCATCTCTATAATCCTGGGGCCCCTCCCCCCCCCCGTGACATATATAATTCCTATCATTCAAAAAGTGAACTATTTACGTGGAGGAAGCCTAAAAGGCCATTCTTCACTGTTAATAACTCATTCTCGAATCCCCCTCCCCCCCCTTTAAAAACCAAGTTTCCCCACGTTGAGAGCCACTGTGTGAAACAAATTGCGGGCGGGGAAGGGCGGTGGTTAGTAGTGCGCATGTGCAGGACTGACACAGTCAGACCGACGGTTAGGATTTGGGAGGGGTTGCGCGCGCGGGGGGCGTCCCGGGAAACCGGTTAGCGCGCATGCGCAAGAGCGAGTTTTCCCTGTTGGGCTTGCTTGAGCAATACGCTTCAGAGCCCTGAGGAGAGTGGCTCTAGCGCTTTTTCTTATTCCGCTATGTTGGAGGGGGGGGGGAGCGTTGTGCTTTCTTTGACCGGAAGGGGCGGGGTTTGCATCACAGGGACGGAAGTAGGAAGTAGATGGGGCAGGAAGGTGGGTGATGGCGGGGAGCGACCGTCATGTTTCGTCGGTTGCTGGCTCTTCTCCTCCATCCTTGTTTTCTCCCCGGCAGTAGCGGAGCTCGCAGCAGCGAAGGCATGTTTTACGCAGTGCGGAGGGGCAGAAAGACGGGGGTGTTTCACACTTGGTAAGCAGGACCATCCCTGGGAAGGAGTGTCAGAAGCATGGAGGTATAAAAAAACAGGAGATGACATGACGTCACAAACTTGAAGCCAACTAATCTGAAAGTCCGACTTGTTAGTTGGCCCAAAACATTTGCTAATTGTGCTTTGATTGTGTGGAGTCGTGAAAGTAGATCAGGGTTTCCCCTTTAATATCAGTGGGTGGGGGGTTGCGATCCCCCTCTCCGCTGGCTCCCCTGGGTCCAGAAGGGGACCCCTTTTGTCCCCCCCCCCAACCCTCCCAAACCGAGGGGATCAATTCCACCACCACCCCAAACACTCCGTTTTTAAAAAGAAGAAACTGCTTGGTTTCTTCTCTTTAATAATGGGGTGTCCTGCGGGGGGATCCCCTCTCTGCCCGGTCCCCTGGCTCTGGAAGGGTTGGGAGGACAGACCCCTTTTGTCCCCCCCAACCCTTCTGGGCCCAGGGGACCCAGGAGAGGGGATCAATCCACCACCCCTCCAACACAAGAAGCAATCATAAATGGTAGTCTGCTAATGTTTTGGTCCACCTAATATGGCAGCAGGCCACACCCACTGGCTTCAAAGCAGCATACTGAAAAGCTTGTAGTGCCATCTCCTGTTTTTTATACCTCCATGGTGAGAAGCTCTCCTCCCTCCCTGTTCCCATCACACACCCTACCCTCGCAAAACTGGATATAAAAGTTGGAATTCTTTTTTAAACATTATTTAACAGCGTTTTCCTGTTTCTATTAAGTTGATGTAATGCTTATTTTGCAAAAACAAAATACACCGTGTGATCTTTTCAAAGCAGAGCAAGGCAATACATTTATTGGATCCCTAAAAACGATCAAGCATTACACTAGCCTTTGTGACTCAAGATCACTTCTTCAGGCATGGATTTCCTTCCTCCAAATACAGGAAGCCAGTAATAATTTCGCATCAGAAATTATTTTGAGTTGAAAGGATTTTTGTGGGAGAAACTCTGCTCAGGGAATGCCCAAATGAGGCTCCTTTCGTGTCCCCAAGAGCTGGGACAGAGACAGGTGCTCAATCTGTCATGCAGTACCCGGGTTTCGAGCCGCTGACTTGCCAGCCTTCCAGCTAACAAGGTGAGCTTCTTAACCAATGAGCTACGACAACCTTCATAATGCCCACCTCCCTATAGACAGCCTCCTTTTGAAACTTTCTGTTTAGACAGAGAAAAGAGCAAAAAAAAAAAAAAAAGGCCTGGAGACTTCCATCAGGGAATTGGTGTTAAAATGTAGTTTACTCACTCGGTGTGCCAATTGTAGATAAAATAAAGTCAATTGGGAATATTTACTCAATTTATAGGCCGCCTTCCTCGCCTCAGCGACCCAAGGTGGCTTACATCAAATAAAACAACTTATACAATTAAAAACCCACTGATAAAACTGATAAAAATTAAAATCTGTAAAAAAAACAACCCCTAAATTAAAACCCCACAGTGCTAAATGAGCCAGCAAGGCTGCGATGTGATGCCAGATGCATCCCATGCCTGCCAGGTTTTCAGAGCCTTCCTGAAGGGATACAGTTCTGCCTGGAGACGCAGCTCTGGTGGCAGGAGGTTCCAAAGAGTCGGGGCCTACACTGAGAAGGCTCTCTTGGTCCTGGTAAGATGTGCATCCCTGGCTGATGGGACCACCAGTGAACCCTACGGTCCGCCCTCTTAGGACGGGTCGAACACCTTGGGATGATGAGGTCTCTTAGATATCCTGTCCCACTGCCATGTAGGGCTTTAAAAGTCAAAACCAGCACCTTGAATTGCACCTGTAAGTTTCTCCCACAATATTGCCTAGTTGGAAGTAACTTTCCTTCAGTTTGTGATCCTGCTGGGCTGATGTTAAAGGTCCATGTAAGGTTCTTGACGGTGGACAGGATTTTTTCAGTTTGGCTACAGTTGGGCACCTAGTGGATAAACTAAATTTTTGCCATGAACGTTTGACATTCACCTGTAACTTTATCCAATTATCCATAAAAAATTAGTGCATGCCTGAAAAAGTGCTTTTTTCATCACACAAAAGCTTGTGTAATCTTAGATACTTTAGTGATCTTGCACTTGTACCATGCTTTTTTGCAGACAGCTCAAAGAAGGCAAATGTGCTCTCACTCTTTCTCTCTACTGGCACCATAAGGCCATATATGCTGAGAGATAGGTGACCGACTGGCCAAGGATGTGCATTGTGGCTGAATAAAGGCCTGAATTAATCCAGTGTTCTTGAAGTAAAATAAAGAAGATTATTTTGTGATTAAAAACAGAAAGGAAGAAAGCTGTTAAAATTGATTTTATTAAATTAATTCAAACACACAGGGATTATATCTCGCCTACACTCACCAAAGTCAAGCCAGCTGTGATGACTTTCCTACCTTTCAGTATTGCTGTGAGAATAAAAGAGGCAGGGAGGACAATGTAAATGGCTGTGTTCTTCAGAGCAATTATGACATTTTTCCATTAATGCAAATGATGTTTTCAGATAAAGTAGTTCTAGTTGATATTTCTGTAACTTAATTCCAAGATAAAGTATTCTTAAGAGTGTAATCTTAAAATGTTATCTGGTGTGTGTCAGCACAAAAGGAATTCCCACTAGGTTCAATGACACTTCCAGTGTTTGACCAGAGAACTGTAATCTTAGAACTCAGAGGCACACTTGTAAATAATGCTTTTCTAACATAGTAAAGTAGGAAATTCATCAGGTGTGAATTTAAATCATCTTAGCTTCAGATCTAAGCCAATATATTCTTCAGCTGTTCTTGCAAATACCAATTTACTCAAAAGAGGAATAACAGATATTAGCATATAAACAGCATGGTCTGTCCCTTGTTAAACATAATACTTTTACAGGGAAGAATGTAAAGAACAAGTTGAAAAATATAAATCTGCCAGTTTTAAGAAATTTTCAAGCAGGGAAGATGCTTTGGACTTTATAAATGGTGAATCAACAGAACCATCCAGTCATTCAACAGGTAAGCATTGCAGAAAGAATCAGTGCTTGACAGAAATATAAAACTTGACGTTGAGATGATTACCTTAGACAGCCTAGTTACATTGCAGAGTAAGCATGATAGTCTCATCCAAAGAAATCCAGAAAGATTTTTTCAGAAAGGATTGCTGTTTGTAATTATTGTGCTGTTTAAGATATATATAGGTTGTTATTCTGAATATTTAGTGTGTACATGTTTCTTTACAATAAAATCAGTGGGCTGATTTCAGTAGCAAACAGAAAAGTAACATCTGAAAGTAAAGTACAGAAATATCCAGGAAGCTTTAAAAACCAATATTTCCTACCTTTGTTTTATGATAACATTATACTGTAATAATGTCATGAGCTTGATGCATGGAGAAACAGGAGATTAGTATGGAGAAGAAGCAGATACAGTGGTACCTCGCTTAACGAGCACAATGTGTTCCATGGGATTGCTCTTTAAGCAAGTTTGCTCTTTAAGCGAAACACCATTGTAAGTGACCAAGTATGACTTCTGGCGGGGGATTGTGAACCCCAATTTAGTTGTTAAGTGAGTTTTGAGTTGGTTTTAGTCGTTAAGTGAGGTGACCAGAGAAAATTCTGCTCTTTATGCAAGGTTTTACTGTGCTTGAAGAGAAGGTGTCTCAGACAATTATGCTCAGATTGTACAACAGTTCTGAAATGACTCATGTATAACTAGAAAATTGAGGAGTGGATTAAATGCTGTTTATTGGTGTGTTACACTTTTTCTGTTACTATTTTTTATATATCATAACATAGCTTTCTTTGTTATTATATACTGTATTAGTATGAATGTGATACAAAAAGCTATCGTGATGAGATAAAATCCATCACGGATTGTATTCTGTATTTGTGCTACAAAAATTAAAGATATTGTTGGAGGACTGTTAGTCATTTTTGGATTTCATTTTTATTCTTTTGATCTTCAGGGGGCTAATTACAGGGTTTGGTAATTGGATTCTAAAAGGATGAATTACAAATTAGTGTGTTCATTTTAAACTAGCATGTATTGATATTAGTACCTATGCTATTTTATCAGAATATATGGTTATGAATTTGTAGTCACTTCTTTTTGCAAAGTTAAACAATTGTGCCTTATATTCTTACATGTTGTAATGATCCGTGGGAGTAAAGGTGCTAAATTCAAGGAAGGCAAGGAGAGGCGAGTGTATGGTGGAAAAAGCCAGTCCCGAATCCTCGGGTGGTCTGTATTTTTTCTATTCCTGGATCTCACACGCACAGCCTGTGTGAGACCCCGTGACAGAAGGCTTGTTTTCCTAGCATATTATTGGCTAAGTACATTTGCCAGTAAGAAGTTACTGCGTGCCTAGGTTAGCCATGGGTATGCTAATCAACAGGAACAGTGGAACTCACTGTTCTTGCCTATCTGGAGTTCTTGTAAACACCGGGCATCTAGGCTCTAGTTGTTTGGTTTAACTGTGGTTTGGTGTCTCCTAGGACGTGAGTAATCTTCCGTGTGTTGTTTACTAGTCAGTGCAACATTTGGGTGACACTTAACCTACATCCACTCAGTGCTCCCAGCCAAGGAAATATGGAGTCACTTCTGCTAATGCACAATTAGCCCATACCAATTTCCTCTCCTGTAAAGGCCGGTTGGTTTCCAGCTCGTGTGCGAGCTAGACGACCCAATCGGGAAAAGTAGCTGACCAATCAGCGACCTGGGCTATCCACACTTACACTTATACGGTATAATTTCTATTCAGTTCTTTGAATGTCAAAATTAGCACATTTGGTATTGTGGTTTGGTATTAAGTAGAAATAGGTAGGTTCCACTGACTTCAGACATGTTACTATGTATCCATAGTTGCAATATGAAATATTTAGTAATTAGTGGTATATTTTCAGTCTAATTGCTATTGTATGTTTTCCCAAGGTGCCATTGGTTACTCTGGTGGAGCATGGGGATATAACAGTTACCGTGATAGCAGGTCTACATCATGTTCTGATTATAGCTCCAATAAGAGGCCATATGAACAGACTTCGGAAAATCAGTACAGCGGAAAACGTGTAAAATACACTGATGTGCCATATGCATCTTCAGAGAAGAAAGATACACTCTCCTATATGGGTATGTTTTTTATTTGCTAAAGTTGTCTAAACAATTGTGTTTCCTCCTAGGTCTAGAATAGTTTCCAACCTCTCTAGGATCCAGTTTTATTTGGACTAAGCTGTCAGCGACTCCTGGACATGTGCCGACATTACTTTAATGTTACCTGGCACTAAACTCCTTCCGCCTCAGTCCTCTCCTTGTCCCCTCCTGGGTCTCCCAGCTCTAGTTTGGGTCTACTGAGACGCCGAGCCGTTTTCCATGGAGTCTGGTCCAGCAAAATATTACTTTTTAGCTGCAACCTGGAAGATCCACTCTAAAAGTGATCCCCAGAAAATATTTAAAAGGAGAGAATGGTAGCAGTGTGGCCTCTCCTGGCTTGAGATGGCTTTACTCTGTCCCACTCCCTTCAATAAACATACAAGTTATCGAAGGAATTGTCATTTATTGTTCACTAGCTGATTACCCAGCCTTGCTCGTTTTTTTCTTTTCTTTAAAGGAAGTATAGGAGGCGGCTTGACAGCAGTTTGCATTTTCCATCGGGACACACCACCGGTAAAGCTTGCTTCAGCGTCGTCGTCTCTGGCCCGTAAACTTAAAGTTCTGTCAAGCCGCAGACTCCTTTCGCTGTAGATAGGAAGACGCAGTTTGAATTTTCCAGCCGGACAGAACTTAAAGTTTTGTATGGGTGTATGGGTTCCTTTAGAGCACGTACAAACCCACACCTGTTTTATAGATAAGGAATGTCAAAGATAGATTGTTCACCTGTAGTTCTCACACTACAAATAAGTATACAATAGATACAACACTACTCAAAAAGATTCAGGAAAATCAACACCTTGGTTCCCCCCATGAATTTAAATTAATCTAACTCAGTAACTTATTCTGATAGTTTAGAAGAGAGCAGGATTTCTTTTCTCTCATAATTCCCTGGAAGTTCTCCTCAGAGTCTCCTCAGAATCTCTTCCTCAGCCTCTCTGAAAGTTTTCCTCAGCCAATCTCTCTCTTCCGAAAGTTCTCTAGAATCTCTTCAGATTCTCCTCAGAAAGTTTTCCTCAGCTTCTCTCAGTTCTCTTCAGAAAATTCTCTTTTTTATTTCTCACCATCCCCCTTCTGGCTTATCTAAGTTGCATTAGCCAATCAGAGAGCATTGTAATACCTCCCTGTATCTTCCCTGTCCTCTGCCCAGCAACAGGGTGTTAAGAGTCCAGTCCCCTCCCCCTCTGTTATATACACATGGAGAGATAACAAAACTTAACTAACGTATGGACTTTTAACTACATCTGGTGTAACTTTTTTGTGTATATAAATGTGATAATTAAATTAAATTAAATTAAATTAAACTTGTGAGCCCATGGTAAGCTCTACCGTGACATAAGCCTGAAAAACTATTTAAGAAATAAAAATATTATCCATGTCTGTTCATTGGATGGTTGAGAGGTAACAGATGTTGTGCAGAGGTGTTTAAAAACAACATCCAAGTACTGTATATACAGTAATACCTCGGATAACGTTTGCATCCGATTAATTTTTTTAATTTGGGTTATTTATATCCCGCCCTTCTGGCGTGAACGCCACCCAGAGCGGCTAAACAAAAGAGAAAGCTCTCTACAAGGAGAGAGTGATCTCAGCAATACAATAATGCATAAAAATACACTGAAATAGAAACACATTCTTAAAAACTACTAAAACCCTCCTAACCCCTTGAGGAGATAAAAACAAGAATTTAAAAAGATGAAATCCATACGAAAAGCATAAAAAGCAAATGACAGATACAAAAATTCACAGCAATGAGGCAACTAAACCAGCCAGTGGGCCTGGGCCGTTCCACCCATCAGGTCCCATACCCGTTGGCATAGCCAGGTCTTAAGTTCCTTTTTAAAGGGAAGCAGCTCATTCTGGAGGCGCAGATCTGGTGGTAAGAGGCTCCACAGGGGCGGGGCAGACACAGAGAAGGCTCTGCTCCTGGTCCCCGTCAGATGTGCTTCTCTTGTCGAGGGGACCAACACAGAGCCTCCCTGATCTGCCCTCGTGGGATGGGTAGAATACCTTGGGGCGACGCGGTCCCGTAAGTAACCCGGTCCATTGCCATGAAGGGCTTTAAAGGTCAAAACCAGCACCTTGAATCGCACCTGGAGGCAAACTGGCAATCAGTGCAGCTCCCGGAGCAGTGGAGAGGCACGAGCGTAACGCCCCCGCCCCATCAGATAACACTAAAACTGCATAACGTTAAGCAATCGGGGGGGGGGGGGGAATTGCATCACATAACATTAAAATCCTATGGGATGCATTGGATAATGTTCGCTAAAGCCTGTGCCGGTTACAATGTATCTCTGGAGTTTTAACGTTATGCGATGCATGCATCGGATAACGTTAAAAATGGGATAACACTAAGACTTGTGGAACCAAGTTTTAGCATTATCCGAGGTTTTACTTTATATAAATTCAACAGTTAAATACACCTATGTTGCGCCAGAGTTGCATTTGGCATCTAAACAAAGAGTTTATCTGGCTGGTGTAATAGTGGGTTCGTTTTGGCAACTAAAATGAATAAGTGCCGCAGTTTACAAGATAAAAATCTGCATTTGCAGGAGAGCATGCAGTTGTTTATACGGATGGGTGTTGCTCGAGTAATGGGCGTCATAAAGCACGTGCTGGAGTTGGTGTCTATTGGGGACCTGGTCATCCGCTGTAAGTAAGATAAAAGTTGTCCAATGCATGTTTTCAAAATATTCCTCATGTGCCCTAGAAGTCTAGATACCTCGTGTTATGGCCTTGAATCTTACCAAGAGGAAAGGTCTTCCCTAAAGAAAAGACTCAGCCGAGTGATGGGACTTTTCCTTAGTTCTTCTCTAATGTCTTTCTTTCTGCTGCCTCTGCAGGGAATGGTTATAATTTCCCAGTCTTTATTTCATTGTCTGTTTCAATTCAGCCCAAGTAGAGTTTGCTTTCTTGTAGCCTAGATTGAAGGAGGAGAAAGAAGTGGTCTCTTAAGATCACTAGTTTTTTGGGTAGATCTATTGCAGGGGTGGCCAACCTCGGTGCTCCAACTGTTCGTGGACTTCCAATCCCCAGAAGCCCTGATCAGCAGGTGTACTGACTTGGGCTTCTGGTAATTGAAGCCTAAGAACAGCTGGAGCACCAAGGCTGGCCACTCCTGTTCTGATGTAATGGAGTAGATACTATTTGCAACCACAGCAGCTTGCCAGCTGTGTAAGGCTGATCATGGGTGCGGTCCAGATATACCATAGCCCAAATCTGCTTTGGCTTGGTACTGATGGAGATTCGATTTCCACAGAAGTGTCCCTTCACCATTCTGCAAGGCTTGTGGTGAAAGAGATGAACTTTTACAACTAGAGATTATGAAGTAAGAAAGAAGTCTCAAGAGTTGGGAACCTTCTGCCCCATCCACTCTTGGCAGCAATTCCTTGGACCAAGAACAGCTCATGATTTTCCCTGAAAGCTCAGAAATTCATGTGGTCAACTAACATGGGGGAAGGCCCCCCCCCCATATATATATATATATATAAAAAAAGGGCAAGCAATGTTAATGCAGTCTATGGCTTCCCGACTCAGCCTTCATAAAAACATTGTTTAGTGATTAACTTTGTTTTGTGTTTGGGATAGAAACTAAAGATAATAGATTAGCCTCACCTTCAGGAGAATACTGTTTTAGACAATTGTGGGTGACACAATCACAATTTAGCCATGTGTATTGAACATGGGACTGTGGTGGCTCAAGTGGTTGAGACGCTGAACTTGCTGACTGGAAGGTCAGAATTCAATTCCTGGGTACTGCATGACAGAGTGAGTTCCCATCTCCTAGCTCCTGCCAACCTAGTGGTTTGAAAGCAAGAAATTGCAAGTAGATAAATAGGGACCACTTCGGTGGGAAGGTAAACAGCGTTCCATGCACTCTGGTGTTGAGGCATGCATGCCACATGTCCACGGAAACGTCTGCAGACAGCACTGGTTTTTTGGCTATAAATAGAGATAAGCACTGCATCCTAGAGTCAGATACAACTGGCTTTCGAGCAAGGGAAAACTTTACCTATTGACTATATGTGACTTGCTTACTCACATTTATACCCTGCCCTAGGTTTGTTTTGGTAAGATATGCAGGTACAACTCTTTAAAATATATTCAGATCATAGTATTCATGTCAAAAAGACTTGAGTGAAATTTTAACTTGGATTTTTTTATATATTGCAGAGGTTGTTCAATGTTGCAGAAAATTTTAATTAAACAGTATTTCTAATCATTTGCCCCTCCTGTGTGTTCCACAGAAATACTAGTGAGAGACTTCCTGGGCGTCAGACTAATCAAAGAGCTGAAATACATGTAAGTTAAAAATGAATTTTAAAAAATCAGAACTTTTATAAGAATAGATCCTTGACCCTCACTGGCACAGTTTAATAGACTTAATGTAAAATTTGCTTTTGACAAGATCAAGCACTTTTTGATGCAAGCCAACTTCTATATACTTCTGGAATGTATCGAGAATATATTTCAGAATGTACCATATATGAAATGTAGAATAGAAGTTTGTAGCACTAGGAATAAATAAATCACCAGGGGTAGATAGAATACTGATTGAACTATTTTATGCTACAGAGACTGAATCTGTTAAAATCCTAACAAAACTATGCTATCAAATCAGGAAAACAATACAGTGGCCCACAAACTTCCAATGTTCTATACTGTATACGCTTTAATCCCAGAGAAAGGAGATGACAATGAGTGCAGTAACTATAGGACTATTGCTTTCATTTCCTATGCAAGTAAGGTGATGCTCAAGGAGGTGCATTAAACACTTTTATATGAAGCAAGAAATGCCTGAGGTTTAAGCTGGATTCTGAAAAGGAAGAAGCATTTGAAATCATAAATCAAATATCTGCTGGATACTAGAGTGTGCCAAATAATTTCAGGGGGAATATCAGCCTGTGACTACAGGAAAACTTTTAACTATGTGGATCATGAGAAAGTGAATTGTTCTGAAAGAAGTGGAGTGCCTCAACACTTGATTATTCTGATCCGTTACCAATTTGGGGGACAAGAAGCTACTGTCAGGGACAGAATACGGAGAAAGAGAGAGATTATGATTGACGATTGATTGGCTGAAGGAAGAATCTGATAAACCTAAAGTGTACAGATTATACTGTTTTACTGGCAGAAGCAGCATTCAGTTGAAACAACTGTTGGTGAAAGTGAAAGAAGAACGTGTCAAAGCAGGATTGCAGTTGAATGTTAAGACGACAAAAATGACTACAGAAGAACTACACAACTTTAATGTTGGCAATGAAAAAGAATAAAATAGTGAAAGAGATACCTTGCTTCAGGTATCAAAGTGGGAACTAAAGCCAAGGATTCAGAAGAAAACAGACTCAGAAGGGCTGTAGTGAAGGAACTGGAAAAGATGAGCAACTTAAGGTGTCAATGGAGATGGTGACATTTCACACTTTTGTATTCCCAGACATGTATGGGAGTGACAGTTGGGCATTAAGGAAAGCTTATAGGAAAAGAATACATTTGGACTTGGTTGCTGGAGGAGAGCTCCATGGCTACCCTGAACTATCAGAAAGATGAACAAGTGGGTCTTAGAACAAATCAATTCTGAATTGTCTCCTGAGGCAAAGTGAAATTGATGCTGTTTTAAATCACAAAAAGGAAAGATTTGCTGGAAGAGACAGTAATGCTGGGAAGAGCTGAAGGAAAAGAGGACCCAACATGAGATGGGTTAATTCTTTAAGGGATACCACAAGCTTTAGCTTACAAGAGTTGAGCAGGGTTGTTGAGAGGGCGTTTTGGAGATCTGGTTCCTAGGGTTGCTACAAGCTGCAGATGATGGCATGCAGCAAGAACAAGTTATTTTGGGATTAATGGCATCCTTAAATGCAATTGAATTATTGATTGTTACCATTTTTTCAACTTCCTAACTCCTGTGGTTTTTTCCCCCATGTTTTCTTCAGGCAGCTTGCAAAGCAATAGAACAAGCAAAGAGTCAAAATATCAAGAAACTGGCCATTTATACTGACAGCAAATTCACCATTAATGGTAAGCAACAGCTTGTTGGGAAGTGGGGAATAAAGCAAGAAGCTTGCGGGGCCGGGGGGAGTCTTCCTAAAGTAGAATTGATTTTGCAAGATGCATTCTGATCTCTTACTAGATATTTCCAGTAGTTTTAGATTGCATGTCTGAACCATGACATGATATATCCATAGAGTTTATGAAACCAGCTTCTGGCTTGATTTTTAAAGGCAGAGCATTGGCATAACTAAACAATATGGTCTCACTTATTCTAATGAATTTGGAACGGGATGGAGTTATGCTCTCCTTATGAGCAGCTGTTCCCTGAGCAGGTTAAAATTTCTGCACAGCATCATTTCTTATTTACTGAATCAGGCTGAGGATAGTCTGTGTAACTGAATTGTGGTTGATATGTTTGTGATATATAAAGAAGTTAAAACTAGAATGTAATATTTGTTTTATTCTTCCTTGAAGGCTAGACACCATTGTTGCTATTCTGACCTTCATAAAATACAGTGGAACCTCACAACAATGGCCCCGTTTAGCAACGAAATCACATAACAATTAGGTTTTGGGGGGAAATTGCATCCCGCATAACAATTTTCCCTATGGAAAAAATTGTACAACAATTTTTCAATGGGAAAAACCACTTAGCGGAAAAAATCATTTTACGATGCATCCCATAGGGAAGATCGCCATACGATGCATGCATCATATAGCAATTGTTTCGTACAACAATGAACCCTTTGGAATGGATTAAAATCGTTGTATGAGGTACCACTGTATTAGGAAGTAGAATTGCTGTGGCTAAAAGATTGTGCACTGTCGAACAATGGATAATTGATTCAGTGTGACAGCTTGCTTTGGTCATTTACTGATCAAATTCCCTTGCCATGCCTTTGCCTCCATGCCTTTTGTGTAGTAGATTATAAAGACAAAGCCAGAAAGGCAAACTCTCGAAACGTATCAGATAGATGGATGGAACTAAAGATGTAAAATTTCCAGAAATTTCGAAGCCTTGGGGGAAAAACTTTTTTAAAAAACTCCCCGAAGTCTTTGGAAAAATTGGGAAATGCAATATTTGTACTTTTTTACAGATTGAAAATCACTCTGTTACTTTAGGAACAAAATATGACTATAATTTGATTTAGCATACAATTATTACAATTGGTATATTAAAAATACAGTGAATTCAAACAATTATTATAAACCGAATTTACTTTTACTTTTTTTAAAATTTGTAATTGTAACAAAAGGAGCAACAATCTCCTGGACTGTACAAATTGAGCCTCTTTGGTTTTGCTAGTTCATGTGGAGCATGCAAAAACCAGAAGAAACCATCAACATTAATAACAAAGAACATTATTTGTAGTTGCTTTCATTATGTATAGGGACCTAATTTAATTACCTAGATACAGCTGCAGCAAAATCCAGTTTGAGTTGGAGGGTGGGGGGTGTTAGATGTCAGAAACAGAGTCAGTGGATCTGCGCTAGTTGGGACTAGCAATTGGATTTATGTCGTGATGTCCCAGAGCTGTGTTGAAAGAATCCTATAGATATGGATGTTTTGTTCTCATTGTTTTCTTGTAATTAGAACTAACGGATGACATTTACTGGAAAACATGTCATTTAGAATAGAATTAGGGCCAAAAGAAGTTCTGCAATTATTGTTTTTTCGCTCCTTCACAACCACCCCCGTCTTTCAGCTTGTCTGGATTCAGGCTTATTCCATGGGTGCAAGTGAATAAATATGGGGAAGCCATGTTCCAGTGAAAGTGTATTGAATACTCATGAATAGAGGAAGTGCACTAGGTTTTTTGCGCTCCAATCCAGTTTAATCACCCCTGTACAGAGCACTGCAGGGGTAAAGAGAGAAAGCAAGAGTTCTGCTATCCATAGGGACTATCCACAAGAGGACTTTCACTTGCCAAGCTTCCAAGATCTGTTTTTCTTTTTTCTTCTCTGTCAATTAATTTAAAATTCTCAGTCTAACAGATATGTATGGTTTCATCTCAGTTCCAAATTTATTACAGCAGATGATCAGTCCACATAAAGATGACTTGGATTTAGGTGGCTCTTTGACTCTATGACAATTTTCCTAATTGCATTTGGGAGCTTAAGAATTGATTCTATTTTTAAAAAATATTGCTGTTAAAGTTAGAATCTCAGAATAAGTCAGTTTTCCATAGGTATGACAAGCTGGGTTCCAAACTGGAAAACCAATGGTTGGAGAACCAGTGCGGGAAAAGATGTGATAAACAAAGAAGACTTTGAAAGACTTGCCAACCTTTCAGAAGGCATAGATATCCAATGGGTAAGTAGCATGGTTTGAGAAACTCAAATGAATAAATGACTACTACATAATATTAAAACGTGAATTGAATAAAGGATGAGCACTTCAGCGGAGATCTGTTGATAACAATTCAAGGAAAGGCTGTGAATTTATACAGGAAGTATGCATTTTAATATTGCTCATCTGGTCTGTAACTACTGTTCTGGGCAGGTCACAATAACATAATCAACCCATTCCACCCACTGAAAAATCAAAATGGATCCACCCCACAGGCAAAACCAATAAATGGAACACAGAAGGTGATGGGCCAATTTTGGACAAAAGGTCTACAAAACTCAGAATGACTATGGGGGATGGAAGGTTATTATTGGTTTCTAATCACAGGTAAAGGTGGTGAAAGAAACTCATAAATGCATTCTCAAATTTGTACACCACAGTTGCATAGTAGAACACAGACTGTTGTTTTCTCATAGCAATTAATACAGACTCTTATTATCAACAGAATCATGTTCCAGGTCATGCTGGTTTTATTGGAAATGAAGCAGCTGATCGACTTGCAAAAGAAGGAGCAGGAAAGTCCTCATCTTAGTACTTTGCAATTGGAACGTTCCACTATGTTTGGGTGCATTATCAGAAATGTTAGGATTATTTCATGTTAAGTTGAATTTGGCTTTACTTCCATCCAGCCATGAGGGCATCTGCCCTTGTTTCAAAGAGTTATTCTGTGAAGATAAAGAATTCCAGTTCTGGCAGTCTTGACAACTTATACTTGTATGTAGTATGTTGCTCAACTGGATCATGTAATTTGCTATTCTAAGAGTTAAGTGGGTTATATTGTTACATTGCTAAAGCAAAAGAACTAGAATATATCTGTTTGCTTGGACAACAATGTGGTTCCTGTTGAAATAAATGTTTATTTTTGCATTTTAATCTTGGTTGAGTACATAGACACTAATGGCCAAAAAGTGAATAAAATCACCAGACCACAACAGCTGTGTGCACTAGTACAGTTCACCACTACATAAAACTGGTGAGAACTATAACTCCTCAGAACTTCTCCTTCCCTTGGTCTAGGTTAGTCTAAAAACCTGTTCCCTTTCCCACTTTATTGAAAGAACTATTATGTCCTGTCTGTTGTTTCTATTACTTAGCAATGCTAATATTAGAATCATGCTTTTTTAAAAAAAGTTAATTACATTTGTATTTTCTTCCATCACTTCTCCGATCTATATTTTTATTATTGTCAAATTACCTTCAACCCATAGTGATCCTCTGACTGAGAGATCTCCAACATTTTCTGTCCTTAGCGAGCCGGCCACATAGTTCCACCCACCTGGAAGCAGAAGTAAAATGTGCATGCCCAAAACGCTGCCATAAATGCACCCACGGCTGTTGTAAATGCATTTATGACCGCTGCGGGTCATTATTGGCAGTGTTTTGCACAGGTGCATTTTATTTCTGCTTCTGGGGGCGGTGTGGGCCAAATGAATTGGTGTTGGCCGGATCCAGTCCGCGCGCGGGCTGCAGGTTGGGAACCCCTGTTAAAGTCTGTGGTGTCCCTTAGGGAATCCGTCTCACATTTGGCCTTTCTCTTTTCCTGCTGCCTTCCCCAGCATCATTGTCTTTCCCAGAGAGTTTTGCCTTTCTCTAGATGTGCCTTAAGGTAGGACAACTTCTATTTCATCTTTTTTGCCTCCGGAGGCAGTTTAGGCTTGATTTTCTGGAGGACCTTTTATTTGCCTTTCTGGCAGTCTGGGATGTCCACAAAGCTCTCTTCCAACACCTTGATTCAAAAGACTACATTACCCCCACCCCCACCCCCAGCTTCCTTTCCTGTCCAGCTTTTGCATCCATACATTTTTATTACATCTATACCTATAAAATGGTGCATTAACCGTTGGAATGTGACAAAGGATGTTGCACCAGGTCCCACTAGTCCATAATGGGCCTCCGTTCACTCGCCCGAACCCGGTTCGCAGGTAACTGTTGGGTTTAAATTTTCAGCCGGGGGGCAGGAGCCCCCCGGACGCAAACAAGAAAAGGGAACTTCAATTCCCAACGTTCCTTTTGCCGCGCCGCACCAGAGCCAATCAAGCTGAGCGGCGTGAGCAAATGGAACGTTCGAAAACGCGGCGCAGCCAATCAAAATGAAGCCGCAGGAGGAAAACCGCCACACAAACCGAAAACACAAACGGCAAACAACAATCCCCAGCGTCCTGTGCACCATGAGCGTGCAGAACGCTGAAGAAGCCGGCGCGCCAAAAATAAAAACAAACCCACACTGAGTGCAAGTCCGCCGCAGGGCCCCGAAAACACGCAAACCCCGAAAACACGCAAACCCGACATCACTAAAACACGCAAACCCACCGGCCTTCTTGCACGGAGCAATGGGGAAGAGAAGGACACCCTCTGCCCCGCCGAAGACACGGCGAGTCCAGCGAGACAAACTCGCTGGAAAAAATCCAAACACCCCCCCCAACCGCTGCAAAAATTGCCGTGCAAGCAAACCCCCACCCCCCAAACACACAAACCCCAACCCAGCCCGGGCCACGGCAATACCCCCCCCAAACGCCACATGAAGCGGTGAAGTAAAACCCCAAACACACAAACCCCAGCCCGGGCCACGGCAATACCCTCCCCCAAACGCCGCATGAAGCGACGAAGCAAACCCCCACCCCACAAACACACCGCAATCCAGCCCGGGCCACGGCAGTACCCCCCACCCAAACGCCGCATGAAGCGGCGATGGTATTTCCGCGGGCCAGCCATCAAGACTGGCCCACGAAAATACCCAAAACACAAGTCAAAAACAGACACGTAAAAATGCAAAAACATTATTAAAAACCCCAAAAACATTAAAAACACACACACACAGAAACCCCCACCCAAAACCCTAAACACACACAGAACGCCCCCCCAACCCAAAACAACCCCCCCCTAAAAAACCCAGAGAGAGCTTACTATTAGACGTCTTGCCTCAACGACAACCGGAACTGAAATGAAGATAGGAAGAGACTCACCGGAAGAAGCGATACACAAAAATTGCTCAACACCACCACCCAGTGGCCAAAGGAGAAAAAACATCCAAAAATATTGAAACTAATAAGATTAATTCCAAAAATAATCAAATAAGTTATAAAAACATTCAAAAATAATCACACTAATCTCAAAAAATATTTCCAAAAAAAACCAAACTTTTCACTCAAAAAAATCAAACCAAAAAATAACAAATGCGTAAAAATAAAGATTTAAAAAACCAACATTAAATTTTAAAGTAATTTTTTTTAATTAACATTAAATAAATTAAATTAAAATAAAATTTGCATAAACATAAAACAAAAACTTTCCAAAACTAATTTAAAGAGCCTGGCACTGAGGAAGCCGGCATGCAAAAAAAAACAACAAAAAAACTGGGAGCGCAAGTCCGCCGCAGGCGGACGCAGCGCCTCGAAGCCACAAAGTCACAAAACCTTTCAACACCATTTAAAACAGCCCGGCACCATTTGTTCAAGAAAAAACAAAACCCTTTACTATCCAACACAATTTTAAAAAGCCCGGCACCGCCGGGCAAAATATGCTAGTATATGATATATACAGACTACAATCTGAGTCAGTAATTTGCAGTTTGAGCAATATGAATGCACTGTCCACTAATGTCATACCTGCTGCAGAGTGACTTGAGACAGACTGCTTCCATTGGAACTCAATCCCACATGCACCTTTACAAGTCACAGGGATTCCTCATGACTGCCATAGTGCAACAGACTACATTCTGCAGGGGTTCTCAACATATGGCCCATGGGCTGGATTCAGCCCGTGGCACCAAATAATCTGGCCTCCAACCTTGTTCCAGCCACCCCCACTGCCAGCGAAATCTGCCATGGAATCATTTACGGCCGCATAAACACATTTACTACAGCCATAAATGAATCTGCAGCTGTCATAAACGTGTTTACTGCGGATGCGGTTTACGGCACCAGTCTGGCCTGCTCAGCTGTCTTGAGTTGGCGTGGTCTGGCCCACGGCAGAAAAATGTTGAGAACCCCTGTTCTACTGGTTCAAAGAACTGGCACAGGAACAACATGAGGTGAGTTGGCTACTTTATCTGCTGGTGGGGTTTGAGGGCTCCCAGTCTCATAATTTGAAGCGGGGGGGGGGGTGTCCTTTCAAAGTTTGGCACTTTGATCCTTAAATTTCAAAATTCCTATCCCTAGTATGCAAAGCTACTCCCCTCCCTGATTCTCGAGTAAAACTAGTGTTTTATTTTGCTGTTAACCCATGAATCATGACATTCAAATAACACTGAACTGTTATTGACCATATTTCCAATACAAGAAATGAGAAAGAGTTTGGAGACCTATGCTAGTTTTGTTTGTTTTTAGTCTTTAGTTAGTATCAGCCTTATTGAGAGCAGTTATTTAAGGTAGATATTGGCTAAGATGTAATATAAACTCATGAGCTTTGTAGGTCACCTTTACCTATGGATTGCTTCTTGTGTAGGAAACATTTAAAGGAGTAGCAGTCCCATGAAAATAATAACGATAACAGTATATGCAGAAATTGAAAGGAATTAGGGAAGTGCATCTCAAAACATGTGGCTATCCCAGATCATACAGCCAATTTTACAGAGAAGGAGCATTTTGTCTGCCTGCCCTAAAACATTGCAAATCCTGATGGGCTCAGGCCCACTTAGGTGGGTCGGGGAAGGAGTGATAAATTAACTTGAGACAAATAAGATAGATTTGCCACATATCAACTTCACTTATTCAAAACCCTGAGCATTTATTTCTCAGTGCTATCACGCTATACAAAAAGCCTAGTATTTCTGGCACCTTAGAGCTAGTGAATTGTGCAAAACAAATGAGGCAGTGAGTCTTCCTCCCAGAAAAGTAGTGACCTTTTTTGTGTTACATTTCTCCGGCACTCTTTCTGATGTTTTATTAATGCACAATGCAGCATTTGTGACAGTAATTTAGCTTCATAATACCAAGCACAGAGCAAATGCTAGCACCAAAACTAATTAGGAAAATGGGTACATTTCACATGAAAACAACCACAGTTGTGCTGAAAAGCACATGGAGATCTTTTAGTCTTGAATTTCTGTGCCTAGATACCCTGCAGTTTGCCTTTGACAGTGTTCTGGTTCTCTTGAGGTTATTAATGGCCTCCCATGATCACTTCTCTGTTCATATGCCCCTTCATTCATCAGAGAGAGAGGATTGTCGATGGCTCTCTCCTTGAACTTAGGAGGCAAAAGTCATTTGCTGATCTCCCTGGGAGGTGATGGCTCAAAACACACAACAGATGTTTTCTGTGAGCATGCTCCCTCCTAGGGCTTCTCTCCTTCTGTTTAAGCTATTACTTATTTTACCAAGAGTAGGAGACATTGCCTTGGAATCTGCTTGAAAGGGACACACACACACACACCCTCTTGAATCATATACACCTGAATCCTATACACCTGAGTGGGCTAGTTCATCTCATCTTCCAGTGATAAGGGTTGCTTTCTTTGCAGGACAAAGTATGCTTTCTTCTTAGTGCCAGGATACTTGGTATTTTGAAAAATGTTTAATGAATTATCATATTATTAGCCCCATGTAATGTCTGTTTCAGCTAGTGTTACACAGGCTTAGTATTACAGAAGGCAATGATTTGTTATTAGAAAACTTGAGCCAGGACATGTTTTGATAGCTAGGTTACTTTCTGTAGGATCAGAAATAAAAGCACGAACAGTTAGCCTGCTAAGCTTCCTCCATCAATGCTTCAAGCTGTGCCTTTGAGGAACACTGCAGTGAATTATCTCCTTATAAAGACGTGTACAGTGATACCTCATACAACGTCTAAAGTTGGTTCCACAAGTTTGGACTTTATACGGATTTGGACTTTGTATGAGGCATGCAAAATCCTAGCCGCGATGCCTCATACAACGTCCAAATCCTTGCCGCCATGCCTCGTACAATGTCGTTTCCATAGAGATACATTGTACTGTAACAGCACAGACTTCAGGGCAAAGTCAAGGAAAGTGACAGAACTTTAAGAAATCATTGTCTAAAGGCTAAAACATTACAAAAACATGTCAAACAACCCTGATTGTCCAAGAACCTGAAGAATGCTGCAAAAATCCCAGGAATGCTTCTAAAAATTCTGACGGAAAAATTCAAAAAAATCCAAAATCGTGCTCAAACCCACTCCTAAACACTCTTTGCCTCATGCAAAACCCACAAGAGCAATGCACACATGTGCCCTGACTTTTATACTGCCTAGGCACAATGCAACCTGGGAAAACCCCAATGCCTCATACGAAGCTGCACGACTTCGTATGAGGCAACTTTTTTCAAGGAATTAGGCGATGTATGAATTCGATGTTGTATGAAGCGGACTTTGTATGAGGTATTACTGTATTTTTTTGCCTCTTAAGGTAAAAGGCAAACCTTTGTGCACAGACATTGTCTGGCTCTTATAGAAGCAGTAGAGGGGGAAGACAAGCAGAGGGACTGGATTGGGAAATTGGCACACCGTTGGTAAATTCAAAAAAGCAGATGGGGCTGTGTAATATAACCAACTTCTACAATGAAGGTGAAAGCTAAGGATCTGGAAACTAAGACGGATGGATGCCCTGTAGGACAAAGATCAGGAATTGTAACCTTGCTGCAAAGGGGTGTGTAGGACTTAATTCCTTTTGATTCTACTGCCATGTAAGCAAAGAAGTGGAAAACTCAGATCACTAGCAGAGAGGCAAGGTTGGGGAGCATTATTGCCTTCTACATAGCAGGGGAGAAACAGGGTAGGTTGCCAATCTTTGTGGGACCTCAAGAATTTATTGAGTTTAAGGCTCAATCGGTATCGGCACACGTCTCAAACATTAAATCCCAAGCAGACACTCCTCGCAGCAGGAGCCTAAGGAAACGCCAAATGTTGCATCTTGGCGTTGTCTTTTCCTCAATTATTTTTAATTCAGCTCCCCTTTCGTTCATGCATTTCCAAGCATATGCCAAGCACAGCTTGCCACATTTCAAATGATTTTTATTTTGCTGGTGCATCCGAAATTGACACAGGGCAGGATGAGAAGCGATCGGTAGGGTTCCCCCCCCCTTAAACCGCCAGCTCCCACAGATGCCTCCAGGCCTGAATTTTCTCCAGCTCCCAGGATGCATGGAAACGCACCTCGCAAAAGGTTGGGCAAATCAATTCTGAGTCAGGCTTCTCACAATGCCCCCTTGGTCCCTCTAGGCAAAACTGAAGAGATTTTTTTCCCCATGAGCTAAGCAGGCCAGAAGGCTGTCTGGAAAAGACAGATTGGCAGAGAGAAAATGAACTCTAAAGGTGCGAGGGATGGAAGAGTTGAACATCATTCGGCTGGTTGGAGCAGTTGAGCAACAAGGATCTCCTTTAGGCCATCTGATTTTTCAGGCCTCATAGCTCAGGTAAAGAAAGTTTCTTAAATTGTGCGGTAGTTCTCTCCCAGCTTTTGTAAAAACAAGAAAGAATCTGGCAGTAATGTGAGATAATCCCATTTGTGCCACATAGTTTTATGGGCGTTATGCTTGTGCCTCACCACTTCTCCGGGAGCTGCACTGGTTGCCGGTGTGCCTCCGGGTGCAATTCGAGGTGCTGGTTTTGACCTTTAAAGCCCTTCATGGCATTGGACCGGGCTACTTAAGAGATGGCGTCACCACAAGGAATTTAGCCCGTCCTACTAGGGCAGACAGGAGGGCCTCACTGGTGGTCCCATCATTGAAAGAAGTACATCTTATTGGGACCAGGAAGAGAGCCTTTTCTGTGTCTGCCCCAGCCCTGTGGAACCTCTTACCACCTGAGTTGCGTCTCCAGATGGAACTACTTCCCTTTAGAAAGATGCTGAAGACATGGCTCTGTCAGCAGGTTTGGGGCACGCTTGACTCCACTAGTCAAGCCCGCTGGCTGATTTAGCCTATGTGAGGGTCTGCCCCCCAGCTTGGTTATTCTGTTTTAACTTGGGTAGGGTGGGGAGGGTTGTTTTTTTTGTTTTTTTTTAATTGAATTTTTTTAAAAAAACAAATACAAATATAAAACAATGCATACAAAAATACACAAATAAACCTGTTTTTTTAATGATGATTTGTTTGTGTTTTACTGCTGGTTTTAGCTGGGGTTGTTGGGTCTTGTTTTTAGCTGTTGTTAAACTGTTTTATACAGTAATACCTCATACAAAGTCCGCTTCGTACAACATCAAATTCATACAACATCGCCTAATTCCTTGAAAAAAGTTACCTCATACAAAGTCACCGCGACTTTGTATGAGACATTGAGGTTTTCCCCCAGGATGGTTTGTCCCCTAAAATCAGGGTTGTTTGGCATGTTTTCGTAATGTATTTAGCCTTTAGACAATGTTTTCTTGAAGTTCTGTCAGTTTCATGTCTGTTTCCTTAACTTTGCCCTGAAGTCTGTGCTGTTACAGTACAATGTATCTCTATGGAAACGACGTTGTACGAGGCATCGCGGCAAGGATTTGGACGTTGTATGAGGCATTGCGGCTAGGATTTTGCATGCCTCATACAAAGTCCAAATCCGTATAAAGTCCAAACTTGTGGAACCAAGTTTGGACACGTTGTATGACGTATCACTGTATTGTAATTTTTACTTATTATATTTTCTCCCTCCTCCCTCTTCCCTTTTTGTTGTTAGCCGCCCTGAGTGGTGTACCCACCAGGAGGGCGGGATATAAATGCACTAAATAAATAAATAAAAAGAGGCCTTCTCAGCAGTTGCCTTGAGGTGATTTCTAAATTGGCAAATGTTCATCAACAGAACCCACCATATTGCCAAAGCAGGTCTCTTCTCAGAGCGGGGCTCTATCATTAGGCAGACTTGAAGCAACAGCCACCAGCACAGGCAGTGGCCAGCAGCAACAATCTGGCTATTTATATGTGTCGCCAGCTGCTGGAAGATGTTTGTATGTTGTACAGCCTGTCTCGGCCTCCCTAAACTAGTCTGCTGCCTGAGGTGAGATGAAAAACATCCCAGGGATTCTCAACCTGTGGCCCATGCGCTAAATGTGGCCCACGGCGCCAAATCATATGGGTTGGGCACTGCCTCCACCACACCAGGAAGTACCAAGTGGTAGAGGAAGGGCAAAATGCTGTCCGGCCCCTGAAGCTGTGTGGGAGCGTGACCCGGCCCCTGGCTTTAAAAGGTTGAGAACTCCTGCATTATCCTGTTAATGGCTGTTGGAATAAGAGTCAACTGCCAGTACAGTGCAGAGTAGGAGATGTCAATTTGTCTTGGCACAGCCTTCTCGCTACAGCCCATTCGTACCTATATTAAAATGCTCTGAGGTTTGCAGGATCTTCTGGGAATGATTCGGGCAGTGTTGGGGCAGGAGAAGAAAATCCCATTGCATGGGCCAAAATCTGTGCATGTTGTCGGGAGAAACCCATAGACACATGTTTGCTGAGAAGCGAGTCCAACTGAATTCAGCAGAGCTTATAACTAGCTAATTCTGTAACTGGTTTATAAATATAAATTCATTGTTTAGGGGCTTAATATGTAACTGGAGCAGGTCAACATCCATGCTCCCAATTTAATTCGCCATTTTGCTCCAGGAGTTTTACTTTGCTGCATAGCAGAGGGGCAAAGCTAACAACTTCTGAAATAATTTTTCACGCTTTATTTTCCTGTAATGAAAGCTTTTCTCAACTGCTCATTGAGTAAAATCATGGATTATAACATTAAACCCTTCACGACAGCATTTCCTTGTTCCAGCCTTACAGCGTTTTCCCCTTTTAAGTTTGCCAAGTGATCAGTAGTTCAGGCAGGCAGTTACACATGCTAAGAATGGAGAAAGTATATTCTTCTGTAAGAAATCTTCCAGGGGATACATGCAAAATGTGGATGTGGCGATAGCGGCACTAGGAACAACAGCAGCTTTTCTCTCTTACTCTTTGGTCTTTTTTTTTTTTAAAAAAAAAAAATTCTGGCCTTCTCTTCCCTTTCCATCTGTTTTGTTCTCTGTTGCCATGTGGCTTCTTGTTCTTTGCACAGAGACGCATGCAAGCAATCCAGCCTCAGGAAGAGCCTGCTTGTTGGTGCAAGAGTCAACGGGCCAGATGGGGGCTGCATCTGGCCTAGTAGCAAGAGGATCTCTGTTGTTCTGTCTTCCCTAAAGTCCACAGTGCTGAAAAAGGGGCACAAAATTAAAGAGCCTTGCAAACCTTCTGCGCGTGGCAAGCATGCCCTTTTCATGGAAGACAGGTGATTATAGTGCAGACAAATGTCCCAACTGCCCTAAAAAGGAAAGCAACCAATTTGAGAATAATAATCTGCATAACAGTTGTCTTAGAACAGAGGTGCCCAAACTACAGCCTGTGGGCCAGATCTGGCCCCTCACACCAATTCATCTGGCCCGTGTCACCCTTGTCGCTCCTGGAAGCGGAAGTAAAACGCACATCCGCCTCTAGGAGCAACGAGGGCGGCGTGGGCCGGATGAATTGGTGTCAAGGGCCAGATCCAGCCCACGCCCCCCTGGTTTAAGCAGAGAAAATGGCAGCTTAAGATCTATCTCATCCTGTTGCAAAACAGATTGCAAGGCGTATTTTACTTCCAAGCGGAAGAGAAGAACCATGTGTCCCATGCTGAACCATGTTACCGGCCCCTGGCCCAAAATGTTTGGGCACCCCTGTCTTAGAATCAAAGTTTTATATGGCTAAAAAGGAAAGGGGATTTGGGCCAGTGAAGGCTAAACTATACAAGACACCCCTTTCACAATGGTAATTAAAAATTATCCCTCTGGAAACTCGTTTCTTCAAAACTGCCAGGCGTGTGTAATTAATTTGCAAATGAAACTTCCTGGTGACTGAACACTAGACAAAAGCAAGCTAATTTTCAGTCTAAGGTGCTGTAGAAACCTTGGCCATAGTTGCCAGTTTGTACAGTCTGATCCTTAAATGCATATAAAACAAATAAAGGATGCAGTACAAGAAGGCACACTCCCTCAGTGGAGTTGTGTTTAGCTCCGATGTCACTTGCTTTGCTCCGTTTAGTTTTAGCTGTTTTTGTTCACTGCCGAGAGCAGCTTGCTAGTGGGCAGTATCCACGTGTAAGAAATAAATAAAAATAATACATTCAATGACCATTCTTGAAGAAACAGTTACCATAAAAGGGTCAATTGTGTATGAAAGAAGATCCAAAACAACACAGGGCCAGCCTTCTGAACAACTTGCACGTGGGGGGTGGGGGGCTTGCACAACCTCAACAAGTGGGTATTTGTCTGGATCAAATACTGATTCATGGTTGCACTCTAGAGTCTTATGATACACAAAATCACTGCCTAGAGCAGTGATGGTGAACCTTTAAGAGACTGAGTGCCCAAACTGCAACCCAAAGTGGTAACACAGCAGGGTGAACTCTGTGCTGCGGGGTGGGGGGAGGAAGGAAGTGCTCCCATTGGGCTGCTGGGCAAACTGCTGGGACAACATGAGTGCCCACAGAGAGGGCTCTGAGTGCCATCTCTGACATGCATGCCATAGGTTCACCATCACTGGCCTAGAATTACCACAGTGCAATGCCAGGACACACCAGATATTTCGGTCTCAGTGGGGAAACTGATTGTGTTTACATTACTGCAGTGGCTCCCAAGTGCTACAGGAGGGAATGAACTCCCATCTTTGTCCCAGCTCCTGCCAACCTAGCAGTTCGAAAGCAAGAAATTGCAAGTAGATAAATAGGGACCACTTGTGGTGGGAAGGTAAACAGCGTTCCGTGTGCTCCGGTGTCTAGTCAAGCCTGCCACATGGCCACGGAAACGTCTGCAGAAGCAGACAATGATGGCTCTTCGGCTTTGAAACAGATGAGCACTGAACCCTAGAGTCGGACATGACTGGCTTTCAAGCAAAGGAAACTAGCTGAAGCTCTTGGGAAGACTAGTTTACACGGTCCTTTAAGATGTGACCATTGATTAATGAAGCCCAAACTAGCACCAGTGTCAGTAGATGGGCACATGATCATGGAGCACACTTAGAGATGTACAGGATGTAATCAATCACAATGGGTTCTGCTCCAGTCTTGGCTGTCAATGAATGGAAAGGGGAATGGCAGCGTCAAGTGGCAATCTTGACTGGTTGGCGCGGAAGATATTCCCAGAAGAGAATCTGCCTAACCTGTGACAAAACGGGGTCTTTCCATTTCTCTCTGGTGATAGTTAAGGTCTGTGTGCCCCACAGGCTAAGAAATCAGTGCCCTACTGACTGATTTAAAGTTCATTTTTAAAATCCTGGCCATTCCTGGAAGTGGGGGAGAAATTACCCAAAGTTATGCATAAAGAGAACAGCTGCACATTAACACTGTCAAGCATATTGTTGATGAGAGAACAGTGGCTTCCATAATTACTTTGTGGAGTTAATGCATGGTTCAGACTGACCTACCATTAAAACAAAAGTAGACTTAAGACCAAAGAGCTCTCAGGAGGAAGACTTCTTTAAACAGATGGTTTATTTTTATATAAAAAAAGCCAACTGCATGCTCAATAGTGGTAAGTGTCAAAGCAAAGCGTACACAACCTGTATAAAGTTGAAAGATCTTCTCATTGGATACTCAGCAGAGAAGAGAGACATTTGGTCCAAGGATTGTACTTGTCTTCTGGGAAACGTATCAGGCACCAAATGCTCCTGCTGGGAGCTCAATAAGAGTCTCAGTGAGGTGCATGGGAAGGACCAGTGGGACAGCATCTGATCTATAGGTCAACCTAATTCCACCAGTATAGGGGGAGAAATGCAGAATAAAACTGTCCTTTAGCAGCCCTGCTAAAGGATGGAGATTGGAAGGGAGTGTTGTGGCCTAGTAGTTAAGACGCTGAATTTGACGACTGGAAGGTCGATAGCTCAGCAGTTTGAAACCTGAGTGCAGCATGACGGAGTGAGCTCCCGTCTCTGTCCCCACTCCTGTCAACCTAGCAGTTTGAAAGCAAGAAATTGCAAGTAGATAACCGGGTACCACTGCTGCGGTAAAGGTAACAGCATTCCGTGAGCTTTGGTGTCTAGTCATGCCTGCCATGGAAACGTCTGCAGATGCAGACAGAGCGGGATCTTTGGCTGTAAACGGAGATGAGCATTGCACCCTAGAGTCGGATACGACTGGTTTTTGAGCAGGGGAGACCTTTACCTTTATGGAGGTTAGAATCAAAGTTTGGGAATTGAGTAGGTGAAAAGTGGGCATTTAGGAATCGTTTGTGTAAAGGTAAATGCCACCCTTATCGAAAGCCAGTTGTATCTGACTCTAGGGTTCAGTGCTCATCTCTGTTTATAGTCGAAGAGCCAGTGTTTGTGTCTGCAGACATTTCCATGGACATGTGGCAGGCATGCCTTGACACCGGAGTACTAGTGGTGGGCTCAAAAAAAAATTGCTACCACACTGTGGGCGTGGCATGGTGGACATGGCCAGGGGGAAAGCCCTGCATTGCACCCGGATTAGGATTACTTTATTTCAAAACTTGGATGGGCAGGACCAGCCAGAATTTCTGCTACCAGTTCTGGCAGACTGGTGCGAACCTGCTGGTGCCCACCACTGCCGAGTACCATTTGTGTTCACTAACAATTATAAATAGTTAACCACTAAAATAAAACTCAGTTCAGAACAACAAAGTGTATTAGTTGCCTCTGGTACCTGCTATGTATAAATTAATGCCGCAAAGCCTCACTCTTATGTCTGACGAAGTGGACTTGATCCACGAACGCTCACATTTAAATACAGAAGTTAGTCTTTAAGGTGCCACAACTTTTTTGGTCCTTTTGTCGTCATTTTCTTTTGTTTACACTGATATGCTTGAAACACAGACTAACACAGCTAGTAACAGTAAAGGTTTCCCTTGCTCGAAAGCCAGTCATATATGACTAGCGTTCAGTGCTCATCTGTTTCAAAGCCGAAGAGCCAGCGCTGTCTGCTTCTGCAGACGTTTCCGTGGTCATGTAGCAGGCATGACGATACCAGAATGCATGGAACACTGTTACCTTCTCACCAAAGTGGTCCCTATTTATCTACTTGCAATTTCTTGCTTTCGAACTGCTAGCCTAGGTTGGCAGGAGCTGGGACAAAGATGGGCGCTCATTCCGTCCTGCAGTACTCGGGAATTGAACTGCTGACCTTCCGCCTCCCAGTCAGCATCTTATCCACTTGAGCCACTGCAGTCACGGCTACCACTTCACAAATAAAAATACACAAGTTAGTCTCTAAGGCAGGGGTGCCCAAACTATGGCCCCAGGGTCAGATCTGCCCCCTGATGCCGTCACTCCCGGAAGCGGAAGTAAAACGCTCCTGTACAGGCGCGTTTTACTTCCGCTTCCGGGAGTGATGGTGTCATGGGCCGGATGAATTGGCATAGGGGAGGGACGGATCTGTTCCGGCCCCCGGGGCTGTAGTTTGGGCACCCTTGAACCACATGACCGGCCTGCAGCCCAAAACGTTTGTGTACCCCTGCTCTAAGGGCCCCCCACGTGTTTTTGTCCATTTTTTGTTTTGTTTACTCTCTCTGACGGACTAACACGGCGACCACTTCCACAATCGCTTCCAGCCACACGGCTGGTCAGCGAAAGGACACTGTGTCCTCAGGTCTGATGAAGTGACCTGATTGAAGTTTATAAAATCATGCACGGCGTGGACAAAGTAGATAAGGAAAAACTGTTTTCCCTATCGCACAACACTAGAACCAGGGGGCACTCCATGAAATGTTTCGGTACTAGTTCTCAAACAAATAAGAGAAAGTACTTTTCCACCCAGAGGATCACTGGTCTATGGAACTCCCTGCCAGAAGATGTGGTGACAGCTGTCACTCTTGACAGCTTCTAGAAAGGATTAGACAAGTTCATGGAGGACAACGGTATCAATGGCTATAATTATGGATACCTAAGGACAACCTCCGGGTTGGAGAGCATTCTGTCACACACAGTGGCTCACCATTTGCTTCAAGGAAAGATGCCTTCACCTGCTTAGGATTCCCTGGAAATGGCATTGAGAGAGATCCTGCCTATCTCTCCAACCCGGAGGTTGTCCTTAGGTATCCATAATTACAGAGTGCACTACTTGCTCGAAAGCCAGTTGTATCTGACTCTAGGGTTCGGTGCTCATCTCCATTTAAAACCAACGTGTACCATGGCCACTGGCTCCTTCCCAGTTCTCTCTAACAAGCTATCTAGATTTCCCATGATGTCTGCAACTTTTGCGCCTGGCAGGCAAGTCACCATACATGTGCATCACAAATCCATCTCTGTATTTCTAATTATTGAATCGCCTAGTACAAGGAGCCTCTCTCCTGCAATCTGTTCATCTACGTGCACCTCATCAACCATATTAAGGGAGAGGACTTCAGTTTGTTCCTGTTGTTTATCTTCCTGGATCTCATCAAGTGTGATGAAGGAGAGATGCTCAGGGGGAACCAGTTGTCCCTCTGTGTGTTCCTCATCAGGTGTGATGAGGGAAAGAGCCTCAAATTGATTCTGTAATTTCAGACTCTCAGAGTGATCCTCTCCTTTGAGTCACATTCCTTCAAGCATCTCCCTCCTGAGTTAGTGAAGTGCCTTCTCCCACAGAACTGTGCCCTGTCTCTTCTCTCAAACGCCATTTCCAGGGAATCCTAAGCAGGTGAAGGCATCTGCTTGCATACCTGTCAACCGTGGCTCTGAAAAATCCGGGACCTGCGCACATAGCTGTCAAGTATCCCTTATTGGCCAGGAAAACCCCTTATTTTACCCTCTTTCCCGCCATCATCCCTTATTAATTAGACTGCAATGCCCTATTGCCACCATTGGAGGGCAGCACAGGATAAGCATAGCTGTCAAGTATCCCTTATTGGCCAGGAAAACCCCTTATTTTACCCTCTTTCCTGCCGTCATCCCTTATTAATTAGACTGCAATGCCCTATTGCCACCATTGGAGGGCAGCAGAGGATAAGCATAGCTGTCAAGTATCCCTTATTGGCCAGGAAAACCCCTTATTTTACCCTCTTTCCTGCCGTCATCCCTTATTAATTAGACTGCAATGCCCTATTGCCACCATTGGAGGGCAGCACAGGATAAGCATAGCTGTCAAGTATCCCTTATTGGCCAGGAAAACCCCTTATTTTACCCTCTTTCCTGCCGTCATCCCTTATTAATTAGACTGCAATGCCCTATTGCCACCATTGGAGGGCAGCAGAGGATAGGCATAGCTGTCAAGTATCCTGTATTTGCCGGGAAATTTCCCTTATTTCCAAATCCAAAACTTGACAGGTATGCCTGCGCAGAACGGTTCTGCGCAGGTCACTTTTTACGCATGCGTAAAAGCGACTTGCACAGAACCGTTCTGCACAGCTCGCTTCTACGCATGCGTAGAAGGCTTCTATGATCCCCTTCTGCACAGAAGCCTTCTACGCATGCGTTAGAAGGGTTCTGCGCATGTGTAAAAGCCTTCTACGCATGAGTAGAAGCGAGCTGAGCAGAAGGGATGCGCAGTAACGCCTTTCCCCCCGTTGCCAAATTCCGGGGTTTCGGCAGCTCCGGGCGGGAAATGGTGAAAATCGGCGCCGAAAAACAGCAAATCCCGGCCAATCCAGGAAGGTTGACAGGAATGTGCTTGGGAAAAATACCCTGAAGCAAATGGTGAGCCACTGTGTGTGACAGAATGCTGGACTGGAGGGGCTCCTGTGGCCTGTTCCAGCAAGGCTCTTGTTATGTTCTCATGAAGTGGACTTGATCCACGAAAGCCAACGTTACAACACAGCGTACAAGGAGTCAGTCTTTAATAAGGGGCCACAGCATTTCTTCGTTTTGTTCTGCTTTGTTTGCTCTCTGACCTGTCGCATGAAGGAGAGGAGTGTGGGACGACGGGGCGGGGCGGCCTCCTCCTAGCCGGCTGCTGGGGGATTGGGGGGGAAAGGAGGAGGGACAGGGAGGGTTCCGCCATGGTGGAAGCCTGGTACATGGAGGCCTCCTCCGGGGCGGACCAGCGCATGCCGCACCGCCTGGAGCCCAACCAGCCGGTCAGCCTGGAGAAGCTGAGCCAGCTGGGCGTCTTCTACTGGAAAGTAGGCAGCAGCAGCAGCAGCAGCCGGAGGGAGGGCGGGAATCGAACCGGGCGCCGAGCGGGCGGCCTTGCCTTGGCTAGGGAGCCCCCTCCCTCCTTCCCTCCCTCCCTGAGCAGCTTCTGCCCCCTCCAGGGAGCGCTTGGGGCTGGGGTGGGAGAGCCTTTCCCATTCCGGCGCGTCTTGCTTTCTCTCTTTTCCCTTCGGAGGTGGGGAGCGAAGGAGCATGGGAGAGAGACGTACCTCATTTACAGGCCGCCTGAGGCGTGCTCGTGTGGTTAACTATTTAGTCCATGTGGTAAGGTAAAGGTTTCCCTTGCTTGAAAGCCAGTCGTGTCCGGCTCTAGGGTTCAGTGCTCACCTCTGCTTCAAAGCCGAAGAGAGCCAGCGCTGTCTGCTTCTGCAGACGTTTCCGTGGTCATGTGGCAGGCATGACTAGACACCGGAGCGCACGGGACGCTGTTTACCTTCCCACCGAAGTGGTCTCTGCGTGGTGCTCTACCTGAAATCCCAGACATTGTTGCACCTTCCCGCATTCCTGCCACACATCGTGGACTGTGGCTTAATAGCAGTCGCAGTGACACTTCTATACAGCGCAGAGTGGCTCAAGTGGTTGAGACGCTGACTGGGAGGCGGAAGGTCAGCAGTTTGATTCCCGAGTACTGCAGGACGGAGTGAGCTCCCATCTTTGTCCCAGCTCCTGCCCAACCGAGCAGTTCGAAAGCTAGACATTGCAAGTAGATAAATAGGGACCACTTCAGTGGGAAAGGTAAACGGCGTTCCGTGCGCTCCGGTGTCTAGTCATGCCTGCCACATGACCACGGAAACGTCTGCAGAATCAGACAGCGTTGGCTCTTCGGCTTTGAAACAGAGATGAGCGCTGAACCCTAGAGTCGGATACAACTGGCTTTCGAGCAAGGGAAACCTTTACCTTTGAGGCGTGCGGTGCTAGTGTGGTGTGGCTGTTAGTCAATTGTTCTCTACCTGAAATCCCAGACATTGTTGCACCTTCCCACATTCCTGCCACACATGGACTGTGGCTTAATAGCAGTCGCAATGACACTTCTATACAGCGCTGGCTCTTCGGCTTTGAAACAAAGATGAGCACTGAACCCTACAGTCAGATATGACTGGCAAGGGAAACCTTTACCTTTACTGCCTCACAGGGGACTGCAGTGGCTTAGTGGTGAAGAGCCTGGACTTGACGACGGGGAGGTCGGCAAGGTTAGCAGTTCGAGACCCGAGTGATGCACAACGGAGTGAGCTCCCGTTGTCTGTTTTATTTCACTTGTACCCAGCCCATCTGGGAGGATTTCCCACTCTATCTCAGCTCCTGCCAACCTAGTACAGGTAGTTCGAAAGCAAGACATTGCAAGTAGATAAATAGGGACCTCTTCGGTGGGAAGGTAAACAGCGTTCTGTGTGCTCCAGTGTCTAGTCATGCCTGCCACATGACCACGGAAACGCCTGCAGACACAGACAGTGCTGGCTCTTTGGTTTTAAATGGAGATGAGCACCGAACCCTAGAGTCAGATACAATTGGCTTTCGAGCAAAGGAGGCCTTTACCTTTAGCTTACACTGTAGTGCACTCTCGGCGGTTCACAAGTTAATTAGCATTTTTGCCCCCAACATGCTGGGTTATCATTTGCCCCACCTGAGGAGGATGGAAATCTGAGTCAACCTGGTCCCCGTCAGGATTTAAATCACACTGTTTTGGCTGCAGTACAGCAGTTTAATCAGTGGGTAAATCTTTGGGGATTTACCCACTTTGCCAAGCAGGTTGTGAAGATCAGGTGGCATAGTAGGTCATTAATGAGGCCCCACTCGCAGCTCTGATTACCCCTGAAAGTTTTGTGGGAAGTAGCCAATTTGAGAAGAATAATCTGCAGAATGGTTGTCTTAGAACGGGGGTGCCCAAACTACAGCCCGCGGGCCAGATCTGGCCCCTGACACCAATTCATCTGGCTTGTGCCACCTTTGTCGCTCCCGGAAATGGAACATGTTTTGCTTCCGGGAGCGACGAGGGCGGCATGGGCCAGATGAATTGGTGTCAGGGGCCAGATCCGTCCCGCTGGCCATAGTTTGTACACCCCTGGTTTAAGCAGAGAAAATGGCACCTTACAAATCTATCTCATCCTGTTGCGAAACAGATTGCAAGGCACGTTTTACTTCCACTTCCGGTGAGAGGAACCCTGTGTCCAGCCCGCTGAACCAAGCGGCCCCTGGCCCAAAAAGTTTGGCCATCCCTGTCTTAGAATCAAGAGTTTTATATGGCTTCAGGTTGGTAGGAGCTGGAACAGAGACGGGAGCTCACTCCGCCATGCAGCACTCGGGTCTCGAACTGCTTACCTGAGGACCTTCCAGTTGTCAAGTTCAATATCTTCGCCACTAAGCCACTGCAGTCCCTTTACAGGAATATATAGGAGGGTATATAAAGAGCCAGCCGAAGCTCAATTGAATGGTGTTATCAAGTGACTGGAGGGCATGAAACCTTCTCCCTTCTTCTGTTTGACATTCAGTGGCGCTGCAGAGTTCAACATGTTATTCATTGCTTTGTGACACTTTGGCTGGTCCCAATTTCAAGAGTGTTTATTCTTTCCTAGTGAACCAACAGAATGGTCGACAGTATGATGGTAGGAAAATGGCTGCGTAAGCCAGCTAGAGTTAAAGGTATTTGAACTGTAAATGTGAAGGGAGCCTGAACCAGTGGTATTAACCATTTAATACATATTTGCAAAGAGTGCATCGTCTACTCTTGCCCTTCGTTATGAGCATATCAGAGAGTAAACAAAACAACAACAAAAATTGTCTCACCTTAAAGACTAACTCCTGTATTTTAATGTGAGCTTTCGTAAATCAAGTCCACTTCATCGGACATAAGAGTAAAACTTCATGGCATCAATTTATACGCATCAGGTAGAGAGGCACATAATAGCTGGCCAGCCTACCGGAAAAGTAATATTGTAGCTCTTTACAACTGTCAATAATGGAAAATCCCCAGTTGTTATTCAAACCTGCTATGAAACCTGCCCCTATCAATTTGCAAATGATTGCAAAAACTCTTGCAAACCGATGCGTCACGTCAAAAGGATGGATGCAAAACAAACAGTGTGGCACTACACATCTGCCAATGAGTTAGCATCTATTGATAATGGTTTTGTTTTTTGTGTGACATGTGCCTCTGTACCTGTGTATAGATTGATGCCATGAGGTTTTACTCTTATGTCCCATGAAGTCGACTTGATGCATGAAAGCTCACATTTAAATACAGCAGTTAGTCTTTAAGGTGCCACAACTTTTTTGTTGTTTCGTTTACTCTTTGATATACTAGCACAGATACCACTCAAAAATAATAATTCAACTAGAATAACAGTTTCCCAACTTATTTCTCCAAATGTTCTTGGACAGCTCTCACTGTTGGAACGTGGTGAGCAGGCTTATAGGAGTTGAAATCCAAAAAATATCTGGAGTTTAAGAACTGTGGTATTAAAATATTGCTCCTGAGCATACCTGTCAACCGCGGCTCCGGACAATCTGGGACCCGCGCACAACGGTTCTGCGCAAGTCGCGTTCTACGCATGCGTAGAAGGCTTTTACGCTTGCGTAGAACCCTTTTACGATTGCATATTCTTCTATGCAAGCGTAGAAGGGTTCTACGCAAGCGTAAAAGGGTTCTATGGAAGCATAAAAGCCTTCTACGCATGCGTAGAATGCGACTTGCGCAGAAGGGATGCGCAGTACTTCTCCCCCCCGCCCCCCGCTACCAATTCCGGGGTTTTGGCAGCTGCGGGCGGGAAATGGCGCAAATCGGTGCCGAAAATCGGGAAATCCCGGCCAATCCGGGAAGGTTGACAGGTATGCTCCTGAGGTTCATAGATGGGAGTGGCGTTGAGCAACATCCTTACAGTTCTACTTCCCTGAACTCTGGACTGTTTCCTAAGAGGTGGGGCAAATGCATTTAATCTGGGCCTGAGCAGTAAATTAAATGCTGTGTCCCTGTCAGTGTTTAAATTTAATCCCATTTATTTGCAGGGGTTTGGTTGCTTTCCTTATCAAGGCTAACTTGTTTTGTTTTCAAACGCTGCCCCTGCCAAGGTTAGCAGGTGCCTTGAGAGAAATCCTGAAATAAATTTATCTAAAGAGCTTAGTGCTCTTTTATGGACTTCTGGAGGTATCAGTCTTTTCCTCTGGAAGACCTCTATTTACTTTCAAGGACCAGCTTGATCATTACTCTGCTTTGAAGAATCAAAGTGATCCAGGAAATAAACTTATTATGCCCATTTCCCCCAGAAGATCTCGTCTAAGAAACCATACCTGGCCATTGTTGAACAGGCGCATATAGAGATAAAAATGTCAATTGAGGGATCAAGGAAATGGTCAGCAGCTGTTGACTTGATGATAGTGACTAGTAGTGGTAAGAGTGTGTCTCGACTGTCAAAAGAACCATTTTTCTTTCTTTCAAAAATCAAGTTAAGGCCATGTGTTTGTGTCGGTTTGCCCATCATGTGAAACTTTGGCTGAACAGGGTTTCCCTCACCCACCCCAAAACTGCTGCCATGACCATTAAGCAGGCTCCCAGTTTCCCCCTTCCTCTCCAGTCCCCCATAGGCTTTTCAAACTGCTGAACTGCCGTGGTGTTTTAACTGTAAGGCTTGGGAGGGGGGGGGGGCAGGGGACACCCATTTTCAGGTTGCAGGAAAACCTGCAAAATTTACAAAGCAAACTATATGCGCTGACACGTGTGCACACAGACACATACAGCAGTTCAGAAATCGGTGCAAAATAAATGACTCCTCCCAGGTGCTTTAAAATAACCCGCATTTCAGCGAGATCAATGCGTGCAGGTCTCTGCTGTGTGTTTTGTATTCATTGGTCTTTGAATCCATTCTGAACCTGGCAAAATGGACACAAGCATAAGGACCTTTTACTCATCAAGTCATGCCTGCCACATGACCATGGAAATGTCTGCAGAAGCAGACAGCGCTGGGCTCTTCGGCTTGGAAACAGAGATGAGTACTGCACCCTAGAGTCGGATACGACTAGCTTTCGAGCAAGGGAAACCTTTACCTTTACTCATCAAGACATAGCCATAGTCAGGAAAATTTGTGCTACCCAATGTTGTGATAACCTTGTTAATGTCTTTGCATTTTCTTACACATACAGATAGAAAGATAGATCATACCTCTCAACCTTTCCGGATTGGCCGGGATTTCCCGATTTTCGGTGCCAATTTGCGCCATTTCCCGCCCGCAGCTGCCAAAGCCCCGGAATTGGCAGCGGGGGGAAAGAGGTACTGCACATCCCTTCTGCGCAAGTCGAGTTCTACGCATGCGTAGAAGGCTTTTACGTTTGTATAGAACCCTTTTATGCTTGCGTAGAAGCTACGCAAGCATAAAAGGGTTCTATGCAAGCGTAAAAGCCTTCTACGCATGCGTAGAACGCGACTTGCACAGAACTGTTGTGCGCAGGTCCCGGATTGTCCGGAGCCGCGGTTGACAGGTATGAGATAGATAGATAGATAGATAGATAGATAGATAGATAGATAGATAGATAGATAGATAGATAGATAGATAGATAGATAGATAGATAGATAGATAGATAGATAGATAGATAGATAGATAGACTTTTTCAAATTCCTGTATAATCGGAGCAGTGCTTCACCAACCCAAAGGGTTACTGGCAGATAATAATATTTTGGTTGCCCACCATTATCTCCCTCTTAGTCCCTGCTCCCTAGCCATGAAAATCTCATTCTAAATAACAATGTTCTACGTTGTTTCTGAATGACACATCAGTGTTGCCCCAAAAGTATTTCTAAAATCAGCAATGGTGTATAAATCTGAAGAATTCTTATTGGGGGGAACTGGCTTGTTTCAAATGAGCTTCAGGGGGCTTGAGTCTTAATTGTAGATGAGGTTGGATTTAAACTGTTAACTAACTGTATTTATTCATTTCACTTTCTCCAAATTCAGGGATTTATGTTAGCTTGCAAAATGTTAGCGAGAAGAGGCAACAGAAGTATAAATTAAGATATCAAAGAAACATTATATGAAACATACATATTAAAAGCTTTAGACTAAAAACATTTTTAAAAAACACAGGTATATCAAGAAAAATAATTTAAAAGAAAAAAGGTACAATTTGTTGAAAATTTCATTCCTCATCCAATGGAATTACTGGCCATCTAGTCTGTAAAGTTGTTGAGACTCTGGTGTACAAAGTGTGTGTTTTTTAAAGTAAAGGGAGATTAACTTTGGCATCATTTTGCACAATTCAGTTAGAAAAACCTTTTCTTTATTTTGTAGCTGGATGCCGACAACTATGAGACCGACCCACAACTAGCAAAGATTCGGAAGGAGAATAATTACTCTTGGATGGATATAATAACAATACATAAGGATACATTGCCAAATTATGAAGAAAAGGTAATTTTCTTTCGTGTCTAAGCCAGACATAAAACTGGCAAAATGAAGTCACCCTTTGGTGAGTTCATTCTGCAGTTCCTTTTGCCTGACCTAGTGTGATTCTGTCTTTGGTTAAGTGTGTAGTTTAAGGGATTGCAAATGCAGTAATTTGCCACTAGAGTGTGTTCCAGTTTTAGAAGTTTCTTTTTGTTTGAGCTATAGTTTACCTCTCTTCAAAAATTGTCGTTCAGTTCTTATCTTTTTCTACGGATATTTACGATCTTTTATAACAGAAGTGTGTGTGTTCCTTATTGTTTCCCCTTGGTGGTTACCTTTTATTTTTCTGATGGGGCTCCTCTGTCTTTTAACAGCAGTCCTGTTTGGCAGGTGAATCCTGACATATAGACTGAGCAGTGAGATAAGCTGCACCAGTTTTAGTTTGGGAGGGGGTCTGTTGCAGCAGAAACATCAAAGATCAGTTTAGCAACTTAAAGGATATTGGGTTATATTTGGTATATAAGTTTTCCCAGGCTGACTATCTCAAGTCCTGTGCTAGAAGTCTTACCACTTCAATCTATCTCTATATATAAAACAGAGGTGTGGTCTTGTTTGTTCTTTATACAAATCCACATCCCTGCACCAATCTTGCTGTGCCTTGGCACAGGCCTACCTTGCGCATGCGAGACCATGACAGCGGGGGTACGGCAGCCCATGTCGGGGTGTATGCCCCTAAATTTATTTGCAAAGGGAAGTATACTTGACAGGAGGGTGTGTGTGTCTGTGTGATGTCATAGTGATGCTAATGTCACAGCCCCAGGTAAGGACGCAAAGGGAACATATGTATGGGAAGGATAAGGGCAGACCATCGACAGGGAAGCGGGATGGGTGAGGGAAGAGTGAGGGAAGTCCCACACACACCCCATGAGGTTTCCATAGGAAAGGCTGGCCTACGGTAAAAAGAAAAAAAAAACGAGCAAGGCCGGGTAGTCGGCTAGTATACTATATAGCATGTCTGGTCGGACACCCACTATGGTAATTGAGTAGACCGTACAGCCAGCAACTCAACGCCGAGTGTTGGGCAGCAGTAAATAACCTGAGTCTCTAAAGGGGCCAATGGCTTTGGGCAGATGAGCCCCTTTAGGTGGGGGGTGATGGTCCCCTCAGTGGAGGAAATGCCACTGGAAATCATCATATTGGGCCCGACGGCAAAATGAGCGGAGAAGGAACTCTGATTCCCAACAGTTGTGGAGGCGGAAGAGGCCATGCCAGATGGACTGGCTGTGAAGGGGCACCTTGCCCATATCCTCAAGACTGTGGCAGTCTATTGCAATCCTGCATGTCTCATTTCATATGTGCCCCAGGAGATGGCTCTGTGATCATAGTGTGTAGGTCACTTCATGGCAAGTTGGGATCCACCTTAAACAAATTCACACCAATGGCATTTTTCCTGCTTCAGGGGGGAAAATGCATTCTCGGATACAAGTTGCAGCCAACAACGACAGTACTATGTCTGAAGGTTAACTGTGTTAATGATTGCATAAGCAGGCATAAGTGTTCCAATTCCACATGCAATAAAAGTCTTACACTTTTATATCACTTGTTCAAAATGTGAAATATTTTACTGTCACTTTCCAAAATATTTTGCCACTCAGTTTTAGAATCCTCCCCCCCCCCCACCCCGGCTGCATCACCCAGAATATTGTCAAATTGTGGTTTACTGAGCTGAAAAATGCTTTGACAGAGGGAGCAGTTGGGAGATAAAACATTATTCTGGATATTTTAAAGCAGTCTGTAAAAATACTGTCAGTTTTTGTCATTTAAAAACATTCTTAGAATTCCTTTCTTTTTACATCCATTGTTTCTTTCAGTAAAAGGTGTATGGTGTATGCAGCCCTACAGAAACAAAACACCTAGAACAGTGGTGGCGAACCTATGGCATGTGTGCCAGATGTGGCACTTTCAGCCCTTTCTGTTGGCACATGAGCTGTCACCCCAGCACAGAGTTCACCCCGCCCCTCTGCCCAGCAGCCCAATGGGAGCACTTCCTCCCTCCCCCCAGCACAGAGTTCACCCGCCCCTCTGCCCAACAGCCCAATGGGAGTTCTTCCTCCCTTCGCCCAGCACAGAGTTAGCCTCAGCCCTCTGTTTGGGCACTTGGCCTCTAAAAGGTTCACCATCTGTGACCATCTGTGATCTATCCACACCACCCATGAAATTTGGCTGTCTCTTACTAACATCACACCTTGTGGGCAGCATTTTATACCTGTCCTTTTGAACAAATGATGGTGTGTGTTTTTTGTCAAGGTCTGCATTCCTCAATGGGAAATCTGTGTTGGGGTGGGTGGGTTCTGGGGGGTAGACAAGGCAAGGCTTGAGTGACTTTGTTGTTCCATTGTTGCTGGGTTGGTGATTTGAATTTTATATATTGTATTGTCGTATACTTTGCATACTGAATTTGTATATTGTAACATTGTGAATTTACTGTACAGTATATGTATTTATCTATTTTGTATATTGGGACTTATTGTATTTTTTTTTTGGTGTTTCCTACGAACGCTTTGTTTGAGTCGCCTTGGGGCTGAGAAAATGTGGTATACAAATAAAAGTGAAATGAAAAAAAAATGAAATGAAAAGTAAGCCAGCCTATTATTTCTCTCCCTTTTTCTTTTATTGTTTCACACATTATTACATATTATAATCACAATTTAAAAAATAAGGCTTGGATTATTCAATGTGCTATGATAAAAACAAATCTTACAAACCTTGTAGGTATGTATGTAGGTAGGTATGTAGGTCGGTCAGTCGGTCCATTTCTGTACTGCCCATTGGTGTTGACAACCACGGAGGCTGAAAGTATTTTTTTAAAGTGTAGTCATTGGGTAGATGTGACTGCAAGATTGATATCTCCAAGCCTGTTAGTAGGAGGTTCTGTTTCTGCATGAATGGAAGTGTATGAAGGAGATGAACATCAGATGGTGTGGAAAAAATTAGCTTGCTCCCAGGAGAAAATTTGCAGACCTTTTCCTGAAGGTTCTTTGCGTTTTAGTTTGTTGGGATGGAAGAACAAGAAGATTTCCTTCCTTAATGTCCTCTTGACCTAAGAGATCAGAAAAGCCTTGTCCTTAGACCAGGGGTGCCCAAACTTTTTGGGCTGTGGGTCGGTCATGTGGTTCAGGGGGCCGGTCACTATGGCCTGTGGGCTGGATCTGGCTCCCAACAGCAATTCATCAGGCCCCCAAAGCCCTCGTTGCTCCCAGAAGCGGAAGTAAAACACACCCATACGGGCGCATTTTACTTTCCCTTCCAGGAGCAACGAGGGCTTCATGGGCCAGATGAATTGCTGTCGGGGGCCAGATCCAGCCCACAGGCCATAGTGACCACCCCCCTGAACCATGTGACTGGCCCACTGCCCAAAAGGTTTGGGCACCTCTGGTCTAAGGACAAGGCTGTTTCTGATCTCTTAGATCAAGAGGACATTAAGGCATACCTGTTAAACGCAGCTCCGGAGATTACGGGACCTGCGCAGAATGTTTCTGCGCAGGTCCATTCTACGCATGCGTAAAAGCCTACGCATGCGTAGAAGGCTTTTATGCATGCGTAGAATGGACCTGCGCAGAAGGGATGCACAGTAACTCCTCCCCCCCCCACTGCCAAATTATGGGGTAGCGGCAGCTCCGGGCGGGAAATGGAGAAAATCGGCGCGGAAATACGGGAAATCCCATCCAATCCGGGATACTTGACAGGTATGCATTAAGGAAGGAAATCTTGCTTAGACGCTCAGAAATCTGCCTCTCTCTTTCTTACTGAAGGTGGTTAAGCAGCAAAAAGGACTCCTATTAACATTTGGAGGGCTAACTCAGAAGGTCATGGAGAGGCCCAGGATCCCCATCGTGGAAGCACCAGTTTGCATCCTTAAGTAACTTGATTGTTGTTATCCCTGCTGATAGTGATCCTAGTTTACTGGTTTGGGGCATGTAGGACCCCAGGTGTTGTTGTACCGCAGTTCTCCTGATCTCTGACTGTTGGCTGTGCTGCGTGGGTCTGTTAGGAGTTGCCAAGAGAACATTACTAGAATACAGTACTCCATGTTCTCCCAATATGAGAGAATTCTCCGTCAGGAAGGTTTCAAGGCCCTGTCTAGGACTGTCTTCCAACTTATATGACTGGTGTGGAAATGGCACTCAGTAAGAGACTTCTATGGGAGGTTTCATCATCACCTGTCTAATTTATTTAAATCTCATTGGATTTTTCCCCCTCATTCTCTGTTTAGATGTGGCTTGTGACTTAAATGTTTTTCCAGGTTGCCCTTTCAGGAGAAAGGAGCCCTTTGTGTATGCCAACATCTTTCAGTGCTGTCTTTTTGGTTTTATTTTCATCTGGATTTGGATTTGTTTTATGATGAGGCTGCTGCTGTTTTCAAAATTCATTTTTATCTTCACCTTGTCTTAGGGTAATCTGGTTTGAAAAACTTTGCACTGATAAATGCTGCTTATAAATAAATAACATTGTAATAAATGAGAGATGGCAAATAAGGCAGAGTAGGTTCTGTGTATCTGAACTCGGAATTTGCCTATCACGTACAAATTTTAAGTTATAGACGTGCTATATCTGTTCAAATGGCCGGTAATTGGGTAATGTATTTTTACATGGGAACATTATAACAGTTGCAGCTACAACTATGCCTGCTGCCACCTCAGCTAAAACACGTCCCCTGGTGGCATGCATGTTCCAGCACCGGCCAGGCATGTCTGAGCAAAGTCAGTAAGCTGACAGAAATAGGTATATATGGCGAAATGGACCAAAGGCTTCTCTCTAGTGAGAAACCATCTTATTGGATAGTACAGTTAGGCCATAGCTAGTCTGTCATGAGCTTAAGATAAGTAGGCACAGCTGTGTTAATAAACCGGACAATTTTTGCTGCATTTGTGGCACATATACCTCATATGATCAATGCAAGAACCTAACCAAGAGGGTGTGATTTCTAACTTAAGATCCTGATGACCTGGGCAGAATCGGACTTCAAACTTGGATTCAGCTTACTTGATTTAGTATAGGACATATGGATTAGACCAAGTAGCAGACTTTTTGTGTGTGTGATGTAGTGTAATCTATATCTTGCCAAAATATGGGCAAATCATGGCTCATGGGGCTGTGGGTACAAAAGGAATACATGCACCAAAGGTAATGGAGAGAGAGAGAAAGGCTTTATTCTTACGTATGCATACAGGCTTCTCTTGCAGCAAGAGGGGCAAAAATATAAACAGACAAAGGCTTTTATAGACCAAGAAAGACAAATCAAATGCACAAAATTCAAAATAGTGCAGACTATTTGTCTTGTGCATACCAACTCAGTTCTTTTACCTGCTTCCTGGCAGGTACACAAAGGCATGGGGAGGGGAACTTTTTACTCTCTTTTTTCACTTAAAGTTCAAAATGGCTTTTATTTGGCTACGTATAAAAATGCTTTGTGCCCTGCCGGAGGCTAGCAAAGAAGGACAGAGAGCCATATTCAGAAGGGACTGCTTATAGCAACCTTTTGGTGTGTGTGCAGATGTGGAACAGTAGAGATGTCTACGTTGTGATTTTGGACTACAAATCCAAGAATTCCCCAGGCAGCATGCAGTCCAAAAACACAAATCTGCACCTCCCTGTGGAATAGTATGTTTCATTTATGCAAGAAGAGGAATTTCATGCAATTTCTGGTTCCTTATGACCAGCCTTTAAATTTCTAGTATTTCTAGAACTAAAGCTGGTGTAATGGAAGGACTAGGACTGTTGTCGTCGGCTGCAACTTGTATCCGAGAATGCATTTTCCCCGAAGCAGGGAAAATGTCATTGCCGTGAATTTATTTAAGGTGGATCCCAGCTTGCTATGAAGTGACCCACACACTATGATCACGGAGCCATCTCCTGCGGCACACCTGAATGTGACATGCAGGATTCAACACCAGGACTGCAATGGACTGCCACAGCTTTGAGGATATGACCAAGGTGTGCCTTCACAGCCAGTCCATCTGGCATGGCCTCTTCTGCCTCCATGACCATTGGGAATCAGAGTTCCTCCTCTGGTCATTTTGCCATTTGGCCCAATATGATGGTTTCTAGTGGCATTTCTTCCACTGAGGGGACCATCACCCCACCTAAAGGGGCTCATCCACCCATAGCCATTGGTCCCTTTAGGGAGTCAAGATATTTACTGCTGCCCAACACTCGGCATTGAGTCGCTGGCTGTATGGTCTACTCCATTACTGTAGTGGGATGTCCGGCCAGACATTTACTAGGATGGTAAGGTGGAAAAAAAATAAGACACAGATTCACTGCATTAAGGAAGCCCTCAATCTGAAATAGGGGTATAATAGCAAATTGATTATCCTTGCAGAGTTGCTGTAATAATTAGTGAGAGAACACACATTCACTATATATATATTGTGTAGATGTTAGGTTCCAGTCTGACCAGGTTATCCTGCTGTAGTAATAGAGTAGACCATACTACCAGGGACTCAATGCCGAGTGTCAGGCGGCGGTTAACTAACCTGACAACCCTGGAGACACAGCCTTGAATGGTGAAATCCATAGGGAAGGGTGACAGTCCCCAAGTGGATTAAATCCCACTTGAATCCATCTTAATGGAGGGCAGCAGCTTCATCAATACTGGCCTGGGGCCGATGAGGACTTTGTGTGCCAAAAGGGCTCAGGACCAGAAAGTGATTCGCAAACCTGGATCAGTGGTATGGGTGTCATGCTGCGGTGCGGAAAGCAGAGGAAAAGCCACTGCATTATATTCTCAGGACAGTCTTCATGGCTGATCGCCATGAGGATCGCCTGTATTCGTATATGGCAGAAGAAGAAGAAATGTTAGGCAATTTATTATCAAGGAGGCCTTCTGGTTTTTCGATGTTAACAACTTGCTATTTTTACAGCAAGCAGCATGCTTAAACTTTGTATTAAACTCATGAAATGAAATATATATATATATTTCCCTCTTTTTTTAAAAGCTAAAAATATTTTATGAAGAGCACTTACACCTGGATGATGAGATTCGCTACATCTTGGAAGGCAGTGGGTATTTTGACGTTCGTGATAAAGACGACAAATGGATCCGGATTGCCATGGAAAAAGGAGACATGATCACACTTCCGGCTGGCATCTATCACCGATTCACACTGGATGAATCGGTATGAAATCACTATTTTTATCCATAAGCACCTACGTATTGGTGAGACAAGAATGGGAACAGGTGCTGAACTGCATGTTAAAAACCAAATTCTGATACAGTGCCTTAATGGTGTGAACATCTAAACGCAGGGAAGAGATTTTGAAGGACGGGGAGATAATTGGGATGGCGGGGGATATGAGGCACAAACGGCGTCTTTTTCTCTTCCTCTCTGCGTGCAGAAGAAAAATGGCTGGTAGCAATACCTCCCTTTACCTTTCTGCCCTAATTGTTCAGTAGCTTTTCTTTTATAGAACCACTGATGGGAAGTCGTAATTTATTTATTTGGTTGTGTCTCTGTGTGTCTCGCTGACTATGAAAGCACAACATCCACCCAGTTTCAAAGATAAAACTCACCTGCCTTCCAAGGTGCCATTCCCCAACGCCCTGGGATTAGAAATCGATTCCTGAAGGTTCGGGGAGGCACAGGATTAGAGCACACAGGCTGTCTTCCCTGCTCCAGTCTGCTACTTTTATAGATAAATGGAGCGCTGGGTGTCTCCGGCCTTGTCATAAAATCCATCTTTAGTAAGGGGATTTTTTTTGGTGTTGCCATGGCAACCACCCAGTGGAGCCTTGGGAGATCTGATCTACTGCTCTTTGGCTGGTTGTGAAGGGTAGAAAGCATTCAGAAGGGGAAAAGCGGAGAATGCTTTCGCGCTGGGGATGTGTCGCTCCAAGGCGCACTATTCCGTGTTCTTTTGGACTTCAAGGTTAATCCTGCTTTGTGGAGAAGGCTGCAAAAACTCCCCTCCTCACACGAAAGTCAAGGGAGAATGGTGTATAGGAAATTACGATATTTTTAAAATTGTTTTTAATCTTGTTCAAAGTTTTTTTATATGTCATTTTGTTTGAGACCTGAGTGCTGCACGACGGAATGAGTGTCCGTAGTCTGTCCCAGCTCCTGCTAACCTAGCAGTTCGAAAGCAAGAAATTGCAAGTAGATATAAATAGGTACCACTTCGTGGGAAGGTAAACAGCATTCCGGGCACTCCGATGTCCAGTCATGCCTGCCACATGACTATGGAAATGTCTGCAGATACAGATATCCAAAGTAGGAAATCAAAAAGTGGAAGGAATAACAGGCAAATTTGGTCTGGGAGTACAGAATGAAGCAGGGCAAAGATTGATAGAGTTCTGCCAAGAGAACGCACTGGTCATAGCAAACACTCTCTTCCAGCAACACAAGAGGCGACTTTACACATGGACATCACCAGATGGCCAACACCGAAACCAGATTGACTACATACTCTGCAGCCAAAGATGGAGAACCTCCATACAATCAGCAAAAACAAGACCTGGAGCAGACTGTGGCTCAGATCACAACCTATTGATCGCAAAATTCAGGCTTAGACTAAAGAAAATAAGGAAAACACGGAGACCAGAAAGATATCACCTAGACAACATCCCTAAAGAATACGCAGTGGAGGTGATGAACAGATTCAATGGCTTAGACTCAATAGATAGAGTGCCAGAAGAATTATGGACAGAGATGAGGGACATCATGCAGGAAGCAGCAAAGAAAACCATACCAAAAGAAAAGAAGAGTAAGAAAGCAAAGTGGTTGTCTGATGAGGCTCTTAAAATAGCAGAGGAAAGAAGGAACGCAAAAGTCAAAGGAGAAAGGAAAAACTACAATCATTTGAACACAGAATTTCAAAGAAAAGCAAGGAGAGATAAGGAAAACTACCTAAAAGAACAGTGCAGAGAAATGGAGGAAAACAACAAAAGAGGCAGAACCAGAGATCTTTTCAAAAAAATCGGGGAAATTAAGGGAACATTTAAAGCAAAAATGACCATGATAAGGGACAAAGAAGGAAAGGAGCTAGCTGATGCAGAAGAGATTAAGAAAAGATGGAAAGAGTACACAGAGGAACTCTACAAAAAGGACCTCAACACTCCTGACAATCACAACGATGAAGAAGTAGAACTTGAGCCAGACATCCTGGAGAGCGAAGTCATAAAGGCCCTAAAGAGCACTGCAAACAACAAAGCTAGTGGAGATGATGGTATCCCAGTTGAATTTTTCAAAGCGCTAAAAGACGATGGCGTCAAATTACTGCATTCAATATGCCAGCAGATTTGGAAAACAAAACAATGGCCACAGGATTGGAAAAGATCAGTATACGTACCAATCCCAAAAAAGGGCAATGCCAAAGAATGTTCAAATTATCGAACAATCGCACTCATCCCACACGCCAGTAAAGTGATGCTCAAGATAATACAGGATAGACTTCAGCAGCATGTGGAAAGAGAATTACCAGAGGTGCAGGCAGGTTTCAGAAGAGGCAGGGGGACTAGAGACCACATCGCCAACATACGCTGGATCATGGAGAAAACAAAGGAATACCAGAAACAAGTATACTTTTGTTTTATTGACTACACTAAGGCATTTGACTGTGTGGACCACAACAAGATGTGGCAAGTAATTAAAGAGATGGGAATACCAGAGCACCTCATATGCCTCCTGAGAAATCTGTACATGAACCAAGAAGCAACAGTTAGGACAGAACATGGAGTGACAGAGTGGTTTGGAATAGGAAAAGGAGTAAGACAAGGCTGCATTTTGTCACCATGCTTATTCAACCTATACACAGAGCACATAATGCGCAGTGCAGGGATGGAGGAATCACAATATGGGATTAAAATCGCTGGGAGAAACATCAACAATCTGAGATATGCAGACGATACCACCCTAATGGCAGAAAGTGAGGAAGACCTAAAGAATCTCTTGATTGGGCTGAAGGAGGAGAGTGCAAAAGCTGGTTTGAGACTAAATATCAAGAAAACCAAGATAATGGCAACAGGCCCAATCAGCTCCTGGAAGATAGATGGGGAAGAAGTAGAAGCAGTGACAGATTTTACTTTCTTAGGATCCAAGATCACTGCAGATGGGGATTGCAGCCATGAAATAAAAAGGAGACTGATTCTTGGGAGACAAGCAATGAGAAACCTGGGGAACATAGTGAAAAGCAGAGACATCACACTGAAAACAAAAATTAGAATAGTCAAAGCAATGGTTTTCCCAGTAGTAATGTATGGATGTGAGAGCTGGACAATTAGGAAGGCTGAACGCAGAAGAATAGATGCCTTTGAAATGTGGTGTTGGAGGAGGGTTTTGAGAGTGCCCTGGACAGCGAGGAGAACAAATAGGTCAATCCTAGAAGAAATTAACCCGGATTGCTCACTGGAAGGTCAAATAGTAAAGATGAAGCTAAAATACTTTGGACATCAAATGAGAAGGGAGGATTCACTTGAGAAGGCACTGATGTTGGGAAAGGTGGAAGGCAAAAGAAGAAGGGGGAGGCCAAGGATGAGATGGCTAGATGGCATTGTGGACACAATGGGCACAGAGCTGGGAGGGCTGAGGGGGATGGTGGAGGACAGAGGCGCCTGGAGAGCAATGGTCCATGGGGTCGCAAAGGGTCGGAACCGACTGTGCGACTGAACAACAACAAAACAGATAACACCAGCTATAAACGGAGATGAGTACTGATCCCTAGAGTTGGATATGATGGGCTTTCAAGAAAGGGTGACATTTACATATAGTATTTTAAACTTGTTATCTTTGTACAGTTTTCATTATCGTGAGCCCTATGTGCCTTAAAGAAACAAAAGTAGCTTATAAATAAAATAAACCAACCAACCATAAGCCTCTAACGAAAAGCAAAAGGTAAAGCAGGCAAGTATTAATTGCCAAAACACTGACACTCAGCACCACATGAAAATTCTCTTGGACTTCTGAGAGTCAGGATATGGTCTTATCCAGGGGTAGGCAACCTATGGCCCGCTGGCTGGATCCAGCCCCAGCTCTCGCTCTAGCCGCTGCTGGAATTGGCAGTGGACGCATTTATGGTAGTCGTAAAGGGACCACCAGTCTGGTCCCTTCAACTGTCTGAGGAAGCGTGACCTGGCCCCCGACTTAAAAAGGTTGGCGACCCCGGTCTTACCAGTGGTCAGAGAATTAATTTCCATTCCATAAACCCTTCATTTTTATGCACCTACAAAAAGGACCTCAACACCCCTGATAATCACAATGATTATAACATTGAACTTGAGCTAGACATCCTAGAAAGTGAAGTCAGGAAGGCCCTAAAAAGCACTGCAAACAACAAAGCCAGTGGAGATGATGGTATCCCAGCTGAATTTTTCAAAGTCCTAAAAAAGATGATGGAATAAAATTATTGCATTCTATATGGTACAGTGATACCTCATACAATGTCCAAACTTGGTTCCACAAGTTTGGACTTTATACATATTTGGACTTTGTATGAGGCATGCAAAATCCTAGCCGCGATGCCTCATGCAACGTCCAAATCCTTGCTGCGATGCCTCGTACAACGTCGTTTCCATAGAGATACATTGTACTGTAACAGCACAGACTTCGGGGCAAAGTCAAGGAAACTGACAGAAATCATTCCCTAAAGGCTATATACATTACAAAAACATGTCAAACAACCCTGATTGTCCAAGACCCTGAACAATGCTGCAAAAATCCCAGGAATGCTTCTAAAAATTCTGACAGAAAAATTAAAAAATAATAATAATTCAAAATTGCGCTCAAAACCACTCCTAAACACTCTTTGCCTCGTGCAAAACCCACAAGAGCAATGCACGCATGTGTCCTGCCTTTTATACTGCCCAGGCACAATGCAACCTGGGGAAAACCCCAATGCTTCATACAAAGTCACAGGAATTAGACGATGTATGAATTTCATGTTGTACGAAGCGGACTTTGTATGAGGTATTACTGTATTTCTGGTGGCAATGTATGGTTGTGAGAGCTGGACCATTAGGAAAGCTGAGCACAGAAGAATAGAGGTCTTTGAAATGTGGTGTTGGAGGAGAGTTTTGAGAGTCCCCTGGACAGCGAGGAGAACAAATAGGTCAATCTTAGAAAAAATCAAACCTGACTGCTCCTTAGAAGGTCAAATAGTAAAGATGAAGCTAAAGTACTTTTGACATAAAATGAGAAGAGAGGAATCACTTGAGAAAGCCTTGATGCTGGGAAAGGTAGAGGTCAAAAGAAGAAGGGGTGGCCAAAGATGAGATGGTTAGATAGTATTGTAGATGCAATGGGCACAGAGCTGGCCGGGTTGAGAAGGATGGTGGAGGACAGAGGTGCCTGGCGGGCAATGATCCAATGAGGTTGCAAAGGGTCAGAATCGATTGCGCGAATGAACAACAAAATTGTAGGTGATTAGCACCCTTATGAACTAAACATAGTTATGTTTAATTTATTTGTTTAATTTGCATCTTACCTTTCTCCTCAAAGTGTGACCCAAGACAAGTCTCACCATTGACTTGCATAGATTATTTTTAAAAAAAGTTTTGCAAAGTTTAATGCAGTTTGTTTCTAACCAAAAATGAATTTTATTTTTAAAAGGCTTTTTGAATTGAAAACTGGGGCCCTACACTCTCTAGTGGGTGGGCTGGAATTCTTTATCATTTGTAATTCATGACAGATTTGCCCCTCACGTTCTCTAGAAGTCTCAAGTTGACTTATTGAACAGCCTCCCCCTCCGGAAATTTGAAACATTTTAAAAATTGGGGGCATGGAGTGTTGGGGTACTCTCACAAAAATGCCCCAGATGGGAGGCTGCAATGCAATCCATGATCCATATTTTGGTGTAGGCGAAATGTAGTTATTCAGAAGTTTTTGCATTCAACCACCTGGAAAGAACATTTTACAGTGAAACTCTCAAACTCTTTTAACTAGGACAGTGGTGGAAGCGATCGTCCATGCTGTGAGAAGCCCTACTTGCTCATCCCTGCACAACCTCAGCTATTTTTGGGAAAGGCCAGGCCAGGCCAGAGACTTTCCCCCTGACCAATAGGCAGCCCAGTGCCAGATTGTTCCGATGTCTCACAATCACTGTCTAGAAATGCAGCTTAAATGTATTTATAGTTGTCCTGAAGTCAGCTGCGATTTTTACCCCTTTATGTTTACTGTGTTACAAACAGGAAACTATTGGGTCTGGTTCTGCGGCCACAGAGCTGTACCAGGCAAAATGTGACAGAGCTGTACTACAACATTACCAGGTGTTCCTTTAGTCTAGGGTTGCCATACGTCACGGAAAACCAGGAATTGTAACTGTCCCGGCCCGCTTCCAAAAAAATCATTGAAAACTCCTGGTTTTCAAACCAAGGGGCGTGCTTGGTTTGAAGAAAAACAATCATGCCTTTTTGTTGCTGCCTTAGAGTGGCGCCTCTATTGAAGCACCAGCAGGTGGCATCTGTAGCAGCAGCCAACACAGACTGGAAAGCGACAGGTCAGCAATTCAATACCCAAATACTGCAGGGTGGAATGAGCTCCCATCTTTGTCCCAGCTCCTGCAAACCTAGCAGTTCGAAAGCAAGAAATCACAAGTAGATAAATAGGGACCACTTCGGGGGGGAAGGTAAACAGCATTCCGTGTGCTCTGGTGTCTAGTCATGCCTGCCACATGACCATGGAAACGTCTGCAGAAGGAGACAACGCTGGCTCTTCAGCTATGAAACAGATGAGCACTGAACCCTAGAGACGGATACATCGACTTTATTTCTGTCCCAGTTTTGTGGGAGGAAATTATGGCAACTCTACTTCAGTCATGTTGTGTGTCCCCTCCCCATAGTGGTTTTGTTATATTGTACTAGTTTCTTCTGACATCCAAACCAGCATATTGCGGTCTAAGGGCACACTATGCTTAATAGATTGCAGGAAGTTTTCAAACTGCGGTTTATTGGTTTAGATGTCACAGAAAACTGTGTAAACAATCTAGGGCAGGGGTTCCCAACCTCTCCAAGCTGGGGGCTGGGTCTCGCTCTCTCAGTCAGCTTCGAGGTCCGGACGGCCATTTTGCCCTGCCTGCATGATGGGGGTGGCCATTTTGTAGCAACAGCTTCAAAGGGCCAGCCATTTTGTTTCTCAAATGTCCTTGGAGGGGTGTGGGGACCACATGAAATGGTGTTGTGGGCCAGATCTGGCCCATGGGCCTTAGGTTGGGAACCCCTAATCTAGAGCCTTCCCTCCATAGCTGACCAGATGAAAGGTTGAAGAAATAGGCAAATCAAGTTCTTAAGAGATAATTTCTTTTTAAGCTACATATTGTATATTCCTTTCACCACTTGATAATTTAACCCACAACGTTGCCAACGTTTAACTGTATTGAATGTGAACTATTGTGTTTCCTCCATCAGAATTATGTGAAGGCCATGAGACTCTTTGTTGGAGAACCTGTGTGGACAGCTCACAACCGACCAGCCGATCATTTTCCTGCTCGGATACAGTACCAGCAGTCTTTGGCACAAACAGTACAATAGATTGAAGAGATGAAATTAAAAGCAATAGGCAATTTCTGAAAGTGAAAACGGCAAAATGGCTTCCTTAACACTATTTGCTAATAATAAACCTTTGACTACATGCAACTCTAACATAGGGAAGGTCGACAGGGAGTTTTTAATTTTTTCCCTTCAAAATCAACTGTCAGGTTGTAGGCTACCCTTAAATTTCGTTGGTTTGGGATCTCCTTCTGAGCAGATTGGGAGTTAGAGTTTACTTTCCAGTTATCATTTCAAGTTCCCTTTCTCACTTTGTTGATCACTTTGTTACACCAGTGGCTTCATAAAACATAGCAGGAATATTGGTTGATCTTTGTTCTCACTTTTAGCATGTTTGCTTTTCAATACAGAAAAATAAAAATGAATATGATTTAAAAAATTTAAATTGATCTGTATTTTAATACAGTTCCCATATAAAACAAGACGTTCCTCTTGAAGTGTCCTTCTGTGAGTTCTGGACTGGATACAGTCCTTTGAGAACTCTCAGTTGTTAGCACTGAGTCGTCTAATGACAATGATCTCCATAGTGTGCAGGTATTATTTCAAAATATTAACCTTGTCTTATCCACAACTCCCAAAATATGGGTACTTCATTCATTCTTGTGGATAACTTATTTCTCAGAACAGGGGTAGGTGAAGGGGATTTATATTCTGAGCCAGTATCTGCAACCTATAAGAGCTTGATTCTTATTACCTTATCGTGCCTTATCCAAAAGTGGTCCTATGTTTTATAATTGTTGTGATTTTATTTTTGTTGTGATAACTAAGCAGTGCTCTTTCTGTTAATAAACTATCATCCTTTAAAAGAATACTTGTCTTCCTGAGAGGATCTTCTGTTTAAAGCAAGGATTCTCAACCTGCGGCCCGCGCGTCGGATGTGGCCCACACAGCACCATTTCATGTGGCCACCACCACCTCCACCACCCCAGGAAGTGCCATGTGGTGAAGGGCAAAATGGCCATCTGCCCCCCCCCCCAAAGCTTGAGGAGCGTGACCCAGCCCCCACTTGATTTAAAGCTCCACTTCTGTGGCATGTTTATATAGGTTTTGAAAAAGCTACTTCTTACAAGGTAGTTGCCTACAGTTCAGGGACCTCTCAGTTGCTATTACAGTTACATTTTAAAATGTGGCTAGTTTCCTGTTGCCTAAATTCAGAGCAGAAGGGTAATTGTTAATTCAACAGGCTCCACGTAGTGTGGCCAATCCCATAACCAGGACACCCAACAGAGTCTGCTGGAGTCCAGGATTGAGGTGTGTGGGGTGTGTGGCGGACAATTGTATGGTTTCTCTCCCACTCATTCATTTCTCCAAACTGTTGAAAATAGTTACTTTTTAATAGTACATGTGTTGTGGAGCATACTCTTTCCCCCCAGCTGTCTCATTGGCAGCAAAGGGGCTGCGGTGCCTCAGTGGTTAAGAAGCTCGCCTTGTTAGGTGGAAGGCTGGCAAGTCAGCAGTTCGAGACCTGGGCACTGCATGACGGATTGAGCGCCCGTCTGTTCCAGCTCTTGGAAACATGAAAGGAGCCTCTTTTCGCCGCTCTCTGAGCAGTTTCTTCTTCAAAAATCCTTTCAACCCAGAATAATTTCTGACACAAAATTATTATTAGCAGAATGGAAAACAGCCAAGTCTTGAATGGGAGCCGTATCATTTAGTGAGATTACATCCTTTTATTTATAAAGGCAAATGAAAAGTTGCAGTCACATTGCAAATGGTGTGAAGGCATCCCATGTAAAGTTACAATTGTAATATGATAGAGTTACAGTAGACCCTCGCATAACGATGTTACTTGGTTTCCCAAGTAGCGTCGTTATGCAGAAAATGTCGTTATTTGAATTAACGACAAAAAGGTTAATTGAATAACGATGGTTTTTTGTCATTCGAATAACAACGTTTTTGTCGTTATTCGAATGATCACATGGGATACGTCAGTAGCGTTGTTAATCGAAAATGATGCTATTCGAATGCGTCATTAGGCAGTTCACTGTATACTGTACTGCACTTGGTTTATTTCAAGAAACTGATAATTTGTAAATTGTGTGAAATCCAACTGAAACTGGTGCCTTCTAACCGCTCTGGAACATATCAGGTTTAATATGTTTGATGTGTTAACTAGCACACATGGGAGCAAACAAAACAGGTACAGTAATACTTCGCATAATGGAAAAACTCTCTTCCACGGAGCTCTTTGCTATGCAATTTTTAGCATTATCCGAAGCGAATGGCAGATACCATGGATAACGGAAAAAATGTTCATTATCCGGAGTACCCATTCAAAAACCCCAGATAACGATCATTTTTTTCATTATCTAGGGTATCTCCCTTGCATGATGAACACATTGTTATGTAAATCATTCAATATGTGATGCATTCGTTATGCGAGGTATTACTATACCTTACCAAAACAGGTAAGAGCTCTGGTGGCGCAGTGGTTAAACTGCCCTTCCTCCACCACATGGCACTTCCTGGTGTGGTGGAGGCAGTGGGAGGGGGGGTGTCATGAAATGTGGTGCTGTGGGCCACATCTGGCCCACAGGCTACAGGTTGAGAATCCCTGTGCTACAGATACAAGAAGAAGAGGAAGATGACAACTGCTCAATCAGATCAAAGAAGTGTTCTGACCCTATCAGTGTTGTACCTGCTGAGGGCAGTATGGGAACACTTGGGAATGGTGTGGAATGAGAACTAAGTTCAATCCTGACCAGGGCTCAAGGTTGACTCAGCTTCCCATCCTTCCGAGGTCGGCAAAATAAGTATCCAACATGTTGTGGGCAAAATGTTAATTAACCTGTGAGCCCCCCCAGAGAGTGCACTAAGCGCTAGGGGGCAGTATATAAGTGTAATTGCTATTGCTATTGCTGTACACCAGGGTGGCCAAACTGCAGCCCAGGAGCTGGCCCCAGCCCACAGCACCATTTCATGTGGCCCACTGCCACCCTCACCACTCCCGGAAGCTGATGTGAACACATTTATGACAGTTGTAAAATGTGCATAGCATGTGTAAACACACACCTGCTGTAAACTACCGTAAATGCACCCACGGGTGTCATAGACGCATTTACGACAGCTGCAGATGTGTTTTAAGGAACCACGTGGCCAGCACGCTCAGCTGTCTGGGGTGTGTGGTCTGGCCCGCAGTGCAAAAAAGTTTGGGAACCCCTGATGTAGACAGTGAGGCACTGAGTAGATGTGGACCTCTAGATGTTTCTAGTCTACAACAGCCATCAGCCATATCCAGCATAATCAGGGAAGCTGGGAATTACTGTCCAAAAAAAAACCTCTGGAGTGCTAGTTGCCCACTCCAGTGAAGCTGATAAGTCTGAAAGTGGCTGGCACCCTGTGGTTCAATTTGATTGATGTGGCTTCTACAGTGGAATAAGAGTCTTATCTGCTGGTCTTTATGGGTAAGAAGGAAGGAAGCAACCCTACACATGGAGCTATTAAGTGCGGCTTGGCAATACGTCAGCAACCAGACATACAGCACATTTCTGACCCACCATTTCTCACAGTCCAGTGAAACAAGTACTGCTTCACGTCTTCTGCTCACTGAAAGGAAAACTGTGTGGAAGGGCTTACCTGTCAGGAAGCCCTGCTGTTACTGAAACACTCTTTGAAACCCATAGTTCGGAGGAAGAAGTCGGTGTGTGTTCTGCACTTAAGAGACGAAAATAGGTAAAGGTCACCCTTGCTCGAAGGGAGTCATATCCGACAATAGGGCATGGTGCTCTTCTCTGTTTATAGCCTGTGTCTGCAGACGTTTCTGTGGTCATGTGGCAGGCATGACTAGACACTGGGGCACACAGAACACTTACCTTTCCCACCCGAAGTGGAACCTATTTATCTACTTGCAATTTCTTGCTTTCAAACAGCTAGGTTGGCCAGAACTGGGACAAAGGCGGGAGCTCATTCCGTCCTGCAATACTCGGGAATCGAACTGCTGACCTCCCGCCTCCCAGTCAGTGTCTTAGCCACTTGAGCCACTGCAGATGAAAACAGACGTGCCCAAAGTGCTCAAGAGGCAGCATTGTTAGTTCTTTAAAAATCGAAAAGGGGTCTATGTGGGGAAAGACTGCCGTACTTGCTAGCCAAGAAATCCAGTCCCCCACCCCCTTCACTGCAGGGAAAGCTGCACCTGGTGAATTTCTGCCTGTCATAGCAATTGAAAGTGGCAGGAGCTGTGAAAGGGAGGAAGAGGGCGCTTGACATGGCAGTGGTGGCTGCAGAGTTGTCACAGCCGGCAGCTCACCATTCCCTTTTGGAGCACAGCTGAAACATGCGCCCCCGCCCCACAGCTTTTTGGTCTTCTTCCCACTTCATTGGGCTGGGGGGTTGGGTGGAGAAATAATAACAGAGGGGCATGATGAATAGCCCTTTAGCAAAACGAAGAGCACTTGAGAACCTTGGGAAATCTAGACTGCTGACTGGCTTGAAGTGGTAATGATTTGTACTCTTAATTAGGAAAGAGGAGAGGGCTGTTTACTTTCCTTCGACAGCCACGGTGTCTGCCTGCACTCCGTCAAGAAGCAGCTTGAAACCCACAGGACTTTGCCTTGGTTCTTTGCAATTTCAGAATTAAAAATTTAGCATTCGTGAAAGGGCTGGGGCCTGCCAGGGCAATGGTGGCAATGGGGCCGGTGCCAGTTGTCTCTCTCAGCCCCATCTGCTACGTTTCCGCTGTTCCTGTCTTTGGCATGCGCTAACCAGAGGCCAGCATAAATCCCCTCCTGGATAGGATGCAGCGGCTTCTGTTCCTGCTATAATTTGGGAGGTCTCCCTCCCTTTCCTACAATATAGTTCCTGACACTGATGTGAAAACTCAGCCGCTGCTCCACTGAGGGTTGCCGTCATCCCCACAACTGCTCTGTGACAACTGGTGTGTTACAGATACTGAAGCGTTTTGGCAGCTGAAACCTTATTTGCCTTTTCTAACAAACCCCATTTTGAGCATGCTCTGCAAAATACTAAGCCCAAACCAACCCCATGAGTAAATTGGTTGTAACATCAGCTACATGATAAGCAAAGGTAAAGGTCACCCTTGCTCGGAAGCCAGTAGTACATACCTGTCAACCACGGCTCCGGACAATCCGGGACTTGCGCACAACGGTTCTGCGCAAGTCGCGTTCTACGCAAGCGTAAAAGGGTTCTATGCAAGCGTAAAAGCCTTCTACGCATGTGTAGAATGCGACTTGTGCAGAAGGGATGTGCAGTACCTCTTTCCCCCCCACTGCCAATTCCGGGGTTTTGGCAGCTGAGGGCGGGAAATGGGGCAAATCGGTGCCGAAAATCGGGAAATCCCGGCCAATCCGGGAAGGTTGACAGATATGCAGTAGTATCCGACCATGGAGCCAGTGCTCATCTCTGTTTCATAGCCGAAGAGCCAGTGCTGTCAGCATCTGCAGACGTTTCTGTGTTCATGTGGCACAGGCATGACTAGACACCGGAGCGCATGGAACGCTGCTTACCTTCGCACTGAAGTGGTCCCTATTTATCTACTTGCAATTTCTTGCTTTCGAACTGTTAGGCTGGCAGGAACTGGGACAAAGACAGTATGGAAACACTTACCTAAAACCAGTTGGTTCAGTGGGTCTACTCTAGTTTGGGCTACCAATTGGATTTAGGCCTCATATTCCAGAAAGGAAAGACCCCGTTTATTTTTCTCCTTTTGTTTGTTTGACCCGCATAAAATACAGAACATTGCCTGGCTATCCAGAGGTGATTCGCAGAAAAAATTACAAGAGAGTAGCCAGACTCTCTTGTAAGAGCAGAGAATAGGGCCTGCTAGATAATCAGTTACATTGGACTTTTTAGTCAGCTATTGTTGACTCTTTTTTTTTTTTTTTGCGTTTACTTAATTCTCCTACAACTAGGCACTCCAGCATAATAGCTGTGTTGATCATGAACTGTCCCCTTTCAGGTTGGGTGGGGCAGGTGGGGAAGATCTCACTTGATGGTGCAAAAATAGCAAACAATGGCCACCATGACCATGTACATGACTACTTGAAAATAAGCACGTTGCTCTCATTTCTATACAGGTGAAACTCGGAAAATTAGACTATCATGCAAATGTTCATTCAGTCCAGTAAAGGTGAAACAAATATATGAGATAGACTCATTAAATGCACAGCGAGATAGTTCAAGCCATACTTTGTTATAATATTGATGCTTATGGCTTACATCTTATGAAAACCCCAATCCCCCAATCTCATGTACCCCATAATCATCACATAATCTCATGTACGCTGTACGCCACGATCATCACAATTATAACGAATTAAGGCATGACATCTCTCGCTTTGCATGTAGTGAGTCTATCTCATATATTTGTTTCACCTTTTGAGTGAAATGAATGAACATTTGCACGATATTCTAATTTTCCGAGTTTCACCTGTATTTTACTTTTATCTTGAGCGCCAGTATTCACTCGGTTCTGACCCAAGTGGCCTGGTGAAGCTGCTATGCAATGCACAGGAATGTCTCAGTAAAGGTGCCCGTGGTGTGGATATAGGTTTCCCAGGTCTCAGTGCACTGGTTGAGGGAACGGTTGCTGTTTCTCGAGGTGGGACGATGAATCTTGGGTCAAGTGGCATTGGAGAAGGAGAGCTTGATTTTTATGTGTGAAGTCCTTTTAAAGCTTGAGCACCCATTTAATTTTAATTCAATGTAATTGTTCAAATTGTATGCCACCCCACTCGCACAGTGACTCTGGGCGGCTGCAAAAACAACAACACAGAATATCACAATAATACAACAGTAAAAAAAATATGAGAAACAATGTATATATTACAAAAAACTAAAAAACTCAACCCCCCACAACTGAGTCCACTTCCCTCCAGACCAAGGGAAGGAGTCAAGAGCGTCGGCATCATTTTTGTGGCCGCAGAACAGCTGCTCCCACTTACCATCTCTCTTCCCATCCATTCCAAAATGGTGCTGCTCCTTGTGAACTGGAGACACACACACAAGCACACAGGCTGGAATGAGTTTCCATATCATGTGTACAGCAGCTATGAAAGCACAGGACATGAGACTTAGAGTAGCAGCTGCCACCGTGGTCGCTGGCAGCATTTTACCAACTTGGTGGCTGCCAATAAAAGTGCATCCTCCCCCTCAGGTGGTTATGGGTTGCCATGGTACCTGGTTAAACCTGGTTATCCTGGATTCTGGGCCTATTTGCCTGGATTTCCCTCACATTCATTTCTGCAGTCAGCAAGCCATAGCTGTCAAGTATTGGCCGGGAAAACCCCTTATTTTACCCTCTTTCCCGCCGTCATCCCTTATTAATTAGACTGTAATGCCCTATTGCCACCATTGGAGGGCAGCACAGGATAAGCATAGCTGTCAAGTATCCCGTATTTGCCGGGAAATTTCCCTTATTTCCAAATTCAAAACTTGACAGGTATGCAGCAAGCCCAGAACCAGCCTGAGTCCATCTCACATCTGGGAAATGCCAATGACATCACAAGTCTCCACTTCCTCTTCTCAGGGGTTCTGGCTGTGAAATCTCGGGGAATGGGATGTTGTAGCCCTGGCAACCCTGGAGATCAGCATTCTTGCCTTCTAACTCCTACAAATAAAGTAGTTTATAAAGACATAATCACACGAGGCCAGTTGGAAAGCTGGCAACTCCCCCCATGTGGGTGTTTTAATTCTCAAGCACGAAACATTTTTTTCTTAGGTTTTGATCACCTAAACACATCAGCGTAAGCTAAAGTTACTACAAGGAACAACATCAGGAAACTCACAAACTAAAAATGGGAACTCAACAATTGAGATGGCTAGATGGTATTGTAGATGCAATGGGCACAAAGCTGGGCGGGTTGAGGGGGATGGTGGAGGACAGAGGTGCCTGGAGGACAATGGTCCATAGGGTCGTAAGGGGTCGGAATCAACTGTGCAACTAAACAACATTGGCTTTGGTTCTGAGCATCTCCGCAGCAGAGTATGCTGCTCCAGTATGGAGTGCATCCACACACTCAAAACCAATTGACATTGCTGTTAATGAAGCCACCCATGTTCATAGTGACAGGATGCTCAAACCTACACCAGTTGAGAAAATACCTGTATATCCTCTTCTTGGTATCGCTCCACCCAAGATCAGGAGAGAAGTAGCAGTGGACACAGAGAGAACTAAGCAAGAGAATGACCCTCAACATGCTCTGAACGGATATGAGCTTCAAGTCTGCTGGCTCAGATCCAGGAAGAGGTTTATGGCAAGAACATTCTTGAGGGCATGGAAGAGCAAAACCAAATTAGATGGAGGAAGGAGTTCACTGGACAAGGAATAACATTAAAGGACGATATAGCTCAGGAACTCAACCTCCCTTAGGTCACTTGGAGGGCCCTGAAGAGGCTGAGGGCGGGAGTCCCTAAATGCAAGACCAACATGCTCAAGTGAGGGTAGACAACAACATGCTGTGTGAATGTGGAGATACAGAACCCAACTCATTTGCTGGCCTGCCGATTACTGCCAGAAACATGTACTGCTGAGGACCTAAGTTTAGCCAATGACAAATACAAGAACGTGGCTTCATTTTGGCAGTCCAAAGTTTGATCTGGACATGAAAGAAGCACCAAAATGCCACCACTTAAGCAGCTGGTGTTTCTGATTGCACACCAAGTCACGTCACTGCTGTATGATGAGAAAAATCTGCACTGCCTTCTTAACAGGTGGCAATTCACCACTGAAAGTTATGCTGATAGAATTAATACTCATGGGCATAACTAACAGGATTTTGGCTGCCAACACTTTGTACATTGCACTGTGGGAAAAAGGGGTGCATCTATCTCTATTGACTTCACTTATTCCTCATAAGTAAGTGGTGAAAGCTAGTATTTACCATCCAACAACAAACCATTGTGGATTCCAGGTCTTCAAGTAATGTGGCGCTTTTAATACAGAAGGCAACATCCAAACATATTCACTTTGTGACACTGTGAATAGTAATAAACTTGCCTCCCCCTTTTTCATAATTTCAAATCTGATCTTTTTTCCAACCTGCATCTACAATTTTGACAAATACTGGTGATGGTATTGCTAAAACAAATCTCAGCGATTGGAGGCATTTTACCTACTACCTTTCTCGGTGTTGAGTCACTATGAAAAAAGAACAATGTCAAACTAAGTTACCAAGTTTTGATGCTCCAAAAAATGAAGGGAACACCTAAACAGCACAATGTAACCCCAAGTCAATCACACTTCTGTGAGATCAAACTGTCCACCCTGGTAGCAACACTGGTTGACAATCAATTCCACATGCTGTTGTGCAAATGGAAGAGACAACAGGTGGACATCAGAGGCAATTAGCAAGGCATCCCCAATAAAGGTATGGATCAGCAGGAGGTGACCACAGACCACTTCTCAGTTCCTTTGCTTTCTGGCTGATGGTTTGGTCACTGTTGAACGCTGGCGGTGCCTTCACTCCAGTGGTAGTCTGAGACGGAGCCTACAACCCACACAAGTGGCTCAGGTAGTGCAGCTCATCCAGGATGGCACATCAATGCGAGCTGTGGCATGAAGGTTTGCTCTGTCTGCCAGTGTAGTGTCCAGAGCATGAAGGCGCTACCAGCAGACAGGTTAGTACATCAGGAGACATGGAGGAGGCTGTAGGAGGGCAACAACCCAGCAGCAGGACCGCTACCTCTGCCTTTGTGCAAGGAGGAACAGGTGGAGCACTGCCAGAGACCTGCAAAATGTCCTCCAGCGGGCCACCAATCTGCTTATCTCTGCACAAATGGTCAGGAACAGACTCCATGAGGGTGGTATGAGGGCCCGACAACCACAGGTGGGGGTTGTGCTCACAGCCCAATACTGTGCAAGATGTTTGGCATTTGCCAGAGAACACCAAGATTGGCAGGTTCGCCACTGGCGCCCTGTGCTGTTCAGATGAAAGCAGGTTCACACTGAGCACATGTGACAGATGTGTCAGGATCTGGAGACGCCGTGGAGAACGTTATGCTGCTTGCAACATCCTCCAGCACAACCGGTTTGGCGGTTGGTCAGTAATGGTGTGGGGTGGCATTTCCCTGGAGGGCCGCACAGCCATGTGCTCGCCGGAGGTAGCCTGACTGCCATTAGGTACCGAGATGAGATCCTCCAACCCCTTGTGAGACCATATGCTGGTATGGTTGGCCCTAGGTTCCTCCTGATGCACGACAATGCTAGACCTCATGTGGCTAGAGTGTGTCAGTGGTTCCTGCAAGAGGAAGGCATTGATGCTATGGACTGGCCTGCCCGTTCCCCAGACCTGAATCTGATTGAGCACATCAGGGACATCATGTCTCGCTCCATCCACCAACGCCACATTGCACCACAGACTGTCCAGGAGTTAGGGGTTGCTTTGGTCCAGATGTGGGAGGAGATCCCTCAGGAGACCATCTGCCACCTCATCAGGAGCATGCCCAGGCGTTGTAGGGAGGTCATACAGGCACGTGGAGGCCACACACACTACTGAGCCTCATTTCGACTTGATTTAAGGACATTACATCACAGTTGGATCAGCCTGTAGTGTTTTCTTCCACTGTCACTCTGAGTGTGACTCCAAATCCAGACTTCCATGGGTTGATGAATTTGATTCCCATTGTTACATTTTGTGTGATTTTGTTGTCAGCACATTCGACTACAGTATGTGAACAATAGGAATACACTATTTCAGTCATTCAGATCGTGGGATGCCTTATTTTTGTGTCCCTTTTATTTTTTTGAGCAGCATATATTTAACTACATTGCTTGTGTAGGAATTTTTTAAAATATATTTGGCGAAGTCTTAATTTTGATTGCCCAGCAGATGGCTAGAATAACACCAATAAAAAGCATATGAACCAGAGCTGCTTCTTCTTCCGTGTCTAGGCCAGATGTGATATTGCCAAAATGGAGCCACCTTTTGGTGAGTTCATTCTGCAGTTCCTCTCTCCTGACCTAGTGTGAGGAAGGTTAGCCGGCACAAGGTGGCCGTTGCCCAGGGTAAGTCCGATCGTGGTTCAAAAAAATACCACAATCTTCAAGGAGGCTGAACTACACCAATGTGGAGGATTGGTACAGGAACGATACGAATATGTATATCACCATGATCCAGAGCTTGGAAAAACTACTTTGGGAAATAATATATCCTAGAATTCCTTAGCTAGGATGGCTGTTGGCCTGGAGGATTCTGGGCAGTGTCGCCCCAGAAAGTAACATCTCCTACCTTTTCCTTGATCACTCTGCATCTCATAGTGTTGCTGAATATTATGCGGCAGCCTAGTTTCAGTTCGCTCAAAGTTTGCCTCTGCCTTCTGCCACTAGAGTGTGCCTAAGTCTGAGCATTGGAAGTGAGCCTTCACAATTTGATGCTCTGAATAATTAATTAAAAATAACTGCTTAAAAATTGCATTCTGAACCTTTTAAAGCCATTTCAATTTAGATTTGACATGTCTGTCAATTACATAGCAGCATGGGGAAAAAAAAATCTCACTTTTAAAATGCGGTTCCTGAATGCACCTGTACCGTCTCTCTCCCTCCCCAACCCTTTTCCTTTCTACATCTCACCTCCCCTTAAAATTATGCTCCACGTTTGACGATTTTAGTCCTACTGACAGCCGGTGTCATCTCTGAAACTTGAAGGCTTTGCAAACAATCGCACAAAAGGCCTGCTCAGATCAAGAGCTGATCCAGCCTATCCAGGCTAAGGCGACAATCACGCCCCCTTCTTCTTTCTCTCTTAATCCTACCGCGCCATTCTGGTTATGGCCAATTTACCCTTCCCTTTTGAGATGAGAATCTCTCAAGTTTATAATCTCCTCACTGACTTTAAGAGCTGATTAGGAAAAGCTGCTTTTGGCCAGAATTAGCTGAATGTTCGCTCGCCTAGGAGCCCTATTTGCATTCACTGCCACGGCATTGTGGCGATACGTTTTACTTAAAGATCTGCCGCTGAAGCCACAGAAAACACAAGACGGCGTTTTCTCTCTCCCTCTCCATCCTTGCCCACCCCCTCACCTGAGAGTGACAGCTCATTCCTTTTAACAGATCCCTTATTTTAATTTTGCTTTTCAAGTAGCAGGCTTTTAATGTGCAAGGAGAGGTGGTTTCCTCATTTACACCTATAAAGCAGGTCATGCCTTCTTAGCCTATTCATTCACCCCATGACAGTAACCTTTGAAATTATCCTGGGCTCTCTTTAGAAGGGCGCGTGAGATGCATAGCAATAAGATGAGCGCACTCGCTGGCATGCTCTGCTAGCACTTTATGCATTATAGATACATGCAAGCCAGACAAATCCATACAGAACGGCTGCCATCATCTTCGGGCACCAGTGGCCTTTTGCGCATGGAATGCCATATATGGGAACGTGGAAGGTGGGGGATGAAGGAAAACCTCTCACCACCCACAAGTAGAGCCTGCCAAATTGTACAATAAAGCAACTTGTTTGAAGGCTAGTGGTCTGGTCTGGTGCAACAGAGACCAAGCCCACTGCAGCTTTCTGTCGTCGTGAGGAGGGAACTTCTGCTTTCATTAACCTTTCTCCTTGTTACCAGAAGATGCCCCCTTGAACCCTTGTACGGCCTCTCCTATTCCATTTCTTAGCCAGCCCCCGCATACTTCCGCTGTCTTGTCCAAGTGCCCTGATGCTTTTATCATTTGTTCCTTCAAGGCTTATCAGTCTCAGAAACCCGGAGGTCTTCTGTTCCTCTAAACATCACACCTTATCCTCTTTCCCTGCCCTTTACCCTCCTCACCAAATACCTTAATGGTGATGGCGCATGGTCTTCCTGCAAATCTCAGAATAAAAGATTGTAGTTTTATTTTCCATGAAACCTTTGGCAGAGTGCAATCTTATATTTTCTTGCAGAAAATGAGCATTTCTTAACAACAACAACAACAACAACAACAACAACAACAACAACAACAACAACAACAACAACAACAACAATAATAATTTCATGTCAGAAATTATTCTGGATTAAAAGAATTTTTTTTCCACGGAGGAAACTCTGCTCAGGGAATGCCCAAATGAGGCTTTCATGTCCCCAAGAGCTGGGACAGAGACGGGAGCTCACTCCGTCGTTCAGTACTCAGGTCTCAAACTGTCATCAAGTTCAGTGTCATAACCACTAAGTCACCGCAGTCCCCTTAAATAAGCTAAATAAAAAGCAGAAAGGGGATAAAATAAAAATAAAAGCCAAGAATGTAGTACAGTGATACCTCATACAACGTCCAAACCTGGTTCCACAAGTTTGGACTTTATATGGATTTGGACTTTGTATGAGGCATGCAAAATCCTAGCCGCGATGCCTCATACAACGTCCAAATCCTTGCCGCGATGCCTCGTACAACGTTGTTTCCATAGAGATACATTGTACTGTAACAGCACAGACTTCAGGGCAAAGCCAAGGAAACAGACAGGAAACTGACAGAACTTTAAGAAATCATTGTCTAAAGGCTAAAAACATTACAAAAACATGTCAAACAACCTTGATTGTCCAAGAACCTGAAGAATGCTGCAAAAATCCCAGGAATGCTTCTAAAAATTGATGGAAAATTCAAAAAAATCCAAAATTATGCTCAGAACCACTCCTAAACACTCTTTGTCTTGTGCAAAACCCACAAGAGCAATGCACGCATGTGTCCTGTCTTTTATACTGCCCAGGCACAATGCAACCTCGGAAAAACTGAAGGTAACTTTTTTCAAGAAATTAGGTGATGTTGTATGAATCCGATGTTGTATGAAGCAGACTTTGTATGAGGTATTACTGTATCTCTTTTACCAGCTGAGCAAGTGGGGGTGGGGAGGCACAGCAATACCAATCTCTTTCGAAATGGTAGTTACAGCTTGCGGTCCGAAACAAATAACTGCGACAAGTACACTAATGTACTGATTCTTCTGCAGCCATCTGTATCAGAGTCAGGAAGTAGCCCTCCATTTAGTGATTTTCTCTGCCCATTTTTGCCATGATTGCAGAAGAGGCTATTTTGGCGAATGCAGTATTTATTAATACAGTACTGATTATTATTAAGCACAGAGTGAATTGTTATACAAGGGTCATTTGGATGAGACATCGAAAAGCACTTTCACTAGAAGCCACAGCCTCTTTCCTGGGATTCTGGGTGACAATTAAAGAGTGTATGCTTCCTAACAGAATTTTTACCAGCTGCTATATGGTCGTATAAAAGCACAAAATAGGAAGACATGTTGCACTAGTCTTTATATAGAATTCAGTGGTCTCACATTTCTCATTGCCTAGCTAGCAATTTTAAAACACTATGATTGATTGACAGAAGCCCTATATCTCATAGTAACTTAAGAACAGACAGAATGAGAGTGCATAAAATTACAGCATACTTTCAAGTACTAACAGAAGGCCCTCTAAGCAAAGAAACAGCTTGAAGAAGAAAGGTCTTCTGCCTTATGGATAGAAATTCAAGGGATAAAGCAGATAGCCTAAGACTAGTCTCATAATTTTAACTATGATATGAGCAGAAAAACACAATCTTGCTTCTGTTTAACACAAATAACTCCTAATACTTGAGAGTTTAATACTGATTTTTCAAAGACATACGGACTATTGATATGTAATAATGACACAATAAAGACGAAGACACTTAAACACCAAAAATAGAAGGGCTAACACCATCCAGTTTTGATAGTGAAAGGTAATAAAAGAATCATGCAAACATTTTATCATAAAACACTATCACTGGTAAATGATTTTTTTAAAAAAAGGCACCATTAATTTTCACAGAAATATCTGCTGAGGTGGTTAGTACAGAGTGAACTATAGTGAAGGGCTGAGAAATAGCACCTATCCTTTTGGGCAAAGATCATACCTGTCAAGTACCCCGGATTGGCCGGGAAATCCCGTATTTTGGCCCTCCTTCCCCCTTTCCCGCCATCATCCTGTATTGGGGCGGACGGGAAAAGGGGTTTCTGTGCATGCGCCCCCGAGGCAGCGTTGCACATGCACACACCCGAGGCAGTGTTGTGCATGCACAAAGGGGTTTCTGTGCATGCGCGAAGGGGTTTCTGCACATGTGCGCTGCACCCAGAGAAGTTCCCGGATTTTTATGGAGACAATTTGACAGGTATGGTGAAGATGTCTACCCTTTAGTTCACCTGAGCAATGATAAAACATTGTTTCTACTTTCTAAAGATACAGCCACAGGTACGCTCAGGTGAAGAACAGGGGGTATTGTGGAGGAAAGCTGGACCATGCCCATTTTAAAACCATTTTGGCTCAGATTAGGCAGAATGCCTTGAAAACTATCCTGAGGTGGGGCAAATTATGCCCAGCTAAATTGTCTCAAATGAAAATCCAGATTTCTTTTGCCCGCTGAAGGGAGTATGACCAGAAAAGAGCAACAGCTCACCTCTGGTAAACTGCCTCCAATTCTGGAGGGCAATGGGAGGCCCTATCTCAGAAATAACTGATCAAAATAACGAGTAATGTGGGACGTTTTATATCTTATCCATTTTTTCCAGCCCTAATGAACATCTGCTCTATAAGTTATATCCTTTCTGGAAGCAGCACTTAGAAATAGCAGCATAATGGAGGTCATTAGAGGGGCTGGTAAGAGAATTGGTTTAAAAGAACATGACAAATGGTGCTGGCAGAAAAAAACTAACGCATATTCTTATGATGTCAGAAAGTATATACAAGCCAGATGCTGTCTTTGCAACGTAGAATCCTTTCATCAAATATACCGCAGAACTTGCAAAAGAATTCCATCCAAAAGGATTTGGTCTAAAGTTTTGGCACAATATGTTATAAAGACAAGAATTGCACTAAACTCCCCACAGACAACAAGCTCTGCTTCAGTTATATGCTGCACCTAGAGAATTGTTTTCACTACTCTTATGTAATTGTTGGAATTTAATCTTGCAATTAAAAAAAGACAAAGAGTGGTGGGAAATAAAATATTTAAAAAATGTGTCCATACCACGAGTTGGTTTATTTTGACCAGAGTAACACCTGGCCCTGCAATGGAGAGGACTTTAAAAGCTGCATCCCCGCCACCGACGCCCCAAGCCCCCTTCCGCAGCCTGGCTGGTCAGAGGGAAGGAGCAACACCTGGCCCCGCAACGGAGAGGACTTTGACAGCTGCGTCCCCGCTGCGGACCCCCAAAGCCCTCTTCCCCAGCCTGGCTGGTCAGAGGGAAGGAGCAACACCTGGACCCGGATGCCCCAAGCCCCCTTCCCCAGCCTGGCTGGTCGGAGGGAAGGAGAAACACCTGGCCCCGTAACGGAGAGGACTTTAAAAGCTGCATCCCCGTAAGGACATCGAGCCCTGGGCTCCGCAAGTGCGTTGAGCCCCGGGCTCCGCAATGACTGTGGGGACGTGGAGGCAGAGGACGGTTTATTACTTGTTGTTTGATATTTTTGTTGATGTTATATTATTGTGCTGATATATGATGTATAATGTTGACATATTGTGATAGTACCAATTGTATTGCATTGTGATGCTTATTTTTGAATTTTTGTATTGCTGTATTTTGTGATTAACCTTGTAACTACATTTTTTATTGTACTGTATTGTGTATTTTGTATTTGGATATTATATGACTATGCATACTATGTATTGCACTGTATTTTTATTATGTTTACACTGTATATTATGTATTATTTATTGTTGGAAGCCGCTCTGAGTGGTGTATGCACTAGAAGAGCGGGGTATAAATAAACAATTCCATTCAATTCAATTCAACCATAGTTGAGAATGTAAACTAGTCCTTCGGTTCTGATGTTCCTGTTTGTGTGTGACACATGAGCAGATGGAGCATAGTAGAGCTCTTTGGACCCCAGGAATTCAATTTGCTTGTACCAAGAAACATCCCTTTTGCTGGAGGTGACTTGGGGAAGGCAGCAGTGACCGTTTCCTGTTAACATCCTGGGGACCATGTGAAGTAACTCTACCAACTTGCTTAGAACCAGTTGCTGAGAGTTTGTGGAATATCCCTTGTGGGTGTATCGCTTTAGGAAAAAGCTTGAAAAGGAGCTGATAAAATTTCCAATTTTATTGCAGCATTCTTTCCTCTGCCGCCCACTATCCTCCAATTATACAGATGCAATGCATTTAGTTGGTGTCATTTTATCACTAAACCCTGAATGTGTTTTGAACAAAAGCCATCAAGACAAGTTAGCTCGAATATGCTGCTATTTGTAAGGGGAGGGGGGACCCATCTGAATAATTGCAATTGTCTGCATATATTATAAGCTGGCAATAACTGCAGGGCTGAAGTTAGCTGTAGATCAACACAAAATCCCTAGGGTGATAGCCAGGATTTTGTCGAAACAGACCAGCGTATCAACTCTTACATTGTAGCAATTATACCATATGTTCATACTTAAAAAGCTTTTTATTGCACTTGCTAGAGGAACATTTACAGATTAACAGGAGTATATACAACTTCTGAAATGAGATATTTTTCCAAAATAGGGAAGGATGAGCTTAGCCTAACTTGAGACACTGTGTGTTGAAACTGTCGCCCTCTTTGACAGCCACAGCCTCAAGCAGAGCCTGTTTCTTCTGCATGCTGCGCGAGGATTCAAGTTCATACATAGTTGTCAAATTGAAAAGCACGCTTTCGTGAAGGTAGTGTTTAGGGTCCTGCTGAACCATCCTTTCCAGCTGCTGGAGGGAATCCTTCAGTTTCCCCAGATAAAGCAGACAAACTGCAGCGTTGTTATTAGCCTAGAGAAAATACATTTAGTTTTTTTTCCCCAGAAAGCCAAAAATTACAGCTCAGAGAAAATGGTATCACCTTGTAATAACACTTCACTCTCAAAGCCCTGGCAAGATCTAGATGCTGTCTTTCTTTCAAAGCATAGCAGTGTTTCTCAACCTTGGGCTTCCAGGTGTTCTTGGACTTGACACCTGGTGATCAGTGCTTCTGGGAATTGAAATCGAAGAACATCTGGAGGCCCAAAGTTGAGAACTCATGAACTAGAGTACGGGTCAGAAAACTTGGCTCTTCGGGTGTTCTAGGACTTTAGTTAACAGAAACCCAAGTCAGTACACCTGCTGATCAGGGCTTCTGGGAACTGGAGTCCAAGAACATCTGGAGAGCCATGTTTGAGGAATCCTGATTTTTATCAACCATTTCCCAGTCAGGAAAAGATGGAGGAAATGGACACCATAACCTAAAGCAGTGGTGCCCAAACAATGGCCCACGGGTCCAATTAGGCCTGTGCATATAATTAATCTGGCCTGGGCTGAGTACCCGGGCTCTCCTAAGACCGCACCCACCACCTGATGTCACTTACAATGTCAGCCATGGCGGCAGCGATCGCGCTTTGTCCCCGCTGCTCTGAGCAGCTGCTCTGGCTTGGTCCCCTCGCTTTAGCAGCCTTTGGGCATGTGGATCGCTGTGTTGGGGAAATTTTCGGAGCCTTCCCCCTTTCAAAATCCGTGGCACTAGGAAAGCCCCATGGCACGCCTGGGATGACTTCATCCCGGGCACGCCATGGGGCTTTCTTAGCATTGCGGATTTAATTTCCCCAACACAATGATCCACATCCCCAAAGGCTGCTGAAGCGAGGGGACTGAGCTAGAGGCTGCTCAGAGCAGCGGGGGAGAAAGCGCGATTGCCACCGCCGCCACGGCTGACATTGGAACCATCAGCAAAAGGAGTAGACTGCCTCCAGCCCCCGCACCTGCGTGTCGGGGGTGGGACTGGTCAGGGAAAAAAGTTTGGGCACCACTGACCTAAAGCCAGGGCTGAGGAACAGGTGACTACATGCTCTACATGCTGTTGGACCATGATGCTCACCAGCCTGAGGCAACAACCCACGTGAACTACAGTCCAGCAAAACTGGAAGTTCAGCCATTTCCCATGTTTTTGTGCACCCATAGTTTCCTTCAAGGGTCATGAAAACACAACTGCACTAAGCTGCTAAGATACCTTACCTTGGATACCTTGGAGTCATTATTCAGTGAAGAGTCAGCACATTGGTAGATGTCTCCGCAACAACATCCCACACATGCAAATAGACTTGAGAAACCAAGTCCATTTGCATGTGGATTTTTTTTTTAGCCATTTGGATATTACGTCACCCACTAGCTAGGCGGACGACGCTTTCACCTTGGCCAAGGGATCCAACAGAGGATGCCTTGATGAGTTTTAGTCCCAACATCATTGACAAGACACTGCCTAGTTAGACTGCTCAAGCCCCCCCTGCCTCGACAAAGCTCTCACCTAGTGGGGGAAGCTGCTGAGATGTATTACCCAAATGTCAGTGTCTTTCCAGCTGTTATTTTTGTTTACTCAACCTTATGAGATATGGCTATATCTTCTTCTGCTGCAAAGCAGTAATTAATATCTGGGCACCAGAGGATTTCTAATTTTGGCAGTCTAGGAGCAACAGTTCTCATGATTTCTTACCACAGCATTTGAGGGTTCCATCTTCAAAATCTCTGTGAAGAATTTATGCGCTTCTGCAAAGTTATTTTGACCAAGATGTAGAAATGCTCTGGAAGAGGGGAGAAAGCATACTTTGAATGAGTACTAGAGAAAAATCAAAGTAATAAATAAATTACAAAAGAGAACTGGCACCCTTGTTTACTCAACTATGCAAATGCTCTTGACTGTTGAAGAACCCTTATGTCAAATAAAACAATATCTAGTAAAGTTATGCTCTGACGATAAAAGTAGTTACTGACCAGTTCACACTTTACAGTATTGTAAATATAAGATTTTCACAGATTACATACTCAAAAAGGAGATGGAACTAATTCTAACCTCTTTTCTAGAATACTTGAAAGCAGTTGCAAATTAATTTGCTTCACACACAATTGTAAATATAAATGCAAAACAGGTGTATACTTTAAAAAAAGAACTTATATATGAACTGAGCTTTTCTAAAGGGGCTTTTTCAGCTAGAACTATTGTGGTAGGATCCAGATTTAGCTCTCAATTTGTAGAAGAAACTAGAATCTAGGGAACAGTCTTTCCGGGAGGAATGGGATGAAGTGATTTTCACTGGCCCATCCTCCCTGTGTACAGCCCAAAGCATTATCCCCTCCCAACTTTTCTAATCTAACTAGTATTTTCCTGAGTGCAACTGTAGATTTAGCAGTAAGATTCATTGAGTATGGTTGGAATCACAATATTAATATGCAAAGCTGACACAGGAGTAAATTTGCATTGGAAAGTGATTTGAAGATATAAGTCTGTAGTGAACAAATCTATATAACTAAAATTGAGGTATCACGCTGTATGTTACCAATACACAGCACGACGCCTGCACCCCGAGCCCTGGAAACAGTGCCTCCACCTCACACTTCTGGGGTGGCCGGCGTGGGGGACCAGCAGACCATTTCAGAGTCTTTTACCCCAAAAACCGGCCACAAAGCCCCCCCCCCCGACAGCATGAAATGGCGGGGAGATGGTAATACACATGCGCCAGAATCCACGCAGGCGCAGAAGCTTGCCCAGAATTTCCAGGTGGTGGCACCTGGAACTCCGGACAGGCTTTTGCACCTGCACGAATTCTGGCGCATGTGTATTACTGCCTCCCCAGTTGGGAAGCTTCACTGGCTGGCCGCCATTTTGGCCAGAGGATGGCCGGCAGCCCTTCTCCAGAAGGCATGGGCTGACTGGAGCACTCCGTTCGGCCCGTTCCTGCCAGAGAAGCCAAGGCCCTTCCCTGGCAGGCATGGGCCGAATGGGGTGCCCGTATGCCAGCTGCCTTTCAGAGAAGGGCAGACGGGACTTCCACCTTGGCTTCTCCGGAAGGCATGGGCCAGCCAGAGCACTACGTTCGGCCCATGCTTGATGCCGGGAACCATGCATGGACTGGGGTTTCAGGCACCTAGCCCGAAAGAGCGCTAGCACCCGATCCACGACACAAACGCTTTCACAGGTGCGAGGTGGAAGTGCTGGACTGGGCTCCACAGAGGAGGATGCCCCACAAGTAAGATGGCCGTCGGGTGGGGAGGCAGTTCCTCCGGGGCGCGGTGGCGGTGGCGGCTAATCCAGGCTCCATGCAGCCCAGCCCTGGGCTTCCGCACCTCTCCCGGCAGCATGGCCTGCGTCTACAGGCAACAGCCGCGCCTCCAGAAGCGCCGGCCGTTGCCTGGAGACGCAGGCAACACTGCCAGCAGTCGCATGGAAGCCAGTGTGGCCTGTGTCTTCAGACAACAAACAGTGCTTCCTGAAGCAGTCCATTGTCTAGAGACGCAGACCAGGGATGGTGTGTGTGTGTGAGAGAGAGAAGGGGGGGAAGAGACAGAGAGAGTATCTGAGAGTATGTGAGAGAGTGGGAGAGAGAGCAGAGTCAGAGTATGCCACTGCTCTGTGTGTGTGACTGTGTGTGTATGTGCACCAAGAAGGAATAAAGTGTGTGTGTTTGTGTGTGTGTGAGAGAGAGAGGGAGGGAGAGGGAGAAAATGGATGTCTGTGTGGGAGAGGGTGTGTGGATGGAGGCCACGCTCCAACTCAACCCTGGGAGGTATGACAGACCCCCCCCAACCCGCCCGCATGAAGCCGGGCACCTCTGCTAGTACATTTCTAAAATCAGCCTTTTAACAAAAGAAAGACAACTTCTTCATTCTAGGAAGAAGGTATAGGGTCATAAAGACCAGGACTAGCCGCTTGAGAAATAGTTTCTACCCAAAAGCAGTTCTGGCTTTGAATGCAGTGCAATGCAGTCTACGAGGGAGCTTCTGTATATAGTTTTTAGAGTTTTAGAGTCTTAGAGTTTTGGGGGTTAAATGTGTATATGTGGGGTGGGAGTATGTTGATAATTTTTGTATAGTTGTATTTTGTTTAGGTTTTGTCCCCCCCAAAAAAAATAATAATAATAATCTTGTTGTTCTGTGCAGGACAATGACAATAAAGATTTATCTATCTATCTATCTATCTAATATGGCTACCCCATACCATACAGATCTCATGGGCCAATCAGCCTTTCTTGACAGTTGTAATTAGATAAAATAAAGTGGAAAGAGATATACTCTCCAGGGCAGTGTTCCACAACCTTTGGTGTTTGGACTTCAATTCCCAGAAGCCTAAATCAATTCCCCAAAGCAATGATAAGCCAGTGTACTGATTTAGCCTTCTGGGAATTGAAGTCCAAAACACAAAGGTTGGGGAACATTGCTCTAGGGGACCCTTTATGTTCTTAGTGCATTTTTGGCAAAATCATTTTTAAAATTAACTTTAACATTCCCCACCTGTTCATTAAAACCGTAATTTGGTTCTGCAGTCCTTCCAGTTTCTGAGTCACTTTTTCAACATCTTGAAAATACTTTTCAGCCATTTTAATGTCTCCAATCTGGATAGTACATAAATTTTAAGCAATATGTATTGCAATTAGTAAAGTACACAAGAGATTTTTTTAAATGTATGCTTTCGATTTTCAGGGGTGAGAGGAGAGAAGACAAAATATTACACCTATGCATTAAGGGAGAAAAACAGTAAGAAACATACCTGGCTAAATTAGTGATTTTGCCCAAAAGCTTATTTGTTAAACAATAAATAACAATGTAGCCCTCGTAAATGTGTCAGAAGACATGTGTACAAAGACAACACTACCTACATATTCTTAACCAAAAACCTAATTTGACATTATCCTACCTGATGGCTTCTAGCCAATTATGTCAACTAATTATTTTCATGAATATTTTTACTCCAGAAAATTAATATGGAATTAGAGCCCAGAATCTTTAAGGCACTAAAAGGAAGACAATGGTATGCAAGGATTCATTCAGATGCACAGAAGCAGTATAATGCCATTGCCTGCAACAGCTGTGCTCCCTTGCTAGTATTTTTGTAATATGAGACACATCTTATCCCAAATCTATTGAACAGACAACATTTCAGTTTTCTCTCTAGAGCAATAAATATCTAATGTGGTATTTTTAAACACCCAAGCTTTCCCTCATCTTCAAATACATGTAACTCTTGACAATATTCTCTTCCTTAGTTATGAAAAAGGTATAACTTTTAGTGGCAAATTGTAATTTCTGCAGCCATAATCTGCTATATACTGTGCAATAGATGCTTATGGAAAATTGCTGTTAAAAGATACACTTCTGTCATAACAGTGTAACAGACATTGTTTTGAAAGTACAGTGGAACCTCATACAACAATTGCCCCGTATAGCAACGAAATTGCATAACAATTAGGTTTTGGGGGGAAAATGGTGTCCTGCATAACAATTTTCCCTATGGAAAAAAAACCGTACAACATTTTTTCAATGGGAAAAACCACTTAGCAAAAAGAATTGTTGTACAATGCATCCCAAAGGGAAAATCGCTATACGATGCATGTATTGTATAGCAATTGTTTCGTACAACAATGAGTCTCGTGGAACAGATTAAAATCGTTGTATGAGGTACCACTGTATCTCTAGGATGGTTGCCCAATCAACTTTATTTTTTTGTTTGCTAGAAAAAGGACAAATTGGCAGCTCCACCATCTGCTTCGCTGAAAAATATTGAACATTGGACTCAGAAGGGGCCAGTGCATATTCACAGTGCCTTCCCTGGTCAAACCACCAACACCAACTTCAGAATCAGATTGTGGCTATCACTTGCAAAATATAGTGTGAGATGGACCAAATGCAGCCTATGGGATAGCATGTAGTCCCCAGGGATATTTTTGTGGCTATCCCACCCAACATTTTATTTTATTTTTTTGAAAAATATGTATGCTACCATTGTACTCTCTTTAGGTGGGGTAGGACTGATTTTGCTGTTTTGTGGGGCATTCATATTCTCCCAAATTTTTAGAAGTTTCATATTTTGGGGGTTACTAAATAAAAAAGAAATATATAAAGTAGTCTCTCTGGTCAGCTTTCCCCTCTCTAGCTCCTCACCTTTGGAAGTGCAGTCCCAGGCTACTAGCAAATCTGAAAAGTGGCTCTAGGTTGGTCTGAGACTAATTGAATTACATTTTAAAAGTTTTTTTTATAAAATAATTAAAAATCATAGCTAACTGGCATCTCTGAAGGGCAAAATACATCTTTGTGCAGTGGAAAGCACAGTAATCTATATGGCTGTTCTGAAAGATGATAGAAGAGTAAGAACAGTTTACAGGATGAGCCAACCCCCACTAGCTCATTTAGAGCAGGATCACTCATGTTTTTAAAAGTTTTAAATTAGATTTTTAATTGGTGCGGGTGGGAGGTAGTTGTCCAGTGTTTTTAGGAATTTTAAGGGTTTCTATAGTTTAAACATTGGGGATTTTATGTACGCTGGCCAGAGTCGCATGTCAATTGGGGCGGCTATACAAATTGAATCAATCAATCAATCAATCAATTAATAAATATTGTGTGCAGTTAGGAATGGAAATGACAGACATAAGGCTCCATTTCTCCTCCACCATCAATGCACTATGGTTGCTTCAAGACAGGGCTGCAAGTTGGGAGGTGGCTGCTTGAAAGAATAAGATATTAGGAAAAGGTCCACCTTTACAACCTGTGACCCTAGCATACCTGTCAACCATCCCGATTTGGCCGGGATTACCCCGTAATTTGACATTGATTGATGTCATAACCCGCCCCATGCTGCCAAAACCCAGTAATTTGGCAGCGGGGGGGGGGGGGAAGCTTTGCACGCATGCGCGGAAGCGCGACGCTGCTTGCGTAGGGGCTGCGCAAGCGGCGTAGCGCTTCCACGCATGCGTGGAAAGCGACCTGCACACAAGCGATCTGCGCAGGTCCCGTTTTTCCGGAGCAGCGGGTTGACAGGTATGGACCCTAGTATCAACTTCAATTGCTTACTTGCTCCCTGTGGCCTGCCTGGGGTCTTTTGTGCAATCCCAGATACACAAAGAAAGCAATAGACATTTCAGTTATTAAGTAGGCTACTGCATAGCCATAGACTATGTGACTTGAAGGAAGCAGATATTTTATTCTGGATCTCCCATGTCTCATCTCAAGGTTTAACCACTGAGTGGCTCTTGGAGTATGAAAGGAAGCAACCACACAGTTTGGGCCTCCATAGCAACACACTTCTCCACATTTGGTGTATTATTATTATTATTATTATTATTATTATTATTATTATTATTATTATTATTATTATTATTATTATTATTATTATCTGGGTGAATACTTAGGTAAAGGCAAAGGTCACCCTTGCTCAAAAGCCAGTCGTATCCGACTCTAGGGTTCAGTGCTCATCTCTGTTTCCTAGCTGAAGAGCTTCTGCAGACATTTCTGTGGCAGGCATGACTAGACACTGGAGCACACGGAACGCTGTTTACCTTCCCATCGAAGTGGTCCCTATTTATCTACTTGCAATTTCTTGCTCTCGAACTGCTAGGTTGGCAGGAGCTGGGACAAAGACAGGAGCCACTCCGTCCTGCAGTATTCGGGTATCGAACAGCTGACCTGCCACCTTCCAGTCAGCATCATAGCCACTTGAGCCACTGCAGTCCCTGAATACCTACTTCCTCTTTAACTTATTCTTAAGGACACCCAGCTATGACTCACTGGTTTTGCCTAACTATTTGTGTCTTCAATGCAACAGATGGAACATTCTGCAGTAGGATTTTGTTTAAATTAATCAAGAAGGCTGTACTCTAAGTTTGCCCTCCTTCAGAACATCACTGGCACCAAATTTTATAAGGCGTGACTCGGGAAATCTTCCTTTGGGCAGCAGAGCACAGACAAGGAATAAAAGACAGTATCTGTGGTAATACAGTTACAAAATAAGCAGCACTATTTTCAGCTGCTCTGGTTCAAGGTCATGCAAGAAAGCCAATAGGTTTTGTGTGCTTTGTCTTCATTTCTCCTGCACTTGAAGGAAAAGGCCTCATTCTGACAGAAGAACCACTAACTCAAGAATATCCAATAATCCCTCTCCCCTCAAGGCCTCCTAGAACAGCTAACACTTGGGGATGAGACTTCAGAGCCTGTTAACATTGCTCTTTCAATCGGACAGACAGATTGCACCCTCTGAGACACGAGGCACTCTCCCTGCATTCTTCCCAAGGTTGAAGAAATTCCCGCTGCAGCAAATTCAGCCTCTGATGGACCTCAGAGCAGTCAGGAAGTGAACTCGGCTCTTTTGTGCACTCCACCAAGATTCGGAGCAGTCCTGTTAAAGCGATGCCTATCACTGTTATTGATGGCTTACAGGTTATTTGTCCAGCGCAGACAGGCACTAGCCATTTTTCCTAAAATATCACAGCATTTTGACATACATAGCTTTCAACGAATCACCTAATAATTATAACATTTATTTGTAAAACGGAAGCAGGGTTATTATACTTCCTTAAAAAAAGATAATAGTTTCAGTTCAAACCAGTGAACGTGTATTGAAACGGAATCCAACAGGACACGCTTCCAGGTAAATATATAATGCATTAAAGAGATTTAAAAATCAGTGTATATTTTAGTATAACAGAAACAGGCACAGAGATACTAAAATGTAGTATTTAAATTTGAATACTTTTTTGACGTGGTCAAAAATGAGATGGAAATGAGGATTGATATCTTGGGAATCAGTGAACTAAAGTAGACAGGGAATGGGCGAATTTAACTCAGGGGACCACTATATCTACTACTGTGGGCAAGAGCTCTTAGAACAGTGATGGTGAACCTTTTAGAGACCGAGTGCCCAAACTGCAACCCAAAACCCACTTATTTATCGCAAAGCGTCAACATAGCAACAGGGGAGGAAGGAAACGCTCCAATTGGGCTGCTGGGTAGAGGGGCAGGGTGAACTCTGTGCTGCGGGAAAGGAGGAAACGCTCCCATTGGGCTGCTGGGCAGAGTGAACTCTGTGCTGGGGTGACTGCATGTGTGGCCACAAAGATGGCTCCGAGAACCACCTCTGGCACACGTGCCATAGGTTCGTCACCAATGTCTTAGAAGAAAGGGAGTGACTCTTATAGTCAATAAAAGAGAAAAGCAGTAATGGGATACAATCTCAAAAATGACACAATGATCTCAGTCTGAATTCAAGGAAAACCATTCAACATCACAGTAATCCAAGTTTATACCCCAGCCACTAGTGTAAAAGAAGCCGTAGCCAACCAGTTCTATGAAGACCTATAGCACCTTCTAGAACTGACACCAAAAATGACGTCCTTAGCATCATATGAGATTGGAATGTCAAAGTAGGAAGTCAAAAGGTAACTTGAATAACAGGCAAGTTTGGCCTTGGAACACAGAATGAAGCAGGGCAAAGGTTAATACAGTATTGCCAAGATAACGCACTGGTCATAGCAAACACCCTCTTCCAACAACCTAAGAGGTGACTTTATACATGGACATCATCAGATGGCCAACATCAAAATCAGATTGATTACATACTCTGCAGCCAAAGATGGAGAAGCTCTATACAGTCAGCAAAGACGAAACTTAGAGCGGACTGCGGCTCAGATCATGAGCTACTGATTGCCAAATTCAGGCTTAGATTGAAGAAAGTAGGGAAAACAATTAGGCCACACAGGTATGACCTAGATAACATCCCTCACGAATATATTGTGGAGATGAAGAAGAGATTTAAGGAATGAGACTTGACAGACAGAGTGCCTGAAGAATTCTGGATTGAGGTTCAAAACATCCTATAGGAGGCAGGAATTAGAACCATCCCAAAGAAAAAGAAATGCAAGGAAGCAAAGTGGTTGTCTGATGAGGCTCTTCAAATAGCAGAAAAAAGAAGGAAAGCAAGAAACAAAACAAAACAAAAACAAAGGTGAAAGAGAAAGATTCTCTCAACTGACTACAGAATTCCAAAAAAAGCAAGGAGAAATAAGGAGGCCTTCTTAAGTGAACAGTGCAAAGTGGTAGAGGAAAATAACAGAAGGGGAAGGACTAGAGACCTCTTCAAGAAAATTGGGGATATTAAGGGAATGTATCAAGAAAAAATGGCCATGATTAAGGACAAAAACTATAGGGACCTAACAGATGCAGAAGAGATTAGGAAAAGATGGCAAGAATACACAGAACTCTACAAAAAGGACCTGAATTTCCCTGACAGCCACAATGGTGTGATCACTGACCTCGAACCTGAAGTGTGAAGTCAAGTGGACCCTAGAAAGTATTACTAACAACAAAGCTAGTGGAGATGATGGTATTCCAGTTGAACTATTTAAAGCCCTAAAAGAAGATGCAATAAAAATGTAGCATTCAATATGCCAGCAGATTTGAAAAATGCAGCAGTGGCCACAGGATTGGAAAAGGTCAGTCTACGTTCCAATTCCAAAGAAGGGCAATACCAAAGGATGCTTAAATTGTCACACGATTGTGCTCATCTAACACGCTAGCAAAGTCATGCTCAAGATCTTACAAGCTAGACTTCAGCAGTACAGTATGTGTATTGAGAACTTCCAGAAGTACAGGCTGGGTTCCTAAGAGGCAGGGGAACTAGGGACTAAATTGCCAACATTCGCTGGATCTCGGAGAAAACAAAGGAATATCAGAAACAAGTCTACTTCTGTTTCATTGACTACACCAAGGCCTTTGATTATGTGGATCACAATAAACTGTGGCAAGTCCTTAAAGAGATGGAAGTACCATACCACCTCATCTGTCTTCTGAGAAATCTGTATGTGAGTCAAGAAGCAAAAGTTAGGACAGGATACGGAACACCTGATTGGTTTAGAATAGGAAAAGGAGTATTATAAGACTGTATATTATCACCCTGCTTATTTAACTTATATGCAGAGTACATCATGTGTAATGCAGAGCTGGAAGAAGCACAAACTGAGATTAAGATTGCTGGGAGAAACATCAACAACCTGAGTTATGCAAATGACACTACATAATAGCAGAAAGTGAAGAAGACCTAAAGAGCCTCTTGATGAGGGTGAAAGAGGAGAGTGCCAAAGCTGGCCTGAAACTCAACATAAAAAAAACTAAGATCATGGCATCCGGCCCCATCACTCCCTGGAAAATAAAGGGAATAAATCTGGGAACCAAGATAATTGCAGATGATGACTGCAGCCAGGAAATAAAAAGATGCTTACTTCTGGGGAGGCAAGCTATGGGAAACCTAGGCAGCATAATAAAAAGTAAAGACATCACCCTGCCAACAAAAGTCCGCATAAAGCAATGGTCTTCCCAGTAGTAATGTATGGCTGTGAGAGCTGGACCATAAGGAAGGCTGAGTGCAAAATAATAGATGCCTTTGAACTGTGGTGCTGGAGGAGACTCCTGAGAGTCCCCTGGACTGCAAAGAGATCAAATCAGTCAATTCTGAAGGAAATCAACCATGACTGCTCCTTGGAAGGACAAATAGTAAAGATGAAGCTCAGGTACTTTGGCCACCAAATGAGAAGAGAGGACTCACTTGAGAAGTCCTTGATGCTGGGAAAGATCGAAGGCAAAAGGAGAAGGGGGCAGCAGAGGATGAGGTGGCTCGATGGCATCGTTGATGCAATGGGTGTAGATCTGACCGGGATGCGTAGGATGGTAGAGAACAGAGGAGCCTGGCGTGCAGTGGTCCATGGGGTCACAAAGGGTCGCTTGACTGCAACTGAACAAAACTTTTTTTAAAAAAATCTGAAAGCTGGTTAGCTGAAAATATGACTGTGAAGTTGGCTGATAACTGTGACTGGATAATACAAGCATGTTGCAACAATATCTTACCATCATCACTAGCTGCCTATTCACTTCCAGGCACAACACAAGGCGGTGATTTTGACTTCTGCCTTGTGGTTCAGAAACTGGATATATGAAGGATCACTTTGTTCTAGATTCACCTCTCTGTATATTAAAAGCTTCTTCAGAGCTTCTTTTCTAAGGGCTCCCATTAAGAAAAATATGACAACTGGCTATGACAAAGAGGGCCTTTTCAGCATGACACCACAGCTATGGAATGCCATACTTAAAAAGCAAGATAAAACAACTCTGAGATTGTCACCATGTTTCCTTATGTGGCTCAGAGGTGGAGCAGTATTCCTCAGGGGAAATTTTGTCTGTTTTAAATCATGACTTCAGTAATGATGTTACTATTGGCTAGACAACACAATCAACACATCTAATTTGTACTATGCAAAAGGAGACATTTTTAAAAAAAAAAGACCACACACAAATATTTGTTCCACGGTGGTCAGGAAGGGCTGTCACTTGGCTTTACACAGAATCAGGTAGATACCTGCAGGAAAATCCTTCCAATTCCACTCAACAGCTGAGGCTCTTGTTCTGGGTAATATTTGACGACTGCCTGATATGTCTCCACAGCAAGCACATAGTCCTAAGGGGTAAAAAGCAGACAAATGGTGATGCCAGATCAGCATTTATTCTTTGCTACAAAGGGCTACATTTGAAGAAAATGAAGATCCATGCATGCACAATAAACAGACAGAAACCTAAACTATTTAATTTAATTTTCCCAAGTGCAGCTCACACAATAGTTATACAATATACACAATAATACAATATACATAATAATTATGCAATATTCAGTTTACAAGAGCAACACATAATAATATATAACAATAGAGTACAATACTGCACTGCAGTGGCCTCTCCGCCCCATCCTCAGACAAAGTCCGAGGGCGGTGCCGGCGAAGTCCTGCCACCCACTGTTATAGCGGCATTTCCAAGTCCCTACCAGGGCATGCGCCCCGGCCGCAGGCACCTGGCCGGTGGAAAGGGCCAGGAGGGGATGGCAGCACCTTCAGCTTCCCGTGGCCATGGGGACTCTTCTCCCCCCTCCAGGCCAGGGCCAGCCAAGGGGGCATCCGGTAGCGGCGGTTTTAAGGCCGGCCAGCCGTGCAGCTGCTCCTCCTCTCTTCTCCCTCCAGGTCGGGGCTGGCAGAGGGGGTGTCTGGCGGCAGCGGCGGTTTTAAGCTGGAAAGTGCCCGGCGGTTTTAAACTGGAAAGTACACATCTTTGAAATTACACTACTCAGATTTCCCTCAGACCACAATGATATGCTTCTCTCTTTGTTTGTGCAGAAGGAAAGAACCTATAACAAGCTATGGGATTACGTGAAAGACATCAGAGATGCAGGGAGCCGGTAAGCTTAAATTACAAACCAGCCTCAAAGCCAAATTCAGGGAAACTAAAAAATCTCTGCTCCACTAACAATAGCTTTATATCTGTCAGGACCATGAGCAGTGGGAACACACCATATGATGAATATACACAGAGCCTTCCTTCCCCATCTTTCTGCACAGAAACCCAATCTGGTGCCAAGAGCACCGCCAGCCAGATTCACCATGGTCTAAAAATTCCTATTGCTGGGGAAATGGCTACTCCTCATGAGTGTTTCAATGAGTCACTCTGGCCAGATGAAGGGAATTTTAAATGAGCTTAGTGTAACTGGGTGGGGATTTAGGGAATGAGTGGGGATTCCCCTTCTTCATTTAGATTCCCGCTTGATGTTTTTAAAGATACAATTTAAACAAATGTGTTAGAGAAGATTTCTTTCTTATGCATAGCTCCCTGATAGTTATGTCTGGAAATCCATATTTAAAATCCATGTAAATATGGATTTTAAGCAATTAAATGCATACAGAGTTAAAAGAGAAAGGCTTTAAAAAGAAGGAAGTACAGAGAGGAATGTGCAGAAGGGTTTGAGAGCATTACTTTCCTGGTGTCCTTTGAAGAAAAAGGAAAAGGCTCGCTCAACTGCATCCTAATCTCACAGGACCCTCAGACTCAGAGTGGGTTACATTAAAACACAGCATTGACAGAATTATGGACACAGATGAGATATTTCTCTCCCCTTCCTTCCCTTTCTTCAATTAAGAGGCTGCCTTGCCTTCACTGTAGACCTAGGAAAATCATATGTGAAGCACTAATAGCTACTTTGCTTTCAAGCAGACTTGCCAAATATTTCAAATCTGCAAAATATAGCAGCTCTTTTAGAGGAACAAGGAAGATCTTTTTTATGGTACTGAACAGTATAGTAATTATTTCAGGTCAATGAGTGGAAATTAGAATTTAAATAAGAGTAGCAAACCATGCATGCATGGATCTACTGCAGGACGGAATGAGCTCCCGTCTTTGTCCCAGCTCCTGTCAACCTAGCAGTTTGAAAGCAAGAAATTGCAAGTAGATAAATAGGGACCACTTCGGTGGGAAGGTAAGTGTTCTGTGCCCCCCGGTGTCTAGTCATGCCTGCCACATGACCACGGAAATGTCTGTAGAAGCAGACAGCGCTGGCAGTTTGGCTTTGACACAGAGATGAGCACTGAACCCTAGAGTCGGATACGACTGGCTTTCGAGCAAGGGAAACCATTACCATTACAGCAAACTATAGCTCTGGGAAAAAGTGCATTTTGGGGTCCAGTTAAATGTAATGAATGTCATTAAAACCATTTATTTTTTAAAAATAAATAGGGATACAGATTTGTTACATCATTATGTGCTATCAACCTGCTTCTGATTCATGGAAATCCTTATAGCTTTTCCCAGGTATGTGAGATATTCAAGGAGTGGTTTTCCATTGTCATCTCCTTGGGAGTTTCCATAGCTAAGCAAGGATGTGAATTGCCGTGGACTGTGTTTTAGTCCTACACTTTACCCATTACATTATACTGGTGTTTTTTTTTATTTTATGTATGCATCAATTTGGTCATCTGAAGAATAGACCTAGCCTACAACAAGATTTGGTGAGAGAACAAGAACCCACATTAGCAGCACTAGCTTTGGTAGGTTAGAGATCCAGTCTCAGAAACACCTTCCCCTGCCATTGCACGGTCCCTTAAATGATTTCTGCAGATATGCCATATATATGGCAGCTCGATAGTAACACACCCACCTACCTTCATCATTAGCAGGCAGTTTGCCATGGAGTACATCACTCGGCCCAGACGTGACCTCCACAGCTGAATGGAGGCTGTAAAATGAGAGCAGCTTGTGAATGTGCACAAATAAATTAGAAGCGCCTTCCCTAGCCATCAATTATTGGCCATATGCATTCCTATTTAAATCATTTCCCCTCGTTAACATTGTGAGCACTGTGTTTCTAGCATTCTACCTTGCTGAAATGGAAATCTTTGCACTCTCTCTAGCAAGAGGCTCCACTGGTGAAAGGAACGGGCTGCTGGAATAAATGAAGCAATGAGACAAAGCTGGGAAACAAGCTCTTCACTTTCAGCTCAGGCAACTGTACAAAGAAGCATCCATTTTTCAACAGTAGAATAAATGACAGAGGAGGGGAAACATGGGGGAGTGGGGGGGGGGAGAGTGCGCACTGAGTAGTTATGACCGTTGGTGTGCAATCATGTAATTTAAGTGATTAAATTTAAACCAGTCAGTCTTATCAACTGACCAGTGAAGTTAAAAATCTCATTTTGCAACCAGAGCATGAAGGTGGAAGGGCTGCCTCAGTCTGGGGTCCTGGACTCTTGCCTCTGGCTTATGAGAAAAACCTGCCAAGCTTGTCTGCCACCCCCCACATAGTTGGAGCTCATGGGGTTTAAAGGCTGATGTGCAGCAGCCACTGATCTTTCACTCCCTTCCTTGCAGGCAGGTTCCTGATGTGAGAGAATCAATGACTCCCACAGAGCCTTCATTGCCTGCCCTAAAGGGATTGGCCAACTAACAAAGTATCTTAGGTTGCAAAGTGAGTGCTCAGGTGAAATTGGTTTGGAATTTGTATCTAAATATCTGCCTGACTTGCAATCTTAGGTACATCTTTGAGGAAGTTCAGCCCCACTGTATTCAATGAGAACACCTTAGGACTCAAGGCATCGGAGTAGCCTGTACATTTTAAATGTTTTCACTTTGGTGGTGATGCTTCATATTGTCACCTTCCAATCATAATGCAAGACAAGGCAGCAGCACTGAAAGACAAGAGCAATGAAACTACTAAAATACCTTCAAACCTCGCCTAAAGAGCGACTAACTCGCTTAAAGAACAGAATTTTCTCTGAATAGTCGCCTCGCTTAACAACTAAAACCAACCAAAAACTCGCTTAACGACTAAATTGGGGTTTGCAATCCCCCCCCCGCCAGAAGTCACAATTGGTCACTTACAGTGTTTCGCTTAAAGAGCAAACTTGCTTAAAGAGCAATCCCATGGAATGCATTATGCTCTTTAAGCGAGGTACCACTGTAGTGCTAAACAGTATAACCCTTTATGCATCTAACATTACATTTCTTTTTATTCTGACAGATATTTGCTTTATACTTTTTACAATTTTTTCCCTGTAGAAAAAGTAGATTGCCTCAAATGTAAGACATCAATAAAGCAAATGGACAAACTGCAGCTAATAAGCTTTAAGGTTATATCAGTTTACAGCAGGTATTCTCAACCTGTGGCCCACAGTGTCTTTTCATGTGGCCCCCCACCGCCTCCACCACACCCGGAAGTGCCATGTGGAGGAGGAAGGGCAAAATAGCCATCCGGTCCCTGAAGCTGTCTGAGGGAGTGTGACCCGGCCCTTGGCTTAAAAAGATTGAGAACTCCTGGTTTACAGTATGTTTTTCACCTATGTATATATCGCAATTTTTTTAAAAATGCAAATAAAAGGGGGTTTTTTTGTCCAAGAGATATCAACAAAGCAAAAGCTCAAATTGCAGCCAATGTCAATATTAAACTTGTGCCATTTCCTCTACAGAAGTGACCCAGACGACTGAAATGTTCTAAAGTTCTCAACAGATGATTGACATCTGTAGGTGTTGTGCAAGTATCAGTATCACATTCATTTCAGCAAACCTATTAGAATCCACCCCATCCATGCAATAAAAATAAAGCAAGGGTAAATATGTTCACTTCTAGTTATAACCACTGTCACATTGCACAATAATAACAGGTATTATCTGAAGTTCTTAATGTGAGTTGCATTTTTGTTTTGGGATTGTTGTTTTTGTCATTCGGCGTTGTCATTTTTTTGTTTCATTCTGTGTTGTGAAGCAGTTGCAGGACCTGATGGCTTGCGGGAAGGGGAAGAGGAGGGGGCGCTGCTAGGAAATTGGTGCAGTGCTAAATCTCTTTCCTCCCACTGAACAAATGGAGAACAAGATGCCCTACCTTCTGTTTTGATGAGAGGCAGTGCAGTGCAACAAGCTGGTTTGTGCAACACCTACACAAATCAGCAGTAGACAATTATGCCGCAGATCTAATTCCATAAAGAACTGGGGTTGTTTCTAGTCACCGTTCACAAGGTAATAAAATAAAATAAAAATAACATTATAAAGTTTCCTGCCGTTCCAGGGAGCAGCGCTGATTGACCAACTCAGGAAGAGATGCCAACAGTCCCTACAAATATCCTCTGGGCAGCATTAGGCAGACAGGCAGCTGTAACCATTCTGCACGCCAAGTGCATAACAACCACTTGCAGATACTCAAACACCCACCTCCCTCGCTCTCATATTTTGCTGGATGCCTCTTATTCATGAGCTAAGTTTAGCTCTGAAAAACAGCTGCAGTGAGGAAGAGAGAGAGCAGGCAGACATAAAATTTTGTGCTGCAGGGTGAGGAGAGGCAAGAAGGACCACGGAGAGCAACCAAGAGAGGGAATTTCTTAAGCAGTAAGCATCAGGAAACATTCTGAACTTCTTTGGCATCAGTTTGGTCACAGATACAGATAATGCAGATCAATCTGAAATGAGAAGTCATTGGTTCTCACCCTCTTCAAGTGATATGAAGGACTTGCAGCTGTATCTTTCGTGTTGAGATTTTGGAATTTATTTACCGTATTTTACGGCATATAAGACAATTGGGCGTATAAGACGACCCCCAACTTTTCCAGTTAAAATATAGAGCTTGGAATATACTTGCCGTATAAGACTACCTCTCTTCCAATGCACACCAAATAAAAATTAACCCACACTCAACCCGAAGACGCGCAGCCCTCCGAGTCGAATGGGCAGGTTCTGGTGGAGAGCCAATCCACGCTCACATTCTCCTCCTCGAGGTACAGGAAGATGTGTGCAGCTTGCTTCCCCTTGCTTCATACTCCCCGCACAGAGCAGGGACTCGGCCGCGGCACCCCCCACCATATGCGCCGGACATATGAAGCAAGGAGAAACAAGCTGCAGTTAAGTACCTGTCCTATAACACGACCCCCGACTTTGGCACAGATTTTTTGGGGTTAAAAAGTAGTCTTATACGCCAGAAAATACAGTATTTGGCAGTCTAAGAGCAGGCCATATCCACCAAAGTGAAGCACTTGCTTTATTTTCCTGTCTGCTTCTACTTCACTTGTGGCGCCAGATGTCTTAACATCTCTACCTCTGACATTGTATCCCTACCCTAACTCCAGAAAAATAAGTCAAGAAATACAATATTCAGGATCACTCCCTGCAGACCTCTACTTATGTTCTAAGATTTGAGCACACTCATAGAACGGAAAACAATTTTATATTACAGACCTTAAACAGTGCTACAGTACAGTTACTCTGCAACCAGTCGGAAGTAGAAATAACATCAAAACTGTGTTTCCATATAATGTTTGCTATACAGTTTGTTCACCATGACTGTTCTATCGGATTTACCTCCATGGGAAAGATCCTGAAATGTACTGTATCATGTTGAAAATCAGACACATAATTAATAAAGGAAATGTCTCACTGTTACGCAGTGGGACTTGCTTTCAAGTTGTAGGAAACCATGGAACTGTGCTGCATGTTACATTCAGGTTCATATGACCTACATGATGGAAAGTGTTCTTATAATTCCAGCCTTCTATTCTTTTTATTCTTGATTTTACACAGATAGTACAGTATAATATTTGCATTTTTGAGGGGATTTCTATCCACTTTCTTCTGTAACAAGCTATGCTCAATGCCAATACCTGACCACAAGAATTCCATTACAGTGAACCCCCAACTAACGATGCGTTCAAATAGCATCATTTTAGATTAACGACGCTACCAACGCACCCCATGTGATCTCCCGCACAATGACAAAAACCATCATTGTGTGTATTTTGATGGTTTTTTAAATGTCGTTGTGCGAAAAATGACGGTTTTTTGTCGTTCTGCGGGAGATCTCCCATAGGAAACCGCATAACGACACTACTTGGGGAGCCAAGTAACGTCGTTATGTGAAGGTCTACTGTATATAGTTACTTATGACCTTCAAACATGTGTTCTATTAGAGCTACTGAATTGGTGGTAAAACAAAAATAATCTCTAGGGTCTATAAGCGAGTACTGTATAGGATAATTCAAGAGTTCTAGGGCTCGGGGCTGTGAGGAAGCAGAGAGAAAAAGAAGAAAGCCATTCAAGTGAGTCAGTAGCAGAAATGTTCAAGGGTAGGGCAGTCGGCTGCGGGCTGAAGCAAAGACATGGAGAGGAATAGGTGTGATCCCTTCAGTGGGTAAGATGCTGAACATAAAGACTGGAAGGTTGATAGGCCAGCAGTTTGAGACCCGAGTGCTGCACGATGAAGTGAGCACCTGTCTCTGTCCCAACTCCTGCCAACCTAGCAGTGTGAAAGCAAAATTGCAAGTAGATAAATAGGTACCACTTTGGTGGGAAAGGTAACAGTGATCTGTGCACTCAGGCATTCAGTCATGCCTGTCACATGACCACAGAAACATCTGCAGACGCAAACAACGCTGGCTCTTTGGCTGTAAACGTAGATGAGCACCGAACCCTAGAGTCGGACAAGACTGGCTTTCAAGCACGGGCGACCTTCTCCTTTTCCCACAACTTTTTTTCCTCCTGCCTGTGCTGCTACTATGCAGGGGAGTTATTTTGTGTCTACTGTACAAACTACAACAAATTTTGTAAGGATATGTGTAGCAAACAGTGCTGTTCTGGAAGACTTACGGAAAGAATGGGAAAGTATTCCATATGGCAAAGACGGGGAAGAGAATGGTCTCACACTGCAGCCTATGTTGCCTGGACCTAGTGGGCTCCTCATCAGCATGAAAGGACTAAAATGCAATTTTGCCAAGTGCACCATGTAACAGAAATTTGTCAGGAATGCTGTTTTTCTTAAAGTCTTCAGAACAAAGGGGAAAAAACACCAGACCATCTTCTGCAGAAGTGAGTAGAAAGGTATTTAAAACAAATGAGAATTTAGAAGTGCAGACAAAAGAAAGGTTATCTTGGCCAAAGGTAGGGTGCAAGAAGCAAACCAAATGCCTTTAAAACAAGAAAAAAAATTATCTCTGGGAGTTCAAAAGAATGTGTTATACTGTCATGTCCTCAGTCATGTTTCTTTCACTCTCTCTTGGGAAGTAAAATTGTAAAACAAAAGCATTGCAAAATAGGCAATCAGACGAGGGTTAACAAAGGATAGACCATTCTTCAAACAAAAGATCTAACAGTCTCTGACACCTCAAAGGGTGAGAGACTGAGACTAAATAGGCAGCTCAAGTGTCAGGGGAAAAGGCATATGGAGAGAATGAGCTGGATTTTAAGACTTGAATGCTCTTTTGGTTTCTCTTCAGTGCCTTAGCGCCACACTGCTGCAATCATAAATCTGTCGTTCTAAAAGGGCAGCCATTTTCCTTAAAATTAAAAAATAAAAAACCAAAGAGGAGATCTGATTTAATGCATCACTGTGATCAAAATAAAAGGCGAATCTGTGAAATGAATTCCAGCAATCAAAGGACAAAGTGCATCATTTAAAAAAACTGATCAAGCTGTATAAATGACAATAGTACTATTTTAACAGCTTCAGAGTAGTCTTGTGAGAAAATTTGAGAGTACCTGGGTAAGTGATGTAAAAAGAAATACTGCAGAAAAGAAACCTTGAGAGGATACCTACCTTGTCTGTTCTCCTGAGTAATGTGAGTCATGCTTCCATCTTCTGTCAAGCCATGTTCCAGGTTGTTTAATATCTGCAATCATTAAAACCAACTTTTGTCAATTTTAACACTATTCTTAAATTAGGGAAGTTTTGTGTTATTAAACCTGAATCAGCTGCCGTTGTTCCCGGCTGCATATACAGAGAATGAAACAGAAGTCTTTTTGTGAGGGCACAATTCAATTGCTGATCTATTAGCAGGAGCAGGAACAATCTGATGGAACGTCTAAGAATATTCGGCAGGCGGGTTGGCAAAACTATTTTAAATTTCATCCTAAGCACTAAAATGCACCATGTTTGCAACTTACACATTTAGGTAGCAATTGTTTCAATAAGATTTCCCTCCAAAAACTATTTTTAAATATATAGTTTCAATTCCATATAATACCAAGTACAGTAAAACTCGGGTTACGACGGAGGTCCGTCCCAACAGCCTCCGTCGTAATGTGAAAAAATCATAACCCGAAGCACATTTCCCCATAGGAATGCATTAAAAATAAAAAAGTCCCAACCGGGGACAAAAAAATAATAATACAAACATTCACCAAAAAATCACCAACAACCCCAAAAAATGCCAGACATGATCATCCACCCGCCACCCATAAAAGCAACAAAGTGATCTAACTACCTATTCCATGTCATTTGGGGACCTTATCCACTCCGTTCTGACCCGGAGGAGGCACGCGTTGAGCCCATCTGGGGACCTTGTCCGCTCACCTTCCTCCGAACTCCCTGAGCAGTGCTACAGCCAAAAACGTGCACCTCCCCCAGGCATTGGGACTTCGGGTGGAGTGGGAGGTGGCCATTTTAAAATCCAAAATGGCAGCTGTGGCCATTTTAAACTCTAAAATGGAGGGGTGGCCATTTCAGAGTTTAAAATAGCACAATTTTCACTTGTAAACCGAAAATCAGTCATAACCTGGGGAATTTTTTAAATGTGCGATCGTAACCCAGGGCAGTCATATGCAGTTATTTTTTTACTGTAAACTCACATGGTCTAGGGACAGTAACTGGATAGGAATCACTGCTTAACTATAACATAAAGGTCAGATTCAACACAGATTCAAAATCTTCAGGGTGTGTTCCCTTGTAAAATACATGGATGATGCATAAGCTTCTCAAGAGTACAGATATGTATAGTCTTTTGTAATTAAGCTTCCTTGGTTATAAGAGATATTTTCCAACCCTGTGCAATAAGAAGACATGCTGTCACCAGCATTAATCTTGCTCTCTATATTTAGAGGGGGCAATTTTAAAATATTTTCAAAACCATAGATAACTTACTTAAGTGATCTATGGTTTTGAAAATATTTTTAAATTGTCCCCTCTAAATATAGAGAGCAAGAATAATGCTGTTACTATGTAGGTCCAGAGATACAGTAATACGTCATACAAAGTCCGCTTCGTACAACATCGAATTCATACAACATCGCCTAATTCCTTGAAAAAAGTTGCCTCATACAAAGTCGCTGCGACTTTATATGAGGCATTGGGGTTTCCCCCAGGTTGCATTGTGCCTGGGCAGTATAAAAGGCAGGACACATGCGTGCATTGCTCTTGTGGGTTTTGCACGAGGCGAAGAGCGGTTAGGAGTGGTTTTGAGCGCGATTTTGGATTTTCGAATTTTTTCGTCAGAATTTTTAGAAGCATTCCTGGGGTTTTTGCAGCATTCTTCAGGTTCTTGGACAATCAGAGTTGTTTGACATGTTTTTGTAATGTATTTAGCCTTTAGACAATGATTTCTTAAAGTTCTGTCAGTTTCCTGTCTGTTTCCTTGACTTTGCCCTGAAGTCTGTGCTGTTACAGTACAATGTATCTCTATGGAAACGACGTTGTAGGATTTGGACGTTGTATGAAGCATCGTGGCTGGGATTTTGTATGCCTCATACAAAGTTCAAATCCGTATAAAGTCCAAACTTGTGGAACCAAGTTTGGACGTTGTATGCGGTATCACTGTAATGCCAATCTCTTAAATAACAGAGGACTAAAAAGAAGCTAATATAGGGTAAGACCATCAAAGAGGCCAATATGTATTTCCACAGTCCTGTCAAAGCGTATGACCTGTCTAATGCCAATTTTATGGGCTTATAAAATCACCTGAGAATAAATGTCAAGGAGGTATTTCTGACAGTTACAGACAGTGAAGAAAAAGGGTTGCAAATCAAATTCTTCCCCAGTTGGCTTTATTAAGTTCCTCTCCTAGTTTTTGAAATGGTAGCCATGTTAAGTCTATGCAGTCATATCAGACAAGAAACAAAAGTAAAAGCAAAAAACAAAATAAAGAAGACGAAACATAGTGGGGACTTTACAGACTAAATGCTACACATTATCTTAATGTGAGCTGTCATGGATCATGTCCTCTGAGGACTTGTCTGAGGAAACTGACTTGATCCACAAAAGCTCACATTAAAATATAGACATTTTTGTCTTACCTTTTTAAAAACCTCTCCTAGGTTGTGTCCCTAAGCATGTTTCAAGGCAGCACTAATAAGCTTAGTTCAGTGCATTTTTTGTCTGCCAATTGAGAATCAGTAAGAGGGGTGCCCTGTTCATATGAGTCTTTTAACAAAACAAAACCCACTTTGAACAAAATTGCTGAAAAGCCCCTTTTTGGGGCTAAAAAAACTCAGCTTATACTAGAGTATATATGGTATATTCTGCTTGGTACAGCGAAGGTATGCGTGGAGAAATGGATATCACCAATTTTGTAAACCATCTACATCAAATCAACAGGATGCATTTGGTCAAGGGATTTTGTATCTAGTTCCATAACCTCTTAGTTGAGGCAGGAATAAGACAACATAGCAAGTTGACTAGTAAAGTTGGAATCTGGGGTGTCTGAGGATAATAGAGCAGAGGAACAAAAGGCCATGGGCCTCCAGGAAAAGATATGTTGGAGTGTTTGAGACCTTTGGAAGTACTGCAAGACCAAACTGCAATAACGCAAAGCAAAACGTGAAGTCAGGATTGGAATATCTATCAGCTACTCTATCTTCCTTATATGTACAGTATAGGTCTTTTTAAAACCTTAAGTTCTTCCCAATCTATACCTATAAGAAGGGGATTGGGCCGTGCATGTCCGGCATGCGTGGCCACACCTGTCCCCCCTACTATCCTGTAATGAGCTGTCAACACTTACCTTTTGACCCTGCGAGCATTGCTGCAAGGGTCCGGAAGCCAAGAGTGGGGCCAATGCCCCACGGACACGGACAAAAAAACCCCTACACTTCCCAGCGTCCTCCAAGCCATGCCACCTCTCAGCCAATAAGGCTGAAGGACGCGAGCGTGGAGGAGGCGGGGCAGCAGGCGCACACATAAAAACCAATGGCTGATGCGTGATTGCCTTGGAAATGAACCACTTCCCTCTGTGAGACGAAGGCCGAGAACACCGCTCCATTCTCAGCCTTCGTCTCACAGAGGGAAGCCATCCCCGCGGCCCCGGGGATGAAGGCCGGCGCCAGCCTCGCTGCAGCTTTGGCGGGGTTGTGGGGAGGAGGGGGAGCCTTTCTTCTCCCTGTGGACGAAGGCCGGTGCCAGCCTCGCTGTGGCTTCAGCGAGGTAACGGGAAGGAGGGGAGCCCCTCTTCTCCCCACGCGACTTCGGCAGGGTAGTGGGAAAACGAACCACTTCCCTCTGGGAGATGAAGGCCGAGAACGGTGCTCCGTTCCACCTTCGTCCCTGGAGGGAAGCAATCTTCCACGGGGGTGGTGGTGGTGGTGTTTCACTTCTCTCTTGGTTGGCAGGGGCTGAAGCTTTCAGCTCCTACCAACAAAAAGAGAAATGAACCATTTCCCTCCGGGAGAAGGTACCAGGCAGGGATCCGCCAGGGTAGGCTCCTCCCCTGACGGATTCATGCCTCTCGCCCTTCCAATTCTCCTTCCGCTGTTTTGAAAACAGCCCTCGAAACAACGGAGGGAGAATGTCAAGGGCGAGAGACAGGAATCCGTCAAGTGAGGAGCCAACCCTGACGAATCCCTGCCTCTCACCCTGCAATTTCCCCTCCGTTGTTTCGAGGGCTGTTTTCAAAACAGCGGAAGGATAATTGCAAGGGCGAGAGGCAGGAATCCATCAGGGTTGGCTCCTCCCCTGATGGATTCCTGTCTCTCACCCTTGACATTCTCCCTCTGTTGTTTCGAGGGCTGTTTTCAAAACAACAGAAAGAAAATTGCAAGGGCGAGAAGCAGAAATCCATCGGGGAGAAGCCTACCCTGGTGGATCCCTGCCTGTCGCCCTTGCCATGTCTTTCACACCAAAAAGTAACCCCAACACATTAAAAAACCCTCAAAACCTGCCCGGCAAGGCTGGGCAAAAAATGCTAATCATAAATAAATCTGTGGTTTTTTGAAAATTCTTTAACCATCTGAAATAAACTGAATGTTTATGGTTTTATGACCAATTCAAGGTATAGAACAAGCTATTTACATACAAAATGTATGCGTGGAAAATAAAGTGTTTATTCCCATTATGTCTAAAAATAAAAGCAACTTGAGTCATCCCACAGGCATTCCAGACAATATACATAACCAATCACTGGTCAACGTGCTTCGAATATTTATGGAAAGAGGACATTTGTTATGGTGTCTCAGCTCTCTATAAAACATATAGTATCAAAGAAAATGAAATACAGATTCAAGAACAGCACTATAAAGGGTAATATTTTTGTTGGCAGGGAATTCACAAGAATCTGGCCTGGAGTGTTGTTGAAGCAAAACTCCTGAATGTGGAAAGCATAACTGTTCTGTGATTTTGAGGTGTTCTAAGAACTACCGTATTTTTTGGACCATAAGACGCACCTGACCATAAGACGCACCCAGTTTTCAGAGCAGGAAAACAAAAAATATATTTAATACTGTATTTTGCACCACCAACTAGTGGTGGTGCTGCAGGGGAAATGGGCAGGCCGGCCAATTGCACTGAGGAAGGAAGTGATACTCTAGCTTAGCCTCTTGCTCTCCTTTCAACCAGGAAGCATGTTTCCCCACTCCATTTTGTCCACGTGGAGTAGAGACAAAGGCATCAAGGTAAGTGAAACCCTTTCTTTTTAAGCACAGGTTTGGTTTCCCACTTAAATGCATTGGGAGCATACAAACAGAAGACTTTTGAATGCAAGAAATTTATTTCCAATGCATTTAAATGGGAAATTGTGATTTTCGCCCTCTAGTGGCCACTTTTTTTCATATATTTTTCCCCCTGCCCTGGAACAGCTGAACAGCTGAGAGGCGGCAGTAGTAGTGGCCAGCTGGGACTCTTGTAATATATCTTTTTACAACAGCCACAGCTGGCCGAAGACCAGCATTTGGACTATAAGACGCACCCTCATTTTCTCCCCACTTTTGGGGGAGAAAAAGTGTGTCTTATGGTCCAAAAATACGGTAGATAGGCCAAAGATGCTCTGGATAGTATTAACACACCCTTTGCAAAAGGAGAGCAGGGTTTAATTGCTAGGTAATATAGATCATGGTACTGCACCATTGTTGAGATTGCCTGCTAAATGCTTGTTGCTGTCCAAACTTTCAAGTAAGATGCCAACTGATCTAACTGGATATCAGTCTGAGTTTTTGGTCTGAATAATTATTTTAGGCTGGGAAGTATGCTGAGTGTGAGGTGAACTTAGGAGGAAACTTGCAAACAATTAAAACCTTAATAATTTCCCCACTTTTGTTGTGCAATTACATACCTCAAGATCATCAGTATTATTAATACAGTATTACTTAAGCTTAAGTATTTGTTTACAGATAAGAAGATATTTCTATATTTGCTGGGGAAACAAATAAGCAATGAAATGCAAAGAACTGCTACCATATAGTTATGCCATGGGGAGTATCCCTGCTCGTTCCCATAATGCAGTTGCAATATTCTCACAGAGGAATTGGCTCCTGGACCAATTTTGGTGAGAAATATGTTGCTAAGCACCTCAACTGTGTCAAGTATCAGACAACAGTTAAGTAATCTGAACCTTGGAAAAGCTAACAGGTTTGAGAGAAGGCATTTTATCAACAGTCCTGTGCAGCCTTGAGGAACTAAATCATCTCTTTAAACCTTACTTTGTCTTCGATAACAGCAATGTCAGTATCAATGAAAGCAAAAGACAGACGATGACAGTCAGCCTTCTGTACTAAGGACTGTGATGACACAATGGTAGCTACTGAAAGGAGTGTAGCACTGAGATGTGGAAGCCAGTGGAGAAACATCACACAATATTTTCTAAACACACTTGTCGTAGCTAAACAGAAAAATGAAAAGCTCCTCAGTTCCTGGCAGGCTTTAGATGCCCAGAAGGTGCTCTATGAATCCCCAGACTGAAAGTTAGATTATGAACGTGGTTGGTATGAAGCACATATGTGGCATTTTTGCAATAAAAGAAATAAAACAGATGATCAGTCAGATTCTCGGAGTAAGTGAAATTTAGCAGCCAGAAGAAATACGAAGATGAATGTAAACAAAAAACTCATAAAACTATAAAATCTAGAAAACCATAATAATTTGATCACACGAGAAACAAACAGTACAGATTGTCATAGGTGTTCATCAAAAATGCATGGGAACTATAGGAAGGAGAAGACGTTATTGGCTAAAGAACTTTTGGGAATGATTTGGATTCCGCACTGCAGCACTGAAAGTCAATATAACTATGATCAAGTTCAACCTCTGTTAGGAAAGGAACAAGGGAAAATTACATTACCATAACAATGGCACATCTTTCTGGTAGAAGTGGGAAGGTTATTTCTGGTTATCTTATTAACACTGACCTTCCCTAATTCATGCTGTACTGTGAGCAGATTTTCCCATCAAGAGTGAGCAGGGCAGTCCCCTCCATACTTAGCCAAAAGCCTTGTAGCAACACACTGAGGTACAAACTAGATCATATAACATGGGAAGGTCTTCATTTGGTCAATTCTAACTGCAGTCACTAGAGTCCGTTCAAAGAAGAGGGATAGGTATAAGTTCAAGTAACATGATCATAGCTGTTCCTTAAACAAATACTGTAATGACCATAGGAATGTGACCAAAGCTACTTCAGTAGCAAAGTATATGATTTTAAAGCAGCAGTCCCAGATTCAATCTTTGGCTCCTGGCAGCTGGGCCAGAAAAGACTTCTATGAAAAATTAGAGAGAGTTGGTGTCATCTGGAGTACTAGATAGGCCAAAACATTTGCTTCTACATAAAACAATTTCACAGATCTACCAAAATAAATGAAGATACTTTAGTGTATATAACATCTGAGGTTTAGTTCATAGCATCAACACAGATTTGCTTACAAGAAATGAAACTGCATACAGTATTTAATTCTAAAAGAGCATACTTGTGCTTTCAGACAAGGCACATGTATCAGTTGGTATAATTTTAGAAAGACATTCTGCAACCCATCAAGAGAAGGGAATGCCTTTCACAGATGTCATTCACATGTATTTACAATTCTTCATTTTGAAATATAACATGCTATGCTGTATTGTGTTGTATTAATTAACAACAAAGTGGCATCAAGTCAATTCTGACTTTCGGCAACCTTTTCAAGGTTTTCTAGATTGAGAGTACTCAGAAGTGATTTCTCATTTCCTTCTCTTGGGGAATCCTGGGACTGTGCAAACTTGCTCAAGACTATACAGGCTGGCTCTTTTGAGATGCATAATGAAAAAAAATCAAACTCCTAGCCTCTGGCTCTCTGGGTTATATCAGAGATTTTCAAGATGTGGTCCATGGGCCAGATATGGCCTGCGGCACCATTTCATGTGGTCCCCTACTGCCTCCACCACACCAGGAAGTTCCATGTGGTGGAGGAAGGGCAAAATGGCCACCCACCCCCGGAAGCTGTCCGAGGGAGTGTGACCCGGCCCCCAGCTTTAAAAGGTTGAGAACTCCTGGATTATATTATACTAGCATATTTTGCCCGGCGGTGCTGGGCTTTGTAAAATTGTGTTGGATAGTAAAGGGTTTTGTTTTGTTTTTCTTGAACCAATGGTGCTGAGCTGTTTTAAATGGTGTTGAAAGGTTTTATGATTTTGTGGCTTCGAGGCGCTGCGTCCCCCTGCGGCGGACTTGCGCTCCCAGTGTGTGTGTGTGTGTGTTGTTGTTTTTTGTGTGCCGGCTTCCTCAGTGCCGGGCTCTTTAAATTGGTTTTGAAAGGTTTTTGTTTTATGTTTATGCAAATTGTATTTTATTTTAATTTATTTAATGTTAATTTAAAAAATTACTTTAAAATTTAATTTTGGTTTTTTAAATCTTTATTTTTATGCAGGGTGTTCGCAGGCCAGGCTCGATCCGTGGCCTGTGGGCAGAAAAGGGCAGGGGATACTCTTTTTTGGGGGGGGGTGTTCGCGGGCCCGGCTCGATCCATGGCCCGTGGGCAGAAAAGGGCGGGGGGTGTCTTTTTTCCCATGGGTCAGGCTCGCTGGCTGGCAGTCGACAGTAAGGGCAGCGGCGGCGGGTTTTTTTCTTTTTTTTACGCGCCGGCTGGCCCATCGAAAGGAAGGGCAGCGGCGGGGGGAGGGCTTTTTTTACATGGGCCATGCTGGCTGGCCCATGGGAAGGAAGGGCAGCGGCGGCATTTTTTTTACTTTTATTTTTCATGCGTCGGCTGCCTCAGCGTTCTGCACGTTAATGGCGCGCAGGTCGCTGGGGCTTGTTAGTTTTGTCTGTGCATGTTTGCTTACTGCAGTGGTTTTTCCCAGCGGTTTTTTTTGGTTGGCTGCAGCGCATTTCCGAACGTTCCTTTTGCTGCGCCGCTCATCCTGATTGGCCCTGGTGCGGCGCGGCGCAAGGAACGTTGGGAATTGAAGTTTCCTTTTTTTGTTTGCGTCCGGGGGGCACCTGACAGTTACCTGCGAACCCCATTCGGGTGAGTGCACGGAGGCTCGGACGGGGCTAGTGGGGCCTGGTGCAACATCCTTTGTCACATTCCATCGGTTAACGCACTATTTTATAGATATAGATTATACTGGCTGAAATCATGTTGATGCAGCTCTGCATGTGCAATGCTGATGATTCCATCGGTGGCAACTGTTTATCTTTAATTAAAGGTTTCCTCCCTATCCTCCCATTCAGGCTGAGGCTGCCTAGGAATAGCACGACTGGCAATGGTGATTTTCAGCCATTAAAGCCCCCTCCTACCATGTCTTGGAGGTCTCAAAGGCTTTCCTAGGTCAAAAGGGATCCTTATGGAGCTTTAGAATGGGGTGTGGGGGGTGTTAGAGGAATTTTTAATTAAAAAAAGGATGGGGCTGATGATATCAGCTTTGTGCACATGTAGTTATGGCAAACAAATTCTAACCATAGTATCATATGGTATTGCAAAACATCAGAACATATTCATATCATACTGTATTAGGTTTGATGAGGTTTCTTTGCAACTTTGCTGAGTTTTTAGGCTTTGCTGTTGTTATATTGTATTTTTTTTGCTATATTGTATCTTTATTTGACGTGTTGTGAGCCGCCCTGAATCGGCCTGTGTTGAGTAGGGCGGGATATAAATCAAACTAGCAGAGGACCCGGCGTTGCTCGGGGGTACCCTACCCGGGCCAAGGAGACACCCGGGCCTGCCCCCACCCCAGCTGCCTTACCTTTTTGTCTGTTGTCACCGTGGCTGCTCTTTCAGCCCCGCCGTGAGGCGCCGTCTCAGCCTGACTCTGGCCACCACCGCTAGCCTCCCCAGTGACTACAGTCAGTGGGTAGCCATCAATCAGTGGGTAGCCATCACAGCCTGGCCCCTCCATCCTCCCGTGGGTTGTGCCTTGCAGAAGGGAGGCTCCATTTGGGCGGGTGGTCAGAGGACCCATTGGGGGGCGGAGGCCTGCAGAAGGCAGCAGCCCGGTCCCGTCCTCCGCCCGCCCCCAGCTATGGGTTTCCCCTCTCCCCGAGGCATGCCTCTGGAGTGCAGAGGAGCCATGCCGCGGTGGCTGCCCACCGACAGTAGTCACTGGGGCAGCCATAATGGCTGCCATCCATACTGGCGGCTAGGCCATGCACCACCTGGAATGCCGGGCAAACTTTGGCACATGCGTGGAATTTCACGTATGCGCCACAGCCTGGAATGCCAGGCAGGGTTAGGTGCATGCGTGGATTCGTACGCATGCGCAGTCACCTCCCCTGGTCGTTTCTGCTGACTGGGGGGCATTGCAGCCCCTTTTTTGGAGCAAGGATCCCAAGGCAGGCTACCAGTTGCTCACGTCGGCCAACCCAGATGTTGAAGGTAGGCATGCATGCATATTCCAGCGCAATCGGTGCAGGGGTGTCGCTTTGTATGAGGGAGCCCTGTGATGTCACGGAGCCCCAGATATGGTCAGCTGGGAATTAGTTGAGCTGTGGCGATGACATCACAACCCCCCCGGGTTGGCTTCCCCCCTTGCTTTTTCTCCTATCAGTGGGGGTGTCCCCTTTGTGGATTGATTTAGGGGGCGGAACCCTCCCCATGGGGCTTGACACCCCCGCAGTGACCATCTCTTCGGCCCAAGGTACGTATGTGCCAGGTTTCAGCGCGATAGGTGCAGGGGTGTGGATTTGTATAAGGAACATACAGCACCGGACCTTGATTTTAATTATATAGATAAACATAAACATAAACAAATTGCAAGTAGATAAATAGGGAACACTCTGGTGGGCAGGTAACAGCATTCCATGCACTTTGGTGTCTACTCATGGCTGCTCCATGTCCACTGAAATGTCTGCAGATGCAGACAGCACTGGCTCTTTGGTTTTAAACGGAGATGAGCACTCAACCCTAAAGTCAGATATGATGGGCTTTCAAGCAAGGATGACCATTACCCTCTTAGCTTTTATTGTATTTTAACATTCCTTCTTTTTATCTCCAATATATATCCTGTAAATGTCTGCTAGACTGTTACCATTACCAGAGCCAATCTTTAAGTGGTCCGAGATAGATTTCTAAAATAATATTTCATAGACATGAAGTGGGGAAAATAAATTAATATTCTCCATGCTGCTTTTGTTTGCCTAAAGACAATCCCTCACTAGCCTGGCTCACCAGGACAAAAATATATTGATTTATGTAAGAAAGGCCAGTGATCCAAATGAAAAACAATACTGGGATCTGCGAACGCTTCAGGGAAAAAAAAAGGAGATTCACTGAGGCTCCTGAAGTGAGCAATATGCAATTCTAATTTCTTGTGAGATTTGGTTCTGGCAATGCCTTCAGGGTACATATTTGCTCTATGAAAAGAAGGCAAAATCTAACAATTGTTCTAGAGCTAAAAGCAAAATAGTGTACTGTATTTCATGAAATAAAAACAAATACAACAAAAACCTTCAAAACGTAGCACAGAATAATCTAAAACGATTTTTTTGCAAGGTTTTAAAGTTGCATGACTTTAATCTCACCCAAAATAATATGTGATCAAAAAAGAACACCAGTTGGTAATGCAAATGGAAAAAGAGGATACTGCTACATACATTTAAAAATATTTATTATTGCTTCTGAAGACGTTAGAAAGAGGTAACCAGGGAGATAGTTGGAACATTACACACCAATAGAGTAAAAACAGTAGTAACCAAGAATAAGATGACGGCAGAGAAGCTGAGGGAATGAAGGAACAGTCGGCTCCTTATTTTCTTGTGTAAGATCTAGGACAGATGCATATGTCTTTACTTATTTTCAGAGAAGGCATCTGAAGAAGTCTAATGGATGACAAGAGACCAAGGTCCAAGGTTTGCATACAGGTTAAAAATGAACACATTGCCAAATTTTGGTCCTACAAATAGACATAACCTGTCTTAATCTCGACCTCCTCTCCAGAGTTGGAAACTTGCCAACACAAAATTTCATTGCTCAAAAGACATATAAAAGTAAATTAAGTTGTCCTAACGTGTGAGATGGATAAATTTGCATAAAGTATTATTAAAGATAGAATTGTCATGCATGTAGAAGAAATATATATTATGAAGTTCTCCTATAGAATCGGCAACAATAGAAAAAAAATCATTATATATGATATTTGGACTACAAACAAGCTTTTGACTAAGCTTCTCACCAAAAGCTTCCATAATCCACATATTTTAGCAGAAGAGTAACTTTTAAGAAATAGTACTAAAATTACTCACACTGAGCAAACATAAAAAGAAAGATAAATAAGTAACTTAACTTCCTGTATAAACTGTTGTGTTTTGAACTAGTGGTAACTAACCAGATTATGGATTATGATGAATTCAATGCAAATCAGCACTGTCTGTTTTGGCAAGCATCAGAAAGGAAAGGGGCCATTAAACAATTACGGGATCCATTTATTGGGGAAAAATTGAACCCCTCCCCCCATGTAATCCGACCGTAATTTTCGCTTTGAACCACCCCTCCCTTTAAAATTACATAATCCAGAGTTTTTGTATCAAAACTCTAATTTTTGGAGCTTTTCACTATTGGTGCCTAATGCAGAACATATCGGTGAGGATTCTTGATGCATCACACCCTTTGTGATTTTTTTTTACAGGGAGGAATGAGGATGTCAGGTAAATTCTGATAGTGTTCTTCTACTATCTTCTTTATAAGGATTATATATTTATGTCGGTTAGAAATAGACTGAACAAGCAATTCAATAATCTCAAATTGGATCAAAATTCCCAGAGATCATTTTTAAACCTAAAAAAGCGCCATGTTTCAAAACTACAACAGCTCCAAATGGATTATGTAATCTTTGACCTACACCTCTGCCCCACGTAATTTTTCGTAATTCAGATGGCAGACCCCCTCCCCTCCCTCGAGGATCATGTAATTATTGTATGGCCCCAAACATTTATGCTAGGTATCACTAGAATAAAGATATAAAATTAAACTGCTAAGGTTATGAAATCCTTAATTTTGATGGAGTTATCAGGAAGAGGCATTAACACACTGTTTAGTACAGCATTTCCCAAACTTTTAGTTTTTATTTATTTATTTATTTATTAAAACCTATACTCAATGCTAATTAAAACTGAATACTATAAAACTATCTAAAACATTTATAAAACCTCCCCAATCCCCTTAAAAAGAAGGACACTAGGGCAGGACTAAATAAGGACACCCAGGCAGGGTTAAATAAGCCAGTTTTGGGACTTCAGTTCCCAGAAGGCTAAGTCAATTGCCCAAAGCACTGATCAGCCAATGTACAACATTAGGCTTCTGGGAATTGAAGTCCACCAGTATTCTGCGGAACATAGTTTGGGAAACGCTGGTTTAGTCAATGATAGTATATGTATACAAAGTCTTTCCTGCTTTTCCTGGGCTTTGCCCCTGTGGGGGTTTAAAAGACTTTTAAAATACTTTTAAAAGGACTTTTGCTGCCACTGCTACTGGCTCCTTTATATCGCATTATTATTGTACTGTATTATTGTATTGTATTATTGTGCTTTGCTTTGATATTGTATACTGGTTTTTGTTATATTATATTTGTGTGTTTTGGATATTGCTATATTTTTATTTTTATTGTTAAGTTTTATTATGTTGTAGCCACCCTGAGTGATGCTTGCATCAGGAGGGCAGGGTATAAATAAACCATTATTATTATTATTATTATTATTATTATTATTATTATTATTATTATTATTATTATTATTATTATTATTATTATTATTATTATTATTATTATTATTATTATTATTATTATTATTATTTCCTCCAAATGTGACAACTGGTGATGAAGATTATTATGAATTGACATCACTCTGTAAATTGAGTGGGGCGGGGTTCTGGAGCATCAGTGAATATTGTACATCTGTACCTTGCTTATGGTAGGGCATACACTTAGCATGCATCAAGCCCTCAACCCTCCCAAGTATATTCCAACAGAGTTTTTACGGACGGAGTCTTGAGTTTCATAACCATGTCCAACTCAAACTTAGATCTCAATATGTGCATAACTGGAAACAAAGAACCAGGCCCCATGAGGCTTCAACCAGATACAGTAGATACAGATATATGTCTGAATAATAGATTTGACCCATCAATGCACATATTAAAATACATCGATTAGTCTTTGATGTCACAATGTTCTCTCTCTCTCTCTCTTCTTTCCTTAATTTTGCCAACTGTTTCGTGGCTGACATATTAGACTGATCTGAATCTTTTATGGTCTTCCAGATAAAGGTAGCCAATTATCCGCTTTAACAAGAAGGATCATTCTGGTGCCTGGTAACCATTCAGGGCACAGTGAACTCAACAGCTTGCCATTCATCAGTGGAGTAGCAGCACACAAATGCATGGATTGCTGGGTCTACCTTTCCTGACATTGGCAATTACTCTGGAACTTTAACCAAGGAGCATGAAGCTGGGATCAAACGAAATGAGGATGATGTGTATTCAGGATTCAGTGTCCTCTTGAGCCAGAGAAAGAAATATGGTGACAGAAGATAAGCCCTATTAGCTGAAAAGCCAGTACAGTATAAGGCTTTTGGACTGACTGGTCAAGCATTATGACCCTGATCTTTTACATTTTCCTGGCAAAGATAACCTTCCATTCCATTTAGCATTTCTTAGTTTATGGTAAAGCCACTCACATGGTGTTGGAAACTATACACAGATACTCCATGTTCAAAACTTGTATAGTTAGCCACCTATGGTCCTAGGCTTCAACAATGAAAGGCTGTCATGCACTGTTCTAACTTCATAAAAGATTTAATTGGCCAGTTTTCAAGCAGATTTCAAGCTCCGGAAATCAGTATTTCAAGCAAACTAAGAAACGATAACTGCTATTATTCTTACATTAGTCTATGGCATAAAAAAGCAAATGTGCATCAAAAAGGACTGACAAAGAATTCAGAAAGCAGTTCTTTCTAAGCCTATCCTCTTTGTTCAAGTATTAGTGCATCATATCTGCCTGAATTAATAATTCAACTCCTGGATGAAGTGTGATGCTTTACCTAGTTATTATTTATACAAGAAGGATATGGTACAAAAGTTAAATTATTATTTGAAAACGTAGAGAAAACTTTTTACCTTTGCGCAGATTGTTTTCATGCAATGCAGTCTATCAAGTGAATCTTGAGGATTTCCTAGATACTGCTGAAGTTCAGCATGCAAAATCCGCATAGAAAAAGGAACCATGGAACCTGGAGGAATAATAATGGAAGTTTATGGATTACTGTTCTCAACATTTACCAATATAATCCATCTATAATAGGCACATATTATCTGAACTTATTCAAAAGAATCAGTTTTTATTGGTGAAGAGAAAATTACATTTTAAGAAAGCAAGCCACAGACTTCTGATTCTTTCTTTCCATTACCATCCCGCATCACTCGCTCCTCCATGACAATGCAGCTCCAGGTGCCGACCCCGAGATTAGCTGCTAGAAAGGTCTTGACTACGAAGAGGGCCTTCTCGGTGGTAGCACCAATGCTGTGGAATTCCCTCCCAGTGGAGCTGTGTCTGGTATCATCTTTCCATGTTTTCAAAAAGCAATTAAAAACTTCCCTTTTAAAGAGGCCTTTGGCAATATTTTACCATGGGCCGATTGTTAGGCATTTTATTCTGCCCCACTGCTTCCAACATAGGCTTTCTTATTAGGGTGTTTGGGCTTTGAGAGGTTTTATATGAAAATTTTAATATTTGTGTCAATCTGTATTTTTGAATTTTATGCTGTAAACCGCCCTGAGTGGGAAAGTTTAAGAAGGGTGAGATACAAGTTTAATAAATAGGCCAATGCAATCCACATGTCTACTTGCCTTTTGTCAAGTGTATACTTGTACCCTAACAGCAGGACTTGATTGTTCTCCCCCACAACACTTTCAGATACACTCCTGTACCCTTCTAGGGGCCTTCCTTAGCCTGGGAAAAATACAGAGATCAGCCTTGCCAAACTGGCTCTAAGTTTCAATCTTACCAGCCACTTCTCTAGCCAAGCCCAACCTTGCCTCTCTCATTTCTAACCATCACCAGTTCTTTAATACCTTAGTCCTTCTTGACTTACTTATTATCCCAGCCTGCTCTAAACCATACCTTGCAGTTAAATTACCAGTTCCCACCTAAATCTTTATCTCCCTTTTGATTTGCTGTCGCTTTGTTATGGTATATTTAGCTAAAGAACCTTCAAGAGACTTTCCAATTTACCCTTCTGTTACAGTAGCAGTTGCTATTTTATGGTGAAATGAATTTAGTACTGTACTTTTATTTGTAAAGGTTATATGTACTAATTGATTATTATAGGAATCAAAGAAGACATTCTGGGTATAACATGGGCACTTTTTTTTAGTTAAACCAATTTTTCAAGATGGCCAGGATTACCATCTTTCTCATCAACCCACAGAATTCTATAATATCTTCTCAACTCCAAGTCCAAAGTTGAACTTTTGTGGTAGGTTACCAGACCTGTCTATTTATTCTACTTCCTACCATTTATGTTCTTTGTTCTTAAACCACACCTTTTCTGATTTATATATCCTAGTGCTTTGCTAAACCTTTCTAAGCTCATTGAATCTTAACCTATAAAACCAAGTGTTCACCGTTGGAATTGGCTATACGTTGCTATGCGTCGCCCTACTGACCCGCACCTTTCCTTCGTGCGCACGGCCGAATTGCCTACGCAGGTCAACGAAGGATTTAAAAATCCGGCACGGGGGCCTCAGCCCCACAAACGGCAAGAAAGGGAAAGAACTTCACGTTCCAACAGTCACTGCGCCGCGGCGCGCCAGAGCCAATCAGGCTGAGAGGCTCTGGCACGGCGCAGCGTTCGGACACGCGCCGCAGCCAATCAAAAGAAAAGCATTTTAAAAAAACGCATCAGAAACACAAAGCACCAACCTATTACTACAAGCCCCAGCGTCCTGCGCGCCATGAGCGCGCAGAACGAGGAGGCAGCCGGCGCGCGAAAACAAAACTTAAAGAAAGCCGGCTCCGCCGCCATTCATCCCCACGGGCGAGCCAGCATGGCCCGTGGGGGAAGAAAATGAAACAAACCCGCCACCCATGCTCTTCCGTTCGAAGAGCCAGCAGCGCGTGAAAAAAAATACAAACAAAAAAACCCCACAACTCCCCTTCTTCACCACGGGCCAGCAAGTATGGCCCACGGAGGAAAAATAAACCTCGGCCGCCGCTGCCCTTCCATTCGAAGGGCCAGCCACCACGCCAAAAATAAAAACAAACCACCTACCACCCCTCCCCCGCAACTGCCCTTCTTCCCAACGGACAAACAAGCATGTCCCGTGGGAACGAAAGGCACCCTCCCCGCAACAACGCACCCTTCCCAAGGGCCATCCAGCATGGCCCATGGGATCAAAAGGCACCCCCGGCCGCAAGTAACCTACTTTCCCACGGGCCACCAAGCATGGCCCGTGAGAACAAAAGGCACCCCCCCTAAAAAAAGGACGCACCAAAAAACAAATCAAAACCATTCAAAAACAGAAATCTAACCTTTAAAAAATAAACACAAACAAAGACAGGAAAACATACAACAAAAAACAACAGGCCCCCCCCCAACAAAAACTCAACTCCCCCCAAATAAATAAATAAATAAATCAGAGTGCTTACCATGAAGACGTCTTCACTTCATGGCGACAGGAACTCGAATGACCAAAATAAAGGAAGTAACACTTACCGGAACTGAAACCCAGAGGACAAGAGGAGAATGGAAGAGAGGAAACAAAGTTCACCACCGCCACCCAGAGGCCAAAAGAAAAACGAGTAGAGGATGCATTCATGATGTGCTAAATGAGGAGTTCTCAACCTTTTCAAGTTGAGCGCCAGGACACACTCCCTCAGACAGCTTTGGGGGCCGGATGGCCATTTTGCCCTTCCTCCACCACATGGCCCTTCCAGGTGTGGTGCAGGAGTGTGGAGCACATGATAGATAAAGATAAATTCATAATTCCAAAATGCAGAAAATAAGTTTGCAAAACATTCCAAAATATACACACTACTCTCAAAAAATAAAAAATTACATAAATCACTTTAACACCAAATTAGATATAAAATTTTAAAATTTTTTTTTAAAAAATTAAATTTGTATTAACAAAAATAAAATAAAAACTCCGCCACAGCCGGACCCAGCGCAAATAAGCCACAAATTCAAAAAAACTTTAAAAACCATTAAACACAGCCCAGCACCATTTGTACAGGAAAACAAAAAAAAAAACCTTACCTGTCCAAAACATTTAAAAAATGCACGGCATTTTTTTTATTAAAAAAAAGCCCAAAAAAAGCCCGGCAGCGCCGGGCATCCCATGCTAGTAAGTGAATAAAAAGCTTTACTTTACAGGGAGATGGATATTCTCTATGACACAGAGAAAATATGGTTTCACTAACCCTGAGACTGGTTATTAACCAAAGTTAATGATCCTACGTATAGGCTGCATGGAAAGCCTACTCATTAGTACAGAAGTTAGTGTGCAATGGAAATCCATAACCCCATCACAAAGATATAGCACCAGAGCTTACCCAATAGCTTCAGTTTAAAGTAGTAAATAAAGTTGGCAGCCCAGCTGCACTGAAGTCAATTTCTTATAAAATGGAGTTATGCTTTCACTCCCTTCTGGTTTAGGGATGGAGAAGAACTCTTTCTGGTCTACTACAATACAGCAATTCTGGTTGTCTCTTAAATGATAGCAAAGTAAATCTGAGTTAGGCCACACATCAAAGTTGTGTTGAGTGAGGTGGAAGTATGGAGGGTATTTCCAGGAAGATAACACATCAGAGGCAGGATCAGGAGAAACATCATCTCTCACATCTCACCTCAAGAGAAGATTACCGTATGTCTCTCACAAATCTCCAAGTAAATCCTAATGAGGCAAAATGACCATTAGAACACTTCACCATCAATGCATTTTCTTTTCTTTATGCATTATGGAATTATTTTCTGTCATGCCTTCGCTCCAATAAGTTCAAAGTGGCATCTGTGGCTCTTCTCCCCACAAATTTAGAAGATATTGAGAGCCTCCCTGCATACTATGATTTAGATAAAGAGCGTTATTTTACTAATTTCTGCATGAGAGGAGTGGCTGGGGAGGCGCTTCGGGAAGAAACGGCCCACCACTAGTGATGAATTAAGGCATGGCATATCTCGCTTTGCATGTAGTGAGTCTATCTCATATTTGTTTCACCATTTAAGTGAAATGAATGGACATTTGCGCAATATTCTAATTTTCCGAGTTTCACCTGTATATCACAGTTTTCCTCCAATAAGGTCAAAGGGACTATATACAGCAGGAGTTCTCAATCTTTTAAAGCCGGGGGCTGGGTCACACTCCCTCAAACAGCTTCGGGGGCCAGACAGCCATTTTGCCCTTTCCTCCACCACATGGGACTTCCTGGTGTGATGGAGGCAGTGGAGGGCCACATGAAATGGTGCCGCAGGCCACATCCGGCCCATGGGGCACAGGCTAAGAATTCTTGGTATACAATATGTCTCTTCTCCTCTCCACTGAAGCTTCACAGTAACTTCCTGAGTTCAATCAAGATGAGAGATTGTCCAGACCAACATGACCCAGCGAGTTTCATGATTCAGTGGGAACTAGGAACTGGGCATTCCAAGTCCTAATCCAATAATTTAACTACATACTATGTTGTTTTTCTTTTTTCTTCAGCTAAATCACTAAACCAATTTAACAAGAATTACACATTCAAACAGGACCAGGGAGTTGGAGACCCGGGAAAGAACTGAAGGGCAATAAGATCCTCATTTAATATCAACAGTTAACTTTTTCTTGCTGATGAAATTAACTTTGGAGAATTAGATGCCAAATAGTAGCTGTCTACCAGAACTGAACTAGCCAGATTCAAACATAATGAACAAAAATGAGACCTGAAATAGCCTTTTCAGACAAAAGCCTTAAAGGAAACAGAGTAGGACCCAACTGAGGCTTCCTTGGATGCATAACCATAATGAAGAAAGCATGATTTTTTTTCCTACAGCAAAATCTCTTGATGGTATGAAAAAGTAAGTGTCAGTATTATGTACTCCCTTCTTCCTGTCCCAGAGCATTCCACGTTAATGCAAACTAAATGCATATTAACAGAAGAAAATGCCAGAAAAAGCTGCTTTCAAAGTTCAAATAGGAGAATGCACTAAAAGTTAAGATTTAACTCAAGCAACTAATAATAAAGAGAGATAATATAAAAGTGATATATCAAACCATGGAGTAAAAGTTATTTTGCAGTAAAAGATAACCATTTAGATAAGTATTAATTAGTCTAGGTCAGAATCCTCGTCAATTTACAGTTGCATAAATGAAACTGCAGCAGTGAATTGCAGCTAATTAATGAAATGTTACTTGTATTACTGATTCTAGGACCATCAAATGATCAAGAATGCAACTAATACCTAGTTATTCAGTGGTAGTTCATGGCTATGACTTCGACAATTCCACTCATGCGCAATCATGTAAATCATCAATAAGATTCTGGCTCTGGTTGAATAGATGGAAAGGATAAAATAGTGCCAGAAACATTAGTGGCATCTTTGATAATTCCTAACGCTGACATTCACATACTGCTCTGAAATTAAATGAAATGCATTTAATTCAATGAATATTTCAAATTGATCCAAATTACACATATGAATTAAATTAAATGTATTTTACATCACTTTTATAGCTGCTATTTGTTTGTATCTTGACATTTTTGATGCAAAATGCATTTTAATTACCTAATTCATTTAACTATTATGAATCTGAATGAGATAAATAAATCAAAGATTTTACAGTTATGCTTGTTACACCAAAAATAGTTGAAAAGAAAAATTAGCAACCATCAGCATATTATCAAGCATAACTGTTACTGCACAGTAGCTAAAATTTATGTATGATTTATGTTTACTTTCTCATTACAATTAGCTACATATAAACACAGACCAAGGGCTCTTTTTTCCAGTTGAGTTTACTTCAAAGCAGACTCTCAGGTATGCTTTTTTATATTTTAATTCCTCAAATATAAATAAAATGTGTCAATCTCTCCCAAGATCATTTCCTCTCTCAGAAAACTACTAGGAAACTCCACTGTACCAATTGAATTATTTAAATGTCTACTCTGAGTTTCACACTGAATTTACTGGTCCTAATTCTCAAGCACATGGGTATTGACGGAGCCAACCAAAGGATTACAAAAAAGGTGTGCTTGAGCTACAACAGTCAGGCTAGCATTTGGTGATGTGGTGAATGGATAATCTTTTTTCCTGCTGGGTAAGTAATCTGAAGAATGTTTTTTGGTACAGAAAGAAAAAAGGGCGAGACAGTAGAGCTTACTGGATAACCACTTACTGCTTTTCACGCAATGAATATACAACAGCATTTAACTTGTGAATTGAAATCGTTTCATAATATGACACTGCTCACTTGGTCTCAAAAACACCACCCATTTCTCCCATAGCCAGAGAATTACACACTGATGATTAGCACTGAAAGACTTTATAAATCCAATTGATACTGTGTGGTGTTTATTGGTGTGACCCTAAGGGAAGCAGGTGAATTTTTTTTAAAGCCCCACTTCCACATTGTATTCCAAGCATAAGAGCACAGATCTTTCTGTAAATGCCACTGTTTTGTTCTGTACAGCCAAGACTGGTAAACTGCTACCTGGAATGAAATGCCATGGCCAAGACATTTTAAAGATGCCTGTACATTTTTAAATTGTACAGTGTTAAAACTAGAGTTCCTTCATGCAGGTTATGCCAGAGGTTGGCAACCTATAGCCAGTGGGCCAGATCCAGCCTGTGGAGCCAAATCATCCGGCCCATGCCCTCGCCAACGCTGGAATCAGTTGCGGACTCATTTACGACAGCTGTAAACATGTTTATGATAGCCACAGATGTGTTTATGGCAGCTGTAAATGGTGGGTGGGTGGGGAATCAGTCTGACCCCCTCAACTGTCTGAGGAAGCGTGATCCGGCCCCCGACTTAAAAACATTGGTGACCCCTAGGTTATGCCAACAATTAAGGATCAAGACAATGAACCCCATCCAATGTTAAGCTTTTACAAGTCTCATGAAAAATCAACAGGAAACATTTAAGTACATACTGTACTTAATTTCTTCAATGCAATCAACAAAAGCTACATGTTCTTAATTTTGGTTGCATTACATCCAACATCAGTAATGTTAACTGTAATAAGAACATAACATAAACAAATTTACCTTTACGTCCTGGATACACATGAGGATAATATTCATAATATAGATCAGGCTGGTCTAGATTTCCAAATGATTCAAATTCCATTTCAGCATTTTGGAACAGACCCAATTTCACAAGAAGGGCTAATCTTACAAACCAGAGCTTGAAAATACAAAAGAAGTTATCAGTTCATTTGTCTGCTTTTACTCTAAAACAAACAAAATACATGACAGCTAAAAAGGCATATTCAAGAATATACAGTGATAAATGTATTTAAAGCAGATGTCTATATAACTATTTTTGTGCCTGAACAAAACCTAGCAGCCAATATTCCTGAATCTAAAGATGTTCAGAAAATCAACATGCAGTTTCTCTCAGTACTCTTCAGAGTTTGGAAATATCTCACAATCCCATTATAAATAAGTCACTCAAATATTTCTTTTTCTTAATAATACCAATGCAGGTTTGTCAATTGTTAACTTATAAGGGGGCAACATGGTTTGTTGGCTTGGCAGATTAGCAATAAATTAATGTCTCAAATAAATCAATAAATATAACTTATGTTTTGGTACTACAGCGCCATAATTTTTTAGCTTCCTGGGGGATTCTGTGAGTTGAAATCCCAAAGCACAAATCTGCACAGTTCTAACATACGGTTCATGTGCTGGCTTGTGCTGTGCCCTGAGCTACTATTCAGAGGTTCTCAACCCTTCTGTACCATGGGCTGTACCATGCCTCCTCAGACAGCTGAGTGGGCTGGACACATGGTTTTCCCCACTGTAAATGCTGGTGTAAACTGCAACAGGTGCATTTGTGCAGGCGCGGGTGTCGTAAAAGTGTCCAATTCTGCTTCTGGCAGCAGCGGGGTTGCCACCATGGGCCAGATGATTTGTTGCTGCGGGCCGGGTCCAGCCTGTTGAGCGTAGGTTGTGAACCTCTGTATTATATTATTTAAAATAATTAAATGTAATTACTCCAGCTCTTTTCAAGTAACAGAAAAGCAAAGAGATACTTTAAAAAAATGAAAATGACATTGATGACTAAAAGGTAGGCAGGCAGCCTCAGACTTAAAAGAATAACTGATCACTTTAGAAAAGGAACTTTCCTTCCTCTGTTACTCCAGGGTACTATCACAAGAAATTATGTAATGCTCATGTTTTCAAATTCTCACATTAACACTGTTAAGAGATTTTGACTCATGACAAAGTTTCTCCGAGTTATGATTTACTAAGCACACTCTCACAAAGCATTTTTATATTACTTGTATATCTAATACTGTATATAAAATTGATAGACGTTTGACTCCTTTTAAAGGAGCAGACTGTGGCTCAGATCACAACCTACTGATCACAAAATTCAGGCTTAGACTAAAGAAAATGGGGAAAACAATTAGACCAGACAGATATGACCTACACAACATCCCTAAAGAATAAACGGTGGTCATGAACAGATTTAATGTCCTGTACCTGATAGACAGAGTACCAGAAGAATTATGGACAGAGAATTATGGACATCATGCAGGAGGCAGCAAGAGAAACCATACCAAAAGAAAAGAAGCGTAAGAAAGCAAAGTGGTTGCCTGATGAGGCCCTTAAAATAGCAGAGGAAAGAAGGAATGCAAAAGTACAAGGAGAAAAAAAATACAATCACCTCAGTACAGAATTTCAAAGAAAAGCAAGGAGAGATAAGGAAAACTACCTGAACAAACAGTGCAAAGAAATGGAGGAAAACAACAAAAGAGGCAGGACTAGAGATCTTTTCAAAAAAATTGGGGAAATCAAGGGAACATTTAAAGCAAAAATGACCATGATAAGGGACAAGGATGGAAAGGAGTTAGCTGAAGCAGAAGAGATCAAAAAAAGATGGCAAGAGTACACAGAGGAACTCTACAAAAAGGACCTCAACACTCCTGATAATAACAATAATGAGAATTTTGAACTTGAACCAGACATTCTGGAGAGTGGTCAGAAAGGCCATAAAAAGGACTCCAAACAATAAAGCTAGTGGAAATGATGGTATCCCAGTTGAATTTTTCAAAGCCCTAAAAGATGATGGAATCAAACTACTGCATTCAATATGCCAGCAAATTTGGAAAACAAAACAGTGGCCAAAGGATTGGAAAAGATCAGTGTACGTTCCAATCCCCCAAAAAGGCAATGCCAAAGAATGCTCAAATTACCGAACAATTGCGCTCATCCCACATGCCAGCATGGTGATGCTCAAGATAATACAGGATAGACTTCAGCAACATGTGGAGAGAGAACTACCAGAGGTGCAGGCCCGGTTTCAGAAGAGGCGGGGGACTAGAGACCACATTGCCAACATACGTTGGATCATGGAGAAAACAAAGGAATACCAGAAACAAGTTTACTTATATGTTTTATTGACTACACTAAGGCATTTGACTGCGTGGACCACAACAAGATGTGGCAAGTAATTAAAGAGATGGGAATACCAGAACACCTCATATGCCTCATGAGAAATCTGTACATGAATCAAGAAGCAACAATTAGGACAGAAAACGGAATGACAGAGTGGTTTGGAATAGGAAAAGGAGTAAGACAAGGCTGCATTTTATCACCCTGCTTATTAAATCTATACACAGAGCACATAATGTGTAATGCAGGGATGGAGGAATCACAATATGGGATCAAAATTGCTGGGAGAAACATCAACAATTTGAGATATGCAGACGATACCACCCTAATGGAAGAAAGTGAGGAAGACCTAAAGAACCTCTTGATTGGATTGAAGGAGGAAAGTGCAAAAGCTGGCTTGAGACTTAATATCAAGAAAACCAAGATAATGGCAACAGGTCTGATCAGTCCCTGGAAAATATATGGGGAAGAAGTAGAAGCAGTGACAGATTTTACTTTTCTAGGATCTAAGATGACTGCAGATGGCAGCTGTAGCCATGAAATAAAAAGACGACTGATTATGGAGATACAAGCTATGAGAAACCTGGGGAATATAGTGAAAAGCAGAGACATCACCTTGAAAACAAAAATTCGCATAGTCAAAGCAATGGTATTCCCGGTGGTAATGTATGGGTGTGAGAGCTGGACCATTAGGAAGGCTGAGTGCAGCAGAATAGATGCTTTTGAGATGTGGTGTTGGAGGAGAGTCCTGAGAGTCCCTTGGATAGCAAAGAGAACAAATAGGTCAATACTGGAAGAAATCAACCCTGACTGTTTATTGAAGGGACAAATAGTGAAGATGAAGCTAAAGTACTTTGGACATCAAATGAGAAGGGAGGACTCATTTGAGAAGGCCTTGATGCTGGGAAAGGTGGAGGGCAAGAGAAGAAGGGGGTATCCAAAGATGAGATGGATAGATGGTATTGTGGACACAATGGGCACAGAGCTTGGCGGGCCGAGGAGAATGGTGGAGGACAGAGGTGCCCGGAGGAAAATGGTCCATGGGTTCGCAAGGGGTCGGAATCGACTGTGCGACTGAACAACAACAACAAAAAAGGGCTGTCCACATAAATTAAATAAATGCTGCTGAAAAACTTTGAAACTCTTTCTAAACTAAAAATAAAGTAAACGCAAAATAAAGTATGTTCTTGTTAAAGCACAATATTCTTTGTGGGCTAGAATAAGAGATGGCAAAGTATATTTTCTCCTTTCATCAGAATGAAGCATTATTCAGCAGCAAAATACCTCGGTGTGACACTTGACAGGACACTCTCTTTTAAGCAACACATACCCGAATGCCAAAGTAAGTACAAGGAACATCAGCAGACAACTCACAAACTATAAATGGGGAACTCAAACATCCACACTGCGTACGTCAGCTTTGGCCCTGAGCGCCTCCGCAGTTGAGTATGTTGCTCTGGTATTGTTGCATATTAAGGCAGAATTGCAAATTGCTCAAGCAACGCCTTGCAAAGATAAAATGGTGGTTTCCCGCCATCCAAATTAGGAGCTAAAGTTGGCGCAAAATCTCCCTCTCTGGGCGCGCTCATTATGCTAATTAGAGTTCCATGATTGGCTGCAACTTCCTGTTCCTGATTGGTTAATACATTTATATCCTGTTACGATTGGTTGGTTATAATTGTCCAGCGGGTTACTACATTGTAGTAAGGAGTCACCGCCGGGGAAACAATATATAAGCCCACGGGTAAACAAGGGTGAGGCCGGACCGGATCTATACTTCCCAATACTGCACAGGTTAGCCAGCGTCGGGCTAAGCCTGGGTATCCTCTATATGCTATCACGCCAAGGTGCAGCTTAGTCACTGCCTCTACAGTAGGAAACACGAGGGACCAATTACATGGGACTTGTGTAGCCCTCTGATGTCCAGAGCGCCTTGTAAGTTTAACCTGAAAGACTGTTCAATAAACTCCTGTTGTTGTTCTGTTCAACATTGCCTGGACTATTGTTTATAAGGGCCGGACATGACAGGTATGGAGCGCATCAACAGACGCAAAAGAAATTGACATCACTGTTAATGAAGCCATGCTCATAATGACAGGATACCTCAAACCTACACCAGTTGAGAAAATATACCCTCTTGTTGGTATCTCTCCACCTAAGATAAGGAGAGAAGTAGCAGCAGATGCGGAGAGAACTAAGCAAGAGAATGACCCTCAACATACTCTGAACAGATATGTGACTTAAGCCCGCTGGCTCAGATCCAGGAAAAGCTTTATGGCATGAACAAACACTCTTGAGGACATGCAAGAACAAAGCCAAATTAGAAGATGGAGGAAGGAGCTCACTGGACAAGGAACAACATTAAAGGAGGAAGGAAGCTTTCTGAAGTTCTACTCAGTCTTGTAATTCTTTTTCAGTACTACACCTAGAGAATGCCCATAAAAATCCTTTTAAGTACATATCATAAATTAACATTAAAGGGGGATATAGCTGAGGAACTCAACCTCACCATACGTCACTTGGAGGACCCTGAATAGGTTGAGGGTTGGAGTCCCTAAATACAAGACCAACATGCTCAAGTGGGGGCTGCTGGTGGACAACAGCATGCTGTGTGAATGTAGAGATACAGAATCTGGCTCATTTACTGGTCTGCTGATTACTGCCAGAAACATGCACAGATGAGGACTTAAGTTTGGCCAACGACAAAGCCAAGAAAGTGGCTTCATTTTGACAGTCCAGGGTTTGAGCGGGACATGAAAGATGACCAATAAAGATACTGCCTATCTCCTGCATTTGTTTTATGTATGGATCACACGATTGTCTATTTATGAAAATTTAGAAGCTGAAGGAAAACACAAATATTACTGATGGGTGCATTTACCAATCTGCCGAAGTGCAATAGGACTTTTGCCATTCTAAAATGCATATGTACCTGCAGAGAGTCTGTTGTGTGACTTGTGGGTAGACCACTCTTGCCGTAGCCCTGGCCGTGGGCAGTCAGAAGTCGTCCACATAAGTCAACTGCAGCTCTCCAGTTTTTGCTGCTCTGTAAGTAAGGGAAAAATGAATAGGCTATATTGCAAATAAATTCAGCTGCTCAGAAATTGGAGCTGCTTATTTTGCTTGAAGCGCTAGAGCTAACCATTAGTAATACTGACAAGGTCAATAAAGCTGGCCAGTAGGGAGTAAGCTGTCATTTGTCAAAGCTGCTTGTATAATTAGGAAACAGAGAGGCTAGTCATAACTCACAGTTTACAATTAGAAGATGGTGGGTGTAAAAAGATTCACAATGTATTAGGATAGACCAGTGATTACAGGTGCTCAATTCAGAAACAGTAATCAATTTTTAACAGATACCTGATACAGTAAAACCCCTACTTACGCAAAAAGTCCGTTCCGTAGGCTTTTGCTTAAATCAATTTTTATGTACATCAAAGCAAATCCAAAGGGATTTTCACGTAACTCGAAGCAAACCCATAGGGAAAAATGATTTTTTATGTAACTCAAAGCAAACCCATAGGAAATCGTGTTATATAAATTTATGTAAATCGGGACATTTGTGTAAACCGGGACATGGTATTAGCACAAAATCATTATGTAAGTTGAATTTTATGTAACTCGGGGCATTTGTAAGTCGGGGTTTTACTGTATATACATTTTTACCATTATGAAGAATTCACATCTATTCTCTGCAAAGAACATATCTATATTATTCTTTCTGAGATCAAATTGTGCTCCCATCAGTTTTGAATCAATGAATTCACAAAGGTTTAGTGAGTATAATATAAACACTTGTGATTTTAAACATTTATACATTCACCGGAAGCTAGCATCATATAAAATTGAAGAGTTTCCTATTCCACATTCAGAAAGAGAGAAGGGTTAAATATCAATGCAATGCAATGCATTTTCTGGGCCTAAATCTCACCGAAACATTTACCTGTACTTGTTACCTGTAAATAGTAAAGGGAGAAAGTAGGTAGCCCCCCCCTCCCCAAAAAACAGCAACATACCTCCACGCATGCACACAAAAAGAAAATGTCAGAATATTATGGGGTACTTCTACTGGAACCCCAGCAGACTCATGCTTATGTCATGCAGGGCTGCAACAAGAGGGGGGAGAGGTGGTAAATTACTAATCCAGTACTGGATAATAAAGGATATGGTTGGGTCTTATCAACAATTCTAGCAATTCCAGCAATTTTCAAAAGATTACATGTTATATCTTGTTGCATTTATGAAAATTTACAGATGTGTAAAACATGACAAATTTCCTTAGGAAAAAATATTATATGCATCTTGACCCAAAGCAATATGAAATACGTTATCTGTTCAGCACGGGGGAAAAGAAAATAATACATGACAGGCTGTGAATTGCTAATTCAACAAGAAAGAGTGGTTTCAAACTACTAAGAAACTCTTGAGTAACTCTATCATTAGCATCAAATGCTATTCCCTCAGTCACCCCCAGTCTATAAGATTCCAGTCCTATTCTGTATAAATTTATCTTAATAGCACAATCTATTTAGATGGGAAGTATACACACGCCACATGGATCTATGACAGTGGAAATATACACTTGTGGTCAAATAGAAGACATACGGCCCAACTATACAGTGGGGGAAATGTCAATAGATCTGCTGTGAAATCACTCTTGAAGAGTGGGTTTCTCCAGGGTAATTTGCTTTAGCCAATCATATAGGAGTCAATAGAGGGAGGGGAGGAAATGAGCCCTATTTGCAGCTTGTTAACTGTTTAAACTCCTCCTAACATGTGGTGCCTTGGTCTACTTGTTTCCTTGTTCCCATTTTCTTCCCACATTTTTTTCTTTTGTCTTAAAGTTAAGTGACTGAAAGAGGGAGGAGGTGAAGTGAGAAAATTGCAGAGAGACAAAACAAAAGTCTTGTTTCCAGCTTATTAAGATAGCTCTCCTCTGACCATCCAGATTTGCAGGATGCAACGATAGAGGTGATCTATCATAACTTCTTCCCCGTCTCTCCCTCTCCCCTTCGGCTGCCTAGTCACCCTTGTGCCCAAAACAAAAAGGAACAGAATGGGAAGGGAAGATGAAAAGCAGACCTAGGCACCAGTGTGGAGAGCTGAGGACTCAAATAGCAGCCAGTTTTCTCACTGCTCTCTCACTGCAGTTGTAACTGGCTAGAATGGCTTTATATACAGTGACTACAAACTGCTCTATATCAGCTCAAGAAATCGCACCACCTGAACTGATGTGAATGTACAGTAAAACCCCGACTTACGAATGCCTTGAGATACGAATTTTTCAACTCACGAAATGAATTTTTCATAAACCAGGGTCCCAACTTATGAAAAAAACCTGAGTTACGAAATACGGGGAAAAAACCGTATGCCGAAAAATCATTTTTTAGCGCCCAATATGGCGCTGTCACAATTTTGTTCACTAATAATCACTCTCAGCACCGTCGGAAGTGTAAGAAAAGGAAGCAGCAGCAACCGGAAGGTAGGAAAGCTCTCCGTTTTTTAAATTTATTTTTTATGCATGCCTCGAGTTACGAAAAATATCGAGTTATGAAATAGGCCGGAGAACCATTTTTTTTCCATAACTCGGGGTTTTACTGTATTTGATTCTAAAGAAGTAGAAGCAGATTTAAAAAAAAACTATATATTAGTAGTAGGAAACTCTGGGTTCTGCATTGACTTTCATCATGTAGTCCAGCATTTCCCATCCTTTGGGTTTGGGTCTTCAATTCTAAGAAGCGTAAGTCAATTCCCCCAAGCACTGATCAGCCAATGTACTACTGACTGAGGCTTCTGGGAATTGAAGTCCACCGTTGTTCCGCAGAACATAGTTTGGGAAATGCTGAGTCAATGGAAAATAATGCAAACTCAGATCATCCCAATCCCAGAGCATTTTCTGCATCATCCTTCAATGTATTTACACCATGCTTTTGCACTCCGGTGTCTAGGCATGCCTGCCACATGTCCATGGAAACATCTGCAGACACAGACAGATCTGGCTCCTTGGCTGTAAACAGAGATGAGCACTGAACCTTAGAGTCAGATACAACTGGCTTTCGAGAAAGGGCAAACTTGTCTGTACTAACTCCCCCCCTCCCCACGCACACACACCTGTGGAGAACATTTCACCCCAACTCAAGTGCATACTGAATATCTCTATATATCCTTTTCCTTCTACCTTTAAATTGTTCTTATTGTTTGGGAGTTATGGCATAGTTAGTCATATTCACCCAAAGCCCTCTGATTCAATACTAAGCAACAGGATTTCAACCGTTGTCTATCAAAATTTCAACCATTCATGTTTTACCCAAATGGCTCTTTTAATCTTTGCCACCAAGTTGCAGTTTAGCAGCAACATGCACAAAAAAACAAAATGGAAAGAAAAAGTTTCCACTGGCAGCTGGATGAACAGAACAGCTTTCATAACACAATCAGAATAAAAGATATTTTTGGAATTTAAAATGGGAAGCTAAGAAATGCATACTCTGCCCTCTTTTCCTCACCTGGCTTTCTGATTTTATTCACAATTCTAAGTGCCAAATGACAATTTCAGTTCCTAAATAATTTCCCCCCACTACATTTTATTTACTTGCCAATTAACAACTTATGGGCACTGCTGCCAAGAGATACAATATGTAAATTAGGTACAGAATCCTATTATTCATGCCTACCAGCGAAAGTCATATGGCATGAATCAATGCAGTGAATTGCCATGACTTAAGAGTTTGTCAGTGATGTTTCTCGCCATGTGCCTCTTCAGATGACCAGCGTGCAACAAGAAATGCAAGCCTTGACATTTTTATCTGGCGGAAATTTGCCATAATGATTCACGTGCTATTTTACTTACCTTTTAAAGGCAGTAAATAATCATTGGATGCAAGTGCTCCTACCCTTGACTTTCTCAACATGTACTGGTTTTGACCTGCAGATCTTTGGCTTGCATAAAGCCAAGTTGATTTCTACATCCATACTGGAACTTGAGCTTAATAGTTAATCACCAGAAAAATAAGTCAGAATCACTTTCAGATGTGTTATTCTGTGGCTGGTTAGGAATATAAAGAAAGAATTCTCTAGACAGGATACAAATGGACATTCTGATTTAATAGAAGACAAGATTTCTGTTCCAAACCTGAAGCACGAGATGAAGACAGGAAGCAGCATTAGCTTGCCCTTAGTTTCCAGTTACTGAACCAATAAGTCTTTTTTATAGGTTGAGATCTTTCTTTAAAATAAATTTAACTCTAAATGGCAAGTGTGGTTCTCTTAAATAAAGGGTGATTCTTTATTAAAATGAATACTTGGCAACCATATCATAATTGGATTATCTGTCACACAATTCCAGTTGGACTGATTTTTGAATAAGAGACACTAAGGAAGTTTTAAACCAACTTGGTGAAGTCTCAGTTCTGCTGAGCTCTCTGGCTGAGACAACTTATTATAATGGAAAAAGAAAATCAAGCTATTCATTTCTTAAGGAAAAAGTATTGTGACATTTATTAAATGTTTTGAGGGTATTAGCAGATTGGCTGAAATTTCAACAGGAAGACAATGCAGAACCATAACGATGAAAGAGGACAAAAATATTCCTGTTTTGAATTTGGGAAGAAATTTAGGAAGGCAAAAGAACGTTCTGGCACTAAAAGAATCACACCAGAGGCCTTTTAGAACGCGAAGATTGGTAAGAATTTTATCAAAATGCTGCTAGATGATTTATGATGTATGTATGCTAGTTGCAAGTACTAAAAGATATTATGATTTGTATTTTATACAGAGTTATATTTTCCTGAGGAAGAGAAATTGAAAAATCTTTAAACCGGTAAGATTTTGGAAATAGAGAACCTGGTTTATATGAGGATCTACAAAGTGAATTAATTGTATATACATTTGGATGTACAGAAGAATTCTTTGTTGTAAGAACCAATATTGTTGACAACTGAAGTATTGAAGAAATTTATTTTGTCTCTGAAACTGAACAAGTCTTTTGAAGCACCACATAAGACTGAGTTTGGATTATTTTAGTGTAAAATGATATGAACACAATATATCCACAAGCAATTTTTTTGAGAGTAGTAAACACATTTATGACAGCCACGGGTGTATTTACGGCAAGCACGGGTGCATTTATGCATGCATGGGCACGTTTTACTGCTATCGTAAATGCATCTGCTTCCACATCCAGTAGCAGCGAGGGTGCAGTGGGCCAAATAAAATGGTGCAGTAGGCCATAGGTTGGCTACCCCTGAGGACGATGATAACAATTCTAGTTCTCTCTTTTGTCTGACCCAGATGTGGTGGTAAGGGTGGGTTTCAAACAAACATCTGGATCAGTAGTATACTGTCCGAAGAAGAATAACTTTAACTTCTATTTGTCGTGATTCCATGTAGGATGACATCATTTTTATGTTAATCACCTGTTAGTTAAGTGGGATTTAACCTTACTATGCTAGCACTGTTTTTATTTTCTTTCTATGTCTTATTCCACGTAGCTTAAGTGAAGCCATTTTGAAAAGCACACTCCGCCATTTTACCCTGTAACTGGGAAAGCACCTCTTGTTCTTTTCCCAAGGCCAAGCTCTGGGAACGGGACCAAGAGATGGTCCATTCTCACAAAGTGAGATGAGAACAGAGATAGCCAGCCACCTGCTATCTTTGATCTATGCACAAAACTGTCCCTTTGAGTGGTCAATTAAGACTTCTCTAAGACACTTTCCCATAGGGAAATGTATAAAAACCTAGCCTTTTTCTTAAGAAAAAAGGTCCTTTTGAAATGCAGTGAGAGCCCTTTTTGTTTGCCGTCTCGATGGGCCTCACTCTGCGCTATCTCGCGTGGGTTGGCTCTGACTGCCGCACTTTACTTTAGGCAAGTGTTAGCTTATTGCTTTCTATTTCTTTTCTTAGGGACTAAATGTCTTAGCTTTATATTTAGTTTAGTTAGTAGTCATTTTTCTATATTCTGCATTTATTGGACTTTGCTATTTTCCCAATCTTAACCTATAAAACCAAGTGTTAACCGTTGGAACTGGCTATAGGTTGCTATGCCTCGCCCTACTTGCCTGCACTCACCCTTCGTGCAAATGGCCGATCTGGGTCCGCAGGTCAACAAAGGATTGAGAAAACAGGCAGTGGGGCAACAGCCCCACAAACGTGAAAAAAGGGAAACAACTTCCTTTCCCAACATTCCTTGCGCCGTGCCGCGCCAGAGCCAATCAGGCTGAGAGGCTCTTGCGCGGTGCAAGGAACGTTCGGAAACGCGCCGCAGCCAATCAAAAGAAAACCATTTTAAAAAAACGCTGCAGAAACACAAAGCACAAACCCATAACTACAAGCCCCAGCATCCTGCGCGCCATGAGCGCGCAGAACGCTGAGGAAGCCGGCACCCAACAAATAAAACAAAAACACCGGGAGAGGAAGTCCGACAAGCCGCAGGAACCAAAGCCCCCCTCCCCATTGGTGCCTGAAGCTCTTAATCGGAGTTTCCCCTTTAATATCACTGGGTGGGGGCGGGGGTGTTGTGCTCCCCCTCTCTACTGCCTCCCCTGGGGTTGAGAGGGTTGGGGGGACTAAAGGAGTCTGTCTCCCCAACCCTCCTGACCCCAGGGGACCCGGCAGAGAGGGGATTCCCCTTCCCCACACACGCACACACGCCCCATTTTAAAGAGAAGAAACCAAGCGGTTACTTCTCTTTAAAAACGGAGTGGGGGGGAATCCCCCTCTCCGATGGCTCTCCTGGGTCCGGAAGGGTGGGGGAGACAGACACCTTTTGTCCACCCAACCCTCCCAAACCCAAGGAAGCCAGTGGAGAGGGGGATCACAACCCCCCCCCACTGATATTAAAGGGGAAACCCCAAATGAGATTTCCATTTTAATATCAGAGGGTAGCCTGGATTCGATCCCCTCTCCTGGGTCCCATGAGTCTGGAAGGTTTGGGGGGACCAAAGGAGCCTTTCTCCCCAACCCTCCTAACCCCAGGGGACCTGGCAGAGAGGGGATTCCCTTCCCCACACACACACACGCCCCATATTAAAGAGAAGAAACCAAGCGGTTACTTCTCTTTAAAAACGGAGGTGGGGGGGGGATCCCCCTCTCGATGGCTCTCCTGGGACCAGAAGGGTGGGGGAGACAGACCCCTTTTTTCAACCCAACCCTCCCAAACCCAAGGAAGCCAGCGGAGAGGGGGATCACAACCCCCCCACTGATATTAAAGGGGAATCCCCAATTGAGATTTCCCTTTTAATATCAGAGGGTAGCCTGGATTCGATCCCCTCTCCTGGGTCCCATGAGTCTGGAAGGTTTGGGGAGACAAAAGGGGTCTGTCCCCCAAAGCCTTCCAGAGCCAGGGGAGACGGCAGAGAGGGGATTCCCCCCCGTAGGACACCAAAAAAACCACAAAAACAAACAATCAAAAACATTCAAAAATACACAAAAACAAACAAAAATAACACCAAAAAAGTAAACAACAACAAACATTTCCAAACACACCCAGCACCCAGCCAAACACCACAAAATCCAAACACCACCACCACCCCAAATAAAGAAAAACAGCCAACTCACCACCAGACGACCTCACACAACAACTACTGGAAAAGAAATGAATAAAGAGACTACTTACTGGAAGAAGCTCCACCCAGAGGCCACGAGAGAAAAAACAGTCAAAATACAAGATAACCCCTACCAGCAGCACTTGCTACCCACAATAATAAAAAAATTCAAAAAGACACAATAGCCCCACACAAAAGGCCCCAAGAGTTTTTCGAAAAAGTATATCATCCTTTATTCTTTTTTTCATCCACAAAACCAAAACACCAAACAAAACTCATCACAGTTTACAACAGGCCATCAAAAAAATTGTATAAATAGCAATTTTAAAAATTTCAATTATAGACTAACCTCTTCTTTACAAACATTAACAATAACAACAACAACAACAACAACTTTCCAACACCATTTAAAACAGCAACGCCGGGCAACCTTTGCTAGTAAACTGATAAAACAGGCTTGGTTTGTCAAGAACTCTTTTGCAACCTGGGGCAAATTGAGGAGGGGAACTTAAAACAATAAGGCCTTATTCTACAAGGAGAACTGTGTCAACTTCGTGGGCTCTGTTATCCAGAAGAAATAACTTTGCTCCGCATTCCTGGAGACAGCGAGTTGCTACTACAAAGAGGTAGCAGAGGTTTCACCCCCACGCACTTTCTGCACTGCCAAGGCCATTAGTTCCCCCAGAAGCAAGATAAGGGTGATTTTTGCATGAGAAAGTGGCGTTTTCCATCCCAGGGGTCCTTGCAATTAATTTCCCCTGCGTAGTTAGTCCCAGATCGCCATTTCTATGCAAACCCATGAGCCAGGCTATCTGGACAAAGTCCAGAGAGAGCCACCCTACTCGGCCCGCTAGCCACCGGGGCTTCCCTGCCTGTGCCGCGACCTGCTGCACCTTAAAGGAGCCTAAGTCAGGTCTCCTGACAGGTGGGAAAGATCCCGATACTATTCTCCTTGTTAGAACTGTTCCCACAACTATTCTTTGTACTTGTTTCAGGAATGCTGCAGGACAGGTAATGTTACTGGCCACACATTGCAAGAGAGCAGCTGTGGCTGACACAATTGTAACTTTCCTAAAGCCATTTCCTGACTCCTTAGGCACAAAGTTTTGCTAGATTAAATTTCAGAGGCACTATTACTGAGTTTAAGAGCACCCCATCACCTCATCTTTATAACCCTTGCTCAGACAGATACAAAACATCTTGCATTTTAATGGGATCACAGCCAGAGGACACAGAACTGCGGGAATGGACACGATCTGTTCTTCTATGTACAGCAGATGTATAGGTGAAACTCGGAAAATTAGAATATTGTTCAAATGTTCATTCATTTCACTTAAAAGGTGAAACAAATATATGAGATAGACTCACTACATGCAAAGCGAGACATGTCATGCCTAGTTAATTCGTTATAATTGTGATGATTTGTTTTTTTTTAATTGTTAAATTTATATACCGCCCACTCGGCCGAGGCCGACTCAGGGCGGTTGACAATCCCAGATAAAAACAGGTTAAAATTATTTAAAACTACCCACCCCCTAAAAAAAGGGTGCAGGGACCGAAGGGACCATGGGGGAAGAAATTATCTTCTATATCAGCCACCCAATGGAGGTTACCCTTCCACCTGCACCCCAATGGAGGTTACCCTTCCACCTGCACCCCACACCTGCACCCCACACTTGGCCCGCCAGCCAGGTTTTAAGTTCTTTTCTGAAAGGCAGTAATTCCGTCCGGAGACGTAGCTCTGTTGGCAGGAGGTTCCAGAGGGCCAGTGCAGACACGGAGAAGGCCCTCCTCCTTGTGCCAGAGGCGAGCCCCTCTGGCTGATGGAACAATTAGAGAGCCCCTCCGGTCCGCTCTGGTTGGATGGACAGACGTCCTCAGGGCGATGCAGTCTCTCAGGTATCCTGGCCCACTACCATATAGGGCTTTAAAGGTCAAAACCAGCACCTTGAATTGCACCCGGAGACAAACTGGCAACCAGTGCAGCTCCCGAAGCAGTGGTGAGGCATGGGCTTAACACCCACACCCCATCACCACCCGGGCTGCCACATTCTGGACCAGCTGTAGTCTCCGAATGATCATGATGTACAGCGTACATGAGATTATGTGATGATTATGGGGTACATGGGATTGGGGGGTTGGGGTTTTCATAAACTATAAGCCATAAGCATCAATATGATAACAAAGTAAGGCTTGAGCTATCTCGCTTTGCGTGTAATGAGTCTATCTCATATATTTGTTTCACCATTTAAGTTGCATTACTGAACTGAATGGACATTTGCATGATATTCTAATTTTCCAAGTTTCACCTGTACATATGCAATGAAAGTTAAACAGTTCAGGTGGTAAAGCAGAATAATGGACCAGATTGCAAAAATACTTGGATGTTTGATTTCAGATATAAAAGTAAAACTTTTGTAAGGATTACTAAATTTCTGAAGACCATCTGCTTACTCCTATGACGCAGACTACTGAAGATTACCTCTGCAAAATTTCCGGAAATTTTGAAGCTCAGAAAAAAACCCATTTTTTCCCGGGGGGGGGGGGGGATGGAAAAAAACGGAAATTTTTGGAAAAGTTGAAAATAATCTGATACCATACATATTTTTCTAGAAATGATTTATAAATTAAAATATTTCATTCATCATGTTAAAATAAAATATTCCATTCCTGACTGGTGTTTGCACCAAAAGGGCGGGATATAAATGTATGAAATAAAATATTAAATAAATAAATATTTTTTATTTTTCCAATTTTTCCAATTTTTCGAAAAAACAACAACCAAAAAGGCTTCAGGAAAACCCCTGGGGAAAAACCATTTCCCCCCCAAATTTTTTCGGTTTTTTTCCGGGCCTTTACATCTCTACCTCTTTCCCAAAATAAATAAAGATCAAGAAACATATACCTGTATTCCTGACATACACATAAAGAAACATTAAACCTAACATCACTCTGAACTTGTCTCACTACATCTACTGAGCAGTCATGGACTACTCAACAATCCAAAGGCAACTGCTCCATAAAAACTGAAAGCATTGTTCAAGATGAAATTATGCAGCAAAAAGCACTTTTCAAATGTATAGTTTATCTTGGTTTGGTTTTGATATGTACTGGCCAAGGGTTCAGTTTGACTTGCTTGACACAAAATATGAGAAAGATTAACCAACGTTTGTTAGTACAAATGATGTGGTAAGCTGTGTTTAAGCAAAAACAGAAGAAAAGGCTTATTTGTGCCTCCCTGTGGCTGCTCCAGAGGACAGAGGAGCATACAAGCCTCTGTGGCTCCTGTGGCACATTTGTGTTGTCTTAAACGCAAACATCTGCAGACGCAGACAGAACTGGCTCTTTGGCTGTAAACAGAGATGAGCGCTGAACTCTAGAGTCTGATACAACTGGCTTTCGAGCAAGGACGACCTTTACCTTTTAAATGATGGCTTAGCCAGTGTTTTCCTATCTTTGGTTTTTGGACTTGAACTCCCAGAAGCCTAAATCAATACCCCAAAGCAGTGATCAGCCAATGTACTGATCTAGGCTTCTGGGAATTGAAGTCCACAAGTGTTCCATGGAACATAGTTTGGGAAACGCTGAATACTGACCCAAAGCAGTGTAAATAAGTTATCCCCAGCTTCCTCAGAATGAAGACGATCATAATCCATTTCAGCTTTTTTATAATAATCAGCTGACGTATCACAAATTATATAATTTTTCCAACTCACTTTGAAAATATAATTTAAATGGGAGGACTAAAGCTTAGCAATATAGAGCATACTACCATATTTGCCCAGACTTCGTCTGGGATGGACCCAACCAAGGGCAGGGAGGGCCCCCCCTGTCGCCTTGGGATCTCCCCCTCGCTGTTTCGAGGCCAGTCTTGGAACAGTGTGGGGGAGTGGCAAGGGCGTCAGCCAGTTGTGCGCAAGGGAAGGTGCCTTTGCGGACAACTGCCTGCCGCCTTTGGATCTCTCCCCCCTCCCCGCTGTTTCGAGTCTAGTCTCAGAACAGCGTGGGGGAGTGCAAGGGCATCAGCCAGTTGTGCGCAAGGGAAGGTGCCTTTGCGGACAACTGCCTGCAACCTTTGGATCTCTCCCCCCTCCCCACTGTTTTGAGTCTAGTCTCAGAACAGCGTGGGGGAGTGGCAAGGGCGTCAGCCAGTTGTGCGCAAGGGAAGGTGCCTTTGCGGACAACTGCCTGCCGCCTTTGGATCTCTCCCCCCTCCCCGCTATTTTGAGTCTAGTCTCAGAACAGCGTGGGGGAGTGGCAAGGGCATCAGCCAGTTGTGCGCAAGGGAAGGTGCCTTTGCGGACAACTGCCTGCTGCCTTGGGATCTCCCACCACTGTTTCGAGGCCAATCTCGGAACAGCGAGGGGGAGTGGCAAGTGTGACAGGCAGTTGTGCGCAAGGGAATGTGCCTTTGCGGACAACTGCCTGCCACCTTGGGATCTCCCCCCTGTTTCGAGGCCAGTCTCGGAACAGCAAGGGGGAGTGGCAAGAGTGACAGGCAGTTGTGTAGGAGGGAAGGGAAGTTCTCCCTTGCAGAGAACTGCCTTCCACCTTGGGCAGATGCCTGCAGGAGAAGGGGTTTGGCGTCACGTTCGGTCCTTGTCTCCCGGAGAACTTAGAAGGGACCTGCTTTTTCTGGCAGGCAAGGGCACAGCCTTACCCGCCGCCATTACCGGCATGAATAGCAAACGGCGGCTGCCCAGGCGGCGGGCGGCCCTGGCCCCACCTCTTCTGCACTCATGCTGGCCGAGCTGATTGGCTGGTGTGTGGCACAGGGGATTGTGGGGCCTGTGGTTTTTTGTTTTGGTGTTTGTGGGGCACACAACCCACCTGTGGCCCCCAGATTTCGGTTATGCAATCTGGGAGGCGGATAGTAGGCGTGAGCCAGGGGGCTGTGTGGCCTTGTCCTGATGCGTGGAAACACATTCGGGACTCACGGGTGCACACTCCTGCTTTATTTATACAGATATATGCAAAAACTACAGCTTATGATATTTGACAACATACAGGACCATGAAAACATTAAACCATGAAATGTATACAAATTTTTTCTATATGGAGTATCAAAAGAGTCATTAACTCTACATGAAACAAAATTTAAATGATTAAATGATCTCCCATATTTGCTAGGACATTCTTCTCTAGTAAAATACTTTTAAATTACTTAGAAGAACTTAGACAGTGACCCCCCCCCCTCCTTAGGCTAGTTTGTATAAAGTTACTACTAGCATAAATCTTTGTAATATATTTTCTCTTTTGAAAAATATCACTCAGCTTTTGGCTCACTTCAGTCACAAAACTACTATGAATATTATTCATGTAAGGAAGCAATTAAAATGTAAACTCTCAAAACAACTGTGGACAACCATTACAAAGTTCATTTACCAAATATAGAATATTTAGAAATATTTCATACTTTAAGACAACAGTATTGCACAGATGGGTTATTATTTATTTGAAGTGCAACTATGTGTTCTACCAATAGCAACACAAACATGAATATTCAAAATATTCTCTACATAGACATAAAGTGCAACACAGGCGCTTTACTATCTTGAGACAGATAATTTGAAAACTCCTGGCACCAAGACCCAAAGCAAGAGCAATCATAATAAAATTCAGAAGTCTTTCCAAGTATGAGATAGAAAATTGAATTTCCAAGGAGCAGAGAAAATGAACCACTAGGTGGGTGTGCAATACTGCACATTTTTAAAACCTTCCCTTAATGCATGCAGTAACTCATTTAAAGCATTTTAAGTTGTCTTCAGGGAAGGATTGGTGGAGCACATTGGGTGCACACAGAAAGCCCAAGGTTCAGTCCCTCGGATTTTTTAGTTGAGAGTAGGTAGTGATGGGAAGACGGCAACTAGAGAGCATGGAGAACTGCTGCTAGTTATTTTATACCAGGGAGGCAGGGAACCACAGTCCCTCCAGATGTGGATGATCTGCCATTTCTACTGTCTGATAGCACAAGCTATGCCGGCTAGAACCAGTCTAATAATAATAATTTCGTGTCAGACATTATTCTGGGTTGACAGGATTTTTGCTGAAGAAACTCTGCTCAGGGAACGCCCAAATGAGGATCAGTGGTCCAAAAACATCTGAGGAGTGACAGGTCACCTCTCTCAGGGTTAGAATGGTAAAGAAGTCTTTCTACAACCTTGCTAAGCACACTGCTGCAACATACCTTTGGCACTGCATGTGGTCTGTTTTTGTAAGTTTGAAGAAAGCGATAAATCAACAGGATAAGCTGTTTGACTCCTGAGCAATTATTGACTGTGATTTAGGGAGCCACCACTGCATTGAAGAGGCAATGGTTTTGTCATGCTCCTATTCCACTTTCTCCAGCCACAGGGTAGAATACAGGCAGCCTTGGATAGAAGGGGTGGAGTGACAACAACATAGCCTGAGGTACATTGGATTTACGATAATGGGATACTAAACTTAAGGAAACAGCAACAGGACTGAGGCAAAAATGTAAAGGTGTTGTAGGCATCGGACCAAAATAGAAACAATACATCCAATAACCTGTCTTTGTCCCAGCTCCTGCCAACCTAGCAGTTCGAAAGCAAGAAATTTCAAGTAGATAAATAGGGACCACTTTGGTGGGAAGGTAAACAGCATTCCGTGTGCTCCGGTGTCTAGTCATGCCTGCCACATGACCACAGAAACGTCTGCAAAAGCAGACAGCGCTGGCTCTTCGGCTTTGAAACAGAGATGAGCACTGAACCCTCGAGTCGGATACGACTAGCTTTTGAGCAAGGGAAACCTTTACCTTTACCTAAACATCTGATTTACTTCGAAAGTTCTATTTGGGTTGCTGGAAGTTCCGACTTGATGGCATATAACTTAACTAATAGAGGTATGGCCCTAATACAGATTTTGGAACATGGAATTGAAAAATTCTGGCCACAGGAGAATGTTTCAAATACCAAAACAGAACAAAGCTCACAATCCTTCCAAATATAGATCTACTCCTGGCTACCCCACATTTTCTTCTTTTCAGCAGTGTAATTTGAGGTGGGATGATTTTACTACTGCTATTATTAACCAACATCTACAGTCCCTCCCGCCCTGCCTGAATAACAAGAAATAACTTTACAGTATCTCCTAAGCATTTCAGAGAAAAGGTCTACTGTTCAATAGGCACAGAAAGGAAGAACACATCGTTACTTACTATCAGTTGCTTCAAACCCACAAAAGATTGTTCCACAGAGTTTGCATTCAAAACTTGTCTTTTCCCTGCAGCCTGTTCACCAAGGAAGCGAAGCATTAAGTCTTTAACTGCATCACCCTAAATGGGAAGGAGGGGAATACAAAGCATCTGTTACTGCACATTTGCATTAGAGAAGGCATAAATGGATTGTATTCATGCAAAACTATGTACTTGAGGTTTTTCAACATACTACCACATTTTGCCCCATTATCTGGATCAACAAAGAACTATATGAACATTTGTTAAAAATCTGTCCAAGATACAATGATAGAGGTGTTGAAATGCCTGCCTTAGATCAGGACACATATTACGGTACCTGAAAAACAGTTTCCAAGTTTGAAGGTATGTACATTTCTGGATTTTGAGAAAGAAGATGGGACTCAGGAAACCTTTTCTCCATTTTAGTAAGTTTCCCAGCTGCATTTACTGTGAAAAACCTCCAATTTTTGGGTATTATATTTAGTTTCTTTATAATTTCTCAATTAGTTTGTTATTATACATGGGCATGTCTGTGAAGTCTATCTGGAAATCTCAGCTGAGAAAGAAAACAGATAACTATTCCATCCCTAATACAAAGTAGTAGTGTTATCCTCCTGGACAGACTCTTGGAGTTAGGTATGAGTGGACAGGCTTTGGCCTGGCTCTGGTCCTTTCTCAAAAATTGGGTCCAGAGTGTACAGCTTGGAGAAGAATTGTCAGATCCCAGGGTAATACAGTATGGAGTGCCCTAGGGTTCAGTTCTCTCCTCAATGCTGTCTACCATCTATGTAAGACTGTTGGGGGAGGTCATTAGGAGATTTGGAGTTCACTTCCATTAGTATGCAGATGATATGCAACTCTATCTCTCCTTTTCCACCTCAGTAGTTGCTGCTGCTGTCTGTACCTTGGAGTTACAGACCTGGAGTCGGTCACCAAGTGGATGAAGAACAGGCTGAAACTGAATCCTGATAAGATGGAGGTCATTTAGTTGGGGGCAACCAGTCTAAGTTTGGGGAAATTTCTCTCAATCTGAGGGGATCTCCCTCCCTATGAAGGAGGTGGTACATAATCTGGGAGTGCAACTTGACCCAAAGCTTATCAGGGGAAAAGGAGGTGGGTTCAGTGGTCAGGTCTACAATTTACCAACTGCAACACATTGCCCAGTCTTACCCATTCCTAGACAGGGGGTCTCTACTATTACTGACCTATACACTGCCAATCTCCAAGATCAATGATTGCAATGTTCTCTCTGCAGGGATGCCCTTGAAGCTGGTATGGAGGCTTCAGCGGGTGCAAAATGCAGCAGTCAGACTGGTTACAGGTAATGGGCATTTTGATTAAATTACCCCAGCTATGGCAAGATTGCATTGGCGACCATAGCATTCTGTGCCAGAAATACGGTTCTGGTAATGATTTACAAAACTCTATACAGTTTAGTACAATGCTATCTGCAAGATCACCTCTTCCTGAGACCTGGAGAATGCCATCAATGACGCTGTGGGCACACACACACGCGCACACACACACATCTATACCTATAAATCTGTGCGTTATCTGTTGGAATGTGACAAAGGATGTTGCACCAGGCCCCACTAGCCCCGACCGAGCCTCCGCACACTCGCCCGACCGGGGTTCACAGGTAACTGTTGGGTTGAATTTTGCACCAGTGGGGCAGGAGCCCCCCAATCGCAAACAAAAAGAAAGGACTCCATTTCCCAATGTTCCTTGGGCCACGCCGCGCCACAGCCAATCAGGATGAGAGGTGCGAGCAAAAGGAACGTTCGGAAACGCGCCACAGCCAATCAAAATGAAGCTGCAGAAAAAAACTGCTGCACAAACGGTAAAAACAAACCCAAAACTACAAGCCCCAGCATCCTGCCATGAGTGCGCAGAATGCTGAGGAAGCTGGCGCGCGAAAAATAAAAATAAAAATCACACTGGGAGTGCAAGTCCACCACAGGTGGACGCAGCACCTCAAAGCCACGCAAACACCCGCCGGCCTTCTTGCAGGGAGCAACGGGGAGGAGAAGGACTCCCTCTCCTCCACGCTACCCCGCCAAAGACACGGCGAGACCACCACCGGCCTCAACAAAAGTTGAGCCGGGGTGGAAAAAAACCACAACAACAGAAGGAGTTCAAGGGGGGGGGGAGAGGTATTGATGCCTTCGCCCCCCTTGAAAGCAAAACAATTCCTCCGGAAAGCAAAGGAACCGGACGGCGCTCTGCCCGGTGCCTTTACTTTCCGAGTAAGTGTTTTGCTTTCAAGGGAGGGTGAAGGCATCATTGCCTTCGCCAACCCTTGAAAGTGAACCTATTCCCAGGTAAGCAAAGCCAGCGGACAGCGCTCCGCCCGCTGACTTTACTTACTCCAAAAGTTTTTCGCTTTCAAGCAGGGGCAAAGACAATGGTGCCTTGCCCCCCCCTTGAAAGTGAACATATTCCCAGGTAAGCAAAGCCAGTGGACGGCGCTATGCCCGCTGACTTTACTTACCCCAAAAATACACAAAAATCACAAACAAAAACATCCAAAATCAAACCTAAAATTAACACCAAGAAGAAATACACAGACACCCCCCCAAAAAAATTTTTTTACAATACAAACCCCCAAAAGAAATTAAAGCAGAGAACTCACCCAAACGACCTTCCTCCACGACGTCCAGAACTGAAATGAGGAAAGAAAGAGACTACTTACCAGAAGAAGTGACACCCAGAGGCCAGTAAGGGAAAAACAGTCAAAGTAAAAGAAAACCTCAACAGCACCACCCAGAGGCCACAGAAGAAAAAACAGTAAAAAATATTCACAAAAAAATCAAAAATTTCTAAAACATTTCTTAAATCCTGTGTACAGTTTTCACTCAAAAACAAACAAACATCTAAACACAGTTTAAAAACATTGAATTGAAAAAAACATACTTACACATTTTAAAAATTATTATCCAAGGTACAACTATTAAAAAAATTCATAGTAAAACATTATTTGGTTTTAAAAAATTGTAAAAAATTATATCATCCTTTCCTCCTTTTGTTAATACAAAAAAAAAAAACCCAAAAAAGCTGATCACAGTTTATAACAGCCTGTGTATAAATAAACATTTTAAAAATCACAAAACCTTTCAACACCATTTAAAACAGCCCGGCACCATTTGTTCAAGAAAAAAAAAACCTTTACTATCCAACACAATTTAACGTCTTTTTATATAACAATACACATTTAAAAAAAACTTCCAAAAGAATTTAAAACAGCCCGGCACCGCCAGGCAAAATCTGCTAGTAAAAGGTTCGCCATCACTGCAACAGTGGAGAAAGGAAATGCTCCCATTGGGCTGCTGGGCAGAGGGGTGGAGTGAACTCTGTGCTGGGGGAGGAAGCCCTCCCATTGGGCTGCTGGGCAGAGAGGCGAGGTAAACTCTGTGCTGGGGTAACTGCACGGGTGCCCAGAGAGGGCTCCAAGTGCCACCTCTGGCACGCATGCCATAGGTTCGCTACCACTGACCTATGGTATTCCTCAACACTTTATCAACATCTTCAAGAGCCTGTATGTTAACTTGATTCTAGTTGCTGGGTTCAAACAGAATCTAGCAACACAAGACTTCTCCAGCATCAGTACAGGAATAAGTCAGGGATGTATTCTTGTTTCTTGGGATGCTACCAAGGCTGTTACAAATCACCAAGATCGCTGGGGAGCACTTGCTGCCCAATGTGTTCTGCACTGGACCTGATCAGATGATGAAGACTAGATAGATAGGTAAGTAGGTAGATAGGTAGGTAGGTAAAGCCCCCAATATATCATAATCTCTTTTAAGTGGTCATCAAATTCTAACCTTCTATGAAGAGCTATTTATGGTATTATTTATTACTAATACAAAAGTAGCTTTGATAGTTGCTTCATAAGTAAAATTTAAAAAAATGAAATTGGACTACGAAACATAGAAACAAAGAAAAAAAATGAAAAAAGTGACCTTTTGAGTCCATTAGAACTTTGCATCTAGAAAACTGCATCCAACAGTGTCAGATGGGACAGCAGCAGTGTTTTGTATGGTCTCTTACTAAAATTTGTACACAAAACAATGAAGTTATCACCATGTCTCATGACCTGTCATTATTTGATATTCCACTTTCATTTTCATAATTACCTCATTAAAGAGGTCGCATCTTATGTACCACTGACTTGGACAGTGACTTCACATGATTATTTTCTCCAATACTGTATACTGTATATCCTTCAATGCTCATTGTCAAGACTTTCTCATTACTGGATGTATGAACATCATAGCACTCATACACCTAGAACATTTATTTAGCAGACATTGCATCTGGCAATGTTCTCAAGATAACGTTGATCTCCACAAATACCGTATTTTTTGGACCATAAGGCGCACCTGACCATAAGACACACCCAGTTTTCAGAGCAGAAAAACAAGCAAAAAAAATTACTGTATTTTGCACCACCAACCAGTGGTGGCGCTGCAGGGGAAATGGGCAGGCAGGCCAATTGCACTGAGGATGGAAGTGATACTCTAGCCTAGCCTCTTGCTCTTTCAACCAGGAAGCATGTTTCCCCCCTCCATTTTGTCCACGTGGAGTAGAGACAAAGGCATCAAGGTAAGTGAAACCCTTTCTTTTTAAGCACAGGTTTGGTTTCCCACTTAAATGAATTGGGAACATACAAACAGAAAACTTTTGAATACAAGAAATTTATTTCCAATGCATTTAAATGGGAAATTGCAATTTTTGCCCTCTAGTGGCCACTTGTTTTTCCATGTTTTTTCTCCCTGCCACGGAACAGCTGAACAGCTGAGAGGCGGCAGTAAGCAGTCTTCGGCCAGCTGCAGCTCTTGTAAAATGTCCTTTTACAACAGCCACAGCTGGCCGAAGACCAGCATTTGGACTATAAGACGCATCCTCATTTTCTCTCCACTTTGTGTGTCTTATGGTCCAAAAAATACAGTATCTGTTTCAGTATACAGTACAGTACTGCACATTTATTGAACTATGGTAAAATTCAGTTACATAAAAACTGAAATGAAATGTAAGCAGAATACAGACTTGCATACAGCCACTAGGAGAGTTGGAAAAAAAAATCTTCAAACCACCCACAGGGCAATTTCACCAAGGCTTTTTAAAAGCTATTTATGAATATCACAAGACAACTATAACTGTATCTATTAACAAAAGTACAGTAATACCTCATACAAAGTCCGCTTCATACAACATCGGATTCATACAACATCGCCTAATTCCTTGAAAAAAGTTGCCTTGTACAAAGTCGTGCGACTTTGTATGAGGCATTGGGGTTTTCCCAGGTTGCATTGTGCCTGGGCAGTATAAAAGGCAGGACACATGCGTGCATTGCTCTTGTGGGTTTTGCACGAGGCGAAGAGTGTTTAGGAATGATTTTGAGCACAATTTTGGATTTTTTTTATTTTTTTCGTCAGAATTTTTAGAAGCATTCCTGGGATTTTTGCAGCATTCTTGAGGTTCTTGGACAATCAGGGTTGTTTGACAAGTTTTTGTAATGTATTTAGCCTTTAGACAATGATTTCTTAAAGTTCTGTCAGTTTCCTATCTGTTTCCTTGACTTTGCCCAGAAGCCTGTGCTATTACAGTACAATGTATCTCTATGGAAACGACGTTGCATGAGGCATCGCGGCAAGGATTCGGACGTTGTATGAGGCATCACGGCTAGGATTTTGCATGCCTCATACAAAGTCCAAATCCATATAAAGTCCAAACTTGTGGAACCAAGTTTGGACGTTGTATGAGGTATCACTCTGTACTGTGTACTGTGATTACTTTCAAATGGAACTAAACTTTATTGGCTAATGCCATGCCTTATCTCAAGAAAGGACAATTTTGAGAAGAGCTGAGCAAGTAGGGAAGGGAAAATGTAAGCTGAAGAAGGACAGTGACTAGGAGGAAAACAAGGGTTTAAAATCAACACCAAAATATAGATGAATTTCGTTTTTAGAATAGAATCCTTTATTGGCCAAGTGTGCCATAACACACCAGAAATTTGTCTTTGGTGCATATGCTCCCCCAATGATAAAATGCAATAAAACAAAAAAATTATTCAGCAAGTTGATAGCATTTGGAAAGAAACTGTCCTTGTATCTGGTTGTTCTAGTATGTAGTGATCTGAAACATTGTTTTGACGGTAGAAGCTGGAGCAGATTATTACCGGGATGTGTGGAGTCTTTGTATATTTTCTCTGCTCTCTTTTTGGCTCGTGTAATATATAGATCTCCAATAGAAGGTAGATTAACAGCAATAATTTTTTCTGTAGTTCTGATTACTCGTTGGAGTCTGTTTATGTCTTGTTTAGATGCAGAACCAAACCAGACAATTATAGAGGTGCAGATGATAGACTCTACAATCTCTCTGTAAAATTGAATCAGCAGCTCTTTAGGCAACTTAAGCTTCCTGAGTTGACGCAGAAAAAACAGTCTCTGTTGCGCTTTCTTAATGATGTTCCTAACGTTAGATGACCATTTTAAGTCTTGGGATATGACAGTACCTAGAAACTTGAAGGACTCCACTATTAATACTAGATTATTTAATATTATAAGTGGTGGATGTAGTGATCGAAGCCTCCTAAAGTCCACTATCATTTCTATGGTTTTGCCTGCATTCAGTTCAAGATTATTCCGGCTACACCAGAGGACTAGTTGTTCAACTAGTTGTTTATTGGTTTGAATCACTGATTTTTATTTTCACTGGAGAACAACAAAATAGATCACGTAGCAGAATAAATATTAAATGTACTACAACTGGATTAAATAAAAGAAATGGAAGAAAATGAGAAATGTTTTGTCTTATGTCAGTGTCCAGCGCTACTTCAACAACAGTGCTCTTTCACTACTTTAAACCTGACTAGTATAGAATCACCAATAATGTCACTTTTAATGTCACATAATTACTGTTTTACACACACACACAATTTTGCAGACTAGTTTCTATGTAGCTTAAGACAAAACCCCTTTTTTGGTTTTGATGCATTAAAATGAATATAAAATATGCATCAGATACTTTTTATTTTGACAAAATAATGATTATAATCACAGAAACAGAGGAAAGAAGAGAAAGGACAGTGCATTCTCTGCAACTATCACGAATAAGTTTAAATTCTTTCGAAATATCATTTCCCCTTCTGTGGCCATGTAAAACATACCTGTCAAGATATCGCCACCCCCCCCCCCCCAAGCGGAGCTTCTGAGTTTCAAAGAAGCAAGGAAAAGCAGAAGCAAACTTAAGCAGAACTGATGGAAAAACAGCTGTATTGCTAATGCAAGTATAGCTATCCAACCATGAACTGTAGCATTTCCCCAAACCCTAAAATAAGTGTTTCTGTTAAGAGACATGAAGAGCCTTCTGGGGTTTGTGGAAGAGACCCCCCCCCCCACTTTTCCACCTTGCAGAAAGTTGTTCCATTGTCCTATTTAGGACTAAAGAATAATGACTGAGGTTAGCTGTCAACCCCCAAACATCTGTTTCTATGTAGTGAGATGAATGAGGGGTGAATTATGTGGAATGGAGACATCCTGGTGCATATCCTCCCAGAAGGTGGGAGAGTGCAGGAAAAATTAACTTAATGGTAAAGCCTGTGGTAACCTTAAGTATAATATCCGACCCACATGATACCTAGTCTGCAAATCTTCCTCCATTCCTTCTTAAGATTTTTCATATCACAGATAGTGACTCTAATATTGTGAGGAAATTGAAAAATTAGGGAACATGTTTGCATAGGAAAGTAGGCTGAGAGTAATGGTCAGTGTCTGCTTAGTAATAAAAGGGGCTAATTTCAGCATGAGGAGGAGGCCAGTAACTAACTGTGAGATTACTTCAGCTGTGAGAGAGGGGAGGGATACAGAAAATGTTCTGGCTGGTTCCAGGTACCGCCTTATTATTCCTGTACATTTGAGGGAATTCTACAACTCATTGGGTCTAAAAAGGGGTTCAGAAGTTAATTTATTTGGCTTCGATGCCTCTTAGGAAATGTTGTGGTAAGTTGCTGTCCTGCTGTGCCTTGTCACGGAGGAACTCTGCACATACCTCAGAACCATGTCGACATTGGGTATTAGGTAGAACAATTGAGCTCAGGGGTGCCCAAACCTTTTGGGCTGTGGGCCGGTCACGTGGTCCCTCCCACCGGAAGCAAAACGTGCCTTGCAATCTGTTTTGCAACAGGATGAGATAGATTTTTAGGCAGCCATTTTCTCTGCTTAAACCTGGGGTGCCCAAACTATGGCCTGGGGGCCAGATCCAGGCCCCGGGCCATAGTTTGGGCACCCCTGATTTAGCTGTAAGGAGTCCTGGTGGCACAGTGGTTAAACTGCTGTACTGTAGCCAAAACTGCTGGTGACATTGTGAGTTCGATCCTGACCAGGGATCAAGGTTGACTCTGCCTTTTATCCTTCTGAGGTTGGTTAAATGAGTACCCAGCATGTTGGGGGCAGAAACGTTAATTACTTTGTGAACTGCCCAGAGAATGCACTAAGTGCTATGGGGAGGTATTTACATATACTGTAATTGCAATTGCTATTTCTAATTGTCTAGTATGACCTCTTGATTGCCTTAGCTTTATCTCAATTGTATTTTTATTCCAAATGCTTTTTGAAATATTTTTACCTTTATGTTCTGTTAATAATAATAATAATAATAATAATAATAATAATAATAATAATAATAATAATAATAATAATAATAATAATAATAATAATAATAATAATAATGTGTCAGAAATTATTCTGGGTTGAAAGGCTTTTTACTGGAGAAACTCTGCTCAGGGGACGCCCGAATGCGGCTCCTTTCATGTCCCCAAGATCTTTCCCCACCAAAGTAGTCCCTATTTATCTACTTGCAATGTCTTGCTTTTGATCTGCTAGGTTGGCAAGAGCTGGGACAGAGACGGGTGCTCAAACCGTCATGAAGTCCCCGGGTCTCTAACTGCTGACTTGCCGGCTTTTCAGCTAACAAGGTGAGCTTCTTGATCGCTAAGCCACCACAGCCCCATATTCTGTTTAATAAAATAAAAATAAAACTTCTCCAACCATCTGGGATTTTGGTTCAGAGGATTTCTGGTGCTAATTCTAGGTGTTCTCCTTGGCTATCTACTAAGAATTTTGGTTCTTTTGTGTGTTGGGGCAGTTCTACTTTGTAAGGTGGGCATATTTTATTTATTTATAATTCAAATATTTCCAGATTCCTTAGAAGTACTGATAAGTGTAGGAAGACTAGGGTATTAGGTTGCAAAGCTGCTAGACTGGTTCCATAATCCTAACCACATCTCACTATCCTGGGCTCATCCCACTTTGGAGAAAATAGTGTAGTGTGTCTACTCTGAGCAGCTAGAGAAAGGCCCCCCGTTACCAATGCAATATTCATAAATATTGTCTAACCTTTTCTCTTCTCTTCATCACCATTATCTACTTTTTGTAGCATTAGAGTTATTAAAGCTCTAGGAACCTTGAAAATTTAGCATCTATTTGTGCATATTTGGTTGATCATGAGAAAACTAACTGACCAAAAGAGATTACTTTATTTTAAAGTGATTATAATTTTGTATACAGATCTCAGTTTATTTGCTACAGCATCTCAAATATTAAAAAAAGCAATGGAACAATCTTACCTGAATGTTGTCAAATTTTAATCCAGGCATTGTGAGATTCTCTTTGTCTATGAAAACATTACTATACTGCTGTGTAGCAACAGATATCAGTACGTTTCTAGTTGCGTCACTGGGAAGCCATGCATCATTTCTTCTGTCCATTTCACTCATATTTAGCACAGATGCAAAAGGATCATCATTGCCTTGAAGGCCAGCTTGTATTTGAAAAAATGGCTTTGGAGACTGAGATATTTCTGGAGAAGATACAGACTTTCCAACTTCAGATCTTCCATTTTTAATAGATTTTGGGTCTGTAGAATCGTGGAACTCCCCAGCGTTTACAAGAGAGGACATTTGCTCTGGTACAGATGAGTTTGCAGTAGGATTGCTGACAGAAATAAAAGAGGATGTAGTAAATGAATCGAAAAAATCAGAGGCTAGTGTGTTAGTGTTAATGACTTCACCAAAAAATTTGTTCAGGCTTGGACTAGGCTGAACCACCTGTGGATTAGCTTTCACTGGAGTCTCACTTATACCACCCAAGCTAGGTGACTTCATCATTTGAGGTTCAAAGCCAGCATGCAGAAACTGTTGCTGGCTATCCATGTGATTCCCTTGGTTGAAAATGGTACATACTGGAATAGGCTCAGAATCAACAGACAATTTGCTGTCTATTGATGAAGATATTGTATCCTCAAGTTTGCATTCACTGTCTGAAGCAGTGTTAAGCAGGTCAGTACCTTCTACTTCCAATGTCTCTTCTACTGGCTCCTGCGTCAACTCTTCTTTTGAAGAGAACTCACTACCAGTTTCAGCATCTGACATATCTTTAGGAGCATCTTCAGGTTCAGTTTTATTTTCAACACCAACATCTTCATTCTTTATCTGCCCTTCTATTATACAGATATCTTTTGCTTCCATTTGATTTACAATTTCTTGCAGACAACCAAGATCACCAGCATCATCTTCACTGTTATTTGGGGAATCTGATATAATTACACTCTCCATCATGTTCTCATTAAGTTTATCTATGAAGTTACTGGAATCTTCCAGGATAGCCTCATTTTGTTCTGGCTCAAACTCATCCTCTCCAAGATCAATGTTTTCTTCATGAAAGAGAAGTTCTTCAGCAGGTTGTCCATGGACAGTGCAGGCACTTTCTGCATTGTGTAAACCTCTCATCTTGGTATCTTCAACGCTGCCTTCGTTTTCCATTGTGATTCTAAATAAAATTAGAATTAAATTCAGTTGCTACTAAACAAAAATTGAAATTTAGGACTATTTACACAAAGCAGTAACACTAGATCTAAATAGCAGGAGTGGTATCAGTAACGTCCTTGGGCTGCCTGTGTCACTTCAAGTCATTTCTGCAGGTCCTGTGCCTCTCCCACACCATCATAATGCTGCCTACCAGAAGAAAAAATGGTCATTTTTATAATTTTCACTCCACTTCTGGAAGCTTGCATGAGTGATAATTAAGCATTAAAGCATCTGGCTGACAGCATCTGGTTTTGATTGTTCCTTCTTTCCTTTTTTGGGGGGGAGGGGGCAGTGCAACGTACAGCCTTGGGCAGGAAAACTGGCACTGGGATGCCTGAAACTTGCCCACTCCTGCTATATATTCATTTCAATACTACAAAATATAAACCAGCTTGCTAACAAAACACTACTTATGAAACTTAATAAATAAATACATTTTGTCTCAGAAATTATTCTGAGTTGAAAGGATTTTTGCTGGAGAAAACTCTGCTCAGAGGATGCCCAAAAGAGGCTGCTTTCATGTCCCCAAGATCCGTCGTGCAGCACTCGGGTATCGAAACCCGACCTTCCAGTCTCCAAGCTCAGTATCTTAACCACTCCAGTAAGACAGTGAAAAAATCTATTAAGCCTACCTATTGGAGACTTTGACAATGTATCCTTGCTAATATCATTTATAGCACATACCAACTGGGACTTCTAATCCTTTTAAAGAGTTTTTAAACTGTGTTGTGTATTTCTCTTAAGGGGTTAGGGAGGGTTGGGGGGGGTAGCTGTTCTTAATATTTGTATTTTTAAATTTTTTTATGTAAACTGCCTTGGGTCATCCATGGATGGGGAAGGTGGGGTAGAAATCATGTAAGTAAATAAATAAAATTAGGCATTCACTCTCATATGTATGAGGGAAGTGGCAATGTCGGGCATCATTTCATCCTAGAGCAAGAGTCCGTGTTTCTCCCCATTTGCAGTTTTAAGAGCTGGCCTAAGCAATGTAGCTTCCAGCAACATAGCATCAAATTCTGCAATGTCTCCTGCAAGCATAACTAGATCTGACATTATGTGGTAGAGAATTCACTGGTTATGTGTCTCCTGGTAGTAGGAAAAAAATCTCAGGAGGGGAGATTTGTGAGGGGAGGGGAATTAGAGCAGAAGAGTAAGAAGTATTAGGAAAGTCTAGGTAAGTAGGAGGGAAAACATAAGGAGAAGAGAAATACTGACAGAAAGATGCTTGCTGGATGGCTATATTGTCATTAGGCTCAACCAAACGTGGTAAGTGGAATAATTTCTCCAGGAATGGGCAGAGATGAAGTCGGGAAAATATTACTGGTCAATGAAGGTTCAGCATACACAGCAGGAAATGAGAAGGAAATTACACTTGCTGGTGCAAAACACTTGCAGACCACCTACCACAATAGGAAGAAAACAGGTAGTAAGAGGGTAGCAGCAGACATTTGTATACCTAAAATTACTATTCTCCAGTCTTTAACAGTTTTGTTTTTCTGCAGAAGATTTTCTTTATAGCACAGGGTGAAAAGTGGTGCTGCTGCTGCTGTGTGTCTATCTATCTATCTATCTATCTATCTATCTATCTATCTATCTATCTATCTATCTATCTATCTATAAGAAACGGGTTGGGCCATGCATGTGCATAATGTGTGTCCACACACGTGCAGCCTATCCCATAATGCGCCATCCACACTTACCTTACTTCCCAGACAACATCGCCGCAAGGGTCCAGGAGCCAAGAGTGGGGCCAATGCTCCATGTATGCGGAAAAACAAAAAACTTCAAGTCCTAGCATCCTCCATGCTGTGGCATGCCTCAGCCAATCAGGCAGGATGACACGAGCGCGGAGGAGGTGGGACAGCCAGCGCGCATGAAAGGAAAAAAAGGCCAATGCGCAGAGAGATAGAGACAGGAGAGGTGGGGCCAGGGGAGCGCATAGACCGAATGGAGGGAAAGCCCATTGACGCTCCATTTGGCCTCCCCGGGAGGCCAGTGCCGAAAGCAGCACTCTGCACTGCCCTCACCTCTTGGGGAGAAGCGAGCGCCTACCCCGGGGGGCGGGGGCCAAAAGCACAGCTGCCTTTGGCCCCCACCTAGCAAGCCACTTCCCCAAGGGGCAGGGTGAAGAGCGTGTTCCGTTCCGCTCTCGCCTCCCGGAGGAAAGCGAGTGCCTACCCCGGGGGGTGGGGGCCAAAAGCACGGCTGCCTTCAGCGCCTGCCTACCGGGGGAAGCTAGCCACTTCCCTGTGAGGCCAGGGCAGAGAACGGCGCTCCGTTCCGCCCTCGCCTCCTGGAGGGAAGCAAACACCTACCCCAGGGGCAGAAAGCATGGCTGCCTTTGGCCCCGCCTACCCAACAAAGTGAGCCTTTTCCCCGGGAGGCCAGGGCAGAGAACAGCGCTCCGTTCTGCCCTTGCCACCTGGAGGGAAGCGACCGCCTACCCCGTGGGGCGGGGGCCGAAAGCACGGCTCTCTTCAGCCCCCACCTAGCAAGCCACTTCTCCAGAGGGCAGGGTGAAGAACAGTGCTCCATTCCACCCTTGCCTCCAGAAGGGAAGCGAGCGCCTATCTCGGGGGGCAGGGGCCAAAAGCACAGCTGCCTTCATACCCCACCTACCAGGGGAAACGAGCCACTTCCCCGGGAGGCCAGGGCAGTGAATGGTAAGAAGAGGGCCCAAGTGACCCGACCGGTGAAGCCAGGTAGCTCATGCAAGTGTATCTATAAAAGAGAGGTGTTTGTTTGTCCTGTATGCGTTCCCACACCCCTGGACCAACTCCCCTGAAATTTGGCACACACCCACCTTGGGTGTGGAGGCTGAAACCCGTTGGGGACCAGAACATCAGGGGCCCCTGCGCCCCACAAATTGGACAAAACGTGCAAATTATATCTCCAGCGACCACCGCGGGACGCCGCAGCCAATCGGGGAGGTCAGCCCCAGACGCTCCACACACAGAGAAAGCCACCGCCCCGGGACTCCTGCTGCCAGAGCAGAGAGGCCTGACCGCCCAGGGCTGCTGTGCCCACCCGGGCACTGGGGCCCAGGTGGCCGCTGCCACATGGGGAGGCTGCCTCCTGAGATGGCGCGGGCAAGGCGACGCGGCCAACCAAGGAGGTGACAAACACAGCAACAGAGGGTGCAGTGGCTGCGCCGGGGAGACCATGCCAGACAGGCATGCACGACCCTCAGCTGGGCCGACCATGGCCAGGACAGCACAGTCGCCAGCCTGCGCCCCACGCGCCAAAACCCACACCTGGAGGGCATAGCCAACCGGCCGCCAAGTTGGCCCCAACAGAGTGGGGTGGGCGTGGGGTGGGCGTGGAGTGCCTGCCGGAACCGGCACATGCGACCAGCATAGGTAAGGTGGGCAACGGGCAGGGAGTGCGGTGGGGGAACCAGCCCAGGGTGCCTCTGCAGGCCGGTGGGAGACCATGACCGTCCTCCATCAGGGGCACACGCCCTGGCCCAGTCAGACCCTCCCGGGCCAACACACCTGAGAAGCTGCGACAGGGAGCCTCCGTGGCCTGCCCCGCCACCCCCAGCAGGGCCATGGCGCCAACTGCCATCAACACAAAAGCCGGAAACTGCCAGCGACACAGCCAGCCGGGGTGGTGGTGGTGGTGGTAAGGCAAGCCCCCAGAAAACACCCCGGGCGAAGCCGGGCAACCAGCTAGTCTATCTGTACAGTAAAACCTCGCATAAAGAGCGCCTGGCTTAGAGAGCAGAATTTTCTCTGAATGGTTGCCTCAACAACTAAAACCAACCAAAAACTCACTTAACAACTAAATTGGGGGTCACAATCTCCCCCGCTAGAGGTCACAATTGGTCACTTACAATGGTGTTTTGCTTAAAGAAATCCTGTGAAACGCATTATGCTCTTTAAGCGAGGTGCCACTGTGTGTGTGTGTGTGTGTGTGTGTGTGCATGTAAAGGCTCATGTAGTTCTTGGGTACTCTGTACAGTTTTTAATCATTTCAGCATGATGCAACCTTTCATGAGGAGGTTTCACTTTCTACTAAAGGTTGGCTTCAACAAATAAGATTCCTACTCTGCTCCCACACAGTCTAATGCCAGTGGGGAATGGCAAATAACTATTCTACAGACCACATCTGTAGGAAACATTACTCTGAGTATCTAACAAAAAGATATCTCCCTAGCTATCCTAAATCTAAAATTAGAGATAGATATATCATTTGTAGTTAGAATGTAGTTAGAATACATGGACTTTATGTGGATCTACTGGGCACGATTCTGATTCATTTTCAAGCAGCTAACAAAGATGATGTAAGGGTGTTGATTACTTTTACACAAGAATGAAAGAAAACAGGGCAAAAACCATTGTTGAAAATTGCAGCTGAAGGTAGTCTTGATAATGCTATCTATTCAACACATGAAATAAAACGAAGACATAGTGCAATTAAAAAGTGATATGCAAGGTATGTGAACAAATGCAATTACTTTATTAAAAAGTAAGATAGGTTTTTAACCACCTGAAAACAGATAGTGTTGCAATCACATACAAAACAGACTAGCCCTTCTGAATTATCTTCCAGCTTCGCATAAGTTTAAAAGCCTTATCACTGACTTAATGGCTGAAATCCAGTAAAGAAATGTTACGCCACATAAGTCTGATGATGTCTGCACTGTACACCATGTATTATATTTTGGTAATGTTTCCTATTCCTCCCCCTGGGGAATTCTCTGGGGATTGCAGGTAAGAAGCCATAAATGTCTGATAGCTACTGTTGCAGCAGCTGATGGTGCTATTAGCCTTACCTGGCATAACTTTGTTATTAGATTTCACCAGTAACAGATTGTTTATCTTTCTCTGTTACAATGTGTTTACTACTTTTCAGATCATTGTCCAGTGCTAAGATAGTCCTGGTCAACTGATGGGGAAAAACGTGATGGGGAGGTGCAAATGCAGCTTTTCCAAGCTACACTTGGGAATGTCTCTCATTATCGTTAACTACATACTAGCCACAACAGCAGATTATTTTCCTAATGTGGTGAAACTCTAGCGTTCCTGGTGGACTAGAATAAAGTTCATATGTCAGAAACTTAGTAAGATAATGGATGTCCTGGATTATTATGGCAAAGCACCAGGGCAAAAACTGGTGCTAAGAAACTTCAAAATGAAAGCACCAATCTAGCAAAGCCAACGTGCTAAAATTAAATTACAGTAATAGTCTTACCTATTTTAACTAGAGCTACACTCAAATAAATAAATAAGTGTGTGTGTGTGTGTGTGTGTGTGTGCATTTTGACCTTGTTAGAGAAACAGTATTTGTTCTTCCATTCTGCAAGAAAATTGAAGACCATACCTGAAAACATTCAGATAAAAAATGATATCACAACATTTCAGTAATACGGTATTCACATGTATGCAGCCATTATAAAGTATAGATAGGTTTTGGTCTCAATACCTCAAAGTTCTTCCATTTTCTGAAGATAAAACAGTTATGCCTCTCTTAAAGCCTATCAGAGAATAAACAAAACAAAAAATGTTATAGCACCTCAAAGACAAACTGTTAAATTTTAATGTGAACTTTTGTGGCTCAAGTCCACTTCGTCAGACATGGGAGTGGGACGAAGTGGACCCGATCCACATAAGCTCACGTTAAAATTTAACAGTTAGTCTTCAAGGTGCCACAATGGCTTTTGTTTTGTTTATTCTCTGATATGCTTGAAACACAGACTAACATAGCTACTATTCCAAAAAATTCAACCATGAAGGCCTCTCTTAAAGTTGCAAATGGGTGAGGACTATTTCAAAACATACTTGTTCTACTAATTATGCGATGATTCATAATTTTTGATGATAATAATTTCCTATCGTGAAATCAAGAGGTAATGTGTTATTCTAAAATTATGGAATCCTTTTCATTGAATAAAGTTATTTTGTGTCTCTTCTGTTACAGTATTAGACTACTATGTTATGTTATTTGACTACTATGAAACAAGACAAGGTATAAATTATGTTTGGCTTTTCAACTCTTTTTCAATAAAAGATCATAATCATGTATGCATTCTTTCCCTATCAAACTCTCAATAATTTGAGGTAAAACACTCTATGTCAGATACAGTGCCCTATTTACTTTCTACATCAATAGAATTTAATTTAATTAATTTGATTTTTAAATTTTTATGCCGCCCACTTAGGCGAACCCGACTCAGGGTGGCATACAGCAATTAAAAACATATAAAAACAGATTAAAAAATCCCACATCACCCACCCACATTACTACCCCCACCCCATTTAAAAGAATAAAAGGGAATCGAAGGGATACAACAACACAAAGGGAGGGACACTAACTGGACGCAAACTGGAGATGAGCCAACAGGCTGGGGCCGTATTCCCATTAAGGGCAGCAATTCTGTCTGTAACCTCAATTCTGTTGGCAGGAGGTTCCAGAGGACTGGTGCAGACACGGAGAAGGCCCTTCTTCATGTGCCAGGGAGGTGGGCCCCTCTAGCTGAAGGCACAACTAGGGAGCCCTTCCGGTCTGCTCTGGTTGGACGGGCAGACACTCTTGGGATGATGCGGTCTCTAAGGTATCCTGGCCCACTGCCATATAGGGCTTTAAAGGTCAAAACCAGTACCTTGAATTGCACCCGGAGGCAAACTGGCAACCAGTGCAACTCCTGAAGTAGTGGGGAGGCGTGGGCAGTGGTGGGCATAAGTAGGTTCGCACCAGTTCGCCAGAACCGGTAGCAGAAATTCTGGCTGGCCGGACCCATCCAAGTTTTGAAATAAAGTAGTCCTAATTTGGGTGCAACACAGGACTTTTCCCCTGGCCACACTCACCATACCTCGCCTACAGTGTGGTAGCAAATTTTTTTGAAGCCAGCCACTGGGCGTGGGCATAGTGTCCACATCCCATCACCAAAAGGCAGCTGCATTCTGAACCAGCTGTAGCCTCTGAATGGTCGTCAAGGGCAGCCCCATGTAGAGCGCATTACAGTAATCTAGTCTGGAGGTGACCAGAGCATGAGTGACCATGAGTAAGGAGTCCAGGAGCGGGCACAACTGGCGGATTACTCGAAATTGAGCAAAAGCCCTCCTGGCCATGGCTGCAACCTGCTTTTCTAGCAGCAAGGAAGACCCCCAAGTTGTGCACCAGGTCTGTAGGGGGCAAAACTGCTCCATCCAAGACCAGAGGTGGTAGCTCCCTGGATAACCCCAGACCCCTGACCCAAAGACACTCGGTCTTGCCATGATTCAACTGAAGCCCATTGTCCCCCATCCAGACCCCAACAGCCTCCATGCATCCAGACAGGACTTTGACCGCATCACTGGGATCACCATAGGCCGAGATGTACAACTGAGTGTCATCCGCGTACTGGTGGTACCACACCCCGTGGGAACGGATGATCTCACCCAGCGGCTTCATATAGAAGTTAAATAGGAGAGGAGAGAGCACCGAGCCCTGTGGCACCCCATATTTGAGGGGCCTAGGACTGGATCTCTCACTTTCCAACCACACCAACTGGGTACGGCCCTCCAGAAAAGAGGAAAACCAGGACAACACAGTGCCCTGGATCCCCAATCCTTTGAGTTGTTACAGAAGGATACCGTGGTCGACGGTATCAATGGTCACTGAGAGGTCAAGGAGAGCAAGGACAGTCAGATGACCACCATCCCGCTTCCACCAGAGACCATCCATCAGTGTGACCAATGCTGTCTCCGTACCATGTCCGGGCCTGAATCCTGATTGAAAGGGGTCCAGATATTCCACTTCCTCCAGAGGCCCCTGCAGCTGGCATGCCGCCGCCTTCTCCAATACCTTCCCCAAAAATGGGAGGTTGGAGACCGGCCTATTGTTGTTTAGGACAGCTGGGTCAAGGGACGGTTTCTTCCTCTGGGGAGCACCAGAGCATGTTTTAGCGGTGCAGGAAACACCCCCTCCTGCAAAGACGCATTTATTATTGCCCTGACCCAGCCTCAAATCAGAAGAGGAAACAATGCCATTCTATTTTACTTTTTGTAGAGCCATGCTTGGAATATTGAGTCTAATTTGATATACTGCAGTTTGAGAAGGATTTTAAAAAACCTAGAACATATTTTGAGAATGATTATCAAGATTGCAAAGGGTCTGGAAACCAAGTTCAATGAAGAACAGTTATGGAAACTAAGTACTGTATGTTTAATCTGGAGCAGTAAAGATTGAAAGGTGATGACATTTCTGTTCAGATGTTTGAAGTGCCCTCATGTAGAAGATGGGCAAGCTTGTTTAAGTGGGTCTAGAGTACAGTAGTTTCAAAGTGGGAGGGTTTCAAAACTGAAGAACAGGCAAAAGCAACCTTCATTAATATTCACAAGTGTGCAACTACTGTATTATAAAGTACTAGCATATTTGTGCCTGGCCAGCCAGGCAGTTTTTATTTGTGTGGGTTTTTTTTGGTTATGGGTGGTTTGGGTGGGGGTGTTTTGCATTTGTGGTTTGTGACTTTTTGATCTATTTTATTAGATTTATTTGTGATTTTGATTTATTTCTTATTTTTCGGACTTGTTTTTACTCTTGTGGCCTCTAGGTGGGGCTGTTAGAAATAGTGTTGGACTCTCTTTTTGTTTGACTTTTTTCTCTCCCGGCCTCTAGGTGGGGCTTCTTCCGGTAAGTAGTCTTCGTTTCTTCATTTCTGTTCTGGAGTCGTGGAGGGAGGACGTGTTGGTGAGTTCTCTTTTTTTTAATCTGTTTTTTTTTTTGGTGTTGGACTGGTAGGTGTTTCTGTTTCTTCTTTTGTGGTTTTTTTGGGGGTTTAGATGTGTTTAATTGTTTTGTTTATTTCTGGTTGGTTTTTATGTTTCTGATTTCTTTTGTGATTGTTTAATTTGTGGTATTTTTGGTGTTTGAGTTAGGTATTTTTGTGTTGTAGTTAGGTGTTTTTTCTGTGCTTTCATGGTATTTTTGGTGTTTTTGTTTGTGGATTTTGTTTATTGTTTTGTTGGTTAATGTGTTTAATTATTTATTTATTTGTGTTTTATTATTTTTGGTGTTTGGCGTTTTGGCTGTTTGGTTTTGTTGTTGTGTATTTTTGCGTGAAGAACCGGCTGCCTGTCGGTTCCTCTTCTCCCCATTGCTGCTTCGAATTTTGGTTTCGATGCAGCAATGGGAAAAAGGAGGAGCTGGCAGTCAGCTGGCTCTTCCCCTGATAAGGTTCGTTAGGTAGGTTGGGGAAGGAGGCGGCAGAGAAGAGTTATCTGTCTGATGATGGTTCTCTCCTCTCTGTCTCCTTTTTCTCCTGGCTTACCTAACCGAAGATCGGCAGGCAGCAATCCGTAAGGGGTGGTGCTCTTCCTTGCGGATTGCTGGCTGCTGCTTTAGTATTACCTCCGTCAGAAGTACAAAGGCAGCAGCCAGTCATCCGCCAGGGAAGGTGCTTCCCCTGATGAACTGCTGCCTGCTAGTGGTATTTTCCCCCCACCCTGGCTCAACTGACCTTGAGGCCAGCGGTGGTCTCGCCGTGTCTTTGGCGGGGTAGCAGGGAGGAGAGGGAGTCCCTCTTCTCCCCGTTGCTCCAGGAAAGGAGGCTGGCAGTGGTCTCATCATGGTTGTGTGTGTTTGTTTGAGAGGCCGTGCGCTGGACTTGCGTTCCCGTTGCGGGAGGCTGGCGTGTTTTTATTTTATGTTCACTGGCTTTTTTAGCGTTCTGCGCGCTCGCACCCTTCAGCCTGATTGGCTGAAGTGCTCACGGCGCGTAGGACTCTGGGACTTAAGAGTTTTGTTTGTTTTGCTTGCGTTTGTGCAGAAGTTTTCCCCCCCTGCGGCTCGATTTCAATTGGGCACGCCGCGGTTCCCAACGTTCTTTTTGCTCGCGCCACTCAGCCTGATTGGCTGAGGTGCGCTGCGGCGCAAAGGATGTTGGGAATTGAAGTTGTTTCCCTTTGTTCCCGTTCGTGGGGCTGTTGCCTCACTGGCTGCTTCGGCAATGTTACGGCACTCTGCGGTCCAGGTTCGGGCGAGTGCAGGCGGTTCGGTACGGGATACGATAGCCGGGTGCGGGCATGTATACCGGAGTCCAACGGTTAACCCCTCTTTATAGGTTAAGGTAGTCAGTTGGATTCAAAATTCAGTATCATGCAGAATACTCAGTGTGGGATAGTGGATAGATTGATGGAGTCCTTGGGTACCACTCCATTGAAACTCACTGGGGAAGTGGAACTGGTAAAACCAGCCCTTAAATATCTCACTTACCTTGGAAGCCCTATCAGGATTGTTATAAATCAGTTCTGAGTTGACAAACCATAACAACAATAGAGATAAAGCTTTTTTGAGAGTTTGAATATGCATTAGGAAGCACTTTCTGATAGATAGAAATAGACAGTGGAATAGATTATATTGAAAAGTGGTGGATTCTCTTTCACAGGAGGATTTTCAAACAGACATTAGACAGCCCTCTCTCATGGATACTTTGGTTGCAGGTTTCTTGCTTCAGTAAATGGTTAGACTCAATGATCCCCAGGGTCCTGCCAGCTCTATAATTCTCTTTTCTCAAACAAACAAACAATTCATAAACTAATCAAGGGAGACAAGAAATCAAGTGAAGACCCTGGCATCTTATGCCACAATAACAGGTGTGTTTTTAACAGGCATACCAACCCAGACATACAACCATTCATGCAAGCATATGGAAATTTCCATTTTAGAGAGGAATTACATGAGCTTCCCATAGGTTTCTACATGCATGGGTATATAACAGTGGTTCGCAACCTATGGCTCATGGGCCGTTCCCAGCCCCCGACACCGTTCCATCCGGTCTGTGGTGACAACCTCAGAAGCGGATGTGCCTGCGCAAACATGCTTTTGCTGCAAGGGGAAACCACGTGTTCGGCCCGCTCAGCTGTTAGAGGGGGAGTTGTCTAGCCTGTGGCGCAGTAAGGTTGAGAACCCCTGGTGTATAATGTGCCTTTCATGGCGATTACCATAGCCAATGGTGAGGAATGAAGTTAGTTTACGCACACATCCAGTACCTTAGATTGTGCAAGCTGCAGTTGAGGTGATCAACTTGGTCCTCACTGTATACCTCCCGAGTACTGCAGGACGGAATGAGTTTCTGTCTTTGTCCCAGCTTCTGCCAACCTAGCAATTCGAAAGCAAGATATTGCAAGTAGATAAATAGGGACCACTTCAGTGGGAAGGTAAACAGTGTTCCGTGTGCTCCTGTGTCTAGCCATGCCTGCCACACGACCATGGAAATGTCTGCAGAAGCAGACAGCGCTGGCTCTTCGGCTTTGAAACAGAGATGAGCACTGAACCCTAGAGTCGGGTACGACTGGCTTTCGAGCAAGGGAAACCTTTACCTTATCCGACTCTAGGGTTCGAGGCTCATCTCTGTTTATAGCCAAAAAGCCAGCGCTGTCTGCATCTAGAGACGTTTCCATGGACATATGGCAGGCACGCCTCGACACTGGAGTGCAAGGAACACTGTTCACTTTCCCACCAAAGTGGTCCCTATTTATCTACTTGCAATTTCTTGCTCTCGCACCGCTAGGTTGGCAGGAGCTGGGACAGATGATGGGCATGCACTCCGTCGCGCGGCACTCAGGTCTCGAAGTGCTGACCTCCCAGTCATCAAGTTCAGCATCTTTAACCACTAAACCACAGCGGCCCCTTCACATGGATGTACAATGAATGAAAAACAACATGCACAAAATACCACTTTTGCACATAGGGAAGCAAGCGACCTGCAGGCTTTGCTTCCGACCTCTGCACGTTCCTTTCCCACGATTATAGTTATTTTTACGTTACGAGGCGCTGGCAGGACTTGCTACTCGTCTTCTCTACCTTCGCAGGCATCATCATCAATCATCCTCCGTTATTAACGGCTGGGGAAGCTTGGAAAAGCTCCTGTACGACCATTTCAGCCTCGGGCAGCCGCCTACGGCTTAGAAACAGGAGCGTTACTTCGTTCCGGACCTGCGGAGAGACAGACAAGGGGACCCCCCACCCCCCTTAGGGGACCCCCAACCCCATGTTCCTCTCTAGAGAAGGATCTGTCCTTTCCGCGACTCACCTGTTCACGACAGACCGGCTGCTACACCTCCAAAGCGCACAGGGAAGCGGAAGGCTGTACTGCGCCTGCGCGCTCCCAGGGGCCCGCCATCTTCTCCTCCTCCTCCTCCTCCTCTTAGGCACACAGAGCCAACGTCTCCCTGGGCGTTCCTTTCTAAACCCGGAAATGGAGATGGGGGACAGGGGAGAGAGAAAGAGAGAGACGGAAGCCGAGGCGGGCCGAAAAGGTTTTGTTGTGTGTGTTTCGCTTTCTGCTCGTGTTCCAGCAGGGCTGAGCAGGAAAAGCCCATCGGGCTGGTCTGTTTCGAGCAGGCGTGGCAGGAACTGCAGCCATGGAGGATGATGCGCCCGTGATTTACGGGCTGGAGTTCCAGGTAATAGGAAAGGAAGGGGTTGGGGCTGAATGTTAAAGGTAAAGGTTTCCCTTGCTCGAAAGCCAGTCGTATCCGACTCTAGGGTGCAGTGCTCATCTCTGTTTCTAAGCCGAAGAGCCAGCGCTGTCTGCTTCTGCAGACGTTTCCGTGGTCATGTGGCAGGCATGACTAGACACCGGAGCGCACGGAACGCTGTTACCTTCCCACCGAAGTGGTCCCTATTTATCTACTTGCAATTTCTTGCTTTCGAACTGCTAGGTTGGCAGGAGCTGGGATGAAGACGGGAGCTCATTTCCGTAATGCAGTACTCGGGAATCGAACAGCTGACCTTCCGCTTCCCAGTCAGCGTCTTAGCGACTTGAGCCACTGCAGTACATAAGAGTACTTTTAAAAACCTGCAAGGATAATCTGTCTATCCATCAATCTGTCTACCTACCTACCTGTGTGTGTACGCACAGGTGAAACTCTGAAAATTAGAATATCGTGCAAATGTTCATTCAGTCCAGTAATGCAACTTAAAAGGTGGAACAAATATATGAGAAAGACTCATTGCATGCAAAGCGAGATAGTTCAAGCCTTACTTTGTTATAATATTGATGCTTATGTTTTACAGTTTATGACAACCCCAACCCCCCAATCTCATGTACCCCATAATAATCACATAATCTCATGTACACTGTACACCATGATCATCACAATTATAACAAATTAAGGCATGGCATATCTCTCTTTGCATGTAGTGACTCTATCACATATATTTGTTTCACCTTGTAAGTGAAATGAATGGACATTTTGCACGATATTCTAATTTTCTGAGTTTCACCTGTAAAATGTGTATGCTGCTTTCTCACAGTTGTGCTGAAAGCAGCTTACAAAAAAAAGCAATAAGCAGCACTTCCGCGTGTAAATACAGGAATCGTGTTGTTCCTTTGAAATCCATCAATAAAAATGTTAGCTACTTAGTAAAAGGTATTGCAGGGAAATGCCCTGGCTTAGTGGTCAAGATGCTGAACTTGACGACTGGAAGGTCAGCAGTTTGAGACCCGCATGCTGCATGATGGTGTGAGCTCCCCACTCTGTCCCAGCTCCTGCCAAACTAGCAGTTCGAAAGCAAGAAATTGAAAGTAGATAAATACGGACCACTTCGGTGGGAAGGTAAAAAGCGTTGCGTGCGCACTGGTGTCTAGCTATGGCTGCCACATGACCACGGAAACGTCTACAAGAGCAGACAGCTCTGGCTCTTCGGCTTTGAAACAGACGAGCACTGAACCCTAGAGTCGGATACGACTGGCTTTCGAGCAAGAGAAACCTTTATCTTTACCTTAAAAGGTATTGTTGGGACTACACTGGCTTAGTGGTTAAGATGCTGAACTTGATTTTTTTTTATTTTTATTTTTTTTAATTTATTTATAGTCAAATTTGTATATGCCGCCCGCTCAGGCAGAACCCGACTCAGGGCGGCATCACAACAATTCACAAAAGACATAAAAACAATTATAAAAAATAATTATAAAAAACCCCCCAACCCACCCCCTTTAAAAACCCCTATGTCCCACCCACCCACTATACAAAGGAGGAGGAGAAAGTTCTTATACAAGCCAGCAGGCGGGCACCATAGTCCCATTCGGGCCCCACACCTGCCCTGCCAGCCAGGTCTTCACTCCTTTCCTGAAGGGCAGCAGTTCACTTTGGAGTCTTAGGTCTATTGGCAGGAGGTTCCAGAGAGTTGGTGCGGACACGGAGAAGGCCCTCCTTCGGGTGCTAGACAAATGTGCATCCCTAGCCGGTGGTACCACTAGGGAACCCCTCCTGTCCGCTCTGGTTGGACGGGCAGACACTCTTGGGACGATGCGGTCTCTAAGGTATCCCGGCCCCCTGCCATGTAGGGCTTTAAAGGTCAAAACCAGCACCTTAAATTGCACCCGGAGACAAACTGGTAACCAGTGCAGCTCCCGAAGTAGGGGAGAGGCATGGGCATATCGCCCACACCCCATCACCACCCGGGCCGCCGCATTCTGGACCAGCTGCAGCCTCCGAATGGTCGTCAAGGGCAGCCCCATGTAGAGCGCATTACAATAGTCTAGTCGGGAAGTAACCAGAGCATGGGTGACCATATGCAAGGAGCCCCGGTCCAGGAGTGTGCGCAATTGGCGAATCACCCGAAGTTGGGCAAAAGCCCTCCTGGCCACAGCCGCCACTTGTTCTTCCAGCAGCAGCCGCGAGTCCAGAAGAACCCCCAAGTTGCGCACTGGGTCTGTCTGGGGCAGAACGGCCCCATCCAGTACCAAAGATGGTAACTCCCTGGATAACGCGGGGCCCCTTATCCACAGCCACTCTGTCTTGCTGGGATTCAGCCGAAGCCCATTGGCCCCCATCCAGACCCCAATGGCCTCTAGGCATCCGGATAGGATTTCAACAGCATCACTGGGGTCCCCACGGGCCGAGATGTACAACTGTGTATCATCCGCGTACTGATGGTACCGCACCCCGTGGGAACGAATGATCTTACCCAGCGGCTTCATGTAGATGTTAAATAAGAGAGGAGAGAGCACAGAGCCCTGAGGCACCCCATATTTGAGGGGCCTAGGGCTGGACCTCTCACTCTCTAACCATACCGACTGGGTACGGCCCTTCAGAAATGAGGAAAACCAGGACAACACAGTGCCCTGGATCCCCAGTCCTTCGAGCCGTTCCAGAAGGATACCGTGGTCGACGGTATCAAAAGCCGCTGAGAGGTCAAGAAGAGCAAGGACGGATGGACAACCCCCGTCCCGCTCCCGCCAGAGATCATCCATCAGTGCGACCAATGCCGTCTCCGTTCCATATCCGGGCCTGAACCCTGATTGAAAGGGGTCTAGATAATCCGCTTCCTCCAGGACACTCTGCAGCTGGCGCGCCACCGCCTTTTCCAAAACCTTACCCAAAAAGGGCAGGTTGGAAACTGGCCTGTAGTTGTTAAGGACAGCTGGGTCGAGGGACAATTTCTTCAGGAGGGGGCGCACCAAAGCATGTTTTAGCTGTGCAGGAAATACCCCCTCCCGTAAAGAGGCATTTATTATCCCCCCTATCCAGCCACCTGTTACCTCCTTGGAGGCTTTCACCAACCAAGTAGGACAGGGATCCAAAGGACATGTAGTGGCACGAACAGCTGCAAGGAGCCTGTCCACTTCATCAGGGACAACAGGATCGAACTGATCCCAGATCGTACAGCAAGACAATGCTCCGGCACCTCCCCGACCCTCCCCATCCACGCCAGGATTCAATCCTGAACGAATCCGATCGATTTTCTCCACCAGATGGTCAGCAAAGTCCTCAGCCGAACCCTGCCAACCGGGCACCGATCCCCCTCTACCAAGGAGGGACCTGGTTACCCGGAACAGGGCGGCTGGGCGATTATCAGCGGAGGCAATAAGGGTGGTGAAGTATTGCCGCCTCACCACCCCTATCGCCACTAGATAGGCCCTAATAGCAGCTCTAGCTAGTGTCCAATCGGAGTCATCCTGGGTCTTCACCCAGCGGCGCTCTAGGCGTCTCTTTGCCCGTTTGAGTTCACGCAGTTCATCTGTGAACCACTGAGATGACCTAGTCCCCCGGGCGTGGAGAGGCCGCAGTAGCGCGATTTCATCCAAGGCTACTGTTGCCGACCTATTCCACAGGTCGACGAGTGCCTCGGGTGAATCGTGTAGCCGATCCAGAGGAACATCCCCCAGTTCCCTCTGGAATCCATCTGGATCCATTAGTCGCCGAGGGCGGGCCATTTTAATAGGCCCAGCCTCCCTACGATGAAGTGTCGCCCCCAGGAAGTCAAGAGTCACCAGATAGTGATCAGACCATGGCACAGGTGAGATGACTAAATCCTGTAATCTCAGATCACTCTGCCACTGCTCCGACAAGAAAACTAAGTCTGGCATGTGACCACTGCCCCTGGTCGGACCCCGGACTACCTGAGTCAGGCCCATGGCTGCCATGGAAGCCATGAACTCCCTTGCCACCTCAGAGGCCATCCCCAGCGATGGCAAATTGAAGTCCCCCAGAACCATAAGTCTCGGGAACTCCAACGCCAGCATCGAGGCGGCCTCGAGGAGCTCAGGCAGGGCATCCCTTACCCTGCAAGGGGGCAGGTACAGGAGCAAGATCCCCAACTGACCCTTGGGGCCCAGCCGTAGAAGCAGGGCCTCACAACCAGACACTTGTGGAGCAGTGGCCCTAGCAACTCCCAAAGACTCCCTGGCAACAATGGCGACACCACCGCCCCTCCCCTCACCTCTAGACTGGTGCCAAATACCGAACCCAGCTGGACATATGTCCGAGAGAGGTACTCCATCTTCAGGAGTCAACCAGGTTTCGGTGATGCATGCCAGGTCGGCCAGCCCTTCCTGGATGACATCTTGAATCAGGGGGGCCTTATTGCAAACCGACCTGGCATTCACCAGCAGCAGCCTAAGGGCGGGGTCACTCCGGATCTGCTGCTCAGGACCCAGAGATGTACCTGCAGGGCTGGAATGAGGGACCGCAGTTAAACATCGGACCCGCATTCCCCGAGTGCGGCCCGCCCCACGGTACCCGCCATACCGCCCCATGCCCGTCACAACACCTATATGGTTCTCCGGAGCCTCCCTAGATAGAATGCTGCCCCTCCCTAGCTGGCAGGACCAACATTCCCTCTTCCGCCCCCACCCACCATCCCCACCCAATTCTGACAGCAAACCTAACAAGTCCTGTCGTCGAAAGCTCCCTATCACCTCCCTGCCGATGGAAGGGGCGGGGGGAGCGCGGCAACGCTGGTGGCGTCGTCTTCTGAGCCTTCTGGGCCACGGAAGGCTCCTTTTCATCTCCCCGCCGATGGAAGGGGCGGGGAGAGCGCGGCAACGCTGGCGTCGTCGTCTTCTGAGCCTTCTGGACCACGGAAGGCTCCTTTTCATCTCCCCGCCGATGGAAGGGGCGGGGAGAGCGCGGCAACGCTGGCGGCGGCGTCTTCTGAGCCTTCTGGACCACGGAAGGCTCCTTTTCATCTCCCCGCCGATGGAAGGGGCGGGGAGAGCGCGGCAACGCTGGCGTCGTCGTCTTCTGAGCCTTCCGGACCACGGAAGGCTCCTTTTCATCTCCCCGCCGATGGAAGGGGCGGGGAGAGCGCGGCAACGCTGGCGGCGGCGTCTTCTGAGCCTTCCGGACCATGGAAGGCTCCTTTTCATCTCCCCGCCGATGGAAGGGGCGGGGAGAGCGCGGCAACTCTGGCGGCGGCGTCTTCTGAGCCTTCTGGACCACGGAAGGCTCCTTTTCATCTCCCCGCCGATGGAAGGGGCGGGGAGAGCGCGGCAACGCTGGCGGCGGCGTCTTCTGAGCCTTCTGGACCACGGAAGGCTCCTTTTCATCTCCCCGCCGATGGAAGGGGCGGGGAGAGCGCGGCAACGCTGGCGGCGGCGTCTTCTGAGCCTTCTGGGCCACGGAAGGCTCCTTTTCATCTCCCCGCCGATGGAAGGGGCGGGGAGAGCGCGGCAACGCTGGTGGCGTCGTCTTCTGAGCCTTCTGGACCACGGAAGGCTCCTTTTCATCTCCCCGCCGATGGAAGGGGCGGGGAGAGCGCGGCAACGCTGGCGGCGGCGTCTTCTGAGCCTTCTGGACCACGGAAGGCTCCTTTTCATCTCCCCGCCGATGGAAGGGGCGGGGAGAGCGCGGCAACGCTGGCGGCGGCGTCTTCTGAGCCTTCCGGACCACGGAAGGCTCCTTTTCATCTCCCCGCCGATGGAAGGGGCGGGGAGAGCGCGGCAACGCTGGCGGCGGCGTCTTCTGAGCCTTCCGGACCACGGAAGGCTCCTTTTCATCTCCCCGCCGATGGAAGGGGCGGGGAGAGCGCGGCAACGCTGGCGGCGGCGTCTTCTTGATGACTGAATGGTCAGCAGGTCAGCAGTTCGAGACCCAGGTGCTGCATGATGGAGTGAGCACCAGTCTCTGTCCCATCTTCTGTCAACCTAGCCATTCAAAAGTAAGAAATTGTTAGAAGATAAATATGTACCACTTCGGTGGGAAAGTAAACCAGGTTCAGTGCACTCTGTTGTCTAGTCATGCCTGCCACATGATCATGGAAATGTCTGTAGACACAGACAGGGCTGGCTGTTTGGTTGGAATTGGAGATGAGCACCAAACCCTATAGTTGGCTTTCGAGCAAGGATGACCTTTACCTAAAAGGTATTGCAGTTAATATGTCTTTTATTATTTACATTGATTTCTAGACTTCCCGTCAAATAATGGCCTATGAAACATATTGTTGTTGTTCTGTCGCACAGTCGATTCCGACCCTTTGCGACCCTATGGACCATTGTCCTCCAGGCACCCCTGTCCTTCACCATCCTCCTCAGCCCGCCCAGCTCTGTGCCCACTGTGTCTACAATACCATCTAGCCACCTCATCTTTGGCTGCAGCTTCTTCTTTTGCCCTCCACCTTTCCCAGCATCAAGGCCTTCTCAAGTGAATCCTCTCTTCTCATTTGATGTCCAAAGTACTTCTTCATTTTTACTATTTGACTTTCCAATGAGCAGTCATGGTTAATTTCTTCTAAGATTGACCTATTTGTTCTTCTCCCTGTCCACGGGATTTTCAAAACTCTCCTCTGACACCACATCTCAAAGACATCTATTCTTCTGCGCTGTTTTCCTAATGGTCCAGCTCTCACAACCATACATTACCACCAGGAATACCATTGCTTTGACTATGCGAATTTTTGTTTTCAAGGTGATGTCTCTATTTTTCATTATGTTCCCCAGGTTTCTCATCGCTTGTCTCCCCAGAATCAGTCATTTTTTTATTTCATGGTTGCTGTCACCATCTGCCGTGATCTTAGATCCTAAGAAAATAAAATTTGTCACTGCTTCTACTTCTTCCCCATCTATTTTCCAGGGACTGATAGGGCTTGTTGTCATTATCTTGGTTTTCTTGATACTGAGTCTCAAGCCAGCTTTTGCACTCTCCTCCTTCAGCCCAATCAGGAGATTCTTTAGGTCTTCCTCACTTTCTGCCATTAGGGTGGTGTCGTCTACATATCTCAAATTGTTGATGTTTCTCCCATCAATTTTGATCCCATATTGTGATTCCTCCATCCCTGCATTTCACATTATATGCTCTGTGTATAAATTGAATAAGCAAGGTGATAAAATGCAGGCATGTCTTATTCCTTTTCATATTCCAAACCACTCTGTCATTCCATGTTCTGCCCTAACTGTTGCTTCTTGATTCATGTACAGATTTCTCATGAGGCATATGAGGTTTTCTGGCATTCCCATCTCTTTAATTACTTGCCACATCTTGTTGTCCACACAGTCAAATGCCTTGGTGTAGTCAATAAGTAGACTAATGCAGGAACTAAATTAAGGATGTGTCACTGGAGACCAAGACCAAGATTTTCCATACTGTGGTATCCCAAGTTAGTATGCATAGCTGTGAAAGTGGGATTTTGAAGAAAGCCAACAGGACATACAGTAAAAACCCTACTTACGCAAAAAAAGTCCATTCTGTAGGCTTTTGCTTAAATCGGTTTTTCAAACCAATAGGAAATCATGTTATGTAAATTTATGTAAATTGGGACATTTATGTAAATCGGGACATGGTTTTAGCAGAAAATCATTATGTAAGTCGAATTTTATATAACTCGGGGCATTTGTAAGTCGGGGCTTTACTGTACATGGACTTATTCTGAATATGGTGTTGAATGATTGCCCTTACGAATTGATAATTTTTACTGAAAGTGGAAGAGATCTGTTGAATTTGTAGCAAATGAGTTAGAGCACATTAGAGAAATGGTGGTTTTAGAAGAAGGCCCTTGGGCAGAAGAAGAAAAAAAAAAGGTAGCAGAGCTTCAAAATATGGAGATCTTGTTAACTATGTTTTAAAAACTCATGGGATAGAATAACTATTGTAGTTGACTTGTCTTCTAGAAGGTTGTTTATTTATTACATGTATTTTAAAAATCCTTTTCTTAATCCATTTCTTAACCTTTTTGGGGTGTGTGTGTCCCAAGGTAAAGGACAGCAGCTAAAACATTAAAAAATATTTTAAGACATCAAAAGACCATTTAAAGAAAGTTTTTTAAAAAGTTCTTTAGAATTGGATTATGAACTCTTTAAAACATTGTTTGCAAACTAGTTTTAAATAAACAGTCCATACAAAGTATGCTCGAAAGCCAGTCGTATCCTACTCTAGGGTTCAGTGCTCATCTCTTTATAGCCAAAGAGCCAGTGCTGTCAGCGTTTGCAGACATTTCTGTGGACATGTGGCAGTCATGCCTCAACACCGGAGCAAACCTGTCAAGTATCCCGTTTTGCCTGGGAAAACCCCGTAATTTAGAGCCCTTCTTTCCCCAATCACGTATTTTTTTTTATAATCTCCCATATTTTTTAAAAAACCCAGGGACATGTAAATCTCCCATATATTATTGTTTTATATCTTTATTCATGAGGTGTGCCTTATACCAGAGCAGAGGAGTGTTGGGCTCCCCCTGGTGGAGGAAGAATCACTCCTTAGCATGACTGCTTTCCCCTCACGGAGAAATAAGTAGTTAGCAAGGCAGGCTTACTTACCGATTCTCTCCCTATTTGACTGCATTTCTTATGCATTTCATTTTCATGGAACTGTTTTTACACTTTAATCAGTTAAATGTCTACTGTCTTAGCCTTTTCTGCTTCAATTTCATTTTTAAAAAACTCTGTGTTTAAGAGAAAACCGGAAGTATCCTGTTTATGCTGTATGCAAATATACTTGAAGCCGATTGGCTCATTGACTTCCCTTTAACACCCTCTTTCCCAGGAGAGAGAGGGCTTCAAGTATATTTGCATACAGCATAAACAGGATACTTCCGTGGTTTTCTCTTAAACACAGAGTTTTAAAAAATGAAATTGAGGCATAAAAGGATAAGACAGTAGACATTTAACTGATTAAAATGTAAAAAACAGTTCCATGAAAAATCACCATAATATTAAATGCAGTCGAATTAAGAGGGGGAAACTTGAAATAGACTTATTACAATAAACCTGGCTTGTAGACTGCTTTTTCCCCTATGAAGGGAAGCAGTCCTGCCTTTGGGTGTGGTTCTTCCTCCACCAAGGGTAGCCCAACACTCCCTTGCAGCTCCTTCTCTTCTAGCCTCTTGGGTGTGCCTGGATTTTGGAGAGGAGGGGGTGTGGCCTGGCAGAGAGGGATGTGGTCTAAAATTTCCCTTATTTTAATGTACAAAACTTGACAGGTATGCACTGGAGTGCATGGAACGCTGTTTACCTTCCCACTGAAGTGGTCCCTATTTATCTACTTGCAATTTCTTGCTTTTGAACTGCTAGGTTTGCAGGAGCTGGGACAGAGATGGGAGCTCACTCCATCATGCAGTATGTGTGAATTGAACTCCCACCTTCCAGTCAGCGAGTTCAGCGTCTTAACCACTTGAGCCACCGCAGTCAGCAGCCCACCAAAAACTCAGAGGGTAGAGCTGCTGCAAAGAAAGTGTGTTTCACATGTAATTGCCCACCTGGCTTCTCTGTATGGTCAGATGTGTCATAGAATAACCTACCTCTAGGTTATCCTATTTGTCCTGTCTAAGCAGAGGGACATGGGCTGACAATTTTATTGGTAAATTTATGGCTCTACAACTGGGGATCTTCATTAAATACGTGATCTTTTGCACGGAGGAAGAAAAGGTAATAAAACTCCATGTGACTCTCTTAACCAATTGAGGGCTTGCCTGAACTTTTGAGTTGAGGGAGAGGCAGCCTCGGAGAGACATGCTTGGGAGGCTGAATGGGAAAGCAGCCAAAATGTAGTCTCTTGGAAGAAGAGGGGGCCCGGCTGGCTCCCCCCCCCCCAAGCAGCTTGCTTTATCTATCTGCTCTGATCTTTTACTGGACTGTATTTTGAACCTTGCTGTGCTTTTAATACAATTATGAAAATGCTTGAAGAGACTTAGAGTGATTTCTTTGCTCGATGCTACCTGATTTACCTAATAGAGAAGCCTGAACTGAGAGGGCCAGATCTGAGCCAGAGGGCCAGATCTGGTACACTCTTGCAATCCCATTGCCAGGAAGCTGGAAAAGCATGGCCTGGATGTAAGCGGATTGTTACAAGATGTACAACAGGACTGTCCATCTCATATTGTAGGTAGGCTCATACATTAAATGCGAATGGTGCAGCTGTCCTGACCCTAAGCCTTCTATGGTTTTGTACGTCAAACCCACCACCCTGAATTGATCTTAGGAGTGAATTGAAAGCCAGTGCTATTGGTTCAAAGTGTGTGGTTACTGGAAAACAGTATAGTTGCCGCATTTTCCACTAATCTGAGTTTTCAAATATTTTTAAGGGCAGCTTGATATAAAGCATTTTACAGTAGTCTGGGACTATGGTGGCTCAAAGGTTTAGAAGCTTGCTTTGTTAGCTGGAAGGTTGGCAAGTCGGCAGTTTAAGTCCTGAGTACTGCATGACAGAATGAGCACCCGTCTCTGTCCCAGCTCCTTCCAACCTAGCAGATTGAAAGCAAGAAATTGTAAATAGATAAATAGGGACCACTTCGGTGGGAAGAGATCTTGGGGACATGAAAGGAGCCTTATTCGGGCATCCCCTGAGCGGAGTTCCTCCAGCAAAAATCCTTTCAACCCAGTAATCACCTTTGTGTGCTGCTGACACGATTAAAAAAGTAGTCTAATTGGAGGTAAGTAAAGGATGGATTGTTGTGGCCCAATCAGCCTTCCCTTGGAATGGGCACAGCTGGTGCAGTTGTCAAAGCTCAGCATAGACACCGCTGACCATCCCAGCCTTCTAGTTTTCCAGAAGTAATACTGAGTCCTGGAGCATCTCCAAACCTTGTACATCAGAAGAAGGGCAGTCGCATTGACCGCCAAGACTTTTGTTTTGTTTTGACAACAAATCTAGCCCTTTATTACCACCAGACAGAGAGTTTGAACTTTTTGCAGTATCCTTGGGATCAGTTGGGAAAGAGAAAAAGGATAGAAAGCAATTCTTATAATACTTGAAAAGAAACATACTATATGTTTTGGAAAATCTGTTTTCTGACTGCTGTTTCACTTTTCCAACTGTACAGTATATGGATGAGTTGTGTTCTGTAAACTATTTAGCAATTTCAGAATATGTATTTACTTGCATCAGTGTCAGCGGCTGGTGTCCTTAACAGAGTTTACTGGAAGGAACCCCTGCAAAAATATGTGGGACTTTTGAATTATGATCATCATATAAAAATTTGGGTAGGCTGTTTTTCAAGAAGCCAAGGCTATTTTTATGCTGTTGTTTTTGGTTTGAAAGGGTAGGTTGATATAACGAATAACAAGAACATCAAAGGAACCATTGCTAAATCATTTTAGATTTATACATATTTTGCAAACCATTCATAATATCTGAGTTGACAAGCAAAACTGTCCAAATGGCTTAAAAAGGCAACCTGAGTGTCTAATCAGAAAATAGTAAGCTGTCTATAAAAGGTGATGGAGGTAATCAGAACTTAGTTTTAAACAGATATTTTAATGTGTGTTCTTACCTGCAAGAATATGTCAGTAATTTATATGTCATAGTGAATAGTGCATAGCTAGTACAAAGAAAATATCTTAGCTATACTGTATTGGAAATTCTTGGTGCATTTGTCCTTCTCAATTGTTTCGCCATAATCCATGACTATTTTATGTAATTTTAAAGATGACGGACTATTATTTTGCTGCAGGGCTCGTGTGTGTATGTAAGTATGCATGTATGTGTGCCATGCGTGCAGTGTCTTGCTTTTTCCAATTGACTTTAGAAAAATTGAACTTTTGTTTGGTTATAGCTCAGCAGTAAAACAAATACCGTACCTTGTGATCATAAGGTTTTCACATTCAATGTCTAACAACTCTGGATAGAAAACCTCATGTTTACTTAGACCCTGAACAGCTGCTCTCAGTTATGGGCAGGACTGAATCAAATGATGGAACTGATTGGATGTCAACTTTATATGTTCCTATCAACCTTATATGAGTTGTTGGTAGTTGTGTGTATTGATTTTGTTGGGAACGTAGTGTGGCTAAGCTTGTTTGGATTTGAATCATTTCACTGGAATTATGGAACTATTAATACATACAATTGTAAAATGTCATTTCAGATGGCATGCTCTTTTATTGTTTTTCTAATAAAAGATCTATATTATAAAATGTAAAAGGCACACTTTCAGTAATTGGGGATTCTCACAGGACTGACCGTTTTAACAATATTGTATCTTGAGCACGATGTGCAGTTTCTCGTACCAATCTATGCACACTTCCCATAAGTAAGATTGTAGCATAGCACTCAATTAGGAAATGTATTTTACACTTGAAACTCTAAATTGTGGGCCAGCTACTTTCCTGGACCAAATATGATGCAGAGAAGGTGGTGATTAACGAAGCCGAGAAAGAACTTGCATTTTCAAAAATCGTCAAAGTACAGATGGATTAAATGTCAAAAACAGTGTTTTGGGTAACCAATGAGCTGTACCTGTATGTTCAAGATGCTTAAATTTGTTGGATATAACTCTATTTTTATACTTCCCTCTCCATCCCGCTTCATCTCTCACTTAGGCACGAGCTTTAACACCTCAGACCGCTGAAACGGATGCAATACGGTTCCTGGTTGGAACACAGTCTCTTAAATATGATAATCAGGTAAGTTTGTATGGAAATAGAATCGGAAGTGTTTTTAAAGCATTCAGTGGGATAATGACTTTTCTTTGCCAAATTAAATTTTTAAGTACAGTGTCATTAAAAAAAATTGGATCAATGCTTTTGTAGTGTTTGGTGGTGAATTTCTACCTTAGACGTTGGCTTGGGTGAGGGAAGTGTGAACCAAGCATGCAGACCTAAAATCACATTCATACCAGTAGCTAATACAGTAATTGGCTAAAGATAGTCTGTGGAGCTGAGGAATAAGCAAGTTGTTGCTTGGACCTATTCAAAGTAGTTAGTTAAAGGTAAAGGTCACTCTTGCTCGAAAGACAGTTGTATCCAACTCTAGGGTTCAGTGCTCATCTCTGTTTATAACCAAAGAGCCAGTGCTGTCTGTGTCTGCAGATGTTTCCATGTACATGTGGCAGTCATGCCTCAACACCGGTGTGCACATAATGCTGTTTACCTTCCAACCAAAGTGATACCTATTTATCTACTGCAATTTCTTGCTTTCGAACTGATAGGTTGGCAGGATCTGGGACAGAGACGGGAGCTCACTCCGTCATGCAGTACTCAGGAATCAAACTCCGACCTTCCAGTTATCGAGTTCAGCATCTTAACCCCTTGAGCCACCACAGTCTCTGAAAATTAGTATCTCTAGTGGGGTATACTACTAGATGCTAGTGGTGTACACAGAAAGATCCTCCTCGGAGATTGTGGTATTTTTGAACTACAATCGGGCATAGTCCGGGCAATGGCAACCATGTGACAGCTAATCTCTCTCACACTAGGTCAGACCAAAGGAACTACAGAATGAATTCACCAAAAGGTGGCTTCATTTTGACAGCTTTGTGTCTGTTCTAGACACGGAAGAAGAAGAATCTCTAGCGCAAATGTGTAAAGAATATTACTTAAAAATTAATTTAGAATCTTGACTTAGGAACAGCAACTTTGTGTTTTGGGATGGGAAAAAAGGTGGTGTAAGGCAGAGAATGAGATGGCTAGATGGCATTGTTGACGCAATGGGCACAAAGCTGGCCGAGTTGAGGAGGATGGTGGAGGATAGGGGTGCCTGGCGTTCGGTGGTTCATGGGGTCATGAAAGGTCGGAATCAACTGTGTGACTGAACAACAACAACAAAAAGGCAACTATACATCATAATGAAGAGGGGGAAAGGAGCAAAGTGGCTCATAGATGTGGTTGCTGACTAATTATTTTACTCCAAATCAAAAGATTAATAAATAGACTTGATTATTGCTAATATTCATGGTATTGGTTTACAGCACCCCTAGAACCAGGAGGCAGATTACAGGAATAGTTTTTATTGATCTCACAGCTGCATATGATACAGTAAACCATAAGAAAATGTTAAGGAAGGTGTACACAGTTCATAAGGACTATTGACTGACACAGCTCATCAGATGCCTATTGCAGGATAGATTATTTTTTGTCACCTTGCAGGGCAAAAAGCTGTCGGAGAGTTCAGAAAAGTGGCCTTCCTCAAGGAAATGTATTGGCCCCTATGTTATTTAATGCCTATACCAGTCATCAGCTAATCAATACTGGAACTAGAGCCTTCATTTATGCAGATAACAGCAATTACTGTTCAGGAAACAATGTTTGAGGAAATAGAGTCTAAGCTGGCATCTGCTCTTGAATAACTAGCTGTCTATTATGACAGAAATCAGATGAAACCTAATCTGAAAAAAACACAAATAGGTGCCTTCCATTTACAAAATTGGGAGACAAGAAAGAAGCTGAACATGACCGGGAGAGACCACAAATCAAACCACTGAGGCAATCAAAAGTACCTGGGAATAAAATTGGACCATGCCAACTTATAAACATCACTATCAGGATATTAAGCAAAAGGTATGTGCCAGGAACAATCTCATCTGCAAACTTACAAATACCACATGGGGAGTGTAGCCTAATGTTCTCTAGACATCTGCCCTCGCTTCTTCTGCTGCAAAGTATGCTCCCCCAGTCTGCAAAAAGTGCCCATGCTAGTCAAGTTAATGTGGTCCTTTATGAAACGGGCCGTTTAATTACAGCCTCTTTATGACCATTGCCTGGCCATAAAATCTCACTTGTGGGTATAATGCCTCCTGATGGCAGAAGACAAGTAGTAGCAGAAGTTGAGAAGAAAAAGCAAGAAACAGACCCAAGTCATCTCTTAGACTTCAACATCATCCATCAGGGTTGCCATCAAGGAAGAGCTACCTAAAAACAACTGCACTAACTCCATCTACAGCTGAGGCTCATTGGACTGAACTATGGAAAAAAATATTAGCTGGAGGGTTATGGGCGACGAAGGAGAAACTGGCAGTAGGTTATCATCTCCAATATGTGGCATGGAAGACGCCGAATAAGCTGAGAACCAGAGTGGGACAAAGCAAAACAAACGTAAAGAGGTGGGAATGTATTGACAATGGTGACCAGTGTGAATGTGGCAAGTGATGAGAGATGTACATTGAAAGTGTCTCATTCCAGGGCTGAAGAGGCTTAAATGGAATCGGTTTGTTCCATCCGCATCACTCTCAACCAATCGCAGTCCAACATGCAAATCAGCTCTCTCCAACATTCTGTTTCCGGGCCTGGCTAGATTCTCTCAGGAATTCCAGGACCTTTCCCCATCAATCTTTCACTCTCAACCAATCACAGTCCAACATGCAAATCAGCTCTCTCCAACATTCTGTTTCCAGGCCTTGCTGTTAAGCTGCCATCTTTCTCCCATGGCACCATGGGAGTTGTAGTTTCCATTTCTTTTCCCATTTTGTGGGGCACAGGGCCCACCCTCGACCTCCGGACCTTCGCACAAACCATCGCTGTCAGGGAAGGAAGGTGTGTGTGAAGCATCACAGGACGGTCTCCAGGGGTGTGGCCATGATTCAGGCACATGTATGGCCACATCCCTTCCTTATAGGTATAGATCCTGGGGTTCTGGATGCTATTAGAATGGTTGTACAACTGGAGCATTGTAAAATGTGCTATTATAAGATAAGGGGAAAGGTATCTGCATGCTTTTAGTAAACAAGTCTAGTGATTTGTGCTCCTTGAATGATCTATACTTGATCTGCCATTATCCCTTACCATTGGCCTTGCTGTTTAGAGCTGTAGTTGGTGGCTATTTGGGGTAGCAGTCACCAACATACAAAGAGCCACAAGTTCTCCCCTATAAGGGTAGATTTCATTTGCCCCTTGTCAGGAAATAGAAAGGTCCTTATATTGGGCAGGAGAAAGCCACTCTGTAAATGCTCAGAGGAAATGTGCAACACCAATTAATGTCTCATACAGGAGCCAACTGGCAAAGAGGTAATGTCTGTCTGGTGCAAAGGTATTTATCATAACAACAGAGACAGCTAGAGATGATCTGCCTAACAGGCCAGGAATTTGAGGATTCCTTCAGGCTATGCCTTTCTGGAAGAGGGACATTCAGGGGACTACGGCTGAATTTGATGACTAGAAGGTCATCAGGTCAGCAGTTCATGACCCGGGTGCAGCATGAAGGAGTGAACACCCATCTCTGACCCAGCTTCTGCCAATGTGTTAATTCTAAAGCAAGAAATTGCAAGCAGATGAATAGGTTCTGCTTTGTCAGAAAAGGTATCAACATTCTGTGTGCTCCAGCATCTAGTCATGCCTGCCAAATGACCAGAGAAACATCTGCAGACACAGACAGTGCTTGTTCTTTGACTGTAAATGGAGATGATAGAGTCAGATAGGATTGGCTTTCAAGCAAGGGAGACTTTTACTTAGGAGGCCATTCATTAGGGTGACTGGCCAGTTGTGATAGGAAAGTGGATTTCCAAAGAAGGAAGAAGTTATCGCACCCACCGGTGACCTGAGACCGTGGCAATGAGGCAATGAGTTCAGTAAGCTGCCCCAGTTTGAGTTGGCATGCACATTCCCTCCTGTAGCATTTACTGAAGCCTCTCCCTACCTGTCCACAAGCCCCGGGGTGGAATTTCTTTAACCAGGGGATATGCGGTTTTAGATTGCTAGCATGGAGACAGAGAACTGGATAATTAATTGTATTGCCTGATAGACTGAGTTCTACTCCTTCCATATAACAGCAAAGTTTTATTTAGCAAAGTATCTGAAAAAGACAAAGTACAGAAAACATAGAAATACAGAGTTAATCAGAGGATCACTCTGGTTTAGCCGTTGCCAGGGCTATTTTCATAGATATTTAGTCTAGTCGTAACAAAACTCGAGGTCTCTAGCTGCTAGGAGCCCGATTTGAGTGGCTCTGTGCAGCTCCTTAAATAGGAAAGTCGTTCCACCTTGGAGGTTTGGTCTAGATAAGTGGAACCTATGAAAGTGAGCCACACCTATATCAGATAACAGTTCCCAATCAGATTTAACCTCCCATTAGATAAGGATATCCAATGAAATGTGGCTACTGGTAAGATACTCCAATCAGAGAGATATGCTCCTACCCCTCGTTTTAGGTAGAGGTGGAGTGTTTCATGTTTGGTTAGGGATCTGGGGACTTTCCAAGTACTCCTGGCTCCCACCTTTGCACTGTCCTTGACTTCAAGTAGCCTAAGATGGAGTCAGAAAGTAAAATGGATGCAGTTTGGTTCATCCAGATCATGACAGAAGTCTTTTATCCCTGTCTCTTGAGGGAGCAGGTAGGGGATCCAGAAATGCTGCTTTATGGAAGGAAATAAATCATGGACATATCTCTATCTGGGAAACATCTAATCAGATTAAGTATAGTTGATGATAGAAAGATTTGAAATCAATTTATACTTGTTGAGGTATTTTCCATCTCTGTTTTTGCAGAGGTTTTGCAACTTTCCCCTGATGTTATATCTACTTTTTGATTTTTGCTTTCCTTTTAATAAAACTTATAAACATTATAGCATTTGGAACTGCATAGGGTAAAGGAAAATCTTGTACAGTAGACCCTTGCATAACGACGTTACTTGGTTCCCCAAGTAGCATTGCTAAGCGATTTTTGATGTTATGAGGGTTTCTATGGAGTTTCCCACATAACAACGTTTTTAGCGTCGTTGTCCGGATAATGACGGTTATTTTAGCATCGTTGTCTGGACAAAGACACTAAAAATGTTGTTATGTGGGGGAACACGTGGTGCATAACGACGCTTTGTTAAGCGAAAATGATGCTATCCAAACGCTTTATTATGTGAGGGTTGACGGTATTGATCATCCACACTACTGTCTTCAAGGAGGAGTATTAATTATTAAACATTTTTGCTTTTGATAAGGTAAAGGAGGTGGTAGCAGTAGATTTTTAGCAAAAAAGAAACTACTGTACTCTCACCTGGCCAATAGCCTTAGCCTTTCCTTGTATTTATTTATTTTTTATTTTATTTTTTTTCCACGCTTATATACCGCCCACTCAGGTACAACCCAACTCAGGGCGGTTTACATAGCGGACAGTAAATACATAAAAGACACATGATAAAACAAAGTTAAAAATTAAAAAACCCACCCCTAAAAGGTGCGCAAGAACCGAAGGGACCTTGGGGGAAGGCACACTTCTCTATATTGTATCCTCTGAACACCTCTCTGAGCTCAGAGTGAAGGAACACAGGCAGGTGGGACAGGTGTGGGTTAGCCAGGCTGAGTGGTGGGTTTCATGACGCTCTTTCCTGCCTTTGACAGGCAAGGTGGTGGAGTGATGTCATAACAATGGGACAAGAATTACAGAGGGAAACGTGTTTTCAAATAAATACGTGTTTTCAAATAAATACATACTTTTCAAATAAATATACGTGAATGAATGGGTTATCTTTGCCACACCAGCAGGTTGTTTTTAATATTTCTTCTTCTTTTTCTGTTGTATCTGAATCTGAATATAGGCAATCCTCATGGCAATTGGCCATGAAGACTGTCCTGAGAATATAATGCAGTGGCTTTTCATCTGGCTTCCACATCACAGCATGACACCCATACCACTGATCCAGTTCTGAGAGTCACTTTCTGGTCCTAAGCCCTTTTGGCACGCAAAGCCCTCCTCAGCCCCAGGCCAGTATTGGTGAAGCTGCTGCCCCCATCAAGATGGATTCAAGTGGGATTTAATCCACTTGGGGACCAATAACCTTCCCTTTGGATTTCACCACCCAAGGCCGTTAGTCCTCAGGGTTGTCAGGTTAGTTAATTGCTGCCTGACACTCGGTGTTGAGTTGCTAGCAGTATGGTCTACTCTATTATCATAGCAGGATAAGCTGGCCAGACTGGCAGTGTATGTTTTGTAAGTTTTAAATTATTCTGTACTGTAGTGGAATCAAAATATTGCTACAATTCGAGCAATTGAATTGTTTCTGGTTAATAATTCTGACAATAACTTCTTTCTCTTCCCCACTATTCTGATATCCATGCCAGCATTAATAATTGAGGTACAGGGCAGTTTCTCTAGGTGTTAATGAGCAGATAGGGTTAATAGCCTTCAGCGGTGCTTGAAGCCATCAGCTCTGTGGTTAGTGATTAATCCATAAGAAGTGTCACGAGCCTCTATTGTTACCGCATAATTTAGCAGCACTGGTCTCTTCACAGGTCAGATCATGGGGACCCAGTGAACACTTTTTGGCAGATGGTGGCTTGACATTCAGGTGCTGCTGCTTAACTAGGTTTCATCTCTCGAGCAGGGAGGGAGGTGGGTGGAATTGCCTCTAAGAAATCTTAACTTATCAAGCATGAGAGGCAGAGGAATGCATTCAGCTAATAAGTATTCAGCTATCATAAGACAATGCTGTGTTTGACAAGGCAATTGCTAGTAAAAATGGAGTGACTTGATAGCAGTGAGGTTATCAAGAAGAGCCCAGCTACATGTTTTGCTTCAGTGTTATTCACTGACTAATTGTCAGAGAAACAACACTTCATGGACAATCAAACAGAGTGAAGAATAGGATTTAGAGGTGCTCATAATGTTTCCATCTCTGGAGTAAAAGAGTGTTTGTCTTTCAAACACTTGAGACAGGCATTTCTTTTTTGAACATTTTTTTTTGGGGGGGAACAGCTTGCAAATTAACTTTTGACTGCATAGCAACCTCTTCAACTGTATCCCAACACAGATATAGATAGAAAATGTTTTTAAAATGTTATTCTTCTTCAAGTGCCGTATCTGATTCCAAATATTGGCTATCCTCATGGTGATTAGCCATGAAGATTGTCTTGGGAACAATACCTTCCATTTGCCTTTCGCATTGCAGCATCACGCCCGTTCCACTGATTCAGTTCTGCAAGTAACTTTCTGATCCTGAGCACTTTGGGCACACAAAGTCCTCCTCAGCCGGTATTGATTTAATCCACTTGTGACCGTCACCCTTCCCTGTAGACTTTGCCATCCAAGGCCATTAGTCCTCAGGGTGGTCAGGTTAGTTAATCTCCACCAGAAGATTGGCATTGAGTTGCTGACAGTATAGGCTGCTCTATTACCATAGCATACTTGGACTGACTGTATTAAATTTATTAACCAAAAAAAGGGGTGGGGGAGAGAAAAATATAAAGTAACAAAAAACATACAATGTATTATTACAATGTAAATTTCTATGTGAACCTGCCACCTGTGGGACTTATAAACTTTATCCATTGAATATTTTCTATATCAGTGAGGTGAACTTTTTTGAGACTGAGTGCCCAAGGAGGAGGAGGCGGCGGCAGCACACGGGCAGGCACCATGAGTGCCAATGCACCCATGTAATGTTGCTGGTCTTCCTACAGTGAAATCATGTGGGTGTGTTGACACACGCGCTGCTGGCTCGAGGTGTGCTGGTGACACCATGTGTGTGCCTGCACCCCACCCATGTGGGTGCTTTCCACCATGGGTGCTCCCCACCTCCTGTTATGGGTGCTCCCCACCTCCTGCCGGTGCTACCCCTGCAGGGCCTCCCCACCCCCATGAGTGTTTCCCACCCCTGTGGGGCCTCCTCATCCCCCACAAGTACTCCCCCTGTGGAGCCTCCCCTCCCCACCCCTATGAGTATTCCCCCCCTTGGCCTTCCCTAGGAGTGCTCCTCCATGGGGCCTCCCCACCCCCACAAGTGCTCACACCTGCCCCCCACAAGTGCTCCCAACCCCCATGGGGCCTCCCGACCCCCATGAGTGCTACCCCCTTGTGGGGCCTCCCCATCCCCATGAATGTGCCCCACCCTTCCATGATTGCTACCCCTCCCTGTGGGGCCTAACCCTCCCATGAGTACTACCTACCTTACCTTGCCCAGTCATAGCCTCCCAGACAAGATTTCGACCTCCCCTCTTGCCTGCCCTTTGGTGGAGGGAGAGGGGTGGTGGGGAAGCAGCACCGGTCAAGCAAGGCAGGGTTAGGCCTTCCTTCGATCACTCACATGCCAGGAGAAAGGCATCTGTGTGCCACTTCTGGCACATGTGCCACAGGTTCACCACCAGGGTTCTATAGTATTATATTTCCATGTTTGTTAATTTCCCCAAATAAAATGGATGAATGATCACACAGGGAAGTGGTCCAGGTTGTGCCGTTCCGTATGTGGAAGGTCTCCATGAGTGGAAAGACCTTTTCTTTTTAGATAGCACAAGTTCTGCTGCTGCTGCTGCTGCTGCTGCTGCTTGTAGAAAACAATTTGCATAGGCTAGTCATCCTGAATTGGTACGAGTTGTGGTGTGCCTACTCCTCTGGCTGGATATCTCCGTGAGTTTCTATGTGGCTGTGGAGCCAGGAATCAGGAGCCTGATGTGCCTTGTAAGAGAAAAGCCAGCCTGTGTTAGCCTCAGGCAGGCTGTCCAGTCCCACAGCTCACTAAGGAGAGGGGAATGGGAAACTACCTCTGTGTACCCAATACCCAGGAAATTCTGCAGTAGTATGAAATGAGAGTAATGGTTTAATATCAAGTATTATAGTCTGGCTTAAACACAACATTGGGGTGACATTAGTTTACTGCATGCAATTAGACATATTCCTCATAATCTACGTTAAGATTTGCCAGAAAGAACGCTGCAAAACAAATTTAATTAAAACTACCATCTTTTGCAATTTAAGGACTGCAGTGGCTCAAGTGGCTAAGACACTGACTGGGAGGCAGAAGGTCAGCAGTTCGATTCTCGAATACTGCAGGACGGAATGAGCTCCTGTCTTTGTTTCAACTCTTGCCAACCTAGCAGTTTGAAAGCAAGAAATTGCAAATAGATAAATAGGGACCACTTTGGTGGGAAGGTAAACGACGTTTCATGTGCCTGCCATATGACCACGGAAACGTCTGCAGAAGCAGACAGCGTTGGCTCTTCGGCTTTGAAACAGAGATGAGTACTGAACCCTAGAGTCGGATATGACTGGCTTTCGAGCAAGGGAAACTTTTACCTTTACCTTTTGCAATTTACGTACTGCATAGAAAGATTTTAAACTACCCCAGTCTTTCATTTTAAATTAGATTGAATCCTGTTGCCAAAGGTTGTACAACATGCACCACATTTTGCCGTAATTCTTTGGAAATAAAAAAGATAATAATCAGTAATCCTTCCATCCCACTCCCCAACCAGCCCAAATGTTGCAAATTTGTATTGAACTCCATTTTGTCACAGGGAAGCTATCGAGTCCTGCAGAATGAGAGGATGTTTTTAATATCTGAAAATCACCATCAGTAATAAAATCATCCTGCTGGCAGCGATTTCTGGAAATAAAGACTCCCCTTCCCCGCTGTTTTGTGAACACCTCAATAATAATTTTGTGTCAGAGATTACTCTGGGTTGAAAGGATTTTTGCTGGAGAAACTCCGGTCACGGAACGCCCAAATGAGGCTCTTTTCATGTCCCCAAATGCAGCCGTCAGGTATCGAAACCTGACCTTCCAGTCTCCAGCTCAGCCATCTTAACCACTAAGCCACTGGGGGAGCTCCCTTCTCTCAGAGATTACAGCTTTGGAGAGGGGGCTTCTGTGAGGCATTAGCGCAGAATATGGCCTGCAATGCTTGTAGGAGCTACCAGAAGAAACTTTGTTCTGAGAAATAGAATAATGGGCTTTTCCTCCTCCGAATGTTGCCGGTCAACCTTGAAAACCTTTGTTGAGGCACCTCATCTAGTTTTGTCTTTAATGTGCTCCGTTGTCTCCGTAGCAAAAGGGTACACATAATAATAAAAATAAAAAATTATCTGGAAACTGACATGCTATATTTGATAACACTTGTCCTTAGGGCCTAATGCCATTCTGAATCGTCTCACCAGGGAAGAAAGAGTGTCTGTGTCTGACTTTGAGGGACCCAAGATAGGGCAAAAGGCTCTTCTGGTTTATGTGCTGCATGACCCTCTTTATATGGTTAGTAGGGGCATATAATACATGTTGGTAGAGCAAATTGAATTTTGATTTGTTGCTCACCTTTAGGGAATCAATTTCACTGCCAAGGAGACTACTTCATAATTTCAACATGAGGCTTCCCATTTTTAGAGGAGGTTGTGAGAGTGTGTAGATGAAGCAGGCAGGCAGCCTGGTCCAATGCGCTGTACACTGTTTTAGAGATTTTTCTAAAATTGTAAACGTTGAAATGGTTTTTTAAATATTGAACACCTCTCTTAAGCAGGCATTGTACAAAAAGCATGGAAGTACATCTGATTCGGCATGGATGCTTCCCGCTTGCTTATGTCTCAAGTCTGGCTTTCTTGCTGCGTTCACAGACTGGAGGGAGTAAAGAGCTAAGGGGTTTATCTTGAGGGCAGTTGATTGCATAAATGAATCCCATATGATATTGGTGGGCTCAAAAAAAATTACTACCACACTGTGGGCGTGGTATGGCGGGTATGGCCAGGGGGGAAGCCCTTTGTTGCACCCGAATTAGGACTACTTTTTTTCAAAACCTGGATGGGCAGTGCCAGCCAGAATTTCTGCTACCGGTTCTGGTGAACTGGTGTGAACCTGCTGATGCCCACCACTGCATATGACCTATCTGAATCTGCAATTGTTAAACATCTCAAATCTTGTTCTTATAGATGGTATACTTGCCTGAGATAATGGATTTTTCATTTTCACATTTTGTTCTTGTGCTCTAAGACTTGTGTAGTTTTTCAGTTGACACAAACTGCAACACAACTAATTATTATTATTTTTTAAAGTTTTCAACCTATAACCCAATGGGTAGAAACCAAATGTGTTTTTCTTACCAAAAGGGCACAACGTGAACAGGATATCAGTCAATTTTAGTATGATGAGTAATGTTTACTTAGTGTGGCAGGAACAATACAGTAGAACCCTGCATAACGAAAAAACTGTTCCATGGAGCTCTTCGCTATGCGATTTTTTTCGTTATGCGGTTCCCTATGGGAGATGCCCAGCATAACAGGGGAAAAAGTTCATTAGCCGGGGTTCCCATTTAGCAGATATACCCCGGTTACCAAAAAACCCACATAACAAAAAAATTCATTATGCGGATTATCGCCATTGCATAACGAACACTTTGTTGTGCAAATTTTTCGCTATGTGATGCGTTCATTATGCGAGGTACCTTTGTATATGGAAATTCTATAAAGGTTTGCTGTGAATTCACAGACTTTATGTTCCTTGTCTTTTCTTGTCTCCTTATTTTCCTGTTGAAGCTGCTCATAATGTGACAGATCAGGTGTTTCTGGACTGGCCTTCTGATTTACCACTGCTTTTGTGCCTTTGAGTTTTAACAAAATAAAACTCTTATGTTATATTGCATGCAGTAGTTCTGTGTAATCAAGTTCCTCTGAAAAAATACATGAAGTCTTATTTGTTTCTTTCTTGTCTTTGTAGATTCACATCATCGACTTTGATGATGAAAATAACATTATAAACAAAAATGTTCTTCTGCATCAAGTTGGTGAAATTTGGCATATAAGTGCCAGTCCAGCTGATAAAGGTGTACTGGCAACTTGTTATAATAAAAGTAAGTGTCATTTGATAGTTTTTGTCTGTTGTGATTGTTTTATTATTGTATTAATAGCTGTTTATCTAGCAAGATATGTGTGGTATCGAAATTGCTTGTATAAATAGCAACTTTTCGAATGTACTGAATGCCTAAATCTACTGAATTGTAATTAGAGGCCATTCAACATAAGGCTGACGCCGCTGACGCCGCTGACGCCGCTGACGCCGCTGACGCCGCTGACGCCGCCGCCGCCGCCGTTGTGCTGACCTCCTTCCCCCGGTCTGGCCGCCCCCCCGGGAGCCCTGGGTTCCGTCGAGGACATTTGAGCCTTGGGCTCTGTCGAGGACGTTGAGCCCTGGGCTCCGTAAAGACGTTGAGCCTTGGGCTCTGTAGGGACGTTGAACTCAGGTTTCATAGGGACGTTGAGCCCTGGGCTTCATAAGGACCATAAGGACATTGAGTAGTAGAGGATTATTTGTTATATTGTGTATACTTTATAACTTGTAATTGTACATTTGTAATTGTAACTGTATATTCTTTATTGTAAGGCGCCCTGAGTCACATTTTTGTTGAGTAGGGCAGGATATAAATCTAATAAATAATTAAAATAAAATAAAATAAACTTCAATCCCCAGAAGTTCTGATCAGCAGGAGTGCTGACTTGGGCTCCTGGTAATTGAAGTCCAAGAACACTTGGAGAACTAAGGTTTGCCATCACTGTTCTACTGTTCTATGACAAGACATCTGTAATATTTTTAGAACATTGAGTTTGATTTATATTTCCTTTGTGTAATACTTTTTTATGACCCAGGGATTAGGCAGTGTTTCTCAATGTGGAGCCCACATCCCACAGGGGTACTTCAATTCTCAGAAGCCTAAGTCAGTACATTGGCTGATCAATGTTTTGGGGAATTGACTTAGGCTTCTGGGAATTGAAGTCCAAAAACCAAAGGTTTGGAAACACTGGATTAGTTCGAAAGCAAGAAATTGCAAGTAGATAAATAGGGACCACTTTGGTGGGAAGATAACAGCGTTCCGTGCATCCCAGTGTCTATTCATGCCTCCCACATGACCACGGAAATGTTTGCAGAAGCAGACAGCACTGGCTCTTCGGCTTTGAAACAGAGATGAGCACTGAACCCTAGAGTCAGATACGACTGGCTTTCGAGCAAGGGAAACCTTTACCTTTACTAGCCTAATTTTCAAGATCATGTTTATGATAGTCTTAATCTATTAGTACATTGTAAATCTCATCTATTCATCCTAGGTTTTTTCTGTATGCCTGACCCCTACAGGCAGACAATATTTGAACGCTAAATCCATATTCAGTGCTATTTAGAGGAAGTTCACTAAAATTAATGGGATTTAGCTGTGATTAATAAATTCTAGCCCTTGGATTTGTATCACTTGTATTCAGCTTTCCAATGCTCAGTAATATGCCAAATCCATGCTGTTTTGAAAGATCATATACCACCTGCCTACACTTGATGATTAAGTGCACTTACTATTCATCTGGACATTCATTTTGTATCTATGTATCACGTTTGAGATGAAGGTCTGAGGAAGAGCAGAAGATTGTCAAGATGAATTAGTTGAAATCCTTTTTATAAAAATGTCAAAGTGAGTGGGAAAATAGACAAGTACAGTAGTTGTTTTGAAGGAAAAAGCAGCTTATTTCCTTGTATTTATATAATAAGAAAATTAATAGCAGTCACACAGCATCTTCAAAAAGTTGAGATATTGCTGTTCATATTATACAGCACGGAAGAAAAACTTGTGTTCAAATAGGAGGGGAGGGGCTCAGTTTATATACCATAAAGAACAACATATGCATGATGGTGAATGAGTAGCAGTTGGTACAGTCATGGGAAGAACCCTTCCTCCACTAGATCATTATATCTTGAATGGCAATAAATCTTCTCACTTTGAGAAGGTGAAAAGGCAAAAAGGATAGTAGATCATTTTAGTACCTGAGTAGCTGACAGAATTAGAACAATGAAGAGCTGACAAAGCGCTGAGCTGAGATGAAATACAACCCGTGGACACCCTGCCTTATTTAATTTTCACTGATCTCATTAAAGTCGCATGAACTCTGAAAATGGTATAAACGTAGCAGGGTAAACTGCAAAATTATAACCTTTTTGCTTCCACTTTTCTGTGAATGAAACAGAAAAATATAAAGATGCTTTATACTTTATGGTTAAGGTTACTAATTTTGTGTTTTAGTAAGATATAAAATTCCTTGATTCCTTGATTGACCAGACTATCAAGGAATAAGTTCCTGCTGGTCGCAACTCGTTTTCCATTCATTTCACTGCCGTGCTCTTCTTCTCCCAGTTTGACCAAAACTTTTCACATTTGGGTCTTCTCATCTTTTGGGGGGCCTGCCACGGGGTCTTTTTACTCGTTGGTGACTGCTGCTGTCCAACACCCAACTGTCATTCAAGAAACATGTCCAGCCCAGTGCAATTTCCGTTTGTGATATTCAGCAACAGCTTCATTGATTCCACTTTGTTCTATTATCTGGGCATTGGGGATGTGGTTGCAGTGGGATATCTTTGGCATTTATTTTTCCATGGCTCTTACAGCTCTTGATAGTTCTTTTTCATCAGCCTTCGTTAATGACCATGTTTCACTCCCATAGAGGACCGCAGGTAGTTCTGTCGAATTTAAAAGGTTGGTGCGATGTTTCTTGTTGATTTTCTCATTTAGCAAGATTTCTTTGAGGAGTTAAATGCCACACATCCTCCTTTCTTTTTTCTGGCTAGTTCTGCTCTCTCATTGTTGTTCGTCCCAATCAGATGGCCAAGATAGATGTAGTGGTCGACCTGCTCAATGGATTCATTCTGGATTTTTATTTGGAATTTCCGCTGGTTGCTTAATAGCATATATTTTGTTTTCATGCCATTCATTTTTAGGCCAACTTTCCTACTTTCTTTGTTGAGTTCGCACAACCTTTTTTGGAGTCTTTAAGCTTTTCTGACAATTAGTACTATATATTTTGCAAACTTGAGATGGTTTATCTTCTCTCCATTCAGTTTGATACCATTTCCCCAGCATAATCTTCTCATAACATTGAAGAGCTTTGGTGAGATTGCATCTCTTTACTTGATGCCTTTCTCCACCAGTCTTCTTACCCCTTTTTCAAATTCACACACACACACACACACACACACACACACACACACACACACACACACACACACACACACGCACGTTGCACGTGTGCACTTTGGAGAGTAGTATATATATAAAGCTAGTGGCTACTTTGATTGTGGGGCAGATAGATATAGGGTAACATTAAGAAAGGTCTTCCCTTCTTTGTATCAGAGCATTGTACAATTTAAAATTATAGAAGTATCTTAACCTATAAAACCAAGGGTTAACCGTTGGAACTGGCTATAGGTTGCTATGCCTTGCCCTACTTGCCTGCACTCACCCTTCGTGCACACGGCCGATCTGGGTCCGCAGGTCAACGAAGGATTGAGAAAACCGGCAGTGGGGCAACAGCCCCACAAACGCGAAAAAAGGGAAATAACTTCACTTCCCAACATTCCTTGCACCGCGCTGCGCCAGAGCCAATCAGGCTGAGAGGCTCTTGCATGGTGCGGCGTTCGGAAACGTGCCGCGGCCAATCAAAAGAAAACCATTTTAAAAAAACGCAGCACAAACACAAAGCACAAACCCATAACTACAAGTCCCAGCATCCTGTGCGCCATGAGCACGCAGAACGCTGAGGAAGCCGGCACCCAAAAAATAAAACAAAAACACTGGGAGAGCAAGTCCGCCAAGCCGCGGGAACCAAAGCCCCCTCCCCATCGGCGCCTAAAGCTCCCGATCGGAGTTTCCCCTTTAATATCACTGGGTGGGGGGGTGTTGTGCTCCCCCTCTCTACTGGCTCCCCTGGGGTTGGGAGGGTTGAGGGGACAAAAGGAGTCTGTCTTCCCAACCCTCCTAACCCCAGGGGACCTGGCAGAGAGGGAATTCCCCTCCACAAACACACACATGCCCCGTATTAAAGAGAAGAAACCAAGCGGTTACTTCTCTTTAAAAATGGAGTGGGGGGGGGAATCCCCCTCTCCAATGGCTCTCCTGGGTCCGGAAGGGTTGGGGAGACAGACCCCTTTTCTCCACCCAACCCTCCCAAACCCAAGGAAGCCAGTGGAGAGGGGGATCACAACCCCCCTGATATTAAAGGGGAAACCACAATTGAGATTTCCCTTTTAATATCAGAGGGTGGCCTGGATTCGATCCCCTCTCCTGGGTCCCGTGAGTCTGGAAGGTTTGGGGGGACAAAAGGGGTCTGACCCCCCAAGCCTTCCGGAGCCAGGGGAGTCGGCAGAGATGGAATCCCCCCGTAGGACACCAAAAAACACAGAAATAAACAATCAAAAACATTCAAAAATACACAAAAACAAACAAAAATAACATCAACAAACAAGACAACGTAAACAAAAACCAAAATTTCAAAACACACCCAGCACCCAGCCAAACACCACAAAATCCAACCCCCTCCCCAAATAATGAAAACCAGCCAACTCGCCACCACATGACCTCAGTCCACAACGACTGGAAAAGAAATGAATAACGAAAGAGACTACTTACTGGAAGAAGCTCCACCCAGAGGCCACGAGAGAAAAAACAGTCAAAATACAAGATAACCCCTACCAGCAGCACTTGCTGCCCACAATAATAAAAAAAAATCAAAAAGACACAACAACCCCACACAAAAGGCCCCAAGAGTAAAAACAAGTAAAAACAAATAACACAAAATCATAATTTTACACAAATCAAAAACAGATGTCAATAAAATAAAATAAAATAAAAACTATTCAAAAATCCTTTGCTGAATTTTTACTCAAATAAAAAACAAAAACATCAATACACGGTTTAAAAACATTTCTTGTGAAAAGCATGTACTTTCACATTTTTTAAATTATTACCTACAGTACAACTATTAAAAAAATACATACTAACAAATTATTGGGTTAAATAAATTTTTGGGAAAAAGTATATCATCCTTTGTTCTTTTTTCATCCACAAAACCAAAACACCAAACAAAACTCATCACAGTTTATAACAGGCCGCCAAAAAAAATGTGTATAACTAAAAATTTTAATTATAGACTAACCTCTTCTTTACAAACATTAACAACAACAACAACAACAACAACAACTTTCCAACACCATTTAAAACAGCCTGGCAACGCCGGGCAACCTCTGCTAGTATGAAATATAGGTAAAAATCAAAACAAATTAAAATGATAAAGTAATTAACATATTTTTGTCCAGAAGCAGGCTACATCAATAGCACGATCTCAGCCATTTACTATATTTTTTTGTACAAATGGTAGGACATAAATTGCATGTACATAAATGTTGCATTTATTGACTTTCTCCACATTCACAGAAAATTTGTCTTGTATCCAAGTACTGTACTCCCATTTTATGTGATTATTTTTTGATCTTTTTATTTCACTTTGAAGTCTGTTAAGTGATTTCCAAATAATCAAGACACAATCTTGTCCTGGTGGCAGATACTCATCCATTTGGCAGTTTGCTTTTGCTCTCCATAGGTATAGTACGGTGCTTCCCAACGTGGGGCACACGCCTCTCAGGGGGATTTCAATTCCCAGAAGCCTAAGTCAGCACATTGGCTGATCAGTGCTTTCGGAAATTGACTTAAGCTTCTGGGAACTGACATCCAAAAACCAAAGGTTGGGAAACACTGGTTTTGTCCACCAGTGCTCTGCAGAACATAGTTTGGGAAATCTGATAATAAAAGATCTTCTAAGCACAGCTGCATCTGGCATTGATATAAACTTTGTCCATTTGGCTTTCTTTCATTTACATTTTCCCTCCTGTGTAGTGGTATAGATTGATGTTGGATGGCTGAGTAGATCTTACATAGAATAGATCTTTACTGATAGTTTGGGATTGGGTCACCTATATTTTTAATGCACTGTTGAGCTTTGGGCTTACCAACATAAGGTAGATCTGGATTGTACTATTTCTGTAGTCACCTGCCACTGTTAAGTGAACTGGGTAATTTAAGGTCATGTATAAGACACATTCTGATCCAGAAGCATTGCACTGTAAATTTCATGATGAGCAGATGAAGATGTGAGTGATACTGATTTCTGTTTGTTACTATCTGCTTGCTTATTTTTCATCCATTTCTGCTTAAATCTCCCTACCATCTCCAATATGACTTCGCTTGTGAAACTCCAAGCAGAAGGAGCCTGGTGGCAACTGTAAATCAGCAAGTCAGGAGCTTCCATGGCCTTTCAGCATTAAAAAAAAATTCACTCCTTGAAGGGCAGAATCCAGAAGCTTGAGAAATTGTCTAGCCTCTGAGTTCATGTCTAGGTTACAAAGAGAAGCTTCAAAGACAAGGAAGTGTATATTTACGAACATGTTTTGCTCCTTACCAGCTTGAAAGGAGGAGACTTGGTCTTGTGTTTCATTGCACTGAGAAAGTAAAATTAATTGAAATTTTGTTAGATTTTCTTTTTTAACAGAAGAGCCTAAAGTCAGCATCAAATCAGTAAACAAAAACAATGAGCTAGTCAAGTTCCTTTCCTTTCTCCATTTTTACAATAAATTTGCTTTTGTAATTCTTAGGTGTATTTCCACTTTTGCAGTTAGTTGTGCAACTGGAAACTAAGTTGAGCTCCCCCTTTGTCTCTGGTTTAGAACTAGAAATCTATGAGTCCAGTATTAGTGAAATAACACCATTGGATAGTAGCCAAAATTGATTGAATTATTTGTTGATATGGGTTGCATCTTAACACTTGCATTGGGTTTTTAGGTGAGACAGAACATGTTGAATACAAAATAATATCTGAGACAGGGATTCTAATTAGTACTACAAAAAAGAGTATGAAATGGCTTAAATTGACACTTAATATACACAGCTCTTATGTCTGTACCATAAAACCCATTCCACAGAAGGCCATTGGGATACAAGAGGGATGTAAGAGTCAGATCTTGCTGTACGTTCAGTTTTAGAAGATGGTTTCCAGAGATCTTTTATGCAGATAATTGAGCAGAAAAGAAATTGCTTCTGTCCTATTATGCGGGAGGAGGACAGGAATCTGGTGGCATGGCATTTTTTCAGTATTAGTCATGAAGAGGAGAAACGGGAAAGAAGGGAAAGTACTCATTGTAATTAATTTTCAGTGTACAGGATTCCATCTTTATTTCTGGTTCTCCAGTTACTAAGGAGTATTATTTTCCAAAACACATTCAATAGTTTTTAATATGCAATAGGCACTTTAGGAGTCACAATTCTCTCTTGGCATTTCTCTGTGGTAAGGAGCAGTTAAAGTCAACTACTATCAAGTGTTAGGATGCAGGTGACAAAAGGTACAAAAGAGAAATGAAACCACTGTCTAAGCATCTCTTGTCCTTGTAGTGTTTCTTTCCTCTCCCTTCATCAGTGTGAGGCACAAGGGAGATAGCTTGTGGTTTCAGAATTGGTAGATATTGCTGGATCTCTGGTACGGTTGCTTTTTATTGTTGATAATAAATATTCTTTCAGCCATGATGATCTCGGGCATCACCGGACTATTCCTCCTAATGTTCAGCATGCCTCTAGCTGCAGTTGTTGCTATTTCCCCTACAATATGAAATAGAATGGCTCGATAACACTAAAGAAAATACCCCACGAATAATGCCATACAGACCTCCTCAACCTTTATTGAGCAAATTAGATGTCACAAAGGTTACTTCCAGAAATCTGAACTGTTCTGTGTTAGATGAAATACAGGAAAGGGACACATTTTTGGGGCATTCTGGCATTGCAAAATTATCTTAGCCTTCTGGGAAGAGGTGATTACATATATAAACTCAATTTTCACTTTGGTATGTCAATTTGGAATGCATGTAGATATCTATATTGCTACAAGGGCTTTTAAGTCAGCCACAGTAGAGAAGTAGAAATGTCTGTGCTTATAGGCCATCAGGAATACTAGTGCTTTCACGATCAGTTCCCCCCACTTCAGTATTTGAACAAGCTGATTGATCACTCATAAAACAAAAGAGTAGTGTAGCCAAAAAAAAAAAAAAGGTAGAAAAAAAGAGAGGGGAGGACCTATGTTTTGTGAATCAGTCCTGAGTTTTATACTGTTCAAGAGGGCCACATCTTTTGCAGTCCTTCAAATTACAGAAGACACAATTTGTCAAACAGGAATTCTGCTACATGTAAAGAAGCTTGTTGTTGTTGTTGTTGATGATGATGATGATGATTTGGTGTCCAGTCTGTTCTGACTTGTGATAATCCACTTCAGGGTTATCTAGGTATACAGTATTCAGAAATGGTGTGCCATTTCCTTCTTTTCAGGGTGTTTGGGGTCTGTGGAACTTGCCCAAAGCAGCACAGGTTGGCTCTTCTCCTACAGAAGCACAATGAGAAACTTCATTCCTAACTATTCCTTAAACTAACAAAGACAGCCACAAATGCAGGAGGAAGGTGATACCTTTGACTCACTGAGCAATTCAGCCTGCCTAAGGCTATACAGGGTGGCTCTTCTCTTAGGAGGCACAGTGTGGAATCAGATACCAATTAATATATTTATCCACCTGCACCATCCACACATGCTGTGTGAATGGAGAGACATACAGAATCCAGCTCCTTTGCTGGTCTGCCGATTACTGTTAGATACATACACCTATAAGGACTTAAGGATGGCCAATGACAAAGCCAAGAAGGTGGCTTCATTTTTGGCAGTTTTGTGCCTGACCTGGACATGAAAGAAGAAGAATCACCATCCAACGTCTTTAGTCCATTTGCAGGATGTAGAAAGGAGGGGTTTATACTGGGAAACTAATTTAGATGGGATGCATAACTTTGCCCCATAGCTAGAATTGTTGCTGTGGTCTAGTTGGATATTGCTGCTCCAAATCTTCACTTCACAAGCACTTATAAATAATATAAAAGTTGGGAGAGTCATCATTTGTTGCTGAGTCCCATTACGTGTGCCTGACATTGTTGCTTCCAAGTAATTTCCCCCAGAATGTTTTTGGCATTCACTCTTAAAATGGTGTTCTTCCCATGTTTGTGAGCTGGAATCTTCCTGCCTTGTTCTTTCACCATAGTTTGAGGTGGGGCATGCAGTATAAATGAAAAATAGTGAAATGTGAACATCACAGGGACCTGGCAGGAAGCAATATTAAGTGCAGGTACAGGTGAACATTGGAAAATTAGAATATCGTGCAAATGTTCATTCAGTTCAGTAATGCAACTTAAAAGGTGAAACAAATATATGAGATAGACTCATTGCATGCAAAGCGAGATAGTTCAAGCCTTACTTTGTTATAATATTGATGCTTATGGTTTACAGTTTATGAAAACCCCAACCCCCCAATCTCATGTACCCCATAATCATCACATAATCTCATGTACGATGTAAACCATGATCATCACAATTGTAACGAACTAGCAGGGGTGCTCAGCGTTGCCCGGGTCAAATTTTTTCATTGTGTTAGGTGCTCACACAACACACCCACCCGACACACAACACCCCCGACACACATCACACATGACACAATACACCCACAGAACACCCACCCACACATGACACACCCACACAATACCCCACACACACGACACACAACATACAACACACACCTACCACAGCCACACACATCACACACACGACACAACACACTCGCACAACAAACACACACACGTCACACATGACACGACCCACATACACGACACATGCACACAATATACCCCCACACACAATACACACACAACACACATACCTGACACACAACCCACCCACACCACAGCCACAAACATCACACACAACACAACACACTCGCACAACACACACCAACCCCCTGATTACCCTGCCTTGCCGCTGCTGCGCAGTCTCCAGTGCTGCCCCTGCCTGGCACCCATGGCCAGCGGGAGCAGTGGACCAGGCCCAGGCCCAGGCCCCGGAGGCCTGAGTGGGAGCCCGGGTGGCAGAGGAGGGAGAACCTCCCAGTGCAGGTAAGGCGGGCAAGGGCCGTGTTCCATGGTGGGGGAACCAGGCCCAGGCTTCTCCTCAGGAGACAGGCCAGGTCTGGGGGGAAAAGTGGACCCAACCCAACCCAACCCGGCCTGAGGAGAAACCCAGGCTCAGGTCTCCCCAGCCCTGGCCCACCTTACCTGCTTACGTGCATGCGTCGGGGGGGGGGGCAAAAGAACCCCACTCTGGCGTGTGCCTCTCCGCATGCTGGCAGCATTGGGGTGGCGGAGGAAGCCGCACACCCTGGTTGCGTCTTGCAGTTGGAGGAGCAATGGCGGCGTGGGTTGTTTGGCGGGGCAAGGGTCCTGCTTACCTGGCGGGAGACACACGGAGGAGCCGGGCTGGGCTGCACAGAGGGGCACCCTGTGCTCCTGGGGCACCAGCCGCAACCCCCCCACACAACGGGCGCCTTACCTGTGGGGCTTCCTCCTCTGGGCAGCCAACTTCCACACGCTGCTGCCCCGGAGGCCTGCTGGAATCTCGTTCTGTGCAGGAAAATGGCAATAAAGATTTATCTATCTATCTGAATGCGGTTACCTGTAACCCGCGCCACCATTGCTCCTCCTGACACAAGACGCAACAGGGCGTGCAGTTTCTTTTGCCACTCCATTGCTGCCCACGTGTGGAGAGGCACGCGCCGGAGGGTTTTTTTTTGTGGGGCCCCTCCGGCGTGTTCCTCTCCGCATGCGGGCAGCAATGGAGTGGTGGAGGAAGCTGCGTGCCCTGTTTCGTCTTGCAGCGGGAGGAGCAATGGCGGTGCGGGTTGTCTGGTGTGATGACCCTCACCCCACCAAACAACCCTCGCCGCCATTGCTCCTCCTGCTGCAAGACGAAACAGGGCGTGCGGCTTCCTCCACCACCCCATTGCTGCCCAATGCTGGATTTCTGGGTTGGCGCGGAGGCTTGTGGGTGTTCGCTGGACTCCCTGGCAGCTGTGGGCGCCCCCTTTGCAACCCACTTGTGGGCGAAGGATCCTGAGGTGGGCTGCCGGTGCCCCACACTGGCACACCTGACCGGTAATGATAGGCATGGGTGCAGTCCCAGTGTGATTGGTGCCAGGTTGTCATGGTGCATAAGTAACTCACGCCACGACACCTTGGTTTTATACATAGATTAAGGCATGACATCTCTCGCTTTGCATGTAGTGAGTCTATCTCATATATTTGTTTCACCTTTTAAGTGAAATGAATGAACATTTGCACGATATTCTAATTTTCTGAGTTTCACCTGTATATAGAACACACACAAACAAAGAATTTCTGCTTCTGAATGAAAGGATAAGAATCAGTGGGGGCACAAATTCATTAAGCAGGCCCACAACTCAATACAGAAATGACCAGTCTACAAGAGAAGCAGTGTACTAATAGATGTTTACTAAATTTTAGGAATCTTCCAGATAAACTTGGCAGTAAAATGTGTTAAATGTGTAGCTTTGTCTAAGCCGGTATACCTGTACATCCAAAATGTTGGCATTCTCTACCATTATAGTTGTCTACAGACAAATGATGCAGTCCTGCCACTGTGCAAAAGCTACACTAAAGAAGTGATTGGGCCTGTTGAAACATCAAAAATAAAAGTGAATTCATTATACATATTGAATGTTAGCATTTAAGTAGCATTAAATAGATAGCAGAGTAATAGAGAACTACAATAAATGTAACTTTTGGGGTGAAATGGATAGATTGGAATGTGTATTCTGAGAGATGTACATTGTCTGCTTCAAGACTTTTCTCAAACGGTGCTCATCACTGGACTGGTTTGATTCTGTGAAACGGCTGTATGACAAAATTAGCAGCTTAAAAAGAGAAATGCAAAGGTACTTTAAACTTCACTTTTGAGCAACCTTGAAAGGAATAATTTTGCACAAGACTTCTCTGCAAAGCAGTTCCTGAAGGTCTTTGTCAGAGAAAAGATTCAATTCACTTTTATGTTGACTCAGACTTCCATCCATCCAAGGTCAGTAAAATGAGTACTCAGCATGTTGGGGGCATAATACTAATTACAATGAAACCTCAAGCTACAAATGGTTCTACTTATGAAAAACTCTTCCCAGTAGTAATGTATGGATGTGAGAGCTGGACAATTAGGAAGGCTGAGCGTAGAAGAATAGATGCCTTTGAGATGTGGTGTTGGAGGAGGGTTTTGAGAGTCCCCTGGACAGCGAGGAGAACAAATAGGTCAATCTTAGAAGAAATTAACCCTGACTGCTTATTGGAAGGTCAAATAGTAAAGATGAAGCTAAAGTACTTTGGACATCAAATGAGAAGGGAGGATTCACTTGAGAAGGCATTGATGTTGGGAAAGGTGGAGGGCAAAAGAAGAAGGGGGAGGCCAAGGATGAGATGGCTAGATGGCATAGTAGACACAATGGGCATAGAGCTGGGAGGGCTGAGGGGGATGGTGGAGGACAGAGGCGCCTGGAGGAAAATGGTCCATGGGGTCGCAAAGGGTCGGAGTCGACTGTGCGACTGAACAACAACAACAACAACAACGAATGGAAATCTCAGGGAGGGGGGATTTTGAGATACAAATTTTTAATAGGATTTTTTCAAGATATTAAACAGTATACAATGACCTCTAGTGGCCACTTCTGGTAATACAATGTGTTTTCATTGTGTTTTGAGATCCAAATTTTTGAAGATATGAACAACCTCGAGGAACGAATTAAATTATTATTATCTCGAGGTTTGACTTTATGTGTAAACCGCCCAGAGAGTGCATTAAGTGCTATGGGGTGGTATATAAGTGTAATTGCTATTGATGTGATGTGGGGGTATGACAGAGAAAACATTTCATTCCAACACAGTAAGGTAACTTCTAAAAATAATAATCTGTTATGTGCCAAGACACTGTCATTTTTAAAAACCAGGACAGTTTCCTGAAGTCTGACACTCGTGGATGTACACCGGGCGCTCTCTTTCCCTCCCGGCCAGACCGGCGGGAGATGAACAGGCACAGCTGGAGGGAGTTTCGGCAGGCAGCCTCAAATGCGGGGCCAACGCTGCCAACGCCAAGGACACCGGGCGCTCTCTTTCCCTCCCGGCCAGACCGGCGGGAGATGAACAGGTACAGCTGGAGGGAGTTTCGGCAGGCAGCCTCAAAAGTGGGGCCGACGCTGCCAACGTCAAGGACACCGGGCGCTCTCTTTCCCTCCCGGCCAGACCGGCGGGAGATGAATAGGCACAGCTGGAGGGAGTTTCGGCAGGCAGCCTCAAAAGTGGGGCCGACGCTGCCAACGCCAAGGACACCGGGCGCTCCCTTTCCCTCCCGGCCAGACCGGCGGGAGATGAACAGGCACAGCTGGAGGGAGTTTCGGCAGGCAGCCTCAAAAGTGGGGCCGATGCTGCCAACGCCAAGGACACCGGGTGCTCTCTTTCCCTCCCGGCCAGACCGGCGGGAGATGAACAGGTACAGCTGGAGGGAGTTTCGGCAGGCAGCCTCACCATCGGCCGGCGTTTTGGGCCCCGCCCCCCGCCCCTCGCCAGGACTCAAAAGGCGAGGGGGCCTGCCGGACGAAACATCACCGCCGCTGTGTTCGGCCCCGGTGGGGGCGAAGAGGCTCGCTGGCCTCGCCATCGGCCGGCGTTTCGGGCCCTGCCCGGCAGTTGAGGGTTCAACACAGTTGTGGAAGAATGCCCCACCACTTCCATCACCACCGGAGCCGTGCAGAGGGTGGTGGGGGGAGTGAATGGGGCGGTTTTATATTGGGGTGGAAGGGAGGGAGGGAGAGATTGCCAGGCCAGCCAGGAAGGAGAGGCAGCATTCTGTCCAGGGCAAGCAGGGAGGCTCCGGAGACCAATATAGAGGTTGTGATGGGCATGGGGCGATATAGCGGGTACCGAGGGGCGGGCCGCACCCGGGGAACGCGGGGCAGATGCTTAGTAGCTGTCCCTCGTTCCAGCCCCACGGTTACACCTCTAGGTCCTGAGCAGCTGACCCAGGGTGACCCTGTCCTTAGGCTGCTGCTGATGAATGCCAGGTCGGTATGTAATAAGGCCCCCCTGATACAAGACTCTATTAAGGGGGAGCGGGCCGACTTGGCATGTATTACTGAGACCTGGCTGAGACCAGAGGATGGGGTTCCTCTGTCAGAATTGTGTCCAGCTGGGTTCAGTATTTGGCACCAGCCTAGGGATAAGGGTAAGGGCGGTGGCGTCGCCATCATAGCCAGGGAGTCACTGGGAGTCACCAGGGCTACTGTTCCACAAATTCTGGGTTGTGAGGCCCTGCTTCTGCGTCTGGGCTCTAAGGGTCAGTTGGGAGTCTTACTCCTGTACCTGCCCCCTTGCAGGGTAAGGGACTCCCTGCCTGAGCTCCTCGAGGCCGTCTCAGCGTTGGCGTTGGAGTTCCCTAGACTGATGGTTCTGGGGGACTTCAATTTACCCTCGCTGGGGACTGGCTCCGAGGTGGCTCAGGAGTTCATGGCTTCCATGGCAGATATGGACCTGATTCAGGTAATTCAGGGCCCGACCAGGGGCAGTGGCCACACACCAGATTTAATCTTTTTGTCGGAGCGGTGGCAGAGTGATCTGAGATTACGGAAATTAGACATAACACCTGTGCCATGGTCAGATCACTATTTGGTGGCTCTAGACTTCCTGGGTACGTCGCTTTACCGTAGGGAGGCAGGGCCTATTAGAATGGCCCGCCCCAGGCAACTGATGGATCCTGATGGATTCCAGAGGGAACTGGGGGATTTTCCTCTGGATCAGCAACACGATTCGCCCGAGGCACTGGTCGACCTGTGGAACAGGATGACAACAGCGGCCTTGGATGAAATCGCACCACTACGGCCTCTCAGAGCTCATCGAGCTAGGTCATCTCCATGGTTCACAGATGAACTGCGGGAGCTCAAACGGGCAAAGAGACGCCAAGAGCGCCGCTGGGTGAAGACCCAGAGAGACTCCGATTGGACACTAGCTAGGGCCGCTATTAGGGCCTATCTAGTGGCGATGGAGGTGGTGAGGCGACAATACTTCACCACCCTTATCGCCTCCGCTGATAATCGCCCAGCCACCCTGTTCCGGGTTACCGGGTCTCTCCTTGGTAGGGGGACCCCGGTGCCCGGTTGGCAGGGGTCGGCTGAGGACGTTGCTGACCATCTAGTGGAGAAAATCGATCGGATTCGCTCTGGGTTTAATCCTGGCGTGGATGGGGAGAGTCTGGAGGGAGCCGGAGCACAGTCTTGCTATGCCATCTGGGACCGGTTTGATCCAGTTGCCCCTGATGAAGTGGACAGGCTCCTTGCAGCTGTGCGCGCCACTACCTGCCCTTTGGACCCCTGTCCCACCTGGTTGGTGAAAACCTCCAAGGCAGTGACAGGTGGCTGGGTTGGGGCTGTGATCAATGCATCATTGCGAGAGGGGGTGTTTCCTGCACCTTTAAAACATGCTTTGGTGCGCCCCCTCCTGAAGAAATCTTCCCTCGACCCAGCTGTCCTAACTAACTATAGGCCTGTCTCAAACCTCCCCCTTTTAGGGAAGGTGTTGGAGAAGGCAGTGGCGTGTCGGCTGCAGGGGGTACTGGATGAAGCGGATTATCTGGACCCTTTTCAGTCAGGATTCAGGCCTGGATATGGTACCGAGACGGCATTGGTCGCACTGATGGATGATCTCTGGCGGGAGCGGGACGGTGGTCACCCATCCGTCCTCGCTCTTCTTGACCTCTCAGCGGCTTTCGATACTCATTTCTGAAGGGTCGGTCCCAGTCGGTGTGGTTGGAGAGTGAGAGGTACAGTCCTAGGCCCCTCAAATGGGGGGTTCCTCAGGGCTCGGTGCTCTCTCCTCTCCTATTTAACATCTACATGAAACCGCTGGGTGAGATCATTCGTTCCCATGGGGTGCGGTACCATCAGTACGCGGATGACACTCAGTTGTACATCTCGGCCCATGGGGACCCCAGTGATGCTGTCAAAGTCCTTTCCAGATGCCTGGAAGCTGTGGGGGTCTGGATGGGGGCTAACGGGCTACAATTGAATCCCAGCAAGACTGAGTGGCTATGGATAGGGGGTCCTGCGTTAATCCGGGAGCTTCCATCGTTGGTTCTGGATGGGGCTATTTTGCCCCAGACAGACCCGGTGCGCAACTTGGGGGTCCTCCTGGATTCACGGCTACTGCTAGAAGAACAGGTGGCGGCTGTGACCAGGAGGGCTTTCGCCCAACTTCGGGTGATTCGCCAGTTGCGCCCACTCCTGGACCGGGACTCCTTGCTCATGGTCACCCATGCTCTGGTTACCTCCAGACTAGACTATTGCAATGCGCTCTACATGGGGCTGCCCTTGACGACCATTCGGAGGCTACAGCTGGTCCAAAATGCGGCTGCCCGGGTGGTGATGGGGTGTGGCCGTTATGCTCATGCTTCGCCACTGCTCCGGGAGCTGCACTGGTTGCCAGTATGTCTCCGGGTGCAATTCAAGGTGCTGGTTTTGACCTTTAAAGCCCTATATGGTAGTGGGCCAGGTTACCTAAGAGACCGCATCGCCCTGAGGACGTCTGTCCGTCCAACCAGAGCGGACCGGAGGGGCTCTCTAATTGTTCCATCAGCCAGAGGGGCTCGCCTCTCTGGCACAAGGAGGAGAGCCTTCTCCGTGTCTGCACCGGCCCTCTGGAACCTCCTGCCAACAGAATTACGTCTTCGGACGGAGTTGCTGCCTTTCAGAAGGGATCTTAAAACCTGGCTGGCAGGTCAAGTGTGGGGTGCGGGTGGAAGGGTAACCACCATGGGGTGGTTGGTGTAGAGGAACTCTTCCCCATGGTGCCTTTTCGATCCTGCAGCCCTTGCTTTTTAGGGGGTGGGTAGTCTTAACTTTTTTTTTACTGTTTTAACTGTTTTTAGGATTATTGTTGTATTTGTGAATATTGTTTGTAAACTCCTTGGGTTGCCCTGGGGTTACTTTTTATGTTGTTAGTCGCCCAGAGTCGGCCTTGTGTTGAGTGGGCGGGATATAAATTGAATAAATAAATAAATAAATAAATAAATAAATAAATGTAGATATGCTGATTTATCACATTAGGCTTGACAGCTGGAGGAAATTGAACCTCTCTGCCCCAAAACACCCTATCACCAAGTTCCACCTTTTACTTCTGAGGGGAATCCTGGGAGGACAGAGATGCTGGCACTGCCACCTGCCCTCTCCTTGAGGGTGAAAGCCTTTGTCCCTGAGAGAGACCAGCTGGCACAATAGGTGTGCTGACCCATCCGGGCAAGCACGGTCACCACTCGGTGGCACTACACAGCGAGGCTTGTTCAAGGATAGTCCAGATACCAGAGTCCAAAAGGCAAGCCAAGGTCTGTTCACCCGTAGTCCGAGTCAGTAGTCAAATCCAAAGGGTGTCCATGGGTGTCGTCAGGGGTGGCAGAAGAGTCAGGGTCACGCCAGGCAGGTCAGGGTCACGCCAGGCAGTTTGGGATCAAGCAGGACGTCGGTCTTGCACCGATATCCACTCCGGTCCTATGGAACCTCCTGCCAGTTGAACTGCGTCTCCAGAGAGAATTGCTACCCTTCAGGAAAGAGCTGAAAACCTGGCTGGCAGGGCAGGTGTGGGGAGGAGGAGAAGGAGCACACACCCCCGGCTCATTTAGATACAGGATTACTCATGTTTTTTTTTTTTTTAAAAAAATTAACTAGATTTTTAATTGGTGTGGGTGGGAGGTAGTTTTGGGGTTTCTATAGTTTAAACATTGCGGATTTTATGTACGCCGCCCAGAGTTGCATGTTGATTGGGGTGGCTATACAAATTGAATGAATGAATGAATGAATAAAAGTTGTACCGATGCTGGCAAGCTGCAAGAGGCTTGCTTATAAGCCTCCCAGCTAATCGGTATCAGCTGGGAGCCTTCTTTGGTGCCTTGCCCTGGCCGGCCTGCGTCTCAGGAGTATCTGTTTCCTAGCCCTCTCCCTGACTGAGGGATGATCCCTGTCAGAGCCAGACTCCTGATCTGACAGGTCAGCTGCCGGGGAGAACAGACTTGGGCCAGGCACAGGCTGAGACCCCTGGCTCAGGGCATCCTCAGGCTCGAGTGCAGGCAGAACCGGACTGGGCATAGGGAGTGCCCCCTGATCCAGCTCATTTTTGGAGTCAAAGGAGGGCTGGATCACAACAATAGGATAGGAAAGGTATACAGTAAAACCCTGACTTACATAAAAAGTCTGTTCCATAGCCTTTTATGTAAATTGGTTTTTTACGTAAATCGAAGCAAACCCATAGGAAAAATGAATATGTATGTAAATCGAAGCAAACCCATAGGAAAAATGCTTTTTTTACATAAAATGAAACAAACCCATAGGAAAATGAATATTTACGTTAATCGAAGCAAACCCATAGGAAACCAGGTTACGTAAATTGGGACATTTACATAAATCGGGACACCATTTTAGCAAAAAATCCTTACACAAGTCGACTTTTTTTTTGCCTCAGTATCATTGGCTCAGTGTGGGAAGGTAGCTCAATTATTAATACAATAGGGATCTTGCATTTGCATTGCCCGAGTTTAATGGAAGGGTAGAAGAGGAAATATGGTGCCTCGCATTTCTTTAAGACTTATATATTCTGTACCTTTAATAGTGGGTGGGTGGGGGGGAGAGAGAAATCATTTGCTCTGGGCATCTGCTTGTTTAGATTTAAAAGAGCTGCATTTCTAATACCTTATGGAAATGTGAGGGGAAAGAGGGCAGTGTCATTACTTGGCGTTGACTGGGGTTGCAAGTAGAGGTTCAGTTTGATTAAAGGAGGGCTTATCTCCAGCAGAGCTGAAGAGCGTGTATGTTCACAGAAGTCAGGGTTCTTTCTTTCTGAGAACTGGGGTGTGCATTGGCTGGCAGGAGAGAAGAGATGAGGAATCAAAGGCATTTGTCATATATATTTTAAATCCATGTTTGCCAGAGTAGCTCCGTTCAAAGTTCTTCCCTTGTGAATGTGAATACTTGACTAGAAAACACTCTTGCAGTGATAGGCTTTTGCAGGGAGGTGAGCGGTGCGTGTGTGTGTATGTGTGTGCGCGTGTGTACGTGTGTGTGTGTGTGTCTGTGGTGTGTGTGAGAGAGAGAGGCAGAGAGACTGACTATACACAGTAAGGTAGGGGTGCCCAAACTACAGCATGGGGGCCAGATCCTGTCCCCGACACCAATTCTGGCCAACGAAGCCCTCGTGGCTCCCAGAAGTGGAAGTAAAACGCATCTGTACGGGTGCGTTTTACTTCCGTTTCCGGGAGCCACAAGGGCTTTGTGGGCTGGATGAATTGGTGTCGAGGTCAGATCCAGCCCCTGGGCCATAGTGACCCTGTGAACCATGTGACCGGCCTGTGGCCCAAAAAGATTGGGCACCCACCCCTGCAGTTAGGTATTTTGATGTAATGATAGAAGGGGCCAGCAGAGGGCAAAAGTCTCTTTGTCTGTTTCTGTGAGCACAATACAGTCCCATGTTTGCCCTGCTAGCAAGAAGCTTTTTGAAGAGTAGGTCGAAAATAGCTTTTTTGTGGGAGAGGATTCGAGATAAGCTGCCTTTCCCCCCTCCTTTTAACAAATAGTCAGTCATTAAATCTTCCTGTTTTCTCATGGCTTCAGTCCTTCTGGGACAACAAAGTGTAGTGTTGCATTAACCAAAATTTCTTTCACGAATGCTATTTTTTTCTACAGCGACAAACAAAGAGAGCTGTGTGAGTCTTACACAGTACAATTGCAGGAGTGGGGCGATACCTTTATTGTCTCATTAAAAATATATAGAACATTACATGATTTTTTGTGATTCGAAATGATTTTTTCAGGCATGCGCCAATGTCTTGCAGATAGTACAGTAAAACCTTGCTTAACGAGCACCTCGCTTAGAGACTAACTTGCTTAAAGAGCAGAATTTTCTCTGAATGGTTGCCTTGCTTAAAGAGCAAACTTGCTTAAAGAGCAATCCCGTGGAATGCATTATGCTCTTTAAGCAAGGTACCACTGTACAGGGAAATTATAAATGAGAGATCCATATGTTAATGGCAGATGTTAATGCCAGGCCTTGTTTCTTAAAGGTGAGTAAAAACATCCGAATTAAGTGTGTGTGTGTGTGTGTGTGTGAGAGAGAGAGAGAGAGAATGAATGAATGAATGAATGAATGAATGAATATTACACATTTAGGAATGCCCTATTTTTCTAAAAAAAAATTCAGGATAGTTCTGTCATTAGACAAAGTGATAACAAAAACCGTTTGAAGTGGTGACTGTGGCTCGGTAAAAGTTAATGTAATGAATTGTTCTTGACAAATGAAGACGATGTATATAAACGAAAATTGTTTATAGAAAATATTTTAGACTGCGTAATAACAAAAATAATTCCTCTATGGGTAAGTATAATTAATTCAAAGTTACTCTTCACAGGTAGATATAATTGATTCACTGATATAGCATATTTTCTTTCTTCAAACCACGTAATAACAAAAATAATTCCACTATGGGTAAGTATAATAGATTCAAAAGTCGATACCAGTTATTTCGACTTTTCGAATTACTATTTCTTCTTCAGGAAATCTGCACACAAAAATAATTGTACATAAAGATAATAATTAGCATGACAAAAAGGTGGAAAAGACTTACACATGAGTTCACATAAATATATATCGCTGCTATGAATCTAATATATAAGACCAAAGAGGCACATTTCGGTAAGCTTGTACCTCTTTGGTCTTATATATTAGGAATTATTTTTGTTATTACGCAGTCTAAAATATTTTCTATAAACAATTTTCGTTTATATACATCGTCTTCATTTGTCAAGAACAATTAATTACATTAACTTTTACCGAGCCACAGTCACCACTTCAAACGGTTTTTGTTATTAGTTGAGTTCTATACCATTAGACAAAGTGAGGCAAATGTCTCACATAAGCATATCTTTGTTGTAATGAAAAGTTTACACGTTCCTATGTACTTGATTTATCATTATATTTTAACTGCTGCAGGAGGTATTATTTTCCCCTTGAAGTTAAAATAATTTGCCAGTCTTTGCTAGATGAACCTAGATGTAGAAGACAAGGGGTGGCAGCAGCACTATTTGGTCTTCAGCATCAGGCAACAGAATATATCTGGCTCATTTTGTATATTGAAAAATTAATTTGACACAAGTCTGCAGATTCCATGGCAGAGTTTTTCAGTACTGTATAAATAGTAACTTAGCTCAGCCCATCCTAGGTTGTGAAGCTTTCCAGTCCATGATTTGTCCTGGTGAGCACAATTTAGTTATGGTTATGACAAGTGGGATTCTCAAAATAAATTCTGGGGATTGGAGACCCAAAATCCATGCTGCCGGACAGTTAGTGAGATACAGTGGTACTGTACCTCACTTAAAGAGCATAATGCGTTCCATGGGATTGCTCTTTAAGTGAGTTTGCTCTTTAAGTGAAACACCATTGTAAGTGATCAATTGTGACGTCTGGTGGGGGGGATTGCGAACCCTGATTTAGTTGTTGAGTGAGTTTTTGGTTGGTTTTAGTTGTTAAGTGAGGCGAACATTTAGAGAAAATTCTGCTCTTTAAGCAAGTTAGTCTCTAAGTGAGGCGCTCTTTAGGCAAGGTTTTACAGTAATAGCTTTTCGGAAGACATTCTTAGATAAATTGACAAAACAACCATTCAAATGATTTCTGTATGTCCAGCACTAGACTTAGCAGTGGTTCTTTGAAAAAAAATAATAATCCAAGTTTTCTGCATAAATCTCTTGCAATCATTTTTTGTCATTCAGCTAGATTGGCAGTTTGTCTCTCAAAGGAGGCTTTGTTTAACTTAACATTGTCAACTTGGTATACTAATGTTTGGCAAGCAGCATTGTTGGTCAAACTAACCACTCAGATATGTGTCCTTAGACAGGAAAATTATACTTCTCATTTTTATGAAATACCATACCTTCTTATTGGTCATGTGAACACTACTGCTCATGTACTACTTCCTTTAAGCCAGTGTTCCCCAAACTATGTTCCGTTGAACACTGGTAGCAGTGATGCACTGTAAAAAAAATTACTACCCACTCGGTGGGCGTGGCTATCTGTGGGTGTGGCTATCTGTGGGTGTGGCCTCAAACGCCCCCCCCCCTTGGCTTTCACCGGTGGTGCTGCTGGGAGGTGAGCATTGTGGGGTGGTGGGCTGGCGCTAGCCTCCCCTCCCAGCACCGCCAAGCATGCCTTCGGCCCTGGGCTAGGCGCATGGGAAGTGTAGCCAGCGGCGCTGCTGGGAGGTGAGCGGGGTGGGTTGGTGTGCTGGCACCAGCCTCCCCCTCCCAGCGTTGCCAAGCGTGCCTTCGGCACTGGGCTAGGCGCATGGGAAGCATTGCCAGCAGCGCTGCTGGGAGGTGAGTGGGGCGGATTGGTGGGCTGGCGCCGTCCTCCCCCTCCCAGCACCACCAAGCACGCCTTTGGCCCTGGGCTAGGTGCAAGGGAAGCATTGCCAGCAACGCTGCTGGAAGGTGAGCTGGGCGGGTTGATGGACTGGCACCGGCCTCCCCCTCCCAGTGCCACCGGAAACGCATCCCATTTGCCTTGCCCAGGGCTGAAGGCATGAGGGAAGTGCAGAGATGAAAGCGTGCCTGGGCAAGGCGAATGGGATGCTTTTCTGGTGGTGCTGGGAGGGGGAGGCTGAGAGGTGGCCGTGGCCGGCCAAGTGGGCGTGGCCTAGAATTTCCGCTACCGATTCGCAAGAACCGTTCAGAACCGGCCACAGTACAACACTGTCTGGTAGACTTCAGTTCCCAAAATCCTAAGCCAGTACATTGGCTGATCAGTGCTTTGAGGAATTGACTTAGGCTTCTGGGAATTGAAGTCCAAAAACCAAAGGTTGGGAAACAATACTTTAAGCAATCATGTAGGCTCTGGCAAAATTTACTTCACTGAACAATTTTTTTCTTAACTACATTACTTCAGTTTCTTCCATGTCTTACGTTGTTGCTCATTTCTTTATCGCATAAGTGGTTCCTAAATGCTCATATTATTTGTTGTAATACAAAGGCGACACCTAAACTGGGCTATTGAAGGAACAAGAGAAGAGCCGAAATTATGATTGTGAGGAAGTGAACTATGTCTTTGAAAATTGGCTAGCTTATCGACACTGACTAATTTATCTAATTCTGTGAAATGGTGGTTTCGTTGTTATTTCAATATAATGAAAAGCTTTCTACAGATGAAAAGAGGAGCAGAATGCTTTCAGAAAACATCTAACCCACTCTCCATTAATCCTGCTCAGATTTTCTACTTATATATTTACTAGGCCTCTGCCTATCAACCAACCAATGCCGTATTTTAAAATTAGCTCTCCACTTCTACAGGATTTACTCAGCTGTAAGTTCTGAGGTGCATCCGAGCATTTTGCTTGCTGCAAAAATGATGCATTTTGTGCCTTAATGATGGCAAACAGAACTAAAAGGTAGCAAGGCTGAACAGCTATTCCTTAAATCACCATTCCTTTTTGGAGGTCCCTCCTATTCAAACGGGCTAAGTGTGTTTTATCTCTGTTAATAAGAGCGATAAATCCTTCTGTTTTGTTAGTGGCAAGAATGAGGCATCTAAGACGAGCTGCCTGCGCCTGTCAGACAGGGGACATTAATGGGCACCAGCTGGGCTGTAGCTAGAGCTGCTACGCGACTTTAACTTTGCACAGCAAGAGCTGCTGTGGCAATGGGGCAGAAGTACCTCCTGTGCAGATTTAGAAGTGCACTTCAGTTGTGGTTCCCAGGGCAACAGAGTAATGGCTGCCAGCTGGCTTTGTACCACCTGAGCGCATCAAAGAGCAAGTCCTGTCAGCCACTGAAGCCTCAGCTCAGCTCCTGCTAGCATGGATTTCTGCAGGCAGCACCTTTTGGTTGAGGGGTTAAAACACTTGGGAATGGAATGCAACGATGGCCAGGATGCTCTTCTGTTCATTTGACTCAGACGTACATGTGCCTCTCGACATGAAATGCTAGCAGTCTTCTGTTCTCACATAAGAGCAGATCTATTTGATGCATTCTCATCCTAGAGCCTCATTTTTCTTTCTCATTTTAAAAAGTCATCTGAAAAAGTCCTGTGTCTTTCAGATTGTCTTGAATGTGCTCTTTCGGGCACAACAAATAAAACACTATAAAATCCAATGATTTGACATTCACTAAAAGGTAAAAATAATCGCCAAATTTCCTTGAGATGCAAATCACACATCCTGTAGAAATTTTCCTCAGAAGCAAAAAAAGAGAAAAAAGAGAGATCATTACCAGTTCATGATGTTCCTTTTCAACAATATTATCCAGATATCCTGATGAAAGTTGAAAGCTTCTGCTAACATAAACACCAGTTGTGTGTTCCATATTCTAGAGTAAGGTAAAGGTAAAGGTCACTCTTGCTCAAAAGCCAGTCATATCCAATTCTAGGGTTCAGTGCTCATCTCTGTTTATACCCGAAGAGCCACCGCTATCTTCGTTTGCAGACGTTTCCATGGACATGTGGCAGGCATGTCTAGGCACCAAAGTGCACAGAACACTGTTTACTTTCCCACAAAAGTGATCCCTATTTATCTACTTGCAATTTCTTGCTTTCAGACTGCTAGGTTGGCAGGAGCTGGGACAGAGATGGGTGCTCATTCCATCATGCAGTACTTGGGTTTTGAACTGCTGACCTTTTGCCTCCCAGTCAGCATCTTAATCACTTGAGCTTGGTGCCCAGTTTGGTACTGGGCACCAAACCCATTACCTTGATCACAAATGCACTTGCATTAACAGATCTGCTTCTGCAGCCCTTAAGGTCTAAAATTATCACCATGTATCCCTCTATCTGGCACTGGACACCTTCCTCTTTGCTTCCTTTTTTACCCCATTGGGTGTCAAGGGAGTTGGACACCAATTACAAAACTTTTATGCATACAAGTTGTAAGGGTGAAGCGGCTCGGCCACTGTTGCTGAGACCCTCTACCACAGGGATGACAAACCTTGGCACTCTATTTGTTCTCGAACTTCAATTCCCAGAAGCCCTGATCAGCAGGAATGTTGACTTAGGCTTTTGGTAATTGAGGGTCAGGAACAGCTGGAGTGCCAAGGTTCGCCATCACTGCCCTACCATATCATGCTGTGTGCCCTCCAGCAGCCTGTACCCAACCAGTGGAGCCCACACCTCCTTAGTGTGCCTTCTGGTACTCTTGGCCTGGCTTTGGATTAGCATGACTGTGATAGGTATCATCCATTGGCTGTTAGAGGTAGGACAAGCATTCCAAAGTTAAGTAGCTTCATTAGTTTATGGTAACATTGCCAAGTCATTATATACCATCTCCAACACACCTTAGCTCTCTACACACCAGAGACAATGGTTCTGGGTTCAAATGATCGTTTATTAGTGCACAGTTATTAAGTTTCAAAAGATTAAAGCAGAGGAACATAATTTGCAAACTACCCATCCCACACATGGCTTATCTACTTAGAAACTACATGTTTGCCAGCTTAGTACTCACAAACCTCTATCTGATGCAAAGTGAACCTAAGCATTTCCAAACATGGCAAAATTGCTTCTCCTTCTCCCATATCAGAACACATTTTCCACCCTTAGCCCTCCTTCTGAAGGGTTTCAGTCCATTACAACATAGAATAAAATGCCTATCAAACTAAGTTCCGTCCCCACAGAATACAGCATGTTTTGTCTACACACTAGCTTTCCCCAGCTACATTCTTTATTTATTTATTTATTGTTAAATTTTTATACCGCCCACTCAGCCAAAGCCGACTCCGGCTACCCCTAAATGTAGTATTTAAAAATAGCATACTGAAATTAATGTTTTAAAAGTAATGTTGGATAAATATTTACTTGTATACTCTTGGTTGAAGGCATACGTGTTTGCACACTTCTTCCAAAGGAACTACCCAAACACTTTCAATGAAGAATCACTTTAGAAACAGTAACTCTTTTACTTCAATATTAAGTGTTTGAGGACAACTTCCAGAAACCCTAGTGGCGGCCAATGCAGATACAGTGATACCTCATACAAAATCCAAACTTGGTTCCACAAGTTTGGACAATATACGGATTTGGACTTTGTATGAGGCATGCAAAATCCTAGCCACGATACCTCATACAACGTCCAAATCCTTGCCGCGATGCATCGTACAACATCATTTCCATAGAGATACATTGTACTGTAACAGCACATACTTCAGGGCAAAGTCAAGGAAACAGACAGGAAACTGACAGAACTTTAAGAAATCATAGTCTAAAGGCTAAAAACATTACAAAAACTTGTCAAACAACCTTGATTGTCGAAGAACCTGAAGAATGCTGCAAAAATCCCAGGAATGCTTCTAAAAATTCTGATGAAAAAATTCAAAAAAATCCAAAAATCGCGCTCAAAACCACTCCTAAACACTCTTCATCTCGTGCAAAACCCACAAGAGCAATGCACACATGTGTCCTGCCTTTTATACTGCCCAGGCACAATGCAACCTGGAATAAACCCCAATGCCTCATACAAAGTCACAGCGACTTTGTATGAGGCAACTTTTTTCAAGGAATTAGGCGATGTTGTATGAATCCGATGTTGTATGAATCCGATGTTGTATGAAGCGGACTTTGTATGAGTTATTACTGTAATGGCTTCTGGAAGCTACAGTCTGAGGTAAGGAGTCTCTATGTTATACAGAACTAATATAGCCACAAACACTTTTATATAGGCTTCGATAGTATACTTAGCACTGAAAACATTAATGAAAGTATAATGAACAAGGATTGCCAAAGATCTCAGGTCTCTTTCTTGCATACCAGTTAGAGGTCACACAGTTTTGTAATATTGGCACTCATTTTCAACAGCAGTTGCCGTAACTGAAAACCTAATGCTTACTGCTTCCAGTCTCCAACAGATCATTTAGTTTTAGAATACTGTCAGAAGCTGGAAGAAAAGCATTTAACATTTGAACAAATACCAGCTTCTAGCTCCAAATGGGAAAGAAACGAATGGATGGTTTATATGGAGCATCTTCTAAGAAAAGCCTTTCACATTCAAAGATTATATGCCAAGAAAGCTCTGCAAGATTCTACAAATGAACTACATACTGGTGGGGAGACTTTTAATCTGAGTAACATACCTTGTTTTCTCTAAGACCCTGCACTTGATCATTTGGAGTAGGGTGCAAAATACTTTCTTAGGGAGAGGAACAAGGAACTGAGAATCAAGTTCATTCTCAGAACTTGGAAATGTGTATTCTGAACTACTCCAAGTCTTCCTGGATGGAGGATCCAGGGAGTTGTAATAAAAACAAGAGAAGAAAAGAGAAGAGAAGGAATGAAGGAAACTTTCCAAAGTTCTAATCAATCTTGTAATTCGTTTTCAGTAGTAGACCTAGAGAATGCCCATAAAAATCCTTTTGAATACATATCATAAAATAACATTAAAGGAGGATATAGCTGAGGAACTCATCCTTCCCTACATCACTTGGAGGATCCTCAAGAGGCTGAGGGTTGGCGTCCCCAAATGCAAGAACAACATCATCAAGAGGGGACTGCTGGCATACAACAACATGCTGTGTGAATGTGGAGATATACAGAACATGGCTCATTTACTAGCCTGTGGATTACTGCCAGAAACATGCACCTATGAGGACTGATTTTTTTGGCCAATGACAAGGCCAAGAAAGTGGCTTCATTTTTGGCAGATCCAAAGTTTGGTCTGGAGACAAAAGAAGAAGTACATATCAAGTTTCTCCTGAGCTTTCATAATTTAAGGGGCTTTGTTGCTGAAACTGTCCAATCACTGGGAAAAATAATTTGCTGTTCGATGGCAAACACCTGGAGATCTCTTGCTGAATGCCAATCTACATTCTGCAGAAGAAGACACATGAAGTATAGATTTTATGGTACATCAGCAGCTAGGATAGTTAAGGTAAAAAATGTGGAGAAAACAGAAAAGAGTTTTAATTAGTAGATTAAGGGCATAGTGGGCAGAAGCACAAGACCTTACAAGCCAGCACTGGCTGCTGAATGAAGAAAGTGAATGAATCCAGGAAATTTGATCAAATTGCTTTTCACCCATGCTAATTCTGTTCCTCTATCACACTCGAAACATGACAGGCTGGAGTGTGACGAAGAGGACACTGGCAATTGTATATTATGACAAAACTTAATTTTAACACTGATTATTAAGCATGTCATGGTTATGCACTAGAAATATGCACTTTTGCAATTTTGGACTACAGCTTCCAGAATTTGCTATGCAATTCTGAGACCTGTAGCCTGAAAACTCAAATATCCACATCACTAATTATATCTTTGCCACACACACCCAGTTAAGGTCAAGAGATCTGCATCTTAGGTAAAGGTAAAGGTTTCCCTTGCTCGAAAGCAAGTCGTATCCAACTCTAGGCTGCAGTGCTCATCTCTGTTTCAAAGCTAAAGAGCCAGCATTGTCTGCTTCTGCAGACGTTTCCATGGTCATGTGGCAGGCATGACTAGACACCGGAGCGCACGGAACGCTGTTACCTTCCCACCGAAGTGGTCCCTATTTATCTACTTGCAATAGTTATCTGCATCTTGCTCTTTGTATCAAAAAAACATTTCAAACAGTTTTCTTTATACATTTTATGACTGATCTTTTTCTGTCTGTAATGTGATGGATCAAATCATTACAGTGGTACCCCGTGTATAATGAACGTTTTGTATTACGAAAAATTCTTACAACAAAGCGTTTTTGTGCTATTGGCGATGCACGGTATAACGGGGGGAAGTTCATTATACAAATCGGGATATTGCCAATAGTGATCCATATAACAAACATTTACACACACACACACAGAGTGCATCCCCCATAGGGATCCGTATTAAACCCCCCCCCCCCCCCCCAAAAAAAAGTATAGCGAGGAGCTCCGTGGAATGGAGTTTTTTTTGTTATATAGGGTTCTACTGTACTTGTGTAGAGAAACAGAATGGGTGTTTGCTTTTTAAAACAGCAAAGTAGTTTTCTAATTCCTACTTTCCAGGGGCAAAGGTATAGGAACCTCGGATAAAGTCCATTTTTGGGACGTTATTCGATGCATCACCCATTTGATTTGGATAAAGTCCAAAATTGGATAAAGTCCAAACTTGTGGAACAGAGTTTAGACTTTATCCGAGGTTCTACTGTACTTGTCTTTTCTTTCTAAGCTCTGCTCAGAGGTAGCATGCAAGAGCAGTGCAGATCTTAAGACCTCTTTGGTTTTAATGTTCTGGGAGCTCTTTAAAAAGGACCTTGATCTTTACAAATAATTTAACTAAGTGAATGTTACATACAGCATACAGCTTGTTTTGGGGGATATAGATATTGTTTTGCCTGGTACTTCATGACATAGCAGCACCCAGAACTTGGAGAAACAGGATACTCTGTCCACTGAACAACGTGGTGATGTTTGTGATCCTCTCACTCTTGAATATTTCCCATGTTAATCTTCTAAAACAAGTTCTTCTTTTGTCCCTTTTTAGTTATCTTGCTGCTGCAGTTCTACTTCTAATTTATTGTGATATTTAAACTTCAGTTCAAAGCAGCTTACCATAATTAAAAACAAGCATTGGTGAGAATATAGATAAATATTTAAATAAAATATCCCTACTTAGTAATAGAGGCTTACTTGCCGTCTATCTCCTGCCCTCACCTTCAGGGTAATGCCGCGGAAAAGGAAATAACATGTTGCCGATATCTACAGTCAGAACTAGAAATATTGGAACAAAGATAACCTTTTTGGCACCTTTCATCTTCACTGTGGTGGAGTACAAAAGTTATTCTTGTTCCAGTATTTCTAGACCTAATTTTGGGTCAGTGTGGCAGACTTGCCTGAATAGGAGTTGGGAAGCCAAGGGAATACTTAAGCACTTTGCCCAGCTTCTGAAATTTTACGGCCACTGCCTAGCACAGTAGTGGCAAACCTATGGCACGTGTGCCAGGGGTTGAACTCAGAGCTCTCTCTGTGGGCACACACGCTGTCACCCCAGCACAGAGTTCATCCCACTCCTCTGTCCAGCAGCCCAATGGGAGCACTTCCTCCCTCCCCCAGCACAGAGTTCTCCCTGCTCCTCTGCCCAGCAGTCAATGGGAATGCTTCCTCCCTCTCCCAGCACAGAGTTCGCCACACCGTGTTGGCACTTTGCAATGAATAAGTGGGTTTTGGGTTGCAGTTTGAGCACTCAGTCTCTAAAAGATTCACCATCACTGGCCTAGTATGATTAGAAATAGAAGAAAATAATATGAAGGCATAAATTTTATTGTATTTTTAATTGGGATTTTTACTGGTTTTAAATTTTTTATAGCTCTCTAGTGGGATTTATGTAGGTCAATATGTTATTGGTGTACGCCACCCAGAGTCGCTTGCCAAGTGGGCGGCAATATAAATGTGACTAAATAAATAAATAAATAATCAATATATTTGCTCTGGGGATGCAACTCTCAGTACTCTGTAGAGATGCTACTTTCCTCATGTCTCACCAATGATGTATGCTGGCTGGAGCTGATGGAAGTAGCAAAATGACAAAATCTGGAAGGATTTGTAGCCCACTTTCCGCTGTAGGATTGGTATGGGATGTGAGGCTTGGATTTAGAGTTTGTAAATACAGTATTCTGGAGCTAAACATATGATAGCTGGCTGGATAGCAGACGAAGGGAATGGTAAACCACTTCTGAGTACTCTCTGCCTAGAAAACCCTGGAAAGGGTTGACATAGGTTGAAACTGACTTGATTGCATGCAATTATTATTATAAATATATGATAATGTTACACAATTACATTTTAGGATGTATGCTTGCATAGATCTGTATTGTGTTGGAACACGTAGAAGGTGTTCGCTTAGTTTACTCTCCACTCCAGGCTGGTTTTGCCTCCAGGTTAAAAAGTGTCCTCCCGGATGACGTCAGCGTGAACCAGGACAATTATAGTAATTTGCAGACCTCTAACAACCAGAGTTCTGTCGGTAAGTCAGGAAAGCCAAGGAGGGAGAGGAGATGCAAAGTTAGGAGTCCATGCATAGTTCAAATGTCAATCCAGGCTGGTAATATCTAGAAACAAACAGAGACGACCATGTCTACATTGGCATAGATCCCTTTTTTTCTGTTGCTTTTGTGTAATTTGAGTCAATTCAAGTTGGAGTATCTATGTATATTTTGAATGAAAACATTCCATCCCACCTCTTTTTATTGCTCATTACTTTCTGGCATGGTGCTAGGGCTGCAGTTATTTAACAACAACAAAATTGAGCAAATTTACTCATGAGTAAACTAGGTTAAACTTCACTCACAGAAAAACCAACAAGCTGAAAAATAGCAGGAGTGGCCTCCTGGTTGCTTGAAGCACATGAAGGAGTTTCTTGAAGAGAATTCAGCCCGAGAAGCTGAGAAAGTTGGATTCTGGATGCCTCCAAATACATCTTCTATCAGAAAGGCAGGAAGTGGGTGGGAAGAGGAGTGTAAATATCTGAATGGAAGGGACACAAATTGAAGCAGTCTAAAGACCAGAGTGGGCTTTTGTCATGGGGGAGTAAGCATCTCCAGTGTGAACATAAGGGTTGCTCAACTGCGAGATAAAAGGTATCACAGTAAAGATTAGAGCCTTTTGAGCCTCGAAGCAGACTGTTCCAAATTCCCCTGTGTAGACAGGTTCAAAGAGAGTCCAAGAAGTATAAAAATCATAAAAAAAACAAGGAGACAGCAGTAAAAAGTTAAATTGCAAGGTCAAACTCTTGGAGAAACAAGACACTTTTGTTTCAGTGAAGTCCTAATCTCAGCCTAAGGTTTAAATCATGGGTTCTCGACCTTTTCAAGCCGAGGGCAGGGTCATGCTCCCTGAGATAGCTTCGGGGCCCGGATGGCCATTATGCCCTGCCTGCCACAAATGGTACTTCCGGGTGTGGCAGAGGCAGGGGGGGACATGAAATGGTGTCGGGGGCCACATCCAGCCCCTAGGCCATAGGTTGAGAACCCCTGGTTTATATAGATGAGCCTCTGCCCAGCTGTAGGCAGTTGGTCAGCTGGGAAAAGAGCTCAAGTGCAATATATGGCCTGCTGGTCTCTTTGAGAGGGAGCTTTCCCTCAAGGGGACTCAACACTCTTGAGGAGACGAATCTTTCCCTGCAGTGAAACTCTACACTGAGGGTCGTCTCAACAGACTCCTGCCTATATTCTGTGACATTGTATTGGGCTGGGATATAGTCCAATCTCCTCACGCCAAAGTTCACCACCTACTGTATGTTTAGCCTCCTGAGCCCCAGATAGTCCTAGATTTACAGAAGCTAGCAGTTCCTTCTTGTCAGATAAAAGGGGGTAGGAGGGTTCCCCAACTCATTCTCAGTGATAGGCTCATCTAGTACGGCCACGGCGCTCACAGAATACTGATCATGTGTTAGAACAGTGAAAGAGGCATCTGAAGAGTCAAGTGGCTATTCTCTCTCTCTTCCTGAAGAAGTGTTCAGAGTTGTTATGGTAAGAGTTTTGAGCATCTCCGCCTAATGTAGGAACTTTGTGGGTGGCCATGTGGTTCTCACCTGTAGCAAACCTGTGATCTTGTGTAAGAAATGATAATTTCCCTACACTCCCTGGATGGCCAGCTTACCATTGGGTAAAATTATAACTTCAAAACCCTAATCAATAAGATCACTTTTATGATGTTGAGAGTTACTCAAAATTTACCATTACATTTTGAGTGTTTAAAAGGGTTTTACTGTTCCCTAAACTGAATACAGTACTGTCAGAGCATCCGTGAAGTTCTTCTGACTAGAATAATTTCATTCCCCGTTGATTACTGATGTCGTTGTCGGCTGCTACTTGTATCTGAGTATATATTTTTCCTGGAATTCATTTTCATATTTGATGGATATGTGAAAGAAGAATGACAAACAGGAAAAATGCCACTGGCATTTGTTTAAGGTGGATCCCAGCTTGCCATGAAGTGACCCCACACACTGTGCAGCACGTATGAAATGAGATATGCAGGATTTTATAATGGTACTGCAATAGACTGCTGCAGCCTTGAGGATATTATCAAGGTGCTCCTTCACAGCCAGTCCATCTGGCATTGCCTCGTCTGCCTCCAGGACCATTGGAAATCAGAATAGTGGAGTGGTTCCTCCTCCGCTCATTTTGCTGTTGGGCCCAATATGATGGTTCCCAGTGGCATTTCCTCCACTGAGGGGACCATAACCCCACGTAAAGGGGCTCATCCGCCAGTAGCCTTTGGCCCCTTTAGGGAATCAGGTTATTTACCGCTGCCTAACACTCGGCATTGAGTCGCTGCCTGTACAATCTACTCCATTACCATAACGGGATGTCCAGCCAGACAGGGATGATTACCAAACACCGTAAATAAATGGAGACAATTCTGTCTACTTACCTTCCATGTGAATGATGGAGAGAAGAACCATATGTTTAAGCCTAATGGCCACCTTAACCTGAGATTTGTTTAGTGGCAAAGACTTTTTAAATTAACTCTTGGATGGGGAGTGAAAGTAATTTAGAACCTTTTAGGAGCTGCATAACTAAAACTGTGCCAGGCAACTGGTGGCTCAAAGTTCTCTTGTGATGTTCATGGAATGCGTATTGCCAACAAGATGTTGGTATGTGGAATAATTCAATTTAAGAATATAACAAATGGCTTCAAAGTTGTAGCTTCACCGGAGCTTCATCTGTGTGTATGTGTGTATAAGGAAGAGTTTATGTTTTCATAAACCTTGGATTTATTTCCACTCGGAGGCAGAGGGCCGGTTAGATGATACATAAAATACTGCTGTATGAAGAGCCACAGCAGCCGGCAAGATTGACTTCTCACTGCTTAAAAGTAGTTTAGCTCACTCTGTCAGCTCATCAGGAAGACAAAGAATGTATCAAAGCTAAAATACAGCTTGGAAAATCCATTGTGCTGATCGAGTCAGGCTCAGTTCTTTGAAATAATTTTTGCTGATGCTTCTAGAACAACTTCAACCATTAGTGCCTGAAATTCCATAGTGTTCAAAGGAACTGAGTCTGGACTGATGCCTAAATGAGGATCATTCAATCTTAGGGTGTACTTCTTTATTTATTCCTTACATTTGTATACCACACACCAGGAAGCTACTCTGGGTGGTGAACAGGACGTAATAAAAACAGCATGAACAATAGCCACATCAAAAAACACACATGAAGGCAATAGGTAATGACAAAATTTACCGAAGAGAAATATCACCAAATATCACATAAAAATATAATTGTAAGTAAAAAATATCAGAGGTCAGAAGGAAAATAAATGAATGTAACACAGTGCCCGGAAGCATCCTAAAGAGTTGTTTTCAGTAGTTTCTTTTTAAAAAAATTTTAGAAGATTTTTGTTACTAAAACAAAGAAAAAATACAGTATACAATACAATACATAAATTCAAATAAAATACAATTACAGTTGTGTGCCCATCACCCAGGGGCATTCCAAATACTGTACATGACTGTCGCCAGGCAGCATTCAAGATCAGGAACTGCCTCCACTGCAGAGAGAGTGAAGAGGAAAGATAGAGTTGTGTATCATCAGCATACTGATGAAATGACACCTCCAAATCTCAGGATGAACACAGTCTCATATACTGTAGATATTAAACAGCATGGGAGAGATAATTGAACCCCTGGGGAACCCCACAATTAAGAGACCAGGAGGACAACATCACCTCTCCTAGCTGAACCTTCTGAGAATGACCTGCCAGGAAGGGCCACAACCAACCCAAGGCTGAACTCCAATCCTCAACTCAGAGAACCAATCCAGAAGGACACCATAGTTGATAGTATCAAAGGTTGCTGAGATGTTGAGAAGGACTAACAAGGATATTTTCCCCAGTTGACCTCTCTCAACAGTTTATCATGCAGGGGCCATAGGCTCCCCACCCTTCAGTCATCCATGAAGCTTACTGGATAGGGTTGAACTCAATAGGTTTTTCCTATTTCTGTGCTACCTCACATGGTACCTGGTGTGGTATTATAGAGTGATGGACTAGGATTCTGGGGAGAAAGATTTGAATCCCCACTCAACCATGAAAGCCCACTGGAATAGTGGAACTAGTTAAACCACTCCTTAAGTATCTCACTTACCCTGAAAGCTTTATTAGGGCTGCTATAAGTTGATCAACCTGACAGCATATAACAGACAAATGCTACCTCACAGGTTCTTTGAAAAAAGTTATCCTAAGATCCTTAGAAGGGGAGGGATATGAATGCATACAAGCAGAAATGAGATACTGTACGTTAAAATCCAGCTTCTCAGTTGAGAGAGAGGATTGTTTGTTAGACTCAGAAGAATGTCAGCCAGGTTTGCAAGATGTGGAAACCTGATATCTTCCTAACCAACAGATTGTCTTGTGCTTGCAAATAAGCACAACTTTGATATAATTAGCAGTCGTACTTTGAAAGGGAGAGATCTGTCCATCCTGTCTCCAGTAAGGTTTCTTTATGGTGCATTTTTCAGTGTTTCTAAAGCAGGGGTGCCAATAAAATTCCCACCAAGGACCTGACCACGCTCCCTCAGTCATCTGTGCAGGCTGGTCTGGTCACGTGGTTCCTCCCAGCGGCAGCACTGGCAGCATGTGAAATCGCGGTGCGTTTTCTTGCGTTATCCCCTCCTCCAACACTTCCTTTGGAGGGGGGAGCATTTTTGTGCCCTTTTAAAAAAAATCAGTGCATTTTTGCTGTGTTTTGGCACAAAAATGCGCAGATTCAGACACTTCCGGTGCCGTCGGAGCACTTCCCACAGGCCATAGTTTGGGCACCCCTGCTCTAAATTGTAAGTTGGTTTTCTGTTAAAATAGTGATAGTAGTTAGCAAGAAAATGCAAAATGGCTTAGATCTCTTATGTTTTGCTGACCCTTTCGACTAGAGATACTCAGCTTCACACAAATCTTTTAGCTGCCATTCTCCATCCTGATATCCGCGCGCGTCCTCCTTCTGTTGAGCTTCTATTGCTCTTTCTTTTTCCACCTGTCCTAGTGCTCTTTTTTCTTCCATAGAGCCAAGTAGGATTGCAGTATATTGAGTATTCCCATGTTCTTCCTTCTATTACAAAAGAGGGCCACAGGATGATTGTAGATCACCTGTGACCTTCAGAGGTATTGTTGTGGCCCCAAAGGTCAACTGGCCGACACTCATTAATCTGTGCTTTGTTTCTGCTCAAAAAAGGTCTGTTTCTGATCCTAGAAACTAGAGTAGGCTCATTTGAATCAATGGAATTTATGGAGGAGTTGACTTACCAAATCCCCAGTGATGCAATGAATTTACTGTAACATGACTCGCTATGCTGAGCAACAGGATTTCAGCCAGTGTCTCTCTCCATTAACTAAATTTGAACAGTTACTATAAAGAGCCCTGGTGGTGCAGTGGTTAAACTGCTGTACTGCAGCCAGAACGTTGTGAGTTCAATCCTGACAGGGAATTAAGATTCCATCCTTCTGAGGTCGGTAAAATGAGTACCCAGCTGGTTGGGGCAAAAATGCTAATTAACTTGTGAACCAGCCAGAGAGTGCACTATGGGGCGGTATGTACAGGTGAAACTCGGAAAATTAGAATATTGTTCAAATGTTCATTCATTTCACTTAAAAGGTAAAACAAATATATGAGATAGACTCACTACATGCAAAGCGAAATATGTCATGCCTTAATTCGTTATAATTGTGATGATCATGGCATACAGCGTACATGAGTTTATGTGATGATTATGGGGTACATGAGATTGGGGGGTGGGTTGGGGTTTTCATAAGCTGTAAGCCATAAACATCAATATAACAAAGTAAGGCTTGAACTATCTTGCTTTTCATGTAATGAGTCTATCTCATATATTTGTTTCACCTTTTAAGTTGCATTACTGGACTGAATGAACATTTGAACAATATTCTAATTTTCCGAGTTTCATCTGTAAGTGTAACTGCTATTGCTATTATAAGAGAAGGGGCTACAGTGGCTCAGTGGCTAAGAAGCTTGCTTTGTTAGCTGAAAGGCTGGCAAGTCGGCAGTTCGAGACCCGGGTACTGCATGACGGATTGAGTGCCTGTCTCTGTCTCAGCTCTTGGGGACATGAAAAGAGCTTCATTTGGGTTTTCCCTGAGCGGAGTTTCTCCCGCAAAAAACCTTTCAACCCAGAATAATTTCTGACACAGAATTGTTGTTGTTGTTGTTGTTGTTGTTGTTGTTATAAGAGAGAAAATAATAATACATCTGTACTATTGCTGCACTACTACTACCACTGCAGGTGCCTAATTCTGTTCTTGTGTTTAAATAGAACTTAACAGTTTATATCAAGAGTTCTCAATCTTTTTAAACCGGGGGCCGTGTCACACTCCCTCAGACAGCTTCAGGGGCCAGATGGCCACTTTGCCCTTCCTCCACCACATGGATCTTCCTAGTGTGGTGGAGGCGGTGGTGGTGGGGCCTCGTGAAATGGTACCCTGGGTCGTATCTGGCCCATGGGCTGCAGTTTGAGAATCCCTGGTGTATATCTACATTGCACAAGACAAGGAGCAGCTAAAGTATTGAATTAAGCAAATAGACCAGCTCATTTGTAGTTGAGTATATTTCACTGCTGTGATGAAAGGGAAAAAAAGCTTCTAACATCTTATACAGTGGTGGATTTTAATGTGTTGATGCGCTGACAGCTCTTCCAGCTTTTAGCCCTCCCACTCGGTATAGACTTTTGCAGCCCTGCACAATAAATCCTTAGAGCAAAGCATGACTAAATCAGGCTAGCTAATCATTTACCAGCCTGAAATAGCATAAATGTAATGTGAAAAACACACAAGGGTCTCAAGAAGGAGACTATGATTTGTCATTGTTCCCCACCTTCCAAGAACTGGTATTCTTTTCTTATATTGTTTCACCTGCCCTCTGCACTAGCCATGTTTTGGGGCATTCCATTTTATACACATGCTGTTTCTGAATAACTTTTGGAAAAGTTGCGTGTTATGAAGTGGCCTTGGGTCTTAAAGTCTGGGGTAGTGGTGGTAAAGTGAGGAAGTGTTTATCTTGGACTGCTTGAATATTATGGCAAAAAACGAACATTTTGTGGAAGGGAGTTCTGTATTTAAACTAAAGGTCAAGGTCGCTCTTGCTCAAAAGCCAGTCGTGTCTGACACTAGGGTGCAGTGCTCATCTCTGTTTCCAGCCAAAGAGCTAGCACCGTCTGCAGACATTCACATGGTCATGTGGCAGGCACAACTAGACACCGGAGCACAAAGTGGTACCTATTTATCTACTGCTAGGTTGGCAGGAACTGGAAGAGTTGGTTGAGTGCCAAATGTACATGTTAAAGATGTCCTGTATAGCCTTAGTGGGAGGCCTTAAAATTGTGCCTGCGTTATTAGCATACTAGAAAATAAAAGGAAGAAGAAGAAAAAAAGAAGTTGGGGTCCACAGCTAGACGTCTCTTCAGTTTCCAATATTAACCGAAATTAACATAGAGGAAGCAGCACGCTGGGGGAAAAGGTCCTTCCAGATAAATTTCGTTAGGTACTGGACTGCAGTGACTAAAGAGGTTAAGATGCTGAACTCGCTGGCTGGAAGGTCGTAGTTCAATTCCTGGCTAATGCATGACAGAGTGAGCTCCCGGCTCTGCCCCAACTCCTGCCAACCTAGCAGTTTGGAAGCAAGAAATTGCAAGTAGATAAGTAGGGACCACGTCTATGGGAAGATAAACAGTGTTCTGTGCACTCTGGTGTTGAGGCATGCCTGCCACATATCCATGGAAATGTCTACAGATGCAGACAGCGCTGGCTCTTTGGCTATAAACAGAGATGAGCACTGAACCCTAGAGTCAGATACGACTGGCTTTCGAGTAAGGGAGACCTTACTTGGCTTTAGAATTTTAGAAATGAGAGTGGAACCTTTTGATCTCTGCATTAGTTTGCTTCCTCCTCACCAGTTTATTTTGTCTGTGTGCTGCATTGTCAGAGCCGAGCGCGGCAGGATTATTTAAATATTTTAAATGGCAGATGTGCTGTGCTTGCCTGTGATTGCAAAAATACCGATGCACGGTATTCCAGATTACCTCCCCACCTCCCCACGCTGTGATCTGTTGACATTATCCTCTGTTCCTCAGCTTCAGACAGTAAAGTCATGACATGTGCGGCTGTTTGGAGGATGCCGAAGGAATTGGAAACAGGCAGTCATGAATCCCCTGATGATTCATCAAGCAACGCTCAAACCCTCGAGCTACTCTGTCACCTTGACAACACAGCCTATGGCAATATGGCCGGGTAGGATTCTGCATATTTTATATTCTCAGAAAAAGTAAAGATAGACCTGTGCTCTTCAGCATAGGTTTATGAGAAAGATGGATTTTTCAAGTAAAGACGCATACTAGAAATATGGGTGAGTATGCTGAAACATACACCCACACACATTGGGTTTTGTAGAAGAAATAATTCAAACAGTGGCAAGACTTTAAACAAACACACCATTGTAACCATCCTTTTTGTGGTTCTGCTAGGTCTTTCCTCTGGGAATGTATGTTGCACACAAATACTAGTATATTTAGCAGCTCAGTTTTAATATAGAATGTAGCTTGAAAATTCTGGTTTTTGTTTTAGCTCCTGAACCACACACACATACACATACACATACACACACACACACACACACACACACACACACACACACACACACACACACACACACACACACTTAATTGCTTATTAATCTTTCTTGAAGATCAAAGTTCATTTTACACTATACTTTGTAGCAACAATGAAGAATTGGTGATGATCCACTGCTGAGCATTGTAAGGTTTTCCACATTGTCCTTTATCCATTCTCCATCGAAATAGAATTTTGAAAATATGCTCCTTGTGTGCTGACATAGATAAAGAAGTTGTGAGCAATTGTGCCAATCTCTGTGGTCTCTTCAGCTTCAGCTTTCTACACTTACATTTTAATAAAACAAAATAAATTAAATAGAAAGCACTTTCCCCTAATACAGGAGTTCTCAACCTATGGACCGTAGGCTGGATGCGGCCCACGACACCATTTCATGTGGCCTTACAGCTCAGAGAAATTATATATCAATTTTTGATAATTCTAAGGGAGATGTTAGTCTCTTCTCTCGTGAAGCAGTGGACAAGGAGGGTATGTTTCTTTCTTTAAAGCTGGGAAATAGGGTAGCTCGGTTGAGAAACCGTCCTTTTTTAAAAACACAGCCCCCTTTCCGCTTGCCTTCACACACACACACGCAGAGTGGACCCGGCCCTGGGAAGCTGCCCCGCTCGAAGATAGCTTTTACCTTCAAAGATTAGGATGCCCCGGTAGATAATATCCCCACGCCGATGATAGAAGGAAGAGCTACTCCTTCCGTATTTCCATAGAGACCATATCTCTCCCAAAATAAAATGTCCCTCTGAGAAATGTTGCGACTCAAGGCTGAGCCGGTGTGACGATGTAGCCACTAAGTTGACCTTATCTTGGCTCCTCTCCGCTCCGCAAATACTCCCTCTTCTCCTGGTCATAAATGAGGCTTTCGTAGTCTTTTCAGGCTTTTATTGAAGAAGTATTTTCATCCAAAAATATATAAAAATGCAGATCAACGCAATCAATCTAACTCTACTTTGAATCCCTTAATACACTATCATGTCCATAGATGGGACGCCTATATCTATCCTAACTTAAACAAGCTAAATAAAATTAGAAATAACTAACTCTTCTAAGTTGGCATTTCTTCTCTCAGATTCTAAGTACTTTGCCCCAGATGGTTTCGGCAAAGACTCAGAGACTGATGCACTGGGCTCTCACTCCCATAGGATTTCCTTAGATTTCCATGATCTGGGTTCGAAATGACATAGGCTCGCACCCACTTCAAATTGATGCTCCAGAATCCTCAAATCTTGGGGTTTATATACTGTACAATTTAAGTCCCTCATACCTCCTCTCCGGAATGACAGGCACAGGGGATGTTTTGACTAACAGGTGTTTATCCAGGTATTTTCCCAGATAATGATGTAACTAATGATGTAACCCCTCTCACAGCAAATGTTGGGTATCCCATAGTCCACTTCTATGAGAATGTCACCTTTCCTCTTTCTAAGATGATGGTTGAAAGTGTGAATGTCAAAGTGTGAAATGACAGGTGAAAGTGTCCTTCTTCCTGTTAAGGCTTGGGTGGAGTTCCTCTCCTCTCCTTTGAGTTGAATGCCCCATTGTTACCTTGGGTTTATCTCCGTTCAAGTACTAATGCACAAGCGTGGGCTCCCTCACAGGTGTTTAAATTCTGCTTAGCAACTCAGTTTTGAGCCTGATGGGATTGAATCTGTATCATGAACAGAGTTTTCAGGATTGAATTCATATCATGAACAGAGTTTTGTCTGCAGTACTGTAGTTTAACCCAGGGGTTCCTTACCTACAGCCCGTGGCTGGACCTGGCCCATGCCACCATTTCGGGCCCGCCTTCGCTGCACCCGAAAGTGAAAGTGGATGCATTTACGTCATCTGTAAAATGCGCCCACACATGTTGTACAAACACGCCCACGCCTGTAGTAAATGCGGAAGTGGGTGCATTTATGTCATCCGTAAATGCGCCCACTTCTGGGTGTGTGGTCCAGCCCACTCAGCTGTCTGGGGGGCATGGTCAGGCCCATGGACAAAAAGGTTGGGAACCCCCGGTTTAACCCCTGCACCATGGGAGCTTTGGGAGCCATTTGACAACAATAGTTTCTAAAGACAGTAGTTACATAGAAAATATAAATGAACCTCAATGAAAACATATTATGTATTCATGTTTTTGGAATTCTCAAATTTGCATGATTATTATTTTTTTGTTTAACATATAGTGTCACTTGGGAGCCAATGGGAGATGGGAAAAAGTTACTTTCTCTGGCTGATAACCACTTGCTTCTGTGGGATTTGCAAGAAAGCTCAAGCAGGGCTGTGGTAAGAAATACAAGAACATAATTCTGCATGCAACTACACCTATACCTTGACTATTTCTATTTCAAATATATTGGTGATGTTTTTAACTATATGTGTTTTAGTAACTGAAAATGGAATGTGTGCATTTAAAAACTGAGAATTTGGGGTATGGGGTGTGGGTGTGGGCAAAACCTTATTTTGGCAACAAAGTTCAGAAACCGTGTTTTACCCCCTCTGTCAGTAGAATGGTCACAATTCTTCCTGCGTGAAACCTTTTGTTTGTTCTTCTTGGCTTACCTCTCCACCATCCTCTTGAGTTGATCAACCAGCCTTTCTTGGCTCCTTTCTAGTGACTGCCAGTATTATGTGGAATTGTCCAATCTACTACTCCCTGCTTCCCTTGCCAACTGTTGGCCAACTCCTTTTCCTCAAGTAAAGTCTGTCTGCTTGCTGTGATCAACATTCTTGTCTGATTGAAGTGTCAGGTTTTTGCAGACATGCTTAGCATTTCCTCCTATTCTCTTGCTCCCCCTGGGCTGCTCTGCCTCAGCTTGCTTTAAGGTTCTTTGAATGTTAATTAGGCTTTCACTGTCCTAGGCAGTCTCTTTTGCTCATAATCTCAAAGTTACCATATTTCTCCTTAATTCCAATCTGTATCAAATTCAACCATGTCCTTTGGGATGTTCTCCAGTCTGTCATAAGTCATACTGTTTAATAGAAAGAGAATTTTCTACTCAACATCAAGTTCTTGGGCTTTCTTTTTTATTTCACTAGAATTTACTTAACAGAACTTTATCACTGTCACATGCCTTTCATTAGCTGCTGTTTCTCCCAATAAACATTGTCAAAATTAACCCTTCACTGAGCTGTGATGCAAGTTCTTTCATTAAGTCTATCTGTGCTATGCTCTTTATCAGTGAAAAATTTGCTCTAAAGTAAAACAGGTTCTTCACATTGGATAGCTGATTATGGTGAGCTGTGTACATTTTGTTGTTTTGAATAATTTCTTCCGACCAATCGCGAAGATGAATGTCTTCCTCGCCAGGGAAGCATCCCTTGGAGACTGGCTTCAGCTGTGAGGCGGGCAGCGTGGCGCATAAGAAGACCAGGCACGCCGGAGTCTCGATCGCTTCCCCGCTCTCACCAGGGAAGCGTCCCTTGGTTGTGAGCGGGGAAGGGAAGCGAGACTCCGGCGTGGCTGGTCTTATGCGCCACGCTGCCTGCCTCACAGGTGAAGCCAGTCTCGCTTCCCTTCCCCGCTCTCGCCAGGGAAGTGACCCTTGGTTGAGAGCGGGTAGGTGGGAGCAAGACTCGCTGACGGGAACAAGAGAAGCGACCAGTGCCCGAAGAGGAGGAGACTCGTCGGGTCTCCTGCCGCCGCCCCGGAAGCGCTATTCCTCCTCCTCGCCCCATTCCTCCTGTCCTCAGGCGAGGGTGCTCGGGGCCGCTTGGATATTTTGGGGGATTCCCCCACGGTCGCTTCTCTGGCCACCTCACAGCTGGGGCCAGCCTTTAGCCCCCGCTTCCCCGCACTCACCAGGGGAACGACGTTATACAAAGCATCAGTGGCAATAATTTGGACGTTGTATGAGGCATCACGGATAGGATTTTGCATGCCTCATACAAAGTCGGAATTCATACAACGTCCTAACTTGTGGAACCAAGTTTGGACGTTGTATGAGGTATTAGTGTACCTTATAAGCTACCTACGAGAGAATGAGGATCCTCCTGAGCAGTATGCTTTGAAATAGAAAGGGACTATGCAGCAGAAATACATTATGCTCATGAAACAGCACAGTTGTATCTAATACTGATGTTGATTCTACTGTGGAATCTTAGTCCTGCTTCTAAGGTGGTTTAGCCTGAATGTGGGATCTATGAGATCAGAAACCTGCCTGCTTTTGTATCACCGTGCAATATACTAACTTAGTATGCACAACTTCTAGAAGCAATTTTTCAACTGGTAGTCATGTTAGTCTGTTTCAAGCATATCAGAGAGTAAACAAAACAAAAAGACAAATGTTGTGGCACCTTGAAGACTAACTGCTGTATTTTAATGTTAGCTTTCATAGATCAAGTTTGACAAAGTGGACTTGATCCATGAAAGCTACCATTAAAATACAGCAGTTAGTCTTTAAGGTGCCACAACATTTTTTGTCTTTTTGTTTTGTTTACTCTCTGATATTCTAAAAGTGAATCTGAGATGTTATGCTGCTCTTGAGTGTTATTTATGTTTGTTTGTACAGTAACTCCCTTTCTCCTTTTAAGTTGTTTAATAAAGTCAGATTTGTTGGTTTATGTATTTTCTTACCTACTCACCAAGCTGACATTAAATTCTCATGTTTCAAAAAATCTGGGGAATTCTTCAAAGAGAAAGGAACTTTCAGTTCAAATGAAAATGTTCTGGTTAAAGCTGTGTCCCACAAAGAACCATTTTTTTTTTTTTGCCAGAGATCAATCCCAAAACAATCTCAAAACATGGATACAGAAATGTAGGGTGTCCCAAAAGTTGCCATACATAGGAAAAATGGGAAATTATAGCTGAACGTACCTTTGCCATACATAGGGGAAATGGGAAATTGTAGCTAAACATACCTTTATGTACAAAATACTCATTCCATATTTTTACAACATATTCTCTACATGTTGGCCACCTCTTTCTACACACACACAAACACGAAGTCTTATTCCCAATTCATGGCAAACACGGTCTGTTATTATGTGATTTTGCCTATGTATAGTGACTTTTGGAACACCCCGTAGCGTTCTTTTGGTATCTTACCATCCATCTCAACCAAGCAAAGGAAGTGATTCTTTGATTCCTTAAATTTTAGGGAAACATTCTAGGGAATCATGCTGTTGACATAGGCTCACCTCACAGCATATCTCTCCTTACACTAAAGAACAAATAATGTTCTTCAGTTATCCATTTCTGAATACTTTTCACTGTCAGCATTTTCATTTATGATATATCCTAAGCACTATATGGAATGGGCCCTATAAAAGGTGGTGGATTCTTTCTCATGGGAGATTTTAAATCAGAGGTAAGATGGCCTTCTGTGAAGGATGCCTTAACTGTTAATTTTGTCCATGATGGAGGGTTGAATTTGATGATCCTTGGGCTCCTTTGCAGTTCTGTGATTCTATGCAATCCTTGAAGAGCAGTCCTTGAATATACAAAGACAATCCAGTCCATCTCACACAGGAAACTGGATCGTGGCAAGATCCAGCATCATATTTATGCCCACAATCTCCCCCCCCCCCTCCACACACACACATCCCATTGCATACACATTCTCTTCCCTTCTGTAGATTTAATTTATTTATTACATTTGTATACTGCCCATCTGGGAGTACATAAATGTAATAAACTCTGGGCAGTGTACAACCGTTGAAACAGCATAACAGCTAACATTCAACAACAAAAACAACAGTCAATAACTGCCGATGGCATCTAAGGCAGGGAATATAAAATATAAACATATAGCTAGATGCGGGTCAGGCCAGGGTGTACAGTTTCCATGAGCTATGGGGCCATCTTTCAGATTGGCTGACTGTTCAGCAGCTGGACTCTCAAAGGTGACCTGACCAAAGTAAAAGATGCTGTGACTTTTAAAATTATTTATATTTAAAAATTAAAAATAGATTATAGATAATGAACCTGGCAGTATTGTAGCCAGTGGGTGTATGTTTGGTCAGCCAGGATACTTGCAGAGCATCAGAGATATGAACTTGTTCCGGATGTCTCTATAAAAAGGGCAGATGCAGAGAAAGTATTCTATGGTTTCAATTTCTCCAGTGTCACAGGAATAAATACTAATTTTACTATTCCTTAACTCTGAGCAGAAATGCCCCTTTTAAAAAATATATTTTAAGTACCGTACCCTCATTTTAACTTCTCTCTCCTGATATATTTTAAGTACCCTCATTTTAACTTGTGTTCTTTTTGCTGCACTATACTGGTCTTGGGCTGTAATAAAGATTGATTGATAAAAATAATGAAAATATAATCTTACTTTGTAGTTTTTACCCATATAACACCATTTTCTCCAAGATAATTAATGTTTATACATGATTAATGCTAAGATCCAATGAGAACATATAAATTGTTCATTTTCATTTCCGTAAACATCATTCACTCACCAAATCAGAACCATTAAATAAAATACAATAAAATTCATTGGATCACATTCTTCTCCTCAGTGTAGTCAGTCCCACTACAGTCGGCACAATGAATTCGAGGGGATTTGGTGAGCCAACCCCCTCTGTTTGTTTTATTGATTCAAATGGGCCTATTCTAATTGGAACTTATACACTGTAAACTCTCTTCATGCAGCTTATCTCACTTCTGTAGTTTCTACTGCTTTTGCTAGTCTTGTTCAGTGCTTTCTTACTAATGTTAGTAAAAAGGATCTGAATGATGGTGAAGGCACAGAAGTGAAACAAGCCACATGAATAGTGTTTAATAGGCTGCAGCTCCGTGGTAATTGGATGGTTAATAGTCTCCTAGAACTAGGCTGCTTAAATAACAATTTAAATTAATCCTGTTAAACAACAAGAGGCAATAAACAATCAAGGTTTAAGGAAGAAAAAATGCTAGGGAAACACCTGGGAATATTTTGTTAATTAGAAGCTTCCTCTTCCAACCAACAATGAAAAAAAGGTTTATATTTAGCCTTTTATTGGTTAGTCTTTAGATTAAGAGATTTGTTACCAACCAAATGGAAGGAAGCTACAACAGGTTTTTTTTACAACTTATTTTTCAGGGGCTGCTGGGGGACTGCAGTGGCAGAGTGATTAAGATGCTGAACTTGAGGACTGGAAGGTCCTCAGGTCAGCAGTTCGAGATCCGAGTGCTGCTTGATGAAGTGAGCTCCCGTCTCTGTCACACCTCCTGCCAATCTAGCCGTTCGAAAGCAAGAAATTGTAAGTCGATAAATGGGTACCGCTTTGTTGGGAAGGTAAGCAGCATTCTGTGCACTCTGGTGTCTAGTCATGGTTGCCACATGTCCACAGAAACATCTGCAGATAGCACTGGCTCTTTGGCTATAAATTGAGATGAGCACCGAATCCTAGAGTTGGATATGACAGCAAAGCGCTTTCGAACAAGGGCAACCTTAGTGGGGGCTGCATAAGAGATCTTTGAGGGCTGAATGTAGTCCACAGGCCCCACTTTGCCCACTGTGATGCAGACGTATAAAAATATTTTATTTGCATCTGTGAAGAATTTGCCCCAAAAGGGTTAAATCTGATAACAAAAGAGAAGAATTGGTTAAATTGGAGTTGACTGGGAGTGGTGGAAGGAGACCTCTTTATCAACTTCCCCTCTTGGGTTTAATTTCTGCTGGGGACGGATTAATGAGTGACACCTGGGCTAGGATGATCTAACCTTTGGGTGGGTTGTATCCGGGGAGTAATTAGCCCTGTGACCCTAGCGCTCCAAATTCCCCTTGCTTGGAGCATGATCAGGAGAAGGGTCAAGGGGTATAACTGACCCCATGTGATAAAATGGGTCACAAGTTATTCAATATGGAATCTCTTTGGTTTTTAAACTGTCTTAGAATGTAGCTTTGCTTCTTTGCAAAGACCTCATAATTCTTTCTGCTGCGCTTATCAAACAGGTGTGCTTAGTAGAAGCTTCTCAGAGCTTCAGGCTCATGTTTTGTCTTTTTCTCCAGGCCTGGAATGTCCGCTTACGTCAACATCCCGAGCCTAGGAACACCAGACATTTGTTATGGGAACCAGGGTGTGTTTATACAATCCCTGGGCCCTAATTGGCTGTATGCTAGTTAGGAGAGCCAAGCTCATGTTCTTTCTATTAGGCACATGGGTTTTGGGATGAGATTCGACTTTGGGGAGTTTCTGAGACTGACACCTCAGAAGGGAGAGGGGGGACTCTAACACTGAGCCCTTACTCCAACCCAAGCTTAGTTATGATTACCTAGATTAGTCAGGTTTTCCTTTTATTTCTGGGGGAAGGCTTGAGTGCGGATGTGTGTATGTACAACCTGGTTGAGCCTTTTTCTTTCCATTCTGTTTTTTAAAAAAATAATAATACTTTTTTATTTGTTCAAGCCTTGTTCAGTTCAGTGCCAATACGTTCACTGGGTGTTCTGGGGTGTTAAATGCCAGTACCTGGTTGTCTGGCTGCAGACGGAGAGCAGTAATTGCTCATGCCAGAAAGGAAGGGCAGGTGTGTTTTACTTTTTCCCTTTTGGGAGGTGGACAGCTTTCCCCCTGGCTGGAGTACAGAGGTAGTCATGAGCAGTTCTGGGTGCCTAAAAGCATCACTTCCAAGAGCCACTGAAGGTCCTCCTCACTACCCCTGGGATCCATCTCTTCACAACATCTCATCCCACCTTTTCCCACCAAGGGGCTCAAGGGGACTCACAAAATACTTAGAAGACAAATGCACCTAAGAATACTATATGTTATAATATTTAAAAAGCATTTAACTGTATAGTAGTACCTTGGATAAAGTCCAATTCGGATAAACTCACGGTTTTCATGCACACGTGATGCATCGCATAAAGTCCAAAACCGCGAAAAATGGACGTTATCTGAGGTATTTGGTATAGGAACCTCGGATAAAGTCCATTTTTGGACGTTATCCGATTCATCACCCATTTGATTCAGATAAAGTCCAAAATCAGATGAAGTCCAAACTTGTGGAGCGGGGTTTGGACTTTATCCAAGGTTCTACTGTATTATTATATTAAAACTATTGAATAAACAATTATTTAAAATGATGCAAATACACAACAAAGTTTTTTAAAAAATCTTCCGTTATAACCTTTTGCTTAGCAGCTAGGTAAAGGTCGACCTTGCTCGAAAGCCAGTCGTATCCAACTCTAGGGTTCTATGCGCATCTCCATTTATAACCAAAGAGCCAATGCTGTCTATGTCTCAGACATTTCCATGGACATGTGGCAGGCATGACTAGGCACCAGAGTGCATGGAATGCTGTTTACCTTCAACCATGTGCCGAAGGCCTGTCTGAACAGAAAAGAGTTTTGCCCACCCCCCTGCCAACGGAAGAAGAACAAGCCAATGATTGTTGCCAGGCTGTGGAAGGAGCCAGTCTGGCTACCTCTGGGATTTCCACAGCCTGGGAACAACCACTGAGAAGGCCCTGTGAGGGTAGTGAGGCTATCAGAAGAACCTTCACAGACGATCTTTAAAAAGCAGACAGGCTTATGAATTAAAATATGAATAGAAAAAGCAAGATCCACCTTCATAAAAATACAAAATTAGTTATCCTTTGTTAACATTTGTAGAGATCTAACTTTCGCCACGAAGATCTGAATAGAGTGTTGCTCTATGAAGTCAAAGCTTGGACATTGACTAAAGAAAAGAAAACTGAAGCTTTTGAAATGTGGATCTACAGATGGCTGCTAAGGATACCATGTTGTCATGTGTTGCACCGGCAAGAGCTGTTAAGACCATTAAACAAAACTTCAATACTTGGGCATATCATGGGGAATTACATGAAGTATAGAATCCTCCAACTCGCTCTGCAAGGAAAGTTCCCAGGGAAGAGAGGCCCTGCACGTAGATGGACTTCATGGCTGAAGAACCTGAGAGACTAGTGTGGCATGTCCTCAGAAGAGCTGTTCTGAGGAGATAAGTATAGGAAGACTTATCACCACAATAGCCAATATTTGAAGTGGATACGGCACTTGAATAATAATAAGGTTTACTTGGAAAGATTGTTTAGGATCTCATATGTCAAGTTCAGCACTTTTAATCATGCCTAGATAGGGATTGACAGTGAAGCTGTCATAAAATGGCATTTCTGTTGGTTCCAGTCAGCAATCTGGCCACAGTATCTTGAACTCATTGGGATTTCCAAATACTGTACTTTCTAAAAGCAGTTCCACAGAAAGCATGTTATAGTAATCAAAATGGAGTGTAACCACTCCATTCAGATATTTCACTATACTGTATTGAAGCATTGATGGGGTTCCCAAAACATCTATTTCTCTCCTTCTTTCTTTCCTTCCCATCAGCACATACAGAGATGAAGTCAAGAATTAACAATCCATTTACACTGGATTGTACACCAGATACAGTGAAGAATAAAATGTCTAGTTTGACCAAATTCAAAAACAGTAAAGTTTTTTAAAAAAAATTGGTAGCAAGAATGGGAGAAATATAGTAATTTAAATAATTAATAGAATATCCTGAAACATATCATTTTTGAACATTACAGAACCCTTTGAATGTTACAGAATCAAATGCCCACCCACTGGGCATGGAATATCGGCATTTCATGTGCTGATGTGTAGGAGTAAATGTATCTAAACAATTAGCTTACTCCATTTTTTCTCTGTATGTAGGTCAATGTGTCTGATGTATCCTACCAAATTTATTGGGGAACTACATTAATGACTTTTCTTATTTTGGGGCCTGTTCAGATATTTTAATAATCCCTGATACTTTATGGGTGGACAGGGGAAGGCTGGATTTATATCTTCCCTCACTTTGGAGAGGGGAAGATGTAGAATGTACTGAAAAATCTTCCATATACAGTGGTACCTTGTTTAAAGAGCATAATGCGTTCCACAGGATTGCTCTTTAAGCGAGTTGCTCTTTAAGCGAAACACTTGGAAAAAATGCCGTCGCCACCATTGTAAGTGACCGGTTGTGACATCTGGTGGGGCGGGGGGGTTGCAAACCCCAATTTAGTTGTTAAGTGAGTTTTTGGTTGTTTTTAGTTATTAAGCAAGGGTGACCATTCACAGAAAATTCTGCTCTTTAAGCGAGTTAGTCTCTAAGTGAGGTGCTCTTTATAGGAGGTTTTACTGTACTTGCATGTGGGAATCTCTGGAGTTTACAGGACAAGTCCTTTCAAAAATGTAGATGAACTTGTAAGAGGAATGCAAATTTGTTTTTTTTTTCACACTACAACTCCCAGAATTCTTGGGTTGCCAGAAAACACAAATCTATATACCTCTACTTTTTCACCTTCTCTACATTGTGAGCGGAGTACATGAGCCCAAAGTTTAACCCACACACTCATATCATGTCTGAAAGTATTCATTGCTGAGAAGCATCACACATTTCATTTATCCCTCAACTGTTAGGCTCTAATAATTTCCCCCATTCTTTTCTTTTCCGTTTGATGCAACAATTGGCTACTTTTAAAAAATAACCTTTAAAACATATTTAGACTTGAAACATGTTGCTATTTTTTTGTCAGAAACATGTAACTTGCCAATGTCATACAAAGGAACTACAGTAAAAACCCTACTTACGTAAAAAGTCGGTTCCGTAGGCTTTTATGTAAATCGGTTTTTTACTTAACTCAAAGCAAACCCATAGAAACAATGAATTTTTACACAACTCGAAGCAAACCCATAGGAAAAATGATTTTTTTTACTTTACTCAAAGCAAACCCATAGGAAAATGATATTTATGTAAATCGAAGCAACCCCATAGGAAAAATGAATTTTTTACGTAACTCAAAGCAAATCCATAGGAAATTACTACTCACTTTATTATGGAAATTGTGTTATGTAAATAGGGACATGGTTTTACTGCAAAAAGTATTATGTAAGTCGAATTTTGTGTAACTCGAGGCATATGTAAGTCGGGGTTTTACTGTATTATTGTCTGATACATGAATAATTCTGTGTTTAACATTTTGCATTTCAAGCTACTTTGCTTGTTACATTGAAAGTAATTTACTCCGTATAGATGGGGAAGTATTTGTATGCGTGTTTATTGTGTTGCTTGCTTACAAACAAACAATATTTCTTAATGCACAGCTGTCAAATTCAGTCTCATTGGAAGGAAAAGGACAATTAAAGTTTACTTCGGGACAATGGAGTCCCCATCATAATTGCACTCAAGTTGCCACAGCAAATGACACTGCGATTCGAGGATGGGATATACGAACAATGACGTGAGTTTTGTCTTCCTTCTTCTTCTTTTTCTTCTTCTTCTTCCTTTAAAAAAAACAAAACCCAGAAGGAAAAGACTCCTAAAGAAACTATGCATTGTTTCTTCTGAGAAACCCTTTTGTGGCATCTTTAGAAGTTCCATATATCTGCCATGGGTTTCATAAAGGCAAACGTCACTCTTGCTTGAAAGCCAATCATATCCGACTCTAGGGTTCAGTGCTCATCTCTGTTTACAGCCAAAGAGCCAGCGCTGTCTGCATCTGCAGACGTTTCTGTGGACACGTGGCAGGCATGCCTCAATATCAGAGTGCATGGAACACTTTTTACCTTGCCATCGAAATGGTCCCTGTTTATTTACTTGCAATTTATTGCTTTCGAACTGCAAGGTTGGCAGGTTTCATAAACGATTATTGAAACCTGACACATCTTTTCTGCTCTTACTGAAATTAATTGTACAATTCCTAATAATTTAAATGGAGCTAGAAATACACTGAGTGAACTCTAGTCCATAATATAGTGACTCAACTTCCTATTCTAGACTGGTGTTTAAAAGCTGACTGACCCAGATGTACTAATTATTTGCTCTTTACTAAATTGTAGGGTTTTTTTCTTTTTCTTTTTTTGGTGTGTTTGTGTGTGTTAGGGTTGTTTTTGAGTGATTGGATGAAAGCACTCTCAGTGTCCGTTTGATTTTGGCAGCATCTTTTAAGATTATGGAAAAGAAGTTTCCCATTTATTAGGAGCTAGTTCTTTGCCCAAAATGTTTATTCTGATGGGGCTTTAACACACCAAATTTGGAACGCCAGCCATTCTAATACCTCAACATAAGAAATACATGACTTTTTCCTGCTATAGTTGTAGTTTTGAAAAGCAAAGGAGTGATGTTGTTCACATCTGTTGCCATGACAACAGAAGTCTGTGCAGGCTTTTTTTTATATATAAAAAATACAGCTTATCCCCTTAGCACTCAGTAATTTATCACTAGCCTCAGAAGACGGATGTCTTGTAATAACTTCTCCTGCCTTAAAGGGAAATATGACTTTAAATTTATTTTTTTGTCCCCTGCATGCTCAAGAGTGTAGTATGATATTTCTATTGTTTCCAATTAGGCGTCTTAATTTTTTTTTAAAAAAACTGATCAATGTTTAAAATGTATACTTAAAATACTGCTTTGTTATGTTTAGCGTGTCCACGTCATGTATAAAAAGCTAACTTCTGATGTCTGTACTATTTCATGAGGAATACATTGCTACTGGACCCATGGTATTGTGCTGGGAATACACCACAAAGAGGCAGCATTCTCACATAGTGCCAAACCACAATCTAGCACTGCATACAAAAGCAGACAGTAGCCCTCGTGACTCTCCAAACTGAAATCTCTTTTCCCTCCCATATGAGTGAAAAGGAGGAATAAACCACGATTCAACTTTGCTTTAACCCATTCTTGGTTAGTCATTACATCGCTTGAAATAAGCTAGTTTCTTAAGCATGTTTGTAAAAACACTCAGGCTTTCTGTTGGCCTGTTCTACACTTGCCAGGTTTTTAAAAATAAATAAATTGCATTCTCTTGGTCACAGGTATAAGAAGCCAGGAGGAAGTGACTGATGTGAAACTAATATCTGGTTTTTCCTCCTCCACCAAATTCTATCAGAGGAGAAAGATGAAGTTGGAAACTTAAGATTTTCTCTGGGCTCCATTCTCACTCAAACCTAGCTTACCATTATACAGGTGAAACTCGGAAAATTAGAATATTGTGCAAATGATCATTTAGTTCAGTAATGCAACTCAAAAGGTGAAACAAATATATGAGATAGACTCATTACATGCAAAGTGAGATAGTTCAAGCCTTACTTTGTTATAATATTGATGCTTATGGCTTACAGTTTATGAAAAACCCAAAAACCCAATCTCATATACCCCATAATCATCACATAATCTCATGTATGCTGTACGCCATGATCATCACAATTTTAACGAATTCTGGCATGACATCTCTCGCTTTGCATGTAGTGAGTCTATCTCATATATTTGTTTCCCCTTTTAAGTGAAATGAATGGACATTTGCACAATATTCTAATTTTCCGAGTTTCACCTGTGTGTGAGTGATCTTCCCCATGAATTTCAATTCCCACAGTAGTGATGAACCCTCACCCCCACCCCCAGAGATATCTTCAGCAAACTGCTCTGTGTCTTTTTCTGTGTGCATGCCACAGAATTGATGGTGAGCAAACAGAATTAAAATTATATGTTTTGCTCTCATCTTGCTATTGGTGTTAGTGCTTGACCAGCAGCTCAAGACCCAAGTGCTGCACAACAGAGTGACTTCCTGTTGTCTGTCCCAGCTCCTGCCAACCTAGCAATTCAAAAACAAGAAATTGCAAGTAGATAAATAGGTTTATGTGGGTTTTAAGAGGAATGGGGTAGGTGGGTGGGTATGTTGGGTTTTAATTGGTTGTACTGTTTTATGTGTGTTTTAACTTGTTGTGAGCCGCCCAGAGTCGGGTTTACCTGATTGGGCGGCATATAAATTTGAATATAAATAAAAAATAAATAAAAATACTGCTTTGGTGATAAAGGTAACAGCCTTTGCCATATGACCACGAAAATGCTGACAGCACTGGCTCTTTGGCTGTAAACAGAGATGGAGCACCATCACCATGAGTCATATACGACTGGCTTTCGAGCAGGGGAAACTAATACAGAATCAACTTATTTGTTCCACTGTCTTCAAGAGCAATTTGTCCTTTGATACCATTGTTGTCTTCAAGCAAATTTTAAAATGGGGAATCATACTCTTGCTTTGTATGGGCTCAGCAGACTCTTAAGGTGGCATTCAGGGTGGGGTGGGGAGGCTTGAGTCATTTTTCTGCAAGGCATTTTATAAGGAAAAGTTGCCTGGTGATGAATGTGCCTGAAGTTGATAAGAAGAAGAGCTGCCTCTTTTAGCTTAATTGCACCTGCAGGTTTTGGTGCAGTAGAAGAGAAAGACATGGCACAGAGTTTAAGGCTCTGACCTGTAAATGGAAAAGTCCAAACAAAAGGCTGAAGTAGATATGACTTTGATGGCAAAAATGCAGTTTATGTAAGCAAGGAATTGGCATATTAAAGATAATTGAGCAGAAGCTTGAGCGGCCTTGGATCAACCCAACACTCATTTCCCCCTCTGCTATTTTAGATACTACTATGGAAAAGAAAGCGGCAGTTTTGTAATTTTGTTGTTGTTCAGTCGCATAGTTGAGTCTGACCCTGTGTGACCCCATGGACCATTGACCGCCAGGCACCCCTGTCCTCCACCATCCTCCTCAACCCACCCAGCTCTGTGTCCATTGCATCAACAATACCATCTAGCCATCTTATTCTCTGCCAGTGCCCCCTTCTTCCAGCTCCTCCTGGCTTGAATGCAAACCATATTTTGAGGCACAAAATATATACAATTTTTTTTAAAATATTTTTTTAAAAAAGTGGCAGAACACATTTTTTTAAAATTGTATATACTGTATCTTGTGCCCCACCCTAAAGATGCACAGTACTTCTTCTTTGTCTGGGTCCAGATGTGAAACTGCAAAAAATGAAGCCACCTTTTGGTGAGTTCATTCTGCAGTTTCTTTTGTCCGACCTAGTGTGAGAAAGCCGACACAAAGCGACCATTGCCCAGGCTACGCCCAATTGTGGTTCAAAAATACCACAATCTTCAAGGAGGCTCTTTCTGTGTAGCCCATTATTATTATTATTATTATTATTATTATTATTATTATTATTATTATTATTATTATTATTATTATTATTATTATTATTATTATTATTATTATTATTATTATTATTATTATTATTATTACGTTTAATTTCTATCCCGCTTTCCTGACACAAGTGCCACTCAAAGCGGCTTACAACATGTAAATACAATAAATGTACAAGCAGGTTCAATACAAAAAAATCAACCACAAATTACATTACAGTAACCACAAAATACAATATATCAATACAGAGCAACATCAATAGTAATAAGAATCAGCTTGTATACACAATGGACATGTTAATATAGGTAAAACCTTATGGAAAACAACAACAAAATATAGTAAATCATTTAACAATTCAATATTCAAAAATCCCCAGGTGACAGAGCACAGCTCATGTCCCAGATGGAGCCCAGCTCATCAGTGGAGGAAACATCAACAGCTGCTAGGCCAGTCCATCTCCCTGTTCTCGAACTCTCCACCCACTCCTACTCACACTAAGGAAAGAATGAGGAGACCAGGAGCTCTGGAGGCGGCTTAGCCAGCCCATGTGCAGTACTGAGAGCAGCAATGCTAGACTTTTTCCTTTATTGCTGGGCTAATATTGGGTAGAAGCTACTATCCCTTCACAGCTAAAATGTCTTGCAGAAGTACGGTCAGTTAAGATCTGAGGAACTACTTTTTCATTCATCTTTGCTAACCTTCCTCCCCAGGACTTTGTTAGCTTAAAAGTGGGGAGGGCTCTGAAAAAGAAACAGCATTTGTAACTGGTAGCAAGAATATGTTGAGGAGAGAATACTCAAGTTTCCCACAATGCTCTTAAGATACTAGAGAATGTGAAGGTCTGGATCATACAGGTGAAACTCGGAAAATTAGAATATCATGCAAATGTTCGTTCATTTCACTTAAAAGGTGAAACAAATATATAAGATAGACTCACTACACACAAAGCAAGAGATGTCATGCTTTAATTCATTATAATTGTGATGATCACAGTGCACGTGAGATTATGTGATGATTATGGGGTACATGGGATTGGGGGATTGAGGTTTTCATAAACTGTAAGCCATAAGCATCAGTATTATAACAAAGTAAGGCTTGAACTATCTCTCTTTGCATGTAATGAGTCTATCTCATATTTGTTTCACCTTTTAAGTTGCATTACTGAACTGAATGAACATTTGCACGATATTCTAATTTTCCGAGTTTCACCTGTATTTGCTTCTCTCAGGATTATAAGGTTCAAAGTTGGGCAGGTTCTGTTCGTTTTAAAGTTTGGAAATAAATATTTGGCACCTTCAGGGAAGCCACTGTGTGTGGAGAATTGGCCGCCTTGTTTGCAAGTTACTTTATTTCTCTGCCCAGTAACAGGCACAGAACTGTCAATTTTGGGTTTTATAATAATGGTATTGCAGCAAAGAGGTGCCCTTCTCCTCTCACTTCTTGTTGGCAAAGAAAACAATTGGAACAAATGCTGGTTAAACAAATGATTACACATGGGCAAAAGCTGTATAACTGTGATAATAGATTTTTGGCTGTGGTGCTTGCATAACTTGCATTTTCCTACTGAAAAAATGCTAAACCTTGCCTTGAATGTGCAGAAAGTGCTCCAGTCTGATTCAGGGGCATTGCTGAAAGAACAATGGGCCTGCAGGTTAGCTGTAAATCAAATACAAGTAGAAGGTGTTTATGAATGACATTACAAAGTTAGTGGAGATGTTACAGCTAAGGAAACTATTTTCAAACACTCTTGCTTAAATCCTTGTTTGTTTGTTTGTTTTACCATTGAAGAGCAGGAGAAAAAATGGGCAAGGATGCCCATCATTTGTTGACCCAGCCATGACAATTATATTAATTTTCATACAGAGCTAAAGTAGCTTACCTATGAAGATGTAATATAAACAGTATTTTCCTTGCATGCACGTGTTCTCAGAATTGACTTTAGTTTCTGCAGGTGCATGGTGAAATAATTAACCAAGTTGTAATTAAAATAACTACGTGTCTGTTCACTCTGAGATAGTCCATCAGTGATGTCTTTAGCACATAGGTAATCTGCTCCTAATCCACTATAGCACACATCTCATTCCTGCGACATGTATATACACGGTAGTATGTAAGTCCTTCATCTCACTATCTGGCCAGTCTGTTTTTGTGACCACATTCCTTCCCTGCATCCAGATCCATCCATAGTAGTGGACGCGCGCGCGCACGCGCGCACACGCACGCACACACACACACACACACACACGAAACACTATTTTAATCAGAAGCAAAATACATACATGTTGTTTACACACATATGGGAGGCTTGCTTCTAAGAGTACTGTCAGTTTATGTGGTGCACTTCCTATCTTGAAGAAAAGGGAAAACAGGGAAAGTTAAGTTTTTAGTACGGCAGTTTGAAGGTAGAAGTGAGAGAAGACCTTTGGGAACCAAAAATGATTAGACAGTATATACAGGCTGCATCTAGCACACCTGTCTTACAGCACAGGTTGGCACTGAACCAGTGGTGCTACTATTATGGTGAAGGACAAGATGGTGGCTTTGTTCTAATGTCAAGGATAGATGTTCACCAGCACCAGCTATCTGTGTGGTTGGGAGGTGAGAGTGTGTGTAATAGGTTGTGAGTGACAGAGACTGAAGTGCCACTATAATTATGTATTCATGTGCTTTCATGCCCAGAATCTTGTTTGCCCAAGGTGGTCCATCTGTCCAGTAACCATTGGTCTACAGATGCAGCCATATTAGCCTGTTTCAGTGTTTATGACAAAAATAAAATAAAATCACAGGTATTTCATTGGAACTCAGACATGGATTTAAAGGAACAAAAAAGATGCACAAGCATTCAGCTCTCAGGCAAATGCTACATGTTAAAACTGAAGTGGAGCAAAGTAATTTCATTCTGTTTCCTTTTTTTAAAGCTAAGTGTCTAAGCTTTGCTTTAGCATATCTCTCTCTCCCCCCCCCCCAATATGCCTTCTTCCTTTCTCGTTGCAGCCAAATATATTGTATAGAAAATGCTCATGGACAGCTGGTGCGAGACCTGGATTTTAATCCCAACAAACAGTACTATCTGGCTAGTTGTGGTGATGACTGCAAGGTGAAATTCTGGGACACTAGAAATGTCAGTGAGCCCGTAAAGGCCCTAGAAGAGCATTCCCACTGGTAAGGGGCAATCTATCCGAGCAGAGGATTTCTTCCATTCTGTCTGTTTTGAAAACCGTACAGACAAGTTGAGCGATTGCTGCAGATCATTTTCTTTCCCCCTAAACAGAGTTTGAACATTTAATATAGTTTATACGTATTAAAAGACAGCCACTATTTCTTTTCTGGGAAGGTATTGTCCATGTTCTAAAATAGTTGTAAAACTGTTTTTCCAGCAGAGAATAACAATTCCCTTTTGTTGAAGATTTATGGAGAACGATGTTTGCATAGCCAAGAGTCAGAACATTGTTCATACTTCACAGATTTTAGAGGCAGGAGTATTTGTGGCAAAATAATTCTTCACCCTGAAGCTGCTGCCCGGCTGGTACTGAAGATTCAGCTTCATGGAAACATTGTTATTTATTGAGATTATTATTAAACTACCAGAACAGCAGAAAATCTGGAGACATTTGGTATTAGCATGATGCATAAATTTGAAAATGCAATTAGTAGTGTTAATCCTTCCTTTGTTTTATGGACTATTTTAATGGTTCACAGTAAGAGTTTGAGGTAAATTTGGTTTTAATGTATTATGTTAATATAAATAATCCATCTTCTGCTTTTGGGGAATATATATATATATACTGTATATATACTGTATATATACAGTAAAACTCCGGATTACGATGAAGGTCCGTTCCAACATTCTCTGTTGTAACCTGAAATGGTCATAAACCGGATCACGATTTCTCATAGGGATGCATGGAAAATAAGAAAAAAGGTGCCAACCCGACCAAAAATAATCACAAAAAATAGAAAACATCACAAATAAATCCAAAAAATGTCAAACACGATTGCTCTCCATCACCACCCCCACACCAAAAGTGATGAAGCAATCACCTTACCTTTTCCACACCATTTGGGGTCGGAAGAGCACGGACAAGCTCTCCGGGGTTGGGAGAGTTTACCTGCGCCACTCCGACTGACCTCCGAGGTCCCCGGGCAGTGCTAGAGCTGAAAACAGGAAGTGTGCATTTTCGGTTCCACAGCTGCCCGGGGACATCGGAGCAAGGTCAGAACAGCGGGGACAAGCTCCCCCAACCCTCCCAGAGCCAGCAGGCATGACAGAAATGACAACAACAATGACAACAGCACCTCCGCAGCGGTAAGTGATTTCCTGCGGAGAGAGAAGAACCATTTTGTTCTCTAACAGTTCTCTTAAAATATAATTTGCCATTATAAGTCGCAGCAAATGTAACCCAGGGCAGTCGTATGCTGGGGTTTTACTGTATTGCAGAAAGTCTATGTGATGTCTTATGCAATAGACAAACATTTGCATTGCAAGATCTTTATCACTGTTGGTCTCTTCTTCAATACATCTGGTTGGTTAGCTCTATAAAAAGCGCCTTACACCCCCCCCCCCATCCAAAAATATCATTTAAGGCTATTTTTTACCAAAGCAAAGGATAGGAAGGAAGGCTTTTGGTAATTCTTCATGTACTGTATTCAATCTAGATTTTAATTGTATACAAGTTAGCTATCTCCAGAAATGAGAAGACCACATTGCTTAAACCAGATGCAAAGAATATGATACTGCTACTGGGATGCTTGTGCAGACTTTCTGGAAAAGCAGTTGAAGCAATCTTGCAATAGGCCCTCCATCCAATAAAAAGAGTAAATATTATTATTTATCTTCTGTGGTAGGACATATTAGGTTGGAGCCAGCATAGTATTTCATGAATCAGTCAAGAGGCCTCTCTGTCCCAAAAAGCACCTTTTGAAGGGGCACAGATAACTGCAGGAGAAGAAATTGGGAGAATAGCCTTCCACCTTTTCAAAGGGAGTCACGTGGGTGGAGTTTCATTCACAGCTAGTGTGAATCTAGCCTATGGCCTGTAAGAGCTAAACTGACTTGATCCCAAGGAACTGGTCTATAACATGTCTTCAGCAATCCACCTGTGTAAAATCACTTGAAATCTGGGAATGTCTGTAGCATAATTACTATCTGTTTATATATAAGGGCTCCAGTAGCTGGTTTTTTTGTTCTTAATTATTATAGGGTTTGGAACATCCGCTACAACCATTCTCATGACCAATTAGTGCTTACCGCCAGCAGTGACAGCCGAGTCATTCTTTCCAACATGGTATCCATTTCTTCTGAACCTTTTGGACACCTGGTAGATGATGATGAACTCAGTGACCAAGAAGACCATCATCAGGAAGACAAGTAAGAATTGTTTTTGTTGCCAAGTATCTATCTATCTTTCTTTCTAATAAATTTATATCCCACCTATCTGGTAAGACAACACTCTAGGCAGGTTACAACATATCAACTCACATAAATCACTATATAAAATGCATATAAAACAAGAGTTAAAACAATCACAAGCATCAGCAAAAATAAAATCATTAATAAGCCAAATCATAAAGGTTCCCAGTAATCTTCCACACAAAGAGCACAGCGTCAATCATTAAACCTACCTTAAAAGAAAATACATTTAATTGAGTTCTTGTAAATTCAGCTAATGAGTTTATCTTTGTTGGCTTTAGGATTTTTGTGTATGCGCCATACAGGTAAGTAGCTCAACTTATTCCATTGGGCAAAATACCTTTGTAATGCTATGGAGGTGGCACTTGTTCTAGTTTTAATGGTTGTTGTTTTTACCTTTCTCACATGAGAAGTTCACCTGGGAACACTGGCTCGGATGAAAAACCTGTGGAATAAGGTCATTCACTCTCACAGGGTCTATATATCACATAAAAGGTGGAAGCGATTTACTGTTTCTTAGCAGCATGTCTTGACTTAGATCAGGGGTTGGCAGCCTATGGCCTGTGGGCTGGATCCGGCACAAGGTATCAAATCATCCGGCCTGTGCCCTTGCTCCAGCCACTGCAGCCGCTGGTGAAATCAGCCACAGACTCATTTACAGCTGCTGTAAATGCATATTCAACAGCTACAGACATGTTTTTGGCAGCTGTAAACAGCAGGGGGGAACCACCAGTCTGACCTCAACTGTCTGAGGGAGCGTGATCCAGCCCTCGACTTTAAAAGGTTGGCAACCCCTGACTTAGATTGATTGTGTGGATCTCAAAACTATAGATTAGTGGGTGGAGCCAAGATGGCAAATTGAATGGACAGGTTTTTGTGTCGCTCTGAAAGGTGGGCCACTGTTTAGTGGGGAAAATCAGATTTAAAAACTCTGAAAAACTGTATAAACTGAGAGTAGATTTTCTCTTGGAGCTTTATCCGCTATCAGCTTCGAATTCTAGTCTTTGGTCATTAGACGGGTGCTGACGATTTCGGTAATAGCAGTGGCTCCAGATTGCAGGTAGCAGCGGTTCCTGACAGTAGCGGCAGCGAAAGCGAGTAGAACTCCAGGTGGTTTCTCACTGCACAGTGCTGTTTGGAGAGTTTGGAGAGTTTATTTTCCGGAATCAATAGAGAGGAGAACTTTGTGCTGCTGTATCCCAAACTACTTGGAACTATGGTAAAATTTCTTGAACGTTGGGCTATTGGATTGCTCTCCTGATTCCTGGAATTTATTTTGGAGTTTATTGAGTGATTAGCAGCGACCAGTGACCAGCGGTGATTAGCACCGAACGGGCAGACAAGCGGGCAAGGAAGCAATTGAAGAAAAGAGTAAGTCCGAAGTGGGGACGAGAGAGGGGTGCGGAGGCAACTCTTTCTATGCCCCGTAGGGCACTGAATTGACTGCAGCGGAGCCACGCGGAGTCTGAGCCACACGGAGTAGGAGCTGGTATTGAGTTGTTCGAGTTGAATTAAATTGAGTCAAGTAGAGCTTTTGACAAGCAGATTCTTGTTGAAGGATTAATGGAGTTTTGTCTAGATTCTATCTCCCTCTTTTGAACAGACTTTGTTAGATCCTATTACTACATCTGGATAGACTTTTCTCTAATTATTATAGTGAACACGGAAAAATACTTTATTGAATAGTCATTGACCTTGTAACATTGAAACATTGAAACGTGACTCTTTTATGGAAGAGAGTTTAAGTTAAGTTGTAACAAGCTAAGAAGAAAGAAGAAGTAGAAAGAGAAGAGGACAGACGGGCAGTATATCCTGTGGATTTAACTGGACTTAATTGAAAAGTAGTTTGAAAATAGCTGCTTGTTTTTCCTAATTAGTTAAAACTGGTTTAATTCATAGTGTCTTTGGTAAAATATTTGTTCACTTATTTATTTATTTATTTATTTTGATAATCCTAAGTAACCAGGTGCAGCAATTAATAAGATAAGATAACAAAATGACCTTGAAGCAAGAGGGAGGCGAGCTCTGAAGAACTAAGTAACACTCTGTCCTTGACTGTCTGGTTTTGACTCATATACATTTATTTTACAAACTTTGAAATTTGATATTAACATTTCTGTAGTCCTTGTAGTTATGAAGTTTTTATGCTAAGTTAGAGATTGTAATTGTTAATGGTAGAGAATATTGTTGTATAGTAATAAGTCTGTTAAGGTTAACAAAAATAAATATCAAGTAGTTTAGTATTTATGAAACAAGCAGAGAAAGATAAAATACCAAAACAAGGCTCAGAACTTGATCCATTGTGGGTGAGGACAGGACGTTTAGAAAGAGTGGAATTTGATGAGAGACAAAAGTCTTTAAGGGATGAAATAGCTGAAATACAGGAGCTAGAAGATTTAAAGGCAAAATTAGCACAGCACAAAACCCAACAACAGAGTGAGCAACAAACTCAGGAAGAGTTGCAGCATATAGAGAACCAGGTTTTTCCATCTGAAGTAAATAAGTTAAGGGTACAAGAGAGCCAAGGAGAAATGGACAAAGGCACTGGAACACAGGTAATAAGAAAAAAAGCAGCTAAACTATATGAAGGGAAAGAGAAAGATAGATCTCAAAGGGAAATAGAAGAAATAGGATCAGAAATGGAAGAAGAGGAAGATGAAAGAGCCAATATTGAGATAGGAATAGACAGACTGGAAGAATTTCTAAACACCAAATTCCAGGTAATGGAAAACCAAAGAGTTATTAACAATTAAAAAAATTAAAATTACAGCAAGAGAGTCTAGAAGAGTTCAAAGAAAAAATGACATTAATGACCGAAGATAGAGTGGAGTCAACAAAAGCACAGATAGCAAGTTTTATGAAGGAAATGGTTGAACTAAAAGTGGCTATGAATATAAACGTTAAGGAGGTTGAGGTACTAGGGAAAAGAGTTGATGATGCTCAAGAGAAAGTTAAAGAGAGTGTGTTAAAACTAGAGAGTTATGAGAAAAGAATAGGATCGATTGAAGACCATCTAAAAAGGCAAAATGTGATAATTAAAAATGTATCTGAGTCTGTTCCGGATCAATTGAAACCAAGAATTTTAGGATGGTTAAATGATCTAAAAATGGATCAAGTTTTTATGCCCGAGGATATTGTTAGTGTTTATAGGTTAGGTCGAAAAAGAAACTTGGTAAACAGAAATGTGTTACTAAAGTTTGCAAATGAAGGGCTGAAATCCTGTGTGATGCTACATATCAAAACAATGGGACACTTACCAAAATTGGAAGATAACAACATTGAAATTTCCCATGATTTGCCTAGGGAAGAGAGAATTTGGCAAAAGCAAATTAAGCCAATTACTAAACTGTTAAGGGATAAAGAGATAAGATACAATTGGAGACCACCAAGACAATTAATATTTACATACCAAACAAAGAGACATATTCTTAAGGATGGGATGGAAATGTTAGATCTTTTGACAGATGTTAATATTCTGGAACATCGTTAACAACAGTGGAAAGATGTTAAAGATGCCCTAAGTGTGTTAGGAACTTATGAGTAAGAAATTTTGCGTGATAAAGATAAGTCTGAAGTAATAATTTAAAATGTTGGGTCTTTCTTTTTCTTGTTTTATGTTGGTTTTTAATGACATAAGAACGGAATAATATAATATTAAAATATAGTGGCAAGAGTATTGAAAGAAGTAAGTAGCGACAGATATCATGTTCTTTATAGCTCTATTACCTTCCCCCCTCCCCATCCTTGTTTATCAAGGGACACTTTAGTAGAAAAGATGGGGAGTATGATAAGGTATGCTATGTGTTGTTTATTCTGCATTAGTTATGTAATATATGTGGGTTTATGGGGCTGTTTTACGTCTGTAATCATATTTGTCTATGTATTGGAGCACAAGCCTTTCAGAGATTATGTTGGAATTATAATAAAATTAAATAGAGGTTATGAAACAGATTAAGATTATGACATGGAACATCAAAGGTGCTGGCTCACAACTTAAAAGAAAAAGATTGGAAGCTGCATTAAGGAGAGATAAATGAGACATTATATTTCTTCAGGAGACACATCAGAAAGCTAATGATGTAAATAATTTATATTTAAATTGGGTACAATTTTATGAGAAAGCATTTGGCACATCAAAATCAAAGGATATTTAGTTCAATATTGATCTAAAAAAGAATAGGGTTTGTTAAAGAAAAAATAATTATTGATCTTGAAGGAAGATTTTTCATACTAAAAGGCTCAATTGGGAATGAGGAAGTAATATTAGTAAATGTATATCCACCTAATGAAAACCAAGAAAAATTCCTAGAAAAATTATACCTTCTAGTAGAGAGTGAGAAAACATCAAAAATGATAATAGCAGGAGATTTTAACATAAATAGGTCAGGTATGGACACAACAAATCCTATAAGACATAAAAGCAAAAATGAGGGAGTTATGGACAAGTGGATTAAGCAAATGAAATTATGTGACTCTTGGAGGGAGATAAGAGGTACAGAAAAAGGATATATTATTCACATATGCACAATACTTACTTACTCTAGAATTGATTATATATTAGTATCAGAAGACTTGATTGGTAAGATGTCGAGATTGGCCTAATAAGAGAATCTGATCACGCAAATATGAAATTGGAATTAAATATAGATACTGTAGTAATGCACAAAGGAAATCCACATGGAGATATGAGGCAAAACTTTTCAAGGAACAAAGCAATAAGGACTGGATAATAAAAAATGGCATCAGTATTGGGAGTAAAATGATAAAGGTGATGTGACTGAGGACATTCTATGGGATGCAATGAAAGCAGTAATGAGAGGCAAATGTATTACATTATTGAGTAGAGTATTTAGACAATTGAAAGAAACAAAAAAAGATTGAGGAAGAAGTAAAAATATTGCAAGAAGAACATGCAAAAACAAAGGATAAAATGATTTTTGAAAAGTTGCAAAGGCTTAGAACGGAATTAACTGGGAAAGATATTGAGAGAGTAAAAACAAATTTGATTTATTTAAAAAGAGAATTCTTTGAATATAACAATAAAAATTCAAAATTGCTTGCAAGAGCAGCGAAAGAAAAAAAGGAAGAAAGAGAAATTGGTGTACTAATAAATAAGGCGGGAATAAGATGTAATAAAGCAAATGAAAAAATAGAAATAATAAAAGAGTTTTATAGGGAGTTATATACGAAGAAAGAAATAGACAAAGAAAAATTGGAAGAATATATAAAGAAATGGATTACAACTAAATTAGCACAGGATCATAAAAATAGTTTGGAAGAAGCGATAGATGAAAAAGAAATCATTACTGTAACAAATAAGTTAAAAATAAGTAAATCCCCAGGAGAAGACGGTTTACCAGTTGAGTTCTATAAGGAGTTCACAGATATAGTAGTTCCAAAATTAAGGAGAGTATTTAACTATGTGTTGAATGGAGGTAACGTACCAGCTTCATGGTACAAAACTAATATAATCCTAATACTTAAAACTAATAAAAATGCAGAAAAAATAGAATCTTATAGACCTATATCATTAATCAACCAGGACGCTAAAATTTTTACTGCTGTTCTAACAAATCGGTTAAACAAATTTATGAATAATTATATTAATAATGATCAAGTAGGTTTTATGAAAAAATGATATATGGCGGATTTGACAGAAAAGGTAGTGAACTTAATGCATATTGCAGAACAGAGTAAAGAAAGAGTAGCAGTGCTAGCATTGGATATCTATAAGGCCTTTGATTCCTTATAATGGGCAACAATTAATGAAATAATTAAAAATTACGGATTTGGGTCAAAATTTATGAAAACAATTCAACAACTTTATCAACCAAGCATAGCGAAAGTAAGAGTAAATAATGAATATACAGATGATATAAGATTAGAAGCCGGCACTAGGCAAGGTGATCCCCTATCAGCAACTCTATTTATAATGGCAATGGAGGTGTTGGCAAACGTAATAAGAGACGACAAGGAAATAGAAGGTATATGTGGTTATAAGGTTAACATGTATGCTGATGACACCTTGATAATATTAAAAAGTCCACAAAAACTTTTACCAGAAATAAAATCACATTTAAAGAATTTTCAGGAAATGACAGGATTAAGTGTAAATTGGGAGAAATCTGAGGCCATTTTTTTTATAAAAGAAGAGGAATTAGAAAAATTAAAAATAATTATAAGATACAGATTAAGGATAGTACGAGGTATTTAGGAATAAATATTTCGAATAAATTTGATAGATTAAAAAAGTTAAATTATGATAAATTATATAAAGAATTTAAAGAAAAGATACAACAATATAAAAAATTGAAACTATCATGGTTCGGAAGAATTGCACTAGTTAAGATGAAATTACTGCTGATAATTAATTTTTTTTTGTTTGATACTTTATTGATTCGACTGAAAGAGGATGAGATTAGATCTTTTCAAAGTTTGATTAACAATTTTTGTAACGGAGGTAAAAGGGGAAGGATTTCAAAGATACTTTGGTACTTAACTCAAAAGGAGGGTGGGTTGGGTATACCGAACATTAAAAATTACTATGTTGCATATCATTTAAGGAATGTTATTAAGATATTAGCGTGAGAGGAATATAATTGGGGAAAAGTGGAATTACAGGAAATAGAAAAAGTGGAATTACAGGAAATAGAAAAGATTTGAAATGCAATTTTTAAAGATGATAATAAATTAAAAACTACTTTTCAAATAAAATTATAAGAACAACGTTTGAAGTATGGTCTAAAGTAAAAAAAAATAATGGCACCAGAAATATCTCCAATTATTGAACTAAAAGATTTGGAAAAATTTCCCATTAAAAATAAATACTGAAACAGAGGAATTAATCAATGACAATGATGTGCTTCTACTGAAGAAATGGTTAAAGATTTGTAAGGATAATAAAAAATTAGATATATACAGTATAGGAAATTAAATTTGAACTGGTTACAAATAGTAGCAGTAAATAGTTGGAACAAGAGGTATATGGATAAAATAAGTTTAAATAGAAATAAGACAGAATTTGAAGAATTAGTGTGTAAAGTAAGAATGGGTAGGTAGAAATTACTGGTTTAATAAGTAAACTATATAAAATGATGAATAAGGGAGGGAACCAACAGGAAATATTAAAATCGCTTTGGGAGCAGGATTTAAATTTAAAAATAAGTGAGTCAGATTGGGTGAGTAAATGGAAAAAGAGGGTTATGAAGGGTTTATCGGTTAGGATTAAAGAACATAATTGTAAATTACTATGGAGATGGTATCTAACACCTGTAAGGCTTCATCAAATTTGCAATCAGAATTCAAAAATGTGATGGAGGTGTAAGGATACCATTGGAACTTATATTCATATGTGGTGGGAGTGCAGAGTGTTAAATCAATTTTGGATTGAAATCATGAAGGAAATAAAAGAGATAATTGCTGAAGATATTAAAATAGAGGCTAATATGGTATTACTAATGGAGACAAATGATCTAAACATTGATAGATATAAGAAAGATCTGATAATCATTATGACAACAGTCACAAGATTATGTATAGCGCGCACTTGTAAGAGCGTAGATTTGTTGAATATTAAAGAATGGTATAATGAAATGTGGTCGATTGCGTTAAATGATAAGCTCACATGGGAATTAAACCAAAAAAAGGGGAATTATAAAGGAAAATAATTTTTTATGAGATATGGAACCCATTTTTGACTTACACACTAAAAAGAAAGAAAGGTAACGCGCCAGCAGCAGATCAAATAAATTTCTGGAAGTAACATGTATTTAAAAGAAAACATACTCTTAGGCTTTGTATATATCACTGAGGTTTATATTATCTTAATTGTTACTAATATAAGTGTGCTGTACTGCTATTTGGGTGAAATTTAAGGTGTAAAAAGTGTTATAAAGTAAATTTTGGAAAAGGTAGTATAAGAAAAAGACAGTTTAAAATGATTTATAATATAAATTATACAAATATAAAAGTGAAGAATAACACTGAAAATGAAAAATATTGTAACAACATTGAGAATCCTAGCATATTGTTTTCCCCCCTCTTTTTTCTCTTTTTTCTTTTCTCCTTACATTTGTACTTGTAGTGAAATGTTTTTTTATTTGTATAGTTTTACTGTCTGTAATAAAAATGTATTTTATAATAATAAAAAAACTACAGATTAGAATTTCTGTAAATGTTGAAATCTTGAAATACGGGCACATAGATCATAATCGTAATTATCAGATTCCAATACCCATAGCCACAGTGCTGTGGTGTATATTGAAGAGCTTCTTCTGTTCCCAGGAACTGCTTTTGTAGTGGCCTGGAGATGGAAGGTCAAAAAAAGTCCTTCAGCAGACCAGATACTCATACAGAGATTTTCTCTTTGTGGCCTTCTGGTTTATGTCAATTAAATCTTAACTGCAAGGGTGGAAAATCATTGGCCCTCCAGATGTTTTAGATCTCATCAGAAGTCCCAGTCAGCATTGTAACGGGTAATAAGAATTATGGTCAGAAAATTGCAGGCTCAAGTCGCTAAGACGCTGACTGGGAAGCGGAAGGTCAGCAGTTCGATTCCCGAGTACTGCAGGACGGAAATGAGCTCCCGTCTTCATCCCAACCTGCCAACCTAGCAGTTCGAAAGCAAGAAATTGCAAGTAGATAAATAGGGACCATTTCGGTGGGAAGGTAACAGCGTTCAGTGCGCTCCGGTGTCTAGTCATGCCTGCCACATGACCACGGAAACGTCTGCAGGAGCAGACAGCGCTGGCTCTTCGGCTTAGAAACAGAGATGAGCACTGCACCCTAGAGTCAGATACGACTGGCTTTCGAGCAGGGGAAACCTTTACCTTTACCTTTTACCTTCTCTTCTGCTCCTCTCTGGAGGCATATGACTTTTCATACTCTGAACTACAACTTCTGTTAATCTGATCATTATCAGTATTATCTGGTGCTGATGGGAATTAGAGTGGCACAGTCTCCCCCCAAATCTCTATTGCGGTTGCTTTTATTATATTATATTATATTATATTATATTATATTATATTATATTATATTATATTATATTATATTATATTATATTATATTATATTATATTATATTATATTATATTATATTATATAGTATACAGGTATATCTTAAAATGACACTTCTCTAGCCAGCAAATACACACACACATACACACACACACACACAATGACTCTGAAATGTGAACCCCTTTCCAACTGTGTAAGCATATGCACTTAATATTTGCTGGTTATAGAAGTGTCATTTTAAGCTATACCTGTATACTTAATAAGATTCATGGATTTGGGAGAAAATAATGCATCCTCCAAAAGCAGTTTGTTGTTTATATGATTTTTTATAATATTGGAAATTAGTTTTTCATTATGTGTGATCTAATCTATCTCCAGTAATTTTAAATGCACTATTTCATTTCTGTCCACCATTGAGTGTAGTAAACACTTGTTCTCTCATGCAAGCTTCAAATATAAAAAATCTCCTACTAGAGGGTCATTTACTTTTGTATTTTTTACACCGAACATGCCCAGTTCTTTTAAACTTTCCACATACGATTTCTTGTCCTTAAACTCTTCATAATTCTTATAGCTTTCCTCTGGATCAGCTCTTGATTTCAGCAATTTTCTTGAAATGCCATTTACTCTGAACTGCAGTAAGACGATGTTTGACCAGTGCTTAACAGAACGATCTTATCAATCTCTTAGTCCTGGAAAACAATCTCCTGTTATAGAAACATAAATAAAATAGCACTAGTCTTTTATGCTGCAGCATGACATTTTGAATATTCTGTAAGTCATTTAGATCAGAGAGTAAGTAAAACAAAACAACAAAAAAGACAAAAAAGTTGTGGCACCTTAAAGACTAACTTGGACATTAACTAAAGCATCTGAAAAAAGAATTGATGCTTTTGAATGTGGATAATAATAATAATAATAATAATAATAATAATAATAATAATAATAATAATAATAATAATAATAATAATAATAATAATAATAATAATAATAATAATAATAATAATAATAATAATAATAATCTACAGATGGCTGCTAAGGATATCATGGGTTGACCATGGGACTAACGTGGAAGTATTGCACTGAATGAATGGATAAAGAACAAGAACATTTTAAGATTATTAAACAAATAAAGCTCCAATACCTTGGTCATATCATGAGGAACAACATAAAATATAGAATACTCCAACTTGCTCTGCAAGGAAAGATCCCTGAGAAGAGAGGCCCTGGACATAGACGGACCTCATGGCTAAAGAACCTGAGAGAGTGGTGTGGCATGTCTTCAGAAGAATTATGCGGAGTTAAGAACAGGAAGACTATCGCCATGATGATAACAATATCTGGAACGGATACAGCACCTGAAGAAGAAGGAAGACTAACTCCTGTATTTAAATGTGAGCTTTTGTGGATCAAGACCATTTCATCAGATCATGGCATTAATTTATACACAGGTACAGAGATACACAATGGCTCACCAGCCTAATAGAAAAGTAACATTATAGCTCTTTACAGCTGACAATAATGGAAAATCCCTGGTTGTTACCTGCCACTCTTGGTTTGCAAACAGTTGCAAAACAAACTTCTCTTGCAAACTTATGCATCACATTTAAAGGATGGATGCAAAAAAAACCACTGTGTCATTACACGTTTGCCAATGAGTTAGCATCTATTGATAATTTTTTTGTGACCCAGGCAAAGTTGCAGCATATAACCTGTTCGTTGGTACATCAAATTTGATAATGTCCCAGAAACCCTTGACTAATATTCAAATCCCTGAGATGGGTGTCCAACACATATGCATGTACTTAATCTCTGCTGTCTCTCTAGATTCTAGTCTTGTAATTCCTCTGCTCTAGAATACTTTCAAGTCCTGTGCTGAATGTCCCGGTAGATAAAAGTGGTGTGAAATGGGTTTCTGTATATTGCCACTCTTGATGTCTAATTTATGTCCATTAACTCTTTTGTGCAGAGATTATCCTGTTTGTCTTATGTAGAGCGCAGAAGGGCATTTTTGGCAAGAGATGGCATAAATCACATTAGCAGAGGAACAAGTAAAATTGCTCTTAATGTTGTGTGAGACGTTGGGTCCTGTAATTGTGTTGCCAGAGTAAACGTGGGGGCATACCTGGCATCTGGGTTTGTAACAGTGTTTAGTTCCCATTTCTGTTTCACTGTTGTGTGGTCTTGTGTGTCAATAGTTGCTTGAGATTGGGGGAATTTTCTGTAGGCAAATAGAGGTCTGCCATCAAAAATTTGGGAAAGTGAAGTCTTCTTGTCCAGGCTGGGTTGGAGATCTTTTATTACAGTCAACCCTCACATAACAACGCGTTTGGATAGCATCATTTTCGCTTAACAATGCGTCGTTATACACCATGTGTTCTCCCGCATAACAACATTTTTGGTGTCGTTGTCCGGACAACGACGCTAAAACAACTGTCACCTGGACAACTGCTAAAAACGTTGTTATGCGGGAAACTCCATAGAAACCCGCATAACAACAAAAATCGCTTAGCAACACTACTTGGGGAACCAAGTAACGTCGTTATGCAAGGGTCTACTGTATATATATTAGAGGCCTCAGTTGTGGGCTGTGTGGGGACCACTATTGCCTTAGGTCCAAGAGGCTGCGGTTGTGACAGAAGCTGTAAGCTAATTTTTCTCTACACTCCCTCTGTACAGCTTTCCGTCGCCTCTCCCAGGACCTGCGGGTCGCCTTTTCTCCAAGCCACAGGGAGTGAGGTTGTTGTAGTAGCAAGGTTTAAAGCATAGAGTAATGTGCCTGGCTATGCCCAAGTACACTATTGTAAAGTCCAAGAAGAACTTTATTTTCCAAGTTATAATTCCATAGAATTCCTGCAAAGGAAAAACAGTCCATATAGATTTTTCTAAGTGTAGAAATGTCCCCAAAGTCCATCAGTAATCCAGGCAGGGACATCTCCAAGTATAGAATTCCATCTAGCCCAGATTGGGCTGCATCCTGCCTTATTCTAGGGATTGGTTCAGCCGACGAGATAGCCTTTCTGCAGTCCATTAGAGAACTGGTTTGAGGGCTCAAAAATTGCCCTTTTTAAAGGGAAATGAGGGCCTTCCTCCCCTTAGGAATGTGTTAGGTAACGGAATATGTTTAGGTCAGTGGTGGGTTCCAAAAAAATTTAATACCACACTGTGTATGTGGTATGGTGAGCGTGGCCAGGGGGGAAGCCCTGCGTTGCACCCGAATAAGGAGTACTTTATTTCAAAACTTGGATGGGCGGGGCCAGCCAGAATTTCTGCTACCAGTTCTGGTGAACTGGTGCGAACCTGCTGAAGCCCACCACTGGTTTAGGTCATGGAAAACACCTGGCTTCCCATGGAATGATGGGGTTTCACCTTCCCCTTCTGTCCTCTGCCCTTTCATCCCAGATATGAGAGTTCAGGGTGCCATGATTGAGAAAGGTCTCTTCCTCTTTTGTCACTTCTGGTGAAAAACACCTGTTGACTATCTTACCTCTAAGGAATGTGAAGAATGTGTACACAGACAGAAAGGCACGTAGCATAGACACTGCCTACTTAGCAACCTAAGATCACGACAGGCTGAAAGTGACAACCAGCGGTGTTTGAGTGTTTTCCCTTCTGGGCTTGTCTTGCAGCAGATCGTTTCTGGGTTTTTGTCTAGCCCAGTTGATCTGTTCTTTAACCATATTGGATAGGTATTGTAGTCTGAGAAATGCATTTTTATAGATTCTTGAGTTTGGTATCCCTGTCTTGTGGGTCTGAGCAGATGCGGTTGTACAGGAGAGCCTGGCTAAAGATGATGGATTTTGTGGTGTGGCAGTTGCAGAGGGTTCTGGATGAAGCGGATTATCTGGATCCCTTCCAGTCAGGATTCAGGCCCGGATATGGTACGTCGCATTGGTCGTGCTGATGGATCATCTCTGAAGGGAGTGGGACAGAGGTCATCCATCTGTCCTTGCTCTTCTTGATCTCTCAGCGGCCTTCGATACCGTCGACCACTGTATCCTTCTGGAACGGCTCAAAGGATTGGGGATCCAGGGCACAGTGTGGTCCTGGTTCTCATTTCTGAAGGGCCAGTCCCAGTCGGTGTGGTTGGAGAGTGAGAGGTCCAGCCCTAGGCCTCTTCAATATACACTTTCTGGTTCTGATCCCTTTTGGCACCTAAACGCCTCCTCAGTCCCAGGTCAGTATTGATGAAGCTGATGCTCTCCATCAAGATGGATTCAAGTGGGATTTAATCCACTTGGGCACCATCTCCCTTCCCTGTGGACTTTAATTAAGAGCCACCTGACACTTGGCATTGAGTCACTAGCAGTATGGTCTACTCCAGGGTTTCTCAACCTACAGTCCGTGGGCCAAATGCGGCCTGTGGTACCATTTCAGGTGGCCCACCTCCACCTCACCAGGAAGTGCCATGTGGTGGAGGAAAGGGGAAATGGCCATCTGGCTCCCGAAGCTGTCTGAGGGAGCGTGACCCAGACCCCGGCTTAAAAAGGTTGAGAACTCCTAGTCTACTTTATCACCATAGCAGGATAACCTGGCCAGATTTAATTTTCAACCTAGAAAAGCCCAAAACTTGCTAAAGAGCTTAATTTTTAAAACAGGAAGGAATTAGTCCATGGTCATCAGCTAACTTTTGCCATTTTTCCTGTTTGGAAAGATTAATTTGCCTGCTGGCTTTATTTTTTTTTTTAAAGCTGATTTTGATCAGCTGTTCTTGTGGCTATCGGACAGGTCATCTGCAGGGTGCATTTTATAGTACTATGAGGCTCTCGGGATGCCATTTGAGGTTCTCTGCAATCTTCTCTGACTACTTGACTGGAACAGTTTATTTTCACTTAACTGTAAGGCTAAGCAGTTGATAGCACATAAAAGCTTGGTGGTTTCTAGAGGTTTTATAAAACCCCATTTTGTGATTGCCATGTGAAGCTGTGGGTACTGTGAAATGTTTTAAGTTTATTAGCATGAACAATAATTAGAAACAGGAGAACTCTACACTGAAGAAATAATCAAGAAAGAAAAATGCTTCTATCAGGACTCTGTAATGTTCTTTGCTTTCAAGTTATGCCTTAGAATTAAACTCTGTGTGTGAGGAGCTTTTGTTGAGGTTATATATAACAGATATGCGGCGTACACAGGAAATGCGGAAAATCAGTACTGCTTGTCTGTTTGTCTAACAGGCCTCAAACCACATTGAAGTGATCATATGATTTCTTCATTATCCATGTTCAGTAGTTTGCTAAGCTATTTTTTTATTTTCACTTTGAAATACTGTATGTCTACCTGCCTTTTCACAAAACATATTCAAGGTAAGATATGAAAAAAGAGTAAATTATAAGTTGGTGTTTACCTCAAGATCTCTTCTCTTATGCATGCATGTGAAATTGTGCATACGTATGCACGAGGACTTTCTTTATCTTCTTCTGACCTGAAAATGCTTTTCTCTGTCCAGATAGACCACTGTACAGTAATACCTCATACAACGTCCGCTTCATAGAAAGTCGGATCCGTACAACGTCGCCCAATTCTTGGAAAAAAGATGCCTCATACACCGTCGCCGGACGTTGTATGAGGCATTAGGGTTTTCACATGAGAAAGAAGCCACGACACCCACCGGACGCTTCCCTTGGTTGTGAGCCGGGTGGGAGCGAAACTGGCCCCAACTGTGAGGCGGTCAGAGAAGTGACGGGGGGAATCCCCCCAAATATCCAAGCGGCCCTGAGCACCCTCGCCCGAGGACAGGAGGAATGAGGCGAGGAGGAGGAATGGCGCTTCCGGGGCAGTGGCGGGAGACCCGACAAGTTTCCTCTTCTTCGGGCACTGGTTGCTTCTCTTGCTCCCGCTGGCGAGTCTCGCTCCCACCTACCCGCTCTCAACCAAGGGTCGCTTCCCTGGCGAGAGCGGGGAAGGGAAGCGAGACTGGCTTCAGCTGTGAGGTGGGCAGCATGGCACATAAGAAGACCAGCCACGCCGGAGTCTCGCTCCCCTTCCCCGCTCATAACCAAGGGACGCTTCCCTGGCGAGAGCGGGGAAGCGATTGAGACTCCGGCGTGCCTGGTCTACTTATGCACCACGCTGCCCGCCTCACAGCTGAAGCCAGTCTCCAAGGGACGCTTCCCTGGCGAGAGCAGGGAAGGGAAGCGAGACTGGCTTCAGCTGTGAGGTGGGCAGCGTGGCGCATAAGAAGACCAGCCACGCTGGAGTCTCGCTCCCCTTCCCCGCTCACAACCAAGGGATGCTTCCCTGGCGAGAGCAGGGAAGCGATCGAGACTCCGGCATGGCTGGTCTTCTTATGCGCCATGCTGCCTGCCTTACAGCTGAAGCCAGTTTCGCTTCCCTTCCCCGCACTCACCAGGGAAGCGACCCTTGTTTGAGAGTGGGTAGGTGGGAGCAAGACTCGCCGGCAGGAGCAAGAGAAGCGACCAGTGCCCGAAGAGGAGACTCGTCGGGTCTCCCGCCGCCACCCCGGAAGCGCCATTCCTCCTCCTTGCCCCATTCCTCCTGTCCTCGGGCGAGGGTGCTTGGGGCCGCTTGGATATTTTGGGGGATTCCCCCACGGTCGCTTCTCTGGCAGCCTCACAGCTGGGGCCAGCCTTTAGCCCCCGCCTCCCGCTCTCACCAGGGGAACAACGTTATACAAAGCATCAGTGGCAATAATTTGGACGTTGTATGAGGCATTGCAGATAGGATTTTTGCATGCCTCATACAAAGTCGGAATTCATACAACGTCCTAATTTGTGGAACCAAGTTTGGACGTTGTATGAGGTATTAGTGTATATAAGAAGGCCCCTAAACTGTATATCCAAACAACTAAGATGTAATAATATCTCCTTTGTATGTGAATTTTTTTCTTTCTTCTTTTATAAGCATTTTGTATTACTTTTAAAATTTAATAAAAAAATTTTAAAAAAATCTCCTTTGGACAATACAGATAAGCACTAAAGTGAATATTGATCTCCTTGTCCTTTAAGTTTTTTTTTTGTATAGTTCAGCTGGATTACCAAAAAGTGTAGAACCAACTGGTAGGGTACATTTTTATCGTTAAAAAATAAATAAACTCATTAACTCTTTTTGTAGTAGTTCTTAAATTGGATGAGATAATTATAACTGCATAACTATGCCTATTGTATAAATGAAATCTTGAGTCTTGAATGGTCTCTTTCCTTCCAGCATCACAAAACATGAAACAGTCATTTATTTATTTTTAGACTACAACTCCCAGAATGTGCCTACACTAACTGAGAGATTCTGGGACTTGTGATTTGAAAAACAACAACCTTTTCTGAACACTGTACAGTATTTATTTTATTTTATTTAGTCACATTTATGCTGCCGCCCTCTAGCCTAGGCGACTCCGGGCGGCTTACATGTATAAAAATCACAATATGCACAGAATGTCAGAATGTGTGCAAAAGCACATTTTATTTTGGACTAAAAAGTTCTCTCTGCCTTGACATCTGAATTGTGTCAGTGAGAAAATAAGAACTTCCTTTGCAAACCAGAAGGAAGAAGAAACTCAGCCTGTGCTATGTACTGTCTCATTTCACGTTTAATTTCTGGTAGGAATATTTGCCCATGCTCAGAGTTGCTTAGAGAAAATTACAAGTTGTCAATGAGCTTCTGGCGCAGATGCAACGTTTCCCAGAAAAGCAGTCCTTCATAAAGCACAAACCTGTCTGGGCTCCACTTTCAAAAGGGGGCGGGAGAACAAGAATCTCCATTCTGAATTCTCACAGTTTAGCTTAATACCCAAAGGGAGATTTAGCAACAGACAGAACAGTTTAAAAGAACTAAAAATAGTGAAAGGGAGCAGAAATGCATAAGAGCAGTTCCCCTGTTAATGCCGTGCATCATTCTTTAGCATACCTTTCCCCCATGGCTTAAGTTTAATCATTGCACAAAACACAAATATATCCTATTTCATACAACCTCTGGCACGAAGGAAGTGGTGGGAGCAGGCAACTTTTTCATGCTTATTTATTGAACTCCTGGTTAACTCAAACCCCTAGCTAGTTGAAAGTCGGCCATGTCCCTTGACGGCCGTGTGTGCCATGCATTGCTCCAATACTCCCTTGCTTCTTCAGAGACATCTGAAATCTTCGGGATAATGGAGTCTCAGATAAGTGGGTGAGCATTGCATGAGGCACACTGCTGCCTGGGGACGTGACCAACTTTTCATGCAAGCCAGGTGTGTCAGTTTAAGAGAAAAGCTGTAAAGACTGTGTAGGAAGTTAAATAGGCACCGTCTTCAGAAAAATGGTACAAATAATCATAACTGCTTTCTCTTACACCCACTTAAATCCAGCCTGCAGGTATGCAGATTGTGTTTGTGGATTACAACTCACAGAGTTCCCCTAGTGCAACATTCTCATTACATTTTGGGCTGTTATATAATACTGTGTCACTATATTATTTGATGCTCCTTGAGGTCAAACGTTATATTCAGGGAGACATTATTGTTTTAGCTTAGCATTCAAGAACAGGAGAAATATTTTAATTATATCTTTTCCATCTGCAGTTTGCCATTCTGTTGGAAGAGCAATCACTGTACTTCATAAAGCCCCTTTAGCAGTGCAAAAATACATTTTAGTAGTACAAAAAAGACTTTTGTTCACTGACATAAAGTTTGTTTTTAAAATGTCTCCTTCCCTGGAGGTGAGATCCATTTTGTGATTGGCATAGTTCAGGCAATCTGAAGTTATGAGTTACTTATAGACAGTGGTGGGCTCCAAAAAAAATTACTACCACACTGTGTGTGTGGTATGGTGGGCGTGGCCAGGGGGAAAGCCCTGCGTTGCACCCGAATTAGGAGTACTTTATTTCAAAACTTGGATGGGCGGGGCCAGCCAGAATTTCTGCTACCGGTTCTGGCGAACTGGTGCGAACCTGCTGAAGCCCACCACTGTTATAGAACTCTCAAGTCTCATACAAATCCTCCTCCTTACAGGGGTATCTACAAAGAGATACAAAGCATTAGTGTCCTCCTCTCAGTTGACCATATTTACTTGCTATCTCTAAAATGTGTCCTGAGTTTACCATAATTACCTGCTGTTTCCAAAACTGAACTGTAGGTTGATTAAATCTAGTTAAGGGGGGGAGGTAAGAGCCACAGATTTTTCAGTGTTTGTTCGCATTGTAAAACATGCCTGCTTCAGATCTGTAGCCTTGCTCAATTGTGACCTTCCCTCTGCAACGCAACAGTAATGACACTTATAATTATGCTTATAACACTCTCTGGGCAGTTCACAAAGTGATTAGGATTTCCTCCCTAACATACCGGGTACAGTACTCATTTTATTGACCTTGGAAGGATGGAAGGCTGAGTCAACCTTGATCCAGTTGGGGTCGAACTCAGATTGTGAGCAGGGTTGTGGCTGCATTACTACATCTGAACCACTGTACTACAAAAGAGATAAGTATAAATACATAGTATGGCCATTGCCATTCATCAAAATAAGTGGATTTTCAGTCTTGAAATGACACACTGAAACTAAGCTGTTTGTCTTTAAAGTGTCACAGTATTTTGATCTTGTTTTGTTTTTTCCTATCACCCTTTTCCTCATTTAATTTTTACCAGCATTTCTGTCTTGTTTGATTAAACAGGTTGGAAAAAGTTGATGGAGCCAAAAGAGGCTCCACCCCCACATTTCACATCCATGTTTTAAGAATACTCTAGAAATTATCTTTATGCTCTCCAGGAGTTATTGAGGAGACTTATAGTCCCTATTTCAAAATATATTTGGCCACCAGATGGTTTACAGTTGATTTTTTTAGTTGAAAAAAATATTTGTAAGGACAGGTATGCGTATGTATAGCACTTGGATCTCTGAGGTTGCTCTCCCATTCTAAACCCTAGTCAACACTGAGCACAAATATGAATGTGGATGAAATGAATGTCTACAGTTAGCTGAAAATGAAATGGAAAACTTCCATTCTCTTCTTTGTTACCAAATCTGAAGAACAAAGTGGAGGGAAGGGGGAGGGATTATAGTCAGTTGCAACAGAAAAAATAATAATTATCTGCTACTTGGTGTATTCCAGTCGTAGCGAACCTATGGCATATGTGCCAGAGGGGGTTACTCAGAGCCCTCTCTTTGGGCATGCATGCTGTTGCTCCAGCACAGAGTTCGCTCTGCCCAGCAGCCCAATGGGAGTGCTTCCTCCCTTCCCTACTGCCATGTTGGCACTTGGCGATAAATAAGTGAGTTTTGGGTTGCAGTTTGGGCACTCAGTCTCTAAAAGGTTCACCATCACTGGTCTAATCCATGTGTTCTATACTAAATCAAGTGCACTGAATCCAAATCTGAAGTCCGATTCTGCCTAGGACGTCAGGATCTTAAGTAAATTATGCGTATAGACGTGATTAGCTACAGTCTCTCATTCCGCAGTTACTATGTAATCTCTATACATAACTAACTTTTGCCTCATTGTTCCATGACATTACCAAAACATAGTTTTATTTTGCAATAACATGTACAATTACACATAATTCACCAGAGTCCTTGTTCAACACACATGTACTTTAGAAGTGTTTCAGGCACTTGCTTTTTGCATTTGTGGCTCTCCGCTGTTTCCCGTTGTAGAAACCAACAGTAGTCACACATCGTTTTGGGGTTGCACCGGCCTTGATATCTTGTTTCCATAACAGAAATGTCATGGTGGAACTTCTCCCTTTGTTCATCACTCACATCACCCAAATTTTGTGGAAAGAAGTTCAGATGGGAATGTAAGCAATGTATTTTAAGTGACATTTGGCAGCCAAGTTGATGGTGTGCTGTTCGCATGTTGTTCACGAGTCCAACATGGTTTTCAGCTCGCTTGTTGCCCAGAAAGTTTTGTGCACCTAGCACAAATGAATCCCAAGCAGCAAGTTCAAGTGGGTTGAATTTGTCTCAGCATGTAGCATCACACATCAAATTGTGGATTTGGGGACCAACAAAAAATCCTGCTTTTAGTTTAGCATCTGTTATAATTTTTCCAAACTTGTCCTTCAGATACTGAAAACCCATACCATCACGATCCATTGCAACGACAAAGTTTTTCATTAGTCCAAGTTTATTAATCCAAGTTTGTGTGATGATCACAAAAGTGTGAAGTTGTCGTTCCTTTTGTAGAAAATTCCACTCCTTTAATCTGGAGGCTAACAGTTCAGACTTCTCTTTTGACAAAGACAGGTCTCTTACTAGATCATATTAATCTGATTGGCTTATAAAATGTGGCTTACTCTCTTCAAATTGGGCTTCATCATATTAATTAACATCGACATCCTCCTCCTTTTCCTCATCTGACATGCATCATGTGGCACTAGCTTCAGAGCAGATTCACAATCAGGACAGATGATTTTTGTCTTAGTCTTCTTCGAAAACCCAGCCATTTTACTTATACAGTACAGAAGTAGCGGTCTGAGTGATGGTCTTTTGGCTCACGCCAAACCATAGGCACAGCAAAGGCATTTTATTCCTTCTCCCATTCAACCACTGTGTTAGATCAATGTAACACATCTGACAGCAGAGATGATGTGCCTAGCTTTTATCATGGTCTCCTATTTCACATCTAAAGTAATACTTGTGAGCAAATCTCACCCTCTTGGTTAGGTTCTTGCATTGATTACGCAGGGTATATTTGCCATTATAGCAAAAATTGTCTGGTTTTTTTAACACAGCTGCACCTACTCTTCTTTAGCTCAAAACAGACTCACGATGGCCTAGCTGTTGATGGTTTCGCACTAGAGACAAGCCCTTGGTCCATCTCGCCTTATATACCTATTTCTGACACCAGCTCACTGACTTGGCCAGACATGCCCAGCTGCTGCTGGAACATGCATGCCACCAGGGGATGTGATTCAGTTGAGGCAGCAGCAGGCATAGTGGTAGCTGCAACTGTTATAATGTACCCATGTAAAAATACATTACCCAATTACCAACCATTTGAACAGCTATAGCATGCCTTAAAATCAGTACATGATAGGGAAATTCTGAGTTCAGATTTGAAATCAGCACACTCGATATCATGTAAATCACATGTGTTATTTCCAGCAGCAAAATTGTTGTTATGCAGTGTTATGTTTATGCAGAAAGGTAACTTTTCTATTTTTCTGTGTCCAGAATTGGGTTATTTTAAAAAAAAAATATTGATAGATGTTTGCAGGTGCTTGAGGAATCTTGCTGGTCATATTTTTCTTCCCCTGAGATGACTGCAATAATAGTTTTAGCAAGAAAGATAAAACCTGGCTTGAGGGGGCTAGCAAGAATAGCAGTAATAATAATCAACTTAGAACTGCAGAGCTGGAAGGGACCCTGTGGATCTTGGAGTCCAGCTCCTGACTGGGAGGCACAGTGGGGAATTGAACTTCCAACCTCTGGCTTTGCAGTCAAATACCTAAACCACTGAACTATACTATGATGCTTGGTACATGAACAGCCATGTAAGATTCCACACAAACAGGCTGGCTATTGAATGAATCTATAGAAATTAGTATGTATGTATGTATGTATGTATGTATGTATGTATGTATGTGTTCATGCATACATACATACATATTTCGCCAGACTAGTAAATACCGCTCCGGACTCTTACATTTTTCCCAGTAATGACTCATACTCACCTAATGGCCACAGTGTCTTTGTAGATACAGTAAGACCTCAATTTATGATGTTGGTCCGTTCCGACAGCTTTTGTCGTAAACCAAAAAATAATAATCATAAACCAAAGCACATTTTCCCATAGGAATGCATTGAAAATTTTAAAAAGGTCCCAAATGGACCAAAAATAAAAAATACAAATACCACCAAAAAAACCCTCAGACACAATCGTCCCCCGCCCCCACAAAAGGGAAATGGTCCTGACCAGACCAAAAATAATCAAAAATACAAAAAACCCCCCAAAAATGACAGACACAACCCTCTCCCACCCCCACAAAAGGGACAAAGCGATCTCCCTACCTTTTCTGTGTCACTGCTTCTTTCTGAGCAGTTTGTCCAGTTACCGGGGAGCCCAGTCTCCGCCGCTACGGGCAGTGGGAGAGTGTGGGGACCTTATCCACTCATTTCGTCCAAACTCCCTGCTCAGTGCTACAGCCAGGAATGCACGCTTGGAAATAGTGGCAAAAAAAATGCTGGAAGAATCGCAACTTCTGGCGGTGGGGGCAGGTGTCATTTTGACTCTAAAATGGCCCAGGGCTGCCATTTTAGACTCTAAAATGGAGCTAGTCATCTCAATTCCCAGGCGTAAACCGAAAAAAAGTAAGCCGGGACATAAATTTAGTACGATTTGCTGTCGTAAACTGCGGCAAACATTAACTGAGGCATTCATAAACCAGGGTTTTGCTGTATTTATTATCGCTTCTAGGTAAGCTTTTTTAAAAAGTTCACATGCTAGGAGCTACTGTAATTAATGTGCCAACCGGCTATTATTTTTAGTGAGTGTTTTCATTGTTGAGTAGCTTTAAGAGATGCCCGTTATTTCTCTTTGATCCTTACTTTTAGTGTGAACATTAGGCTTCTAGAAATGACCCAGGTTGTTAGAAGATCTAGTCAGACCATTTTCTCCCTTGGAGAATGTTTGTGATACCTTTTGTAAATTCTTCAAATATTAATGAATATAGCATTATTTCCATTTTCTAAACCAGACCAGCATCTTCGAGGAGGAACTTGACATTTCAGTGGTTTATGAACGAAGAGTTGCTTTAATCACTTTCTTCCCTGTCTTTTTTATTTTCTTTTAAATTTCCAGGATTAAAGAGCCACTTCAAGACAGTATAATAGCAACCTACGAGGAACATGAAGATAGCGTCTATGCGGTGGAATGGTCTTCAGCCGACCCATGGCTATTTGCCTCGTTAAGTTATGATGGACGGCTTGTTATTAACAGAGTTCCCAGAGCTCTTAAATATCACATACTGTTATAAATCTGTTCTCATTTCCTTGAGCTTCATTATCTCAATATCGGCTGATAATTGGAAATAGTCTTACTTTCTCAAGTAAGTGTCGTAAATGGAATATCAGCCCCTTTTCTCTCTAGTGTAAATATTTGAAAATTAAAGAACTGCTATGAAAAATATTTTTTACTGTTTTCTGTCGAGCAGAAAGTATACTTGGATATATTTTTTAAAAAACCCACATTAATGAGGAGACTATAATACTATCCATCTTGATTGTTGTGCTGCATAAATTAGTTGAAGTCTGAGGATGAAGTGAAGTATGTCAATAGAAAGCTACTGTGACAACAAATCTTACTTGCCATCCCAGTCCCCATACCATAACTCTGTGTATCTCTTCCAAAAGTCTCTGTAGGAGATCGGGACAGGACATTTGTTGAACACTGAGAGCTGTATTGTAATAAGTTTTATGGAAAGTGAGCAGAAAAATGTTGTACTGTCCAGGCATGGTTCGTGACTTTGACAATTTATCTTTGATGCTATTCACCATGTTCTATGTGTTCTCCCAGACCTCCCGGAGAATTACTTCAGATGGGTACAAAGGAAGGGAAAGATTGGTTCAGTGAGATTGCCATCCATTTGGGTAACATTCAAATTCATCTTGAGTATCTATTTGTTATATATATGGGAAAGTATATTGTGTTCTCACACCAGGGTAATGCACAGTCATTTGAGTTAGCTGTTTTCACAGTGAATTGGTTCTCAGACAGGCAGTTGAATAAAATCTGAGAATATTATCTGTGTATCTGTTGTAGGAGCTCCGGAGCTCCTTTGAAGCATTATAAGGACCAGCTGAAACAAACCATGAAGGTGTCAGGTATAAACCCACAAACCTGGGAGGCAGCGGCCGAAGATCGCCCACTTTGGTGCCAAACCATCTCTGCCGCTAGCGATCACTTTGAAGGGGAATGCCGCAGAGGCTAAGTGATAAGCACAGTAGCTTCATCACACTCATCCATGCCCTCCACTATTTATTCAGTGTAATGTGTGTGGTCACATGTTTCATGCCGGGATTGGCTTATTGAGTCACCAGAAACACATCCATCAACGGAGAAAATAATGATTTTCAGGAAAAATGTATGCTCCGATACGAGTAGCTGCTGCAGCCAACAATCTGTTGTAGGGTAGTTGGATTTCATTGAATTGGAACTGAAATGAGGCTAACACTAACCACAATGTTTTCTTCATGTGGGTGTGGGCGAGTATGCACATGCAGTGCTTACATATTGGCATACATTTGTCCAACTCTGTAATCTTGTTTCTCCCATTGGCGTTCCAGTTTCTCTTGGTTATGTGAACATGCTTTGGTAATGGTACAACAGGCACCATGGGTCCAGATAAAGGGGGTGGGGTGGGGGTGGACTGCAGACAGAATAGGGAAAGGGGAGATCTATACTGAACTACCTCCCATTATTTCTGCTGTTGCTATAGAGACTGAGTTCCTGTTAAAGGGTCAGCCTATTCCTAACCTTTGTTTGTCTCTATGCCGCACCTGGATCGAAACACATCAAAACATGATTTTTCATGTTTGCACATTATTGCTCTTATGGGATGAAATTATAATTATATGACATTTGGGGGGTAGATTGGAAAGCTCATTTTAAGAAAGTTGGGTTTTAGTCTTAAGTGGCAAATAAGCCTATGCAAACAAGCTACAGATCTAAATTTATGGTACCGTATTCTGCTTTTCTTTTTTTGCCTGTATTTCCAACATATCCCATATTTCTTTTAATGATTAGCTTTGCCTTAAGGGCTTTTCTTGTGAGCGTCAGTATCTCATCTATCTCAGACCGGATCGTGGTAACACCCTGCATGAGCTAACTGTTGGAACTCTTCTTGGCTTCAGCAGTAAAGCTTTGCTGAGCAATAAATGTGTTGAAATAGAGCAAGTTTTAATATATATATATATGTTTCTATTTTGAATAACTTACACATAATGACTTAAATCCATAGTTATTCTAGACTAGACTAGACAAGACCGATGGAATCAGTGAGGCTTATCTTAAAATGTTGAAATACTAACTGGTTTAATAAAGTCCACTATACAGTAGTTGGAACACCTAACTGAATTTAGGTTTGTATAATTTATTTGTTTGACCTGGAAAGGTAATCTGTAGCATTTTATTTCAGTGGATTCAATTGGAGACACTGAAGCATCCTTTATTTTTTGATACCTTTATAAAATAGATATAAAATAGTATTATGGAAATAATACTCCAGTTGCCTTGGACAGACTTGTGTGATTTCAAGAGGATCTTGAATTCCTCTGATGTCTTACTATCCCATTAATCCTTGATTGAGCCTTTAGACCAGGGGTTCCCAACCTATGCCCCATGGGTCAGCCCCAGCCTGCAATGTCATTCCATCAGGCCCGTCACCTTCTCCTCCACACCCAGAAGTGGAAACAGACATGTTTACGCAGGCGCATGCCCACACAAATGCACCCGTGACTATCATAAAAGCAGAAGTGGGCACATTTTCGACAGTTGAAAATGTGCCCACTTCTGGGGCCGTGGTCTGGCCCATTCAGCTGACCGAGGTCATGGTCAGGCCCATGGTGCAAAAAGGTTGGCCACCCCTTTCTTAAATTCTTACCATGTTTCCATCAGGCCAATTAGCTGGTAGAGGCTGGTAGTATAAGAGGACAAAGTTACTTGTCAGAATCCTATAGAGGCTCTTCCATTGTGACTGAACGATACTCTCATGGCCAAATCATCTTAAATATAAATGTAAATGGTGATATTACCTAGGTATATTTTGTGTGTTGGTGGTTGGGGTGGTTTTGGGGGTGTACACACACAGAGAGAGAGAGAGAGAGAGAGAGAGACCGAGAGAGAGAGAAGGGGGGGTAGAGCTCCGCATTTGGCCCATTGCCTGTTGGAGAAGGGGGTGGATTTCTCTGGCAGGCAAGGGCGAAAAGGAGCTCCGCATTCACCCCTTGCCTGTTGGAGAAAGCAAGCCCTTTCTCCAACAGGCAAGGACCAAATGTGGAAGGGGCTTGCTTCCCTCTGGGAGGTGAAGGCAAAGAACGGAGTGTTGTTTTCTGCCTTTGCTTCCTGGGGAAGTAGCTCGCTTCCCTTGGTTGGCGGGGGCTGAAGGCCGCAGTGCTTTCGGCCCCCACCCCCCATGGAAGGGGCTCGCTTCCCTCCGGGAGGCGAAGGCATAGAATGGAGTGCCGTTCTCTGCCTTTGCTTCCTGGGGAAGTGGCTTGCCATCTTTGTATTACCCCCTCTGTTGTTTCGTGTCAGCTCTCGAAACAGCGCAGGGGGTAATACAAAGGCGGCAGCCAGCGATCAATCAGGGAGACTCCCCTGGAGGATTGCTGGCTGATGCCTGTGATTTTTCCCCTCCATTGTTTTGCGTGCTGGCGTGAAACAGAGCAGGGGGGAAAGCGAGGGTGAGAGCTGGCAGGCATGGCTGAGGGCATGAGGGGCAGCAAGGCAGAGACAGACTACGGCACTGCCTCGCCCAGCTGTATCCTCAGGCGGCGTATCTGAAGGTGAGAGGGGCGGCAGGGCAGAGGCAGCGCCTGCGGCACCGCCTCGCCCAGCCGTGCCCTCAGGCAGACCGTTCCCTCAGCCCGGGCTCTGTCTGCCTCGGTAAGGCAGGGCCCTGGGCTGAGGGGTTTTGGTTGCACGTCGGCTGTTTTTTTTATGTGTGCGCCGGATGTCCTGCCTCCTCTGCACTCGCATCCTCATGCCTGATTGACTGAGGCGTGCCGCAATGCAGAGGACACTGGGAATTGTAATTATTTTTTTGTTGTTGTTCGTGTTCGTGGGGCGTTTGCCCCACTCTTGGCATCTGGACTCTTGCGGCGATGCTCGCAGGAACATAAGGTAAGTGAGGCCAGTTCATTACGGGATAGTAGGGATGGGTGTGGCCACGCATGCCGGACACGCATGGCCCAACCCTCTTCTTATAGGTATAGTTTGTTGTTGTTCAGTTGCACAGTCGATTCCAACCCTTTGTGACCCCATGGACCACTGCACACCAGGCACCCCTATCCTTCACCATCCTCTACAGCCCACTCAGCTCTACACCCACTTCGTTAACAATTCCATCTAGCCATCTCATCCTCTGCCGCACTCTTCTAAGGGGAAGGGACACAGGCTGTCCTCAATGGTTAGTTTTTGTTTCTCTTTGCCCTGTAAATGAAAACAACTTGTGCTATTTTGTCAGTTTTGGAGAGAAGGGTCTTATGAATGTGCAAACAAGTCCTTTGCTAAATGCGTTAGCACTAGAAGGCACTGTAAAGATGCCAAGTATTATTATTACCAGAATGTGCATAAGATAATGTTACAGTAACATATGACCTGTCCTTAGGGTGCATTGTTCCTTTTCTTTAGTATTAAAATGCTGAAGCTGTTTTCCCCCTTCACATAAATCATATGTTGATTAAATTTGCTAAGACTAGTGAAGAGTGGGGCAGACACAGTTGCTTTTGTTTGGCACACAGATGGGTACAAAGCATAGAAAAGTTACTTTTTCTTGGACTTCAACTTTCAGAATCTGTCAGTTAGAATAGCCATTGGCCATATAAGCTGGGAGCTTCTGGACTTTGTCTAAAAAAGGCAACTTCTTTAAGATGTGAGTTACTGGTACTAGACCAGACCTCATCTATTGTGTAAAGTCTCCCTTGCTTAAAAGACAGTAATATCCAACTCTTGGGGTCTGTACTTACCTCTGTCTGCAGCCAAAGAGCCAGCACTGTCTACATTTGCAGACATTTCAATGGTTGTGTGGGAGGCATGACTAGACACCAGAGTGCATGGAACACTGTTACTGTACCTTTCCCGCCTATTTATCTACTTCTAATTTCTTGCTTTAGAACTGCTAGGTTGCCAGGAGCTGGGTCAGACAACGGAAGTTCACTCTGTCATGCAGCACTTTGAACTGCTGATCTGCTAACCTTCCGGTTGTTAAGTTCAGCATCTTAACCACTCGGAATGCCTAAACTACAGCCCATGGGCCGAATTCGGCCCATGGGCTGTAGTTTGGGCACCCCTGATTTAAGCAGAGAAAATGGCAGCTTAAAATCTATCTCATCCTGTTGCAAAACATATTGCAAGGTGTGTTTTACTTCTGCTTCTGGTGGGAGGAACTACGTGACCAGTCCGCTGAACCACGTGACTGGCCCATGGCCCAAAAAGTTTGGGCACCACTGATCCACTGTGTGAACATCCATAATCTTTTGTTTCAGGTGGGCAGTATAGTCTGCACATTTTCCTCCATAAAAAGTAATGGGATAGACAGGCTTTGCTGGGTGATTCATTCCAAGGTCTGCATTTTTGATGGGGACTTTTTTATTTTAAAAGAGTAGACTTGAAGGGATGGGCAAACCTGCTGATTAGCTGAAAAGCCATAGCCTGCCACCAGAGAGGGGCACCTGCAACTGTGAGCCACAGATACTTTCGATACCAATTTACACACTGCTCTTGCTCATTCCACCTGCCACTTTAGTCATGGAGAGAACTACTGAAGTGAGAAGGAAATGACACCGAGGAGTTCTAGAAAATGAGAAAAAGACAAAAGGTAGAAAGGAGACTGACAAATACAGAATGAGAAGTGAATTGGAGATGACAAGTATGGGGAAAGATCAGTTTGGGAAGTGAAGATGGGAAACATGAGAAATAGATGGATAATGGAGTTTGAAAAGGCAAAAGGGAATGAAGGCAGCGAATGAAATACTATGAGAAGGGAATTGTGGAAGGATGGGTACTGGGATCACAGGTTTTACTTAAGAAGAATAAACTTGGGCTGCTGGAAGAGATTTGCTGCAAAACAAACTGACACAGCCAGCTATTCTAGAATTGCTAAGCTTCTTATTCCATGTCTAGGCCAGACATGAAACTGCCAAATGAAGGCACCTTTTGGTGAGTTCATTCTGCAGTTCCCTTTGGCTGACCTAGTGTGAGAAAGGTTCCTGTTACCAGGGCATGCCCGATTGTGGTTCAAAAATACCACAATCTTCGAGGAGGCTCTTTCTGTGTACCCCAATTGCTAAGCTAGTGAAGCTTTATTCGGTGTGTCAGATTTCAAGAGATCAGTGTGGGATGTTTTCTGGAATTTCAGGGTATTCCTATTGAGGTGTTTTTATAATTCCAACTTTAGAGTTATCCTTTTGGATCTGGCATTGCTCCCTCTCTCAAATCAAGAAAAGTAAGGAAGCAAATAAAGGCTTCCCAGGCTACTCTAGCTCTGCCTAGGGAATTACGGGTAAGAACTCAAAGAAACTACTTTACTCATTAAAAGCAAAAGCCCCTATTTTAATTCATTACACCACTCTACTATGAACTAGTAAAGTTCTTTATTAACATATGCTTAAAAAAAGAACATGCATGTTCAACATCCAAGCGATGATGGTTTGTAATTTAGGTTTGCAGGGCATTGTTGATAGGGAATGTTCTAGAAAAGGCAGTGAAACACAGAACCCAAACTACAATTCCAGTGCTTTTTGGCATAGATTATGTTACTGGAATTAGATACCATCTTTGGTGATGTACTTGATACTTTACAACACTAAAGGTAAGTCAAGGCCTTATCCCAAGGGACTTGTGATCTTAAATATAGTTTAGCTTTCATTTTTGAAGAAAATAACTTCCATGAGATTCACTATTCAAAGAAAAAAAAGACCTGAGCAATTAAGGTTTGACAGTTTCATGTTAAGTGATGCACAGGCGATTAACTACTCCAGTCTAAGCCTGGAAGGCATGGAAACAATGGGGGCAAAGCAAGAAGATCCAGGTCTCTTGGATTGTTAAAATGTTACATCCTTGGTTTCTCAATTCTCTTTTCCTTTGTGAACTCTTGCTTTATTTTATTTGAAAAACAAACAAGTACACATGCCAGCAAATAAACATGATATGGATGCCCTAGCAGCGAGTCATGGTTGCTCACCTCAAGGCATTACAGCCAATTGCTAGCAATGGAGATGAGATATCTGAGGAAGGTTGAGAAGAAAACAAAGTGTGACCGAGTGCGAAACGTGACCATCAGACAGAACCTGAACATTCAACCATCGAGAAGGGTCAGCTATGCTGGTTTGGCCACATCACCAAATGGCTGGAACCAGTGGTGAGCTCCCAAAAAAAATTTACTTCCACACTGTGGGCGTGGCTAACTGAGGGCGTGGCTAACTGTGGGCATGGCCTCACCCCCCACACCAAAAAAAAGGGGGAAAAAAAGAAACTGGGCAGGTACCTACCTTGCTCTCAGAGCATCGCTCCCAGCACATCGCTCCCAGCAGAGGCGGGAGACCCCAGCTCTGCCAGGGAGGAGGAGCTGCCACCACTTGCCCAGAGTAGCATGACTGGGGGAGCCAGGAAAAAGAGGAGGAGGAAGATGGAAGAGTGCCGCAGCCAGAGCCAGGGAGGAGTAGGAGGAGTAGGTGCTGCCGCCATTTGCCCAGAGCAGCATGATTGAAAGGACCTCACCATGCCACTCTGGGATGCTGCGACGGGCTCAGGAAGAGCCTTATTGTCCTCCAGACAAGGAGGAGGAGTCCCAGAGCAGCCAGGCTCACAGTCTGGGCGCGCTTTTACCTCTGCACTTCCCACGCGCCTTCGGGGGGTGGGCTGGTGGTTTCGCCCTCACAGCAGCACCGGCAACACTTCCCATGCACCTCACCCAGGGGTGAAGGCACATAGGAAGTGCGGAGGTGAAAGCACACCCAGACAGAGAGCTTGGCTCCTCTAGGACTCCACCTCCTTGTCCGGAGGTGGAGATATCTGAGGAATAGATATTTCCCTGCTGAATCTTCTTTCCTGGAACTTTTTGTGTTGTTGGAAGCAAATCGAAACCTTCCTACTTAGAAGATCTCACTTTGTATGTCAAATTAAATGGGAAAATGGCACAACGTTAACACAGGACTGCTGCCCTTTGGAACAAAGTACAGTACAGTAAAACCCTGACTTACAAATGCCTCGAGTTACACCAAATTCAACTTAAATAATGTTTTTTGCACTAAAACCATGTCCCGATTTACATAAATGTCCCTATTTACATAACACAATTTCCTATGGGTTTGCTTTGAGTTACGTAAAAATTCATTTTTCCTATGGGGTTGCTTTGATTTGCATAAGTACCATTTTCCTATGGGTTTGCTTTGAGTTATGTAAAAATTCATTTTTCCTATTGGTTTGTTTTGAGTTAAGTAAAAACCCGATTTACATAAAAGCCTACGGAACAGACTTTTTACATAAGTAGGGGTTTTACTGTAATACATAAAATAGTCTACATTTTCAGGAGAGACTAAAAGAAGTAGAAAGCCACAGGAAAGATGGAATGTACTAAGCAGAACAAGAGGAACATTGTATGGATGGCAGGAAAAGTATTGCTGACATCACTATAGTATATAAGAGAGAAAACATAACAAAACAACAAAAAGACAAGTCCATTTCATCAGACATAAGACAGACTTCATGGCATCAATTAATACACATCAGGTATAGAAGTGGACAATGGTTTGTCAGCCTAACAAAAAGAAAAGTAACTTAGCTTTTTACAGCTGGCAATAATGAAAAATCCCCAGTTGTTATTCAGACTTGCTGTGAAGCTTGGCTCTGTTGAGTTGCAAATGGCTGCAAAACAAACTAATATATCGCTACACATATATGATCATATATCATTACGGTGGAAATTTTAAGAGCACAGATGTTCTTTCTGGTTTTACATTAAAATATTTATGGATTACAATACAGAAGTGATACAAAAATTGTTCAGAAATAATGTGAAATCCATTCTAAAAACAAGAGTAACACGTAACACTTTAACACCGATATTAATTGTCATCAGCCAGAAAAATCCAAGGCCAATTTAATACCCAAGAGGTGCGGGGTTTTTTTTTTGTCTCCTGGCATGGGAAAATGTGTAGGTGGAAACTGGGATTCCAGACATATGTTGTCCCTCAATGGAAAATTGATGCCCTTGCCTTACTAAGCAAAGGGGTTCGGTGAAAAGTTAAAGAAGTCTATACCCTGTCTGCAAACTGTGGGATATGAGGAGGAGTTTTGGAAAGAGGGTATGATATGCCTTCATTATTTTCTATTAGAAAATCCCTGACTGTTACAGAGAATCTTTGTCACAGGCCTGTCTGTTTTTAATACAGATGAAACACTGGTACTATCTTCCTGATCAATGGAAGCCATGAGAAGAAGAATGAATGGAAGGGGGAGGGGAACCACCTTTAACATCCTGACTTCTCCTCCCCTTATAAACAGAAAGCCTTTTTAAAAAGTCTCTTTATTGGAAGGCATTTAAGAATGGTAGGTAAACCAAATATTAGGTTATAGCTCCACTCATACAACACAAGGCAATACCAATCAACACAAAGAAACACCTCATACAAAGCATATTCATTCCCACGTTATGTTACTAGTACCAAACATGGACACAGCAAAACATAAGCAAAAGTTGGTCACTATGAAAATGAAATACCTGAGGAAGGCTGCTGGAGTGACTAAAGGTTTCCCTTGCTTGAAAGCCAGTTGTATCCGACTCGGGTTCAGTGCTCATCTCTGTTTCAAAGCTGAAGAGCCAGCGCTGTCTGCTTCTGCAGACATTTCCGTGGTCATGTGACTAGAAGGGATAAAATCAGGAATGAGGTTGTAAACAGTGGTGGCATCAGCAGGTTTGCACCAGTTTGCCAGAACCGGTAGCAGAAATTCTGGCTGGACCCGCCCATCCAAGTTTTGAAATAAAGTAGTCCTAATTCGGGTGCAATACAGGGCTTTCCCCCTGGCCATGCCCACCATACCACATCCACAGTGTGGTAGAATTTATTTTTTTTGAGCCCACTACTGGTTATAAGGGAAGGAATTGGAACAGAACCAGTCGTGCACTACATACAGAGACAACAAATAAAGTGGTTTGTCCATTTGGAAAGAATGTCTTGGAATTCCATACCTTACAAGGCTTATGTGGAAAGAGGAGAAGGACAAAGAACATGAGGTAGACCCAGAGGAAGGTGGAGAGATAGCATCAGAGAAATATTACAAGAACACCAAATAACACCGGTGGAGCCGCTAGAAGTGCCAGAACAAGAAACTTGCATCACCCTAGACACCCAGTGGAGTAAAAGAGGAAGCAAAGAAGAAGATTTAAGGGTGGTGGTGGCAGAGTCAGATGCATGGCAAAAAGCAACAGGTGATGGGTGAACAGTTTCATGGGTGCAGCCAGCCAGCAACAGCTGCTACATCTCACCATATCTCAGTGGATGGTTGCAAAAGGAGTTATACTCACAAGAGCCTTTGACAAACTGGAGCTAGCAATCTCAGGGCACCCCACCAGCTTATAGGAAAGGTCTGAAAGGGAATTTTAAGAAAGCACGCAGGGAATGAGTTGGTGGTGTCATGGTAGAGAGTCAGTCTGCAGCACTCCGTTTAACTATTTCAAGAGTATATCTTCTTCTTCTGCTATGTCCGAATCCGAATACAGGCGATCCTCATGGCGATCAGCCATGAAGACTGTCCTGAGATTATAATGCAGTGTTCTTTCATCTGCCTCCTGCATTGCAGTATGACACCCATACCACTGATCCAGCTCCATGAGTCACTTTCTGATTCTGAGCCCTTTCGGCACACAAAACCCTCCTCAGCCCCGGGCCAGCATTGATGAAGCTGCTGCCCTCCATCATAAGTGGATTCAAGTGGGATTTAATCCACTTGGGGACCATCACCCTTCTCTGTGGACTTCGGCACCCAAATCCGTTATGTAGGAATCGGGGCCACTGGGGTGGCCTTAAGGTCCCGGAGGAGACTGATCAAGTGACGACACGAGGCAAATGGAGCGAGATCAGATCAGTACTTTATTGGGAAAAGGCAACATCATTTATAGGGGAAAAAGCGCAACGGTGGCGAAACCGTCATCGGACAGGAAAATTACCTAACTCACGCACCCGGGTTAATGGGGAACTTCTCAAAGGGAAGTTGATTAACTTGGATAAACACGGGGCAAGGGAGACCATTGTTTAGGGCTTAGGCAAGGGTAAATATGGCCGATATTTACACCGGGGATTACCTTGGCCAGGGGATGAGTGATTACTCTAATGGGTAACTGAGGTCTGCAAGATGCTTGCTCGGCAGAATCGTCGGTCAGGCTACAAGCGGCCGAATTAATCCCTATCATTAATTCACCCCCCTTACGCCCTGACAAGGGCCAGAGGCCAGGAGTTTGCTCACTGGTTTAACCTCTGCCAGAGGCCACTGATGCCCAACCGGGCACGGGGAATCTTCATCTCCCCTTACTTTTTTATATTAAGAGCCTGACTGGCGACTCTGCGCAGAAGCGGCATCAGCTGTTGATCGGGAATGACGTCACGGGGTTTCTTCTCGGGGCGGCACTTCGAGATCAGTGAGGGAATACATTGCGCAAAGCAGCATAACGCTATGCCTAGTATAGTCACCCCCACTACCACCTTGAGTACCGTCTGAAGCCACCCCCAGGGGATCCAGGACCACATCCAGCTCCACAATGAACTCCACCAAGCCCCCCATGCGGAACCCTCAGTGATGCCCTGGACTATGGTGTGGAGATCAGTGAGCTGACTCTGTACTTTGCGGGAGTTGTCAGTAAGGTTGAAGCAGCACATACCGTGAAGGGATTCGCAACCCAAGTGGTGCAATAATAAGAGGTAGTCGATAGCTGCTCAATTATCGAGAATGGCATGGCGAAGTTCCGCCTGCTCCTGATTGAGGAGCGCTATCGCTGTGGAGGTATGGTTGATGGCTTTTGCCAAACCGCAAGCCAAGCGACCAATTCTCCGTGCGTTGCCGACGGCTAAGCCTGGCACGCCAACTATACTGACTGATAGTGAGACGTATTCGGCTGGGCTTAGAACTCTAAAGCTGCTGTCACATGAGCTGTCTAGCTGGGTGGTGCAAGTGTGCCTGATGGGTGCAAAAACATTTGGAACATTTGGAACATTTGAAACATTTGTGCTTGGGGTGACCATATCCCTAGTGGGAGCAACAGTGTCAACCGACTAAGGCAACATGTGGAATTTGATACATTTGCAGGAATATAGTTAAAGGTATACTGATTACATGTGAAGAACCACCCTGAGGGTAGGGTGACATGGGCAGGCAACGAACCAATTGTCTCTGGGTTTGCACAAGTCCAATTGCTGCTGCCGGTATCGAGGCAGTTGCGCTGGGTTCGGCCGCCTGTGGCGCAGCCGACTATTCGCGCACAAGTAGAGTTCGGGCTGGCCGCCACTCGCGGGGTGTGGAGAGTGGCTGCATCAGCCGGCAAAGTCATGGTGAGCCGCAATCCCCCCCAGCGAGCGTAGGCTGCAAAGCTCGCAGGGAGATGCGGTCCGAAAATCTTCTTTAACAGCCAGTCACCATCCCTGGCGCGTGCGTCGAGAGTGTGGCACACTGGGATGAGACAGGTGCTGAGGATCGAGGCAGAACCAATGTCCTGCTTCAGGCAAAAATCGGACTGGTTGACGAGACCCGCCAACCTTGCCCACAAGTTGTAGTGCATCCGTGCTGAAAGGTCTTCACCGGGCGGCAGGCCGTTGGCCTGAAGCGAAGCGGCCTGAGCGCCTCCCCCCAGAAGCAGGGCGAGGGCCAGGATGATGGTGAAGATCACGGAGTTGGCATTAATCTGGGCAAAGACTGCTGCAATGAAGTGCTCCAGTGTCGGCTCCTTCTCCTCGCGTTGGAGGGCGTCCTGGGCCTCTCTGCAAAGGGTCTTGACCATCCCCCAGGTGATCCTCTGCGCTTGGGTCCGCAGCCGCCGCTTCTCCTGGTGGGTCTCCTCGGTCAGAGTGAGGTCCTCCATCTCCAGGATCGGGCTTGGGTCGGTCTGGGTCCACGCCATGAGGTTCCAAATGAGGCTTGACGCATCGAGCCGGAATCCAAACGACACCTGTAGGAGACATAATTGCAGCATACCCTTTCCCCCAGGTTATGAGCGGCACCGGGCCCCTCCAAGATGGGTCCGGTGGCACTCGGTACCGGACCATAGGTCGCGGGAGAGCTTCCGAATGGCGGAAGTGCTTCTCCTGCGGCGTACAGTCCGAAAAAACATTGAGGTGATTGTATGTGAACAATACCTTATTCAGACAAAACTGTGCTTGTCCCTGTGAATTGGGGAGGGCTGGTGGCTCCCCCCTTTCTGTTTGTTTGTCAATATAGGACTTTAGCATCCGATTGACCCGTTCTACAATCGCCTGCCCTTGCGGATTGTAGGGAATGCCAAATGTATGCTTGATGTCCCAGGTGGCCATGAAGGCGGCCAACTGCCTAGAGCAGTAGGACGGGGCGTTGTCCGTTTTCACGTGCCGCGGCTTGCCCATTGCCGCAATGCAGGACAGGAGATGCTGCTCCACGTGGGAGGCAGTCTCCCCCTTCTGGGCCGTTGCCCAAACGAACTGGGAAAAAGTGTCTATGCAGACGTGCATGTACTGCCATCTGCCAAACTGCGGCACATGCGTGACGTCCATTTGCCACACCTGATTGGCCTCTGTCCCCCGTGGGTTGACCCCCCACGAGGGCCCCCCTGGCGCCCCTGCACAATGCTGGCAAGAGCGTACTATACCCTGGGCTTGAGAAAGTGGCAAATTGAACTGTCTGGCGAGTGCCTTGGCGTTTTGGTGAAAAAAGGCATGACTTTGAATTGGAGTAGTGAAAACTCCCAAAACTGAATGTTGCTGAATTTCCTTTGCCGCCGCATCCGCTCTGCTATTGCCCGCGGAAATCGGACCCGGTAGGTCTTGATGACTTCGGATGTGGGCAATATAGAGCGGCTCCGTGCGGTTTCGCAAATGAAATTGAGCTGTGAGAAACAGGCTAAGTAGATTCTTGTCTATCGCGGGAGTGATGTAAGCTCCCGGTAGACTGTGAAGCAAATTCCTAACATACAGACTGTCGGTTATGATATTTAAACGTTCCTTGGCGAAGGTGCGCAAAGCAAGGTTCACGGCTGCCAACTCCGCCCGCTGCGCGGACTTCTGTGGGAGAGTTAACAGCGTGTGCCAAGCCTCGCCCTCCTGCCAGGTCAGGACACCATAGGTGCGTCCACCATCAGAAAAAACTGTTCTGGCCCCCTGAAGTGGGACCAGCGAGAGCAATTCGAACAAGCTGACCGTTCCTGTTTGAAGCGAGACAAGTCTGGGGTCTTTAGGCAAGTGGTATGCCAAGCTTCCAGTGAATCCTTCCAAGGCTATCGGAAGCGAGTCACCTAGCTGCATCAACTGCTGAATTTGTTCCTTGGTGAACGGGACCACGATTTTGGCTAAATCATGCCCTGAAATGTCCCTAGCTCTCAACCTTCCGCGGTAAACCACCGCGGAGACCAATTCTTGGGGAGGAACGATGTTTCGAGATGAGGTGTTAGGCAAGTACACCCACTCCACAATTTTCGCTCCCTTCTCTGAGTCTACTCCTAGCGCCCCAGTGAACATGGATCCGATCGCACGATGTACAGATTCAGGATTGGGGCATATGGCCCCTGGGCGATCCTATCTACCCATCTCTGGCTGAGAGCTTGGTTAACTTTCTCGAGCGCCAAGCGCGCGTCTCGAGAAATTTTTATCCGGTCTGCCGGCTGCTTACCCAGCGTTAGCAGCGAGAAGAGCGGTTTCAGAAGATCCGTATCCAATCGAAAATACGGTCTGGCCCAATTAATGTTCCCTAAGACCTGCTGTAATTCTACCAAGGTGACTGAGTCCTGTAAATTGATCTGAGGCAAAACTGGTGCTGCGAAAGAGCGGAGAAGCCGATGGCCCAAGTATGAGAAGGGCTCGGTTCTCTGCACTTTCTCCGGGGCAATGAGTAAACCTTTGTCCCCCAGGCTGGCCTGGAGGTCTGAAAACACTTCGCTGCCAAGCTTTGGCAACGCTACCAAAATATCATCCATGAAGTGACAAACTAAGGCTTGTGGGTAGAGGTTTCGGAACCTTGCCAGTGCGCCGTGAACGTAAATTTGGCACAAAGTGGGCGAATTGAGCATGCCCTGTGGCAAAAATTTCCACGCATAACACTGCGTAGGCTCACTGTGGTTCACGACCGGCACCGTAAAGGCAAACCTCTCCCGGTCCCTGGGGTCTAAGGGGATTGTATAAAAGCAATCCTTGAGATCTACGACTAGGATCTCCCACCCCTCGGGAATCATGTTCAGATTCGGGATGCCACATTGAAGCGGACCCATTGGCTGTATGCATTTATTGATCTCTCTGAGATCGTGGAGGAGTCGCCACTTCCCCGACTTCTTCTTAATAACAAAAATTGGCGAATTCCAAGGACTTGTGGACTGTTCTATGTGTCCTGCGTCTAGCTGTTCCTTAACTAGCTGCTTGAGAGCAACCAATTTCTCCCCCACCACCGGCCATTGTTCTACCCAGACCGGAGTATCGGTGAGCCATTTAAGTGGCAACGCCATTACCCAAAGGTAAGGGTAGCACCGTACTGCTGTAAGATGTCTCGCCCCCAAAGGTTGATGTGCACGTCAAGAATGTGCGGTCGAATTACCGCCGTACCCTCAGCCCTTGGGATTGTGACTTCTACCCACTCTCGGCTCCTAAACGCTTCCTGAACACCGCCTACCCCCCACACATCGGAGACTGGCTCAGTGGCCCACTCCCTTGGCCACTGGCTTCTACTTATCACGCTGACATCTGCTCCGGTATCTAACAGGCCTGAGAATGATCGATTATTCAGAAATACCTCAATAACCGGGCGCTGTTTCCACTCTATGTTGGTCTCCACTGTCGCTAAGACCTGGTATCCTTGCGCTGCCTCACTGGCGCTCGAGCGGTCCTCTGACCGGGATTCGAAGCTGTCACTGAGCCCTCCCTGGCTCTCTGCTGGCGAGCGACAAGGAACCATGATCAGTTGCGCTAAGGTGTCTCCTTTAGGGATGGTTTGGGGCAGGTGTGTCCAAAGCTGAACTTGGAGAACGCCTGAAAAATTCGAGTCAATGACTCCTGGAATTATAAAAATTCCGCGTGCACCAGCTACACTACGGGGCAAAACTAAACCTATAAAGCCTCTGGGCAGGGGTCCCATGTACTGGGAATCGACCAGATAGACTGTGCCTGGCAGGTCGCATGTAACGTCCGCCTGGCAAGTCAATTCTAGTCCCGTGCTGCCCTTGGGGCTGGCCTGCGCCCTCGCAATGTCTGGGATGGGGTTGGACTCTACTCTAGCTCTGGTGAGTTCTGGGTGAAGGACGCCTCTGTTTGGACTGGGGCCAGAGACATGCCCGTGCTCCGGTTTCCCGAATTCTGGCAATACCTGGCCCAATGATAGCCTTTCTTGCACTTCGGACAGAGGGTGTTCGGAGCCTTGGGACGGCCGGACTTTTGTCCGCCTCCCTTGGATCGGCACTCCCTAGCGAAGTGACCGATCTTGCCACAATTGTGGCATGCTCCTTTGCTCTTACCGTTAGGTCTTTTCCCTCCTTGCACCGCTGCCGCTAGCAGACCCATCTTATAGGATTCTGTGCCAACGTCGGCGCAAGCTCTAATCATGTCCGATAGGGTCAAGTCAGGACGATTTCCTAGGGACTGCAAGATTCTACGGCAGTCCAAGTTGGCATTGTCCTTGGCTAACTTAATCATGAGCTCTTCCTGGGCTTGCTCATTATCAATCTGCCTGCTAATGGCTTCTTCCAGGCGATTGATGAAGTCCATGTAGGGCTCCTGGGCTCCCTGCTTAATGGAGGTGTAATTTTTAGCCGCTTTGCCAGTGGCTGGGATCTTAAAGTAAGCCCTAAAGGCTGCCTCGGCTGACATCTCGAGAGTGGCGAGAGGCAGGTTGATCTGAGCATTGATTGACTCGAAATTACCCGAGCCATACAGCTGCTCAGGAAGCACCGCGCCTCCCATCCTGGCAGCCCGAGTTTGCGCCTCTAGGCGGAACTCGCTGTCCCAGATCTTGTACTGGCTAGGGGTCAGCATCATCCTCATGACGGCTTTCCAATCATGGGGAATCCACATGGTGGTTTCGCACACTTGCTGAAGCGTGCCCCTAGTAAAACGACTTTGGAGCCCTGTTTCTGCAATTGCCTTCCGCATAGCCATGAGCAGCTTATACGGGACTGGGGAATGAACAATCTGCTGTGCGCCCGTGAGCGCGTCCATTTCCATGCGGATTGGACATATCTGTCTGAGCTCAGCTAGCTCTTCTGCTGGCAATTCCCCCTTCCTAATCTCCTCTTCAATTGTGCGCTGAAGGGGATTCTTGGTAACTCGGGAACCCGAAGCTGTCAGAGGAGCGCCTGCGCTTCTCATGCCCTACATTCCCTCGGTGACGTCTGCAGCTGTCACCGCGGGAAGGCTCCCTGCGCTACTCTGCTGGTACTTGAATGTCGGATAGAGTGCGGTGGGTGCAGTCGGCTCGACTGGCTGAACTGATGACTTATTTAACGGGGGTTCTTCCGCTTCTATCCTGACTGGTTCGATCTCAGCTAAGAGTTTCCTACACTTCCTCCATGTGCAAACTATCCCTCCTGGGGCCTTCGGGGGTTGCTGAATGCAGTCTCCTATCTGATCCCAGAGCTGTAGGGTTAACGTACCTACTTCTGGGTAAAGCAGGCAGTGTTCCCTAAGGTACGCCAAAAGTCTCGCTAGTTCCCTGCTGTGAAAGCGTAACTTAAATACCCTGGCCAGGATTCTAAACTCTTCCTCACGAGTTTTTTGGCTAGCGGACGGACTCTGTCCCTGAGAACAAGTCCCCATATTACCTGCGAGTAGTCCTCTGAAGTTTCCTCCTCGGGACGGGTTGACGCGTCTTGGGGCAAGGTAACTGGTTTTGGCGACGATCGTCTGGGTGGAGCTCGGAGCGTGGCCTCCTGCCACGGGCCCTCGGCGGCCTCTGCGCTGTCAGGGGCTCACAGCTGCCCTGAGCGGAACACGTTTTTCCCTTTGGCGCAAGCCTCCCCGAAAGCCGGGAGCAAAGTGCAGGAATGCCTCTCTTGGAATGCCTCGCCACTGGCCGTCCTTCTGACAGGCTGGCTGCCGGTCAGAGCGCCGCGCTGTCCTCCGGGCTGATGGGTCGCGGTTCAAGCGTAGAACCGGACCGCGTGGATTGCTACTCACGAGTAGACCTCTCCTGGGTCGCTTACTCACGAGTAAATCACGTCGGGGTCACCAGATGTAGGAATCGGGGCCACTGGGGTGGCCTTAAGGTCCCGGAGGAGACTGTTCAAGTGACGACACGAGGCAAATGGAGCGAGATCAGATCAGTACTTTATTGGGAAAAGGCAACATCATTTATAGGGGGAAAAGCGCAACGGTGGCGAAACCGTCATCGGACAGGAAAATTACCTAACTCACGCACCCGGGTTAATGGGGAACTTCTCAAAGGGAAGTTGATTAACTTGGATAAACACGGGGCAAGGGAGACCATTGTTTAGGGCTTAGGCAAGGGTAAATATGGCCGATATTTACACCGGGGATTACCTTGGCCAGGGGATGAGTGATTACTCTAATGGGTAACTGAGGTCTGCGAGATGCTTGCTCGGCAGAATCGTCGGTCAGGCTACAAGCGGCCGAATTAATCCCTATCATTAATTCACTCCCCTTACGCCCTGACAAGGGCCAGAGGCCAGGAGTTTGTTCACTGGTTTAACCTCTGCCAGAGGCCACTGATGCCCAACCGGGCACGGGGAATCTTCACCGTTAGTTCTCAGGGTGGTCAGGTTAGTTAACCGCCGCCTGGCACTCGGCATTGAGTCGCTGACAGTATGACCTACTCTATTACCATAGCAGGATAATCTGGTCAGACATCAAAAATATATACAAAAGTAGAAAAGGCTTAAATGTTTGCTCTTGTTGAAAAGCACTGAATATTTAGAGTGGTTAACCCTCTGTGTTCTGGATAGAGTTGTGACCTTAGCAGAGGTATCTTGAGAGATTTTAAATATGTAGTAGAGACCTGATTCATTTGCCCAGTACACAGCAACCATTTGACTGTTTCTTTCCTCTTGAAACATCATTTGCATTCATCTCTGGCTTTCTTTCTAGCAATAATGGAACAGCTTTTGTTCCTCTCGTAGTTCTTATAAGGATCATCGAGAACTTTCTCATCACGCTTGTATTGATCTCACTTGGCTTGGATATCCCCTCCTTTGATAAGGTCCTGAATCCTCTGTTCTTTGGCTCCGAGGCCCCTGGACCCACTCTACCCCATCTTCATTAGCATCTGATGCCCTTTATTCTCCACCCTAAATCTGGATTTGAGTACAGGAACTGCCTGCAGAAGGATGTGTTTGACTGTGAGATTGAGATCAATCGTACTTCCAGGCATGTAGAATTTTGATCAGGATCTGGATTTTGATTGGCTTCAAAATGAATGTGACAGATCAGGATCAAGAACAAGATTGAGGCTGCAGTCTTGAATAAGAATCAGAGGATTTTGAAGGCCCTTGAGTTAGAGGGGGAAGACAAATGACCTCAGCTTTTGGATCTGCTACAGGACTGCGAGGCACTGCTGTTTCTTTTTTCCTGTTCTTTTCACTTCTGGGCAACAGGTTTGCTGTGAAGAACTCATACAGACTCCCAACACTCCCTGTTCCTTGGCCTGACAAGGAAAAGAAGGGCTGCAAAAAGCTTCCAATGTAGCAAGCAGCCTCTCTCTGGGAGGTGTTGGAACAGGCAGGCAGATGTCCTTCAGATCTGATGGTATAACAGAATGAAGTATACCCTGTGTTTTATTCTCATTCAATATGGTGATTTCAGATCAGGGGGAGAGAAAATGGAATATAAACAATATGTGGGCCTCATGGTTTAGAAGAAATGAAACTTAAAGTGTGATTGACATGTCTTATTGTAAGATCATTGGTTGGAATACCTAAGGGGGAGGGCCAAAGGTGGACCCTGTGGGAGGAGATATAATCCAGAGACTCACACACACACACATGCAGACACAGAGACACTCTCTGGGATGCTGTGCTTTTAAGCTGCCAAAATGTAGAAACTTGAGAGAAAGGGGGCCCAAGGGCTATCCCTTAGAGAACCATTTTGCTTTATTTCCTTGCTTTGAAATGCTTTCTAAGCTTTTGCCGGACTGTATCCGGAATCTTGCTATACTTTCAATATATTTCTAAAATATCTGAAGATACTGGAGTGATTACTTGGCACACATTACCTGAATCTACACTAGTTTCACGTGCACCCTTTGTCACCACCTGGATTTTGGTTGGGTGTGACTGAGCACACTGATAGGAAAAGCTCTGAACTGCTGGATCTGATTTGGGCCAGGGAAGCAGGATCAGGCACAATCCCATCACCAGGAGGCTGGAGGACTACTGAGTCCTACCTGGGAGTAAGCAGATTGTTATAGGCTTCCAATTTGACAAGAGTGCCATAACTCTGGCAGAGAGGTGGAAGTAAGGAACATTTGCAGTCATTGTTGTTGACATGGGTGTGAGAAGGATCTGCCTATTCATGTAACATGGCTGGCCACTAAATCCATTGGAGGGAGGTCCCATGTCAAGATGCTGGGGCCCACCAGACCAGGCCCGTGGTGGCTATTTTGGACACCAGGACAAGTCCCGGTGTGCCACAGGGTCTGGCACCTCCCAGATGTGGGCAGAAGTATGACAGCGGGCAGCTACACAATGGCGCAAGTCAATTTCTGCCCAAGCCAGAACCTTTAAGGCAGCAGGGCACTGTTTCAGTCGGGCGGGTATTGCTGTGCACCAAACAGGCCCCACCCCCTGCCATGGCTGGTTGATGCATAGCGATGCACCAGCCCCGCTCCCTGCCATAAATAGCCTTGGTCACTCTGCAGCTGTTGTGTTCTGTAAAGCTGTGCCTTTAACTATGTACCTTTGCCATGTGTTATCAATGTAACCTTTCTGTGTGCAACATTATAACCATCAGCTGTATCAATGTAAACCTGATAAGGGGACGCGAGCTAGTGATCACCAGATGGCAGTAGCGAGCGTCCAGCTCTCATGGCTCAGATTCACCTGGTTCAGCAGCGCGGGAAGATTCCCCGCCACCTCTTCACCTGGTCAAGAAGGGCGTGACCTTCTACGACGTCACGCAGGCAGCGACCAATGGTCTGTCGACGAGCCACATTCAAATGTATAGCCAGCTGTATATATTGAGCTACCCATCCGCCATTACCACATGTTCCTCCGGATCATCATGCAATAAACCTGTGTTAAGCCAACCCTTCGGCTGTTTCATTGTCTTTGGTCCCTTACACAAAATTGGCGACGAAGGTGGGATATGGCAGCCCGCGGGACCAAGACATGCGCCGGTTTCGAAATCAGGAAACCGGGTGACTGGGAGATCTTCGAGATGGACTTCCAGGCAGCACTGATTGAGTCCGAAGTCACGGAAGAGGCAAAGAAAAGGGCCATCTTCACCAGGATGCTCGGACAAGAAACCAAGAGGACCTTGGTGGACCTGATTGCACCGAGGAGGGTGAGCGAATTCAAGGCCAAGGAACTCATGCAGATGCTGCGTGAGCACGTCCGGCCCGCCACGGCGATGTTTCCCGCTCGGAGTGCGTTCTGGAGGCGAGTCCAAGCGCCCAGGGAGACGGTCGCCGCATTCGTGGCGGCCCTGCGGCTGGCGGCCGGCCCGTGCAAATGGGAGAATGCCGAAATCACCCTCCGGGACTGTGTGCTGTGCGGCCTGAACGACGCCGAGACCCAGCGCACATTAATGAACCAAGAGCCGCCTCCCACGTTGCAGGAGGTCGTCAGAGCGGCCCAGGCCGCAGAAGCTACAAAGGCCGGGGTCCAAGAACTCCAGGACTGGCGGCCGAAGTCGAGCAAGGCAGAGACTCCGGTACAGGCGGCCCGGCGAACTTCGTGGTCGTCCACAGAGAGCAGTGACGACGAGGACGTCCGGAGGGTCCGGAAGGAGAGCCGGCGATGCGACGGCTGTGGAGCGGCCCACGACCGCGTAAAGTGCCCCTTCCGGAAGGCCGAGTGCCACAACTGCGGCCGCTGCGGGCACATCGCCAAGGTGTGCAGGAAGAAGCGCGAGACCCGGAGGAGCTCCGCAGACCGTTCCGCGGGACAAGACCGCCCAACGAGACCCAAGGACGGCGCCCAGGCCACGCGGAAGCAGGACGGCGTGGGCCGCATCTCCGACAGCAGCGAGGATGACGCCCCAGTGTTCAGCGTGTCTACAGGACACCCCGCTACTTTGTTGAGGTACTAGTCCAAGGGGTTCCCATTAGGATGGAAATTGACTCGGGGTCCTCATATTCAATCATTTCCCAGAGGGAGTTTTTGGGAATTGCCCCCCACAAGCGACCCAAGCTCAAAGCTTTGAGGTCCACACTACGGGACGTGCAAGGGAACAGCATTCCAGTGTTGGGGGTCGGAGAATTTCAGGTCAAATTCAAGGAGCACGCCGCGTCCCTTCCCCTAGTCGTGCTCAAAGGGGGAGATTGCAGCCTCCTCGGGACTCAATGGTTCCAGCCCCTGGGGTTGTTTATTGGGGGGGTGCATGCCGTTGGGATGCACGCCGTTGGGACTGATCCAATTCAGGAGGTGTGCGAGGCGCACCCCGAAGTTTTCAAAAAAGGACTGGGGAAATTCAAGGGGCCCCCAGTGACTTTCGACCTGGACCCGGAGGTCCGCCCAATTCGCCTTAAACCACGCAGGGTGCCGTTCACACTTAAGGACAAGATAGAGGCGGAACTGGACAAGTTGGTGGGCCAGGGGATCCTTGTGCCTGTAGATTCTGCGGAGTGGGAAACTCCAATTGTAACCGCACTAAAGGCCAATGGGGAGGTCCGCATATGCGCCGACTACAAGTGCACCATCAACAAGGCGATCCGCCCGAATGCATATCCGGTGCCGGTAGTCAGCCATCTGCTGGCCAGGTTACACGGGGGAAAGTGTTTCGCTAAGCTCGACTTAGCACAGGCCTACCAGCAGCTTACGGTGTCCCCTGCCGCAGCTGCTGCGCAGACCATAGTCACCCATAAGGGGGCGTTCCAGGTGACGCGCCTCCAGTTTGGCGTGAATTCAGCGCCTGGAATTTTCCAGTCACTCGTGGAACGCCTCCTGAAGGGATTGGAGGGGGTGTTGCCTTATTTTGATGACGTGTTAATAACGGGGGGGAGTCGGGTTGAATTGGCCAAAAGGTTGGGGAAGGTCCTGACAATATTCGAGAAAGCGGGGCTGAGGCTGCGGAAGGACAAATGCATCTTTTTCGCAACCGAGGTTGAGTTCCTAGGGTTTTGTGTGACTCCTGAGGGAATAAAACCATCCAAGTCCAAGGTGGCAGCCATTAAGAAAGCCCCCCGCCCCACCTCCAAGCCCGAGCTGCAGTCGTTCCTAGGGCTGCTCAACTTTTACCACTCCTTCCTCCCCCGGAAGGCAGCGGTGGATGAACCGCTACACAAACTACTAAAGAAAGACCAGGCATGGAAGTGTGGCGATGACCAGGAAAGGGCATTTAGTGAGCTAAAAAGCCTCCTAGCGTCTGATGCCATACTGACCCACTTCAACCCCAAACGCCCAGTAGTCCTAACCTGTGATGCATCTCCAGTGGGGGTGGGGGCGGTGCTGTGCCACGTGTTGGAGAACGGAAGGGAGGCCCCGATAGCATTTTACTCCAGGTCCCTGTCCCAAGCGGAGAGAAACTACGCACAGACAGACAGGGAGGCACTAGCAATAGTCGCGGGGACGAAAAAATTTCACGATTTTCTGTACGGCCGCCCCTTCACCATTGTAACGGACCACAAGCCCCTGCTAGGCATCTTTACCGCAGATAAGCCCACCCCACAGATCCTGTCTCCGAGGATGCTCAGGTGGGCCATTTTTCTCAACGCGTATCAGCACGCGTTGGTCTACCGGCCCGGGAAAGAGATCAGCCATGCGGACGCTCTATCTAGGTCTCCCCTCCCCCTAACGCCCAGCCAGGTGAGCAAGGGGGAGCGGGACCATTAGGTTCTCATGATAGAGGTACTGGATTCGCCCCCCGTAGTGCCCGCCGACATTGCCAAAGCGACAGAGAAGGACAAGACGTTAGCGGCAGTAAGCTCCTGGGTGCAGAAAGGGTGGCCCGCGTCCTCCCCAGCGGAGGAGTTCGCTCCATTCTTCAGAAAAAAGCTAGAACTGTCCCTAGAGAGGGGGTGCCTCTTGTGGGGGCAGTGGGTGGTGATTCCCACTTCCCTTCGGCCGCGGGTGCTCAAACTGCTGCACGTCAGCCACCCCGGCATCGTGCGATCCAAGGCGCTGGCCCGGAGTTACTTCTGGTGGCCCCAGCTGGACGCCGACATTGAGCACATGGTCGGCACTTGTGAAAGTTGCCAATGCTCCAGACCAGAGGAGGCCCGCCTTCCCCACAGGGAATGGGACGCGGCTAAGGGGCCGTGGTCCCGGGTGCATGTTGATTTTGCGGGCCCGTTCAGAGGCACCCTGTTCCTTCTTGTAGTGGACGCTTTCTCCAAATGGCTGGAGGTTATCCCAGTCACGAGCACCTCCTCGGCCCAGACCATTAGGCATTTGCGGAGGCTCTTTTCCACGTTCGGCATACCCGACACGTTAATTAGCGACAACGCTAGTTGTTTCACGTCCACCGAGTTTAGGGCATTCATGGAGATTAACGCCGTTCGGCATATCACCTCCGCCCCGTTTCACCCGGCCACCAATGGCCAAGTAGAGCGCCTCGTCCGCACCACGAAGGACGCGTTGCGGCGCATGGGCCCAGGGGATCTGAACCTACAAGTGTGTCAGTTTCTGCTAGGGTACAGGGTGACCCCATTGGCGTCAGGATACTCCCCCGCAGAGCTCTTAATGTGCAGGAAACTGACCACCATCCTTACTAGGCTAGACCCCACGAGGGTAGAGGACAAAGGAAGGAACATTGGGCTGGAGGCCACAAAAAGTTCAGTGTAGGCGCCCCCGTGCATTGCAGGAATTACACCAGCACGGGCCCAGCCTGGGTGTCGGGCGTAGTTGTGGAACAAACCGGCCCCGTGTCGTACCGCGTGGAAACCAATACAGGACTCCTGTTGAGGCGACACGCGGACCAGCTCCGACGCAGGGTCTCCGATGAGCAGGGCACGGACCAAGCAGAGAAAAAGTCAGCGTTAGGGTTCTCCCCCACCCGTTCAGCCCAAGGGGGAGGGAAGGGAGACCGCGGGCCCCCACCAAGGGGGGAGGAGGATATCCTCGTAGATACCCTGGGGGATCTTTCCGAGGAGGAGGAACCCGACCCCATACATATCTCGCGGAAGGTCCCCACAAATGCGGATACCCCTACTAAGTTAGATTTTGGTTTTCAGAACCGGGGGGGGGTTCGGAGTGGTCCCCCACCCGTCCAAGCGAGAAGAGGGGTTTTTCGTTAGCCCCGACTGCCCCCGGTCTGCCCACAATGGAGTTTTTCCCTTCCCCTAAGGCCGCCAGTCAGCGGCAAGCCACTAACAAGTCTCCCTCTCCCATTTCAGGACAAGGGACCAGGGAACAAAGAAGCAATAACGCCCCCGGGGGGGGGCAGCCCTCGTCACGGCCCAAACGCACATGCAACAAGCCATCTTGGCTGAGAGACTTCGTCTCATCCTAGGGGGGAGGGATGTTGTGTTCTGTAAAGCTGTGCCTTTAACAATGTACCTTTGCCATGTGTTAACAATGTAACCTTTCTGTGTGCAACATTATAACCATCAGCTGTATCAATGTAAACCTGATAAGGGGACGCGAGCTAGTGACCACCAGATGGCAGTAGCGAGCGTCCAGCTCTCATGGCTTAGATTCACCTGGTTCAGCAGCGCGGGAAGATTCCCCGCCACCTCTTCACCTGGTCAAGAAGGGCGTGACCTTCTACGACGTCACGCAGGCAGCGACCAATGGTCTGTCGACGAGCCACATTCAAATGTATAGCCAGCTGTATATATTGAGCTACGCATCCGCCATTACCACATGTTCCTCCGGATCATCATGCAATAAACCTGTGTTAAGCCAACCCTTCGGCTGTTTCATTGTCTTTGGTCCCTTACACTAAAGCAGCCAACTCCATAGGCTCCCCCCTCCCCACCGCCCTTTTAGCATAGCCAGCATGCCTCTGCACCAGACAAGGATTGCTCACTGATCCCAGGGTATGGCTTGCAGCTCTCAGGGTGATGATGAGAAGGGCCCCTCTCCTGAGGAAAATCCCCCTGATGATAGTTGAAACTGCATGGATAAGGGGTCATTTGAAGTCACAGCATGGGAGGAAGCCATCCTGCAGAAAGCAAGGTGGAAAGGGATTGAAGTTATGTGGGTGTGGCAGCTGATTGAACCAGGAGTGCTGCTGATGAGGGAGAATGGTTTCCTTGAAGTGAGGTGGCCACTGCATCTAGAAGGAAGGTTCTCTCTGTGCTCCCCCCCCCTGTGATTGCTCATTGCTGAATGTCCCAGAGGGCCTCAAACTGGTGGTTCTAAGGCACTTCACACTGACTGTTCCAGCCGAGCTCCTTTTGCTCATCATTATTCTGAAAGGTTAATTCAAGGAATGCCATAAACCTTGAGGTGTTCTTGGACTTCAATTACCAGAATCCCAAGAATATCTAGGGATCTAAGGTTGAGAAACCCTGCCATAGGCAACAAAGCCATGCTAGTTGGGTGACTTTTGCAGATGCCATCCAATAAGGGTATATAATTCCAAGTTCTGATCTCAGCTCATAGAGCCATTCAAGGCAGCTTTATTAAAATCAGTGTTGTGTTAATTTGCTTTCTACACAAGCTAAAAGAACATGTAGAAGTGAAGCTCTCTAGTTTACTGCTACTACTACTACTACTACTACTACTACTACTACAGCAGACTTACAACCTAGTGAGTGTGTTATTTTTGCTGTTGTTTTTTCCAAAAGAGGCAAATGTGGAAGAGAGATGGCTGATCTTATAACATAAATAAAGACATCCAGTGGCTGCAGGTCTAAATCTCCTTCAACTCCCTCCCTCTAATGACCTTCTGCACCTGGCAATGGGGGAAGAACATTAATTTTATTTAATTTCTAATCAGAGCACCTGAAACAACAGTTGAGCACCACTTGACAGTGGGAATACTAATGAGTGGTATAGGGTGATTGCCTTGAAAGAGCAATGAACAATCCCCTCACGCAAAGGTGAGGGATTCTGCTTAGCTCCATTAGGATTCCCTCCACTTGACCCTTCTTGTTTTCTTAAAAACAGGGAGAGGAAGTATCTTTCTTCTGCTTGCAGCTAATTTTAAGAAGGGAGGCCAGCCTTTTTCTCCTCAAACATTTCCTCTCAGGTGTTTTGCAGCACAAAATATTTTTCTGGGGAAGGTGCCTTTTTAAAAAAATGTGGAGGAGAGTAGAACTATAGAATTCATGCCACTTTATGAAAGATTTGAGTTTTCTAGCTTTTTGTACTGAAATTCACATGCATGAGGTATATGTGTATGCATGTTTTCCATATACTATGCACTGCTGCTTGGTAATTGCTACCACTATGAGCCGATGTCTTGTTCTCTTTAAGTATAAGAACTCTGGACATTTTGTGAATTAGGCTTTTATCATCCTTCCGCCACAGGGTGTGTTCTTTTCAGACACTGACTGGATGAAACAAGCTTCTCAAGTGCAAGTGGGGGTGGGAGGGGGGCTACCTTTCATAACGATTTATTAAGCAGCCGCCCGTTACAACTGCAGTAGGAATGCCGAAGGAATTCAGATGAGTTCTGAACCATAAATTAGGTATCCTAACCGTCCACAGTTGCCAAGTTATCATGGCTTCCCAGTAAAGCAAGTATTTTATTGTCTTCTTTTTATGGACATTATCTAACGCAGAACTGATATAATTATACTTTGGCCAAGGTGAAAGGCTTTCATCAGAACTTAATATAAGACACCTTCCTATGACTTTTCTCCAGTGGACATGGGGGTCTTGCTACATTGGGTTTGCTGTAGTATAATTATATTTATTGTATTTTTATTGTATTTTTATGACCTAATTATGTAGTGTAGTTTTTTGTATTATGATATTATGCTTATCTGGATTGTTTTCCTTTTTGAATTTATTGTATCTCTGTATTATCCTTTTATTGTTCCTTTGTTGGATTATGTTGTTAGCCGCCTTGAGTTGGCCTCGGCTGAGGAAGGCGGGATATAAATTAAACTGATTGATTGATTGATTGACCTTCCAGTTCATGTATAAATTTGGGTCAATAAAATGTGAGGCCTTGGTCAGCAAATCAAATTTGGGATGGATGTCCATGAGGGATTGGGGCCAACCATTCTTCCCACATTCTCTTCTTCTCTTCATCATCCTATACTTCTCCTGTCTTGCCCTCTACTTCCCTGTTTCGCTCCTTTCATTGCTTAGAACTACTCTTTTTTGGGAGGGAGTTAGCTATAGAACTACAATTACTGCTTCATACATGCAGGTTATCTCTTGGTACTGGACCCACAAATATATGAAATCATTTTGGAGATTGTTTCATAATTTATTAGTTGTGTTCACCATACCTGTCAACTGCGGCTCTGGACAATCCGGGACCTGCGTACAACGGTTTTGCGCAAGTTGCATTCTACACATGCGTAGAAGGCTTTTACGCTTGCCTAGAACCCTTTTACGCTTGCCTATCCTTCTATGCAAGCGTAGAAGGGTTCTACGCAAGCGTAAAAGGGTTCTATGGAAGCATAAAAGCCTTCTACACATGCATAGAACACGACTTGTGCAGAAGGGATGTGCAGTACCTCTTTCCCCCCCGCTGCCAATTCTGGGGTTTTGGCAGCTGCGGACGGGAAATGGCGCAAATCGGCGCTGAAAATCAGGAAATCCCAGCCAATCCAGGAAGGTTGACAGGTATGGTGTTCACCCTATTATTTTTAAAGGGCAGATTCCAAAATGAAGCCCTCAGAGATACTGTTTCCTCCTCCAGAATTCAGTAGAAGGTAATGAATGTTCTGTATTTTAGAAAGCATACTTGCTTTATGTTATGAAATAAATATTTCATCAATGCACACTACTTGTTCTGGTGACTATAGTCCCATTAATCAACCAGTAATTTGGTTTTAGATTTGAATCTGAAAATACTCAAAAAAGTGACTTCACATTACTGTAGAACCACACTCGATGTGCTCTGATGTTTTGTTTTCAATAGGAAAAAAATCAAATTCAGAAGAAAGCCATCCTGCAATGATATGATCAAGATGAAAACTAAGAGTTTACTTAAATTTGCCATCACAAACCATCCACAAATTAAGCCTATGGTAGTTTTAAAAAGATATACTTTAATGAGATTGTTGTAAAGACTTGGGTCTGAGGCTTTTACATTTGTATAACATTCAGGATCACTGAAGAAAGATGGCATCTGTGTTAGCTTAATTAATCAAAGAGCCTCACAAAGTTCCCAATGCTGGATGGTAAGCAAAACATGAGAGGCTTGAAGATATTCTATTTATTTCTTTACTAATTGAGAAACAATTCTTAATTGGATAATACCATTAAAGATAGCAATAAAGAGTCCTGTGGCACAATAAAGGAGCCTTCCCAAGTCTAGTGCCTTCATGCTGTTTAAAATTCAGCTCCCATGATCCCCTGTTGTGGGCATGGCTGATAGAAGTTGTAGTCTAAAACATCTTGAAAGAAACCAGATGGCATAAGGCTGCCTTTAGTTCCAGCTAGTATAGGTTAAATTTCCATGTACAATAGCTTACTTCGCCAGATCCATAAAGTGTTATCCAGAATTTCAGGTATATATCCAATACACATGATGAGAGACCTTACTTGTTGACAGAAAGAAGATTCAGATTGAGCTGAAGGAATTAATTCCTGATAGGGAGAAATACATTATTAACATTGGCCATTCACAAATCTGGAGAACCTGATACTAAGGGGCCATTCAACAATTACATAATCCTTGAAGGGGGGGAGGGGTTCTTTGATTTTTGCAGATTGATACACAGTAGGCAGCATTCATAGGGCCAAACACATCTTTATTTCAGGGTAAGCAATCTGAACATGAGGTAATGGCAGAGGCGCAGCTCCTTTTATACAGCATGGTGCATTTGAAACTGGTTATACAGTTGTTCATTGGTTACTGTACTCATGACGTCACTGTGACGCACGGCATTCTTCGTCAGGTTTACCTGTGGCGGGAATATCTCCCGCGGCTGGCTGTAATTGGGTAACTTGTATCATGTGGGTTGATCGCTATCAGCTGCCTCTCGATACTATCTAGAGGCAGTGGTAGCTCATTGTAACTGTTGCAATACATTGGGTTACATTGTTACATTCCATCTTAAAGGCATAGCATTCCATACATAACAGGGTCTTACATCTGAATTACGGAAAAATTACATGGGGGGGGGATCAAAGATTACATAATCCATTTGGAGCTTTTTACCAATAGTGAAAAGCTCTAAAATTAGAGTTTCGATACAAAAGCTCTAGTTTATGTCATTTTAAAGGGGGGGGAGGGGTCAAAGCTAAAATTATGGTCAGATTACATAGGGGGGAGGGGGTAAATTTCCCCCCAAAATGGATCACATAATTGTTGAAAGGCCCCTAAGTGTGATGCCAACTCAGGCTGGCCGGGCCTGATGGGCTTCAGGTTCTTTTTAGGATCTTAGAGACAATAAGCACTCAGTGGGTGAGGAAACAATGTTTTATTATATAGTTCTCCAAACAAGGCATATCAGAGACAGAGCATAAGAGCATATCAAAAGAACAAGAAACAGAATGCAAGCAAACTATTTATATTTATCTATCATGGGTCCCCTCTATCCCTTCTCTAAGCCACGTGGGAGCTCAGGTTAGGTGGCAGAGAGATGTTGATAGTACTGCTGATTTCCAGAGAACTCCAAATTCTGGACCTAGGTCCCACTTGTTTATACCTGAAGCCAAAGATGCTGTGCATCTTTGACTCTATTTCCCTTATTCAGAGTATGTCCAACTAACAACTGCTGTCTGTAATTGGTTTGCCCCTGCAGCTGGGTTACATTAGCTCATCACTTGTCATAAAGCTCAAGAACATAGGGAAAAGTCACCTTGACCTGCCCCATCTCTTCCTTCTTTAGTATGGGATTTCCCACTCATCATGAGACCTTGCAGGTGTTGTCCATAAGGGAATAGTGAAGGGGGTCTTGCATTTACAGAGTAAAGTAGATTTTTGGTTTCTTGATTCCAGGGCCAGAGAAGGAATTTGACCTTCAAATCAGGTGCTGGGCGGTTATTGTAGTCATAACAGGCTGAAGATGGTGGAAACTGAAGTAGTTTGATGGGCATTGGATGCTGTGCTGTAATTAGTTGAAACCCTTCAGAAGGAAGGATGAGTGGGAAAATGTGTTTTGATATGGGAAGAAGAAGGAGGGGGGGAGAGAAAAGCATTTTGTCATGCTTTAGGATCGCTTGCATCAAGAGAGAGGCTTGTGAGTAAAAGCTAGTAAAATGTAGTCTTTATGTTAATAGGCCAAGCTAAACCAGGCAAGCTAGTAAGGCTTTTATTGTTTTAACGATGGAATGATACTAACAACCACGTTCCTTTGTTTTAATCTTCTGAAACTTAATAACTGTGCAGTAAATAAACTATGATTGTCTCCAGTCCTTATAGAGCTAAGCTGGTTGGAGGAGGTCTGGTGTCTTGGTAACGCTACCTTATGCTACCTTACATTATTTTAAGTCATTTTGGATTGCATGTCCTACCTGATCTGGCTGGTTTGTCATCACAAAGAGTCAGTGGATGAAGCCTATCACTGTTTCTCTAGCCTGAAGCTGGACCATAGGTACTCAGAGGCGACACCAAGGGGGTGTGGGCTTCACAGACGGGTGCAGGCCATGCAAGTTGGCAAGGGGCCTGAGACTGTTTGCCCATTACATTGTCTACCTACTCTATCAAGCCAAGGACACAAATGTCCTCTTATTTCCTTTGTCTTCTGCCACATGGCTCTAACTGACAAGTTTGATGAGAAAACATCCTTTTCGGTCAGCAAAAACCTTCTAAACACATTAATTGCTCAACAAACATTTCACTACTTTAATACATTTTCAAATTATTTTAATCATTGCAGAGATTGGGGAGGGAAAATGGGAAACCTCACTTTAGCTACTCAGGTATACAGTTGTCTTCCACAATGCCCATAATCCCCTGGGCAATACACTATGGACATCCCAGCATTGGGGAAGCCAGCTTAAAGTAAGCATTGCATAGTAAGATATGTGTATCCTGACTATGATGTTACTAACACCTAAGATTAAAAGATTGCCTTGTTTAATATTTTAAATATCAGAATAATGGCCTTTATTCCAGGCTGCTGTGGTGTGTATAGATTTGGCTGTGGACATTATCAGGAAATGTCTTAATCAGGTTGTGTAGTTTTTTCTGGTGTTTTCCAGTGTGTTCATGGGATAATAGTGGCCAGATCTTGTTTGTATGTGCATAAAGTTCCTGGGTGTTGCATCCAAGCAACAGGGACCATGCAGTTCAATTACACAATCTTTTGTGTGGTTCACATCAGGAACAACTGCATAATATGCCTGCAGAAATGTTTTGTGAAGAATATTACCTTACCACCTGGGATTTGATCCATAATTTCTATGCTAATACATTAGTAAATTATTATTCTTTGTCTTTATCTAGACAACAACAGCAAATGTGCGTAAATATATTTTGTAGAGTTTACAGAGTTGCATTTTGTATGAAGTGGGTTTCTATGCAAATTGAATGCAATATATTACATACGTTTAAGGGTAGTTGTTGTGATTTGTCCAGATAGCATCACAGAGCAGAAGATTATTCAAGATTCTCCACGTCCACCTGGCATTAATTCTTCAAATGTATCATCGATGTACAATTTATAGACCTAAAGGACTTAAGTATTTCTTAAATCTCTTTTGTTAGTAAAATGTTAAATTTCACAAAAAAGTCAAACAAACTATATATAAAAAATAATATTTACAAATGATCATGGTGAACTTACAATAAAATAAGTCAGAAAGTAAAATAGCATATTCTGTTATAGGAAAGGGGCATATCATACTTTTGGTCTTACCTTTGCAAAACAAAAACAAAGTCATGTTGAAAGATATCAGTACCATGGACAGCTTACCGTCCCTGAGCCTATAAAATGGTTTGGGCCATTATCTAAACTGTGTAAACAAATCTGCTCTGTCAAGTGGCACACATCTAAGCATTAAACTCAGCAATGCTCTTGGAGGTCATGTATATCCTGTAAGGTAATGAAAAGCTGGCACCATCTGTCTGCTAAAGCAACATGACTTCAAGGAGACTTGCTCATGGCAAGACATAAGGAAAACAACTACAAATTTCTAGCTTTACTTTATTAGCTACATTGGTACATTTATTGTTGACAGGCCTTTGTCACAGCTGAACTTCTACCTTGACTCACTTCAAAAGGCAATCTAACATATCCATTAGTACTTGATCTTACAGAGATTGTTAATTGTCTGTATTCAATATAATGTTGCTGCCAAGCAAACAATGACTTGGTTAATTTCTTGTTCGATCTTCAGCAGATGGAGAAAGAAGAGCCATGGAAAAAAGAACCATGATAAACTGGGCCAAAATCTTATCTAGTTCAGCTGTCTGTTCCCATACTATCCAAACCAGGGATTCTCAACATGGGGCCCACAAGCTGGATGTGGCCCACAGTGCCATTTCATGTGCCCCCCTGCCTTCATCACACTAGGAAGTCCCATGTGATGGAGGAAGAGCAAAATGGCCATCCAGCCCCTGAAGCTGTCTGAGGGAGCATGAACTGGCCCCCAGCTTTAAAGGTTGAGAACTCCTGGTCCAAACAAATGTTCATGGGAAGACCAAAAGCAGGACAGGAGTGTAACAACACCATCAGACACATATTCCCTTAATAACCGATACTGAGAAGCATGTGTCTCATTGATGCAGAGGTAAGATAGAGTCAGGCATGATTCTACCATTATAATAATTTTGTGTCCAAAATTATTCTGGGTTGAAAGGATTTTTGTGAAAGAAACTCTGCTCAGGGAACACCCAAATGAGACACCTTTCATGTCCCCAAGAGCAGGGACAGAGATGGATGATCAATCTGTCATGCAGGTCTTGAACTGCTGACTTGCCAGCCTTCCAGCTAACAAAGCAAGTTTCTTAACCACTGAGCCACCGCAGCCCCTGCAACTATGTGCTATATGATTAAAATACTTCCTTTCTTCAGTCCCTGCTCTCCCACCACTGTCTTGTAGGATTTTAGGAAGAGAAGGGGAAAAGTTTCCCCTTCTCAGTGTCTCCACTCCATGGATAACTTTGCATCCCTCTCTCATGTCCCCTCGGTCACCCACTGTTGGATTTGTGCCGTGAAGCAGGTTGCACAAGCTGGATCGGAACCGTGAAGCGGCTGTTGGGTCCCGGAGGAGACTGGTCAAGTAACGACACACGAGGTAAGATGGAGCGAAGACCAGTGATTTAATGAAGACCAATCATCAGTATTTATCATGTTTAGGCTGCATGTAAAAGCATTGCGATCTAGCATACTGGCAGGTTTCACACATCATGTTTACACAAGTTAATTGGGGAAGTCTACAGGGGAAGTTAATTAACTAACTTAATTAACGGCAGGGGAAATACATTGTTCCGTGTTATCCGCAGTAAACAAGTGGCTAGTATTGGCTCTAGGGCTTAAAGTAATCCACAGACACGAGATTACCTATTACGTGCCTAGCGCATTAGTCATTAGCTCTCTATTGTCCAAGCTGTTTGTCAGATCAGCTATTGATGAATTAAACTCTATCTAATATTCCGCTCCCCCAATTTCTGTCTCCCCAGGAACCCCTGGTAATGATGTGATCACCCATTACCGGGGTTCTGTCAGGGCCAGTTATGCCAATTGTGTGCGCGGATCCCACAACCCACCTTTTTTGCCTAAACCAAAAAGCCCAACCATTGTAAACTTTTTCCATGCAGGGACTGCTGCGTCACATTGTTCTGTTCAGTGCCTGAAATTTACACATTTACTAGGTCTAGAAGCACTATTGGGCTTTTTTTCTGCTTCCAGTTAACATGTTATTATGAAGTGCGATTACAGAAAATTAATCTAATACATCTGGAAAGGAGGCAGAGAGAACCTGAAAGTAAAGAGAAAAGGAAACAAGTCCAGCAAAGTTGCCCCGCCTATTATTTCACTAATTTTATAGTTTAGGCCAGGCTTTTTCAAACTTTTAAAGCTGGGGGTCAGGTCATGCTCCCTCAGACAGCTTCAGGGGCAGCGTGGGCATTTTGCCCTTCCTCCACCACATGACACTTCCTGGTGTGGTGGAGGAAGTGGGCCACATGTAATGGTGCCGTGGGCCACAGGTTGAGAATCCCTGGTTTAGGCTTACATCCACTCACCCCAAATGTCTATGATTTTATTAGAATTGGAGAATGTGAAATGGTGGGGTTGAAGAATGTTTAAAGAAGATTACTATGCCTTGCACTGCCTGGACATTGTGCAAAGGCCTATGCATTGATGTGTGAAAGGTACTTATTCCCTTGGGTATCATTCCAGAAGCTTGTGGGGCTCATCGTTTGTTGCTTAAAATAGTTTATCTGAGGATCAGTGCTGATGTGATGTTTTTCTTCTGTGTAGGAAAAACATGCGGAAGGCCTTTCATCTGAGCTGAATGAAGTAAGAACTCTGAACCCCTCACAGTAATGGAATACAGAACTTTAGCTGAAGGACTTTTCATAGACCTGGGATAGAGAATGTTAGGGTTTCCAGACATTGGAGTCTGTAGCTCCCACAGTTTGTCAGCACTGGCTATGTAGAATGGAGCCCAGGGGTGGGTGTTATACGCAGTGGTGGGCATCAGCAGGTTCACACCAGTAAGTGCGTACTGGTAGTAAAAATGGCTGGCCCCACCCACCTCCCTGCCCCACTCACGTCCCTGCCCCACCCACCTGCTACTACTACTAGAAGAGGCTTTGGAGGGGGCTGGCTCCATTTCCCCCTTCATCAAAGGCTTTTCCTGGGCTCTGTTTCTCCTCAAAGCACATCCCCAGCCACTCCGGAGTGGTTGGGGAGGCACTTTGGGGTGAAATGGAGCCCAGGAAAAGCCTTGGAGGAAGGGGAAAATGGCATCAGAAGGGGCTCTTCGCTATAGAGCTATGAAAATATAAGCCTCTTCTATTTTCATCACTCTATAGTGTACCACTGAAGCTTTTCCTGGGCTCCGTTTCACCCCAAAGCACATCCCCAGCCACTCCGGAGTGAACTCTGTGCTGGGAGTGGCTGGGGATGCACTTTGGGGGAAAACGGAGCCCTGGAAAAGCCTTGGACAAGGGGGAAATGGCTTCAGAGGTTTGCTATAGAGTGATAAAAATAGAAGAGGCTTCTATTTTCATAGCTCTATAGCGAAGAGCAATCACATGGCCAACAGGCCACACCCACCCAGTCACGTGGGCGTGCCCACAGTGTGGTAGGAATTTTTTAAAATGCCCACCACTGGTTTATGTTTATGTTTATTCAACTTATACTCAGCCCTACTCAACACATGGCCGACTCAGGGCGGCTAACAACATATAAATGACCCCAGGGCAACCCAAGGGGCTTACATATAGGATACAATGTTCAAAATACAATAGTAAATACAATGTTTCAAGTAAATACAATAAAGCCCAAGCTCTAGTATTATAAATTACAATATAAGGTAAAACAATCCACAAAATACAAAATATTAGCACCACATCAAAATAATGTATCAATAATTACAATAGAATCACAGGGAATGAAAACATCACATAATACCAACGTAAAATAATAATGCAAAACCCACAAAAAACCCTGCCTTTAGAGTCTTTTGAGGGGGGAGGGCGGGGCCCAGAAATGCCGGCTGGTGGAGTGGCCGGGAGGGCCTCTTCGCCCCCACTGGGGCTGAAAGCGCGGCGGCGGTAGTTCGCCTGGCACCCCCTCGCCTTTTAAGTCCTAGGTGAGGGGGGAGGGCGGTGCCCAGAAACGTCGGCCTGTGGAGTGGCTGGGAGGGCCTCTTCGCCCCCACCGGGGCCGGGAGCGCGGCGGCGGCAGTAGTTCGCCCGGCACCCCCTCGCCTTTTAAGTCCTAGGTGAGGGGGGAGGGTGGGGCCCAGAATTGCCGGCTGGTGGAAAGTCAAAGATTCTGCATTCCTGCCACAGTCCTGTTCCCTGATCCTGAGAATAGGAAAATCACAAAGAAAGAGATAGCAAAGCTACAAGGTTGTACTTCTTCTTCTGCCTCATAAGCGCTGCCGCCATATGATGCATGACCTCTGCACCAGGCAGCTTCTGATACTTACAACAGCTGACGAAATTTAGAACCATAATTAAGTGGGTCCTAATTGTGAGAGACTGCAGTGGCTCAAGTGGCTAAGATGCTGACTGGAAGGTGGCGGGTCTGCAGTTCGATACCCGAATACTGCAGGACAAAGTGAGCTCCCGTCTTTGTCCCAGCTCCTGCCAACCTAGCACTTCGAAAGCAAGAAATTGCAAGTAGAGTAATAGGGACCACTTTGGTGGGAAGATAACAGCGGTCCATGCACTCTGGTGTCTAGTCATGCCTGCCACATGACCACGGAAACGTCTGCAAATGCAGACAGTGCTGGCTCTTCGGCTATGAAACAGAGATGAGCACTGAACCCTAGAGTCAGATACAACTGGCTTTCAAGCAAGGGTGACCTTTACCTTTACTTTAATTGTGAGAAAGACTGCCATTATTTACAGGAATTTCCCCTCTCTGTTACTTTGACTATAAGAGTGTAGGGGATAAAAAGAGTAGTATACCTTGTGGAAACAGAGCTTAAAGTGCGGTCCATTTCCTAAGATTCCATAGTTCACAGGCATAACATGTGGATGGAGCTATAGTTAGTTGCTTCTTATAATAGAAACAGAGTCCTCTTATGGGTTTGTATGTGACAGAATCAAACAGTAGCGGAGCCAGTCTTTACGATATTGGTGGGACTATCTCATGGTGCTTTCAGTGGGAAAGCTGTTGAGGAGAGCTGCCAGCAAGGTTGCTTTCATGGGCCCTAACTTTTGAAGCAGCCAGCAGGACCAATAATCTCTCTCAATTCACACCAATAATGTGAATGTGGCAATGCTGTGGAGATGGTTGGTCTATCTGGCCCAATATTATCTCTCCTGGGAGAAAAGTAGACTCCAAGAGGAATGCATAGTCTATTTCCCATCCCATGATACAGCTTTTCTTGGCGATAAAGTACCTCAGTTTTCAGACTTATTTACTTTTCAGAGACAAGATAAAGCATGCTGTAATACAGCAAACACCTTCAAATGTGAAGATGTGTAAAAAGGAAAGGTCAGTTGGCTCCATAACATGAAATAAAAATTATGATGTTTCTGATGGTCCCGATGCTGGGTACGCTATTGTAGTCAAGTATGTTTAAGTTGTTATTGTGTGTGATGCTTTTTACTAGTATACGTTATGTCTTTAAAATTATCATTTGTTTCCCCTTTTTCTTAAATTGTCCATGTTCTTTCTTAAGTATTTAGTGTAACATTTTAAAAAAACAGGGGGGGGGGCAAAACATCACATACTATGACAAACCAGCAGCCTTCACCTCTTGAGGAAGGAAGTACTTCTTGTAAAAATGTATTTACAGTCAACAGAGTCAGCAGCTAAGGAAGTTAGTTTCCCGAAGACAATATGGGCTTCAAGATAGGGCAAGAACAATGAGTTTTGCCAGCTCAGACCTTAGCTAACTGCGGGTTGTCCATTATCTACCAGGCAATGTCCGGATACAGGTATTATCTTGACCACCAGAAATGCCACGTATGCAAAAGCCTTCTGTAACGAGGTCACGTGTGCCTTAGGCATGTAGCCCTCAAATCAGGGTAATAAATGCACCACCCGACATAGATCGGGACTGGACTTTCACTGCACATTCGTCTCACGTGCCTTCCCTTGCGGCCAGATCCTCCGTGGGCCATTGCAACACTGTGTCTGAGCATCTGTTCAATAGGAACTATGGAACAGGGGAATTCAGGAGGGCATGCATTTTAATGTATTCAGTCTTAATCCTTTTGGACATGTTAGCTGCACCATTCTGTAAACATTATCCAATAGTAGTGACCAAAAATGTCAGACCTGATTGTCTTGTAGTTAGAATATTTTTAGACCTCATTCTCGATATCATAAGAAAGCGATCTTCCATGGAAAGACAGTGGATTTAAAAAGGTAGAAGGCAGTAGGAAATAAGTAGATTTAGTCTGAGATACAGTATTGATTCATGTTTGCAATGGGCTCCATTTGGTAAAGTGTGACTTGGGCTTTTAATGAAAGGATCTTTTGGAGATTATTAATGCATGGTGTTGCAGTAAAACAGAAACAAATTGATGGCAGATAACAGCAGTTTGTAAAGATATATGGAACATAAAGGGAGATTTTAAGGGAAGAGATAAAATGACATAAATAATAAGAATAGCACCAACAATAATAATATGTACTTAGACATTACCTTAACAGTTCTCAGGTCCTGTGTTAGGTCTTGAACTATTTGGCTCCCACAGCTACGTCAAAATATTAAACAGAGTTGGAACAATATAATGTCATGTAACACCCGCTCTTATTGTGCAATGTTTGCTTGTAGAACTACTCAGTGGATGTGTTGGGAGAGTTGGAGTCTGAAGTCAAGGTCATTCACACTTATTCCAAAACTCCTTTTATAGTAAATATTGTGATTTGCTTTAAAGTCTGGTTTGGTTATTACTGGTTCTAAGGAAGTGTACAAAAATAAAAAACCCAAAAGATGGAATTTATCATGGCCACGTTTTCCTTTCCCATGAGAAATAATTGTTTGACAAACTGTACACACTGAATTCAGGCTTGAACAACAGCTCAAAGATACTTAATAAGCTAGTAAGGGATGTTGGAAGGAAATCAATGAGACACATCAAACATCGCATCTTCTGACAGCATTTTAAAAAGTATCATAAGAAGAAAGAACCTCAAAGACTGTGGTATTTTTGAACCACAGTCTGGTGTACACCAGGCAATGGCAACCTTGTTGTTTTGGCTAATCTTTCTCACAGTAGGTCAGGCAAAAGGAACTACAGAATGAATTCACCAAAAGGTGGCTTTGTTTGGGCAGTTTAAAGTCCAACCTGGACACAGCTGCAACTCCAATGTGCCCAAGAGAAGGGGAGGGGTGTTCTCTGGCTGTCTGAGATGTGGCATCATGTCCCTGTTGTCACCACTTCACCTTGCCTTGGGACTAAGACTGTTGGCCAACCCCTTGATGAAGGGATCTGGAGAGGGGGCATTTAGAGACTGGGGTGAGAGACTCGGAAGAAGGGGAGAATAACAGGAACTTCTTCACCTTTACCTGTTAGTTGATTGTGCTTCAGTTTGGTGTTATATAATAAACCATTAGTTATAAGACCGAATAGTTCACCTGATTGTTTAATGGACAAATGATTCCCCAGCCATGGTGGGCATCCACACTAATCCTTTACACTTTCCAGTTTAGACATTAATATTTTGGATAGTTTACCATTTTGGCAGGACTGAATTTGGCTTCCAAAGGTTTGAGCAGACGATTCCTCTGATTAAAACTCATTGTAAAACATTGAGTCTGTACAGCTCCAATTTATTGTCATGAAGAGGTTATGAACTTCTTTTCATTAATGCTGCATTAATAGCATAGGGCTGCTTCCTAGAGATTTGCCGAATGTGGTTGACTTTCACAGCCACATATCCTCATCAAGAAAGTTTTGGATGGTGTGGTGGAAACACTGTTAATGATTTCTTTAGGAGGACAGCAGAGTTCCTGATAATTTTAGAGACCCAAGTCAAGAAAGAAGATTTTTTTAAGGTTAAGGTTTCTCTTGCTCGAAAGTTAGTCATATCCGACTCTAGGGTTGAGTGCTCATCTCTGTTTCAAAGCCAAAGAGCCAGCGCTGTCAGCTTCTGCAGATGTTTCATGGTTGTGTGGCAGACATGACTAGACACCGGAGCACGCGAATGCTGTTTACCTTCCCACCGAAGTGGTCCCTATTTTATCTACAGTACTTGCAATTTCTTGCTTTCGAACTGCTAGGTTGGCAGGAGCTGGGCCAGAGACGGGAGCTCATTCCGTTGTGCAGTACTCGGGAATCGAATTGCTGACCTGCCGTCCTTCCAGTCAGCATCATAAGTTTGCAAATCAGTGTGGCTGATAACTGATTTGTAAACATCTCTGTTATGCTAACCATCATTATGTGCCTCTGTACCTGATGTGTATAAACTGATGCACTCAGCTCACACTGCCTGACTCTGAGGAAGGACCTGTATTGCTTGGAGTAGTACAAAGCAGACAGCAATGATACAAAATGAGGCATTCCTGCAATACTCGGGAATCGAACTGCTGACCTCCCGCCTTCCAGTCAGCGTCTTAGCCACTTGAGAAAACTACATATGCCAGGCAGGGATGGAGAACTGCTATCACAGAAAACACTAAACTGCTAGACACAGAGCAAGGTTCTCTCTCTGTGTGTAATACTTCAGGGTTGGATTTTTTAAAAAGAAGCAGTGCCTAGTTTGGTGGTTTCTAGAAGAATGCATGAAATGGGAAAATGCTGCTGTCTGCTAAAAAAATTACACACTGACAAAAAAAAGAAAAAACGTTTACATGAATCAATCAAAAGAATAAGACACTGCATTTCCTCTTCTAGTAAGGGATCAAGTCAGGTGCAGCACAGGTCAATCACCATACATTTTAACCCTCTTCTACATCCACCACGATATATCAGCAAAGAGGAATGAGATTTAGTGCTGTGTGGTGACCCCCTCCTTTGAACGGTGGATAGAGCCACTTATTATTTTTCTCTACATTGTTTGGATGTGAATCTGAGCACTGGCTGGATCAACTGCATCTCTATCAAGCTACCCAGGAAGTAAGATGCTCTACCCTGTAGTAGTTTAGCATTCTAGGATGAGGATTTTTTTGTGGGGAAGGGGAAAAAAAAGGATGGTGTTCCGTGCGCTCGGGTGTCTAGTCATGCCTGCCACATGACCATGGAAATGTCTGCAGAAGCAGACAGCGCTGGCTCTTCAGCTTTGAAACAGAGATGAGCACTGAACCCTAGAGTCAGATATGACTGGCTTTCGAGCAAGGCAAACCTTTACCTTTACTAATCTCAATCTCTTATATCACGGAGCCGTCACAGTTGTAAAAATGCAAGTGGAGCCTGCTTTCCACAGCAAGCCAACAGCACCTCTGGCTCAAAGGTCCATGTGATAAAATACACTGTGCACAGAATTACTTCCACAGACCTTGTATGACAACTTTGTGAAGGTGAGGCATTCACAGACCTTTTCTTTCATTTCTCTTTAAGCATATATTTTATTCTGTGTCTTCAAGAACTACGCTCCCAAGTTTGTGAAAAACCCTGGGCTCATCTTTTCTTGAGTAATAGAGGTGTTTTGTTCCCTCAACGAAGGCACCCCCCATATCACTTCCCTGGTATATCATGATCAAAGATGGATACATTAAGATCTCTCTAGGTGTTCAAGCATATGGTTAACACTAGTGGAGCCAATACCCAGCTGTCTGAATGGATGTGAAGTCTGTAGTCTGTGGTGTGCCCCTGTCCAAATTAATTAATCCTGTAATGTGGTTTTATTTGTGCTGCAATAAATGGCAATATAGCAGATGTTGAGCACCATAGTGTCCCTTTTACTGTAGTGCATTATAGTTTGTTGTAGTGATAGTGTAGTGAAGTGGTTCAACAGCTGTCAACTGACAATGCATTTTAGGATCACGGCAACACTTTTGGAAGTATATTACCTTGTGGAAGTCTGAAAAACAACTCAGAGGCATACTTGGTCTTCTATCAGGTCACATCTAGAGATTTTCAAAACGTCCAGGTATATAAAAGGGCATCACTTTGTGCTGCTATCTCCTCATTATGTATCATTGCTGTCTGCTTTGTATTACTCCAACCAATACAGGTCCTTCCTCAGAGTCAGGCACTGTGAGCGGAGTGCATCAGGAATCAATGGGACCATTATTGTACAGGTAATCTCCTGAGAGAAGCCCCACCTAGAATGCTAACAATGAAGAAAAAAATCCATCTGTAAACTTATTTTTTGTATAGAAGTATATAAATCTTCTAGTATTTATAGTTTTGTAAAGCTAATCCGGTGTAGTGGCTTATCCCGATCTGTTTCGTCAGGGTTTTCTTATTCAGTATAATCAATTATTTATAATGCATCAACAGCCTCTATTCCTAGATTTTTTTAGTGCTTACGATGTCGGATTAGCTTTACAAAAATAAAAATACGTACTAGAAAATTTATATACTTCTATACAAAAAATAAGTTTACAGATGGATTTTTTTCTTCATTGTTGGAATTCACCGTCTTGCCATATCTCTGTCCACCTAGAATGCTACCTGACCTGGAAACAATTCACATTCTTCCCAGGTCTCCTAAGCAGTGCTGGGAGTCCACCTGATGGAGAGGTGATGACTTTATCTATCTATCTATCTATCTATCTATCTATCTATCTATCTATCTATCTATCTATCTATCTATCTATCTATCTATCTGTCTGTCTGTCTGTCTGTCTGTCTGTCTGTCTGTCTGTCTATTTGCTTGCTTGCTGGCTTGCTTGCTGAAACTCCCCCAATCAGTGATGCTCTGCAAAAAAAAAATACTACCCCCACTACGGGCGTGGCTAATGCTGTGGTTGTGGCTAACTCTGTGGGCCATGCCCACTTGACCTCCCTACACCATGGTCTGTGGTAGAGAGGTGGGCATGGCCGGCCAAGTGGGTGTGGCCTGGGGGAATTTCCGCTACCGGTGCCGGGCACCTGTGGGCACCGGGAGCAGCTCAACACTGCCCCCCATTCCTCAGGATTACCGAAGCTAGCTAGAGCTAATGGGAGTTGCAGTCGCACAATATCTAGAGGCTGGAACGTCACCCTTTCCCTCCTCTAGACACTTCTCCTGCTGAGCTTGATGACCGGAAGGTCAGCAAGTCAGCAGTTCAGCACCCGAGTGCTGCACGACGAAGTGAATATCTATCGTCTGTCCCAGCTCCTACCAACCTAGCAGTTTGAAAGCAAGAAACTGCAAGTAGACAAACACGGACCACCTCAGTGGGAAAGGTAACAGCATTCCGTGATCCTAGTCATGCATGCCATGTGACCATGGAAATGTCTGCAGATGCATACAACACTGGCTCTTTGTCTGTAAATGGATATGAGCACAGAGTCAGACACAACTGGCTTTTGATCAAGGGAAACCTTTACCTTTACTGGTAGAGGTCAGGAGAAATTCTTGTGAAAATGGAGCTTGCCTAATGCTTGTGAACAACAGCATCAGGGTGGCGAAGTTTAGGCATTCACTTCTGAATCACACTAAATATCTGTAGAAGCTCTTGAATTGTGTGGAGGTCTTCAATAAAAACCTAAAATTAACACTCATTAAAAGTACCTATCGAAAATAAAGGAACAGGCAGAAAAGAAAATAGTGTACATGGAAAAATAAATACGAACATAAAACTATGTTTTCTTCTTCTGCATTTTTACTCCAAGATCCCTTTTGGAATGCTTAAAACAAAGACCATCAGAACACTTTGTAAGTGTAGGTTTCCTCCTACAGGAACCCTACAAATACAATGGTTTAGATTTCTTTCCAAACAACACCAAAACATTAAGTATTAAAGACACTGTTTTGGCTGCTACATAGTGACAGTGCCCAGAGTGTGAGCTACAGTTTTATATCAGATATAAACTGATTTATGTAAGCCAGTGTAAATAGATAACTCTATATTCAGGCATCAGCATGTTTTAATAACATGGGCTGTTCTGAAACCTTTCTTCCATGTTGCATCCTTTATGTGACTTGCTGTCATTCAAGCCTGTCATGTCGAATTCTAAATAATATATTCAGTCTTCTAAGGACTTAAAAAATAGTACATTAGTGGAACATGTAATTAAATGTCTGTGTGTCAAATCTGAAATAACTGATAGTGATTCTAAATCTGCATCTAGATTTGGGAGATTGTCTACCACAGCTAAGACGCTGACTGGAAGGCGAGAGGTCAGCAGTTCAATTCCCGAAGTACTGCAGGATGGAATGAGCTCTCGTCTTTGTCCCAGCTCCTGCCAACCTAGCAGTTCGAAAGCAAGAAATTGCAAGTGGATAAATAGGGACCACTTCAGTGGGAAGGTAAACAGCGTTCTGTGCACTTCGGTGTCTAGCCATGCCTGCCACATGACCACGGAAATGTCTGCAAAAGCAGACAGTGCTGGTTCTTCGACTTTGACACAGAGATGCCCAGGGATATGCCCAATTGTGGTTCAAAATAACACAATCTTTGAGGAGGCTCTTTCTGTGTACCCCATGTGGTGGAATGAGGGCATTTATTGAAATGTTGGCAAATGGTTTTCAAGGACACAAATAAAATAACTAGATTAAATTAGGGGTAAAATTGCTCTTTTATCAATAACTATATTGTAACTAGCCGGGTACCCGGCTCTGCCCAGGTTGTTCCTGGGCGGGCAGCTGGAGGTGATTCTGAGTGATGTCTGTGCCCGCACAGCTCCCCACTCACCCCCGGGTTCTGGCGGTGGATGTAGTCATGGTCCTACTGCCAGCGGATGGGATCACATCCAGCTGCCGGCCAAGCACCAGAGATGTGTGATTTTGCTGTGTTCCCACCACCGTGGCACAGGAGTGCCCCCAGCCACCCCGCAAGCCCCGGTTGCGAGGCAAGATGGTGAACATCTGCTGGCAGGGCTCAGGACCGTCTCCTGGTGCCCTCCCAGCACCGGAGGGAAGGGAAGGATGTGCACGGCCATCGACTTTGCCCAGGATGCCTCCTGATGGTTCCTCATGCCACGGAGGTGAGGTAGGTAGTCGTGTTATGTGTGTTGGGCTAATGCGGCCACAGTGGAGCAGGCCTCAGTCTGGGCCCCATGTGTGTGTTTCTGTGCAAACCTGGCCAGACGTGGTCATTCTTCCACTCTGCCCTGGACTGGCTGGCTCTCTGTGAGGCATTCTGGGGATGGCGCTGGCACCCCTCACCACGCTCTAGGCCGGTGGTGGCCCTGGGCGTGTGATAGCGGCTGGGCCTCCGGTCTTGTCTGAGTGGGCTTTGCGACCTGACCGTTTGCCGTCGCTGCTCATGGCCCAGACCCAGTGAGCTGTCTGAGGGTGAATGGTGGTTTGATTTCTCCTGGGGTGGCGGGTGGGCCAGGCTGACCATGCTGGCTCCTGGCACTGTTTTTGTGGCTCCATCGTTGTTTCTCATCCCTCTGCCACCGCCTCTCCAAGCCCCCGGCCTCTGCCTTCTGCGTGTTGGGCACAGCCACAGCGTGATTGCTGTTGAGGCCTTGTTGCATGTGCAGGCTTTCGTGCATGCGCAGTACCACCTCCTCTGGACTTTTTCCCATCTGGGGGACCCTTCATGGCCCTTTTTTGGGGGATATAACCTCCAAAACTGGCTGCTGGACCCCTTCCACAGCACTCTCCGGCGCGCAATGTAGATGTGTGCAAAGTTTCAGCGGGATTGGTCCAGGGGTGTGGATTTCCATACGGGACTTACAAGACCTCACCTCTGTTTTATAAATATAGATTGGTCTAGTATAGAATTAATTCTAAATTTGTTAACAGCAGCAAGATTAGTGATAGCTAGAAAATGGAAAATATACTATGATCTTCTAATAAATGAATGGTACAAAGAGATTTGGGAGGGACATTACTATTGATGAAAAATTAGTTATTACTTTTAAAGTTAAGAGGGGATAAATGAAGGAGAATAATTTTAAAGATATTTTGGGATAATTTATAGATTATGTTTTATTAAAGGAGAAAAACTTGACACCTTCACAAGAATCTATGCAGTTTTGGAAAGTGAATGAGGACTTATAAAGATATTAAAAATTGTTATGTATCTCTGTTGATTGTGGTAGGGGAACATATTTCTTTTAATTATTATTGTAATGTTTATGTTATAAGTTTATATTTCTAAGTTATATGTTTTGTTTTATGTTCATAAAATAAAAAATTATAAAACAAAACAAAAACTATGTATCTCTTGCCAGCACAACAATTAATAGGCACCATTTCTAGCCATTCTGAAATTTGAGTGAAGGCATCAAACTTCTCCCCCCAACTCTCCCTGGTTAATTGAATTGCTTTACATGTTTGCATATAAATAAATCAGTAAAAATAAAGAGTGCCATCTGCTGCTGACATGTAGGAAACATGTATATATTGTTTGAAATATTTTACATACAATTAAGGTTGTGTAAATTGGGTCTATTTCAATTAATAGAGAAATTGTTGGAAAGGAGAGTCTCAGCTTGTAAGATCTGGATTGGATTTGGGACCATGACTGGGATTTGCAAACACAAGGTTGCCTGAATCATTTTCTGTGTGCTTTTGTTAGCTCTTGTTGACATGGGAAGTATAAAAGAGGCTGCTAAATATATTTCATGCAGCTAATAAAAAAATAAGTAAATCCTGATATGATGGCAGCAATTTTGCCTCTTTACATCCACACACTTAAGATTGTATTAGCAAAGTGTACAATCTTTATTTCTTGGAGCTTGAAATCTCAGATTACACAGAGATCTTGTGGAATATGTCCAAGGTGTCTGATACAGGAAGAACACCCAGGCATTTCCCCCAAATAATTATATTCATGGTGTCTATGTGATAAATGGGAACACCGCTTGTCCATATATATTGGTCAACCAGGGGATGTGTCCCATCTGGGGGAGTCTAGCCTAGTTGGATTTCATGGGATATGTGCATAGTTAGGGGAAAAAAAAACACTTTCACTATTATAATACAATTGCTGTTTGGGGGAAGGGAAGGTAGGGCATAATTATGTATCATTGCAGCTTATTTATTTATTTATTGTTAAATTTTTATACCGCCCACTCAGCCAAAGCCGACTCTGGGCGGTTTATCATTCCATCATGTACAGTACTTCACGTATTTTCAAACCTTTTATTTATTTTGCATGACAGCAGTTCAGATTTCAAGTACTGTAACATTATTGGTAGGGACAGTTTGAAAAGAGGGATGAGATTTTAACTCTATTAAAAAGGAACATGGATTAGACAACTCTCCAGAATGAATTGCTGGGTTGGAATTGCTATTAACATTTTCTCAATCATTTCTAAGCATGTTTGTTTCAATCACTCTTTTGGGCTCTATTTTGATCCAAGAATATTTTTGCTTAATCTAGGAGTAAGACAAGGCTGCATTTTGTCATCCTGCTTATTTAACTTACATACAGAATACATAATGTGAAATGCAGGTCTGGATGAATCACAAGTTGGAATTAAAATTGCTGAGAGAAACATCAACAATTTGAGATATGCAGATGACACTATCCTAATGGCAGAAAATGAGGAAGACCTAAAGAAGCTCCTGCTTAGGTTGAAAGACGAGAGTGCAAAAGCTGGCTTGAGACTCAACATCAAGAAAACCAAGATAATGGCAACAGGCCATATCAGTCCTTGGAAAATAGATGGAGAAGAAGTAGAAGCAGTGACAGACTTTACATTCTTAGGATCCAAGATCCTTGGAAGACAAGCTATGTCTTCAGTCGTACAGTCGAGTCCAACCCTTTGCGACCCCATGGTCCATTGCACACCAGGCAGCCCTATTTTCCACCATCCTCCTCAACCCGGGGAACATAGTTAAAAGTAGAGATAACACCTTGCAAACAAAAGTACGCATAGTCAAAATAATGGTATTTCCTGTAGTAATGTATGGTTGTGAGAGCTGGACCTTAAGGAAATCTGAGTGCCGTAGAATAGATGCCTTTGAAATGTGGTGTTGGAGGAGAATTTTGAGAGTCCCCTGGACAGCAAGGAGAACAAATAAGTCAATCTTAACAGAAATCAACCCTGACTGCTCCTTGGAAGGTCAGATACTGAAGATGAAGCTAAAGTACTTTGGACTTCAAATGAGAAGAGAGGACTCTCTTGAGAAGGCCTTGATGCTGGGAAAGGTCAAGGGCAAAAGAAGAAGGAGGCGGCAGAGAATGAGATGGCTAGATGGTATTGTTGACGCAATGGGCACAGAGCTGGGTGGGTTGAGGAGGATGGTGGAAGATAGGGCTGCCTGGTGTGCAATGGACCATGGGGTCGCAAAGTGTCGGACTCGACTGTACGACTGAACAATAACAAAACTTGTCTTCTGTATGTAAAGCATAACATTAAAAACATCTGTGTGCAAAAGCATAACATTAAATACATTTTATTTGCATAATTTTGTTTCTCGAAATTGTGAAGAAACTACATAGATTAGCTGCGACCCACGTCCTGATTTCAAAATCAGAAACCAGAGACTGAGAGGAGATCCTTCTGATATCACAGGAGAGATTCCTTGTGATGTCATAGTGACAGCTGGGAGGAGATCCAGAATTGCTTCTGAACTAGCTGGTTGTGGGAACTTGCAAAAAGGGAATCTGGGTAAATAGATCAAGAAATTTTTGGAAAGCCTTGCTAACAAGGTAATACGATAGGCCAGAACTGCGGGATGGAGATGGTGGTTGGGTGGATTTTGCCAGGTAGCCAAATGCCTAGGAGCTGCCACCAATCTCATAAGGTCTTATCTGCGGGATATATAGAACTTGGGGGATTTTCTCCTCAACACCTCTGCTGTTGCTACCAGGAAGGTTCATGAGCTGCAGTGTGGATGCTCCCCAGTATGCTTCAAATGAAACAGTGTGTCAAATGCTTGCACCCAGTGGTGACCTCCCTTGTTTCTTTCCCACACTTCTAGCTTTTTTGGTGTGCTGAGACAGTGCAACTGCAGCACGTTCAAACTCATTCACACTGAGATATTGAGCCCCAAGTACAGCTGGAAACTCACAAAACTGGCTGTCCAAAGCCATTTCACATGAAGAAATCAAACATTTTCCTTCTCAAATGCTGCTCACCATATGATTTTTCTGCCCATTTGGAGACCTGGAGAAGCAGGGAAATTCTTTGGCACTCCAGTCAATGTCCCAAGATCTGCCAAGTCCAGCTAAACACTTCATTATAGCCCTCTGTCCATTCTGGACAGATCTTACACTAGTTTCTGAAATTGTATTCCACCAAGTATTGAATCATATGCCCTGGGCACTAGCTAAACTGCATAATATGTGTTTCCCCAAGAAATAAATAATTGCATATTAGACACCTCAGAAGAGAAAGAACAACATTACTATCATGCAAAAAATCAATAAAAATGTCTTATGCATTGGGTTAAAGCTTGAGCTGATCACCCCAGAGCCAACTCAGAGTTTACATCAATATACCTATCTCCCTTTCCCCCCATCTATGAATAATACATATGCTTTCTCTTTTGCCCCCTTTATCTCTGCTGCTTTGAAGAAACATGAACAAATGGCCTTCTCTGGGCATCCCTGGTGCTGCACGTGGGGATCAGGCAGCATTCTGAAGGACATCCTGGTCTTGAAGGAATGCTACTGTGCTATGTGGACTTACCTGATGGGCATACCCATCAAGTGCGGCTCCCCAAAATATGGGAAATTTCTGCGCATGCATGTGCGTGCATGCACAGAACCCATTTGTGCATGCACAGAACACGTTTGTGCATGTGCAGAACACGTTTGTGAATGTGCAAATGGGTTCTGTGTGTGTGCACATGTGCAGTAACCCCTTTCCCTGCCGTTCAAAATACGGGACGGCGGCAGGAAAGGGGAGGAATGAGTGCCAAAATACGGGATTTCCCGGCCAATCTGGGATACTTAACAGGTATGCTGATGGGCCACTACCAGACAAATGCGCTGTCTGCTTATTCCTTTGAGTTATTGACATTGTCGACTTCAATTTGCAGCAGCCTGGTTTAATGCAGAGCTTACCAATAATTTGTAGTGATCACTGGATCAATCAAGATTTAGTGCCTTATATCTGAATAAGTGCTACTAAAGGGCCACCCACCCTTGGTAAAGGTTTTCCATTTTCTGTGTCTTGGTAAATGATGTCTTTTAAGTATGAGCTGAAATCTACACTTTTACTCTACTGTCTGAATTTTAAATGTATTGATTTTGTGTGATCTATCTGTCTGTCTGTCTATCAATTTATCTAAAACAATGGCCCACAGATTGGCAATGTTCAATATACATCTCCTTTCCCATTGCTTTAATTTTGCATTCAAGCAAAGAAATGGTCAAGGTGGTACAACCAAGGCCTTTACCTTATATGAAGCAAGAAATGCCTGATGTTCAAGATAGATTCCAAAAAGGATGTAGCACTCGAGATCATATTGCAAATATTCACTGGCTAGTGGAGCACACCAAATAATTCCAGAAGAGGATTTGTCTATGGTTTTCAGACTGTGTAGATCGGGGTGCCCAAACCTTTTGGACCATGGGCTGGTCACATGGTTCAGGGGTGCTGTACGGGCGCGTTTTACTTCCACTTCTGTGAGTGACGAGGGTGGTGCGGGTTGGATGAATTGGCGTCGGGGGCCAGATCCAGCCTCCAGGACGTAGTTTGGCCACCCCTGGTGTAGATCATAAGAAAATATGGGTTGTTCTGAAAGAAATAGATGTGCTTCAGTCCTTGATTGTCCTGATGTGTGTCAAGAAATAGAAGGGCTAACTTGTTGGACAAGGCAAAATACCTACTCTGTAAATGCCTCGATGAAATGCGGAAAGACCAATTGATGAGGAATGAGGAATGAACCATCAGGAAGAGAAATAAAATCTGTCCCCTATAAACCAGAAAAATCAGAATGTATTTGTAATAACAATGAAGAGCCAGTAAGAGATGATTTGTCTATTAGGGCAGGAGTTTGAGTATTTCTTCAGGCTATGTCTTGCTGGAAGAAAGACGTTAATAGAGGGCAGCAGGAAGCATTAAAATATCAAGAAATTTTTCTTAACTGTTAGAGCAGTACAACAATGGAACCAATTACAGTACCTCAGTGCTGGAGGCATTCAAAAGAAAATTTGCCAGCCATCTGTCAGATCAACTTTGATTTAGATTCCTTCATTGAGCAGAGGGTTAGACTCAATGCCTGCCCTTTCAACTCATTCTATGATTCTGTGATAAAATAAGATAGAAAACAGCAGTGTGGTTGAGGGAGAAAAATAGTCCCTAGTTCTATTTTGACCTACCAATCAAGATTGCACAAGACATAATCCATCCCGTATCCACATACACTCGTTGTTGTTGTTGTTGCTGCCGCCATTGTTCTTGGTTGCTGTTGGTTGCTGTTGCTGTTGTTGTTGTTGTTGTCTGCAACTCAATCCAAGCATACTTTTTTTCCCTGCCCCATGACTCTGGGAGGCCTGGTCTTTGAGGCCAGCTGGTTCTGGGCCGCCTTCACCCACCGAGGCTATCAGGAAAAATGCCACTGGTTTGAATTTGTTTAAGGTGGAACCCAGCTTGCCATGAAGTGACCCACACACTATGATCACAGAACCATCTCCTGTGGCACATATGAAATGAGGCATGCAGGATTTAACACCGGGACTGCAATGGACTGCCTTCACATTGAGTCCATCTGGTATGACCTTTTCCGCCACCATGACCATTGGGAATCAGAGTTCCTCCTCTGCTCATTTTGCCATTGGGCCCAATAGGATGGTTTCCAGTGGCATCTATACCTATAAGAAGGGGGTTGGGCCATGCGCGTGTGGAATGTGTGTCCACACATGTCCAGCCTATCCCATAATGCGCCTGCCACACTTACCTTTTGTCCTCGACAACATCGCCGCAAAGGTCCAGAAGCTGAGAGTGGGGCCAACACCCCACGAACATGGAAAAACAAAAAAATTATGCTTCCCAGCATCCTCTGTGCCACGTGTCAGCCAATCAGGCAGGAGGATACCAGCATGGAGGAGGCAGGACAGCCAGTGCGCACACACACACACACGCACGCACGCACGCACGCACGCACGCACGCACGCACGCACGCACGCACGCACGCACGCACGCACGCACGCACACACAACGGCCAATGTGCGCTCCGTTCGGCCTCCCTGGGAGGACAGGGCTGAAAGCAGGGCTCTGTCCCACCCTCGCCTCCTGGGGGGAAGCAAGCGCCTAACCCCGGGGGCTGAAAGCACGGCTGTCTTTGGCCCCCGCCTCCCGGGAGAAGTGAAACACTTCCCCGTGAGGCGAGGGAAGAGAATGGCACCAACCTGTGGTGGGCAAAGCACGGCTGCCTTTGGCCCCCACCTACCGGGGGAAGCAAACCAAGCAAATAGGCAGATGTCCAACAGGGAAGGCACCATCCCTGCCAGGCAACTCCCTGACTCCCTTCCTTGCCCCTCCTCCATGCTGGTTCGAAGCTGGCCTCGAACCAGCACTGGGGAAAAACCAAGGCGACAGGTGGGTGTCCAACAGGTAAGGCACCTTCCCTGCTGGGCACCCGCCCGTCTCCTTTCCTTACCCCTCCTCCGCACTGGTTCAAAGCTGGTTTCGAACCAGCGCAGAGGAGAACCAAAGGCGGCAGGCGGGTGTCTGATAGGGAAGGCGCCTTCCCTGGTGGACAAACGCCAGTCACCCCTCCTTGCCCCTCCTCTGCACTGGTTCAAAGCTGGCCTTGAACCAACATGGAGGAAAAACCAAGGCAACAGGCGGGTGACCAACAGGGAAGGTGCCTTCCCTGCCAGGCACCCGCCTATCTCCCTTCCAAATAAGCCACCCCCCCCAAACCACCCAACCATAAAAACACAAAATCAATACCTGCCCGGCAAGGCTGGGCAAAATAGCTAGTAGAGAATAACAAACAAAACAATTTTAGAACATGTGTGGCCCAATAAATGATGCTTACTTAAGGATATTCCTCATCTATAAGATTTTCTTGCTGGACAAATAGCATGGTACATTTTAGTTAATGGGGGAAATGTACCCAATAATATGTGTGTTGTGAAAAATATGTACAAATCATGTACCTTACACATGGGTTTCCAGATGGGATTTTTTTTTAAATCTCACAACAACCTGACATAAACAAAGGATGGAATAACATGTTAGAGGGCTTTTCAGAAAGGTAAGGAAATTGAGTATGAGAGATTTTCACAATGAATAATCTCTCCCAGCCTCTGCCTCCACTTCAGGGCCATGGAACAGCATGATGGATAGACAGTAATATTTGACAGGTGGTGCTGCAGTTTTAATATTAGTACCTGCAATAAAAAACCCACCTTAAACTCAACTCTAGTTCTATCGTAATTTCTCATGGGAGAGGTGGATGCAAGCTAAATCCTGTGTTTACTTTGCCCCTCTACTTAGATGTATTATTTGGGGCATGAAATTCTTCCCTAAAAATGTTTTGACCTCATCTAATTATCTATGCATTTCAGAATTCCCTTAAACACACACACATCCCAATTTCATCCCCTCAGGAGATAAGGGTAAACATTACCATAATTTCCCTGTCATGCTGTGTATTTATTTCCAAACTTCATTAAAAAGGAAGGAGCTGAAGCTGCTATTAAGATGAGATACACAAGCTTCTCAGTGGATAAAATGCCATGTTAGCACAGGGCGGCTGCTTGTACATTTGTTGTTCTCTTCTTCTGCTCTTAAGAGCAGGAAAAAATCCCAGTAGAACCTAATTGCCAGGTCAGGGGAAGGTGAACAGGCGCCCTATTCACAATCTAACATGAACAGTCTGCTTGGCCATTTGACTGTTCACTTGTCATTTCCCAGAATCTTTAGGATGGCTTGTTTCATATATAATGAGTAGGGGCTTCAAAGTGGACTCTCTTGCTAGCTTGGACTTTTTGCACGTTGGTATAATTGCTAGCAGGCACAGATCTTGTGCCTTTTGAGTTTTCATTCACAGCATGGAAGGCGCTGCTGCTGCTATGATGCTGGTTCTGTGCATCGTCCTTACCTTTTATTTTGGGTCCTGATTACTACAACCTTGGTTGTCATGAAAAAAATCTTCAGCTCAAGTTTGCACTGCAGTTCATCTTTGCAGGCGCACCCCCCCAATAACGGACACAGACAACATTGAAAGTGGATAACAGCAAAGGGCCACATTTATTGATTCAATGCCCTAGTCCGAATTATAAATTTGTATTGGTAAAACGACCAATCATAATTCCTAAGGCAAGCAGGCCGAAGTAACACTGGTAAGGTACCACCCCAAAATTGCCAACGGCAATTGGTTACAATGTATCAAATTGTATCAATTTGTTTGTTAACAACAAACAAATTGTTGACCGTAGTCAATAACTAACTCATGACCCCACCCTCTGACGCGTATCCGTGAAATAACAGGGGTGATGCATGCTGGTTAGCAATCATCATCACCCCATCGCCTGATTCGTCGTTGACCGGACAACGTTTAACTACTTTATTCCTGTCTAGTGTTGTCCAGTCAATTGCGAACCTGCCGGATACTTGTGGGTCATACTGTTTACCTTACCAGTGCTACCCGCCACACGGAGGGGCTTCACAGAAGACCTGACGCCCCCCCCCCAGACCGTCAGCTCGGTCAACAGGCCTGCTCGCCAGTCACCCAACAGGAGGTCCATACCTCCTCGCGACAGATGGACCCCATCCCCTGCATACAAGTCACAATTTTGCAGACTAATATCGGGGTGATGACTAACCCGTCCCCAAGCCCTGGTGGTGAGAAACCGCGCCACTGCCTTATTGACCGCGCGCCTAGCTCGGTCAAGGGCCAGGAGGTTAACGCCCCCTCTATAAGAGTGGCGCGGAACAATGTCCGACCAAACCAGGGCCGTGGCAGGCCAGACATAATGCAAGTAGGCGAGATCCTCGCAAATCGCATGCTTGAGCGATAAGCCGGTGACCTGGCCCAAATCATTGCCCCCCAAGTGGATGATTAGAATGTCAGGCGGGTCAGCCCCCAGGCCAGAAAAAAGTAAAGGCCGCAGCTCCCGCCATAACATCCCAGGCTTACCGTGCCATGAGAGACTGGCGTGGTCACCCAGTCCCAGTCGGGGTCCCCACTCTGTCGCCGCAGCGTAACGCGCTGCCCTGAGCACATAGCTGTGGCCCACCAGCCATACTGTCACCGGTGTAATACGACACCCAGGGTCTGTAAGAAAATTGAGAAAAAGGAAGGTAAGGTGAATGGATTGGTACTCATGGCGGGAGTGGGCGCACATAAAACTGAAAACATTGTGAGCCCCACCTCCCCATGCTGCGTATGTCAGCCCCAGAGTACCCAAAAGCAGCTGCAGTAGAGGCTGCGCCAATACGGAACGAATGTGTGCCATAACGGGCACCTGGTAGTCCCACCCTGGTGAGGGCTCTAGCTGTCACCTTCCAAAACTGAAATTTAGTAAGGGGAGACCCATCTTGGTGACAGAAAAACGGGCCATGGTGCCAGCCACGCAGTGCCAGGTATTCCTGTAGGGCACCAACCGGACAGATGTCTGCCAAAGAACACCGTAGCAGTCTTACTCCACTGCCTACGCCATGCTGATCTGTTTTGGAGGAGCGAATCCTCAACTGGGCCCAGCCTTTGGCAACATATACATCTCCGAGTTCCAGTGCCCTACCACTTGCATCCGCCTTAGACAGCATCACGAGTTCGCTGATGCGGAGCGCTCCAAAAAATGCCACCGTTGTGGCTGCATGAAAAAGGGCTGCCTCATAATGATCAAAACAGAGGCCTGGCCAGCCCCGGGCCAACTGGGTAAGAACCCCTGGGGAAATAGGGTGCCGGTCGTCCGGGCAACGCCCGCGCTCGCGCACCCACCCCTCCAAAACGTGTCTCACACGGAAGTCAGAGGTGGTATCCACATGACCCCCTACTTTGGCCATAAAAGCCAACGCCGAGAGCTTGGATGCTATGGTGCGAGGTGCAAGGCCCTGTGCATGCAGGTGAACCATGAACCGCAGAACATGGTCCACCGGGATGGGCCAGGTCTCTGGCCATTGAAATCGAGTAGCAAAAGCCTTATACAAATTGAAAGCTTGTTGATACGCCTTACGCGTGCGTGGCGCTAGTGACAGGCCAATCGCCCGGTTCACCTCTCCTTGCCAATAGTCCACATCTCGTCCGGGAGTGGCGAGGGAAATTCCTCCGCATCCGGGGCCAAGGCGCGGAACCGGGAGATCTGCAGGCGGGACAAAGCGTCAGCAATATCGTTATTAACCCCTGGGACATGCCTGGCCCTGAACATGACGTTGAGGCGCAGGCAGCGCAGCACAAAATGGCGCACTAGGTCCATGACCCTGGGCAATTTAGAAGTCTGTGCATTGACAATGTGCACCACGGCAGCATTGTCGCACCAGAAATGCACCACCGAATTAGCCCACTGTTCGCCCCATAGCATCAAAGCACCCAGAATGGGAAAAAATTCCAGATATGTGAGATCCCGCAGGCGACCTGTGCCTGCCCATGCCGGTGGCCACCCACCATAGGCCCACTTCCCATTGAAGTACATCCCATAACCCAGGGATCCTGAGGCATCAGACTGGATCTGGAAATTGGGGGATGCCAGGAGGTCAGACCTCCAAAATGAGACCCCATTAAACTCCCTCAGGAATTGCAACCAGACAAACATGTCTGCCCTGATACCCCGGGTAAGCCTGACTCTGTGGTGGGGCCTGGATAACCCTGCCATGGCGTCGCATAAGCGCCGGGCAAAAGCCCTGCCCGGTGCGACCACCCTGCAGGCAAAATTGAGGTGCCCGTGTAGCACCTGCAGTTCCCTCAGGGATGCCTTACGCTTGGCCAGCAATTCCGAGATAAGGGTCACTATCCTAGACACCTTATCACCCGGTAACCTAGAAGCCTGTACTACTGTATCAATCTCAACCCCCAGGAATACTAGTTTGGTCGACGGGCCCTCGGTCTTTTCGGGCGCTAAAGGGACACCCAGTTCCTGCATTAGCGTCTGAAATGTATTGAGGAGACGTGCACACGTGTCCCAGCCCCGTTCACCCCCGAATAAAAAGTCATCCAGGTAATGGGCTACAGACCGGGACCCTGACCTGCGGACGAAAGCCCACTCTAGGAAGGTACTAAAACGCTCGAAAGCCGAGCATGATATGGAGCAGCCAAAAGGCATGGCCTTATCAAAATAATACTCCCCTTTAAATTTAAAACCCAGCAATTCAAAGTCGCCCGGGTGCACCGGCAAGAGGCGAAAAGCTGACTTAATGTCGCACTTGGCCAGCAAGGCACCCGGGCCACACGCGCGCACCATGCGCAGCGCATGGTCGAACGATGTGTACCTGACCAAACAAAGGTCATCAGGTATCGCATCATTGACCGATCGGCCGGCTGGGTAGGACAAATGATGAATAAGGCGAAACTCGCCTAGGGACTTCTTAGGAACTAAACCCAATGGTGAAACCTTCAGGTTGGGAAAGGGGGGTACGGGAAAAGGTCCGGCGACCCTGCCCGCGTCTAACTCCTTTCTAATGCTGGCCTCGGCTACCTCCTCCCTTCCTCTAAGGGATAAAAGGTTGGGAGCATCCTGAGGAGATCTATCACCCATAAAAGGGATACGAAATCCCTGCTTAAAACCTTGGATAAGGTACTCCCTGTCCTCCCCCCTTGGGTACGATGCGAGCCAGCGCTCCAGCATGTCCACCTTAATTGGGGAGGGGGCCTTTCGGAGAACTAGTTCCATCCGTGGCAGGCTTGCCAGCCCACTGTCCACCCCTCCCTCTGCCTCGCACCCCCCCAGGCTTGGGACAAGCAGAGGCTGCATGGGGACCAGAACATGTGGGACACTCGTGCTTATATCTGCAGTTCTTCCGACTGCAGGAACCAGTGGACGAGAAAGTCCAGCACAGCAGGCGGGCTGGAACCCCCTGCCCCGCCATTTGGCGGGTAACCTGCGCTGGAGCTGCTCGCTGGACCGCATGTCCACAATGATACCTATCTCCCGGGGCAGGACGTGTGGGTGTCATATACAAGAGCCACAGTCTCTGACACGGCTCATCCCATCTCATCTCGGGGTGCAGGGGAATCCTCATACGGAATTCCTCATCATACGCTAGCCATGAGGGGCCCGGGAAATCTACCATTGCCCTGTATATGTTGTCCAAATATTGGACCATGGGAATAGCTAGGTCCGGCCGCGCCCTCAAATAGACCGCCATGTATATCAAATAAGCGGGGAGCCAGTTAGCCCAGGTACGCGGCGGCTTACGGCGGCGTGCCTGCTCCTTGTCCTTCTCATCCTGACCCTCCCTCTCTTCCTTAGTGGGCTCTCTGTTCAGGAGTGAGAAGATATCCACGTACTCCCCTCGCCATATCTTTTCCCTGGTAGCCTGCGCCAAGTGATCACCCAATGGCAGGGAATACCCTGCCGTCGGCAAGGCCGAAAAGGGGATAGCTGGCCTACCCAAAGGGGCATGAGTTAACCCTGCCACCCCAAGTACGTTCCCAGCAGTGTAAGAACCAATGCCCACCCCAGCGGGCATGGTGGCAGTAGTTGTCGCCGGGTGGGTCGCCAGCGGCGTAGCCCCTGTACCACCCGCGCGAGGCCAAGGCCACTGAAAGGTCCCCCCCATATTGGGAATGTGTGTGGATGTACTCGTTTGCACCATATACTCACACGCTGCACCCCCGCGGGCCGCCCCCAACGGGGGTTCCGGCCCACTGGGGGCGTCGGAGCTCACGACCGATGTAGAGCTCATCACCGGGGCTTGACCCGCGCCAGGTTGCTGGCTGGGGAGCTGCGAGGCAGTGGCCGGAGGCGCGCCACCCGCCTGCAGCAGCTCGACCCTCCCCGCCGGCCGTTGTCCTGCTGCCGATAGCGCCTCGAAAGGTACCCCGAAAGGGGCACCTGCCTGACTGGCACGAGCCAAAGACTCCTCCAAGGCCGAAATACGGGCCAGCAAGGTGTCTACAGTAACCATGGGCAAAGAGCCGGCCGGCCCACTTGACCCTTGCACGGGTACAGGTCCCTGCACCCCATGGCCCAGATATGGCCATTGGCCAGGGCCGAAGCCCGGTAGGGCTGGGGAGGAGACCTGCCAAGGCGGGGCACCAGGCCACCCCCCGAGGCTAGAGGGCCCCGGGAGAGGCTGGGGTCCAGAAGTAGTCGGCCCAACAGGTTGGGCGGAAGGAGGAGCGGTGTCCACCGCTCGCGGGCCGCGGGCCGGAGCGCCCTCCGCGCCCGCACTCTGAACGGGCCAAGGAGCCATAGACCCCAAGCCACTAGCCCCGGCCGGGGATGGCAAAGGAGGCTGTTGAGGAGGCGGCACCACGGTCCTCCGACCTGGGTTGTGTCTCCTAACAGCCCGAGTTGAATTCGCAGCAGCCTTCTTTTTGGAAGGCATCTCGAGCAAAAAAGGGAAGCTAGCTAGGCAAAATCGACCCAAAAGGCTTCCCGGCAATACCAACGAGCGACGGAGGCGCAGGGAAAAAACTTCTCCGCTCCGTCGCTGAGGCAAAATGGCAGCGCGGCTGCCTCGTGGCCACCCCTTTTATAAGGGAGCTGGCCACGCCCCTAACTACCCGGATTCTCTGTCCTGTGGGGGGGGGGCCCGCAAAGTGCGCGGCGGCCATTTTGGCGCCGCGCTTGCATTATGAAAGGTAAGTTGGTTAATAGCTGATGCCACAAGGAAGGCCTGTATAAATCTGTCAAATTCTCTTTTTCCAACTTTCAAATTTTACAAAGGTCATTTGATGACAACGACAACAACAACGATTATTATTTTTTAATCCCATTTGTGTCTTTCCCTTCCACTGGGGGTAGCCGTGATTGGTACATGGGGCTCTTCATTCTTTCAGACTCAGAAAAACCTATGAGTTACTTTATTCTAAGGGAAAAAATAAAATGACTAATAAAAAACTACTGAGTATCAGAAATAAGAATCAGTATAAGGGTTAGCTTGAGACAGGCAGAGGGTGAATGCTTAAATATGCATTATGGGCCCAGTGCTCTTTAATACTTTTGTTAATGACTTGGATGATGATGTGTAGGGAATGCTTATCAAATTTGTGGATGACAAAAATTGGATGAAATAGTGAATACCCTTGAAGACACAAACAAAGATCAGAAAGATTTTGATAGGATTGAGCTCTGAGATGAAATTTAATAGGGAGAGATGAAAAGTTCTATACCTAGGAAAAAGAAACCAAATGCACAGATGCAAGATGGGGGAGATATTTGGTTTAGCAATGCCACATGAGAGAAGGATCTTGGAATTGTTGTTGATCACAAGCTGAATATGAGCCAACAGTATGATGTGGCTGCAGAAAAGGTCAATGTTGTATTAGGCAGCGTTAACAGAAGTATAATCTCCAGATCTCATGAAATCCTAGTTCCCTTCTATTCAGTACTGATTAGGCTTCATCGTGAATACTGTGTCCAGTTCTGGACACCGCACTAAAAGAAGGATGCAGACAAAATGAAACAGGTTCAGAGGAGGGCAACAAGGAAGATCAAGGGACTGGAAAACAAGCCCTTATGAAAAAAAGAAAGAACTGGGCATGTTCAACCCTAAGAGAAGAAGAGAGGGGTGGAGGGAGATATGACAGCAATCTTCATGTTCTTGAAAGGTTGTCATACTGAGGAGGGCCAGGATCTGTTCTCAGTCACTCCAGAGTGCAGGACATGTGACAATAGACTCAGGTTACATAAAGCCAGATTTCAGGTGAATATCAGAAAATGCTTCCTGGCTGTTAGAGCAGTATGACAATGGAAACAATTAGCTCAGTAGGTGGTGAGCACTCCAACACTGGAGGAACTAAAAAAAAAAGTTATACAGCCATCTGTCAAATATAATTTGATTTAGTTTCCTCATTGAGCAGAGAGTTGGTATGATAGGCTTCCAAACAATTATTCTATGGCTCTATGAAATCACAGGATGAGGAGTGGTAATTGACATTGCAGGGCACAAGAGGCAGAGATGTAAGTATTCCACCCTCAGATGTAATCTCAGATATCTGATCAAAAATTGTGACAGCATAAGGGACAACCCCCCTACTGGACCCAGCAGGAACCTACTACCAAAACAATACACTACCACTACACAAACTGGTGAGTGACTTTTTCCTCCATGTTCTTTTTAGAATCATAGAATTAGAATCTGATTTGGAGAAGGCCTATGAGACCAACCCCTGCTCAATACAAGAATTCAAATCAAAGCAGATTTGACAGATGGTTGTCCAGTTTTCTCTTGAATGCCTCCAGCATTGGAGCGCTCACCACCTCCAGAGGTAATTGGTTCCATTGTTGTACTACTCTAACATTTAAGAAGTTTTTCTTGATATTCAGGCTATATTTGTAACTTAAGACCATTATTACATGTCCTGCACTCTGGGATAATCAAGAAAAGCTCTTGCCTCACCTCTTTACATAAGAACATAAGAACAGCCTTGCTGGAACAGGCCACAGCCCATCCAGTCCAGCATTCTGTCTCACACAGTGGCTCACCATTTGCTTCAGGGTATTCCCAAGCAGATGCCTTCACCTCCTTAGGATTCCCTGGAAATGGCATTGAGAGATATCCTGCCTATCTCTCCAACCCGGAGGTTGTCCTTAAGTATCCATAATTATAGCCATTGATACTCTTGTCCTCCATGAACTTGTCTAATCCTTTCTTAAAGCTGTCAAGACTGACAGCTGTCACCACTTCTTCTGGCAGGGAGTTCCATAGACCAGTAATCCTCTGGGTGAAAAAGTACTTTCTCTTATTTGTTTTAGAACTAGTACCCAAAAGTTTCATGGAGTGTCCCCTAGTTCTAGTGTTATGCGATAGGGAAAACAGTTTTTCCTTATCTACTTTGTCCACACCGTGCATGATTTTATAAACTTCAATCAGGTCACCTCTTAGACGTCGTCATTCAAGAGTGAAGAGGCCCAACCGTTGCAGCCTCAGATGGTAAGGAAGGTGTTCCAGTCACCTAATCCTTCTGGTTGCCCTCCTATGCACTTTTTCCAGCTCCATAATATCCTTCTGGAGGTATGGCGACCAGAACTGTACACAGTATTCCAGATGGGGCCTCACCATAGATTTATAAAGAGGCAAAATGACACTTGCTGACTTATTTTCTATACCCTTCCTAATGATCCCTAGCATTGAGTTTGCTTTTTTCACTGCTGAGGCACACTGGGTTGACACCTTCATTGAGTTGTCCACCAGGACACCAAGGTCCCTTTCCTGGTTTGTCGCAGAGAGTTCAGACCCCATCAGTTTATAAATGTAATTGGGGTTCTTTGCCCCAACATGCATCACTCTGCACTTACTAATGTTGAAGCTCATTTGCCACTGTTTTGTCCACTCCCCCAGTGTCAAGAGATCCCTCTGGAGCTCCTCACAATCTCTCACAGTTTTCACTACCCTGTATAATTTAGTGTCGTCAGCAAATTTGGCTACCTTGCTTTTTACTCCTACCTCTAGATCATTTATGAAGAGGTTGAAAAGCAGGGGTCCCAGTACTGAACCTTGGGGGACCCCACTCTTTACTTCCCTCCACTTGGAGAAGTGTCCATTTAGTGCTACCCTCTGTTTCCTGTCCCTTAGCCAGTTGCTGATCCAGGACAAGACCTGTCCCTTTATTTCATGACTGGTAAGTTTATTCAAGAGCCTTTGGTGTGGGACCTTGTCAAAAGCCTTCTGAAAGTCCAGATAAACAATGTCAACTGGATCCCCCTTATCCACATGCTTGTTGACACTCTCAAAAAATTCCAACAGATTAGTGAGGCATGATTTGCCCTTGTAAAAGCCATGTTGGCTCTCCTTTAGCAGCGCCTTCTCTTCTATGTGCCTATTAATTCTATCTTTTAGGATGGTTTCCATCACTTTACCTGGGACACATGTCAAACTGACAGGTCGGTAATTTCCTGGATCACCCCTGGATCCTTTTTTGAAAATTGGTGTTACATTCGCTACCTTCCAGTCATCGGGCACAAAGCCTGATTTGAGGGAAAGATTATATATTTTGGCTAGGAGATCAGCAATTTCATCTTTAAGTTCCCTGAGAACTCGTGGATGGATGCCATCTGGTCCTGGTGATTTGTTAGTATTTAGTTTAACATGACATGCAAGGACCTCCTCCCTGGTTATTTCTATCTGGCTTAATTCTTCAGTTTCCCTCCCTATGAAGATAGGCTCTGTTTTGGGCATGTGGTCTCTGTCTTCTTCAGTGAATACTGAAGCAAAGAATTCATTGAGTCTCTCTGCAATCTCTGTTTCCTCTTTAATAACCCCTTGCCTTCCATTGTCATCTAATGGTCCAATGGCCTTCCTAGTTGGGTTCTTACTTCTAATGTACTTAAAGAAGTCTTTGTTATTTCTCTGAGTATTTTTAGCTTTACGCTCCTCAAAGTCTTGCTTTGCTTTCCTGATTGTTGCCTTGCATTTGTTCTGCCAGAATTTATGTTTCTGCCTGCTGTCCTCATTCGGACAAGCCTTCCATCTTCTAAATGAGCTTTTCTTGCTTTTGATCACTTCCCGAACAGCTCCTGTAAGCCACATCGGAGTCCTCTTGGACCTGGCAGTGCCCTTTTTCCTTTTGGGTATGTATTCCAATTGGGCCTCTGTTATTGTTTTTGTAAACAGCCTCCATGCCTCTTGGAGTGTTTGGACTCTCTCAATTTTCCCTTTCAGCTTCTTTTTTACTAGTTTCCTCATCTTTGGGAAATTTCCTTTTTGAAAATTTAAGGTCTCTGTGTTAGATTTTTTCAGTGACTTGCTGTCTATGATCAAGTTAAACATAATCGAGTTGTGGTCACTGTTCCTTATTGGATCAGTCACATTAACATCTTGCACCAGATCCTGAGTATTACTCAGGATGAAGTCAAGGATTCTTGTACCTCTAGTTGGGTCTTCAACCATCTGTCCCAGGGAACAATCATTTAGCATATCTAGAACTTTATCTCTTTATCATGTGCTGAACAACAGTTCACCCAGTCTATGTGAGGGTAATTGAAGTCCCCCATTATAACCAGGCTTCCCTTCTTGGATGCCTCCTTTACAACATTCTCCAACTGCCAGTCTCCCTCAAGAGTTTGGGTCGGAGGCCGATAGTATATGCCTACTGTTAGACCATCCTTGTGGCCTGGTACTCTTACCCACAGAGCTTCTAATGATGACTCCAAATCACCTAGATATTCCAATTCATACGATTTTATCACTTCTTTGACATACAAGGCTACACCACCTCCCGTTTGCCCCTTCCTATCCTTCCTGTACAGCCTGGGATAACTGTATCCCATTGGTTATCATCCGTCCACCAGGTTTCAGTGATACCAATAATATCAATATTCTTATCTATTGCTAAGTATTCCAGCTCCCCTATTTTGTTCCGGAGGCTTCTGGCATTTGTATACAAGCATTTATATATGCTTTCCTGATACAGTCTTTTGAGTCCAGTTGCATTGTTAGACTGCCTCTTGCATCCTTCTGCTAGAGTGCTGGTGACTGGCTCCTCGCTCTGCTCAGTAATTTTTGCATCCTCCTCACTACTCAAGTACACACTTTCCCGAACCGGATGCTGCCCAGCTCCTGTCGGCTTTCCCCCAGTTATCAGTTTAAAAGCTGCTCTGCAGCCTTTTTGATGTTGAGTGCCAGCAATCTGGTCCCATCATGGTTCAAATGCAACCCATCCCTCCTGAACAGATTTGGTTTGTCCCAAAATGTTCTCCAGTTCCTGACAAATCTGAAGCCCTCCTCTCGACACCACCACCTCATCCACGCATTGAGGCTTCTGAGCTCTGCCTGCCTGGTAGGTCCTGCACGAGGGACAGGCAGCACTTCTGAAAATGCTACCTTGGAAGTCCGGGACTTCAATCTTCTTCCTAACAACCTGAATTTGGCTTCCAGGACAGACCGCTTGGCCTTCCCAACATCATTGGTACCAACGTGTACCATGACAACTGGCTCGTTCCCAGTTCTCTCTTTGTGATTATCTTTCTAGTGTTTGAAAAGTGCTAACACAACTCCTCTTGATCTCCTTTTCTCAAGGCTAAGCATTCCCAGTTCTTTCAGTCTTTCCTCATAGGGCTAGGCTTCCGGTCTCCTGATCATCCTTGTTGCCCTCCTCTAAACTTGTTACAGGTTGTCAGCACCCTTCTTAAAGTGTGATGTCCAGAATTGGACATAGTACTCTAGATGAGGCCTAGTAAAGGTCACCTTTGCTCAAAAGCCAGGCCTAACTAGTGCCAAATAGAGGGGGATTAATACTCGCAGATTTTGGAGAGTGGGCATGTTCAGCCCTAAAAAAAAAGAATGAGGGAAGATACGATAGCACTGTTGAAATGCTTGAAAGGTTGTCAAACAGAGGAATGACAGACCACTCCAAGCAGTGGCAGGTAGCTAGATCTGATAACACTTTAAATGTTCCACAAAGCCACCTGTGAGGGCTTGTTTTGGGATACTGCAGAAAACCTAAATGGGGGTGACCCATTGAAATAACACTGTTTCTAGGATCACTTCTAACATATAGCTGATACCAGTTATTCAGTTATAATACACTCATCTCCAAAATAATGATGTCCATAACTCCAGTTGTCCCCACTGGCCAGGTTAGCTTGAGGAGATGAGTTTTTCTAGTGCAGTTGTGGATATCTCAGTGGTTTAGATATCTGGTTGCACAGCCAGAGGCTGGGAGTTCAAATCCCCATAATGCCTCCGTAAGGAGGGCTGGACTAGATCATCCATAGGGACCTTTCCAGATCTGTGGTTCTATGATGAACATCATCATGATGGAGGATACCAGGCGGAAGGGGTTTCTTTAGGATAAAGGTTCCATGTAGTCCACCTGTTTCTCCCAGTTACTACTCTGTGAATGTTAAACAGCAATAAGGGGAAGGATGTCGGAAAGTGCTCGTCATGAACAGAAAGCAATTGTTGTGCCAATAATAATAATCTGATGCTCTATGGACCATTGAAAGTGAAGTACTTGAATTACCACTGAGGTCAAGGGAACAAGGGTGGAAAGCAAACCTTTTAAAAGTATGGAAATCAGCTGCATGTGCAGCTATAGAGTGTTATGCTTCAGTTGAAATTAAACAGACACTCCCATGACCTGAATCATTTTCTTAAAGAAAGAAAGCAGCAGTGCCACACTCCTGTTTCTATCACTGTTGAGGATTGGGGGTTTGTTTTGTGTTTGGTGCTGTTCTGAGAATGCACTGGCAGACAATGTAGGCACACTCAGACGGTAGCCTTGAGACTATAGCACTGCCAAAATGTTTTCCCGCAAAACAATAAACCTCGGGGCACATAATACTCAAAGAGACCAGAAGCCACTTAGGACTGTGGTGTTGCCTTGAAAGTGGTGGTATTTGCTTGATTTGTAAACCATTGCTTTATTTTTCTCTCTGTCATGGAAATAACTCTCAGCATTGCATTTAATTTTTAGAAGGAAGAACACTTCTGCTGTGTGGATTATTCCTCAGTGGGGTGAAAGCAGGGTGTGGAAAATTTACTTTTCTGGATGAAAACTTCCAGAATCTCCCAATGAATTGTGAGAATTCTACTGCAGGAAAGTATTCCCACCACCCCCAACCTTTTGGCAAAAACTTATTTTAAAATTAGAATAATATAATTATAGAAATGTAGAGTGGGAAGGGATCTAGGGTCCCTGGGTCTAACCTATTGCTGAAGCAGGAAATCTATAACCAAAACATATATGTAGGCCCTTGGGGAGCTCAGATCAGGCTGGGGCCATTTCACATTGTGAGGTCCCATCATTGTTTGGGTACAGGAGTAAAATGTTTTAATGCAAAGAATGAAATGTAAAAATGATTAGTTAAAGAGTACAAGGCAGAATAGTTTTATTTAGCTTTACCTTTAGGCCCAGGCTAAATGGCCCTACCATGCCCACCTGCCCCTTTGAAGGACCTACATTCAGAACAGGTGGCCTCCTAGTCTCTGTTTCAAAACCCAAATAAAAGATGGTATACTACCCTTTGAACAGTCCATTCCACGGACCAATAGCTTTTATGGTAATAATAATTTTGTGTCAGATATTACTCTGGGTTGAAAAGATTTTTGCTGGAGAAACTCCACTCAGGGGATGCCCGAATGAGACTCCTTTCATGTCCCCAAGTCCAGTCCTCGGGTATCGAAACCTGGCCTCCCAGTTTCCAAGCACAGCGTCTTAACCACTAAACCACTGGGGGAGCTGATGTCATGGGCTTTTATGGTCAACAAGTTCTTCCTCATATTTAAGTGAAATCTCCTTTCTCATTATTTGAATTCATAATTATAACTCCTACTCTCTGAAGCTAATGAAAACAAGCTTGCTTCATCTTTCACATGGAAGCCTTTCAAGTATTTGAAGATGGCTATTATATTACCATTCATTCTCAGTCTTTGAGGTGTTCCACATAGGATATGGTTGCCAGACCCGTGTACACATTCCAGCTGGTTGATAATCTTCTTAAATTGTGGTCCCCATAAATGAACACAGTATTCCAGGTGAATTTTGACCCAAAAAATAGAGCGTGATACTATGACGTCTCTTGATCTGGACACTGAACTTTTATGGACACAATCTAATTTTGCACTTTTCCTGTTGTTTGTTTGTTTGATTTGCCACAATGTTGCATTTCTGAGTCATGTTTAACTCATGGTCTAAAAATTTGCACATATACTACTGCCAAACCAGCAGTCACCTATCTTACTTGTTTGTTTATTAGTCACATTTGTATTGCCGCCCACTTGGCAAGCGACTCTGGGCAGCGTACAACAATTACATCATGAACTACATAAATCCCACTAGAGAACTATAAAAAAACTTAAAACCAGTAAAAACCCAATTAAAAATACAATAAAAAAAATTTGCCCGACAACTAAAAAGAGCAAGGGAGCAATGTTACTACATCATTATTTACTGATATGTGTTCCTTAGTTTTTTCCTGCCTAAGTGTATAATTTTACATTATTCCTGTTAAAAACCTAATTTGTTTTATTTTGGCCTGGTTCTCTAATCCTAAATCCTGATTCTGTCATCTGACGAAATAGCTACACCCACCTTGTTTGGTATCCATTGCAAATTGGGTGAACATCCTCTTCATGTGCTTATCAAAGTCATCTGTAAAGATATTGAATAACTCTGGTCTTAGGACAGAATCCTTGGACATTCCACTTGTCACTTCTCTCCAGGACAGTGAAGAAAACAATTTGGGACTATGTCAAATCCTTGCTGAAATCAAGGTACACTGCATCCAAGCATCTCCCAAGCTTGTCACTTGATCACATAGATTAATCTAAAGGAGAGAGAGAGAGCACTTTATACCAGGCCATATTATGGCCCTATTTAATGCACAGGACCAGGCTGACCTTGAGTGGGATGTGGCCAACTGGACTCTCTGGGCTTCACTGCTGTTCTGTAGGAATTTGAATAAGGCTTGTACCTGAGAGAGATTTTTGTGGCAATGGCACTGTAGGAGAGGTATCCTAAAGATTGCCTGTGCAATCTTTGTTGAAGGGACAATCTTGCCCTGTCACCAACACCAGCTGCCTCTGTTGCCTCCTCTTCCTCCTCCTGTCTCTTCTTGCACACAACATTTGCCTTAGGAAGGGCAGAATTGGCAGGGGAAGGCTTCTTGTGTTACCACATCTGGCAAGGGAGTTTTAGTTTGCCCTTCTCACCAGCATTATTCACAGCCACAGCAAAGGTTTTTGTCAGTTACCTGTTACCTACAATGTTTTCAATTGGAGCACAGCTCTTTTACAAGAATTTTAAAAAGGTGTAAAAGGTAACAGTTTCCCATGCTCGAAAGCCAGTTGTATCCAACTCTAGGGTTCAGTGCTCATCTCTGTTTCAAAGCTGAAGAGCCAGCATTGTCTGTTTCTGCAGACGTTTACATGGTCATGTGGCAGGCATGACTAGACACCAGAGCGCATGGAACGCTGTTACCTTCCCACTGAAGTGGTCCCTATTTATCTACTTGCAATTTCTTGCTTTCGAACTGCTAGGCTGGCAGGAGCTGGGACAAAGACAGGAGCTCATTTCATCCTGCAGTACTCGGGAATTGAACTGCTGACCTTCTGCCTCCCAGTCAGCATCTTAGTCACTTAAGCCATTGAGTAAACAAGAAAGAAAACAAAACAAAAGTCCCCCAAGAAGATGGGGAAAGGGTTCTTTGGCCCACACAGCTTTGTGCCCATTGCATCTATAATACAATCTAGCCATCTTATTTTTGGCCACCCCTTTCTTTTGTCCTCCACCTTTCCCAACATCAAGGTCTTCTCAAGTGAATCCTCTCTTCTCATTTGATGTCCAAAGTACTTTAGCATCATCTCTACTATTTGACCTTTAATGAGCAGTCAGGGTTGATTTCTTCTAGGATCGACCTATTTCTAACACCACATTTCAAAGGCATCTATTTTTCTGTGCTCAGATTTCCTAATGGTCCAGCTCTCACACCCATACATTACCACCGGGAATACCATTGCTTTGACTATGCAATTTTTTGTTTGCAAGGTGATGCCTCTACTTTTAACTATGTTCCCCAGGTTTCTCATAGCTTGTTTCCCAAGCATCAGTCGCCTTTTTATTTCATGGCTGCAATCACCATCTGCAGCGATCTTTGACCTAAGAAAGTAAAATCTGCCAGTCGTATCCAACTCTAAGGTGCAGTGCTCATCTCCATTTACAGCCAAAGACCCAGTGCTGTCTGTGTTTGCAGACATTTTCATGGCCATGTGGCAGGCATGACTAGAGCCCAGCATGTCACATGGCTATATTTGGCCACGCCCCTTATTTTCAAATCCAAAACTTGACAGGTATATATAGTGACCAAGCACCATCCCCCTCCCCCACCCCTCCCAAGTTAACTCTAGAACAGAAACGGAACCCCCCTTTCTCTCATATAGTGATCAAGCACCATCCCCCACCCCCATCCCCCACCCCTCCCAAGTTAACTCTAGAACTCTAGAAACTGAAGCCTCCAGCCAGGAGGCAGGGCAGAAACAGCTCAATAAAACAAGAGAGAGAGAAGTCTCTGCCCCCAGACCAAGAGCTGATTTGCCCCTGCATATATGAAATATCACTCACCTCTAGAGTAGACTCCGGTCTCTCCCAGCATGGTGGCTCCGACCAGCTCAGCAGCAAAAATGAAGCCTCCATATTGGCCATGTGGCAGGAGGGAAATGAAAGAGAAACTACAGAATGCCCCCCCTTCTCTCTCTCCCCTTCCACAAGCGAAAAGCCTGCCACACAGCAACCTTTGGTGGCCGGAAAAACATACTGCAGCTTCGTCTGTGAGGGCTCCAGTTAGGATTTTTTTTTTTAAAAAAGGGGATATTACGGGGAAATTAATAAAACGGGATAGGGGTGGGAAGAGGGGTAAAAATAAAGGGTTTCCCTAGGAAAAATGGGATACTTGACAGGTATGCTCAGGAAGTTGCAGTTAAAAAGAGTGAATTTTCCAAACATTGCTAGGTATATAAAATCAGCTCCTTACCCCAGGGAACAAAATGTTTTGGGGCATCCTAAGTGTAAAGAAGGGGCTGTGGTGGCTCAAGTGGTTAAGATGCTGAACTTGAAGACTGGAAGGTTGGAATTCAATATCCAAGTATTGCACGACAGAGTGAGCTCCCGTCTCTGTCTCAGCTCCTGCCAACCTAGGAGTTCAAAAGTAAGAAATTGCAAGTAGATAAATAGATACCACTTCGGTGGGAAGGTAAACAGTGTTCCATGCACTCTGGTGTCTAGACATGCCTACCACATGTCTACATAAATGTCTGCAGACGCAGGTAGCGCTGGCTCTTTGGGTATAAACAGAGATGAGCACTGAACCCTAGAGTTGGATACAACTGGCTTTCGAGCAAGGGTGACCTTTTCCTTACATGTAACAAATTCCATTGTTCGTGTGTGCGTGCACGTGTGCTTGTGTGTGCGCACGCACATGTGCACATGCATGCATGTGTGTGTGTGTGCACATGTTTTAAATGTTAATTTGAGATTTATAAGCAAGAGAAGCAATAGGCTAGATTTTGGGGAGGGGACCTCCGATTTGCTGGTCAGAGTCCCATTGCTAATTTACACTCACATAGGGAAATGATCTAAGTCTTGGTCATCAATATGATACTGGTTTTCTTCTTAAGTACCTGTATAATACAAGAGATTTATTATTATATACTTATACAGTAAAACCCCAACTTACATATGCTTCAAGTTACATAAAATTCGACTTACATAATGATTTTGTGCTAAAACCATGTCCCAATGTACACGATTTCCTCTGGGTTTGCTTTGAGTTACATAAAGATTCTTTTTCCTATGGGTTTGCTTCGAGTTATGTAAAAATTCATTTCCCTATGGGTTTGCTTTGATTTACATGAAAAATTCATTTTTCCTATAGGTTTGCTTTGAGTTATGTTAAAAAAATATTTTTTCCTATGGGTTTGCTTCGAGTTACATAAAAAAACCAATTTAAGCAAAACCCTATAGAACGGACTCCCCCGGTAAGTAGGGGTTTTACTGTAATTTGAAATACATTTGTTATAAGCATAATTCTGTTTATTATATATTTATGTGTAAAGCCAATTTGCCCCTGTATGGTTTTTCTCCAACTATCCCATTACATGTCGAATATATATCCAGTCTCAGAATGACAGAGGTGTCTAAACTGGAGCAATCTGGAAGCGACAGGAAGGCAAGAAACAGTGAAACATAAATGTATGTCATATGCAAGAAGGGTGACACCTATGTTTATGCAGCTGTGAAAATGTGCACTGACCATCCCCCAAATTCTGATTAGTATCTTTCTGGGGATGTGAGTCCATCCGATTCAGTGAAGCTGTATCTGCACTGGCTTACCTTGAAGCACAGGGAGTGCTGTATTCAGGTTCAGACCATTGTTCCATTTAGCAAAGGGTTGAAAACGTGGACTGGCAGTGGCTCTATCGGACTGAAGATGTGCCTTTCCTAGCTCCACCTGGAGATACCTGGGGCTGACTGCATGCAAGAGTGATGCTCTCCTGCTGAGCTGTGGCCTTCCCCATACCTGCCATGAGTTGCCTGGGTGAAACTGAAATGTGATAGACCAGACTTTCAAAGGACTTCCCTTTTGTTTCCCTATGTTGTGTTCTGATGGTTTTATTGTACACATGGATTACAATGTATCTGAGCCAATGTAACCTTGCCTATAGCAACAATGTAACCTTCAGCTGTATCATATAAACCCTGTAATAGGACGCGAGCTAATGACCACCAGCTGGCAGCAGCGAGCGTCCAAGCTCTCTTGGTCCGAACTCATCAAAGGCAACAGCGCGGGAAGTTTTCCCGCCACCACCTACACCTGGACAAGAAGGGCGTGACCTGCAATGACGTCACGCAGACAGTAGCCAATGGGCTACCATGGCACCACGTTCAAATGTATTACTGCTGTATATAAAGAGCTATCGATCCGCCATTACCTCATGTTCCCTCTGTCCACGATGCAATAAACCTGAGTTAACCCAGCCCAAGGCTGTGTCCTGTGTCTTAGTTTCATACACTAAATTGGCGACGAAGGTGGGATAATGGATCCCCAAGGAGCAGCCAGGGCACAGAGCGGGTTCAACATCACCAAACCGCAAGACTGGGAGTTGTTTGAAATGGACTTCCATGCGGCGCTGGTGGAACTCAAAGTCAAGGAAGACGATGAGGAGAGGAAGAGGGCCATCCTCACCCGCATGCTTGGGATGGAGACCAAGCGGACGCTGGTGGGCATCATCGCTCCGAAGAAAGTGAGCGAATTTAAGGCGGACGACATCATGAAGCTGCTACGGGAGCGCTTCCAACCCTCGAGGGCGATGTTTCCCGCTCGGAGCGCGTTTTGGAGGCGAGTCCAAGCGCCGGACGAGTCGGTCGAGACATTCGTGGCCGCCATGAGGGTAGCCGCCGCCCCCTGCAAATGGGGCAACATCCTAGAAATGGCCCTCAGGGACGGCGTGCTGTGTGGCCTGAAAGACAAGGAGGTGCAGCGCAGCTTGATGAATAAGGAGCCGCCACCAACGCTGGCAGAGGTCGTCGAGGCCGCGGAGGCCGCAGAGTCCACGAATGCGGGAGTGGACGAGATGCACCAGTGGCGTGAGTGGCGTCCCAGAGCCGGTAAAGCAGAAAAATCGGTGCACGCAACTCAACGGGCCTCAAAGTCGTCCTCGGAAGGCAGCGACGGCGAGGAGGTCCAGAAGGTCCGAAAGGGGGGGCGCCGCTGCGATGGCTGCGGAGCGGCCCACGAGCGTGCGAGGTGCCCATTTAGAAAGGCCGAATGCTACACCTGCGGCCGTCGGGGGCACATCGCCAAGGCATGCAGAAAACGGAAGGAGGGCCGGAGGCAGTCACCGGACCGTTCGACCAGGCCGGACCGTTCAGCGAGGCCCAAAGATGGCGTCCAGACCACGAGGAAGCAGGACGGCGTGGGCCGCGTCTCGGACAGCAGCGAGGACGACGTACCAGTGCTCAGCGTGTCCGCGGAACAGTCCCATTATTTCGTTGAGGTACTAGTACAAGGGGCCCCTATCAGGATGGAAATTGACTCGGGGTCCTCCTATTCCATAATTCCCCAGAAAGAGTTCTTGAAAATCGACCCCCACGTGCGGCCCAAACTTAAAACATTGAGGTCCACGCTACGAGATGTACAGGGGAACAGCATTCCGGTGTTGGGGGTCGGGAAATTTCGGGTTGAGTTTAAGAGACACTCTGCGGAGCTGCCCCTAGTTGTCCTCAAGGGGGGGAGTTGTAGCCTCCTAGGGACACAGTGGTTCCAGCCTCTAGGCCTGTTTATAGGGGGAATACATGCAGTGGGGGTGGACCCAATACAAGCGGTGTGCGATGCGCATCCCGCCGTTTTTGAAAAAGGACTTGGAAAATTCAAGGGACCCCCTGTAGCTTTCGACCTAGACCCGGAGGTCCGCCCGATAAGACTCAAACCGCGCAGGGTGCCCTTCGCACTAAAGGACAAAATAGAGGCGGAACTGGACAAATTGGTGGGCCAGGGGATTCTTATTCCTGTTGATTCCGCGGAGTGGGAAACTCCAATTGTAACAGCTCTGAAGGCTAACGGGGAGGTGCGCATTTGCGCTGATTATAAGTGTACAATTAACAAGGCGATCCGCCCTAATGCATACCCGGTGCCGGTGGTCAGCCACCTTTTGGCCAGGCTAAATGGGGGAAAGTGTTTCGCTAAGCTCGACCTGGCACAAGCCTATCAGCAGCTTCCCGTAACACCCGCCACGGCCGCGGCACAAACGATAGTCACACATAAAGGAGCGTTCCAAGTGTCGCGTTTACAGTTCGGCGTGAACTCGGCACCCGGCCTTTTTCAGTCGCTTGTGGAACGCCTCCTGAAGGGGCTGGAGGGGGTGTTGCCTTATTTTGATGACGTATTAATAACAGGGGGGAGTGAGGCCGAACTGGCACAGAGATTGGACAAAGTACTAACTGTATTCGAGAAAGCGGGGCTGAGACTGAGGAAGGACAAATGTGTCTTTTTCGAAACCGAGGTCGAGTTCTTAGGGTTCAGGATTACACCCGAGGGTATCAAGCCATCCAAATCCAAAGTAGTAGCCATCAAAAAGGCCCCTCGCCCCACATCCAAAACCGAGCTACAGTCATTCCTGGGGCTCCTCAATTTTTACCATACATTCCTTCCGCGGAAGGCGTCCGTGGCCGAACCGCTTCATCGGTTGCTTAAAAAAGAGGAGACTTGGATGTGGGGTGACGAGCACGAGAGGGCGTTCAAAGAATTAAAGCAACTCTTGACCTCTGACGCAATTCTAACGCATTTCGACCCCAAACGGCCGGTGGTCCTAGTCTGTGATGCATCACCGGTGGGGGTGGGGGCGGTACTTTGCCACGTGTTGGATGACGGAAGGGAGGCCCCGGTTGCATTTTATTCAAGGTCCCTGTCCCAGGCAGAGCGAAATTACGCACAAACCGACAGGGAAGCATTAGCAATTGTAGCGGGGACCAAAAAGTTTCACGATTTTTTGTATGGTCGGCCGTTCAAAATCGTGACGGATCACAAGCCCCTGTTAGGGATTTTCACGGCAAGCAAGCCCACCCCGCAGATCCTATCACCGAGAATCCTGCGATGGGCCATTTTTCTCAACGCTTACCAACACGAGTTGGTGTACCGGCCCGGAAAAGAGATCAGCCATGCTGATGCACTTTCGAGATCCCCTTTGCCCTTGTCGGACGACCAGAAGGCTAGAGTAGAAAGAGACCGCCAGGTGTTACTAATTGAGGTTTTAGATGCACCCCCAATAGTACCAGCCGATATTGCTAGGGCGACAGGCAAGGACAGAACGCTCGAGAAAGTCAGCTCATGGGTACAAAAGGGGTGGCCGGCATCGTCCCCAAGCACGGAATTCGACCCATTCTTTCGGAAAAAGCTAGAGTTGTCCCTAGAAAGGGGGTGCCTATTGTGGGGCCAACGGGTGGTGGTTCCTGCAGCCATGCGGCCGAGGGTGCTCAAACTGCTGCACGTCAGCCACCCGGGCATCGTTCGTTCGAAAGCGCTGGCCCGCAGTTACTTTTGGTGGCCACAGCTGGACGCGGACATTGAGCACATGGTCGGCACTTGTGAGGCATGCCAGGGATCCCGACCAGAGGCGGCCCGCCTCCCGCATAGGGAATGGGACACAGCAAGGGGGCCGTGGTCTAGAGTACATGTAGATTTCGCTGGCCCATTTCGAGGAACCATGTTTCTCCTGGTGGTGGATGCGTTCTCCAAGTGGCTGGAGGTTATCCCAGTAAAGAGCACGTCCTCCGCCACGACAATTAGCCAGCTACGGAGAGTCTTTTCCACGTTCGGCTTACCCGACACTTTAGTCAGCGATAACGCGAGTTGTTTCACCTCCTCGGAGTTCGAGGCATTCATGGGAGCAAACGCCATTCGGCATGTCACATCCGCGCCGTTTCACCCGGCCACGAATGGCCAAGTGGAACGGTTGGTGCGTACAACAAAGGATGCGCTGCGGCGCATGGGCCCGGGGGACCTAAATCACCAAGTATGTCAATTCTTGTTAGCGTATAGGGTGACCCCCTTAGCGTCGGGTTACTCGCCGGCAGAACTCTTGATGCGGCGAAAACTGACCACGCTTCTGACCAGGCTGGACCCGACGAGAGTCGAGGATAAAGGAAAAAACATAGGATTGGCAGTCTCGAAAGGGTTCGCCGCCGGCGACCTTGTTTACTGCAGGAACTATGCAAGCACAGGGCCAGCCTGGGTGCCAGGAACGATAATAGAACAAACAGGGCCAGTGTCATATCGGGTGGAAACGAGCACCGGCCTCCTCTGGAGGAGACACGCTGACCAACTGAGGCGCCGAGTGAGTGAAGGGCCGGTCAGTGGGGCACAGCAACAGGATTCAGCGATAGGGTTCTCCCCCACCCGTTTAGCCCAAGGGGGAGAAAATGAGGGACATCAGTCCGAATCCGGGGGGGAAAGCAGTGATCCCGACTCATATCCTTTTGATACCCCAGTTCTATCAGGGCCCGGGGGGAGGGGAAAGGAATGTGCGGCCGCCGCCGCGTCCCCCGATTGTAATTTTGATTTTGATTTTGTGAGCCGGGGGGGTTTTCAGGAGTGTTCCCCCACCCTTCCAAGCGAGAAGAGGGGTTTTTCGTTAGCCCCCAGTGCCCCCGGTTCTTCCCCGAGAAAGAGCACACCTCCCAACAACGCCGCGGAGCCGCGGCAAGTCACTAACAAGTCTCCCTCTCAAATTACAGGGCAGGAAACCAGGGGACAAAGAGAAGGTAGCAAACCCGGGGAAAGGCAGCCCGCATCGAGACCCCAGCGTGTTCGAAATAAGCCATCTTGGCTGAGAGACTTTGTCTCCTAAGGGGGGGGGAGTGTGTTTAAGCGTGGGCTCGAGACTTTGTCTCGTCCTAGGGGGGAGGGGTGTTGTGTTCTGATGGTTTTATTGTACACATGGATTACAATGTATCTGAGCCAATGTAACCTTGCCTATAGCAACAATGTAACCTTCAGCTGTATCATATAAACCCTGTAATAGGACGCGAGCTAATGACCACCAGCTGGCAGCAGCGAGCGTCCAAGCTCTCTTGGTCCGAACTCATCAAAGGCAACAGCGCGGGAAGTTTTCCCGCCACCACCTACACCTGGACAAGAAGGGCGTGACCTGCAATGACGTCACGCAGACAGTAGCCAATGGGCTACCATGGCACCACGTTCAAATGTATTACTGCTGTATATAAAGAGCTATCGATCCGCCATTACCTCATGTTCCCTCTGTCCACGATGCAATAAACCTGAGTTAACCCAGCCCAAGGCTGTGTCCTGTGTCTTAGTTTCATACACTAAACCCTACGAGGAAGCAAAAAATAAAATAACATTTAAAATTCCATAGACCAGCTATAGATTCACACATAACCAGGATTTTATTGTTCTAGAAAACCACAATCTAGGTGGCTTTTCAAAAAGAAAAGCTGGCACATTTGAACCTGGAGGCACACTGGAGTGAAATGTTTTGTAGCAGTGAATTCCGACAAGCTCTGAAGCCATTCGTCATGCTCAGCAGGAAAAGAAAGAAAATCCCAAAGTGAAGGAAGTGCACGCACGAAGCTCCCTCCCTACAACTGATTCGGATTTGGCTTAACTTTATTCTTCAGTCCATTGACTTGTGTGACATTAAGGAGACAAGAAAGGTCAATCAAATGACTGCAGAGGGGAAAGAAATAAGCAACAAGGCTCTCCTTGTATTAAAGGAAGGCAAGCTGTTGTTTTTCTGCACCTTTTGCTGCTGGAATTTTCTCCATTTGCCTAGAAGCTGGAATGGATGCACACAGGGGAGGGGGAAAAGTAGTGGCTGGGGACAGCATTAAAAAAAACCCTTTCACAAATGATGATATTTAAAATTAGGACATTTGATTTTTATCCCATCTTTTCATCAGTATGTTTGTTCTTTCTTTATTCGTGTCAGATGCACCACCAGCATGTAATGACATGCAAAGCTAAAATTAACACATCTAAAAATAAAATAGAATTAAAAAGGGCTAGATGACATCCGCCCAATATTGGGACACTTCAACAGCATTTCCTCTTGCCAACATAAGGTCCTCCTCAGTGCACGTTGAGGGGCATAGTTTGCATTATATCACATGGGAGATAGTTTGTACTTCTCTGCATTGACACAGGCTGTCATCTACAGGGAGACCCCACTTTCTCAGATTAGCTATTGGTCTTTCTACCCCTTCATGCAGTCTGTTTAAAGCTTTCCACATAGGCCATGGTTGTTCTTGTCCAGGAGTAGAGAATCATGTGGTTCTGCCAAGTTATCTGATAGCCCCTTGCTTGTTTTCCATTGTTCTAGGGTGGTCTGTGGGGACTGGTTGCTCGGGAGCGGGGCAGCAGACATTTTTAGGAAACCATGCCTTGATTTCAGTCTCTGCTTTGGTGCTTGGTGATCCAATAGCAGGCATGTTTCCAAGAATCTTACTTTGGCCTACTCTTTCTGAGCAGCACTTTCTCGATGGAATTTTGATGGAGGGATTCCAGCACTTTTTGTATCAGGGTTGATTTTAGGCATCCTATGACCAATCTTGCTCTTTCATTTAAGGCCACAACCACCTTCCCTGTATGCTTTGATCTGCACCACACTGGATTAGCATACTCTCTTGCCGAGTAACATAAAGCTAGCACAGAAGATCTTAATGTGTGTGGTTGGGCACCCCAACTTGTGCCTGTTATTTTCCTCAGAATATTATTCTTGGCAAAACCCTTCTGTTTGGTATTCAGGCAGTGGGTGTTCAAAGTGAGAGTTTGATCCAGGGTAACTCCCAAGTATTTGAGGGTGATGCAATGTTCGAGCCTGGTGCTATTCCAAGTCACCTGCAATCTTCTTGATGTCTCATGATTTTTCAAATGAAAAGCACAGAGTTGAGTTTTTAAGCAGTTTGGCTTCAGTTGGTTATCCTTATAATATATAGCCATCAAATTCCATTTTTTCTCAACAGCCGCAAATGTTGCACACTAAACGGCAATTGCCAGATCGTCGGCATAAAAAAAGCTCTTAGTGGCTTCCGGGAGTGGTTGATCATTAGTATATATGTTAAACACTGTGGGGGTGAGCATACTGCCCTGCGGGAGGCCATTTCTTTGAATTCTCCACTGGCTGCATTGGAAATTGACTAAAAATGTACAGTACATAAATAGTTTTTGCTTTCCTTGAGTTTATCCTTGCATAACCTTGCGAGTTAAGTTGGGCTACGCAATGAATCAAGAAAAATATTTCTGGTTTTCATTAAAAGCATACAATTTGCTCAAAGTACAACCAGACTTGCAAATGTAGCCTGTATTTACTTTCGGATGACCAATCACAAAACAAAAACAAGGTATTTGCAAAACGAAGAAGCAAGCTCTTGCCCGTAGAGACATGTTTCCGTTTAACACTGCACACAAAAATATCATTCTAATGATGTGCTACATACCTGTAGTTTAAACCTGGATCAAAGCAGTACCTGTTACACTTCACCAGAAACACCTGTCCTGTTCTTTTTCTAAAGAGAAACTCATATTTGTGTGGTACATCCTGAGTACATACTTTAAATTACTGTAGTCTAAAGCAGTTACCCTGACAGAACCTCTTCTGAAGAACTACGGAAGCTAGTTATGGGAAATGTTTTAAGTTTGACATTTCCAGCCTTATTCCTTTGACTCGTCAACCAGTAGCCCACTAAATCTCCCCGCCTTACAATTAGACAGACTTGTATCGACTCACAATGAACAAACATTTGACTCCCTCAAAGTCAGTTTCATTGTCTAAACCCACACTTGATACCCTGCTACACTGAGGGAAAGAGTCTTCAGAGAGGCAATTCATTTGCAGTGAATTCCTGAATGACTCTTCTTAAATTGCTTCTTCCTCAGGAGTGGTTTAAATGTTGTCTGTTCATTTAAGTAGCATACTGTGGGGAAAACAAAAACTCCACATCACACAAGAACTCATTTACAAAGGGGTTCTGGAGATCAAGAGAGGACACATGGATGCCATATGCTCCAGCTCTTAGGCTGCAATTTTCCTGCTGTTATGAGAAAATTGGAAAATTGTCTAAAATTAGAATATAAGGGCACTCCCAAGAATATATGGGTGCATAGAAATACAGCACACCTACTTGATTTCCTTAATGGATGCTGAGGACATAATGAACCACCCCCTTCTCTCGCAGCCATTTTCAACTAAAAATAACATAGCACAGAAAGTTTACTGTAAAAGTGGCCAAGCATTGAATCACAGATGGGGAGAATTACATGTTGGACTATAACTCCTAAAATCTCCCTCTAGTCGTTGTATTTTTTTAATAAAAAAACCCAAAACTTTTCCATCTCTGCATTAACAAGCCAAAAATTTCAGTACAAATTGGCACTGATTTTTTTTAATGAACGAGGAAGCTGGCCAATAAGTCAGATCCTTGGTCCATCTAGTCCTGTAATGTCAACATGGATTTTCAGTGACTCTGCCAGAACTAAAGGCAAGAATCTTTCTTGGCCATACCTGGAGATGCTGAAGATTGAAACTTGATATCTCTCCATGCAAACTGATGGTCTACCACTGAGCTGCAACCTCCCTTCTGTGTTTCTTCTCTCCCCGCCACCTAAAGTCTTAAAATCAGCAGAATCTAAAATATTGCAATATTTGAAGCTATGGATTAAACAAATAAAGCTATCAAAATCAGTGAGCTATTAATACCCAGTTGAAAAAGAGAAGCAATTACTGTCAAAGCCAAACAACTGCCACTAAATTGGAGAGAATATTGTTGACTTCATGCTTTGCAAGGGAAATAGTTTCATAGGGTGCTAATAGAATTAATCAAGAGTGGATTCAATTCTACCCCAGTGATATGGCCCTGGCCTTGATCAGTGGCTCTATTGGTGCTATAGACAATAGCAGTTACACTTCCCATGTATACTGCACCAGCGCACTTAGAGTATTCTCTGGCCAGTTCATAAGGTAATTAGCATTTTTGCCCTCAACATGCTGGGTACTCATTTTACCAACCTTGGAAGGATGGAAGGTTGACTCAATCTTGTTCTATGTCAGGATCAAACTCACAATGTCAGCAGTTTTGGCTACAGTTCTATAGTTTAACCACTGTGCCATAAGAGCTCCTAAGACATGTCTAACAAGAACTTAGACATATGGATTCTCAACATTCCATCCACTTCTGTCCTCAGGATACTGCAATAGTTTTAGGGGAAGGGATGCTTACAGTGGAAAATGTTTATTTGGAGTGTATTTGGTAAAGCATGAGGAGGAATTTTCCATAGGAAATTTTTCTATCTGATGAAGTAAGGTAAAGGTAAAGGTTTCCCTTGCTTGAAAGCCAGTCGTATCCGACTCTAGGGTGCAGTGCTCATCTCTGATTCAAAGCCTAAGAGCCAGTGTTGTCTGCTTCTGCAGATGTTTCCATGGTCATGTGGCAGGCATGACTAGACTCACTGGAGTGCATGGAACGCTGTTACCTTCCCACTGAAGTGGTCCCTATTTATCTACTTGCAATTTCTTGCTTTCGAACTGCTAGGCTGGCAGGAGCTGGGACAAACACGGGAGCTCATTCCATCCTGCAGTACTCGGGAATCGAACTGCTGACCTTCCGTCTCCCAGTCAGCGTCTTAACCAATTGAGCCACTGCAGTCCAGAAACAACCATTTTTTTATGTTTGCATTTCTAACACTGAATTTCAGGGGAATCTTTTAGGACCCTAGAGGGATTTTCCTATTTCATTAATCTGAGGCAAGCCAAATCTTTTTTTCTAATTTGGTCTGCTTCGCTTCTCTCCCTTATTTAGGTTCTCTGCCTACACCTGCTAACCTGTAGTATGTAGCAACAGCACAGAAAATTTCTCTGTGTAGGTAGACTTTGTTTTTGTTTTTACTATTTTATTCTGTTTGTAACTTCTGACATTGATTGTAAGTAAGGACATCTTATTTTTAACTTGAGCTGCTTCTAGAGTGATTTTGCTGTATAAAGTGCAAGAAACTGTGAAATAGAATGGGGTAGTACTGTGGATAGCCCGCTTACACAATTGGCATAAACTGTTCCTGCAGGGTCTGCTCGGCTGAGAAAACCGCCTCGAGAACCACCCTGACCCCTAGGGAACAGAAACCGGGTTCGGGTGATTAATTGATAGTGTTATTAATTCACCCACAAAACCATGGCTGAATGACCTGGACAGAAGCAGGCGAACTCTCAGAGGGTGTCAAAAGCTGATAATCACACATGACTCATGCCCACAGATCGTGGGTATGGTCAAACTGTAGTAAACCTTAAGTCAGACCCAGAAGATCCCCAGATAATGGGAGAACAATAGTCCTCACCAGTCCCAGTTGTCAGGGGCAACCAAACTTCCTGATGACGTACAAGCCTCCGCTCTTCAGGGCAGCCTCTGTGAATGTGGCTGGTCAGTAAATTTCCACGGGGAAAGAGCCCTCTGCATGAAGTCATAAAGAACCCACGTGTACAAACTCCAGAGTAATAAATATCACGACCCAGACCTCAGTCGGGGCTGGACTTTTCACCATCTTCTGCCTCGTGTGCCTTCCTTGAGTCCAGCCACTCCGACCTCAATGGGCCATTTCCATGACCCAGCGGGCCATATCTGGCCCACTCCAACAGTAGTACTGCCCATTTATGTACAGTATTTTGCTTTTCTCTGTGCAAGTGTTATTTAGTGCTTTATACTCTGTTAACCAAAAGGGAATATCCAAATCATATCCAGTGGAACCTCATACAACAATTGCCCCATATAGCAACAAAATCACATAACAATTAGGCTTTTGGGGAAAAAATGGTGTCCTGCATAACAATTTTCCTTATGGAAAAAACCGTGCAATAATTTTTCAATGGGTAAAACCACTTAACAAACAAACAAACAAAAAACATTGTACGATGCATCCCATAGGGAAAATCGCTATACAATGCATGCAGCGTATAGCAATTGTTTTGTACAACAATAACCCCGTGGAATGGATTAAAATTGTTGTATGAGGTACCACTGCTTTCTTAGTGGCAACAACACTTTATTGAAGTAAAAAAATAAGAGACCCGAGCATCTGCTTTTGTATTATCATACTGTCAAAAGTTTTAGTATATGAGAGTCAAGACACAAGGCACAGCCAAAGGCTGGGTTAACTCAGGTTTATTGCATGGTGGACAGAGGGAACATGAGGTAATGGCGGACGAACAGCTCTATATATATGGTAGTAACGTATTTGAATGTGGCTCCACGGTAGCCCGTTGGCTACTGGTCCGCGTGACGTCATGGCTGGTCACGCCCTTCTTGTCCAGGTGTAGGTAGCGGCGGGAAACTTCCCGCGCTGCGGTCTTTGATGGGTTTGAACCAAGAGAGCTTGGACGCTCGCTGCTGCCAGCTGGTGGTCATTAGCTCGCGTCCTATTACAGGGTTTATGTGATACAGCTGAAGGTTACATTGTTACTCATAGGCAAGGTTACATTGGTTCAGATACATTGATATCACATGTAGAAGGTCACACTATTAGAACACAACACTCCTCCCCCCTAGGATGAGACGAAGTCTCTCAGCCAAGATGGCTTATTTCGAACACGCTGGGGTCTCGGCGCGGGCTGCCCTGCCCCGGCTTCGCTCCCTCCTCCTTGCTCCCTGGCTTCCTGCCCTGCAATCAGAGAGGATGACTTGTTAGTGGTTTGCCGCGGCTCTGCGGCTTTGTTGGGAGGTGTGTGCTTTGTTTGGGAAGAACCGGGGGCACTGGGGGCTAACGAAAAACCCCTCTTCTCGCTTGGATGGGTGGGGGAACACTCCGAAACCCCCCCCCCCGGCTAGCAAAATCAAAATCAAAATCGGATTCGGGGGAAGCGGCAGCGGCGGCCGCACACTCCTTTTCCCTCCCCCCGGGCTCGGATAGAACTGGGGTATCAAAAGGATATGAGTCGGGCTCGCTGCTTTCCCCCCTGGCTTCGGACTGGTGTCCCTCCCTGTCTCCCCCTTGGGCTAAACGGGTGGGGGAGAACCCTATCGCTGAATCCTGTCGCTGAGCCCCACTGGTCGGCCCCTCGCTCACTCGGTGTCTCAGTTGGTCAGCGTGCCTCCTCCAGAGGAGGCCGGTGCTAGTTTCCACCCGATAGGACACTGGCCCCGTCTGTTCTATTATCGTCCCTGGCACCCAGGCTGGGCCTGCGTTGGCATAGTTCCTGCAGTGTACAGGATCGCCTACGCCGAAACCTTTCGAGACCGCTAACCCTATGTTCTTCCCTTTGTCCTCGACCCTCGACGGGTCTAACCTGGACAAAAGCGTGGTCAGTTTCCTCCGCATCAGCAGCTCAGCCGGCGAGTATCCAGACGCTAAGGGGGTCACTCTGTACGCTAATAGAAATTGACAAACTTGGTGATTTAGATCTCCCGAGCCCATGCGCCGCAGCGCATCTTTTGTGGTGCGCACCAACCGTTCCACTTGGCCATTCGTGGCCGGGTGAAACGGCGCGGATGTGACATGCCGAATTGCATTTGCCTCCATGAATGCTGCGAACTCAGCGGACGTGAAACAACTGGCGTTATCGCTGACCAAAGTGTCGGGTAAACCGAACGTGGAAAAGACCCTCCTTAGCTGGCGAATGGTAGCGGCGGAGGATGTGCTCTTTACCGGAATGACCTCCAGCCACTTTGAGTATGCATCCACCACCAGGAGAAACATGGTTCCCCGGAATGGGCCAGCAAAATCTACGTGCACCCTGGACCACGGTCCCCTTGCTGCGTCCCATTCCCTATGCGGGAGGCGGGCCACCTCCGGTCGGGAGCACTGACATGCCTCACAAGTGCCAACCATCTGCTCTATGTCGGCGTCCAGCTGGGGCCACCAGAAGTAACTCCGGGCCAACGCCTTGGAACGGACGATTCCCGGGTGGCTGACGTGCAACAGCTTTAGCACCTTCGGCCGCAGGGACGTAGGAACCACCACCCGTTGGCCCCACAAAAGGCACCCCCTCTCTAAAGACAGCTCCACTCGCTTTCTGAAAAATGGGTCGAATTCCGTGCCTGGGGATGACGCCGGCCACCCCTTCTGCACCCACGAGCATACCTTCTCTAGTGTTCTATCCTTTCCGGTCGCCCTGGCAATGTCGGCCGGTACTATCGGGGGTGACTCCAAGACCTCTATTAGCAATACCTGGCGGTCTCTTCTTACCCCTGCCTTCTGGTCGTCCGACAAGGGTAACGGCGACCGTGAGAGCGCGTCTGCATGGCTGATTTCCTTCCCTGGCCGGTATTCTAACTCATGTTGATATGCGTTAAGAAAAATAGCCCACCGCAGCATCCTCGGGGACAGGATCTGTGGCGTGGGCTTATTTGCAGTGAATATTCCTAACAGGGGCTTGTGATCAGTAACGATCTTGAACGGCCGACCATACAGAAAATCGTGAAATTTCTTGGTTCCCGCTACTATCGCTAGTGCCTCCCTATCGGTCTGTGCGTAATTCCGCTCTGCTTGGGACAGGGACCTTGAATAAAACGCTATCGGGGCCTCCCTTCCGTCGTTTAACACGTGGCAAAGCACGGCCCCCACCCCCACCGGGGATGCATCGCAGACTAAAACTATGGGCCGTTTGGGGTCGAAATGAGTCAGGATTGCCTCGGATGTGAGGAGTTGCTTTAACTCTGTGAACGCTCTTTCTTGCTCGTCACCCCACAGCCATTTTTCCTCTTTTTTAAGTAACCGATGGAGCGGCTCGGCAACAGACGCCTTCCGTGGAAGGAAGGTATGGTAGAAATTGAGAAGCCCCAGAAACGACTGTAGCTCGGTTTTGGAAGTGGGGCGAGGGTCTTTCTTAATGGCGGCTACCTTAGATTTGGACGGCCTAATTCCCTCGGGCGTGACACGGAACCCTAAAAACTCAACCTCTGTTTCGAAAAATACACATTTGTCTTTTCTCAGTCGCAGCCCCGCTTTCTCGAACACGGTCAGGACCTTATCCAATCTGTGAGCCAGCTCGGCCTTACTCCCCCCCGTTATCAACACGTCATCAAAATATGGTAACACCCCCTCCAGCCCCTTCAGGAGGCGTTCCACTAGCGACTGAAAAATGCCAGGTGCCGAGTTCACGCCGAACTGTAACCTCGACACCTGGAACGCCCCCTTATGTGTGACTATTGTTTGTGCCGCCGCTGTGGCGGGGGTTACCGGGAGTTGCTGGTAGGCCTGTGCTAAATCGAGTTTAGCGAAACACTTTCCCCCATTCAGCCTGGCCAGAAGGTGGCTGACCACTGGCACCGGGTATGCATTAGGGCGGATTGCCTTATTAATGGTACACTTATAATCAGCGCAAATGCGCACCTCCCCGTTAGCCTTCAGTGCTGTTACAATTGGAGTCTCCCACTCCGCGGAATCCACAGGAACGAGAATTCCTTGACCCACCAGTTTGTCCAGTTCCGCCTCTATTTTGTCCTTTAGCGCGAACGGTACCCTGCGCGGTTTAAGTCTTATCGGGCGGACCTCCGGGTCTAAGTCGAAGGCTACAGGGGGTCCCTTGAACTTTCCCAGTCCACTTTTAAAAACGGCGGGGTGTGCGTCACACACCGCTTGTATTGGGTCCTCGCCTACGGCATGCACCCCCCCTATGAACAGGCCTAAGGGCTGAAACCACTGTGTTCCGAGGAGGCTACAACTCCCCCCTTTTAGCACCACTAGGGGAAGTTCCGCAGAATGTCTCTTAAAGCGAACCCGGAACGTTCTGACCCCCAACACTGGAATGCTGTTCCCCTGAACGTCCCGTAGTGTGGCTCTCAACGCTTTAAGTTTGGGCCGCACGTGGGGGTCGATTTTCAAGAACTCTCTCTGGGGAATTATAGAATAGGAGGACCCCGAGTCAACTTCCATCCTAATAGGGGTCCCTTGTACTAGTACCTCAACAAAGTAATGGGGCTGTCCCGCAGACACGTTGAACACAGGAGCGTCGCCCTCGCTGTCGTCCGAGATGCGGCCCACGCCGTCCTGCTTCCTCGTGGCCCGGGCGCCATCTTTGGACCTCGCTGGACGGTCCGGTCTGGCTGAACGGTCTTGCGACTGTCTCCGGCCCTCTTTCCATTTCCTGCACGCCTTGGCGATGTGCCCCCGACGTCCGCAGTTGAAACACTCGGCTTTCCTGAATGGGCACTTCACGCGCTCATGGGCCGCTCCGCAACCATCGCAGCGGCGCCCGCCTCTCCGGACCTTCTGGACCTCCTCGCCATCGCTGCTTTCTGAAGACGATTTCGAGGTCGGTCGGGTTGCATGCACCGACTGACCGGACTTCCCGTGCGACGAGTTTTCCGCTTTGCCGGCCCTCGGACGCCACTCACGCCACTTGTGCATCTCATCTACTCCAGCATTCGTGGATTCCGCGGCTTCCGCGGCCTCTACAACCTCTTCCAGTGTGGGTGGTGGCTCCTTGTTCATCAGGCTGCGCTGTACTTCCTTGTCCTTCAGGCCACACAGCACTCCGTCCCTGAGGGCCATCTCTAGGACGTGGTCCCATTTGCAGGGGGCGGCGGCTACCCTCATAGCCGTTACGAAGGCTTCTACCGACTCGTCCGGCGCTTGAACTCGCCTCCAAAATGCACTCCGAGCGGGAAACATTGCCCTCGAGGGTCGGAAACGCTCACGCAGCATTTTCATGATGTCACCGGCTTTGAAATCGCTCATCTTCTTCGGTGCAAGAATGCCCACCAGCGTCCGCTTGGTTTCCATCCCAAGCATGCGGGTGAGGATGGCCCTCTTCCTTTCCTCGTCGTCTTCTTTGACTTTGAGCTCCACCAGTGCCGCCTGGAAGTCCATCTCAAAAAGCTCCCAGTCTTGCGGTTTGGTGATGTTGAACCCGCTCTGTGTCCTGGCTCCGTGGGGATCCATCATCCCACCTTCGTCGCCAATTTAGTATATGAGAGTCAAGACACAAGGCACAGCCAAAGGCTGGGTTAACTCAGGTTTATTGCATGGTGGACAGAGGGAACATGAGGTAATGGCGGACGAACAGCTCTATATATATGGTAGTAACGTATTTGAATGTGGCTCCACGGTAGCCCGTTGGCTACTGGTCCGCGTGACGTCATGGCTGGTCACGCCCTTCTTGTCCAGGTGTAGGTAGCGGCTGGAAACTTCCCGCGCTGCGGTCTTTGATGGGTTTGAACCAAGAGAGCTTGGACGCTCGCTGCTGCCAGCTGGTGGTCATTAGCTCGCGTCCTATTACAGGGTTTATGTGATACAGCTGAAGGTTACATTGTTACTCATAGGCAAGGTTACATTGGTTCAGATACATTGATATCACATGTAGAAGGTCACACTATTAGAACACAACAAAAGTAGAATTTCCATTATAAAATATTAGCATTTGTGCTTGTACCGAATCAGTCTTATGCTGGTTATGTTAGCTGAGCTGCTTTGGAATACTAGCAATGTGTTGAATGTGTTGTTAATAAGAGAGAAAACAAGAACAGAAGACTTCTGACATGTTGGTGGAATGTTGACTTTTGCTGGTAAGCAGCTGATGTGTGCAATGTGATATGTAGAGAGTGATGCAACTCAGTACTTAATCAAAACACAACATTAGTACGTAAACCCCAGACAAAGAGATCATATCAGTAGATACAGTGCAGCATGGGGTTATACATATTTCTCTGGCCTCATATCAATTTCAAAGCTCACAAGATAGAATTCTGATGAGGAGAGGTTTTGCTCAGAAACCAAGAACCTGAACACATTGCTAGCACTTCTCTGCCAAGAATATGAACATGTACCTGTCTTGAGACTCCAGAATCAAATATCAAACTGTTATCCAACAACCAGGAGTGCTAGGACAGAGCAATCCTCATATTCAAAGGAAAGGCAGGCATAAATATATAGCAACATTAGCTAATCATATCACTTCTGGACCTCTTTGTAATACATGACTACTGTGGCTGATTTGAACTGTAAATGTATCTACTCTTTGCATGTTTGCAATTTGATACCATTTTGTATGGAATTCTCAGCTAGGGAGCTCTAGCCCCTTGAACTAGAGCAGAGAATTTTAGGTTCCTTTTCCAAAGTATACATCCCATGATCCTATAAGATGGGTGGATCCAAGGTGGTTACAGTGAGAATGGACTGACATAATGGAATAGTGCAAATATACTTTGTGTGATTCCAAACAAGCTTGACCCTAAATAACAGAGAACAATGACTTGTGCAGATGGGGAAGCATTTGCCCCAACAACCAAGCAGACTCCCAATTGTTGAAAGCCAGGCTCTCTGCTTCAGAGGTTGCTGTTATTGACTGAAGACCAATGAGTTTTTTTGCCTTGTGGGATCACAACCTGGAGCAGAACAAGCTGTCACTGCACACATCATATTTAGTTACAACCTGCAAGGGAGAAAGGAGAAATGTATTCACAGGAACAGTGGCAGGGTAAGTTTCTTGACTGTTGGGCACTCTGGACCTCTGCCATTTCCCCCATCATTTTTCTATCTGCTTACATGTTTTTCCAGTAGGATTTATCTTTGAATAACAGGCAGGGGATTGCATAATACAAGGCATAAACGGCACAACTTGTTGGGATGTAAGTACTTGCCTAATGCTCCCAACAGGGTTGCAAGGCATATTAGGTCTCTAGCTTTTTAAGCCTTGGCTCTGGAACATGCACAGGTGTTGTGGTGTTTCTGGAAGGGTCCATTGCTACTGTAGTTATCACTAAGCAGAGCTACAACCTTTAGCTTGCTTCTTCCAAGCTCACACAGGCTTCAATACTGTCATTGGCATCAATGCCTATCCCAGGCTACTAGGCTCATCGTGCTGGAAGCTTTGGTGCCAAGCCTCTTCACTACCTCACTCTTATACCCACAAGCCTGGAGCAGAAGCTCTGCAAACCCTAGAGCACAGTGCAAGAACTGATTCTTTGACCTGCTTCAGGGAACACTCTGTCTAAACTGCCTGACTGCTTCAGAGAAAGGTTTCTCGGGGGTAAGCAATGAGCTGTTTTTCCTTGCCCTTGGCCACAGCTTATCTTTGGACTGCTTCATTAGCTGAGTTGATACTGCATAAAGACTTGTAAATATTCTTTGGACTGTTGCTGCTTCCCAGTGGAGTGAACCAGGAGACACAAAGGACTATACTGTTTGTTTTGTTGCTCCACTGTATATATCATTCACCACCTACTTATGAGTAAAACTATTTGAGTACTCTTTCACCAAACCAAAGCCTGTTTGTTTGTGTAACCCTCACAAGGAAGGGAGGCACCAGCCCAGGTGTGGGCCTTCTGCTGCCACCGCCGCACTCTACTCTACGGCCCGTGGGCCACCCTGCGGACCGTCACCACTCTTCCTGCTCAGGGATGGCAGAGGTATTAATTTAGTCTGTATTTTAAGCCACATTGTATATCCTGGCCTCATGTGTAGATGGAAACTCATTTATCCATCAGATTGGAAACTCATTTATCCATCAGATTGAGCAGGTCCATGAATCCTGTGCTGCTCTTCTCAGCTCAAATGCTGTTATTTAAAATTACAAGAAACCATGAGTGGGCGTCTGGTGAATACACAATGTGTGGCTGTACATTAAATCCTCAGTTAGCATAATTAATGCGTTCCCCAAGATGTTTCTTAAAACAAAAATCACTTAAACCAAATTTCCCATAGGAATGCATTGCATGCAATTTCCCATAGGAATGCATTGAAAACCAAAACATGTTAACCGAAACACAGTTTCCCATAGGAATGCATTGAAAACCAATCAATCTGTTCTGAAAAAAATTCCTTAAACCAAGCCACTATTTTCTATGCATTTCCTTCTGTTATGTGATTTTTATGTTAACCGAGCCATTTGTTAACCGAAGTTCCACTGTACGAGTGTATGGGTAGAGCCACAGCTACCATCTTTGGGTCCTGGGGCTTTGCTCCTATTGATTAAGGTTGCATCTTATGAGAAGGCCATGTACAGGAAGAAGATGGAGGAGTGGCTGCCTCAGTTTCAGCTCTCAATGGCTACTGTGGTTCTGTGCTGAGGCGGCCTCCTCAATTTCCCTCTATCAGAAAGAGGAGGGGATGGAACTGACCTTTGTGTTTGGAAGGGGACAATTCAGCAGGACAGATCAACAAGAAGGTCACATCTTGCTAAGAGCTGTCTTTTTGCACTCTCTAAATTTTCCACCCTGGGTCAAAGATCCTGTCACTGCACCCTAGTTCTCTACACGTGGGCATTTTTTTTAAACAAAAGCAATCACAGATGATGTGGAAATCTGACAGAATAGATTTGGCAGAGATTGGAGACATTGTTTTTTGTTTTGTTCTGCAGCTCCCAGTCTGCCTGAGGGATGGTGGGAAATGTATTCTTAGAACTGCAGAGCTGGATCACTCTCGGCCAAGGAGGCATGGTGGAGAACTGAATTCCCAACCAGTTAAGAAATTCAAAAAACTTTTGGTTCTGAACTCTGGATTGAATGCATGTGAAATCGATGTGGACCAGAAATTGAATGAATGGTCTATCCCCATTTCTGTGTTCCCAGACCTGTACATGTCTACCAATGGGTTAGCCACTTCTGTGTTTTCCATTATTTCCTTTAAAGGAAATGTGCCCTTTCTCTTTTATCAATGTAGCTTTTACAACAAGTGAGCCACAGCTTTCCATGGCTGTAGAAATTCAACCAATTTCTTGGACTTCTGTAAACTAATCAATATTTCTCATTATGGGATGTCCCTGTTCCCTTCCCATTTCACCACTGCTGATATTGCCTTCCATATCCTCCTTCTCCATCCCACAGCTGCTACTAAGCCTTTTAATACCCAACTGACCAAGAGAAAAAACATCAAATCTAACACAAGGCGATAATAGAAGCAAAGGTGGAAGAATCTGCAAAAATACACCAAAGAAAGAAGGCGCTGTGCAGAAGATGATGATTTACATCTCTGCAGTGATCTTTCAGTAAAAAGTAACGGAGCAGAACAGAAAACCATTTTCAGTCTTCTTGATTCATTTCACTTGATCTCAACAGAAATTGTCTTGCTCTCTGCTGGAGGTTTTTGTAACAGAGAGATAGGCTCGATTAGAATGGCCACCTGAAAAGGAATTCTCTCTTAGAGCAGGTTGTAAACAAAACAATGCAGAAGGAAGGTGCTGTAGTCGTAAATTCCTCCAGCTTGCTCCCACCATCCATCTATCTTAATGAGATTTATGAGCCTGCATAAAATCTCAGACAGCAGGCCCATGTGATCACGCCCATTGCTCAGTTGTCAATTATTATTTGTGTTGTGCTGATAAAGTTTGGATTAGTGCTGTGACTCCTATTTTCTATTCCAGAGATAAACAGATTTATAGTGTAAACCTGAGTGCTTTACTTTGAGAAAGCAGAGGGTGGTGTAAAAGTTTTGAAATGGGCTATATTCAAAAACATGGAGAGGGGATGTATGGAGGCAACATAGACATGACATTACATGGATTACAGAGCAGTGACAGCTCTTGCCCGTTGTGGATGATAGGGTGGAAGTTACAGCTTCTTCTTCTTTCGTGTCCCGATCAAACCCTGGACTGCCAAAATGAAGCTACTTTCTTGGCTTTGTCATTAGCCAAACTTAAGTCCTCATCAGTGCAGTGATTTGCATACCAGTAAGTGAGCTGGATTATGTAGCTCTCCACATTCACGCAGTGTGTTGTTGTCCATTAGCAACCCCTACTTGAACATGTTGGATGTCGAGGGTCATTTTCTTGCTTAGTTCTCTCAGCGTCCACTGCTACTTCTCTCCTTATCTTAGGTAGAGTGATACCAACAAGAAGGTATATTTTCTCAACTGTTATACTCAACTGATGTAGGTTTGAGGCATCCTGTCACTGTATGCATTGCTTTATTAACAACGATGCCAACTTGGTTTGCATGTGTGGATTTGCTCCATACTGGAGCAACATATTTGGCTGCAAAGATGCTCAGGAAGTTACAACAACTTCAGTTGTGACAGGTAGAGCCAGGAACAAAAGTGGGTGTTCTTTCTCTCTCTTTTTTCTTTGCAACACATACATAAATACACACATGGTAGAGGCAAGCAAACATTATCACCTGCACACACAAAGCAGTGCAAAGGCATTCACTGCCTCATCCCCACCACATGGCTGAGCATCAGAAAAATATACATTGATCACAGTTTAGATAATCCTCAAGAATGTGTTGAGTTCAGTAAAAGAGGGAGCATTCTTAGGGCCCAGAGCCTCCACCTCTGGTAATAGGGTAACAAGAGTGGGCTGGCTGGTTGCAGGTAGCCTGCACCTACTGTGGGCCAGTATCCTACCAATCTCTATCACAAAAAGTAAGACACATTACTGATGGGCTTTGGAATACCAACAATCTATAAAACAAAGGTGTGGTCTTGTATGTCCACGATGGGCTCCCACACCCCTGGATGGATCCTGCTGAAATTTGCCACACACCTACCTTGGGGTGGTGGTGGTCCTGGACCTCATTTGTGGGTTTATGCCCCAAAAAATGGGTCACAAAGGGGACACCCCCACTGACGGGACAAACCACCAGGAAAGGCGGCAGTGCACACACGCGACACAGCCTCCATTTTGGGCCAGGCCATAGGCGGCAGCCATGAGCTCCACAGCTGTGGAGAGAAGGAACAGCTGGCAAGCCTGCTCGGGTGTCGTGCGGGTCCTACAGAATGAGGATGGGAAAAGGCCTCAGGTGAACAGCCCCGCGAGGCAGGAGGAGAAAGAGACAGAAGAGCTATTCCTGCCTTCGGCGGGGAATAAACCAGAGCAGCATAGCCAGGCCAGCGGCTTTAATTTTCCAACAGAGCCCGTGTGTGTGCATGTGTGTGTTCACAGGGTGAGAGGGAAGGGGCCCCAGGGAGGGTGAGGGGTGTGTGTGTGCGCGCGGGGGTGGGGTGGGAGGGTATGGGGTCAAGGGAGGGCGAGGAATGTGTGTGTGTGCGCACATGGGCAGGCGGGCGGGGTGCAAGGGAAGGGGGCGCAGGGAAGGTGAGGGGTGTGTATCTCTGTGTTGGGGACACTTCGGGGACCTCCCGATGGAGAGACCTGCGCCCGTTCAAGGTCTGCTGAACTGCAGCGTTTTCTTAATTCTTCGGACATTGGGTCCCTCTTATGTCCTCCGTTTTTGGCCACTGTCATTCCTTCACAGGAAAAACAAACCCAGGCAACTCCGGGTAATCAGCTAGGAGTCATATAAACTAAACAATGAGACGTGGTGGCAGCTAAAACTGAATCCTAAATCAGGAGTGAGGATCCTATGGTAAAAATGGTGTGTTTCTCCAATGGACATTAAGTGTCCCTTCCCTTTGGTGATCTGGGGACAGGCTGGTTCATCTATTTTTATGACATCCACACATGTTGGACACTGGAGAGGTCCCAGTCCCCTCCCCCAATGTGCACTTTTGATCTCCTGTCAGGGAGGTTCTGCTTTTTTTTGGCGCACTCCTGATATATGTTGTTCCCAGTCCCAGCTCATGTGGACTAATGAGAGACTTCATGCGATGCATAATTTTATTTAATAAAATAAATTCTTTGCAAGTCTGTGTATTATCAATAGAAACTGCAACTGCAGTAGTTTCTTGGTTGGCAAAACACAGAAAGATACTTTTTTTTACATAAAAGAAGTGATGCATCACATCAATAATAATCTAGAACAGTGATGGTGACCCTGGCACTCCAGATGTTCTTGAACTTCAATCCTTAAAAGCCCTGATCAGCAGAAGTGCTGACTTGGGCTTCTGGTAATTGAAGTCCAAGTGCCAAGGTTCGCCATCACTGATCTAGAAGATGTTTAAAAAATCATAGCAATAGAAATTGCATGTATATATCACCCCATAGCGCTTAGTGCACTCTCTGGGCAATTTACAAGTTATTTAGCATTTTGGTCCCAGCATGCTGTGTAATCATTTTACTGACGTTGGAAGGATGGAAGGCTTGAGTGCCATCAGGATCAAAATCACAATGTTTTGGCTGCAGTACAGCAGTTTAACCACTGTGCTATCAGGGCTCTTCACTTCCCCTGACAGTTTGTAGGTGATTTGGGAAAGTGTTTAATTATATTGGAAGGTTGGTTCCTGCTCAGATGGGAAGAGTGCATCTAACGGCCCTCTGGAGAGACCCAGTGTCTAGTTCAGTACCCAGGTTTCCTGTACCCCCATCTCTCTGACCTCAAGAGAATAGGTTGTTGTGCTAAGATTCAAAGGGATTGGTTACTTCCTCTGTGAAATCTGCTGTCTCCTCATGCTATGGGATACAAATGCTTTTGTTCTTGAATACTGCTTATCTCATTGCTGAAAATATCTGATGCAGAATTATTTGTGCCAAGAGATAAACGGGGTGCTTGTGGGGGGGGGGGAGCTAGGCTAATTTAACACACAGGGATACCTCATCTCCCCTTCTATACTGGATGCATCTGTACAGCAGAGAGCTCAAAGGCACACAGCTTGCCTGCTAAATGTGTCCTGACAGATTTGCGGTCTGCAGAGTCCTGCAGAGAATTGAGGACATGCATTACAATGCATGGCCTCCTGCAGAAATACGCAGTGGCTGCACGAGTTCTCCACTGTGCAGGCATATTCAATTCTGAAGAGCAAGCTTAGAAGGAAAGGGAGGGAAGAAAACAGGGCTGCCATTGCTGAGAAACTGACACTTTTTAGAGCAAGGCTGAAAATGAATCAAATGTTTTTACTAATTTGTAGATGTGGAACCTGCTGTGTTACCTCAGGTCAAAATAAGAACATTGAAATAGAACTGCCAGGTTTCTCTCAGTTTTTCTTACTCTGCTCATGTATTGTGGGAATTTTTTTAAAAAAATCTCTTATCCTTAATGGGACACTCCGGCCCACATCGGGCCCCGATCCAACAGAGATCCTTCTAAAACTCTTCTCTGTGAATTAGGCAGAGTTTTGAAAAGACTGATATTTTAATCTCCAGGCAAAATACCTACAATTATGTAGGAAACTGTAGTCCTCAGCAAATAGTGTTTTGTACACAAAACAGCATAGAAATGGGCAGTGGTAAAGACAAGTCTGCTCATGATGTTCTATAAGTCTCCTTGGGGGAAAAGAATGCCTTCTTATTCACCCTGACTCTAAAATTAATTACAATTAAGGAAAACTGGAGGAGACTTTTCATTCCTGGTATCTCATTAGAACTGTGATTGTTAAAAGGATTGAAAAGGTGCTGTCCAGAGAAAGAATGACTTGTGAATTCCTTATATGTTAGACTTGAGGTGTGCTGGGAGTGGGGAAATAGTTTAACATTAAAGCAAGACACTTTCCTGTTGGATCGGGGCCCGATGTGGCCCGGAGGATCTCGGAGGAGACTGGTCAAGCAAGACACGTGAGGCAAGATGGAGCGAAGACCAGCGTTTATTGATCACAAATCAGAAGGCTTTATATCTGCCTGACCTGGCTGCGTATGCATGTTGCGCGTAGCGATACAGAGAAAGCCCTGAGTCTGCACATCATGTTTACACAAGTTAATTAAGGATGTCTTCACCGGGGGAAGTTTCTTATCTAGCTAATTAACTACCGGGGACATGCATTGTTCATCGTTATCGGGAGCAAACAAGTGGCTGAGGTTAACTCTAAGGCTTTAGAGCTTCTGCGGATGCGAGATTACTCATTGTGTGAGTAATCTGCAATCTTTGCAGGCGCACCCCCCAATAAAGGACTCAGACACCATTGAAAGTGGATAACGGCATTGGGCCACATTTATTGATTCATGCCCTAGTCCGAATTATAAATTTCTATTGGTAAAACGACCAATCATAATTCTTAAGGCAAGCAGGCCGAAGTAACACTGGTAAGGTACCACCCCAAAATTGCCAACGGCAGTTGGTTACAATGTATCTATTTGTATCAATTTGTTTGTTGACAACAAACAAATTGTTGACCGTAGTCAATATCTAACTAATGACCCCACCCTCTGACGCGTATCCGTGAAATCACGGGGTGATGCATGCTGTCTAGCTATTGCCATCACCCCGTCGCCTAGTTCGTCGTTGACCGGACAACGTTTAACTAATTTATTCCTGTCTAGTGTTGTCCAGTCAATTGCGAACCTGCCGGATACCTGTGGGTCATGACTGTTTACCTTACCAGTGCTACCCGCCACACGGAGGGGCTTCAAAGAAGGCCTGACGCCCCCCCCCAGACCGTCAGCTCGGTCAACAGGCCTACTCGCCAATCACCTAACAGGAAGTTCCATACCTCCTCGCGACAGATGGACCCCATCCCCTGCATACAAGTCATAATTTCGTAGGCTAATAGCGGGGTGACGACTGACCCGTCCCCAAGCCCTGTCGACAAGGAACCGCGCCACCGCCCTGTTCACCGCGTGTCTAGCGTGGTCAAGGGCCAGGAGGTCAACACCCCCTCTGTAGGAATGGCGTGGGACCATGTCCGACCAAACCAGGGTTGTGGCGGGCCAGACGTAATGCAGGTAGGCGAGGTCCTCGCAAATCGCATGCTTCAGCGATAAGCCGGTGACCTGGCCCAAATCATTGCCCCCCAGGTGTATGATGAGAATGTCAGGCGGGTCAGCATTCTGGCCTGAAAAAAGGAAAGGCAGCAGCTCCCGCCATAACATCCCTGGCTTACCATGCCATGTGAGACTTGCGTATGCACCCAGTCCCAAACGGGGTCCCCACTCTGTTGCCACAGCGTAACGCGCTGCCCTGTGCACGTAGCTATGGCCCACCAGCCATACTGTCACCGGTGTAAAACGACACCCAGGGTCTGTAAAGAAAATTGAGGAAAAAGAAGGTAAGGTGACGGAATTGGTACTCACGGTGGAAGTGGGAGCACATAAAACTGAAAACATTGCGAACCCCACCTTCCCATGCTGCGTATGCCAGCCCCGGAGTACCCAAAAGCAGCTGCAGTTGGGGCCGCCCCTATACGGAACGAATGGGTGCCATAGCGAGCACCTGGGAGGCCCACACTGGCCAGGGGTTTGCCAGTCACCTTCCACAATTGAAATTTAGTAAGAGAAGACCCACCTTGGTGACAGAAAAACTGGCCATGGTGCGTGCCACTCAGTGCAAGGAAATCCTGTAGGGCACCAACCGGACAGATGTCTGCCGAGGAACATCGTAGCAGTCTACTCCACTGCCTACGCCGTGCTGATTCGTTTTAGAGGAGCGTATCCCCAACTGAGCCCAATATTGTTCACACAGACATCTTCGAGTTCCAGTGCCCTACGACTTGCATCCGCCTTATACAGCATCTCAAGCTCGCTGATGCGGAGCGCTCCAAAAAAGGCCACCATTGTAGCCGCATGAAATGGGCTGCCTCATCTTATCAAAACAGAGGCCAGGCCAGCCCCAGGCCAATTGGGTAAAAACCCCTGGGGAATTCAGGTGGCGGTCGTCCGGGCAACGCCCACGCGCGCGCACCCACCCCTCCAAAACATGTCTCACACGGAAGTCAGTGGTGCTGTCCACATGACCTCCCACTTTGGCCATAAAAGCCAACGCTGACAGCTTAGATGCTATGGTGCGAGGTGCAAGGCCCTGGGCATGCAGGTAAACCATGAACCGCAGAACATGGGTTACCGGGATCGGCCAGGTTTCTGGCAATTGGAATTGGGTACAGAATGCCCTGAACGAATGAAATGCGTGGTGATACGCCTTACGCGTGCGTGGCGCTAGTGACAGGCCAATCGCCCGGTTCACCTCTCCTTGCCAATGGTCCATATCTCGTCCGGGAGTGGCGAGGGAAATTCCTCCGCATCCGGAGCCAAGGCACGGAACCGGGAGATCTGCAGGCGGGACAAAGCGTCAGCAATATCATTATTAACCCCTGGGACATGCCTGGCCCTGAAAAGAACGTTGAGGCGCAGGCTGCGCAACACAAACTGGCGCACTGGGTCCATAACCCTGGGCGATTTAGAGGTCTGTGCATTGACAATGTGGCCAACAGCCGCGTTGTCACACCAGAAATGCACGACCGAGTTGGCCCATTCCTCGCCCCATAGCATCAAAGCACCCAGGATAGGGAAAAATTCCAGATATGTGAAATCACGCAGGCGACCCGTGCCTGCCCAGGCCGGTGGCCACCCACCATAGGCCCACTTCCCATTGAAGTACATCCCATAACCCAGGGATCCCGAGGCATCTGACTGAATCTGAAAATTAGGGGAAGCCAGGAGGTCAGACCTCCAAAATGAGACCCCATTGAAATCCCTCAGGAACTGTAACCAGACAAGCATGTCCGCCCTGATACCCCAGGTAAGCCTAACCCTATGGTGAGGCCTGCATAATCCCGCCATGGCGTCGCACAAGCGCCGGGCAAAAGCCCTGCCCGGTGCGACCACCCTGCAAGCGAAATTAAGGTGACCATGTAGCACCTGCAGTTCTCTCAGTGATGCCTTGCACTTGGCCAGCAAGTCTGATATAAGGGCCACTATCCTTGACACCTTATCCCGCGGTAGCCTAGACGCCTGCGCTACCGTGTAATCTCCACCCCCAGGAAAACTAGCTGGTAAGATGGGCCCTCGGTCTTTTCGGGTGCTAAAGGGACACCGAGTTCCTCCATTAGCGTCTGAAATGTGTTGAGGAGACGTGTACACGTGTCCCAGCCCCGTTCACCCCCGAATAAAAAGTCATCCAGGTAATGGGCTACAGACCGGGACCCTGACTTGCGGACGAAAGCCCACTCTAGGAAGGTACTGAAACGCTCGAAAGTCGAGCATTATATGGAACAGCCAAAAGGCATGGCCTTATCAAAGTAATATTCGCCCCGAAATTTGAAACCCAGCAACTCAAAGTCGCCCGGGTGCACCGGCAAGAGGCGAAAAGCCGACTTAATGTCACACTTAGCCAGCAGCGCACCCGGGCCACATGAGCGCACCATGCGCAGCGCATGGTCAAAAGATGCATACCTGACGGAGCAAAGGTCATCAGGGATAGCATCATTGACCGATCGGCCGGCTGGGTAGGACAAGTGATAAATAAGGCGAAACTCGCCCGGAGACTTTATGGGAACCAAGCCCAGGGGCGACACCTTAAGATTGGGGAACGGGGGTGCAGGGAAAGGGCCAGCGACCCTGCCCGCATCGACCTCCTTATTAATGCTAGCAGCAGCCACGTCCTCCCTCCCCCTAAGGGACAAAAGGTTGGGGGCATCCTGAGGGGACCTATCGCCCATGAAAGGGATACGGAACCCCTGCCTAAAGCCCTGAGGAGATAATCCGCATCCTCCCTCTTCGGGTATGATGTGAGCCAACGCTCCAACATGTCCACATTAATTGGGTAGGGAGCCTTTCGGTGAACCAGCTGCATCTGTGGCAGTCTTGCCAGCCCACTGTCCGCCCCTCCCTCTGCCCCGTGTTCCTCCAGGCCTGGGACAGGCAGAAGCTGCGTGGGGGCCAGCACAGGTGGGACACTCATGCCTGTACTTGCAATTCTTCCTATTGCAGGAACCATTGGACGAGAAAGTCCAGCACAGCAGGCGGGCTGGAACCCCCTGCCCCGCCACCTGGCGGGGAACCTGTGCTGGGGCCGCTCGCTGGACCGCATGTCCACAATGGTATCTTTCCCCTGGCGCGGGGCGCGTGGGCGTCATGTACAGAAGCCAAAGCGTCTGGCATGGCTCATCCCACCTCATCCCGGGGTGCAGGGGAATCCGCATACGGAATTCCTCATCATAAGCCAACCACGACGGGTCCGGAAAATCAACCATCGCCCTATAGATGTTGTCCAAATACTGGACCATCGGAATTGCCAAATCCGGCCGGGCCCTCAGGTACACCGCCATGTAGATGAGGTAGGCCGGCAGCCAGTTGGCCCACGTACGTGGTGGCTTACGACGACGAGCCTGCTCCTTATCCTTCTCATCCTGGCCCTCCCTCTCTTCCTTGGTGGGCTCCCTGTTTAGGAGTGAGAAGATATCTACATACATCGCCATATTTTCTCTTTGGTGGCCTGAGCTAAGTGGTCACCCAGTGGCAAAGAATACCCCGCTGTCGGCAAGGCCGAGACAGGCACCGCAGAAACTGCGGGCATCTGAAAAGGGGCTTGGACTAGCCCAGCCACCCCCAAAACATTCCCCACAGGGTAGGAAACACCCCCCACCCCGGGGCCCTGGGTGGTTGTTATCGTCGCCGGGTGGGGCGTAAGCGGCTGTACCGCCGCCCCACCCACGCGAGGCCAAGGCCATTGGAAAGCCCCCCCCAACGAGGCCACGTGTGTAGGTGCACTAGTTTGGACCGCATACTCACATGCTGTACCCCCGCGGGCCGCCCCCACTGGGGGTTCCGGCCCACTGGGGGCGTCGGAGCTCACGATCGCCGTAGAGCTCGTCATCGGGGACTGACCCGCACTGGCCTGTTGGTTGGGGAGCTGCGAGGCAGTGGCCAAGGGCGCGCCACGCGCCTCAAGCAGCTCAACCCGTCCCGTCGCCTGCCGCTGCCCAGCAGACGACGCATCAAGGTGAAGCCCAAAGGAAGCCCCAGCGTGGCTGGCCCGAGCCAGTGACGCCTCAAGGGCCGCAACACGGGCCAGTAAGGCCTCCACGCTGACCTGGGGCCAAGGGCCGGCCGGCCCGCCCGCTACAGGCGTGGGTACAGGTCCTTGTACCCCCAGGCCCGAATAGGGCCATGGCCCCACACCCAGGCCCGGTAGGGCTGATGTAGGCACCTGCCAGGGAAGGGGACCAGACCCCCCCCCCAAGGCTGGATGGCCCCGGAGTGAGCTGTGCGCCCATTGATGAAGGCCCAGCAGGATGGGAAGCGCCAGGAGCGGTGTCCACCGCTTGCGGGCCGCGGGCCGCAGCCCTTACTGGACCCATGCTTGGATCTCTCGCCTCCGGCCAAGGGTGAATGGACCCCATCCTACCGGTCCCGGTGGGTGCCGGCAAAGGCGGCTGCTGGGGAGGCGCAACCGCGGTCCTCCGACCCGGATTGCGCCTCCGCACCGCGCGAGCCGCGCCCGCAGCCGCCTTCTTCTTCGAAGGCATCTAGTCTAATCTATGGGAAGCCGAAAGAGAGAATTCGCAGCCAAAAGGGGCTTCCTAGTCAAGGTAAAGCGACGGAGGTAAGAGGGAAAAACTTCTCCGCTCCGTCGCTTCGCTAAAATGGCAGCGCGGCTGCCTCGTGGCCACCCCTTTTATAAGGGAGCTGGCCACGCCCCTAACTACCCGGATCCTTCGTCCTGTGGGGGGGGGCCCGCAAAGAGCGCGGCGGCCATTTTGGCGCCGCGCTTGCATTAGCCCTGTATTGTCCTAGCTGCCTGTCAGGTCAGCAATCGGTGAATCAAACTATATCTAATATTCCACTCCCCAATTTCTGTCCCCTCAAAACCAACGGCTCGAAGGAGTGTTCTCCCGTAACTGCGGTTCTGTCAGGGACAGCTGTGCCAATTGTGTACGCGGAATCCACACTTTCCTGGCCAAGTATTTTGTTTTAGCAACTGACAGTGAGAGAAGAAGACGGAGACAACCCAGAGAGAGGCGACAGGCTCCTCCAGAGGTGGGCGAGTCAAGAGTGACCCTGTACTCCGAATTAGAGATAGGCATGAGGTTTCTGAACTTTGAAATGGTGAATTTCTCATCTATTCTTTCCTCCAGCTGGAATGGAGCATCCTCATTCCACTTCAGCCATAAAACAAGGTTGGTGTGATCTTCAGTGCAGTTGAACCAAAGAAAGCACATTTTCACACACACCACATCACAGCAAAGATGAGGACAAACTGAGACTGTACGATCAAGCAGTAGTACACAGAAAGAGCCTCCTTGAAGACTGTGGTATTTTTGAACCACAATTGGGCATACCATGGTAACAGCAACCTTGTGTTGCCAGGTAATCATTCTCACACTAGGTCAGGCAAAAGGCACTGGTGAATGAACTCACCAAAAGGTGCCTTCATTTTGGCAGTTTCACATCTCACCTAGACACGGAAGAAGTAGAAGCCATAAGATTGATTGCAGTCTTCCATATCCACAGTGCAAGTTGGGTAAGAAAGACTGTTTGTGTATGTTTGCGTGTGTGAGTACACACAATAGTAAAAAGTGCAATAGCCAAGAATATTACTTTAATCTCAGGCTTTATACATTTTCCAATAATGGATTGCTAGTCTGAATGTGGAAAAGCAACAAGTTTCTCACTTCCTCTTGAATACCAAGACACCTCATCCTTCATTGCAGAAGGCAAATAATTGCTTCAATGTATGGTGGATTCTTTTATTTAAAGCAGGGATTCTCAACCTGTGGCCCATGGGCTGGATGCAGCCCATGACACTATTTCATGTGCCCCCCCATCACCTCCACCACATCAGTTAGTGCCATGTGGTGGAGGAAGGACAAAATGCCCGTCCGTCCCCCAAAGCTGTCTGAGGGAGCGTGACCCGTCCCCCAGCTTAAAAAGGTTGAGAACTCCGGATTTAAAGGCTTACTCCAAAACTGATTTATGAAACAATTTCTCCTGTTTATTTCAGAGAAGGACCTTCTCCAGTAATTAATTAGATATGCCTCTCTTTGGAGTGGCAAATAAATCTGTACCTATCACATATTCGGTCCTCTCTTTCCTGGAGAAGTAATCATTGTCTTGTCTGAGAATACTCAGCTTGAACTTGTTTACTAAATTATGGCTCAAGTTGAGTGTTTCCTTTGATGGATGTATTAACAATTTGGTGGTAAAAGGGAACCACAGTGACATATTTGAAACAGGCCAGAAGCAAACAACCCACAATGCCCTCACCTCAATAATCCATGCTTCTCTATCCCATTTCCCCCCAGACAAAATACAGGGTTCTTTCTTGGTGTTTTGAAATGTGTCATTCCTATTAAAACCATCCAGTTTTTCATTTTTGAGTTAAAAACTTACAATTCAGTGACCAAGGTATTCAACATCCTTTAGCCATTATCCACCAGAATAGTTAAACTTGGATTGAGTGAGTTATGAGGTATTTTCTGACTGCAGACACATTTCAGTGTATTGAGGGTTACAATTCTCACCAGGGTTTAATGTACTCTTATTTCCTGAAAGAATTCCACCGTGACCCTGAATGTGGCTGAACTACTGATGATCAGAGTGTGACATTTCTTTTTCCCAACTTCATGGTGTATTGAAAATGACACGAGAGCCTTTTTAAAAATATAATTCAGTGGGAGAAAATTGCGCCAATAGAAAAATGCAATAGATTTTTGGCACAATGTTTATTCCAGCTTTTTTGTGTCTGCTACCCTCCCCTCCCACATTTATACATGACAAATAAAAACAGGACTATCCCTCATGGCACGAAAAAAGTTCTTTAGTCCACTTCCTTAGAGAGACAATATCTTTATTAATAAATCTTTACCTATAAGGAGGCCCGTTAACCAGCATGCATGCCCGCACCCATCCCTACTATCCTGTACCGAGCCATCTACACTTGTCTTTAGACCATCCAAGCATTGCCGCAAGGGTCCGCCAACCGCAAGTGGGGAAACCGCCCCACGAACGTGGCCAGAAAAAAACTACAAGGCCCAGTATTCTCTGCGCCGCGCCACCTCTCAGCCAATGAGGCTGAAGGGCGCGAGCGTAGAGGAGGTGGGGCAGCCGGCATGCATGGTAAAAACCCCCGCCAACGTGCCGACAAATTCTCTCCGGGAGACAATTTGCCTCCTGAAGGTAAGCCATCCCAACCCTCTACCCTTGCATGGCTTCAGCGAGGCAGCGGGGAGAGCACATAGTCTCCACGCAGCCCCGGAGCCAGCCTCCCTGTAGCTTTGGGGGGGGGGGAGAGGAAGAGCCGCTCCTCTCCCCCACACGGCTTTGGCGAGGCAGTGTGAAGAGCCTCCCCGTAGCTTCAGGGGGAAAGAGGAAGAGCCCCTCCCCCCATGTAGCTTTGGCGAGGCAGCATGGAGAGCCTTGACGCTGGCAGGGATGGAGGGCATGCTGGTGAGCTGCACAACTCAGAAGGCCACACCGAGAAGGCCAGTGTTATGTATGTATGTATGCATGTTCATTATACTGTAAAGGCAAGAATGTAACCACTCCAGATACAAACGATACCAGCTGTAAAAGAACGCGAGCAGACAGCCCATAGAGGGCAGCTGCGAGCGTTCAGCCTCACATGGTTCACATTGCTCAATCACGGACAGCCGCGGGAAAACCTTCCCCGCATTCAGCAGCAGAAGAAAGAGGCGTGCCTGGGCGAGGCCACGCCGGTAGCAGCCAATCAGCTACCGTGCTACAAGATTCAAATGTAGAGAGCTACTGTATATATTGAGATGTATCACCGCCATTACCTCATGCTTCACTGGAACCTCATGCAATAAACCTGAGTTAAACCAACCCATCGGTTGTCCGGTTGTCTTTGGTCCCATACACTAAATTGGCGACGAAGGTGGGATCATGGCTGCCCACGGGACCAAGACATGCGCCGGCTACGTGATCAAGAAGCCGGGAGACTTGGAGCTGTTTGAGATAGACTTCAACGCAGCGCTGGTGGAGCTCGAAGTCTCAGATGAGGCCAAAAAGAGGGCCATTTTCGTCCGTATGCTCGGACACGAGACCAAGAGGACCTTGGTGGACCTGATTGCGCCGAGGAAGGTGAGCGACCTCAAAGCCACAGAGCTCCTGGCGGCGTTGCGCGCCCATCTCCGGCCAGCAATAGCGATGTTCCCCGCTCGGAGCGCGTTCTGGAGGCGAGTCCAGGCACCTGGGGAATCGGTCGATGAGTTCGCCGCGGCCCTGCGGTTGGCCGCCGGCCCATGCAAGTGGGAGCTCCCCGAAATCACCCTCCGGGACTGCCTGCTCTGCGGTCTGAGGGACACAGAGACTCAGCGCGCGCTGATGAAAAGGGAGCCGCCTCCCTCGTGGCAACAAGTCCTCGACACGGCACAGGCCGCGGAGGCCACTTCTGCCGGGGTGCACGAGCTTCAGGACTGGCGCCCGAAGACCGCCAAGGCGGAGAGCTCGGTGCGCACGGCCCGGCGAGTTTCGAACTCGTCTGCGGAGAGCGGCGACGACGAGGACGTCCGGAGGGTCCAGAGAGAGGGCCGGCGCTGCGACGGCTGCGGCGCCGCCCACGCCCGCGCCAAATGCCCATTCCGCAAGGCCGAGTGCCACAACTGCGGCCGGCGCGGGCACATCGCCAAGGTCTGCCGGAAACGGCACGAGGCCACCAGGAGTTCTCCAGACCGCTCGGCGAGGCAGGACCGCACCACGAGGCAGGACCGCACCACGAGGCCAAAGGACGGCGCCCGGACCACGAGGACGCGGGACGAAGTAGGGCGCATCTCCGACGACAGCGAGGACGACGCGCCGGTTTGCAGCGTTTCCACGGAGCACCCCCGTTACTTCGTTGAGGTAGTAATACAAGGGGCCCCTGTTAGAATGGAGGTGGACTCGGGTTCTTCATACTCCATTATTTCCCAGGGGGAGTTTATGAAAATCGCCCCCCACATGCGGCCCAAGCTCAAGGCGTTGAGGGCCACACTGAAGGACGTGCAAGGGAACCGCATCCCAGTGTTGGGGGTTGGGAAGTTCCGGGTTCAGTTTAAAAAGCACACCGCAACGCTTCCCCTAGTCGTCCTCAAGGGAGGTAAATGCAGCCTCCTCGGGACTCAATGGTTCCAGCCCCTGGGATTGTTCATTGGGGGGGGTTCACGCCGTGAAAGCACACGCCGCCGGGACTGATCCAATACAGAGCGTGTGCGATGCGCACCCCGAGGTTTTTAAAAAGGGGCTCGGGAAATTCAAGGGCCCCCCAGTGACTTTCGACCTGGACCCTGAAGTACGTCCAATCAGACTTAAACCGCGCAGAGTGCCTTTCGCACTAAAGGACAAAATAGAGGCGGAGTTGGACAAGTTGGTGGGCCAGGGGATTCTTGTTCCTGTTGATTCTGCGGAGTGGGAAACTCCGATTGTAACAGCGCTCAAGGCCAACGGGGAGGTCCGCATATGCGCTGATTACAAGTGCACCATCAATAAGGCGATCCGCCCTAATGCGTATCCGGTGCCGGTAGTCAGCCACTTGTTGGCCAGGTTACACGGGGGGAGGTGTTTCGCTAAACTCGACCTGGCCCAAGCCTACCAGCAACTCCCAGTGACCCCCGCCGCAGCTGCTGCGCAGACCATAGTCACCCACAAAGGGGCGTTCCAGGTATCGCGCCTCCAATTCGGCGTGAATTCGGCGCCCGGGATCTTCCAGTCACTTGTGGAACGCCTCCTGAAGGGGTTAGAGGGGGTGTTGCCCTATTTTGATGACGTATTGATTACAGGGGGGAGCCGGGCCGAGTTAGCAACAAGGTTGGGAAAGGTCCTGACTATATTCGAAAAGGCGGGGTTGCGGTTGCGAAAAGACAAATGCGTCTTCTTCGCTACAGAAGTTGAGTTCCTAGGGTTCCGTGTCACGCCCGAAGGAATAAGGCCAGCCCAATCCAAGGTAGCCGCCATCAAGAAGGCCCCTCGCCCCACCTCCAAGCCCGAGTTGCAGTCGTTCCTCGGACTGCTCAATTTCTACCACTCCTTCCTCCCGCGGAAGGCAGCCGTGGCAGAACCGCTACACAAATTGTTAAAAAAGGACGAGGCATGGAAGTGGGGCGACGACCAGGAGAAGGCTTTCAATGACCTGAAGCGACTCCTGGCATCAGATGCCGTACTGACCCACTTCAATCCCAAACGCCCAGTGGTCCTGATTTGCGATGCATCCCCGGTGGGGGTGGGGGCGGTGTTATGCCATGTGCTGGAGAACGGTAGGGAGGCCCCGATAGCGTTCTACTCTAGGTCTTTGTCCCAAGCGGAGAGAAACTATGCCCAGACAGACAGGGAAGCACTAGCAATAATTGCGGGGACCAAGAAATTTCATGATTTTGTGTACGGCCGCCCCTTCACCATAGTGACTGACCATAAGCCTTTGTTAGGCATCTTCACCGCAGATAAGCCCACACCCCAAATCCTGTCCCCGAGAATGCTCAGGTGGGCCATCTTTCTCAACGCGTATCAGCACGCGTTGGTATACCGGCCCGGGAAGGAGATCAGCCATGCCGACGCCCTGTTGAGGTCCCCCATTCCCCGGGATGGCTGCCACGTGGGCGGAGTAGAGAGGGACCATCAGGTCTTAATGATAGAGGTTCTAGACTCCCCTCCAGTAGTACCGGCCGACATCGCCCAAGCGACAGGCAAGGACAAGACGCTGGCCACAGTTTGCTCCTGGGTACAGAAAGGGTGGCCCGTGTCTTCCCCAGCAGCGGAATTCGACACATTTTTCAAAAAGAAACTAGAGTTGTCCCTAGAGAGGGGTTGCCTTTTGTGGGGACAGCGGGTAGTGATCCCCACACCTCTCCGGCCGAGGGTGCTTAAACTGCTGCACGTCAGCCACCCGGGGATCGTCCGCTCAAAGGCGCTGGCCCGCAGTTACTTTTGGTGGCCCCAGCTAGACGCCGACATTGAACACATGGTCGGCACTTGCGAAGCGTGCCAAAGCTCAAGGCCAGAAGAGGCTCGCTCGCCACCTAGGGAGTGGGACACGGCTAGGGGGCCCTGGTCCCGGATACATGTAGACTTTGCTGGCCTGTTCAGGGGAACGCTTTTCCTCCTCGTGGTGGACGCGTTCTCCAAGTGGTTGGAGGTCATTCCAGTCTCGAGCACCTCCTCGGCCACAACAATTAAACAGTTAAGGAGGGTCTTTTCCACGTTCGGTTTACCCGACACCCTCGTCAGCGATAACGCTAGCTGTTTCACGTCCGCCGAGTTCGGGGCATTCATGGAGCGAAACGCCATTCGGCACGTCACCTCTGCCCCTTTTCACCCGGCCACCAACGGCCAAGTAGAGCGCCTCATGCGCACCACGAAAGACGCCCTGCTGCGCATGGGCCCCGGAGACCTCGACCTGAAATTGTGCCAATTCCTGCTCAGATACAGGGTCACCCCATTAGCATCAGGGTACTCCCCCGCGGAGCTGTTGATGCGCAGGAAGCTGGCCACGGGAATCTCCAAGCTAGACCCCACGAGAGTAGAGGACAAAGGGCGGAACATAGGGGTGGTACCCACAAAGAGTTTCAGCGTAGGCGCCCCGGTGCACTGCAGGAACTACGCCAGCGCGGGTCCAGCCTGGGTGCCGGGCACCGTAGTAGAACAAACCGGCCCCGTCTCATACCGCGTAGAGACCAGTACAGGCTTCCTGTGGAGGCGGCACGTGGACCAACTCAGGCGCAGGGTCCCCGGAGAGCAGGACGAAGACGAGAATAGTATCGAATCAGCGTTAGGGTACTCCCCCACCCGCTTAACCCAAGGGGGAGGAAAAGGGGAGCATGGGTCCCCACCAAGGGGGGAGGAAAGGGAATCGATCCACAGAAATCTTTTGCGGGAGTCCCCGAAAAAATGGAGGAGCCCCGACCACACACATACCCCGCGGGAGTTTCCCCGAAACACAGATGCCCATAGAAGCTTAGACGTTGATTTACAGTACCAGGGGGAGTTAGCGGAGTGGTCCCCCACCCGTCCTAGCGAAAAGAGGGGTTTCAGTTCAGCCCCTGGTACCTCCAGTCCCAGTAGCCCCTGTGAGTCAGAATGCGATATAGCGCCATTTCCCCGGAGACCGACACCCCCAAGACGGGAGGCGTCAGCGAGTCCGCCCACCACAGTCTCAAGGTCCCCCGAGCAGGAATCAGAAGGTAGCCGAACCACAAGGGCGACCTCATCGGTTCCGCGGTTCACAATAGGAGGGTCCCCGGGGTCAGAGAGCAACAGGCAGGGGTTCACCTCCCAACTATTCATTCCCTTCCCATCCCCGGGCGCGAGGCAGGCACGGACGCCCCACAGAGCCACTAACGAATCCCCGTTTCCTGTTGCAGGACAAGCACCCGCGGAGTCAGGGATCACAGGCTCTCCAGTACTAGGTCAGACGCAAGCGCGTCCCAAGCGCACGTGCGGCAAGCCACAATGGTTGCGGGACTTCGTCCCATCCTAGGGGGGAGGGATGTTATGTATGTATGTATGCATGTTCATTATACTGTAAAGGCAAGAATGTAACCACTCCAGATACAAACGATACCAGCTGTAAAAGAACGCGAGCAGACAGCCCATAGAGGGCAGCTGCGAGCGTTCAGCCTCACATGGTTCACATTGCTCAATCACGGACAGCCGCGGGAAAACCTTCCCCGCATTCTGCAGCAGAAGAAAGAGGCGTGCCTGGGCGAGGCCACGCCGGTAGCAGCCAATCAGCTACCGTGCTACAAGATTCAAATGTAGAGAGCTACTGTATATATTGAGATGTATCACCGCCATTACCTCATGCTTCACTGGAACCTCATGCAATAAACCTGAGTTAAACCAACCCATCGGTTGTCCGGTTGTCTTTGGTCCCATACACTAAAGCCAGGCAATAGAAGGCCCAGCCAGCATCAATTAAGTGGGACGGGGGAGAGGAACTGAGGGGGGGGAATGGACCCAAGAACCATGCTGCCTCTCTTGCCCCCCCCCAGTCCCTGTTCCCCACCCCACTTACCTGATGCTGGCTGGGCCTTCCATTGTCTGGCCTCCCCAATGCAGCCTTCTGAGTTGCGCAGCTCACCAAGCTCACCGGCCTCCTCCGTCCCTGCCGGCGTCAAGGTTCTCCATGCTGCCTCGTCAAAGCCGCATGGGGGGAGGGGCTCTTCCTCCCCCCCTGAAGCTACGGGGAGGCTGGTGTGTGTGTGTGTGTCTCCTCAGCAAAGCTTTGGGGGGGGGGTGTTTAGGTGGGGTAGCCCTTCATCTCCCCATGCAGCTTGCGCATGTGTGTGTTGTGTGTATGGTAGTGTTGTGTGTGTGGGTGTTTGTGTATGTGTGTCTGGTTGTGTGTGTATTGAGTGTGATTGTGTGTGTGTGGTTGTGTGTGTATGTATTGTGTGTGTGGTTGTGTTATGTGTGTATGTATTGTGTGTGTTTGTGTTGTGTGTGTGTTTGTGCTGAGTGTGGTGGGTACCCCCCCAAAAAAACCCCTACCACCAAAACACAGAAAAAAACTGCCCGGCAGAGCTGGGCAAAATATGCTAGTACATTTATAAAAGAGCCCCTGTGGTGCAGTGCTTAGGCCACAGTACTGCAGCTAAAGCAGTGGCTATGATTGAAGTCAATCCTCAAGGTTGACTCAGCCTTCCATCCTTCCAAGGTCAGTAAAATGAATACCCAGTGTGTTGGGAGCAAAATGCTAGTTACCTTGCGAACTGCCCCAAGAGTGCTTTGAGTCTATGGGGCAGTATGTAAGTGGAACTGCTATTGCTCTAAATCATTAAGTGGATTACAACATATAGTGACCTTTGCTTGGGTTTCCAAAATGTGATTTGACATTCCCTTCTTCTAGAGGAATTTTACAACTGTGCAGTTTACCCAAAGTTACACAGGCTGGCTCTTCAATAGGCACAATCAAACTCATGATCTCTGTACTTTGATTCACCTTGGTACTGCCCTTAGTAAGGTGATATTTTAATTAGCCTAGATAATTTAATTAGCCCTTTAATTAGTCAAGCAAAAAACACAAGAAAGTGTTAAAGCTTTCAAGATGGATACTTCTTCATGAAGAGGCATGTTTCAAAAACAAGTGGATGGAGGGGACAGAAGAGGTGGAAAAAACCCCCAACTTGATTAAGTCCTTAAACGTAAAGGTCACCCTTGCTCAAAAGCCAGACATATTCGACTCTAGGGTTCAGTGCTGATCTCTGTTTCATAGCTGAAGATCCAGCACTGTCTGCTTCTGCAGATGTTTCCATGGTCATGTGGCAGGCATGACTAGACACCAGACATAGAATACTACCTTCCAACCAAAGTGGTCCCAATTTATCTACTTGCAGTTTCTTGCTTTCGAACTGCTAGGTTGGCAGGAGCTGGGACAGGACCAGGAGCTCCTTCCATCCTGCAGTATTCTGGTATCGAACTGTTGACCTGCTGCCTTCCAGTCAGCATCTTAGCCACTTGAGCCACTGCAGTCCCTGATTAAGCCCTTATTCAGTCCCTGATTAAGACCCTGGTTGAACCCTTCCCATATATCCAGACTATAAGGATTAAGTACTTATAGTCTAGATATATGGGAAGGGTTAAACCAGGGATTCTCGACCTGCAGCCTGTGGGCCAGATGTGGCCCATGGCACAATTTTATGTGCCCCCCCAGCCACCTCCACCATACCAGGAAGTGCCATGTGGTGGAGGAAGGGCAAAATGGCTGTCTGGCCCCTGAAGCTGTCTAAGGGAGTGTGACAGTGTCCCCTTCCTTTTATGAAGTACACTAAGGTGGGGTGGTGGTAAAAGCCCAAAAACAGCACTGAGGCCTAGCAATTTTGGCTGAAAAGAAGGACAATTAAGAAGGAGTCTCACTGTTGCTAAGGTCCGCCGCTGTTCACTCCCCATCTGCTTTATGCACAGCAACTCCTTTGTCTGCTAGTGGAAGACAAATGAAATATGTATAGAAGAGAAATTAGAAACTATTGACAGTACACGGAGATCCTGATGTCAGTCCACCCACACCCACTGAAGCTCCACAGTTTCCCAGCACAGTCCTGCTGCCAGTGAGGGTTCAAATGGGATCACCGTGCATTTTATATTCTCTTGCAACCTCTGTGCCAGCTATTTTGTGGTGGCTAGGGTCAAAAGGAAAGGCGTTGCTACTTAAAATAATTGCATGCCATCAAGACCTTTTCTGCATTCTGGAACAGCTTTCTTATTCTTCCCATTCTGCTTGCCTTAGAGACTAAGTACAAGGGCATTTAGCCCACTCTTTGTTTGTTTGCAGGGACAGGCTGGTTTTCTGCTAAAGACAGCAATCAGATGAGGTATTTGCTGGGTGCAGCCGGCCCGCTCCTGGAATGGGCCTACCTGCTTCTTTCTGTCCCCTGTTAGGACTTCTGTTTTTTAAGATGAGTGTAAGATTTCTCTGTTTTGATCTGTTTGCCGCATCTGCATACTTGTCAAGTTTTGGATTTGGAAATAAGGGAAATTTCCTGGCAAATACAGGATAGTTGACAGCTATGCTTATCCTGTGCTGCCCTCCAATGGTGGCAATAGGGCATTGCAGTCTAATTAATAAGGGATGACAGCAGGAAAGAGGGTAAAAATAAGGGGTTTTCCCGGCCAATAAGGGATACTTGACAGCTATGCATCTGTGATCACTGGAAATGATCCAAAAGCAAGCCTTCTGGCTGTCAAGACTCTTTCTGTTGAGAATTTCCTTTAACATGAAGTGGCTTAGTAAGATAGCCACTTCAGGATATTGGCAACTTAAATACTTCCTCTGCTCCTTGGTGGAGGGGCAGAGCAAAAAAAGATCGCTAGTGTGGAATTCCCACGCCCGGTGGGCATGGAACGGCCCTGGCAGAGGCCACCACGGTAGAGAAAACTCCTGGCTCGTGGCATCTGCGGGCAGAGAAATTAAGGGGGGTGGATAAATGATAGGGTTTGATTCACCCAATTCCTTGACCTGAACGGTGGATCTGCTGAGAGAGACGAATATCTAACTCTGTTACCCATTAGAGTAATCACTCATCTCCGAGTCTCAATCTAATCTGTGGCACAGATAGATGCCATGTTTACCCCTGCCAAATCCTTGTACAATGGTGCCTCCTATGTCAATGTTTATCCCGGTTAATTAACTTCCCCAGTGAGATTCCCAATTAACCCAAGCAAACAGGTGATGTGATTCCTGTCAGGCGATGGTTTTGCCACCGTTGCGCTTTTCCTTCTATATATGTTGCAGCCTTTCCTCAATAAACGACTGATCTTATCCTCCTCCATACTGCCTCGTATCGTTTCTTGATCAGTCTCCTCCGGGACCTCCGGCCCTCTGCGGCCCCGATTCCTACATCTGGTGACCCCGACGTGATCTACTCGTGAGTAAGCAAGCGGTCTTCCTCAGAGTAGCGATCACACGGTCCGGTTCTGCGCTTGAGCCGTGTCCGAATCATCCCGGAGGGCAGCGCGGCACTCCGTCCGGCAGCCAGCCGATCGGAGGGATGGCCTGCGGTGAGGCAGTCCAAAGAGGCATCCTACAGCTTGCTCCCGGCTTTCGCGGCAGCTTGCGCCAAAGGGAAAAACGCGTTCTGCTGAGGGCAGCTGTGAGCCCCTGACAGCGCAGTGGCCACCGAGGGCCCGTGGCCGCAGTCCACGCTCCGAGCTCTACCCAGAAGCGACGTCACCAGAACCTATTGCCTGCCAAAGACGCGTCGACTCGTACCGAGGAGGAAACTTCGGAGGACCCATCGCAGGTAATATGGGAACCTGTCCTCAGCGACAGTGTCCATCCGCTAGCCAAAGAACTCGTGAGGGAGAGTTCAAGATCCTGGCCAGGATATTTAATTTGCGTTTTCACAGCGGGGAGCTAGCGAGACTTTTGGTGTACCTAAGGGAACACTGCCTGCTTTACCCAGAAGTAGGTACGTTAACCCTCGAGCTCTGGGATCAGATAGGAGACTGCATTCAGCAACCCCCGAAAGCTCCAGGAGGCGTAATTTGCACATGGAGAAAATGTAGGAAGCTCTTAGCGGAGATAGAGCCAGTCCGGGTAGAGGCCAAAGAACCCCCAAATCTGCCAGAAGCGCCAGCAGAGCCAACGGCACCTACGGCGCTCTATCCGTCACTCCAATTTAGGCAGGGTAGCGTAGGGAGCTTTCCCTCGGTGACAGCTGCAGATGTCACCGACGGAATGCAAGGAATGAGGAACGCAGGCACTTCTCTGACAGCAACGGGTTCCCGAGTTACCAAAAGTCCCCTTCAGCGTACAATTGAAGAGGAGATCAGGAAGGGGGAGTTGCCAGCAGAAGAACTAGCTGAGCTTAGTCAGATATGTCCTATCTGCATGGAAATGGACGCGCTCACAGGCGCCCAACAGATAATTCATTCCCCAGTTCCGTATAAGCTTCTCATGGCCATACGTAAAGCCATCTCAGAAACAGGGCTCCAAAGTCGTTTTACAAGGGGCACGCTTCAGCAAGTGTGCGAGAACACCATGTGGATTCCCCATGACTGGAAAGACGTCATGCGGATGATGCTCAACCCTAGCCAGTATTTAATTTGGGACAGCGAGTTTCGCCTAGAGGCGCAGACGAGGGCTGCCAGGATGGGAGGCGCAGTACTTCCTGACCAGGTATATGGTTCAGGTGCCTTCGAGCCCATCGATGCCCAAATCAACTTGCCTCTTGCCACTCTCCAGATGTCGGCCGAGGCCGCCTTCAGGGCGTTTTTCAAAGTCCCAGCAACTGGCAAAGCGGCTAAAAATTACACCGCTATCAAGCAAGGAGCCCAGGAACCCTATATGGACTTCATCAATTGCCTGGAGGAAGCAATTAGCAGGCAGATTGACAATGAGCAGGCCCAGCAAGAGCTCATGATGAAGCTAGCCAAGGACAATGCCAATCTAGACTGCCATAAAATCTTGCAGTCCCTGGGCAATCATCCGGATTTGACCCTTACGGACATGATTAGAGCTTGCGCCGACGTTGGCACAGAATCCTACAAGATGGGATTGCTAGCGGCAGCAGTGCAAGGGGGTAAGAGACCAAAAGGAAAGACCCAAGGAGCGTGTCACAATTGTGGCAAGGTTGGTCACTTCGCTAGGGAGTGCCGATCCAAGGGAGGCGGACAAAAGTCCGGCCGTTCCAAGGCTCCGAAAACCCAGTGTCCGAAGTGTAAAAGAGGCTACCACTGGGCCCGAGACTGTCCGAATTCGGGAAACCGGAACGCGGGCATGTCTTTGGCCCCGGTCCAAACAGAGGCTTCCCTCATCCAGAGCTCACCAGAGCTAGACTAGACCCCAGTCCCACTCCAGGCATCGCGAGGGCACAGGCCAGCCCCAAGGGTAGTACAGGGTTAGACTTGACTTGTCAGGCGGACGTTACATGTGACCTGCCAGGCACGGTCTATCTGGTGGACTCCCAGTACATGGGTCCACTGCCCAAGGGCTTTATAGGTTTAGTTTTGCCCCGCAGTATAGCAGGAGCACGCGGAATTCTCGTAATTCCAGGAGTCGTTGACTCGAATTTTTCAGGCGTTCTCCAAGTCCAGCTTTGGACTCACCTGCCCCAGACAATTCACAAAGGAGACACCTTAGCGCAACTGATCATGGTTCCTTGTCACTCGCCAGCAGATAGCCAGGGAAGGCTCAGTGACAGCTCTGAGTCCCGGTCAGAGGACCGCTCGAGCGCCAGTGAGGCAGTACAAGGATACCAGGTCTTAGCGACAGTGGAGACCAACATTGAGTGGAAACAGCGCCCGGTTATCGAGGTATTTCTGAATAATAGAATATTCTCAGGCTTATTAGATACCAGAGCAGATGTGAGCATGATAAGCAGGGGCCAGTGGCCAAGGGAGTGGGCCATTGAGCTGGTCTCCGATGTGTGGGGGGTAGGCGGCATTCAGGAAGCGTTTGACGTGCACATCAACCTTTGGGGGCGAGACATTCTACAGCAGTACGGTGCTACGCTTACCTTTGGGTAATGGCGTTGCCACTTAAGTGGCTCACCGACACGCCGGTCTGGGTAGAACAATGGCCGGTAGTGGGGGAGAAATTAGTCGCCCTTAAGCAGCTAGTTAAAGAACAGCTAGACGCAGGACACATAGAGCAGTCCACGAGTCCATGGAATTCGCCAATTTTTGTGATTAAGAAGAAGTCGGGGAAGTGGCGACTCCTCCACGATCTCAGAGAGATCAATAAATGCATTCAGCCAATGGGTCCGCTTCAATGCGGCATCCCGAATCCGAATATGATTCCCGAGGGGTGGGAGATCCTAGTTGTAGATCTCAAGGATTGTTTTTACACGATTCCCTTAGACCCCAGGGATCGGGAAAGGTTCGCCTTTACGGTGCCAGTTGTGAACCACAGTGAGCCTACGCAGCGTTACGCGTGGAAATTTTTGCCACAGGGCATGCTCAATTCGCCCACCCTGTGCCAAATTTATGTTCACAATGCACTGGCAAAGTTTCGAAACCTTTACCCAAAAGCGTTAGTTTGCCATTTCATGGACGACATCTTGGTCGCGATGCCGCAACTCGGCAGCGAAATATTTTCTGACCTCCAGGCCAGCCTGGGGGACAAAGGCTTACTCATTGCCCCAGAGAAAGTGCAGAGAACCGAGCCCTTCTCATACTTGGGTCATCGGCTTCTCCGCTCTTTCGCCGCACCAGTTTTGCCTCAAATCAATTTACAGGACTCAGTCACCCTGGTAGAATTGCAGCAGGTTTTAGGGAACATCAATTGGGGCAGACCGTATTTTCGTTTGGATACGGATCTTTTGAAGCCGCTCTTCTCGCTGCTAACATTAGGTAAGCAGCCAGCAGACCGGATAAAAATTTCTCGAGAAACGCGCTTAGCTCTCGAGAAAGTTAACCAAGTTCTCAGCCAGCGATGGGTAGATAGGATCACCCCAGGGCCATATGCTCCGATCTTGAATTTGTACATCGTACGGTCAGGATCCATGTTCACTGGAGTGCTCGACGTAGATGCCAAGAAAGGGGCGAGTATCGTGGAGTGGGTGTACCTTCCGAACACCTCTTCACGAAACATCATTCCTCCCCAAGAACTGGTCTCCGCGGTGGTTTACCGCGGATGGTTGAGAGCTAGGGACATCTCAGGGCACGACTTAGCCAAGATTGCAGTCCCGTTCACCAAAGAACAAATCCAGCAATTAATGCAGCTCGGTGACTCACTCCCAATCGCGTTGGAAGGATTCACCGGATGCTTGGTATACCACTTGCCAAAGGACCCCAGACTTGTCTCACTTCAGACGCAGACAGTCAGCTTGTTTGAATTGCTTTCGCTGGTTCCACTTCAGGGGGCCAGGACAGTTTTTACTGATGGTGGTCGCACATATGGTGTCTTGACCTGGCAGGAGGGCCAAGCTTGGCGCACGCTGTTAACTCTTCCACAAAAGTCCACGCAGCGGGCAGAGTTGGCAGCGGTGAACCTTGCCTTGCGCACCTTCGCCAAAGAACGTTTAAACATCATTACTGACAGCATGTACGTTAGGAATTTGCTTCACAGTCTACCGGGGGCATACATCACTCCTGCGATAGACAAGAATTTGCTTAGTTTGTTTCTCACTGCTCAATTTCATTTGCGAAACCGCACGGAGCCGCTCTATATTGCCCACATCCGCAGTCATCAGGACCTCCCGGGTCTGATTTCCGCGGTCAATAGCAGAGCGGACGCGGCGGCAAAGGATGTTCAGCAACGTTCAGTTTTGGGTGTTTTTACTATGCCAATCCAGAGCCAAAAATGCCAAAGCACTCGCCAGACAGTTCAATTTGCCACTCTCTCAAGCCCAGGGCATAGTTCGCTCTTGCCAGCATTGTGCAGGAGCGCCGGGGGGGCCCTCGTGGGGGGTCAACCCACGAGGGACAGAGGCCAATCAGGTGTGGCAAATGGACGTCACGCATGTCCCGCAGTTTGGCAGATGGCAGTACATGCACGTTTGCATAGACACTTTTTCACAATTCGTTTGGGCAACGGCGCAGAAAGGGGAGACTGCTTCCCACGTGGAGCAGCACCTCCTTTCCTGCATTGCAGCCATGGGCAAACCTCGGCACGTGAAGACCGATAACGCCCCGTCCTACAGCTCTAGGCAGCTGGCCACCTTCATGGCCACTTGGGATATCAAGCATACTTTTGGCGTTCCTTACAATCCGCAGGGGCAAGCGATTGTGGAACGGGTCAATCGGACGCTCAAGTCCTATATTGACAAACAAACAGAAAGGGGGGAGCCACCAGCCCTCCCCAAGTCACAGGCTCAGGCACAGCATTGTCTGAATAAGGTATTGTTTACGTACAATCACCTTAATGTTTTTTCGGATTGCACGCCGCAGGAGAAGCACTTCCGCCGTTCGGAAGCTCTCCCGCGACCAATGGTCCGATACCGAGTGCCACCGGACCCTTCCTGGAGGGGCCCGGCGCCGCTCATAACCTGGGGGAGAGGGTATGCTGCAGTTATGTCTCCTACAGGTGTCGTTTGGATTCCAGCTCGGTGTGTCAAGCCTCACTTGGAATCACATGGCGTGGACCCAGACAGACCAGAGTCCGATCCCGGAGATGGAGGACCTCACCCTGACCGAGAGGACCCGTTGGAGCAGGCGGCCACAGAGGACGGCGCCGAAGGTCACCTGGGGGATGATCAAGGCTCTTTGCAATGAGGCCCAGGACGCCCTCCGACGTGAGGAGAGGGAGCCGACACCGGAGAACTTATTGGCCGCAGTTTTTGCCCAGATTAATGCCAACTCCGTGGCAGTATTCACCATCCTGATCCTCTCCCTGCTTGTGGGGGGAGGCGTTCAGGCCGCCCCATTTGGGGCCAACGGGCTGATACCAGACAGAGACCTCTCCCCCCGGATGCATTACAACTTGTGGGAAAGGTTGGCGGGTCTCGTCAACCAGTCCGATTTTTGCCTGAAGCAGGACACAGGTTCTGCCTCAATTTTGAGCACCTGTCTCATCCCAGTGTGCCACACTCTAGATGCGCATGCCAGGGATGGCGACTGGGTGCTGAAGAGGATTTTCGGACCGCATCTCCCTGCGGGTTTTGCAGCCTACGCTCGCTGGGGGGGATTGCGGCTCACCATGACTTTGCCGGCTGATGCAGCCACTCTTCACACCCCGCGAGTGGCGGCCAGCCCGAACTCTACTTGTGCTCGAATAGTCGGCTGCGCTGCAGTCGGCTGAACCCAGCGCCGCTGCCTCGGCACTGGCAGCAGCAATTGGACTTGTGATAAACCAGAGACACTTGGCTCTATGTATGCTCATGTTACGTTACCATCTGGTTGGTTCTTTACATGTAATCAGTATACTTTCAACTACATTCCTGCAAATATATCAGACTCCACGTGTTGCCTTAGTCGTTTGGCACTGTTGCTCCCCACTAAGGATATGGTTACCCCAAGCACAAATGTTTCAAATGTTTTAGATGTTCCTGCACCCATAAGGCACACTCGCACCACCCAGTTAGACAGCTCATGTGATAGCAGCTTTAGAGTCCTAAGTCCAGCCGAATATGTCTCGTTGTCAGTCAGCATAGTTGGCGTGCCGGCCTTAGCCGTCGGCAATGCTCGGAGGATCGGTCGTCTGGCTTGTGGATTAGCTAAAGCCATCAACCATACCTCCACAGCGATAGCGCTGCTCAACCAGGAGCAGGCAGAACTTCGCCATGCCATTCTCGACAATCATAAGAACATAAGAACATAAGAACAGCCTTGCTGGAACAGGCCACAGCCCATCCAGTCCAGCATTCTGTCTCACACAGTGGCTCACCATTTCCTTCAGGGTATTCCCAAGCAGATGCCTTCACCTGCTTAGGATTCCCTGGAAATGATATTGAGAGATATCCTGCCTATCTCTCCAACCCGGAGGTTGTCCTTAAGTATCCATAATTATAGCCATTGATACTCTTGTCCTCCATGAACTTGTCTAATCCTTTCTTAAAGCTGTCAAGACTGACAGCTGTCACCACTTCTTCTGGCAGGGAGTTCCATAGACCAGTAATCCTCTGGGTGAAAAAATACTTTCTCTTATTTGTTTGGGAACTAGTACCCAAAAGTTTCATGGAGTGTCCCCTAGTTCTAGTGTTATGCGATAGGGAAAACAGTTTTTCCTTATCTACTTTGTCCACACCGTGCATGATTTTATAAACTTCAATCAGGTCACCTCTTAGACGTCGTCGTTCAAGAGTGAAGAGGCCCAACCGTTGCAGCCTCAGATGGTAAGGAAGGTGTTCCAGTCCCCTAATCATTCTGGTTGCCCTCCTCTGCACTTTTTCCAGCTCCATAATATCCTTCTGGAGGTATGGCGACCAGAACTGTACACAGTATTCCAGATGGGGCCTCACCATAGATTTATAAAGAGGCAAAATGACACTTGCTGACTTATTTTCTATACCCTTCCTAATGATCCCTAGCATTGAGTTTGCTTTTTTCACTGCTGAGGCACACTGGGTTGACACCTTCATTGAGTTGTCCACCAGGACACCAAGGTCCCTTTCCTGGTTTGTCGCAGAGAGTTCAGACCCCATCAGTTTATAAATGTAATTGGGGTTCTTTGCCCCAACATGCATCACTCTGCACTTACTAATGTTGAAACTCATTTGCCACTGTTTTGCCCACTCCCCCAGTGTCGAGAGATCCCTCTGAAGCTCCTCACAATCTCTCACAGTTTTCACTACCCTGTATAATTTAGTGTCGTCAGCAAATTTGGCTACCTTGCTTTTTACTCCTACCTCTAGATCATTTATGAAGAGGTTGAAAAGCAGGGGTCCCAGTACTGAACCTTGGGGGACCCCACTCTTTACTTCCCTCCACTTGGAGAAGTGTCCATTTAGTGCTACCCTCTGTTTCCTGTCCCTTAGCCAGTTGCTGATCCAGGACAAGACCTGTCCCTTTATTCCATGACTGGTAAGTTTATTCAAGAGCCTTTGGTGTGGGACCTTGTCAAAAGCCTTCTGAAAGTCCAGATAAACAATGTCAACTGGATCCCCCTTATCCACATGCTTGTTGACACTCTCAAAAAATTCCAACAGATTAGTGAGGCATGATTTGCCCTTGCAAAAACCATGTTGGCTCTCCTTTAGCAGTGCCTTCTCTTCTATGTGCCTATTAATTCTATCTTTTAGGATGGTTTCCATCACTTTACCTGGGACACATGTCAAACTGACAGGTCGGTAATTTCCTGGATCACCCCTGGATCCTTTTTTGAAAATTGGTGTTACATTCGCTACCTTCCAGTCATCAGGCACAAAGCCTGATTTGAGGGAAAGATTATATATTTTGGCTAGGATATCAGCAATTTCATCTTTAAGTTCCCTGAGAACTCGTGGATGGATGCCATCTGGTCCTGGGGATTTGTTAGTGTTTAGCTTAACAAGACATGCAAGGACCTCCTCCCTGGTTATTTCTATCTGGCTTAATTCTTCGGTTTCCCTCCCTACGAAGATAGGCTCTGTTTTGGGCATGTGGCCTCTGTCTTCTTCAGTGAATACTGAAGCAAAGAATTCATTGAGTCTCTCTGCAATCTCTGTTTCCTCTTTAATAACCCCTTGCCTTCCATTGTCATCTAATGGTCCAATGGCCTTCCTAGTTGGGTTCTTACTTCTAATGTACTTAAAGAAGTCTTTGTTATTTCTCTGAGTATTTTTAGCTATACGCTCCTCAAAGTCTTGCTTTGCTTTCCTGATTGTTGCCTTGCATTTGTTCTGCCAGAATTTATGTTTCTGCCTGCTGTCCTCATTCGGACAAGCCTTCCATCTTCTAAATGAGCTTTTCTTGCTCTTGATCACTTCCCGAACAGCTCCTGTAAGCCACATTGGAGTCCTCTTGGACCTGGCAGTGGCCTTTTTCCTTTTGGGTATGCATTCCAATTGAGCCTCTGTTATTGTTTTTGTAAACAGCCTCCATGCCTCTTGGAGTGTTTGGACTCTCTCAATTTTCCCTTTCAGCTTCTTTTTTACTAGTTTCCTCAACTTTGGGAAATTTCCTTTTTGAAAATTTAAGGTCTCTGTGTTAGATTTTATCAGTGACTTGCGGTCTATGTTCAAGTTAAACATAATTGAGTTGTGGTCACTGTTCCCTATTGGATCAGTCACATTAACATCTTGCACCAGATCCTGAGTATTACTCAGGATCAAGTCAAGGATTCTTGTACCTCTAGTTGGGTCTTCAACCATCTGTCCCAGGGAACAATCATTTAGCATATCTAGGAACTTTATCTCTTTATCATGTGCTGAACAACAGTTCACCCAGTCTATGTGAGGGTAATTGAAGTCCCCCATTATAACCAGGCTTCCCTTCTTGGATGCCTCCTTTACAACATTCTCCAACTGCCAGTCTCCCTCAAGAGTTTGGGTCGGAGGCCGATAGTATATGCCTACTGTTAGACCATCCTTGTGGCCTGGTACTCTTACCCACAGAGCTTCTAATGGTGACTCCAAATCACCTAGATATTCCAATTCATACGATTTTATCACTTCTTTGACATACAAGGCCACACCACCTCCCACTTGCCCCTTCCTATCCTTCCTGTACAGTTTGTAGCCTGGGATAACTGTATCCCATTGGTTATCATCCGTCCACCAGGTTTCAGTGATACCAATAATATCAATATTCTTATTTATTGCTAAGTATTCCAGCTCCCCTATTTTGTTCCGGAGGCTTCTAGCATTTGTATACAAGCATTTATATATGCTTTTCTGACACAGTCTTTTGTGTCCAGTTGCATTGTTAGACTGCCTCTTGCATCCTTCTGCTAGAATGCTAGTGACTAGCTCCTCGCTCTGCTCAGTAATTTTTGCATCCTCCTCACTACTCAAGTACACACTTTCCCGAACCGGATGCTGCCCAGCTCCTGTCGGCTTTCCCCCAGTTATCAGTTTAAAAGCTGCTCTGCAGCCTTTTTGATGTTGAGTGCCAGCAATCTGGTCCCATCATGGTTCAAATGCAACCCATCCCTCCTGAACAGATTTGGCTTGTCCCAAAATGTTCTCCAGTTCCTGACAAATCTGAAACCCTCCTCTCGACACCACCGCCTCATCCACGCATTGAGGCTTCTGAGCTCTGCCTGCCTGGTAGGTCCTGCGCGAGGGACAGGCAGCACTTCTGAAAATGCTACCTTGGAAGTCCGGGACTTCAATCTTCTTCCTAACAACCTGAATTTGGCTTCCAGGACAGACCGCTTGGCCTTCCCAACATCATTGGTACCAACATGTACCATGACAACTGGCTCGTTCCCAGTTCTCTCTAACAATCTATCTAGATTTCTTGTGATGTCTGCAACTTTTGCACCTGGCAGGCAAGTCACCATACGGTTATCATGTGCATCACAAATCGAGCGGCCATAGACTACCTCTTATTGCTCCATCATTTGGGTTGCAAATCCGTCCATGGTATGTGTTGCTTCAACCTTACCGACAATTCCCGCAGGGTACAGAGTCAGCTCACAGACCTCCACACCATAGTCAAGGGTATCAGAGAAGGCTCTGCATGGGGAGCCTGGTGGAGTTCATTGTGGAGCTGGATGTGGTCGTGGGTCCCATGGGGGTGGCTCCAGACGGTACTTAAGGTGGTCGTGGGGGTGATTATACTAGGCATAGCATTATGCTGCTTTGTGCAATGTATCCCCTCACTGATATTGAAGTGCCGCCCCAAGAAGGAACCCCGAAGCGTCATTCCCGCTGTTGTGTTCTAACAGTGTACCCTTCTACTTGTGATAACAATGTATCTGAACCAATGTAACCTTGCCTACGAGTAACAATGTAACCCTCAGCTGATCACTATAAACCCTGTAAATGGACGCGAGCTAATGACCACCAGCTGGCAGCAGCGAGCGTCCAAGCTCTCTTGGTTCAAACCCATCAAAGGCCACAGCGCGGGAAGTTTCCCGCCGCTACCTACACCTGGACAAGAAGGGCGTGACCAGCCATGACGTCACGCGGGCAGTAGCCAATGGGCTATCGTGGAGCCACATTCAAATACGTTACTACCATATATATAGAGCTGTTCGTCCGCCATTACCTCATGTTCCCTCTGTCCACCATGCAATAAACCTGAGTTAACCCAGCCCTTGGCTGTTTCCTGTGTCTTGACTCTCATACACTAAACTGGCGACGAAGGTGGGATAATGGATCCCCAAGGAGCCAGGGCACAGAGCGGGTTCAACATTACCAAACCGCAAGACTGGGAGCTTTTTGAGATGGACTTCCAGGCGGCATTGGTGGAACTCAAAGTCAAAGAAGACGACGAGGAAAGGAAGAGGGCCATCCTCACCCGCATGCTTGGGATGGAGACCAAGCGAACGCTGGTGGGCATTATTGCGCCGAAGAAGATGGGTGAGTTCAAAGCCGATGACATCATGAAACTGCTGCGTGAGCGTTTCCGACCCTCGAGGGCAATGTTTCCCGCTCGGAGCGCGTTTTGGAGGCGAGTTCAAGCGCCGGACGAGTCGGTAGAAGCCTTCGTAACAGCTATGAGAGTAGCCGCCACCCCCTGCAGATGGGACCAATTTCTAGAGATGGCCCTCAGGGACGGAGTTCTGTGTGGCCTGAAGGACAAGGAAGTGCAGCGCAGCCTGATGAACAAGGAGCCACCACCCACACTGACAGAGGTTGTAGAGGCCGCGGAAGCCGCGGAATCCACGAATGCTGGAGTAGATGAGATGCACAAGTGGCGTGAGTGGCGTCCGAGGGCCGGCAAAGCGGAAAACTCGTTGCACGGAAAGTCCGGACAGTCGGTACATGCAACCCGACGGACCTCGAAGTCGTCTTCGGAAAGCAGCGACGGCGAGGAGGTCCAGAAGGTCCGAAGGGGAGGGCGCCGTTGCGATGGGTGCGGAGCGGCCCATGAGCGCGTGAGGTGCCCATTCAGAAAAGCCGAGTGCTACAACTGCGGCCGTCGGGGGCACATCGCCAAGGCGTGCAGGAAAGGGAAAGAGGGCCGGAGACAGTCACAAGACCGTTCGGCCAGACCGGACCGTCCAGCGAGGTCCAAAGATGGCGCCCGGACCACGAGGAAGCAGGACGGCGTGGGCCGCATCTCGGACGACAGCGAGGGCGACGCTCCTGTGTTCAGCGTGTCTGCGGGACAGCCCCATTACTACGTTGAGGTACTAGTACAAGGGACCCCTATTAGGATGGAAATTGACTCGGGGTCCTCCTATTCTATAATTCCCCAGAGAGAGTTCTTGAAAATCGACCCCCACATGCGGCCCAAACTTAAAGCGTTGAGGGCCACACTACGGGACGTACAGGGGAACAACATTCCAGTGTTGGGGGTCGGGACATTCCGGGTTCGCTTTAAGAGACATTCTGCGGAACTTCCCCTAGTGGTGCTAAAAGGGGGGAGTTGTAGCCTCCTCGGGACGCAATGGTTTCAGCCTTTAGGTTTGTTCATAGGGGGGGTGCATGCCGTAGGCGTGGACCCAATACAAGCGGTGTGCGACGCACACCCCGCCGTTTTTAAAAGTGGACTGGGAAAGTTCAAGGGACCCCCTGTAGCCTTCGACCTAGACCCGGAGGTCCGCCCGATAAGACTCAAACCGCGCAGGGTGCCGTTCGCACTAAAGGACAAAATAGAGGCGGAACTGGACAAACTGGTGGGTCAGGGGATTCTTGTGCCTGTGGATTCCGCGGAGTGGGAGACTCCAATTGTAACAGCACTGAAGGCTAACGGGGAGGTGCGCATTTGCGCTGATTATAAGTGTACAATTAACAAGGCGATCCGCCCTAATGCATACCCGGTGCCAGTGGTCAGCCACCTCCTGGCCAGGTTGAATGGGGGAAAGTGTTTCGCTAAGCTTGATTTAGCACAGGCCTACCAGCAACTCCCTGTAACCCCCGCCACAGCGGCGGCACAAACAATAGTTACACATAAGGGGGCGTTCCAGGTGTCGCGTTTACAGTTCGGCGTGAACTCGGCACCTGGCCTTTTTCAGTCGCTCGTGGAACGCCTCCTGAAGGGGCTGGAGGGGGTGTTGCCATATTTTGATGACGTGTTGATAACGGGGGGGAGTAAGGCCGAGCTGGCACATAGATTGGATAAAGTTCTGACCGTGTTCGAGAAGGCGGGGCTGCGATTGAGAAAAGACAAATGTGTATTTTTCGAAACAGAGGTTGAGTTTTTAGGGTTCCGTGTCACGCCCGAGGGAATTAGGCCGTCCAAATCTAAGGTAGCCGCTATCAAGAAAGCTCCTCGCCCCACATCCAAAACCGAACTACAGTCATTTCTGGGGCTTCTCAATTTCTACCATACCTTCCTTCCACGGAAGGCGTCTGTTGCCGAGCCGCTCCATCAGTTACTTAAAAAGGAGGAAAAATGGCTGTGGGGTGACGAGCAAGAGAGGGCGTTCACAGAGTTAAAACAACTCCTAACATCCGAGGCAATCCTAACTCATTTCGATCCCAAACGGCCAGTAGTTTTAGTCTGCGACGCATCCCCGGTGGGGGTGGGGGCGGTGCTTTGCCACGTGTTGAACGACGGAAGGGAGGCCCCGATAGCGTTTTATTCAAGGTCCCTGTCCCAAGCAGAGCGGAATTACGCACAGACCGACAGGGAGGCATTAGCGATAGTAGCGGGAACCAAAAAATTTCACGATTTTCTGTATGGTCGCCCGTTCAAGATCGTGACTGATCACAAGCCCCTGTTAGGAATCTTCACCGCAAATAAGCCCACGCCACAGATCCTGTCCCCGAGGATGCTGCGGTGGGCTATTTTTCTTAACGCATACCAACATGAGTTGGAATACCGGCCCGGGAAGGAGATCAGCCATGCAGACGCGCTCTCACGGTCTCCGTTGCCCTTGTCGGACGATCAGAAGGCAGGGGTAGGAAGAGACCGCCAGGTATTGCTAATAGAGGTCTTAGATTCACCCCCAATAGTACCGGCCGACATTGCCAAGGCGACGGGAAAGGATAGAACACTGGAGAAAGTATGCTCGTGGGTACAGAAGGGGTGGCCGGCGTCATCCCCAAGCATGGAATTCGACCCATTTTTTCGAAAACGAATAGAATTGTCTTTAGAGAGGGGGTGCCTCTTATGGGGCCAACGGGTGGTGGTTCCTACGTCCCTGCGACCGAAGGTGCTAAAGCTGCTGCACGTCAGCCACCCGGGAATCGTCCGTTCCAAGGCACTGGCCCGCAGTTATTTCTGGTGGCCCCAGCTGGACGCCGACATAGAGCATATGATTGGCGCTTGTGAGGCATGTCAGGGCTCCCGACCGGAGGTAGCCCGTCTCCCGCATAGGGAATGGGACGCAGCAAGGGGACCGTGGTCCAGGGTTCACGTAGATTTTGCTGGCCCGTTCCGAGGAACCATTTTTCTCCTGGTAGTGGATGCGTACTCAAAGTGGCTGGAGGTCATTCCGGTAAAGAGCACATCCTCCGCCACTACCATTGGCCAGCTAAGGAGGGTCTTTTCCACGTTCGGTTTACCCGACACTCTGGTCAGCGATAACGCTAGCTGTTTCACGTCCGCTGAGTTCGCGGCATTCATGGAGGCAAATGCAATTCGGCACGTCACATCCGCCCCGTTTCACCCGGCCACGAATGGCCAAGTGGAACGGTTGGTGCGCACAACAAAAGATGCGCTGCGGCGCATGGGCTCGGGGGATCTAAATCACCAAGTCTGTCAATTTCTATTAGCGTACAGAGTGACCCCCTTAGCGTCCGGATACTCGCCGGCTGAGCTGCTGATGCGGAGGAAACTGACCACGATCTTGTCCAGGTTAGACCCGACGAGGGTCGAGGACAAAGGGAAGAACATAGGTTTAGCGGTCTCGAAAGGGTTCGGCGTAGGCGATCCTGTACACTGTAGGAACTATGCCAACGCAGGCCCAGTCTGGGTGCCAGGGACGATAGTAGAACAGACGGGACCAGTGTCGTACCGGGTGGAAACGAACACCGGTCTCCTCTGGAGGAGGCACGCGGACCAACTGCGGCGCCGAGTGAGTGAGGGTCCGATCAGTGGGGCTCAGCAACCGGATTCAGCGATAGGGTTCTCCCCCACCCGTTTAGCCCAAGGGGGAGACAGAGAAGGAAACCAGTCCGAAGCCAGGGGGGAAAGCAGTGATCCCGACTCATATCCTTTTGACACGCCAGTTCTATCAGAGCCCGGGGAGGGGGAAAAGGAGCTTGCGGCCGCCGCTGCCGCTTCCCCCGAATTCGATTACGATTTTAATTTTGCGAGCCGGGGGGGTTTTTTGGAGTGTTCCCCCACCCATCCAAGCGAGAAGAGGGGTTTTTCGTTAGCCCCCAGTGCCCCCGGTTCTTCCCAAACAAAGCACACACCGCCCAACAAAGCCGCAGAGCCGCGGCAAGCTACTAACAAGTCATCCTCTCCGATTGCAGGGCAGGAAGCCAGGGAGCAAGGAGGAGGGAGCGAAGCCGGGGCAGGGCAGCCCGCGCCGAGACCCCAGCGTGTTCGAAATAAGCCATCTTGGCTGAGAGACTTCGTCTCATCCTAGGGGGGAGGAGTGTTGTGTTCTAACAGTGTACCCTTCTACTTGTGATAACAATGTATCTGAACCAATGTAACCTTGCCTACGAGTAACAATGTAACCCTCAGCTGATCACTATAAACCCTGTAAATGGACGCGAGCTAATGACCACCAGCTGGCAGCAGCGAGCATCCAAGCTCTCTTGGTTCAAACCCATCAAAGGCCACAGCGCGGGAAGTTTCCCGCCGCTACCTTCACCTGGACAAGAAGGGCGTGACCAGCCATGACGTCACGCGGGCAGTAGCCAATGGGCTATCGTGGAGCCACATTCAAATACGTTACTACCATATATATAGAGCTGTTCGTCCGCCATTACCTCATGTTCCCTCTGTCCACCATGCAATAAACCTGAGTTAACCCAGCCCTTGGCTGTTTCCTGTGTCTTGACTCTCATACACTAAACCCGCTCAGCAGCTGATGCCTCTCCTACGCAGAGTCGCCGGTCAGGTCCTTAAATGAAATTTAAAGGGGAGATGTGGAATTCCCACGCCCGGTGGGCATGGAACGGCCCTGGCAGAGGCCACCACGGTAGAGAAAACTCCTGGCTCGTGGCGTCTGCGGGCAGAGAAATTAAGGGGGGTGGATAAATGATAGGGTTTGATTCACCCAATTCCTTGACCTGAACGGCGGATCTGCTGAGAGAGACGAATATCTAACTCTGTTACCCATTAGAGTAATCACTCATCTCCGAGTCTCAATCTAATCTGTGGCACAGATAGATGCCATGTTTACCCCTGCCTAATCCTTGTACAATGGTGCCTCCTATGTCAATGTTTATCCCGGTTAATTAACTTCCCCAGTGAGATTCCCAATTAACCCAAGCAAACAGGTGATGTGATTCCTGTCAGGCGATGGTTTTGCCACTGTTGCGCTTTTCCTTCTATATATGTTGCAGCCTTTCCTCAATAAACGACTGATCTTATCCTCCTCCATACTGCCTCGTATCGTTTCTTGATCAGTCTCCTCCGGGACCTCCGGCCCTCTGCGGCCCCGATTCCTACACGCTAGAGCAGTGAAAACGTGCTGCATCACTTATAAAGATGTATAGAAAATCTCTTCTTTGCCTTGATTTAAAGGGCTGGTTGAGAAACTGCCCACAGCAAAATCCACAGCGGCAGATTTGGCTTTGAGCAATTTTTCAACCAGCCCCTTGAGACAAGGCAAAGAAAATATACCTTTATAAAAACAGCGCAGCACATTTTCACTGCTCCAATAGAATCCGGGGGAAAATCCACTTCCTCTGCCAAGGAACAGAGGAGTTATTTCATTTGCCAATATCCTGAAATGGCTCTCTTATTAAGCTACTTCACGATATTGGAAGTTCCCATTGGAAGGAGCCAGATCAAATAAGGTTGCTTGGTGCAACCATTTGGATGCCAGTTGGATGCAAAGTTTGCATCAAACAGCACATCTCACCTCTACATGACCCCAGATAACTCTGTTTCCCCTGTACCTGTCCATTCCTTGTGTAGACAAGCTTTTTACTTATTAAAGGTAAAAGTAAAGGTCCCCCTTGCTCGAAAGCCAGTCGTATCCGATTCTAGGGTTCAATGCTCATTTCTGTTTCATAGCCAAAGAGCCAGCTCATTTTCCATGGTCATGTAGAAGGCATGACTAGACACTGGAGTGCATGGAACTCTGTTTACCTTCCCACCAAAGTGGTCCCTAAGCTGTAGCAAAACATTGTTATTATCTTGCAGCTGGTGAGTCAGCAATTTTATGGAGCTGTAGGGCAAAGTGAAAGATTCGTGTCAGTGTTCACATACTTTTTTTGAATTCTGGAACACTTGTCTTTTTCTTCCCATTCAGCTTAGTTTACTAAATTATCAAAATATTATTAGACAACTAGGACTGGGTGTGTGAGTAATTGGACGTGTACTATACAGGCTTTGATTGGATAGGGTCACACAATCAGGACATTAAGGGCTATTTTCCCTTTCCTCTGCTGCCTTTTCTTCTCTCCTCTTCATCCCTTTTTTTGTTTCATTGTACAGCACAAACCACTGCCCGACACACATATATTAGTCACAGCAATTTGCATTTCCTTCCCATTCACAGAAGTATTTGCATTTGTAGGTTATTTAATGTCATTGACTGAATTGAGCAAGTTGGGATATCTCTTAAAGGGTATTGGCCAGATCCATATCCATATCCTTAATATTTGGATACAGAGAGCATTAGGGGGCCTTCTTTGGTTGTCCAATTTAAATCAGCTTAATACAGTCGTACCCTATCTGATCAATATCATTATCCCCATGTTCTAGATGGGAAGAGGAAAACTAAGACTGAGAGACTCTACTTTTCATAATGCTACTTTGATAATGCAATTGAAAAAAAGAAGAAGCAATGTGATCCTTTCACAAATTCCAAACTAATGATGGGTAAAATGATGCTGTTGAAATCCTATCCGGATGCCTGGAGGCCGTTGCGGTCTGGATGGGGGCCAATGGGCTTCGGCTGAATCCCAGCAAGACAGAATGGCTATGGATAGGGGGCCCTGTGTTATCCCGGGAGCTACCATCTTTGGTTCTGGATGGGGCTGTTTTGCCCCAGACAGACCTGGTGCGCAACCTGGGGGTCCTTCTGGACTCACGGCTGCTGCTAGAAGAACAAGTAGTGGCTGTGACCAGGAGGGCTTTTGCCCAACTTCGGGTGATTCGCCAGTTGCGCACGCTCCTGGACCGGGACTCCTTGCTTATGGTCACTCATGCTCTGGTCACTCTGGGGTTTTAAGTGTTTTTATATGTTTTTAGAATTTGCTATAATGCCACCCTGAGCATACCTGTCAAGTTTCGGGAAATTTCTATGAAACCCCCCTATTTTACACTCTTTCCCGCCGTCATCCCGTATTAGTTAGACTGCAATTAGACTGGTGTTAGACTGGAGGCCAGCACAGGATAAGCATAGCTGTCCAGTTTCCTGTTTTGGCCGGGAAATTTCCCTTATTTGACATAAATTTCCAAAAACTTGACAGGTATGGCCCTGAGTCAGGTTCTACCTGAGTGGGCAGCATATATAAGTATGACTATTAAATTAAATTAAATTAAATTAAAATTAAACACTATTGGCAATTTTTTCTCTTACAGGGATGAGGAAGGACAGTTTAATCTCATGTTGTCTGAAATGAAACCTGAACATCCTGCTGCAGCAAAAAGCTTGCAGTGGTTGTCTTGACACATTATTTTAACTCAGATCATGAGATGCAACATATGAGCCACATGATTTTTTTAGATAAACAAAACAACAACTGTTGAGGTTGACAGGTGCTGGGACAGACTTCATCGTGCCTCGAACTGCCAACCTTTGCATTGTCAAACTCAGCGTCTTAGCCACCAAGCCACCATGGCGCCGGCCCTCTTTTGTTGTTGTTGTTGTTCAGTCGAGTCTGACCCTTTGCGACCCCATGGACCACCACATGCCAGGCTCCTCTGTCCTCTGCCATCTTCCGCAGCCCAGCCAGATCTATGCCACTGCTTCAACGATGCCATCCAGCTACCTCATCCTCTGCTGTCCCCTTCTCCTTTTGCCTTCGATCTTTCCTAGCATCAAGGCCTTCTTGAGTGAGTCCTTTCTACAACAACAATAACAAAAAAGTCAAGAAATGTTGTGGCATCTTAAAGACTAACTCTTGTATTTAAATGTGATTTAAATTTTGTGGATCAAATCCACTTTGTCAGACATAAGAGTGAGACTTCATTACATCCATTTATACCACGGGTTCGCAACCTATGGCCTCTGGGCCGAACGTGACCCGTGGTGCCATTTCATGTGGCCTGCTGCCCTTGCTCCTGCCGCTGCCACAGGAAGTGGCAAAAACAGCCAAAAACATGCCAGCGTCACTTCCGCCACCACTGCTGGAAGTGGTGGAAGAAGTGAAAACAGTTGAAAATGCACTGTAAATGCACCCACGGCTGTCGTAAATGTGTTCAGGACAGCCGTGGACACATTTTATGCCAGCATTTACGGTGGGGGAACCATGTGTTCAGCCCACTCAGCTGTCTGAGGGGGTATGGTCTGGCCTGTGGTGGGAAAATGTTGAGAACCCCTGATTTATACACATCGGGTACAGAAGCATGCAATGGTTGGCCAGTCTAACAGAAAAATAACATTGTAGCTTTTTACAACTGGTAATAATGGAAAATCCCCAGTTGTTATTCAAACTTGCTGTGAAGCCTGACCCTATTGAGTTGCAAATGGTTGCAAAACAAACTTCTCTTGCAAGCTGATGCATCACATCCAAAGGATGGATGCAAAACAAACATTGTGGCATTACACATTTGCCCAATGAGTTAGTATCTATTGACAATGTTTTGAGTGACCCAGACAAAATTGCAGCATATAACAACCTGTTAGTTGTGGTGCATCAAATTTGATTATGTCCCAGAAACCCTTGACTGATATTCAAACCCCTGAGATGGGGGTCCAACATATACATGTACTAATCTCTGCTGTCTTTCTCTGGATTGTAGTCTTGTAATTCCTCTATTCTAGTATAGCAACCTTCAAGTCAAAGGCTGAGTATCCAGGTAGACTAAATTGTTTTTTTTTAAACTGTTCAGACATTCCTTCTACCCACTCAAGCTATGCATTGACTAGTCTGATGAAGAGGTCTGCTGTTTCCTGAAACTTGCCTGTGCTGGATATTTCTGTGCTCCAATAAAATAATTACCTACCCTTCTTAATGGGTATATGACAGAGATGGATTTCAAACAGTGGTTTAGTGGTGGCCATAGCTTTCAGGTTTACAGGTTTATAGGGATTTTTTTAAAAAAATAATAATAGTCTGGACGATTGTGTCATCTTCTTAAAAATTGTTGGGGTTATCCCCCCCCCCAAGCCCAGGTGCATCACTTTACTTGGAAAACAGCAGAAGTGAAGATGAGTGGATATATTTTATTTGTAGCAATTAATAATTATGAGATATCCCAGCTGTGATGCAATCATTGAAAGAATTATGGAGGACCTTGGTCCCGAATAGGCAATTAAGGCCAGTTTACCAAAAAAACCAAAAAACCTTGCTCCTGGTAGAGAGAGCAAGAATTGTCTTGTTGATATGGACCCCACGTGCCTTGCGTTTTCTTCCCGAGTGAGGTAGCCATAAGGAATAAAAATGGCAGAAAATAATTGTTTTAGTTAAAATAGTTATTTATTAGAAAAATAATAATTTGAGATATAATAAACATTAGCCAATCAACATGAAGTATGAACCTGTTATGTAATACACAGTCTGATCATCACATAAGGAAATGGATAATTTGTTTGGTACTTATCCTTTGTAACCAATAAGAATGTGTCTTTTGTAACCAATGGGAAATGTACATTTCTGATTCTATAAGAAGTTACAAAAGTGTGCTTCACAGACATCACAGTATGATAAGTGCTCAGTCTTTGGAAATTATTCCACTGAAGCCTCTGCTACCAGATAATAAAAGTCTTTTGTTGTTTTCACCTACATCATAGTCCAATCTTGTCTGTGTCCAGCTGCTGACCACTACATGAGGATGTGGTTACAGAGGCTGTCTAGATGAGTGCCTGTGCTTTAAGATTTATTACGGCACCACTGGTTGGTTTTAAACTGTGGAGTTAGCTCAGTCTATTAGTTGGTGTGCAAAACAAAATTTTTGAGTTTTTTTTTGAAGGAGGGTGTGAAGAATGTTGTATTAGATAGGAACAAAAATATAATATGGGAAATTATAATGCTGCCTAGAATTGTTGGTACTTTCCTAAGAAGGCTAGGATTGGGGACAAAGGGATGAAGACAAATTAAAAAAAAATCTCTTGTAGACAATATAAAATATTTTTATCAGTGAGGCAGAATTAAAACTGCATGGCCTTTCTCACAATGCTGTCTAGCAAAGGCAGATTAGAAATAATGCTATATAAGGATTTTAAAAAAACCCAATCTAACCACATTCAGATTTCTCTGAAAGTGAAAATTTTTGTAACCTTTTTGGGAGGATTAGTCTTTAAGATTAATAGAGCATTCACTGCATTTGCATAAAAGGTGATTTGAAACTTGGGAGGGGGGAAATCATAAACCAGATTGGTTAGGAGAGCACAGAGATCGAATAGACAATCTCTATAATCTCAGAGGAAGCAATTATAATACACAGGGGAGGGAGGAAGAGAATCACCCCCTTGATAAGACTATTGCTAAGAGACCCACAGGTTCCCACAGGCTCTGTTGAGTAGAGGCTAGACAGAAATTGAACGTTGATATTATTGATCTTTGTAATAAAAAATTTAAGGAGTGTGAGAGAGGTCTCCTTTGCAGAAGCAAAGAGGAGACAGAGCACTGATTGTAGCACAGTATGGTATATTGATCACTTGCAGATCAGCTGAAGAGAAATCCTAAAGTTAGGAGAGGAAGACTAATGACCTCTACAGAAAAATATACTAGGGCTTGAACTTTACAGACAAATTCAAAGAACAAAGTTTGCTTCAGGGAAACATAAAAGAGCTTTCAAAGAATTATCCCTAAAATCATGTATATTTGTTCATGTCCAAAACATACCTGTCAACTTTTGGATTTGAAAATAAGGGAAATTTTGGTCACACTCCTCTGTGGGTGTGGCCAAATCCATGGGCGTGGCCAAATATAGCCATGTAACTTGCTGGGCTCTTGTCATGCCTGCCACATGGCCATGAAAATAATACCTGTCAAGTTTGGGATTTGGAAATAAGGGAAATTTCCTAGCAAATAAGGGATACTTGACAGCTATGCTTATCTTGTGCTGTTTCCAATGGCGGCAATAGGGCTTTGCAGTCTAATTAATAAGGGATGATGGCGGGAAAGAGGGTAAAATAAGGGGTTTTCCTGGCCAATAAGGGATACTTGACAGCTATGATGAAAATGTCTGCAAACACAGACAGCACTGGCTCTTTGGCTGTAAATGGAGATGAGCACTGCACCCTAGAATTGGATACGACTGGCAGATTTTACTTTTTTAGGATCAAAGATCTGATGCTTGGGAAACAAGCTATGAGAAACCTGGGAAACATAATGAAAAGTAGAGGCATCACCTTGCAAACAAAAAAATGCATAGTCAAAGCAATGGTATTCCTGGTGCTAATGTATGGGCGTGAGAGCTGGACCATTAGGAAAGTTAAGCGCAGAAAAATAGATGCCTTTGAAATGTAGTGTTAGAAATAGGTTGATCGTAGAAGAAATCAACCCTGACTGCTCATTAAAGGTCAAATAGTAAAAATGACGCTAAAGTACTTTGGACATCAAATGAGAAGAGAGGATTTACTTGAGAAAGCCTTGATGCTGGGAAAGGTGGAGGACAAAAGAAGGGGGTGGCCAAAAATAAGATGGCTAGATAGTATTGTAGATACAATGGGCACAAAGCTGTGTGGGCCAAAGAACCCTTTCCCCATTTTCTTGGGGGACTTTGGTTTTGTTTTCTTTCTTGTTTGCTCAGTGGCTTAAGTGACTAAGATGCTGACTGGGAGGCAGAAGGTCAGCAGTTCAATTCCCGAGTACTGCAGGATGGAATGAGCTCCCATCTTTGTCCCAGCTCCTGCCATCCTAGCAGTTCGAAAGCATGAAATTGCAAGTAGATAAATAGGGACCACTTTGGTGGGAAGGTAACAGCGTTCCGTGCGCTCTGGTGTCTAGTCATGCCTGCCACATGACCACAGAAATGTCTGCAGACACAGACAATGCTGGCTCTTCGGCTTTGAAACAGAGATGAGCACTGAACCCTAGAGTCGGATACGATTGGCTTTTGAGCAAGGGCAACCCTTTACCTAACTCAGATCCCCTTACACAACCATGCAGGCACCCCCCCACCCCTCCCAAGTTAACTCTAGAACAGAAACGGAACACACACAGACTCTCTCTCTTATATAGTGTAGGAATCTCTGACTGTGATGGTGAACCTTGGCACTCTAGAAACAACTGTCTTTTGAGCAAGGGAAACCTTTACCTTTAGCATATAGTGAGCAAGCACTTCCCCCCTCCCAAGTTAACTCTAGAACAGAAACGGAACACACACACCCTCTCTTTCTCATATAGTATTGTAGATGCAATGGGCACAAAGCTGTGATGGCGAACCTTGGCACTCTAAAAACGACTGTCTTTCGAGCAAGGGAAACCTTTACCTTTACCATATAGTGAGCAAGCACTTCCCCCCCTCCCAAGTTAACTCTAGAACAGAAACAGAACACACACACCCTCTCTCTCTCATATAGTATTGTAGATGCAATGGGCACAAAGCTGTGATGGCTAACCTTGGCACTCCAGAAACAACTGTCTTTGAAGCAAGGGAAACCTTTACCTTTAGCATATAGTGAGCAAGCACTCCCCCCCTCCCAAGTTAACTCTAGAACAGAAACAGAAGGCAGGGTAGAAACAACTCAATAAAGCATGAGAGTGAGAGAGAAGTCTCTGCCCCCAGAACAAGAGCTGATTTGCCCCTGCATATATGAAATATTGCTCACCTCTAGAGTAGACTCCCGTCCATAGTCCCAGCATGAAACGAAGCACCATCTTGGCCATTTTGCTGGCAGGAAAATGAAAGAGAAACTAACTACAGAACGCCCCCACCCCCCACCTTTTCTCTCTCCCCTTCCACATGCGAAAAGCCACACAGCGACCTCTGGTGGCCGGAAAAAATACTGCAGCTTATTTCTTTTTTTAAAAATAAGGGAAAATATGGGGAAATCAATTAAACTGGAGGGGGTGGGAAGAGGGATTAAAATAAGGGGTTTTCCCGGGTAAAACGGGAAGGTTGACATGTATGGTCCAAAAGTGCCTCCACTTAGATCTGTGTGTGTGTGTGTGTGTGTGTGAAATGTACAGAAATTGGAGTAAATAAGTTTATTCCTCATAATTTACTCTCTTTGTAAGAAATAGGCTTTTGTTAACAGGACTTTGGAAGGAAGGTGAGCTGTATGAAAACGAAGGCTTACCTCCTTGTCTCCTAATACAAAAAATATTTTCCCTCTGACTATAGTCACGTATGAAATAAGAATGAAGCCTTGCATTCTAGCCTCATCCTCCTGTGGTTAATGACATATTACACATAACCCAGCACCAGAAGAAGGAATTACATGACTGCTGGAACATGTTCAATAACAGGAGCAGTTGCAAATTTGCAATCTCTTTTTATTTGTGAAAGTTTTTTGTGAGTAAAGCAAGGATTTCATTTGCAAGTCTGTTTTTTCAGATGTAAAACTCACATCTTTGGAACACTAACTTAGGGTCTGTCCTGACTGTCCATTGAGGAGCAGGTTGGATTGGCCTCAACAGTGTCACTTTCACTTGGTGCGTGTGCATGTGTGCACGTGTGTGCAATACACCACTTTGTCTAAACTACTACTACTACTACTACTACTACTAATAATAATAATAATAATAATAATAATTCCTTGTTTGTCTGTGTATGCTAATTGAGAACCTGCCCACAGCCGCAGTTTTGATTGGAAATATAGAGGCAAACAAACATTTTTTAAATAATTGAAGTGATGCATCATGGTAATGATCTAAAGATGTTTTAAAAAGTCATTTCATTTCCTCTGACCATTCACAGATGATCAGGGGAAGTTTTCAGTTCTTGATAAGTTGAAGTCACTTCTTAGCTGCTTCAACATACTGGACGTAGCTTTTGACTGCTGCAAATCTTCTATATATACTATCCTCATCCTTTCCTATCAGGAAAATAATAATGTTCCTAGCTGCTACCAACAAAAAGACTCTGTGCACAAAACTGAAATGTTAAAAGAGCAGTTTTTATTGTATTAAAATGCAAAGCATAATACTGTAATTCCCCTGTTTGGCAATGGCAATGTTTTTTCTCTCGTCTTCTTTTATATATTTTCACAGTTTTCCAGAACTGTCCAGGCTTCTCTGTCATCCTCTGGAGCAGGGGTTCCCAACCTATGGCCCACAGAGCTCATTAATACGCCCCACCGTGGGAACCCAGGCACTTCCAGAAGCTCCCATCACCACCATAAGGCCTAAAATGTCACCATAGTGCTGCTGCCACCGTCTGTTGTGTTGTTGTTTATTCCAGCTGTTTGCACAGTGTCCGCTACTTCTCATGATGTCGGAATGCTTTTTGGAGCATTTTCGCTCTGTTTTGGGAATGTTTTGCCGCTTCTCCGCTGCATTTTGGCAGCTTAAGTGTGGTGGTTGGGGACTTCGGGTGCCAGGTGGAGCTTATGTCAGTGCCTGGGTGGTTCCGAGATGTGAACCCAGGCACTGACGTAAGCTCCACGCTGACTGGAAGTCCCCAACTGCCATGCCTAAGCACTGAAAAGCAGTGGAGAAGCAGCGAAAAATTCCCAAAGTGGAGCGAAAATGCTCCAAAAAGCATCACACCACTGTGGGAAGCAGCAGACGTTGTGCAAACAGCAAAAAATGGTGTGATTGGTGCCACTGCCACCACAAACGTAAGCACTGGGCGCAAACATGCCTCTAGCCCCCACAGCTGACTCTCGGGGGTGGGAATGTTTCCTGATGGGAAAACATTGGGAACGCCTGTCTGGAGTCTGCCCAGATCTAGTGCTGTCCATGTGTAGAATCGCCTCAGGTTGTTGGAAGAGGGTGTTTGCTATGACCAGTGCATTCTCTTGACAAAACTCTATTAGCCCTTGCCCTGATTTATTTTGTAGTCCAAGGCCAAACTTGCCTGTTATTCCAGTTATATTCATGGCTCCTATGCAATATTGTTCTTTATAGCATCAGACTTTCCTTTCACTATCAGACACATCCACAGCTGAGTATCCTTTTGGCTTTGGCCCAATCATTTCACTCTTTCTGGGGCTACTTGTACTTGCCCTCCGCTCTTCCCCAGGAGCATTTTGGACACCTTCTGACCTGAGGGGCTTATCTTTCAGCATCATATCATTTAACCTTTTGATACCATAGGGTTTTCCTGTGAAGGATACTGGACTGGGTTGCCAGTTCCTTCTACAGTGGATTGTTTTTAGTCTGAGTTGTCCACTATGGCCTGTCCATCTTGGTTTCCCTACGTGGCATAACCCATAGCCTCATCGAACCACACAAGTCCCCTCGGCATCGCAAGGCAATGATCCTCGGTGGTGGTGGTGGTGGTGGTTGTTTGTAACACTTACTTTTAGCCTATTCCCGGATGCTCAAAATGAGATAAAAGAAAGGGGAGCAGCTGGGAATTGTTTACTTTGTAGCTATTATCTATGATAGCAGCTGCTCAGGGAAGATGTCAACTGTGTTCACTGTGGTGATGATCAACCAGCAATGGATCATCAGTGGCAGAGGTATGGGGGAGCTGATCTTCCAATCAGCTATCATCTCCCTTGTAACTCTGCCCCTGCCTATCTGTTGCTGGGGCTATCACCACCGCTGCCTCCATGAATGCCACTACTGATCATCAGCAGACTCTGAGATGACTTGGTAGTCAGATAATCAGTGGCAGCAGCATTCACCAGGTGGTTGGATCAGCAGCAGCGGTATTCCTAGCAGTGGGGAGTTGACCTCCCAGCAAGAATCAGCAGTGGCAGAGGTATTGAAGAGCCAATCTTACAACCATCTACTCAGCAGATTGGCTTCCCCACAATTCTGACACTGCTGATCTGCTGCAGGGGCAATCATCCAGCCACCACCCTAAAAATACCACTTTTTGCAACAATTGTTGACCCCCACCATCCCCAATGTGCAATGGTACACAAGCAGCAAAATGCTCTTTGGATTCAGAGATCATGCCAAATAGCATTTTGCTCCTTCACTGACTTTAAGCGGCTGATTAAAAGCTGTGCTACACTAGCCCAGGAGGGCCAGTGTAGATGGGGGTCTAAGGTGTAGTTTCCTAATGCCTTCAGCATTCCATCCATCCATTCAATAGCTCTTAAAGCTAGTACAACAGTGGCTTTCTTGACATCACCTGGCTGGTAATACTTGCTGCATTCAGGCCTTGAAAATCCCTCCCAATAGAAGCTAGCCTCATCACAGATGGGTTTTTGCCATATTTGTAAATCCTTCTTTTTTGGGAAGGCTTTGAGATATTACTTCTCTAAGCCTGTAAACCCATACTTATCTAGGAGGAGTAAATCCCATTGAACACAGGCTTACTTCTGAGCTCATAGGTGTAGGGTTGGGCTCTACTGCTACTATATGTTGTTTTAATTGGCTGCTCTGGACTGTTGTTTTACTCTGCTGTTCTTATTTTTTTGTAGTTCAATTTTATATTGTCTTGTTTTATCAGATCAACATGGCTCACTATTGAGTGTTTGAGGAAAGATGGGATAAGTATGTTTTCAATCAATCAATCAATCAATTACTCAAACAATTAAAATGTGTTGTCCGATTTTTAAGCTTTGCTTTTTAAAGGAAGGTCAAAAATATATGTACATTGTGACTTTACATTTTTCTACCAACTAGAATAAACAGTTTTAAGAATGAAATATTCATCTTTCAAGATTCAGGAAGCCTATAATTAAAGTGCAAAAATGTCTTCATCATGTATTTTGAAGGGCAATTTTACTTGAATGCCTTTACCGCCTCTTTTTCCAACCAGATCTCTATGATTTTGCCATGTGGGTTGAACTGCTGTTCTGACAAATACATAGGGCTGTTCCTGGGAGTGAAGTGCCCTTTGGGTAAAGTAAATTTTACAAACAAGGTAGCTCATTGACCTTGTATGTATGAGCCAGACAGGAGTCATTAGCAAGCCGATTTGGCTGGAGAGATTCCTGTAGAGGCAGGGATATTGTCTGCTGTTCCTATTACAAAAGCCCAGTTGACATTTGTAAAAAATGAAGGTTGGAGCAAATGACACAAATATCCCCCACAGCTTAAAGGCTCACATTTCACTTAAATATAGAAAGAGAAAGAGGCTTCTGTGAGACCAGCCAAGCAAGGCACCTGAGTTTAACATCACAGATGCTAATAGCACTGTTATTTCCTTGCGTGGCTCACACACAATAATTAAGCTGTTTCAAATGCTCAGGAGGACATGTTGTCTGGGTATGGTCTTCCTATGGAACTGTATCACCTTGGAATCTGCATAGGGGTCACTTGTTCAGAACCAGGCATTTACTAAAGGTTTCCCTGAATGTGGAATGCAGGAATCCCCTTTATTATCAAGTTGAACATGTCCACAGAAGTGGACTCAATCCACAAAAACTCACATTAAAATAGAGTAGTTGGTCTTTAAGGTGCGACAATGTTTTTATCTTCTTGTTTGTTCATTTCTTGTCAGGTAAGGAAAAAAAATGTAATTTAGGAGGGATCAGAGCTCAGTGGCAGAACACATGCTTTGTATACACATCGGTTCAGTCCCCAGCCATAATCTCCAATTAGGCCCCAGGTAAGAGTGGAGACTTGCCTGAATCCCTGCTGCTCTGTGTCAACAATATAGAGCTAGACCAGGGGGTCCCAACCTTTTTACGCTGAGGGCCTGACCATGCTCCACGGACAGCTGAGCGGGCTGGACCATGCACCCCCTTCACGTTTATGACAACTGCAGGCACATTTACAGCTGATGTAACTGCGTTTATGACAGCCGCAGGTGCCTTTACAGCTGACGTAAACACATCTGCTCCCATTTCTGGGTGCAGCGGGAGCAGCCCACATGAAATGGTGCCACGGGCCGTGTCCGGCTTGTGGGCTTGGGAACCCCTGAGCTAGACAGACCAATGGTCTAAGACAATTGCTTCCTATCTAGAGATACTGTAGGTTAAGTATCTTGAGATGCTTTCAAACAAGGTTTTCTGGACCCATAAGTATTTAAAGGTAGCCGACAGTTGCTTTATCAGCCACATCTAACATTTTAATAACCTATAACAATACATGTATAGATTTATATATAGATATAGGCATGGAGAAGCTTAGAAATTGTGGGCCTGGATTATAGAACAAAACTGCAATGCTGTGCCCAAATATGGGCTTAGATCCAGACAGACCATGGGGATGTTTTTGTCAGTGGGAGCTAATTTTTACTTATTTCGCTTTCCTCTTGTGCACTCCATAAATCTGCTCTGCCAGGGACTGAACCTGACATACAGAGCATGTTTTCGGCTACTGGGCTCTGAAATGGCAAAAGAGGTGAGGGAGTAAATTCAAAGATCCTATGTGGGATCCATGAAAATAGCCTTCCTGCCTGCTAGGAACATCTTCCATAAGATCAGAGGCCTTTCAAAGAAGGAAAGCAACTCAGGCTTGATGCTATCTATGAAGATTTGTCAGAAAATGCCTTTTCTTGGGGGCATGGCTAAGATGGCGCTGGAGTAATACACATTTTTAACCAGCTTGTGCTTTTCAATGTGTTTTCAAAGAGAATAAATACTGAGAAAATTTTAAAAAGTATGAAAAGAGCCTCAGAAATGAGTTGAGAGTCGTGGTGGTGTGTCCGCAAAACCGTTTGAGCATCTGGTGGTGCTGGGAGTCAGAGTCTGAGAAGCAGTGGTGGTGGGTGAGGCAATAACTGAAAGAAGGGAGGGACAATAACTGAAAGAAGGGGGCGGAGCATCATGGCGGACTGACCGGTATCGTTTTCCGTTTGTTCTGAAGGGAGAGCCGCTTAAAAGCGGGAAAGGAGGTATTTCGGAGTTGCGTTTTGGGCTCAAAAGTATATTAAACGGAGTGTGAGATCAATATCTTCGGCCAGGTTAATTTGGAGGATAAACTATAGAGAGGTTGTCGAGAAATCAGAGATCTTTTGGCCGTGGACAAGTTGTTATACTTTCTCCGCAAGAGTTTGGGGCGTGTTTCCTCTCAGGCTCGAAAGGTTTCGAGATTGAAAAGATGGACTGACTGAGTTTACCGGTCTCTGCAGTTTTGGGATACAAAACTATTTGAAAAAGAAAGGAAGAAAGGAGAATTAAGAACTTTCTCTTTAAGTATTAAGTTTTGGAATACTGAAACTTTGGAGATTAAAAGTCGGACAGTGGGATCTAACAAGAGGACTTTAACAAACACTCGACTTCGCAGATTCTCATGCTCAAGGACAGCCTGAGGTAACTCGGGGCTGTCTCTGCAGGGGAGCGGGGTATGAGTGCAGAACTAAGAAGACTTGCTAATCACTCAGTCTTTGTTATTTAATTGTGGAACTAAGAAACTGATGTTGAAAAGATTCCACACCCAGGCTGTTTGAAATGTGCCAGTAATCTACGAAATACTTCGAGACCGAAAGGTTGGAAGACCTCCATCTTCGGGGAATATAAACAATTAAACATACAGCGAAACATGGGGGCTAAAGAGGAATGAAAGGAATGTAAGAAACTGAGAGGAATGGAAAGTACAGTAGATAAAAGCGGGGCACAGACAACGAGTGGGAGCAAGGTGAGGGATCCCGGAGTTCCAAAAGAGATTGAGGCTAACAGAATTAACAGAATTAAAATACTACAGTAAAAGACTCTCTTTTTGTTGGATTACAAGGACGGGACTGTGGCTATAAGGAGGCAGTGAAGAAACAGTGAATATTGGATTATCGGACTATTGGATTCCCAGCGGTTTATGGACACTAAATAGCTAATAAAAAGGTCTTTCATTGTGTGTCCAGTTAAAATTTGGACTGTTACAGGATTGTGCACTTTGCAAGCAGAAATAGAAAGCAGAAGGATAGAGGACTACAGAGGGATACAGCATTGCTAAAAGGAGCATAGGGTTGCAAGGCTCCAAGGACTCAGAGACTCACCAGCTGGGAATTTAATTTGCATATTTTCCCTTATCTTGGTTTTGGAACACCTGGGGTGTTTTTTTTTTGAAAGAGGGGATTTAAGAAAGGGAAAATTGAACGGCTCTCTTAAAGCAGTATTTGATTGTTCTCCATTTAAATTTTGAATATATTATTCCCTATTGGTATATTATCAGATATATTCTACATTTATTATATTATAAGTATATTAATACACTATTGAACTGTTAGTTTAGGATCCTGTGGTTAAAAGGCAGCAGTTTAATGAGCAAAAAAATTGATAATTTTGAACAGGATTTAAAGTGGGTGAGAGTAGAGAGATTGGAGAGAAGAGAACAGGAGGGAAGGAGAAGAAAATCGTTGCAGGAAGAACTTAACGAGATCCAAGAACTAGAAGAGCTGAGGAAGAAAGTAGCTGAAAGGAGGCTAAAGATTAAACAGCAAGAAGTCTTAGAACAGGAAGAGAAAGAAAAACAAATAGGAGTGGGGGGGTCAAGAGATTCTGATAGGAGAGGAGTCAAGAAGACAGATGGCTACCAAAAAAAAAAGGGGTTTGACAAGGGGAGGGTTAAAGAGGTAGAAGAGGAGCAGGTTGGTGATAGAGGCCCAAGTCCAGATTTAAATGATTTAAGAGGAGACCTGGAGCTTAGGTTTGATAAATTAGAGGAAGAAATTCAAGCTAAACTACAAACATTAGAAAAAGACAATCAGAAATTTCAAAAAGAAATAAAAGAAAGTATCACACAAGCATTCAAGAACACCAAGAAAGAGTGTACCAATTTATTGAAGGAAATAGATGAACTAAAGGAGGGGGTGAATGCTATTGGGAAAGAAGTTTGGGAAATGAAACATGAGTTAAGAGAGGTCAAGGAGCAGGTACAGTTAAAAGAGGAGAAACAGAAAAAATACGATAAAAGGCTGGAAAGAATGGAAGATCAAGGGAGAAGGTGCAACGTGGTTATTAGGAATATACCAGAACGGAACTCGGATAACTTGAGACAAAGATTGGTAGAATGGATTAACGCAATGGGAATGGGGGAGGAAATGGAATTGGAGGATATAGACAGTGTGTACAGACTAGGACAAAAAAGGAACCAAGAAAGACCTAGAAATGTTTTTTTAAGATTTGGCAATCTGGGACAAAAGTTAAGGATAATGAAATATGTTAACTCCTCGGGGGATGATGCTTTAAAAATGGAGGGGGCACAGCTAGAAATATATAAAGATATTTCATTAGAAGGACGCATTTGGAGACTACAAATTAAGCCAATCACAAAAAAATTGCGTGAGAAAGACATACAATATAAATGGAGACCACATAAACAATTAATTTTTACAGTGAAGGGGAAGAATTATTGGATTAAGGAAGAATCTGATGTCTTAGAAATTTTGATGGAAGCTAAGATTATAGAAAAAGGGTCTACAGAATGGAAGCAACTTAAAGATGCCTTAATAAATGCGGGAGTAGCATCTATGTTAGAACGGGAAGAGGAGGAAGTTGAAGGAGCAGAAGGAGGGAAAGACTAGGTCATTAAAGGATAAAAAGAGAGAATCTACTGCGTGGAATAAATTATGACAAATTAAGATAACCATTTGTAATAAGAAATAAACAATGAACAAGAAACGGATGCTAAGTATTAAGGTCCACTCACCACCCGCAACTCCCCCTCCCCTCTTTGGTTTTCAAAGGTTACTTTTAGTAGAAAGTGGAGAGGGCAGAGCTTTTTTCTTTTTCTTTTTCCCCTCTTCTTTCTCATTTGTTTGATTGTTGGTTTGTTTAAGCTTTGTTATTTTTGTATATTTTTTTCCCCTTAAGATAATTGTATATTATTTAATTTAAGATGCGCTGGAGGAGGGAGAGTATAACTTGTTGTGGGTTGAAGTATTGGTTCACATATTACGGGGAATTCTGCAGTAACAGTAGAGAAAGCACTAAATATGTATACTTAAAAAGTTAAAAATTATCTCATGGAATGTCAGGGGCCTAGGGAACCAAATTAAGAGGAAACGTGTGGAAGGAGTTCTGAGAAGGGAAAAAGCGGATATTATTTTTCTCCAGGAGACACATCAGAAAAGTGAAAATAAGAATAATATTTATGTAAAAGGGATGGAAATATATGAGAAAAGCCTAGGTTCAAGTAATTCAAGAGGGGTTGCTGTATTAATATCGAATAAACTAGATTTTTCATTGAGCAAGAACATTAAAGATAAGGAGGGAAGGTTTCAGCTAATAAAAGGTAAAATAGAGGAGGAAGATTATACGTTTGTTAACGTATACTCACCAAATAAGAATCAAGGGATCTTTCTAGATAAAATTCTACCCATTATAAAAAAAGAAAGATCAGTAAATTTAATTATAGGGGGAGATTTTAACTTAATCAGGTCAGAATTAGATACAACAAATAATTTTAGAAAGACTCAAGATAAATTGATTGACAAATAGATAGGGAAATTAGGATTACAGGATGCGATGAGAATGTTGACAGGTAAAAAAAATATATTTACCTTTTGCTCCTTAAAACATAGATCTTACTCTCGTTTGGATTATTTCTTTGTGTCAGAAAATATGTTTAAGAATTTAGAAAACTTTAATTATGGCAATTTTAATATCTCAGATCATACATTTTTTTCAATAGAGATGCGGCTGAATAGTAGCACCTATCAAAATAAGGTATGGAGGATGGATACTAAACTATTAAAAAACGAAGAGATAAAAAAGATTAATAAATAAATGGATAAAGAATTGGGAAGATAATGACACGGGCGAGGTGAAATTTCATATTCTTTGGGACACAATGGAAGCGGTTATTAGAGGTGATTATATACAAGAGAAGGCAATATTTGAAAAAAATGAAAAGTCAAGTAATTAAAAGAGATAAAGATATAAAAGAACTAGAAAGGAAGCATGCAGCTACAGGAAGTAACTCAATTTGGAATAAATTACAGGCATTAAAAAAGGAAACAATTGCAGTAGAAGTTGAAAAGGTTAGGGTAGATTTGGCATATTTAAAAAGAAATGATTTTGAATTCAATAATAAAGATATGAAAAAATTAGCAAAAAAAGTAAGACAAAAAAGTAAGGGATATATAGAGGCTCTAATTAATAAAGAAGGTATAAGGCAGTATAAACTGGAAAATAAATTATCAGTAGCAGAAGAATTCTATACAAAATTATATACAGAACACAGAATTGATGATAATGTACTTCAAGCATATTTGGATAGGAACTTGATATACCAATTAAAGGAAGAACATGTAAATATAATGGAACAAGATATTAAAGACAAGGAGATTGAAGAGGTAATTAACAACTTAAAAAAGGATAAAACGCCAGGAGAGGATGGTATCCCTTCGGAATTTTATAAGGAATGTCGAGAGGTATTAATTCCCAAATTAAAAAAATTATATAATTATATATTGGAAGGGGGGAGATCCCCAAGTCCTGGAGTAATTCGATAATGGCTCTAATTCCTAAACCTGGAAAGGATAAAGAGAATATAGAAGCATATAGACCAATATCATTATTAAATCAGGATGCAAAAATTTTTACTTCAATAATTAACAATCGGTTTAATAAATTCATAGACACTTATATTGGAGAAGACCAAGTAGGATTTGTTAAAGGAAGACAAATGGATAAATTAATAAATCGGTTAATTAATATTATTGGTAAATTAAAAAATAATAAACAAAAAGTATGTATAGTGGCATTAGACATATATAAAGCATTTGATTCAATTCAATGGAAAACAATAAAAGGAATATGTGAGAAATTACAATTCGGCCCTAAATTTAACCATGTGATAGGACAATTGTATAAAGAAAGTAAATCTAAAATTAAAATGAATAATTGTCTGGGAAAAGAAATTGATATAAACACGGGGACAAGACAAGGATGTCCATTGTCCCCATGTCTATTTATACTGGCAATGGAATTACTAGCAAATGATATAAGGCAAAATGAGAAATTAGTAGGAATAGAAAATAAAAAAATAAGTCTATTTGCGGATGATACTCTATTAGTTGTAAAAGATTCTTTAAATAATTTAAGCAAAATACAAGAAAATTTAAGAGCCTTTGAAGAAGTAACAGGATTAAAAATTAATTGGACGAAAACTGAGGCTATCACATGCAATTTAACCCAGGCGGAAAAGGAAAAAATTGGAGATAGATTTAGTATTACAATAAGAGATGAATTGAAATATTTGGGAATATTTGTGACGAAGGAACCAAAAGACCTATATAATATCAACTTCAATAAATTAAGAAATAAATTGAAACCATTACTAGAACAGTTAAAACGAGCAAAGACTTCATGGTTTGGAAGGATTAATATTTGCAAAATGAAAGTTATACCCAAATTGAATTTTTTGTTTGAAAACTTACCAATTAAAATCAAAGAGTCAGAACTAAATAAATGGCAAAAATTGATAAACAGAATTTGCAATAATAATAAAAAGGCAAGAATTAGTAAAGGATTATGGTACATGAAGAATAAACAGGGAGGGTTAAACATTCCAAACATTAAAGCGTATTTTCAAGCCTTTCATACAAAGAAATTAATTAAATTATTAATTCAGCAAAATGAGGTAATAGGTGAAAGGGATCAAGAAGAATTTAAAAAATTAAAAGGTGAAATATTTCTTGCCCAAGTAAATAATAAAACAGAGATTAACTGCTTTTCTATAAAGAATATTTATAACGTATGGAAAGGGGTTAAGAGGAAATTGGCACCAGACATTTCCCCAATTTTAGAAATTTTAGATTTCCAGAGTTGCCCATTATTATCCTCGCAAAAAATAAGACCTATTCTATTGCAAGAAAAAGTGTTGTTAATAACAGAGTGGATTAAAAATTGCAATATATATCAGAAAAGGAAGGAGGTATATAATAAATTAAAATTAAATTGGCTACAAGAATTGGGGATGGAGAAATGGGACAAATTGATAAGGGAGATTATAGGAGTACCTAGGGCAAAGACGCCCTTTGAAGAATTGGTCTTGGAAATAAGGAAAGAGAAGATAAGATTACAGGGGATAGTAGGTAAATTGTACCAAATGCTTATCCCAGGGGAAGGATCACACTATACACTTAAACGAATTTGGGAGGAAGATTTAAATATTAAAATTGAAGAAGAAGAGTGGAGGAAAAAGTGGGGAAACAGAATAACAAAAACTATGTCAATGAAGGAAAAGGAGCATGTTTGTAAGGTACTTTGGAGGTGGTACCTTACCCCAATCAGACTCAAGCAAATAGATATTAATAAATCTGATTTGTGTTGCAGATGCAATGAACAAAAGGGGACATATTTGCATCTGTGGTGGTTTTGTAAGAAAACAAATAAAATTTGGAAAGTGGTAGAGAAGGAGATAAACGCGATTCTTGGCATAACAATGATTTTAGAACCCAAACTAGCTATATTAGGAGAAATAGGAAAAATGAGATTAAGTGAGGGTAATAAAGAATTAATTTTGACATTGTTGCTGGTTGCTAGACAGCTGATAGCCCAAGAATGGAAGAGTAACGAAAATCTAAATAAGAATAGGTGGTATAAAGAGGTTTGGCAACTGGCACTAAATGAAAAATTAACTAGCCAAATTCGGTTAAACAGGGTTTTAAAATCAAAATACAATTTTGGGAAATCTGGAAACCTTTCATACAGCACACGTTAACAAGTGAAGAAGGAAGTAAGCCTGGCCCTGACATGATTCAATTTTGGAAGATTTAAGTATACTGTGCCAATTAAAATTGCTGCAGATTAGGGTTTTGCACGGATTTAAAAGTTGAAAGAATGAAAGAGTGAACAAGATTTTGAATATATTGTTGTTATTCCTTTCTCTTTTCTTGGTGTTTTCTTTCTTTCTTTATTGTTAGTTTTAAGTATTTATATTTTTTATGTTTGTTTGTATTTTATGATTATTAATAAAAAATTAAAAAAATAACTGAAAGAAGATGGACTCTGATAATGTGGCGGCAACTGACAAGGCGGTTGTATGTGTGGTAGTGGTGGAGGTGCTCGTGGTGGTGAAGTAAGTGCGGAAGGAGGTGAGAGAAGGCGAGAGAAGGTGAGAATGAGAGTATGGTGAGTGCCATAAGAAAGGATAAAAATATTGAGGGGGTAGAAGGTAATAAAATAAGTTTATATGCAGATGACACGTTGGTAGTTATGAAACATCCTATGAAGGTATTAGAAAGGATACAAATGCATTTGAAAGAATTTGCAGAAATGACAGGTTTAAAAATAAATTGGGGAAAATCTGAAATGATATTTTGTAATATAGATAAAGAAGAACAGAAGAAAATAAAGGATAAATATAACATACAGGTCAGGGATAATTTGAAATACTTGGCGATAAATATCTCAAATAAATTTGATGAATTTATGAGAATGAATTATGAAAAAAAAGAAATTAAAGATAAAATACAGCAATATAAAAAGTTGAAGTTGTCTTGGTTAGGCAGGGTAGCATTGTGTAAAATGATGTTGTTACCGAGACTTAATTTTTTGTTTGATGCCCTGCCAATCCAACTCAAGGATAAAGAAATTATGGAATATCCAAATTTGCTAAACAATTAATGTAATGGAGGAAACAAACCAAAAATATAAAAAAAATGTGGTATTTATCCCAGAAAGAAGGAGGATTGGGACTGCTGAATGTTAAGAACTATTATAGAGCTTTTCAAGTAAAGGATACTGTGAAGGTTTTAATGAGGGAGGTGGCAATTTGGGAAGAAATTGAGATGAAAGAATTAGTTCAAATTGGTAAGCAGTATTTTTAGATAAAGACATGGGTAAAATAGTTATTAAGGATAAAATGATAAAGATAATGATAGATGTATGGAAGAAAGTGAAGAAGAAACTAGCCCCAGATACATCCCCGATTATAGAAATGGAATATATGAAGAATTTCCTGATAAAAATAGATAAAAGCACAGAACAGCCAAACAGAAATTTTTTCCACAGGAGCTGAAGAAACTGCAAGCACTTATATTCCACCAGTGTAAGGAGACAATCTCAGTCCAAAAATAAAGAAGAGCCCACCTTGGCTATCCCAGAGTTAAAAAGGGAAAAGTAAATGTAAAAGTAAAAATCTCTGTAAGAAACAATTCCCAAATTGCAAGTAAATAAATAGGGACCACTTTGGTGGGAAGGTAATAGCGTTCCGTAGATATATTCCAAGGAGATGAAGATCCCTCCCCCCCCCCAAAAAAAAGAACAGCACAGCCAAACAGAAATTTTTTCCACAGGAGCTGAAGAAACTGCAAGCACTTATATTCTACCAGTGTAAGGAGACAGTCCAAAAATAAAGAAGAGCCCACCTTGGCTATCCCAAAGTTAAAAAGGGGAAAGTAAATGTAAAAGTAAAAATTTCTGTAAGATCCAAAACGTGGCAACAGCTTCCAAACAAGAGCCCTCTTTGCTCATCCTCCACCCTAACCAGCCAGAAACAAGCTTCAATTTTCAATCTTCTTATTCTTTAGACTTTTCCTCCCGGGCTCCTAGTCTCTTTTCCTCCCTTTATCACTTTGTTTCTCTTTCTCACTTTCAGTTATCCACTCATTGTCCCACCATTGCCTTCCCTTCTTTCCAACTTTAAGTTTTGATTCCTTCTCCTCTCGCAGCCATTACTCCTTCCCATCCTTCCCGTCCTTCTCTTTCACACTGCCTCCGCCTCCCTTAAACACTTTCTTTACCTTCCTCTGGCTCCCGGACTCAATCCTCAGGTCTCGTCCACCACCAGCATCGGTTATTTAACCCACTTTCACCTCCGGAGCCCCATTTGAAAGCGATAGACACCGGGTCTCGTCCAGCCCCGAGCGGCTCGTTTAGCGTGGCCTGCGCCGCACCGCACTCACCCTCCGTCCGCCGAACTCCGGCTCCGATGGCACTTCCACTTTTAATAATTGTAACAATTGTTTCCGAGGCTCTGTGCTCTTATCTTCAGGGATTAAAATCCCATTTTTAAACAATAAATCACATTTATTTCCACATTCAAAGCGCGAGCTGATTGAACTGCGTGCTACTCCAGCATCGTCCTAGCCACGCTGTTTTTCATTTTTGGGATCTTCATCTCCTTGGAATATATCTACGGAACGCTATTACCTTCCCACCAAAGTGGTCCCTATTTATTTACTTGCAATTTGGGAATTGTTTTTATTATTATTATTTTTTACACAGTTGGATTATAAACATAAAGAGACTTTTTTTTGTTTGGCTGTGCTGTTCTTTTTTTTGGGATCTTCATCTCCTTAGAATATATCTACAATTTGGGAATTTTTTTAAAAAAATTTTTTTACACAATTGGATTGAAAACCAAGAAGACTTTTTCTGTTTGGCCGTGCTGTTCTTTTTTTTCTTTTTTTCTGGACCTTTATCTCTTTAGAATATATCTACAATTTGGGATTTTTTTTTACACAATTGGATTACAAAAATAAGAAGATTTGGACTATAATAAGAGTAAAATATGGATATAAAATATTAACATTATTGGTTTGGTACTGGATTGATCTTTATAAATTTCTCTTCTGCCTGTATTGGACAAGAATTCTGGAATATTTTCAAGGAAAACGGTGCGGGTCATCAAAATCGATTGCTGCATTGAAGCTTTTATTTGATATCACAATGGATAAGGCTGCAAGGAGCAAGGAAGAGGAAGTTGTGAAGCCAAAAAGGAAGGGTAAAGGAAAGGATGTGGAGCCACCCCCACCGTCAGCTTCATCATCACCTGAACCTGCATTTGACCAGACGCAAATTATGGTAGAACTTGGCAAATTTCAAAAATTTGATAGGATGGATGAAGCAAGGGTGAAGGATAAAAATGAAATGTTGGATAAACTGACTAGATCGATCACTGATCTTTCAAAAAAATTGATTTAAATATTCATAAATTAGAGGGAAATGTTAAGTTGATGCAAAATGACATGAAAGTGATGAAAGGGGAAATGAAAGGAATACAAGGGGAGGTGAGAGAAAATAAGATGAAAATGGAGGAGCAAGAGAAAAGGATTGATGCAATGGAAGAGATGTTGAGAAAGCAGAATATTGTGATACGTCATGTGATTCAAAGAACTCCAGACCAGCTAAGAGATAGAATTGTAAATTGGTTAAACAATTTGAATATGGGGAAAGTTTTTGTTAATGAGGACATTGTAAGTGCTTACAGAGTGGGATCAAGAAGGGTGAAAACTGATCACAGGAATGTTTTGGTTAAATTTGCAAATTGGGGGGATAAATTGAAGGTTGATGGCTTTTCTAAAACAAGCTGGTTCTGGAGTTCTGAAAATTGATGGAGTGGATGTGGAGGTATATAACGATATTCCAATTAAGGAACGTGGTTGGAGATACAAAATGAAACCGGTAACAAAAATTCTGATTAAAAAAGGGATAAAATATAATTGGAGATTCCCACAACAGTTGAGTTTTTTTATGATAAGAAGATGCAGTTGATTGATGAAAGGACTGATGCCTTGGAATATTTGACTCTACTTGATTTGGTCAGTGCAGGCTCAAATGAATGGTTGGAGTTAAGAAAAGACCTGTTGGCATCGGAAGGGATAAAAAGAGAGTATGGCGGAACAGATGAGGGTGGTGCAGTGGGAAGAGAACAAATGGGAGGAGCTGAAGCAGAATTGTCATTGATAGTGATGGAGGAGTAGTCAGGTAAAAGTTAGAAGGGAAAGGGGAAGAAGAAGGGAGAATTTTTAAAGGTATAGAGGTATTTACAACAGTTTTACTAACAAAATGTGGATAGAGCACTGGAGCTTTAATTATCATGCTTATTAGGCTTATTCTACACATTCCCCCCTCCCCTCTTTGGAAGTCAAAGGCTTTCCCTTTTCTCTTCTTTTTTTGAAGGAAAAAGCGGGGAGGTTGTTATTGAGTGTTCTATGTTTTAAGTTTTGTTTCAATTACATTAGGATAATTGTTAGCATGCCCAATGGAGAGCTCAGGAGGGATAAAAGAGGGGGACAATTTAAATCATGAGAGCGATAAAAGTATTAACATGGAATGTAAAAGGTACAGTATTTCACATTAAGAGGAGGAGGATAGAATCAGCTCTGAAGAGGGATAGACCGGACATAGTCTTTTTACAGGAAACTCATCAAAAATCTCATGATACTAATAAAATCTTTTTAGACTGGATGCAGCATTATGAGAAATCTTATGGTACATCAAAATCACGAGGAGTAGCAATTTTGATTTCGGCTAAATTGGGGTTTGAGATAACAGATAGTATTGCAGATCTGGAAGGGAGATTTTTGATAGTGAAAGGGAAAATAGATGATGAGGAAATAATGTTGGTGAATATATATGCCCCAAACGATCATCAAGCAGATTTTTTTAGAAAAAATGTGCATGATTATGGTAAAAGAAAAATCAACAAGGATGATTGTGGCGGGCGATTTCAATTTAGTAAGATCAAATCTGGACTGTACAAATATATTAAGAAGTGGAAAAGGGATTAAAGGGCGATTGTTGGATAATTGGATGGCTGCTCTAGGCTTGAAAGATTCTTGGAGAGAAATTAAGGGTTTAGAAAGGGTATACTCCTATTTTTCGCAGGTTCATAATTCCTACTCTAGAATAGATTATATTTTTTTATCTGAAAATTTGGTTAAAAACTTGGAGGAAATGGAAGTTGGAATATTTAAAGAGTCGGATCGTACTAAGGTGATATTGGATTTAAAATTACGGAAAGAGATTAGAACAAGGAGGATTTGGAAATACGATGCTAACCTTTTTAGAGACCAGAAGTGTAAAGAACAAATTATGAAGAGCTGGAGTGAAAACTGGCAATGGAATGACAACGGTGAGGTAGAATACAATATGGTCTGGGATACCATTAAGTCGATTTTTAGAGGGGAATGTATAAAGATGGCAAGTAATAGATATAAAAATTACATGTTAACACAGGACAAGCTTGAAAAGGAGATAAAGTTGTTACAGGAGGAGCATTCAAAAACAAAGAATAAAAAAGTTTTCGCTAATTTATTAAGATTAAAGACAGAATTGGTAGGTAAAGAGATAGAAAAGTTGGAAAGAGATTTGGTTTATTTAAAAAGGGAATACTTTGAATTTAGTAATAAAAATTCAAAATTATTAGCAAAAGCAGCAAAGGATAAAAGGGAAAAGAGGGAAATTGGAGTTTTGATTAATGAACAAGGGATAAGATGTAATAAAATAAAGGATAAATGTAAAATTGTGAAGGATTTTTATCAAGCTCTTTATGCAAGAAAAGATATAGATGAGGAGAAACTTAAAAAGCAATTAGAAATGCAAATAACTAATGGAATAAAACAGGAGCATAGGGATAGAATGGAAGAATTAGTGACAGAGAAAGAGGTAAAAGAGATAATTGCTAGATTGAAGCTGGGAAAAGCCCCTGGAGAAGATGGGTTGCCAGCGGGTTTTTACAAGGAATTTGGAGATATCGTGGTACCAAAGTTGACAAAATTATATAACTACATATTAGTTTGAGCGGAGGCAGGACGCGGGTTTAAGAAATCAGCTTTATACGTTGATCTCCTTGAAGAAGATATTTCTCATTCGAAAAGTCGCACTAACTAGTATCGACTTAGAGAACAACATCGCTATTTCAGTGAAGTTCCATGCTTGTACAGCTTATTTTTTGTTCATCTTGGCTCATTATCTATTTACCAGTGATAAGCAACAATTTTTGTCTTTACCCATAGAGGAATTTTTTAAGTTATTACGTTTCTGGATATATTCATACTTATAAAGACTTTTATGCAACCACGACGGTCTTGCTCCTCTTTTCAGCCAAGGTTCCTTTTTAAACGGTTTTTCTGCTAGTTGAGTTTTTGAAAGGAAGACATATGGCAGATTTGACCAGAAGAGTAGTAGATTTAGTTGATACGGTGAGTCAAACAAAAGAAAAAGTGGGATTTATATCTTTGGATATATTTAAGGCATTTGACTCTCTACAATGGATTTCAATTAAGGAAATAATAAAAAGTTATGGATTTGGTGTCAAACTCAGAAGGGTAATTGGTCAATTATATCAGCAAGGAATAGCCACTGTCAGAGTAAACGATGAGGTTACAGATGAAGTAAAGTTGGAGGCAGGTACGAGACAGGGCTGCCCCTTATCTCCAATACTTTTTATCATGGCAATGGAGTTATTAGCAAAAGCGATACAAGAGGAAGGAAAAATAGAGGGGATTATGGGAAATAAGATAAGTATGCATGCCGATGACACTCTGATAATTGTAAAACAACCAGATAAGGTAATGTATAGAATTCAGCAACAACTAAAGGATTGTGAGGATATTACTGGGTTGAAAATAAATTGGGATAAATCGGAAATGATGCTTTGCAATATGGATGAAAAAGATAAGAAGAAGATAAAGGATATAGTTAATATTCAGATCAAGAATAAGCTGAAATATTTGGGAATAATTATATCAAATAAATTGGAAGAGCTTAAAAGACTGAACTATGACAGTTTGAAAATTGAAATTAAGAATAGGATACAAAGCTTTCAAAAGTTGAAACTGTCATGGTTCGGGAGAATTGCACTTGCTAAAATGACATTATTACCCAGAATAAATTTTTTATTTGATGCATTAGCAATTAGTTGAAGGATAAGGAAATTAAGGAGTTCCAAAAACTGTTTAATAACTTTTGTAAGGGTGTAAGAAATCCAGGTTACCAAAAAGTTATGGTATTTACCACAGAAAGAAGGAGGGTTGGGAATGCCGAATTTGATGGCATACTATCGGGCATTTCAAATCAAGATTGTTGTGAAGATCTTGGCAAGGGAAAAGGTAAAATGGGAGGAAATAGAGATGAGGGACTACAAACATATGGGTAAAATGGTCTTTTTAGGTTGCAAATTGGGAAAGGTAGTGAATAAAAATACTACGTTGAAAGGATTAATGAATGTATGGAAGAGGGTAAAGAAGGATTTGGTTCCGAATGCTTCACCTATATTGGAAATATTAGATATGGCGAGTTTTCCACTTAATATAAATGAGGAGACAAAGGAGGTACTGATGAAGAATGAGGTTATCCTGTTGAAGGACTGGTTTCGGATATGTAGAGATGAGGCTAGTAGGAAAAAATTGTTCGAGCAATTAAAAATTAATTGGTTTCAGTGATTGAGGATCATTAAATGGAACAGTAAATATATGAGTGAATATGATTTGGAAAGAGAAAAGACGGAATTTGAAGAGCTGATTCTAAAAGTCAGAAAGGGTGATAAAAATATTATGGGATTAGTTAGTAAATTGTATACAATACTAAATAGGGATGGTGATCCACAAGCGGATTTGAAATTAAGGTGGGAACAAGAATTGAATATAAAGATGGGAAAGGATATATGGAGAAATAAATGGAAAAAGAGGATTATGAAAACTATGTCGGTTAGAATAAAGGAACATAATTTTAAAATGTTGTGGAGATCGTATCTGACCCCAGTGAGGTTACACCAAATGGACAATAAAAACGATAAAATGTGTTGGAGATGCAAGGATACTATTGGAACGTATGAACACATGTGGTGGAGTTGTAAAGTGGTTAAAGATTTTTGGAATAGAATTGAAAAAGAAATGGGAAAATTTTGGGGCAAGATGGTAAAACTGGGATCAGGTATCACTCTGTTAACAAATGTGGAAGGCATTAATTTAAATAAGGATAAGAAAGAGTTATTATAAATAATGATTACAACGGCTAGACAATGTATTGCTAGACATTGGAAAAATGATGTAAACATACAAACTGAAGAGTGGTATAAACAAATGTGGAATTTAGCCTTGAATGATAAATTAACTTGGGAGATAAAGAAAAAAAGGGATAATTTGAAAGAAAACAGATTTTGGAATATTTGGAAACCTTTTGTGGATCACTCCCTTATGGGGGATGAAAGAAAGAGACCTGTACCTGATCAAAGTGGATTTTGGAATTAATAATACTGAGACACACTGAGCTCTCCAGGGCAATGTAAATAAACACAGGGTGATTTATTATTTACATTTATATTATTGTATTCCTACCCATAATGGTACAATTTGACTTATTGGAAAATGAGATTTAGAGAAGGTAGTTAATGTTAGAGAATAAATTTTAAGTAGCAAGTCAAGAGTTTTTATTTACAATGATGGTTTTTAGGAACTCGGTAGGTGTATACATCTTTTTTTTAGTTGTTTTTTTTCTTTTCTTTTCTTTTTACTGTGTATTTCAATAATTATTTTTTCTTTTTCTTAAGTATTATGTTGTATACTTTTGTATTGTGTTTTGTATTTTATATGTATAAAATTTAATAAAAAAATAAAAAATAGATAAAAGCCATCTCATCTTTGGTCGTCTTCTTTTTATTTTGACCTCCACCTTTCCCAGCATCAAGGCCTTCTCAAGTGAATCCTCTCTTCTCATTTGATGTCCAAAGTACTTCATCCTCATCCTTATTATTTGACCTTCCAAGGAGCAGTCAGGGTTGATTTCTTCTAAGACTGACCTATTTGTTCTCTTCGCTGTCCAGGGGATATTATTAGCAATGATTAAAATGTTTTTATTGTGTTGTAGTGTAATTATGTTCTGTATTGGATATATTTCCTTGTAATTTTTATATTTTTTGTCTTGTTTGTATTTTATTTTGGAAATTAATAAAAATTTATTTTTAAAAAAGAAAATGCCTTTTCTTTCTGGAAACTACTCCCTGCAGCGCTTGCAACTGCCTGAGCTCTTCACTAGCTTCCTTTGCAACTGCCTGCTGAGTCCCTTTTGCTTCTCCATGTCCAGTCCTATACTCCATCCCAAACCAAGCCTCAACAGATAAAACAAGACAGTGAAGGTTTCCTTCTGCAGGAAAACACTGGGCCCCTCGAAAGTATGGTACCATGTGCTGCTTCTGTAAGAGGCTCTTATTATTATCTCTCTGGAATGCTTATTTTTAAAGAACATATTTGATTCCGTTTCTGCGGTATCCGCGAGCACAATTGGCACAAACGGCCCCTGGCAGAGGCCACACCGGTCGAGAAAGCTCCTGGTCACTGGGCTCTGCGGGCACAGAAATTGGGGGGCGGATTAATAGACATAAGATTGATTCACCCATATCTGACCTGGCAGGCAGTTCGGCAGGAGGAAGTTGAATAACTAACTCACGTTAGGAATTAGGTAATTCCACACTTGCAGATTAGCCCAAGCCTTAGTGCAAATAGTGGCCATGTTTACTCTTGAGCAAGCCATGAACAATGGATTTCCCCTGTCAGTATTTGCCTTAGTTAATTAACTTCCCCAAGAGAAGTTCCCAATTAACCCGGGTAAATGGATGATGTGATTCTCTGTCAGATGACGATTCTACCACACGCAGCCTTGAACATAATATATACTGATGATTTTCCCTCAATAAACCACTGGTCTTCGCTCCATCTTGTCTCGTGTCGTTACTTGACCAGTCTCCTCCGAGACCTCAAGGGCCGCTTCATGGCCCCAATCCAACATCTGGTGACCCCGACGTGATCCTACTCGTGAGTAAGCGATCAATGCGGTCCGGTTCTACGCTAGAACCGTGTCCGATCATCCCGGAGGACAGCGCGGCAGCCCGGTCGGAAAGCCAGCCGATTGGGAAGACAGCTACGCGGCGAGGCATCTCAGAGAGGCATCCTACAGCTTGCTCCGGCTATCGCGGCGGCTTGCAGCATGGAAAAACGCGTTCCGCTCAGGGTCGGCTGTGAACCCCTGACAGCGCAGAGGCCACCGAGGGCCCGTGGCAGCAGCCCACGCTCCGAGCTCTACCCAGAAATTCATCACGCAAAACCTATTGCCTGAACTTCAGACGTGTCGAATCGTCCCGAGAAGGAGACTTCAAAGGACCCGGCAGGTAATATGGGGACTTGTCCTCAGCGGCAATGTCCGTCCGCTAGTCAAAGAATTCATGAGGATGAATTCAAAACCCTGGCCAGGGTATATCAGATAAGCTTTCACAGTGGAGAACTAGCGCGGCTTTTGGTGTTCTTGAGGGAACACTGCCTGCTTTACCCAGAAGTAGGTACGTTATCCCTTCAGCTCTGGAATCAGATAGGAGTCTGCATTCAGCAACCCCCGAGAGCTTCAGATGGCGTAACTCGCACATGGAGCAAATGTAGGAAACTCTTAGCAGAGGTAGACCCAGTCTGGATAGAGACCCAGAAACCCCCAGCGCAGTCAGAGCCATCAGCCCCAATGAGTCTCTATCCGTCATTTCAGCTTAAGCAGGGCAGTGTAGGGAGCATTCCCTCAGTGACAGCTGCAGACGTCACTGAAGGAATTCATGGCATGAGAAGCCCCGGCGCTTCTCTGACAGTTACTAGTTCCCTGCCAATTAAGAACTCCATTCAGCGCATAGGTGAGGAAGATCCATTCACGGGGAAATTGCCAGTGGCACAATTAGCTAGCGCCCAACTGCTGTGTTCAGCCTATCTGAAGGCAGACACACGTTCAGGCAGGGCTGCTCAGCGCCCACTGCTCACGGAAATCTGCATGGCCCCTGGCCACGCAGGGCTCCAGAGCAGACCCACTGCCACACTCAGGCGCAGAGCAGTGCCAAAACCCCAAGGCGCCTGCTTCCAGTGTGGAAAAATGAGACACCTTAGAAGAGAATGCCAATCTAGACCAGGCAGATCTTCAAAAGGTTGTCTGAATACCAAATGGCCACGCTGGCACTGGAGCGTGAGGCAGCACCGAGATCCAGGAATCTGGCCCAGGCTAGAAAGGAGGCAGCCATCGCCCTGGCTATGCCAGAGGAACCATCCCAGCAATAGTACCCCGAGCTCTCCCAAGGCACAGGCAGAACCTACTTGTCTCACCTTGGAGTAGCCCAGAGAAACTCACCCCTAAGTAGAAGCACCCAGATGGTTGTAAAGGGCCAGCTGTGTATAAGTCATCTCCTCATGTGTAGGATAGAACACTGCAGATCAGGGGAGGAATGTGCGAATGCGTAAATAAATGTGTGTATGCGTGGTGCACCACTGAATGTATGACTGCAAGAACTGTGTATGATTGCAAAAGCCTTGTCTCTATGACCACAGTATGATTGAAAAAGTGTTCCTTGTGTGTAACTGCGTGGTAATGTCACTGTGAAGTATGTGTTAAACAGTTTGCACTCTGCTCATGGGCAGGAACTATTTAAGGTTTGAGAAAGCATGGTGAGCAAAACCCCTTTGCCTTGCCTGCTTAGCAGCTTAAGGGCAGCGAAGGCAGGAGGGTGGAGGGGGGGGATCCTAACCTGCAATAGGGCAGGGTGACCCCCCCTTCTTCCCTTGAGACTTTTTTCTTTGTCAAAGGATTAAGCCACTCTTGGAAACTGGTTTTGCAATCTGTGCCACTCAGGAAAACAGATTTTTCTTTTCAGAAGCGCAATCTGAAAACAAAAATCACTTCTATGAGTTTTCCTCACTAAATCATAAACTATGGGGCCCCTCCCTACGTCTGTGTTCCTCAAACCCCCATCTCTGTGTTTTAAGGTGTTTGAATGTCCCTTAGTCACGTATCTCACTAGGAATGAGAGAATTGCATTGTCTTCATGTGTGTACTGTGTTATCATCTTGTAACCTTGGTTCTCAACCCTTTAAAGTCAGGGGCCAAGTTCCGGGGCCTCAGGCAGCTCTGGGGGTCCGGACAGTCGCCCTGCCCTTCCTTCGCCGCACAGCCCTTCTTGGCTTGGTGGAGGTAGTGGCAGAGCAACGTGGGCCGCATCTGGCCCACTTACCCACATCTGGCCGCTTGGTTGAGAATCGTTCTAACTCTCCTTCATTCTCTTAAGAAAGATGTTGTTCTGGTATTTTGATTTTAATCTGTGTAAAGTAACTCACTCATTGTACCCCTTTCACAGGAAAAAGCACGCAAACATTCTTGCGCTCTGTATATTCAGAAAATGCTTAATCGTTACCTTTTTACAGGAACAAAACTCCTCTCCAGGCCATAATAGTAACCAATTTATTTATTTCTACAGCCTTAAATTGCTTCCTTTCACAGGGTCCAGAGTTAATTACTGGTAGGGATCCCTTAAAAGAAGGATCCCAGCCGGTTGTCTTAATTATCTGACCTAATCTGATTTCGTTATGATAAGAGTTGCTGCATTCTCATTGTGGTAACTTCTGACTTGTCTTTCTTCCTTTCTTCCTATCGCCAGTGGAACTCCCTGCTGGAAATGTTTAACTTGTGTGTCTTTTCATTTTTGTGTATTATTTCCTTACAGCTGGCATGTCATAGTTGGCTTGTTTTTAATAAGTCTTAGTCGGTCATTTTAAGTATGGCACCTGGCCCGCAGCACCCTCTCTAATGAGCAGACACATTTCGCTAACTCCAGAGCACAGAGGAAGGATTAGTCCCTGAGCTCCTGAGAATGTGCAGAGTGCCACTCATTAGCCAGGACGGCCTAGGACCATTTTAAGAATGCAGTCAGGTCACACTTTCAATCAGATACAGGCATTTTCAGGCCACCCCTTCCTTTTTTGCTGCTAGTCAAAGCACAGGCAAAAGGCTAAGCCAGCATCTGGGCACCCTTCTCACAGGAGCACAAGAATAGCTCCAGTAAAAGTGTGCACACACGCCATGGGTGGATGTGCGCAGGGGGGCCTTCATGAGAAATTTACCCAAGGGAAGCCTGGCACGTCATGTGCCAAGGTTTGCCATAAGACCCCAGACTCGTCTCACTTCAAACGCAGACAGTCACCTTGTGTGAATTAATGTCACTGGTTCCCCTTCAGGGGGCTAGGACAATTTTCACTTATGGGGGTCGCACATATTAGGTTCTTACTTGGCAAGAGGACCAAGCTTGGCTCACGCTCCTGACTCTTCCACAAGCGGGCAGAGTTGGCAGCCGTGAACCTCGCTTTGCGCACCTTTGCCAAAGAACGCTTCAACATAATTACTGACAGCCAGTATCTTAGAAATTTGCTTCACAGTCTACCGGGAGCGTACATCACTCCCACGATAGACAAAAACTTGCTGAGTTTGTTCCTCACAACTCCTATTCAGAGTCATGCATTCTTTCATCAGAATGCCAAAGCACTTGCAAGGCAGTTCAACCTGCCACTTTCCCAAGCCCAAGGCATAGTCCGTTCCTGTCTGCATCGTGCAGGGGCACCGGGGGGGGGGCTCATGGGGGGGGGTCAACCCACGAGGGACAGAGGCCATCCAGGTGTGGCAAATGGACGTCACACATGCCTCACATTTTGGCGAATGGCAGTACATGCACGTTTGCATTAATATCTTCCCACAGTTTGTTTGGGCAACAGCACAGAAGGGAGAAACGGCTCCCCATGTGGAGCAGCATCTCCTTTCCCACGGCCAAGGGCGAACCTCGGCACATGAAGTCCGATGACGCCCCAGCTTATAGCTCCAGGCAGCTGGCCACCTTCAGGGCCACCTGGGATATTAAGCGCACCTTTGGCGTTCCGTACAATCCGCAGGGGCAAGCGATTGTGGAATGGGTCTATCGGACGCTTAAGTCCTACATTGACAAACAAACAGAAAGGGGGGAACAACATCCCATACCGCGGAGTGCGGTATCCGCGAGCACAATTGGCACAAACGGCCCCTGGCAGAGGCCACACCAGTCGAGAAAGCTCCTGGTCACTGGGCTCTGCGAGCACAGAAATTGGGGGGCAGATTAATAGACATAAGATTGATTCACCCATATCTGACCTGGCAGGCAGTTCGGCAGGAGGAAGTTGAATAACTAACTCACGTTAGGAATTAGGTAATTCCACACTTGCAGATTAGCCCAAGCCTTAGTGCAAATAGTGGCCATGTTTACTCTTGAGCAAGCCATGAACAATGGATTTCCCCTGTCAGTATTTGCCTTAGTTAATTAACTTCCCCAAGAGAAGTTCCCAATTAACCTGGGTAAATGGGTGATGTGATTCTCTGTCAGATGACGATTCTACCACATGCAGCCTTGAACATAATATATACTGATGATTTTCCCTCAATAAACCACTGGTCTTCGCTCCATCTTGTCTCGTGTCGTTACTTGACCAGTCTCCTCCGGGACCTCAAGGGCCGCTTCACGGCCCCAATCCAACATCCACAACATTTTCAAGCTACCAAGATAACATAAAGGGATCTGTTTCAAAGCAAAACCTGTGGGGATGTTGTTGTGTTTTAGCACATGCATCGCAGAGAAAGAATGGATAAGATGCTGGACTGCAACTCCCATCTGCCCTTGCCAACATAGTCATGGATGAGCAAAAAAAATATGGGAGATGCAGCATAAACTACAACTGGAGCGGAGCAAATTACTCACCCCCTTTGTGTGAAATAATGAATGAGTTGTTTGCTCTTTGAATGTGCTACTATTTCCTTTCAATATATCTTGGTGTCCGTTTGGGTTGCATCTTTTTCTTCCTGAAAAAACAACAACCAACAACCCCAAAACATTCTGTATGTGGAAGAAAACGCCAACCCAGTGTGATTTGTTTGCAGACATTATCAGCCTTAATTACTCTATACTGTATATGCTTACGATGGAACTGTATTGAATAAATGCAATTATATAATTAAAACATGTATTTGCATAATTTAGTAAATCTCTATCTATTCTAACTCAAAGAGCCATAGCACATATGGAATAAATGGATGCTTGAAGCTGCTTGGCTCTCGTTCACTCAGGTGTCTGTGCATGCATTTGTGCGCACAAGATATGCTTACATGCTTGAAGATTTGTGCTGGATTTTATTCCTGCCCATAAATAGACAAAAATAAATTAAGTGATTTGTAAAGTCAATTCATCTTGCTCTTTTGGTGTGCTAGGAGCATTGAGGAATAGCAATAGATATCTTTAATTCTGTTAATATATTTGTTTTAAATTTGAGGTAATTTGTTAAAACTCCTTTCGTACTATTTGTCACCTTAAATGCTAGGAATTGTCAAACTATGACAATCTTTCTTAATACAACATACTTTTAAGTACATCCCCCGACCCCCTGAAAAAATGTGACAATAGAGTGTAGTGTGGTTTATCCACAGATATAATTGCCATAACCTTTCCTGAAAGGTGGGGTTCGGGTGCACATGCCCTCGAGCCCTCATAACTTGGTTGGAAGGGAAATCGGGTGCGGATTAATATTAGTCATAGTTAGGATTCATTCATAACGCTCTGGCCATTAGCTCGGACATGAGTAAGGGCAAAGGTTCCAAGGTGATAACTCAAGGTAAACACACTGTATATTAATCATATCTGCGGACTCTAAGTAGGAGAGCAAACCGCAATGTCTATGTTTGATGAAGTTAGTCCCGGAAAGATTCCGTGATAGGGCAAGACAATGGCCTCGCCAGCCAGTAGTTAATTAATAGATAACAGACTTCCCGGTAATATCCTGATTATACATCACCTCCAAGTAACTTCTGCAAATGTAACTGGATTAACATGTGCCACGTCGGCAGTCTTCTGTGACGGGTCACGCGCAACCAATGCACGCAATTACCCGAGGCAGGGAATAAATGCCAGCACCCCGAGTCAATCGGGACTGGTCTTTCACCGCATCTTTGCCTCGCTTGCCTTCCTTGTGACCAGTCACTCCGCGACCCTATGGGCCATTTCTGGCCTACCGCAACAGTGTAGGCTTTGTTGCTACTGCTGGTTAACCCCACAAGGAGAGGCGGAATTGCAAGCTCTCCAATTCTTTCTCATTTCACGTCATAATATATGTTAATATTTCATGTGGTATTCAGTTCAGTAATGGCAGTGACAGGTTTACGCTACGTACAAGCCAAGTACAAAATCCTGTACTAATAATGGGTCTTTGAAAACAAAAAAATAAATCGCCTATGTATCTCTTATAATGAATAATCTGGGAATGAAAAGGGTTAACACATGGATCCAAAATAAAAGTTTTATCGAAATCAATCAAATAAATATTGGCAACGGATGGCGCGAAATTTGAACCCATAGAGACACCTTGTAAATAGACACCTTGCAAACTACTTATTCTTAGGATTGTTTCCCACTTTGTTATGACCTGGACTGCATCATGGATTCACTTATTGTATATTGTTCCTAGGATTTTTTCCTCCACTTTGTTATGACCAGGACTATACCAATGCTATTTTCCTAGAACCTTCCTAAACCCTTCCACCTACCCACACCCTCATACTACGTCTGAAGTATCGTATAATTGCTAGAATAATAACTATGGTCTTCTTCTTCTTTTTTTGGGAGAGAGAGAGAGAGAGAAGAATCCTGTGAATCAAGCATCCATGAAATTGGCAGTTCACTCGAAGGATGCACAATGCACATGGAATTGCCTTTGTGGTATGGATGGAAAGCATACTTTCCTTCCTTCCTTCCTTCCTTCCTGCTTGCCTGCCTGCCTGCCTGCCTGCCTGCCTGCTTGCATGCTCCCTCCACAGTAAGACTCCATAGCCCTAGAAATGTATGAACTGGGCATTTTTTTGTGTTAGCCATATGCCCTCAGAATGCAAATGGGTTCTGCTTTTTTAAAAGACATCTATCCTATCTTTCTTTCAATGCAGGGACACACAATGGCTTACAAAATGATTAAAAAACATTTTATGCAATTAAAATGGCATAAGATAATATTAAGCAGCATAGTCAATATTAAGACTACTAAATACTATTTCAAGCAGTATGAACACTCATTAGACAGTAAGGGAACAGAGTGAATGAGACCTTGCAGTTCCCCAAAGCAGGCATGTGCTGGGCACCATGGGAGGGCGCTGGGCAGGGGCGAGGGGCGGTGACCAAGGGATGGGGGAGAAGGCTGCCCCCGGGAACCACTTGGTCACCACCCCTCGCTTGGTCTGCCTAGTGGGTGGCACTTTAGAATAAGCCATTGTTTGAAGCTGAAGGAGGGAGCTTGGAGCAATGGCTCATTTAGAGGAGGATCACTCATGCTTTTAAAAGTTTTTAACTAGATTTTTAATTGGTGCTGGTGGGAGGTAGTTTTTCAGTGTTTTTAGGAATTTTAAGGGTTTCTAGAGTTTAAACATTGGGGATGTTATGTATGCCGCCCAGTCACACGTTGATTGGGGGAACTATACAAATTAAATGAATGAATGAATGAATAAATAAATAATAAAATAGATAAATAAAAAAATCTAAAGTGCAGCACACTGAACGGATAAAATAATAATAAAATTATTATTTTCACCCTAGGATGCCAGAGGCGAGGGCGCACCGGGATGAATCCCCCTGTGCCGGTGGCCCAGCCCATGCCTGGCTCAAAGGCTGCTTGAACAGAAGGGCCTTGGTCTGTCTGGCACTGCAGCAGCAACAGTGAGAGGGTCAGCCTAGTCTCCCGGAGTGTGTGTGTTGCACAGCTAGGGAGCAGCCACTGAGAAGGCCATGTCTTGAGTCCTCATCGAGAGAAGTCCAAGAGAAAGACCTCCCAAAAGATCCTAAAGAACTCGTGTGGATGAGATATGGTCCTTCAGATGGTCCTTCAGCTTGAGTCACACAAGACTTTATCAACATGGTTTGGAAACTGGTGACCAGAAGACCTGCTGTACCTCACAAATTCTCTGCTCTTTGTGGCCAGGTTCTCTGGATAACTTGGATTACATCCAGTTACATTTCCTTAGGTAACTGATTATTACTACTAGAGTAGTTTCCAATCACTCCAATGAATTAGTTACTTCTAAGGCAGTGTTTCCCAACCTTTGGTTTTTGGACTTCAATTCCCAGAAGCCTAAGTCAATTCCCCAAAGGACTGATCAGCCAATGTACTGACTTAGGCTTCTGGGAATTGAAGTCCCCCCTGTGGGGTGTGTGCCCACATTGGGAACCACTGTTCTAGAGGTTTCTATCGTTCACAACCCTTTGTAGGTCTTGCAAAGTAAAAGCTGCTGGCTTCTTTTAGTTGAGTAAATCCATCTCATATTTGGCCTTCCCTTTTTCCTGCTGCCTTCCATTTTCCCCAAGCCCTATTATCTTCACCATCCAGTCTTGTTCCCTTAGGTAAAGGTAATGGTAAAGGTCACCCTTGTTTGAAAGCCAGTCATATCTGACTCTAGGGCTTAGTGCTCATCTTCGTTTATAGCCAAAGAGCCAGAGCTGTCTGCATTTGCAGATGTTTCTGTGGTCACGTGGCAGACATGACAAGACACAGGAGTCCATGGAACACTGTTTACCTTCCCACAGAAGTTTTACCTGTTTATCTACATGCAATTTCTTGCTTTTGAATTGCTAGCTTGGCAGGAGCTGGGACAGAGTCGGGAGGTCACTCCATTGTCTGGTCTCGAACTGCTGACCTGCTGACCTTACAATTATCAAGTTCAGCATCTTAACCAAAGCCACCACACTCCCATGCTTGTCCTCTTACAGAATGGCAATAATAAAGCAGCTTCAGTTTAGTCTTGTCTTGCCTCTAGAGCAGGGGTTCCCAACCTAAGGCCTGTGGGCCGGATCTGGCCCATGGTGCCATTTCATGTGACCCCTTCCAAGAGCATTTGGAGCTGCTGGGACAAAATGGCCACTGTGCAGGCAGGGAAAAATAGCTGTCTGGCCCGCAAAGCTGGCTGAGAGAGCGTGACCCGGCCCCCAGGTTGAAAAGGTTGGGAACCTCTGTTCGAGAAAGTGTATGCAGGCTTGATTTCTTCAAGTCTCACTTATTTGCCATTCCGGCAGTGTCCTTCAACACTATATTCCAGATGAATCATTTTTCAACCTGATGTGTCAGTTCCAGCAATGAAAAATGTGTAAGCATTAGGCATAAAGTGACATGTCTCTACCTTTCAGGCTTCCAGCCTTATGGGGAAAAGCAGAGCCACAAGAATATTCTTGGCCAAGAGGTATACAAGGCCTCAGTTCAGCTTTGGACCTTAATGGGTACTTGGAATTCTCCCTGGTGGTGCCTGCTGCCTCTCCTCCAGCCACAAGTTTAAATGCAACAGTACTAATCAACCAAAGTAGGCAGGTATTAATTATTTGACTAGCAATAAAGCAAGATCCCGCCTTGGCGGGATAAAAGGAGGACGTGCCCGACGCCGTGGGACCTCGCTGCTGCCTCTCCCTGGCCCCTGTCATCGGCCTGGGGATGCGAGGCACCTGGGGCTGCCCTCTTCGGAACCCCACCTTGGTGGGATAAAAGAATGACGCGCCCAATGCCGCGGGACCTCGCTGCTGCCTTTCCTTGGCCCCTGTCATCGGCTGACAGATTGGCTGCAGTTGCAAGGTAGCCCGGTGTGGCCACAAGAAGACCTGCCATGCTGGGGAGCCGCCAACGTTGCTGGACGCTTCCCTTAATGTGTGTGCTCAGGGGTGGCGGGAGCGAGAGATTGGCTGCTGTTGCGAGGCAGCTGCGAATTGTACTGTTAATTGCTATTTTATAATTGTAAATTGAACAATTAATTGTATTATTGTTCTGTGTTTTGTATTAATTGTACTATTGATTGTGATTTGATATTTTTGTAAAGTTTATTGTGATTCTCATTATGATGGTATTTTGCACTGTACATGTGGGGCTTCTGAAAAGAGGTTTTTCCCTTTTGTCTTGATGCTTTGTTACTGGAGGGTTGATACTGTATTATTGTGATTATTGTTTCCCTGTAATTGTACTGATCAATTATTGTGTATTTGTATCTTTATATTGTAACATTATGTATCTTAATATGTTGTTAGCCACTCTGCCGTGGGTTGAGTGGAGCGGGATATAAATTTAAATAATAAATAAATAATAAAATAAATAAGATACAACCTGTCTGATTAAGCAAAGAAAGTTAGTGTTGGTTTGGTAATACAGTACAAAGATGCAGTATATAATTTAAGCTGTATTTTGATTCACTCCATGTCTATTGATTAAATAGAATCGAAAGTTTTGGAGAATTATAAAGATATTTCACAGACATTTTGGAAATAAGGCAGTTATTTGTTCAAAATGTTATATTATCTCTCAGAGTTGGCCAGAGTGGAGGTTTTCAAGCTGGGATCTGTAGAACCCTAGGGTTTATTGGAAATCTACCAAGTGTTACTCAGTAAAATGACCAGTTATCATAGATAAGTTCTTTAAAAGGCAGCTTGCCTTGCCTACTAAGCTCCTCTAGCATTACAGGGTCATAACAGAGTGCCAGATGTATTAAAGGATATATAGACTATCAGACAACTATTCTGCTTAAGGTTGAGGCAGGGCCGTAGCCAGGATTCTAGATGTGGGTGGGCATGTGCACGCATGCATGCGTGCGTGCACATGCACACACATGCACACAATCCAAGCACGCACGCACACTTCAAAAGGGCAGAGAATGAATAGTGGGTTTTAGTCTGAACTTTAAAGGAACTATCTAAAGTACTGAACCTATTATGGTTCTGCTGGAGGAAGACCAACCTCCTCCAACTCCATCTGTTTTGCTATAAAAGTACTTATTACTAGGATGCTTCTCCTAATGTTTATTTGAAATCTAGTTCCCTGCAGTTTCCATCCCTTAGTTCAAGTCTTGTCCTGTGGAGCAAAAGAGAACAACTTTCCTCCATCTGGTGTTTGGCCTCTTTTAGAGCTTTGAAGACAACTATTCTTTCCCTCCTCTCTTTGACATTAAACATAGAGAGCAACTGCAACACTTCATCATTGCAGTTAGTAGCCAATGATCTAACTTCTAGTGGTGAATTGCCATAAGTTAGGGAATCTCTGTAGGCTTTGTCTGTTCTGTTGTATGCTGATTTGCGTGACTCAGAATGCAACAGTTAATGCCTATGGAGATTTAACTTGCAGCAATTTGCAGCTAAAAGTTATGCCTTTTGCATAATTGTACAGCAGGATTTTGGCCAGTGAGTTACAATTCTTGCCTCTCTTCTTCAGTTTACATATACAAATAATATGTATTTGCCTGCAACAGTTACTGGTATGACACTGTAATTCAGGCTTTCTCAACACTTCTGGGTTACGGGCCTAACCACGCCTCCTGGACAGCTGATCGGACCAGTCACATGGTTCTGCCCACCGGAAGCAGAAGTAAAACACATGCCGCATATGCACAGAATGTATTTAGTGGTATTCTGTGTATGCGCTGTATGCAGTTTTTTCTGCTTATGGGTTTGGCGAGGGCATTGCAGGATGAAATGGCTTCGGGGGCTAGGTCTGGCCTGCGGGTCGTAGGTTAAGAATGCCTGCTGTAATTCTTGTGCCCTTGGTGACTCACCCACATGAAGGCTTTTGCTATATAAAACAAGGGCACAGGCTGCAGAAACACAGCTCTTTGTTTTGTTTCCTGGCTTCAACTTTCAATGTAACATCTTATTAATCAGGTGATGTTTGAGACTGAACAACTATGAAATCTAATATTCTGCAGGGAGGAAGTTGCCGTATATTTTCAACATCAATATTTTCAAAAGGATTGTAGCAAATGTCTTAATTGTTGTAGCAAATCTATACTCGTTGGTGGTTTTGAATTTTATGGCATAGCTGTGGTCTGTTCAGAAAGCACAGTGAGATGGAGCGCCAGTCCTGCTCAGGGTTTCTAGTTTAATTTAACACCACACCTTGTAGAGAAGCTAGTTTCTGTGGTTTGGGGCAAGCTACACGATTCCAGAGTGCCCCTTAAAGAGGGAAATGGTACTATAAGCCTAGGAAATGCTGGGAAAACCACTATAACTCAGAATTAACATGATGGCACATTAATTATTGTACAGAGCTGTGGTGGTTGGTCCATTTGATTGAACAGGTAGCCAGTTTCCATCTGCCTCCTTACCTGAGATGGGAAGTGTTAGAGCAGGGGTGCCCAAACTTTTTGGGGCGGGGCCCTGACTACACCCCTGGAACAGCTGAGCAGGCCAGATCATGCCCCTGGAAAAGGGTGTGTTTGCGCATGCATGGCATGGATGCTTCTGCACATGCACAAAAGCAGCCATATTTACCTCCTGGCTCAGCGCAGGTGCTTCTGCACATGCGTGAAAGCAGCCACATTTACTTTGTGGTTCGGTGCAGATGCTTCTGCACGTTCGCACCAAACCAGGAAGTAAATGTGGATGCTTCTGTGTATGCGCGATTGCATCTGCGCCAAACTAGGGAGTAAATATGGCCACACATGCGCAAACACACACATGTGCAGAAGCGTCTGTATCTACTTCCTGGTTTGGCAAGGGTGTCTGATGGAATGGCTTTGGGGGCCATATCTGGCCCATGGGCCGTAGTTTGGGCACCCCTGTGTTAGAGCCTCACCTGTCTATTGCTCCTGCTAAGTTCCCATCCTCCAACTCTAACTAGGTAATATGGCAAACAAGAACACTATTTGGGTAGCTGGCAATGCAACAAAATTTTACTTATCAGTTTCACCAGTTGCTACTCCTGGGCTTCTATCCTGTGTAGCTTTACTTTCCCACAACATTTGTGGAAAGAGTTTTTTAGGCTGATGGGGCTTCTGAAAAACTTACTACCAGCTCATGGAGAGTTAGTTTCCCCTCCTTCCCGGTCCTTTGCCACTGATGTCAAGGCTCATAAGTTGCAATGTTGCGGTTCTGCTTTGTTCTAAATGCCATAAAGAGATTTGTCTATTTAGCCAAGAGACCCAAGGAAACATAGTGGTTCCTGGAAAATTCAGCTGGTATGGTAGCCTGAGGCATAGGAGTTCTAACATATGCATTTCTATGCTTATATCTTCTTTTTCTTCTTTTTAAAGGACAGTGAAATGTAAAGAAAGGAAAAATCAACATGGAGGGCATGCAGCCTGTTTTGAGCTGGAAAATGTGTGACAGAGGGAGCCATTGCACCCATGTCTTGTTAGCTGGCTCTCTGCAGAAAAAACTAATATTGTGGAGCCAGGAGTCAAGAGTTTGATTCCCCATTGTGCCCCTTGGGAGAAGAGCCAGCTTCTGTGGCTTTAGTGTATGAGAGTCAAGACACAGGAAACAGCCAAGGGCTGGGTTAACTCAGGTTTATTGCATGGTGGACAGAGGGAACATGAGGTCATGGCGGACGAACAGCTCTATATATATGGTAGTAACGTATTTGAATGTGGCTCCACGATAGCCCATTGGCTACTGCCCGCGTGACGTCATGGCTGGTCACGCCCTTCTTGTCCAGGTGTAGGTAGCGGCGGGAAACTTCCCGCGCTGTGGCCTTTTGGTGGGTTTGAACCAAGAGAGCTTGGACGCTCGCTGCTGCCAGCTGGTGGTCATTAGCTCGCGTCCTATTACAGGGTTTATAGTGATCAGCTGAGGGTTACATTGTTACTCGTAGGCAAGGTTACATTGGTTCAGATACATTGTTATCACATGCAGAAGGTTACACTGTTAGAACACAACACTCCTCCCCCCTAGGACGAGACGAAGTCTCTCAGCCAAGATGGCTTATTTCGAACACGCTGGGGTCTCGGCGCGGGCTGCCCTGCCCCGGCTTCTCTCCCTCCTCCTTGCTCCCTGGCTTCCTGCCCTGTAATTGGAGAGGATGACTCGTTAGTGGCTTGCCGCGGCTCTGCGGCTTTGTTGGGAGGTGTGTGCTTTGTTTGGGAAGAACCGGGGGCACTGAGGGCTAACGAAAAACCCCTCTTCTCGCTTGGATGGGTGGGGGAACACTCCAAAAAACCCCCCCGGCTCGCAAAATTAAAATCGTAATCGAATTCGGGGGAAGCGGCAGCGGCGGCTGCAAACTCCTTTTCCCCCTCCCCGGGCTCGGATAGAGCTGGTAGAACTGGCGTGTCAAAAGGATATGAGCCGGGCTCATTGCTTTCCCCCCTGGCTTTGGACTGGTGTCCTTCTCTGTCTCCCCCTTGGGCTAAACGGGTGGGGGAGAACCCTATCGCTGAATCTGGTTGCTGAGCCCCACTGATCGGTCCCTCACTCACTCGGCGCCGCAGTTGGTCAGCGTGCCTCCTCCAAAGGAGACCAGTGTTCGTTTCCACCCGATACGACACCGGTCCCGTCTGTTCTACTATCGTCCCTGGCACCCAGGCTGGGCCTGCATTGGCATAGTTCCTGCAGTGTACAGGATCGCCTACGCCGAACCCTTTCGAGACCGCTAAACCTATGTTCTTCCCTTTGTCCTCGACCCTCGTCGGGTCTAACCTGGACAAGATCGTGGTCAGTTTCCTCCGCATCAGCAGCTCAGCCGGCGAATATCCGGACGCTAATGGGGTCACTCTGTACGCTAACAGAAATTGACAGACTTGGTGATTTAGATCCCCCGAGCCCATGCGCCGCAGCGCATCTTTTGTTGTGCGCACCAACCGTTCCACTTGGCCATTCGTGGCCGGGTGAAACGGCGCGGATGTGACGTGCCGAATTGCATTTGCCTCCATGAATGCCGCGAACTCAGCGGACGTGAAACAGCTAGCGTTATCGCTGACCAGAGTGTCGGGTAAACCGAATGTGGAAAAGACCCTCCTCAGCTGGCCAATGGTAGTGGCGGAGGATGTGCTCTTTACCGGAATGACCTCCAGCCACTTTGAGTACGCATCCACTACCAGGAGAAAAATGGTTCCTCGGAACGGGCCAGCAAAATCTACGTGTACCCTGGACCACGGTCCCCTTGCTGCGTCCCATTCCCTATGCGGGAGACGGGCTACCTCCGGTCGGGAGCCCTGACATGCCTCACAAGTGCCGATCATATGCTCTATGTCGGCGTCCAGCTGGGGCCACCAGAAATAACTGCGGGCCAGTGCCTTGGAACGGACGATTCCCGGGTGGCTGACGTGCAGCAGCTTTAGCACCTTCGGTCGCAGGGACGTAGGAACCACCACCCGTTGGCCCCACAAGAGGCACCCCCTCTCTAATGACAATTCTATTCGTTTTCGAAAAAATGGGTCGAATTCCATGCTTGGGGATGACGCCGGCCACCCCTTCTGTACCCACGAGCACACTTTCTCCAGCGTTCTATCCTTTCCCGTTGCCTTGGCAATGTCGGCCGGCACTAATGGGGGTGAATCTAAAAACTCTATTAGCAATACCTGGCGGTCTCTTCCCACCCCTGCCTTCTGATCGTCCGACAAGGGCAATGGAGACCGTGAGAGCGCGTCTGCATGGCTGATCTCCTTCCCGGGCCGGTATTCCAACTCATGTTGGTATGCGTTAAGAAAAATAGCCCACCGCAGCATTCTCGGGGACAGGATCTGGGGCGTGGGCTTATTTGCAGTGAAGATTCCTAACAGGGGCTTGTGATCAGTCACGATCTTGAACGGCCGACCATACAGAAAATCGTGAAATTTTTTGGTTCCCGCTACTATTGCTAACGCCTCCCTGTCGGTCTGTGCGTAATTCCGCTCTGCTTGGGACAGGGACCTTGAATAAAATGCTATCGGGGCCTCCCTTCCGTCGTTCAACACGTGGCAAAGCACCGCCCCCACCCCCACCGGGGATGCGTCACAGACTAACACTACTGGCCGTTTGGGGTCGAAATGAGTCAGGATTGCCTCGGATGTCAGGAGTTGCTTTAACTCTGTGAACGCCCTCTCTTGCTCGTCACCCCACAGCCATTTTTCCTCTTTTTTAAGTAACTGATGGAGCGGCTCGGCAACAGACGCCTTCCGTGGAAGGAAGGTATGGTAGAAATTGAGAAGCCCCAGAAATGACTGCAGTTCGGTTTTGGATGTGGGGCGAGGAGCTTTCTTGATGGCGGCTACCTTAGATTTGGACGGCCTAATTCCCTCGGGCGTGACCCGGAACCCTAAAAACTCAACCTCTGTTTCGAAAAAGACACATTTGTCTTTTCTCAGTCGCAGCCCCGCTTTCTCGAACACGGTCAAAACTTTATCCAATCTATGTGCCAGCTCGGCCTTACTCCCCCCCGTTATCAACACGTCATCAAAATATGGCAACACCCCCTCCAGCCCCTTCAGGAGGCGTTCCACGAGCGACTGAAAAAGGCCAGGTGCCGAGTTCACGCCGAACTGTAAACGCGACACCTGGAACGCCCCCTTATGTGTAATTATTGTTTGTGCCGCCGCTGTGGCGGGGGTTACAGGGAGTTGCTGGTAGGCCTGTGCTAAATCGAGCTTAGCGAAACACTTTCCCCCATTTAGCCTAGCCAGGAGGTGGCTGATCACTGGCACCGGGTATGCATTAGGGCGGATCGCCTTGTTAATTGTACACTTATAATCAGCGCAAATGCGCACCTCCCCGTTAGCCTTCAGTGCTGTTACAATTGGAGTCTCCCACTCCGCGGAATCCACAGGCACAAGAATCCCCTGACCCACCAGTTTGTCCAGTTCCGCCTCTATTTTGTCCTTTAGTGCGAACGGCACCCTGCGCGGTTTGAGTCTTATCGGGCGGACCTCCGGGTCTAGGTCGAAGGCTACGGGGGGTCCCTTGAACTTTCCCAGTCCACTTTTGAAAACGGCGGGGTGTGCGTCGCACACCGCTTGTATTGGGTCCACGCCTACGGCATGCACCCCCCCTATGAACAAACCTAGAGGCTGGAACCATTGTGTCCCGAGGAGGCTACAACTTCCCCCTTTTAGCACCACTAGGGGAAGTTCCGCAGAATGTCTCTTAAAACGAACCCGGAATGTCCCGACCCCCAACACTGGAATGCTGTTCCCCTGTACGTCCCGTAGTGTGGCCCTCAACGCTTTAAGTTTGGGCCGCACGTGGGGGTCGATTTTCAAAAACTCTCTCTGGGGAATTATAGAATAGGAGGACCCCGAGTCAACTTCCATCCTAATAGGGGTCCCTTGTACTAGTACCTCAACGAAGTAATGGGGCTGTCCCGCAGACACGCTGAACACAGGAGCGTCGCCCTCGCTGTCGTCCGAGATGCGGCCCACGCCGTCCTGCTTCCTCGTGGTCCGGGCGCCATCTTTGGACCTCGCTGAACGGTCCGGTCTGGCCGAACGGTCTTGTGACTGTTTCCGGCCCTCTTTTCCTTTCCTGCATGCGTTGGCGATGTGTCCCCGGCGGCCGCAGTTGTAGCACTCGGTTTTTCTGAATGGGCACCTCACGCGCTCATGGGCCGCTCCGCAACCATCGCAACGGCGCCCTCCCTTTCGGACCTTCTGGACCTCCTCGCCGTCGCTGCTTTCCGAAGACGACTTCGAGGTCCGTCGGGTTGCGTGCACCGACTGTCCGGACTTTCCGTGCACCAAGTTTTCCGCTTTGCCGGCCCTCGGACGCCACTCACGCCACTTGTGCATCTCATCTACTCCAGCATTCGTGGATTCCGCGGCTTCCGCGGCCTCTACAACCTCTGTCAGTGTGGGTGGTGGCTCCTTGTTCATCAGGCTGCGCTGCACTTCCTTGTCCTTCAGGCCACACAGAACTCCGTCCCTGAGGGCCATCTCTAGAAAGTGGTCCCATCGGCAGGGGGTGGCGGCTACTCTCATAGCTGTTACGAAGGCTTCTACCGACTCGTCCGGCGCTTGAACTCGCCTCCAAAACGCGCTCCGAGCGGGAAACATTGCCCTCGAGGGTCGGAAACGCTCACGCAGCAGTTTCATGATGTCATCGGCTTTGAACTCACCCATCTTCTTCGGTGCAATAATGCCCACCAGCGTTCGCTTGGTCTCCATCCCAAGCATGCGGGTGAGGATGGCCCTCTTCCTTTCCTCGTCGTCTTCTTTGACTTTGAGTTCCACCAGTGCCGCCTGGAAGTCCATCTCAAAAAGCTCCCAGTCTTGCGGTTTGGTAATGTTGAACCCGCTCTGTGTCCTGGCTCCGTGGGGATCCATTATCCCACCTTCGTCGCCAATTTAGTGTATGAGAGTCAAGACACAGGAAACAGCCAAGGGCTGGGTTAACTCAGGTTTATTGCATGGTGGACAGAGGGAACATGAGGTCATGGCGGACGAACAGCTCTATATATATGGTAGTAACGTATTTGAATGTGGCTCCACGATAGCCCATTGGCTACTGCCCGCGTGACGTCATGGCTGGTCACGCCCTTCTTGTCCAGGTGTAGGTAGCGGCGGGAAACTTCCCGCGCTGTGGCCTTTTGGTGGGTTTGAACCAAGAGAGCTTGGACGCTCGCTGCTGCCAGCTGGTGGTCATTAGCTCGCGTCCTATTACAGGGTTTATAGTGATCAGCTGAGGGTTACATTGTTACTCGTAGGCAAGGTTACATTGGTTCAGATACATTGTTATCACATGCAGAAGGTTACACTGTTAGAACACAACAGTGGCCAAGGGCAAAATGCACAGTCCTAGACTACTGCCAGAAGAAGGAAGCTAAATCATTTTTAGGACTTTATATGTAGTAAACCCTGGCATAAGTCACAATTAACTTGATGGCACACAATTAAATTGATTGATTGATTGGTTGGTTGATTATTGTGAATAGCTAGGCCTTTTGGTCAGATCCAGCATAGCTGTTTTTATGTTCACACAAAAAGCTGCTTTGGAGTATGTAGAAAAGGCTGAAGTTAAGCCTCTGTCCCTCAAACAGTCTCTGTTCTGTTGGCAGACAGACAACATTGGCAATAACCTATTTGTTTTCCGCCTATCTCAGGAGTGAAAACATCTCACTTTGGTATGTTACACTGGTCACCCTGTGTTTTGCAGTTTAGACTGACATTACCAATGCTAAGTTATCTATTGCTGTCACAGTTGCCACTAAATGAATGAATGAAAGAACGAAAAAACCAACCAACCAACCAACCATGTGCTATCAAGTTGGAATTGACTTATTGTGACCCTAATAGGTCTTGCAATGTGAAATATTTAAGGAGTGGCTTTACCACTTCCACATTCCCAGTGAGTTTCCATTGCTGAGTGGAGGGTCAAACTCAGGCCTCCTGAGTTCTAGTCTGTCACTTTATCCACTACATAGCCCAGGGATTCTCAACCTGCAGCCCATGGGCCGAATGTGGCCTACGACACCATTTCATGTGGCCCCCCAATGCCAGGAAAGTGCCATCTGGTGGAGGAACAGCAGAATAGCTGTCCAACCCCTGAAGCTGTCTGAGGGAGCATGACCCGGCCCCTGGCTTAAAAAGGTTGAGAACTCCTGACAGAGCCCATCCTACATCACTGGATCTTAAGGAGTGTTATTGAACCATATAGAATTATTTTAAAACATAAAATTTTTAAAACAATTTCAAAAACAATTTAAAATGCAAAATTAAAGCATCAAAACCTACACAGGCCACAATCTTCAAACCCCCCCCCCCCAGCTCTAATAAAGCAGTATGTTTTCACCTGGCATTGAAATGATGCCAATGTCGGCACCTCCAAGGGGAGGGCACTGCGCATTCAGGGTGTTATGGCTGATAAAGACTGACTTGTGCCTCTTGATTATCAATTGTTGTCAATGGTAGATCATGGAGGAGGGTCCCCCTAGCAGATTTTAGTGATCAGACAGGTTGATATAGGGTGAGGAACTGCTTCAGATATCCAGGTCTCAAGCAAGTTACAGCTTTGTAAGTCATCATCACTATCTTGAACTCAGACAGGGAGGATATTGAAGCCAGTGCTGACCCTTCAGAACTGATATCACATGGACTAAAAGATGTTCCTTTTAGCAATCTAGTTGCTGCATGCTGTACTTGCTATAGTATCTGTGTCATTTTCAAGGGTTGCTCTATGCCAGTGATGGCGAACCTATGGCATGCTGCCCGAGGTGGCATGCAGAGGCTTTTTTGTGGGCATGTGTCCAATTGCAGGCAAGCCCTACCCCATCCCATCCTGTACTGCTGGGATTGGTGTATGTAAGGGTATACAGTCACCTTCTCACCTCCCCACTGGTGGAGGGAGAGGAGTGGGTGGGGAGGGGCGTTGGCATCCAGTTTCCTTGTGTTGCCAGTGATTATTATCCTCCAGCTTTTCCTCTCAAAGCTAAGGCCGTTACCACCGAGAAAAGAGGTAAACATAGCTTTTCTTAGTGCTGTTGTTGATGTGAGTACTTTTTTTAGCCATATCTTTGGGGAAGGAAGGAAAACAGCGAGGCGGGGGGAGGAGAGAGAAAAACAGATGTGTTGGCTTTAAAAATAATAATCCTTGTCAGTGTGCCTCTTTTAAAACTAGTTTTTAGTCATATCTTTTGAGGGGAGGAAAATGGGGGAGGGGAAGATGTCACTGGCACTTGTGATGCCTACCCCCATCTCTCCCCCCATTTTGGGCACCCGGACTCTAAAAGGTTTGCCACCACTGCTCTATGCAGTATACATTGTAATAATCTAACTGGCAAGTTACTATGGCATAGATTACTGAGGCCATGTTATCACTGTTCAGAAATGTTTATAAAAGATTGACCTGTTGAAGCTCACCTTAGGTACTCAGAGCCACCGAGCTCACATGAACATCTAATGACAAAGGTGAGTCCAGGAGCACCCTCATACTATGCACCTGCAACTTCAGGAGGAATGCAACTCCATCCAAAACTGGTCTACACATCCTCCATTTTGTCCAGGTTTGGGTTGGGGCCCTCATCAAGGCCATATTAGCCTCGAGATGTTGGTCAAGCACCTGCACAGCTTCAGGTGACTCTATTGATATATAGTAGAATTGAGTGTCATCAACATATTGATGGCACACCAAAGCTCAAAAGTCCTAATCACTTCTTCTACCAGCTTTATATGGATATAAATAGAATAGATGATAGAATGGAACCCTGTGGTACTCTACACTTTGATCGCCATGGGGCTTAGCACCTCCCCCTATGCCATTCTTTGCCACCGGTTCTGAAAGTAGGAATGGAACTATGCTCCCATTCCACAGAGCCTGCCCAAGAGGGTACCATGATTTATGGTATGAGAAGCATAACGAGGTCCAGGAAAATCAACAAGGCTAAGCTACCCCTGTTTTTAACACGGAAATTGAGGAAAATAAACAGGGCTAAACTCCCCCTGTTTTTAACATGGACATAGCTATCAAGTATCCATTATTGGCCAGGAAAACCCCTTATTTTACCCTCTTTCCCGCCATCATCCCTTATTAATTAGGCTGCAATGCCCTATTGCTGCCATTGGAGGGCAGCACAGGATAAGCATAGCTGTCAAGTATCCCTTATTTGCTGGGAAATTTCCCTTATTTCCAAATCCAAAACTTGACAGGTATGAACATGGAGCAGGTCATCTGTCAGACCACTAAGAAGCAAACTGCCCTGGTGTCAACTACCAAAGATCTGTGTCGCAATGGAGAGTGTCATTATACCATTGTAAGTGACAGAACTGTACAGAGGCGGAGGATCACTTTCACTTCTGAAAAGGTCAGGAAGGAATAAAAGGGCCCATTTTGCTTCACCACCAAGTGTTGTTTTGTATTTGGCATGTCTGTTCCTGGCATTCTGGATTCCTGACTGCTCATACATCAGCAGCTCACCAGTTTGTTGTGGTCTACTTCTTCTTTTTTTCCAAACCTTTGTAACAATGGTTTGCTTTGTAGCTCCGAATCCCATCTAGCTTTCCATGGAGAGAAATGAGAGCATTGTTCTGTACTGTGCAATTTGCATCAAGTCTGTGAAATTAGTTACATTCTGTGATGTGCATAATTACATTTCTTTAACTAGGCAGTTATCTTCTGAAACTTTATGTTTTTAAAGGGAATACCTATTTGGGGACACTTAAGCAATAATAGTGAAACAATTCACATTAATCAGTTATGACTGATTTAAATGGAGCTTAATTGCCTATCTTGTTAGCACTTATTTATCTAACAAACCTAAATTAAAGCAATTGGGGAAAAATATGGAAAAAAACCCCTTATTTAATGTTTTATACCTTGATGGTTATTCAACTATAATTGGCTGTTTTAGATTCTAGAATAGCCAGTCCAGTGTATCTTGTATTTTATTGGCTTCCAATGTTTAAAGGGGAAAAGTAATGAGAATATACTTCTGGGTTAGTGGTGATATCCAGAAGTTTCCTTTTAAATATGCACAACAAAATGGATTGTTAAAAAAAACCCACACAATAATCCTCGGAGTCCTGGGCAGCTTTTGTCAGTTTCCTACCAGACTGCACTCTGTACTCTGTTAGAAAATTGCTCATTAATCTCAGAGGAATGACCAATTTTCCAATAGGCACTCAGCTGTGCTGCTGCTGTTAATTTTTTGAAGATGCTTTGGGTGCCATTAATTGCTTGCTGTGAGTTGTAACAGCAGAAGTAATCCCCCTGTGGATGGGACATTAACTCCAAAACTAACCATTATCACACACCTATATATTGTATTTACCTTTGAGTGTATATGTGTCACCACCATAGGGCAAACAAGAAGCATCAGTATGATTGTGAAAAAGAATAAACATTTTCTTATTGAAAAATTCAAAATTTTAGGCTTCAATTCTAGGCCCCATGCCTCAGGGAGGGCGTATTCCTAAGTAGTCATGTCTAGCATTGCAGTGTTGATAATTTAGATAAAGATTCTCACATTATCTTTGGACTCTTCAGAACTACAGTTCTACATATTTGGCAGTTTTTAAGATTTGTTTTAAAATAATCTGTAATTCATACTTCAGATATGTGCTGAGGTGTATAGGAAAGGCTTAATAGTAACTTTAATCAGGGGTTCCACCACTTGAGTCCAAAATTTGCTGATAACACTGAAGTGGAAGGGGTGGCTAATATCTCAGAAGACAGAAACAGGATTCGGGAGGACCTTAACAAATTGGAGAACAGTTTCTAAGCAAAGGAATCTCAGCAAGCTTAAACATTTCAGCGGATCTAAACATAATATTTTAATTAGATGGAAAGAACCAGATTTACAAATATGATGAACAGTGGTAGATGTGAAAAGGATCAAGAACAGTGGCAGGCTCAAAAAAAAAATTACTACCACACTGTGGTATTCTGTACCTGTTTCATCATACTCCAGTTTAAAAAGGACATTGTGAAACTGAAACATGTGCAAAAAAAGGCAATTGAGATGCAGAAGGGTCTGAAATCCAGTCCCTATGAAGAACAGTTGAAGTTGGACATGTTTATCCTGGAGAAGAGAAACTTGAGAGGTGCTATGATTGCCATTTTCAGATATCTAGAGGGCTGTTATATGGAAGATGGAGCAAGTCTGGTCATGAGTGTAGAATATGAACCATTTCATTCAAATTAAAAGGAAGTAGATTCTGGCTAAATTTGACAATAACTTCCTGATGTTGAGCAATGGAGTGGAAAGTAGTGGAGTATTTTAAATAGAGGTTGGATGCTGTTTATAAATTGTACAGTTTACAACCGCCTTGGTTTAAGGATGCTGCGGTTTACAATGGCAAATCCTATGGAAACGCCATCCCGGTTTATGAATTTTTAATGTATTTTTTTCAGTTTACAACAATCAATTTGAGACCATTTTTAAAAAAAAATTCAATGCATCCCTATGGATGCTTTGGTTTACAATTTTTTTCAGTTTACTACTGGACTTTTCTCCTTTGACCACCCCCCCCCCCAAGTCTTGAGGGAGATGAGGTCTCCTGCTGGATGATGTCTTTTGCCTTAAGCCTGGAGGGAAGTGGGTGGGCCTGATTTTAATTTTATGCAATGTTTTTGGCTTCTTTTTGAGGATTATCTGAAATGTTAAACATGTATTGTATATGATATTTTTGGATATAGTAATATGATTTTGTATTGATATGCTGTTGTGTTTTTATGAATATGTTGTTAATCGCTTTGAGTTTGTCACTGACAAAGGAAAGCGGTATATAAGTTTAAATATAATAATATAATAATAATAATGAAGGCTGTCGGAACGGACCTCGATCGTAACCCGGGCTTTTACAGTACTTTTGTTCTGGATTCCTGCACTAGTAGAGGATTATTCATGATGACTGTTGGCCTCCCTCCCTCCATTCCTTCTACAGCTCTATGATTCTGTGAATCAAGGTTGCTAAGCATAGTTTGTGAAAATAACTCAATGCCCTTTATAGAGAACTTTACATTCTACCTCCAGTCCTATCTTAAAATGATTATAGGGAATGTGAAGGGAAAAAATACAAATATAGGGGGTAAAATGGATTGGGAATTTCATGATATTCACTAGGGGCCTAGTCCGTGTGGGAAAAGGCCAGTACATTTCTCATGAAGTCACCGTGCTTTCCAATAGGCAAGCCTCACATGAGGGCTTGTAACGGCATTAATGTCACCTAATTCAGTGAGCAGACCTCCCCATAAAGGTCTGATAGTGTAGACTTTCCATCTGAAATAAGTGGGTCTGACATATAAAGATCCACCACAATTATCCCAATAAGTGGGTCTCCTATAAAGACCCATGGATACCAGCTCAGTTAAGGGCTTTGCCCTGTTTTCAGGCATGTCCAGGCTTGTCTAAGCAAAAGCAAGCTGAATAACCCAAGAAGGAGGGGGGCCTGGGAAATCAGGCTTGGCTCTTCTGCCCTGTGAGCTTGCTAAACCACAGGAATGCTGTGAGTTTGCAGAGCTTGCAAAATAGCCAGGTGCATATCTTCACTTACATGTTAGGCAGAACCCATGTTCTGCCTCCTATCAACATGTCCAGTAAGGGAACATGTTTGTCTGTTATATAAAACACTCTGTACATGCTAGCCTTTCTCACATAGGTCAGCAAAATAATACTTTCTCATGAGGGCGGGGGGCAACTCTAGAAGGTGCACATTAACTGTCAATCACACCTTTGATGTAAATCTAAATTACCATGGTTACCCAGGAACCCTATAAGGGAGAAGGAAGGAGAAGAGAAGAAAGGAGGAGGAGGGAGAGTGAACATCTTTCAGAGGGTGAAACTTTGTCACTCGGGTCTTCAAGATGCCTATCTAGAGGGGGACCTATGAGGGGCTAAGGAGCCCCATTCTCTTATTACTTAGACTGATTTTATATGTTTTTATTTTATTAGTAATGTGTTTTAAGTGTAGAAGTAGTTTAATAAAAAACATTGAAAAGGAATCTTATCTGTCTGCCTGTCTGTGAGCTTATCTGGATTCCGGGGCACATAGCCGATAAGGAGAAGGATTTGGCTGCACTCCCAGAATCACATATCTCTCATTGAGAGAAGCGGGAGCCAGCAAGGCTACAGCTGGGGCACTAGTGAGAAGATCGGTGGCGATGGAGGGAGGGGGCAGGTCGGAAGCCCTGTGAAAGGGGATTCGCAAACCCACCGAACCCCCTCCCTCGACCATGACAGGGAGATGTTTTTGTTGCTCTCTTATAATACTAGAATATTAGAATGGGACAGGAGTTGTCATCCAATGAAACTAGATGGTGACTAATTCAGGACATATACAAGAAAATTCTGCTTCGTATTGCACACAAGTAAATGCGGGACCAAACAGACCTTGCTCTGTGCCTGGTCTATCCCTTGTGGTGACTTTATGACTTTGCTGTTGGTTGTGATATGCATTTTATGACTGGCAAATTTAACAAGTGATAAAATGCCTTAATATAACAATTTGTATTTCATATAATGCAGTGGCTCAAGTCGCTAAAACGCTGACTGGGAAGCGGAAGGTCAGCAGTTCGATTCCCGAGTACTGCAGGACGGAAATGAGCTCCCGTCTTCATCCCAGCTCCTGCCAACCTAGCAGTTCGAAAGCAAGAAATTGCAAGTAGATAAATAGGAACCACTTCGGTGGGAAGGTAAACAGCGTTCCGTGCGCTCCGGTGTCTAGTCATGCCTGCCACATGACCATGGAGACGTCTGCAGAAGTAGACAGCGCTGGCTCTTCGGCTTAGAAACAGAGATGAGCACTGCACCCTAGAGTCGGATACGACTGGCTTTCGAGCAAGGGAAACCTTTACCTTTACCTTATTTCATATAAAGTGACAGTGATGAAATAAATAATGATTTAATATAAAAATTGGTACTTTGTCTAAATTCACTGCATTGAATAAAGTAGGTGAGAATTATTAAGGCTTTCAGAGTGCCTTGAAGCTGTGAGGAAAAAAGATCTATTATTATTATGTTTAATTTCTATCCCGCTTTCCTGGCACAAGTGCCACTCAAATCGGCTTACAACACAACATGTAAATACAATAAATACACAAGCAGGTTCTGTCTTAAGTGGTAACAATTATCTATCTTAAGTGGTAACAATTAGTGGAATTCAATCTTAAACATAGTTAGAGTCAGTCCGCACAACCCTGTCTTGTTGATGGTAAAAGCGAATTAGTATAATATTTTAATGGTTCTCTACTGGTGATGAGGAATACCACTGGAATGGAGCTCTAGCTGGGTAGGCAGAAAACATCTGCTGGTGGTTCTCCCATTAGTGGGTGCTAGTTCTTAAACAAATAAGAGAAAGTACTTTTTTACCCAGAGGATCACTGCTCTATGGAATCCCTGCCAGAAGAAATGGTGACAGCTGTCAGTCTTGACAGCTTCAAGAAAGGATTAGACAAGTTCATGGAGGACAAGGGTATCAATGGCTATAATTATGGATACCTAAGAACAACCTCCGGGTTGGAGAGACAGGCAGGATATCTCTCAATGCCATTTCCAGGGAATCCTGAGCAGGTGAAGGCATCTGCTTAGGAATAATACCCTGAAGCAAATGGTGAGCCACTGTGTGAGACAGAATGCTGGACAGGATGGGCTGTGGCCTGTTCCAGCAAGGCTGTTCTTATGTTCTTATGTAGTGGAAGCAGGAAAAGAGCCTCTGAATCCCTAGCCCTGGTGGCGCAGTGGTTAAGCGGCTGTACTGCAACCAAAAGGTTGTGAATTCAATCCTGACCAGGATCAAGGTTGACTCAGCCTTTCATCCTTCCTAGGATGGTAAAATGCTAATTAACCTGTGAACCACCCAGAGAGTTTACTATTATGAGGTTGAATAGAAGTGTAATTGCTATTGCTTTGAATCATTGCTTTCAACCTGCTGGATTCAAAGTCACCTAATTCCAGCAGAGGCTTTAGCCCAGGAGTTCTCAACCTTTTAAAGCTAGGGGCCGGGTCATGGTCCCTCAGACAGCATCAGGGGCCAGACAGCCATTTTGCTCTTCCTCCACCACATGGCACTTCCTGGTTTGGTGGAGGCGGTGGGGGGGCACATGAAATGGTGCCTTGGACCGCAGTTTGAGAACCCCTGCTTTAGCCCCATAATTGACATTGCTAATTCTTCCCTCCTGTGTTGCTGTCAGTGGTGGAAAACATAGATCTATTCAGTTGAACAGCATGGCAAAAATCTCCACTGATTTTCTGTTGGACTGAGGATGAGGCAGTAGATCCACCTTGCTCCTCTCCACTAGCCCTTGTTAGGAATGTTCTGTTCTCTTAATCTCAGGTAATCTACTCATATCTATGTAAAAACCTGGATTAAATCCAACCAAGAGATTCAGTTATAAGCATGTTCTGATTTTCACTGGATTACTGTTTTCAGTTTTGTGCAATTTAATTGTACAGTAAAACCCTTACGTAAAAAGTCAATTCCATAGGTTTTTAATTAATACTTTTTTATGTAAACCGAAACAATAGGAAAATAATTGTTTCCTTAAATCAAAGCAAACCCATAGGGAAATGAATTTTTACATAAAATGAAGCAAACCCTAGGAAAAATGTTTTTTTTACATAAAATGAAACAAACCCGTAGGAACTCTGGGGAAACCACATTACATAAATTGGGACATTTACATAAATCGGCACTCATTTTCTGCAGAAAATCAATACGTACTGTATATACCTGTACTTGAGCATAAGCTGAGTTTTTAGCCCCCAAAATGAGCCCCCCTAAAGGGGACATGGCTTATACTCGGGTCAATGACAGCGACTGTGCTGGATTGAGATGCACCAACAATTTAATTAATTTTACCCTATTTTCATGTATTTTGATTATTGAAACTCACTAGCAGCTGCTGCATTTCCCATCCTCGGCTTATACTTGGGTCAATCTACTTTCCTGGGTTTTCAGCTCAAAATTATGTACCTCAGCTTATATTCGGGTTGGCTTATACTCGAGTATATACGGGTAATTCAAATTTTATGTAAAATGAGGTGTACATAAGTTGGGGTTTTGCTATATTCAGAAATACAGAATGGAAATATAGAGGTGACAAAGGCAATGATTTGAAGTTCTGTACAATTGATACATGAAATAAAGGACTTTGCCTTTTTGCTGACAGCCCCAGAGGTTTCCTGCTCTGACCATTACTCGTTCCTGCCGATTTACAATAAAGTTACATAAGCACCACACATGCACATGCCTGTTGCACAAGCACATATCACCAACACAGCCCTTTCCCTGTGAAAACAGTCAGCCAGGCAGATACAATAAACGTTGGATCGCGTTTGGGCTCTCAAGTGGCCACTCGGCACCAGGCAGAGTCCTGCTCTAACTCCATAGAGACTGGCACCTTCCCAGAGAAGCAGCTGACTCTCTGGAACTAAAATCAGATTCAACTTTAGTGAGCCCCCACTGGTGGCTCCTGGAAGTGACGGCTGGACTACTCGCATAAGAACCAATGAGCGAGGCTTTTGTTAGAAGCTAGCTGGCCTTGTGGAACCCCAGCTCTGGGAAAAGGAGTGAATTGGTCCCGCTGTCAGATTATCATGGAAGATGTTATGTCACACTTTGATCGGATCAAAAGCTACAATGTATTCTGCGAGCTAAAAAAGAATATATTATAGCAAAAACAGTAAGGAAGGCTCCAATTATCCAATTTGTGGTAGAATGTGACCCAGGGGAAAGGGCAATTGAGGAAACTATGATGGAAGGTGAAATGTGACTGGGTGAAAGGGTGATTGAGGTAATTATGATAGAAATAATATTTAAAATTGTACAGCACCAGTTCTGGGACACCTAGAGACATTTTCTTCTGTGAGTGGCTAATAAAAAGAACTTGATGTCCAGTGAAGACTACAGGGTCAACACTGGGTACATAAAAATGATAATATGTAAACTGATGCCTTAGAGACTTTTCCTCCATCCTAAGAAGGGTCCAGTCAAGCTGCAGATTTACTTGTTAGACTTTGAATGGACTATCTCCATGAGGAAACAATGACAGTGATCTCGCAGCCACACCAAGAGTGCTGTTGAAGCCACCTGGCCAGATGCAGGCTTGCCATGAACAATCTGGGCTCTGAGATAATACTGTCATCCCTGGATGAACTCCAGGGAAAAAGACAATTGCTGTTAGCATCGTATAAATGCCGCGAAGTTCCAGGCTGTTCCCTTAGGTGCTGTCTGTGCAACAGAGAATCTCACCCTTTCTCCAGGAGCCTATGGACATTTGCACCACATTGAGACATCCCCACCCAGGGAGGCTGGAATGACAACATGGACTCTTTTGATAACACTTGTGTACATTTTGACTTTCCCTTGGACTATTCTTGTGTAATAATTTGAAAATTGAAAGCTTTGTAACCCCTTTTGTCTTTGGTGATGTGTGAACATTGAAATTCCTTTATTTGGATAATGTGGTGTAATTTCCTGCTTTGGTGACTCTGCTTGCCTCACCTTGTGATAGGTGAGGTAAGCTCCCCCTCCCCCTATTGTATCTGTTGTGTATAAATACAGTGGAACCCTGTATAGCGAATGCCACGCATAGCAAAAAAATCATATAACAAAGCATTTTTGCACTAACCAATTTTTCCCGTTATACGGGGTATACTTTGCATAACGAAAATCCTGTATTAAAAAAATCTCTATGGGATGCTTCGTATCGTGGTTAGTGCTTCATATAATGAAACATTTGTATAGCAAAGCACCTCGCAGAACGGACTTTTTTTTATTATGCGGGGTTCTACTGTATTCTTGGTATAATCTACACAGGGATGATCCTTCATGTTAGAAGGCAGCCCTGTGGGGAGATTTTTGTATTGGTAGCTCAAGTGGATAAGACTGGGAGGCGGAAGGTCAGCAGTTCGATTCCTGAGTACTGCAGGATGGAATGAGCTCCCGTCTTTGTCCCAGCACCTGCCAACCTAGCAGTTCAAAAGCAATACATTGCAAGTAGATAACTAGGGACCACTTTGGTGGAAAGGTAACAGCATTCTGTGCACTCCGGTGTCTATTCATGCCTGCCACACGACCATGGAAACGTCTGCAGCAGCAGACAATGCTGGCTTTGAAACAGAGATGAGCACTGCACCTTAGAGTTGGATACGACTGGCTTTCAAGCAAGGGAAACCTTTACCTTTTATCTATGGCACATGTTGCAACAAATCTTTTTATTTCCCCCACAGTCCTTTGCCTTGTGGTCTTGTTTTCATTTCAGCCAGAGGGTCTTAAATTAAAGTAAATTGAACGATATCAAAATGTTTTCCTTTCCAGGTATTTCACTAACATGTATTTTCAGGGTAATTGCACCCATCCACTAGGGGTGCCCCAAACCTTGGCTTTCAGGTATTTCCAGGTAAGGGTACCCCTTGAAGGTAAGGGTATCCCTTGAATTTCAGGTACCACAATCAATGGAACAATCAAGTCTGTCAGGGAGAGGGAAATGATGGGAAATTGTTATCTTTTCATCCTCCATCTCATGTTGAATCTTGACTCCATTTTGCTTTGTTGGCAGTTTAGATTTATAAGCCAAGAGCACCAGTTCTGGCATTAACAATTTGAACTATTTGCCTTACTCCAGGTTTCATACCATTTTGCTTGATGAACAATTTTTTTTTTTTGAAAACTCAAACGCTCATCTTATTTGAGACTTTCAAATGAACCAATAAAATTCTTGTCCAAGCTTTAATTTCATGGTTAACAGCTATTCTCAATTGGGACCAGAGCTTGGAAATGTTATTGCAAATGCCAACATGTTCACATTACTTTTTAAAGGAACATAATCAATATTGTTCATATTGTTTATTTTCCAGTAACATAATTAAACATTGTTTATGCTATTTTTTAATAGTTTCTAAATTGGCTGAAAATGTAAAATGGCCTTGAATTTCTACAAAGGTTTCTTAAACTGAAACATTCTAATGTTTTGAAACGATGAGGAAATGTTACCTGTTATACCCCACATTAAGCCATGTTGGTGATCATCACGTTGCTTTTCACTGTATCAACATTTTTGAAAATATCACCGTCTTACTTCGAAAACAAAATGACTGTGTCATTGTAACAGGTTACTGTAAAGCACTTGACTTTAGTTTTTGAAACACCTTTATTACTGGCCAGGTGCTATTTATTTTAGCCACAGAAAAAAAGGTGGACTTTCACAAATCTTGACTGATTCCCCAAAATATAAACATGGTTGGAGAATCTAAGGGAAACATCACTGCACTGATATTGTTTCTAAAATGCAGAAACAGCTGAAGCAACTCTGCTTCTGTTTGGGTCACCAAGATTCCATAAGTTAGAGATATTCTATTTGAGTTTTTAGTCAATAAGAAATTAGTAATTTTCCATTAAAGTTCTTATTTTCATAATAAATCTGGAAGTAAGGACAGGAACAGATGTTAGAAATAGCCCATGACTAGAAGCGGAAAATTCTCAATTAATGAAGGAATCTGAACATCACAGCAGGAGTTTCCCCCACTTCCGACAGTATGAAAATTAGCTTACAATGTTACTGGGCTTTGGGACTGAAGCATGGAATTCCTTTGAGCTCTGATTTCACAAATTCAGAATACTCTCTTTACAACAATAACATGCTTTCTAGCTCTAATTATGGCCTATTTCTAATCACTCTTTCTGGTCCTAGTTTCACTGAAATCAGTGGAATATACTTATTTAGATGGTCGGGGATAATGGCTTTAGCTCGCATATTTTCCTAGTATGACCCTAGAAATTTGTCTAATGTGACGTTGGTTTTGGAGGTTTTTATGGTCAAAGGATGTTTGATTGTCAGAAACTCATGGAGGGCTCTGTTCCTTATGTGACCAAATCTGTGCCATTAAAATAAATGTCTTTTTCATTGTGTTCCTCATTAAGTTTCAGAATATTGCCTTGTTATTTTGACAGTGCACATCAGTACTATCTATATGACAGCAAGCAAAAAAACCAAGCAATCAAAAAAGCCCCACAAAAATCCAGCCAAATAGTCAAGACTAGCAAATAGTCAAGTCTTTGTCCCAGCTCCTGCCAACCTAGCAGTTCGAAAGCAAGAAATTGCAAGTAGATAAATAAGGACCACTTCGGTGGGAAGGTAACAGCATTCTGTGCGCTCCAGTGTCTAGTCATGCCTGCCACATGACCATGGAAACGTCTGCAGAAGCAGACAGCATTGGCTCTTCGGCTTTGAAACAGAGATGAGCGCTGAACCCTAGAGTTGGATACGACTGGCTTTCGAGCAAGGGAAACCTTTATCTTTACCTAGCAGTTTTATTTCATTGTTAAATTCCATAGATTACCATCCATTTTTGATCAGTGCTTCCCTTCCATTTCTTTGGAAATAAATGATGCATGCTTCAAGCTCAATCTTGTTGAATGTTCTCTTCTCTCTGTATGGAGCAGAAGCAAGGAGGAAGTAGCAGGGGTTTGGACTTTTGGCTTTATTTACCTATTCCAACTCCAGACGTCTATGATTTTATGGTCCTCTTCTCCCTGCTCTTTCTTTCCCTCCTCTCTAGTCCTCATGCAGTCTTTCCTCATGTTCATTTTCCTTCCTTGAAATACCATCCATCCTTGTAAACTTTTTCAAATGTTTTGAACAGGGCCATAGCCAGGTTTCTAGATGTGGGCAGGCAAATATTTTTTCAGGATGGGCGACAATGTCATATATAAATTTTTGTTGTCGACTGCAACTCGCATCCGAGAATGCATTTTTTTTTCCTTAAGCAGGAAAAATGTCTTGGCATGAATTTGTTTAAGGTGGATCCCAACTTGCCATGAAGTGACCCACACACTATGATCACGGAGCCATCTCCTGCGGCACGTATGAAAGGAGACATGCAGGATTTAACACCGGGACTGCAATGGACTGCCACAGCCTTGAGGATATGGACAAGGTACGCCTTCATAGTCAGTCCATCTGGCATGGCCTCTTCCGCCTCCATGACTGTTGGGAATGAGAGTTCCTCCTCTGCTCGTTTTGCCATTGTACCCAATGTGACGGTTTCCAGTGGCATTCCCTCCACTAAGGAGATCATCACCCCACCTAAAGGGGCTTATCCGCTTGTAGCCATTGGCCCCTTCATGGAGTCAGGTTAATTAACTGCCACCAGACATTGAGTCACTGGCTATACGGTCTACTCAATTACCATAGCGGGATGTCCAGCCAGACATGGCTATATGTATACAGTAAAACCTTGCATAAAGAGCGCCTCACTTAGAGACTAAGTCACTTAAAGAGCAGAATTTTATCTGAATGGTTCACCTCTCTTAACAACAAAAAACAACCAAAAACTCACTTAACAACTAAATCGGGGTTCACAATCCCCCTCACAATTGGCCACTTACAATGGTGTTTCACTTAAAGAGCAAACTCACTTTAAGAGCAACCCCATGGAACACATTATGCTCTTTAAATGAGGTACCACTGTAGTATAAATAAGCAGTCTGGAGTTTGAGGGTGGGCAAACTGCTAACTCAGGGTGGGCTATGGCCCTGGTTTTGAAGCTTCTTGAAGACCATGTGCAAAAAATTAATATCACCGCCCACCTCTGTTGGTTAGGGAAGGTTTGACACCCCCTCTGGGGGGTGCATACTGCATACTGAGGCCTACATACATGTGTTAATGAAACCATTAAATGTTAGGGACCCTTGCTTTAGAGAGGAGTAGCAAGCCAAACAGATGTTTGCTAGATTACAGAATCCACATTTTGGTCTCTACCACTCTCTCCAACCCACTTAGATTGTTATCTGCCTGCTTGAGTCACCTTGGAAAAATGGATTATATTATATGGAGTGTGAGTAAAGGTCTGCTTTTGCTCGATCAAAAGATTCTTTCCTTTATCTCTGAACAGACAGACATGTCTGTATTTAGAGAAAGACAAGTTTCACAAGGTAGTGAAGAAGTGTTGTTCCAGCAGTGAAAAATGCTAGAAGAGAAATAGCCTAGACCTCTTGAGAAACCAAAATCTGCTGTAAGGGTTTCAACCAAATCTCAAGATGACTTGCTTTTGAAGAAAACCTTTTTCTTGGGGAGCCTTCTTAGTTCTGAAGAGCCCCCTAACTTCTAAAGATCCTGGTATCTACTGCCACCTATTGACTGAACTAACAAAAAAGATACACACTTTCAGGGTCCCCTTAATGTCCATGCCATGTCTCCATTGTCTATGGTGTTTGGCACTATTTCAGAGGCAGAAAGATGGTTTCTTTCATTATTATTATAGATAGTGGTTATCAAGAAAATGGCCATGCTGCTAACCAGTAGAGACCTTATAGAAAACCCTTATAGTGGTGAGTGTAATGATGTGTTGTATAGTTGTAACGGTAAAAGGTACTCTATGTTAGCCTGTGACCCCTTTGATAATATAATGCAGCCAAATATTATTCTGGGTTGTTATTCTGGAAAAAAAATGTACTTCTTAGCAACTGCATAAGAACCTTCAAAGAACGCCATTATGAAGCCATTACAGTGTCAAGATAATGACAGAGGAATGATTTCAATGAGTCTGGCTCCCATTAGAGTTTAAATGTAGAATTAGATAGTGTCAATTAAAGTTATTCCTGTTTAAAGATCACTAGGATTTTTTAAAAAAAAATATCCATTCACTTTGTGCCAAAATAAATGATCCTTTTTTTATTAAAAAAACCCACATAAAATGTGATGCCACCTCTGGGAAATGAACCACAATACTTATCTCTCACTGATTTCCATTGTTACTAGTATGCTGAACACATGGGCCATGATTCTGAGTACAACTTGAGTTTTTGAAATGGATTGAATCAAGAAGTTAAAGCAGATGTTGAATTAAACCAAAGACTGTGTAGACCAGCACCCCAACTATGTGTTGAGTATTCTAGTGCAACTCTAGAATGCAGTAACCAGATAGACAGTGAAGAATAGCCTGACCAGAAGAAAGTTGTCTTGCATTGTTTGCCTGTAATTACAATTAGAAAGGTTATTTTCTGCCTGAGGGATCACCCTAATCATATGTTAAGCAGTGATGCACTGTAAAAAAATTACTACCCACTCGGTGGGCATGGCTATCTATGGGCATGTCTATCTGTGGACATGACCTCAACCCTCCCCCCCCGAAAGAAAAGAAAGAAACCTACCTTGCTCTCTTGCTTTGTGGAGAAGAGGAGGAGGAGTCCCAGAGCAGCGGCGCTGCTGGGAGGTGAGCAGGGCGAGTTGGTGGGCTGGCACTGGCTGGCCTCTCCCTCCTAGCGCCGCCAGAAATGCATCCCTGCCAGCAGCACTGCTGGGAGGTGAGCGCGGGCTGGCCTTCCCCTCTCAGCGCCGCCAGAAACGCATCCCATTTGCCTCGCCCAGGGCTGAAGGTACAAGGGAAGTGCAGAGATGAAAGCATGTCTATGGCCTTGGGCGAGGCAAATGGGACGTGTTTCCAGTGGTGCTGGGAGGGGAAGCCCGAGAGGTGGGCATGGCTGGCCAAGTGGGTGTGGCCTGGAATTTCTACTACCGGTTTGCCAGAGCCGGTGAGAACCTGCCACAGTACAACACTGATGTTAAGGCCTTTGTTTTGCTCTGGCCTTCTCTCTCTTGTTTTCTGCTTTGGAAGAGGAAAGATGTCCTTTTGAGTTCCTCCACCTTCTAGGTCACATGGCTGGAACAAAGATTTTACTTTACTTCTTTCTAAACCAACTTTACCAAGACTCCTGAGCACATGTATCTTCTGACCTCATTTTGTGAGTAAATGATATTTTTCTTACTCTCAAGTATCTAGTCCAAGTGTGTTTATTATCTGGGCTAAAAAGGGGTGAACTGGGAGACTTGCATTCAAACATAAAATTGCCTAACACCTGCCCCCCTTTGCTGTGCTGCTGCTACAAATAACGTAACACTATGGTGCTGGGAAGCCCACAAGCAGAATGGGAGCAGAGTAGTAGAGACTCATATAGTAACCAGGGAGGCATATACTGCCTTTGAATCTTGAGAAAGCATATAAACACTGTGACATTTGGAGGCCTTCGGCAGCCTTATCCTTAAAAAAAATTCTGACCTCTTTTAAAGCCGTCTAAGCTAGCAGTCATCACCTCCTCTTAGCAGTGAATCCTGAGCATGCTGTGCCGTGTGATGTGAACTGCTCACTCCCTTTTGTCCATTCACTATTCAATTTCACTGCATGACGTTAGATTCTAATATTATCAGGAGGATAATATCTTTCCTTCTCCTTCTTTCTTCTCACCATTCTACTGACACCATGAAGTAATTGTATGCATTTCTGTCATTTATAAATTAAAAAGAGTGTGAGAGACAAATAGTATCAGCAAGTAAGGGAAGTTATGAGGAATATAGTATGAGGTGATGCATGGTGAGGAGCAAGTAATACTGTATGTAGAAACTTATTTCCCTCTTTCAAAATGCTATAAACCAGGTTCATCTGCTGAAGATGAATGGTAGAAGATGCAGGACAGATGGGAGAAGGTACTTCTTCACACAAGATGCAATTAAAGGGTGGAATTCACTGACACTAGAAGTCGTGATGGCTGGCAACTTGAATAGCATTAAAAGAGAAGGTTACCAGGCAGGATGGCTAAAATATCATCTCCAGTGTCAGAGGCAGTATGTCCCTGTGTATCAGTTTTTGGGGAATGTAAAAGAGAGCATCCATGTCCTGCTAGGAGGCTGTCACATCCACCTGATCGACTACTGCATTTGATAAGAATGTTTTACTAACTAGGCCAGGGGTGCCAAAACTATGGCCTGTGGCCTGGATCTGGCCCACAGCACCTAATAATCCGGCCTATGCTGCTCCCGGATGAGCCCTTGCATGCGCAAAATGCTGCTGTAAAGCACCTGCGGCTGTCGTAAATGCATTTATGACAGCCTCAGGTGCATTTGTGGCAGCATTTTGCACATGTGTAGGCATGTTTTACTTTTGATTCCAGTGGGAGAAACCATGTGACTAGCCTGTTCAACTACATGACCAGCCTGTGGCCCGAAAAGTTTGGGCACCCCTGAACTAGGCCTATGGTCTCATCCAATATGGCTCTTCTAATGTTCTTTGAGAGAAACAGTTTGTGTCTGTTCACCTGTCCTTCATATATGCACATAAATGGACATTCATCCTCTTTCATTCTTTTCCATTCGCACCATTAATTTTCATTCTCACTCACTTCAGAAAACACTCTTTCTGAAGGTGTGAAGCCCCCTAGATCTATGGTTACACAGTGTTTTTCACTGCCTGTATGAGTACAGGGAGGGTCTCACCTTTTTCCATCTAGAAAGCAAAGACTTTTGGCCATGGTAACTCGCTGCTCAGCACTACAGAATGCATGAAAAGGATGTTTGCTGCCTGAGGGCTTCTCTTCTAAAATGGAAACGTTCAGTTATGGTAAGATGTCCAAGTCAGTAAGGTACTAGGAAACAATGGAGTGGCTGAAATCCTGTTGCTCAGTTGCATGTGAGCAGTGTGAATGCTGTTATCATCATCATCAAATCATCACTGATTAAAAGCTTCTGATGGTGATTGTGGGGTGCCTGTGACTGATACACAATGCAATGGAGTTATGTCTACCCAAAATGATGAATCAACAGCAGTTTGCCACTGCAGCTGAAGTCATTCTCATTGGGCAAATAAGCTTGTGCAACAAGATTTTACCCAATGAACTAGAAGAATCCAATTGTTTGTTATGAGAACCCAACAAGGTACACCAGTTCTTTGTTATGTTATCACTATCCTCAAAAGGAGCACAATAACATCACTTGATTTTGGCAAAACACTATGTATTTTGCAACTTTAGATATATTGGATATGTTGGTTGGTTGGTTTACATTCCTTATAGCTTCCAAAAACTGGGATGCAAGGGGCCTTAAAATATAACGATTTTAAAGGTACTATTACAAACTAATACATTAGAACTATTGAAAATTATTAAATTAGTTCTCCCATCAAAAGCAGAATGCAGTTAAACACCTTGCTGTCAAAATAATTACACATTCGTTTTTTGGAGAAATGGCATTTCAATTGTCTAAATGTAGGGAGAAAACTTTAATTGCTTATTATTGGAAAAAGATTAATGGAGAATATTTTAAAACAAATATGTTCAAGTCGAACATTTATGAAAACATTATTATTATATATAAATATTTTTTTAAAAACCACCAGACAATAAAATGTGATTTGTTAATATTAAAATTAACTATTGCAAAACAACAACAAACCAGCCAACCCACAAACAAACAAAAACATAACAAAAAACCAGGGGAAAATAAAGGCCTAGATGCATAGATAAAACACAAACAGCCATATAATTTAAGAGGATGATCTGTAACTTAAATTGTAACAACAACAGAAAGTTCATATACCGTACATTGAACATTCTGTTCTACCATCTTGAGTTATCAGAAATATTTTTTAAAAGCTTCCAGTTTTTCCAAAAAAAGGTGATTATCCCTTTAGAACATTTGCATGCTTTTTTCTATTTAATATCTTCATGCTTCATTACATTTCATTTCAGCAATGCACTGTAAAATATTTTAAAACCTATTAGCCAAAAACCTATTGGGAAAATCTGGGTAAACGTTGCTTGCTGTCTTTCTGTGACCAAGCACAGGAATGGGTGCACCACTGCCTCCCGGATCTGAGGAAGCTGAGCAGCACAGTGGCTGTGTCTACCTGTACTCCATAGGACCACAAGGATTCTGGCCATCCTTCATTCGGGACCTAATGTCACAGCGGCAAGTATGTTTCTTTGAGTCATGAAGTGCACACTGTCTTTTCCTCCACATAGTCCAACTCAAAACACAATAATAATTGAATCAAATAATAACTTAGTTGGGAGAGGCCTATGAGGCCATTGAGTCCAACCCACTGCTCACTATAGGAATTCAAATAAAAACAGATGGTTGTCCAATTTTCTCTTGAGTGTCTCCACCGCTAGAATGCTCACCACCTTCCAAAGTAATTGGTTCCATTGTTGTACTGCTCTAACAGTCAGGAAAGTTTTTTGTTTGTTCAGTTGGAATCTGGTTTCCTTTAACTTGAACCCATTATTATGCTCTGGGAAGACCAAGAACAGATCCTACCCCTTCTCTTTGTAGCTTTCTTTCAAGTATTTGAAAAGTGCTATCGTATTTTCTCTTAGTTTCCTTTTCTCAAGGCTAAACATGCCAAATTATTTCAGTCTTTCCTCATAAAGCTTGTTTTCCAGTCCCTTGATCGTTATTGTCCTCCTCTGAACTTATTCCAATTTGTTAGCACCCTTCTTAAACAGCAGCGTCCACAACTGGACACAGAACCCTAGATGAGGCCTAACAAGTGCTAAATAGAGGGATACAAGTTTTGGAGATTATACCTCTGTTAACACAGTCTGAAATAGCATTTACCTTTTTTGGCAGCCATACCACATTTTTGACTCATATTCAGCTTATGATCTACAACAATTCCAAAATCCTTCTCACTTGTAACATTACTGAGCAAAGTATCCCCCATCTTGTAACTATTATTATTATTATTATTATATTTAAACTTATATACCGCTTTCCTTTGTCAGTGACAAACTCAAAGATGTTATTAAAAATATTACAATATAAGAATAACAAAACAAAGCAAAAAGCACTACCATAAATACATTAGCAAAATTCGAGGGGAAAAAACAAAAAACAAAAAAACACAACAGCATATCAATACAAAATCATATTACTATATCCAAAAATATATACAATACATGCATTTGGTAAAAATAATAAATAATTGTGTGCCATCAAATCATTCTGACATTTGGCAACTCTTAGTGTACTAAGAAGTGGTTTACCATTCTATTATTATTATTATTATTATTATTATTATTATTATTATTATTATTATTATTATTATTATTATTATTATTATTATTATTATTATTATTATTATTATTATTATTATTATTATTATTATTATTATTATTATTATTATTATGGGGGTAACCTGGGACTGTGCAGTTTGATCATGGCCACACAAGCTGACTTTCCAGAGGCACTCCCAACATTTGGCTCTGCAGCCAGATACCTAAACCACTGAGCTGTTCAACCGGTTGATTAAAATACAGTAAAACCGCGCATAAAGAGCGCCTCGCTTAGAGAATAACTCGCTTAAAGAGCAGAATATTCTCTGAATGGTCACCTCATTTAACAACCAAAAACTGGCTTAACAACTAAATCGGGGTTCGCAATCCCCCCAGCCAGAAGTCACCATTGGTCACTTACAACGGTGTTTCACTTAAAGAGCAAACTCGCTTAAAGCACAATCCCATGGAACACATTAAGCGAGGTATACACAGAGAAAAAGAATAGAAGGAAGAAGCAAAAAAATAGACAGAAAAACTATACCACCTATATATGTTTTCACCAAAGGGAATGCAGTAACTACTAGGTCGAAATGCATATCCTCTGCATAATGTGAGGGAGATAAAACATCCCACAGGAAATTCAGTTCTTTGCACAGAGTTAATTTTTGGCTGATACCATGCTAATGCTCAGAATGTAATCTGAGTTGTACTGAAATGTTTACTGGACGTGGTTGTTAGAAACCAATTTTCATTGCATATATATTAACATCTGGATGCGAAATAAGACATATTAATAGTCATAGTTACAGTCTCAATTGATAATAAAATGAAGTGTTACATCAAAGCTCCAGTTACAGCTCTGGAGTAATGTTTGCACCTTCTCTTGTGTCTGCACTCTGTCTCACTTCCTAAGCTTTTTATTCCCAGAGGAAGGAAACCTTTTAACTTCTATCAATCATGAACACCATTATTTTGAAGATAATTTATCATATGTTTGACTGCAGTCTGCACCTTTTACAAGTATTTTCTGTTTTGCTGAATTTAGGGCTAATCTAATAAGAAGGAAAGAAGATTGCATAGAGGGGGAAGAAATGAAGCCATAAGATAATACTTATTCTTTTTGGATAGGATAGGGAGAATCAGGTGGCATGAACTGCCTGTGACCCTTTATTAAGATTCCATATGAGTAGCATTCTGAAGTCTATTCACAATAGGATTGCTGTCTTCTAGTTCTTGAAATCTGGGCAGCCTAATTTTCATATTATGCAAATAGATTGCGAGCAATGCTAATATTAACATGGCTTGGGTGGGAAATGTCCTTTATTAGATTTCATAGCAGGCAAAATGTAGTGGACCTGTTCACAAGTGAAAGGATCATAGGGCACTGGATTTATACTGGAGGGGACAATTTGTGCCATGTCTGTGGCTGGACATATAAACAGTGGTGGGCTCCAAAAAAATTACTACCACACTGTGAGTGTGGTATGGTGGGTGTGGCCAGGGGGCAAGCCCTGCATTGCACCCAAATTAGGACTATTTTATTTCAAAACTTGGATGGGCAGGGCTAGCCAGAATTTCTGCTACTGGTTCTGGCGAACTGGTGCGAACCTGCTATAAAACAGAAAGTGACCAGGTGGTTGGTAGCTTTCATTAGCGTAGATCCATTGAATCACCTTGTGAAGCAATTGCCCTGAAGGAGTTGGAGCACATATTCTTCTTCTTTCATGTCCTGATCGAGCCCTGGACTGCCAAAATAAAGCCACTTTCATGGCTTTGTCATTGGCCAAACTTCGGATTCTGTATCTCTCCACTGTGTATCTTTACACAGTGTGTTGTCCACCAGCAGCCCCCACTTGAGCATGTTGGTCTTACATTTAGGTACTCCAACCTTCAGCCTATTCAGGGTCCTCCAAGTGACAAGGTCAAGTTACTCAGCCATATCCTCCTTTAATGTTGTTCCTTGTCCAGTGTGCTCCTTCCTCCATCTAATTTGGTTTTGCTCTTGTGTACCCTCATTGTTTGTTCTTGCAATAAAGCTCTCCCTGAGCCAGCAAACTTGAGGCTCATATCCATTCAGATGATGTCCAGTTATATTTTTTTTTAAAAAAAGAGGTGATTATCCCTATAGAACACTACCCAAAAGAAAATCCATAATATGAGGAGGACAGCCATCTTTTGTGTGAGGTGTACAATGACAGTACACTCCACCTGCGTGGTTTCAGCAATATCAAACATTCACTAAATGTTATCCATCTCATTGTTTGTTGTCAGGGAATGCAGTGCTTGGCTTCAGATTTTGTTTCAAAGGAGAAGCTGCTTGGAAGGAACAAACAAGGAGACAGGATGAATGTGCTAAATTAGCATTCAGTATATATAGTATTCAGTTGCTGAGCTGCCTGGTGGGATTGGGTGGAAAGAAGAGGCTGCTGGTAGCCTGCAAAGAGATATAGGGAATGACCTATATACGAGGCTCATGGAGAATATTGTTAGGCTAGCTGGTGTATCTATACATCAACCTGTTACCTGTCCAACATCAAGGGTCAGTTAGTTGTCTGCAGCATTTTCCTTAATGGAATGTGCTAAGATGAGGCTGATTTGTTGTGGAACAGTTCATCTAATGGTTTGTTTTGTTGTTGTTCAGTTGCACAGTTAATTATGACCCTTTGCAACCCTATGGACCATTGCCTGCCAGGCACCTCTGTCCTCCACCATCCTCCTCAACCCGACAAGCTCTGGGGCCATTCAACAATTTTATTTATTTATTTATTTAGATTTATATCCCACCCTCTTGCTCCAGGGCAACTCATGGCGGCGTACAACATATAACTACATTACAATATAAAACCCCATAAAAACTACAATAAAAACTCTTTATAAAACCATCCCATGTCTAAAAAGACCCACTCCTTCCCACAGTCATTGAAAGGACATGTGGCATCAACTGAGCCGACGTGCAGGAGTCAATACCCCTGCCAGCCAGGTTTTTAACCCTTTCCAAAAGGGCAGCAATTCTGACTGAAGCCTTAAGTCTGCCGGCAGGAGGTTCCAAAGAGTTGGGGCGGTCACAGAGAAGGCCCTTCTCCTTGTGCTAGAGAGGCAACCCCCTCTAGCCGATGAAACTCTGAGGGACCCTCTCCTTGAAGGGAGTGAGGGGGGTCTGCCATCTGAATTACAGAAAAATTACCTGGGGGGCAGAGGGGTTCAGGTCAAAGATTATGTAATCCCTTTGGAGCTGTTGTGCATTAGGCACCAATAGTGAAAAGTTCTAAAAACCAGAGTTTTGATACAAAAGCTCTGGATTACGTAATTTTAAAGGGAAGGGGAGGGGGTCGAAGCTAAAATTATGGTCAGATTATATGGGGGGAGAAGGGGTCAATTTCCCCCAAAAAATGGATCACATAATTGTTGAATGGCCCCTCTGTGCCCATTGCATCTACAATACCATCTAGCCATCCCATTTTCTGCTGTCCCCTTCTTCTTTTGCCCTTCACCTTTCCCAGCATCAAGGCTTTCTCAAGTGAATCCTCCCTTCTCATTTGATGTCTTTAACACAATGTCATTTGTGTTTTTAATGTTGATTTTAACTGGGGCTGTTAGATCTGTTTTAACTTTTGTTGCTTAATTGTTTTTATTGTAATTTTTATTATGTTGTTAGCTGCCCTGAGTGGTGTACCCACCAGGAGGGCGGGATAAAAATGTGCAGCAATAAATGTATGTATGTATGTATGTATGTATGTATGTATGTATGTATGTATGTATGTATGTATGTATGTATGTATGTATGTATGTATGTATGTATGTATGTATGTATGTATGTATGTATGTATGTATGTATGTATGTCTAAAGTACTTCATCTTCATCTTTACTATTTGACCTTCCAATGAGCAGTCAGGGTTAATTTCTTCGAAGATTGACCTATTTGTTCTTCTCGCTTTCCAGGGGACTCTCAAAACTCTCCTCCAACACCACATTTCAAATGCATCTATTCTTTTGCGCTCAGCTTTCCTTATGAACCAGCTCTCACAAACATACATTACCACCAGGAATACCATTGATTTGACTATGCGGACATTTGTTTTCAAAGTGATATCTCTACTTTTAACTATGTTCCCCAGGTTTCTCATAGCTTGTCTCCCAAGAATCAGTCACCTTTTTATTTCATGGCTGCAATCACCATCTGCAGTGATCTTTGATCCTAAGAAAGTAAAGTCTGTCACTTCTTCTTCTTCCCCATCTATTTTCCAGGGACTGATAGGGCCTGTTGCCATTATCTTGATTTTCTTGATGTTGAGCCTCAAGCCAGCTTTAGTACTCTCTTCTGTCAACCTAAGCAAGAGCTGCTTTAGGTCTTCTTCACTTCCTGTCATTAGGGTATTATCATCTGCATATCTCAAATTGTTGATGTTTCTCCCATTTATACCTTTCATTTATACCTTTTCATTTCCCTGAGAGAACATCCAAAGTGACGTAATAACAAAAATCAAACATTGAAATGTACGAGAAAGCAATGTAACAACAACAAATATGAAGCCTATCTTTAAAGTAAAATCACATAAAGAGACATAAAAACAATCACTAGAATCATATTGCTAATTTACATTGTGATGACGTAGTGGTTATGATGCTGAACTTGACGACTGGATGGTCAGCAGGTCAGCATTTGGAGACCCAAGCACTGCATGCAGGCTGAGCTCCAGTTTCTGTCACAGCTCCTGCCGACCTAGCAGTTTGAAAGCAAGAAATTGCAAGTAGATAAATAGGTACCACTTTTGCAGGAAAGGTAACAGCATATCCTCCTAGCTCCTAAAGTTTTGCACCTTCCAAATCTGCGTGCCAGCTTCTTAGACATCCAGTGGCTTTATTTTGTCTCTTCTGGGAAGGTAGAGTTGTAAGATTCAGGGGCTTTTGTTTTCAACTATTCCTCTTCCTTTATGCTGTAAAGGTTTGGACCAAATGGAGGAAAATGTGGGACATGGGAGATTCTTCTTTGAGTTTATGTGTGACCTGTGCAATTTGTATTTGTGTGAAGCTGCAAATTGTTTGTATGTAGTTCATGAAAGAGGCATCATGAGAGATGGTAGGAGAGAGATATCTCTAATCTTTCCGCTGTACTCTCTCTGCTCCTCTATCACCTTCCCCTAATCAATTCTTCTCCCACTCAAACAACATCAATTAATTTTGCAATCCAATCAGTAATTCTATCACCTCAAAATAGAGACTCAATTATCTTCCCTCAACTCAGACAATCCCCAGCAGACACTCATCATTAATCATGTTCATGGTCCCTAGAGTTCCTCCAAGCAATAGCTATTTATTAGCTGGTGTTTGTACCTCTAACTTTCCTCACCTCCCACTTCTGCTGAGTCTCCATTCCTTGCTCCACATCTGCTTTCTTGTGGTCTTTTTTTAAAAGAGGCCATTGGTCAGTAGATTTCTCTAGCAGCTTCTTCTTCTTCCATGTCTAGGCCAGAAGTGACATTCCTGCTTTGTTGCTCACCAGGCTTCCAAACATGTTTTTTTACCTGTTAGCAAATACTAGCATGCTCGAACTAAGTTTTTTCTCCTTCCCATTGTTGAGGAAAACTTAGGTCTAGTGAGTGAAATAAAACAAGATTATCCTCCTTTGAGCACATAGGCATAAGTCTCGATTGATCTCATTGTTGTCATTCTTCAAACTGATGTTGGACATCATCATGTCTGTGAAAGAAGAGAGTGCAAAAGCTGGCTTCAGACTCAGGATCAAGAAAACCAAGATAATGGCAACAGGCCCTATCACTCCCTGGAAAATAGATGATAGCCTTGATGCTGGGAAAGGTGGAGGGCAAAAGAAGAAGGGGGTGGCCAAAAATGAGATGGCTAGATGGTATTGTACAACAAAATAGTATGGCAAGGCGGTGAAATAAAATGAACCAAAAAAAATCCATCTATGAGTGTTGGAATATGGGGGGAGGGGCATGTGGGAATCTGATAGGGATGAACCATAAGCCAAGTTCAAGAGAGTGCAAACACTCCTGTTTGCCTTATGAGTTCCTCCCAAGAGATGCCCTGCATCCCTTTACTATGTTTCAATATTTCCCTCAAATAATGTCAGTAATCAAGGTCTAAGCTTCTGCTATGGAGAAACTGATCTCGCAGGTTTCATGAGGCTAGTATGTTATCTTAGTTGTTCTAACTAATCAAGCACGTACTGTAGCTTGCATGATTCTCACACAGTATTCTAATGTTCGAAACAATGTATGCCGAATGTACCTACGGCTGAATACTCTCTATTGTTCACTATGCAACCAATTTGGTCCCTTTCTTCTGAATGCCCTATTGTTCCTGTATTCTTATCTGCTGTTGAAGTTTGGCAATAAAAGATACTGACTGGGGTGGTTCGAGAGAGCTCTCCTCAAGCAGCCGGCTGGACCGTATCTCTGCTTGAGCATTTTCATGGTATCAGGATTTTTTCCTCCCGCAACATATGAGAATCTTTTCTGTATAAAGGTATTTTTAAAATTTTCTTGTATTTTTCTTCTTATGAAAATAGTAAATCAAGTCCTTACTTCAGGTAACAAAAAGATTTTCAACAACTATTCAGCAGTATCATAGTTCATAACTTGTAGTCCTTGTTTCAATAACTAAAGGTTCATAATATTTCATAATATTCTCATAGACGGATTTTTTTTTTTTTGCTGTTCATTAGATGGTATTGTAGACACAATGGGCACAATGGGCACAGAGGTGCCTGGAGGGCAATGGTCCATGGGGTTGCAAAGGGTCGGAATCGACTGAGACAGAACAACAAAATGTCTGCCTTGACCTTGGATATGCAAACTTTAAATAAATGACATTGTGCTGCATCCAAAGAAATCTTCAAAGTTCTTCAGCCAATAAGTTCTCCTCCTCCTGGCACTTTGTTTGCCATTTATTTTACCTGGAATAATCAGCTATAACAATGTGGTGGTTTTTTGTTTGGTTCTCATTAATGACCAAAGCAGTCTGGCTTTTTGCATTTGGTGTGCTGTATGTCTTGAAAGTAAATGGAATCAAACACACAATCTCATGATGCCAAATTCTGAATGAGACTATTAGCTTTGTGTTTGGCTTTTGGGGGAAAAGCAAATTCTATGTTGAAGATATTTAAGAAGAGATTAAGAATGATAAAGAAAATTGCCACCATCACTTTGCTCCAACACTTAGAACCCTCTAACATTTAGAATCCTGTGTGCAATTTTGCATTCTACTCCCCAGAAAGGGTCTTGTAAATGTATGTATGTATTTATTTATTTATTAGTTCAAATTTATTTTGCTGCCCACTCGCCATAGTGACTCAGGGTGGCTTACAAACAATACATTACATTACAATACAATATGTTCGTGTGGGCTCACGGGGAGGCGCGGCGAAGTCCTCAATCTGCCCTGGCTTCTTCTTTCCCGGCCATTGGTGTGGGCACAGGGGAAGGGGTAGCAGAGCTAAATGTAGGAAAAATTGATAAATGTAGGAAATATGTAGAAACAGTCAGTCAACATGATCAAGGGATTGGAGGAACTCACTTGTGAGAAAAAAGGATTATAACATTTGTATCATTTTAACTTAGAGAAAATGATGAGGACTCGGTAAAGGGAACTCCAGAGAAGTTTATGAAACTAAGCATTGAATGGATACTGGACAGTCTCATAATAGTGGATTTTGAGTGGATTGTCTAAACAGCATTCCATGTCTAGTCATGCCTGCCACATGTCCATGGATACATCTGAAGACACAGACAGTGCTGGTTCTTTGGCTGTAAATGGAGATGAGCGTCGAACACTAGAGTTGGATATATCTGGCTATCAAGCCAGGGCGACCCTTGTCTAATGCAGTGTTTCCCAACCTCTGGGTTTTGGACTTCAATTCCCAGAAGCCTAAGGCAGTTCCCCAAAGCACTGATCAGCCAATGGCTTCTGGGAATTGAAGTCCCCTTGTGGGGCATGGGACCCACGTTGGGAACTACTGGTCTAGAGGCTTTGACTGGTTGAAAATTTACAACAATAACAACAGCAACAAATGGAAACATTTCATCATGCAAGAGATAGTACAACAATGGAATTGTCGGCGTCTTCTTCCCTGGCGGTGCCCGTGGGTGCTCCGAAAGATGGCCATCGCCGCTGGTACACTGGAGGAGGGTCGATCGTCATGGAGTCGCCCCAGAAAGTCACCGGTGTCCTCGGGTTGATCTCCATAGCCACGCAGCGGGTCGTCCAGAGGTGGTCTTCCGCAGTGATGGTCTGCATCGGTGCCTGGTCCCGGTAGGTCCCAAGGTCTTTGCTCTCGTGGGGGGAGTTAAGCTTGGGGGAGATGTCCACCTCACTGAGGAACTCTTCCTTGGATGGGGGTTGTTGGATTTTGCCCTTGTGCCCTCCCCATTGCTCTTCACTCAGTTTTGGTGTGGGGGCCCCCCTGGTCCTTTGTTTCTGTGGCTTGGGGGCCGGCATCTTGGTTTTCCCATTTTCCCGCCCTGGGATTCGAACCCTCAGCTGCTAGTTGTTGTTGGTCAGCCATATTGGCCGCATTTGAAAACAGCGCTAGGGTCTCGTTTCCTGCTGTTTCTGGGTACGGGGCATTTGCATGGGGGCTTACCGTTTTGGAGGGCTGAAGTTTTTCTTCTTCTCCCATCATCGCCAGTAGTTCAGAGATGGAAACCATTCTCCCATTTGACTGGTTGATGATCTTAAGCAAGGCGGACCTTGGGATGCTCTCATCGCCGGTACCTTTGTTATTTGTCCTTTTGGGGATGGCTCCGGTGTCTGCTTTTGGTTGCTTCTCCTGTTGGTTTTCGACCGGGTCGCTGGCGGTTCTGATGTGGGTGATTTGTGGTTTTGCCTTTGGTGCTCCTGCGCGGAGCTTTTTTTTTTTGTTCTGGGCATCTTCTCTGGATTTTAGATTTTATTCTTGAGTTAAATTCACAACCATCCTCACTGCTACCACTTCGTAGAGGACTCCGATGGTTGATGTGAATAACTCATGATCAAAGTTCATTTAAAGTCTTTATTTGGGGAAAGGGTTTCCATGCTGGGTTCCGAGAGGTCTCGGAGGGAGGTTAAAGGGTAGGATGAGGTAAAGTGGGAAAATCATTTGTATATATACATGGGATACATCATAGGAGCAATGCATTCTGGTACATGTACTTTGAGACAGTTTGATATTACATCTGACAGGAATTCCCTCCCACATGATGTAATGATGGCTTTAAAGGGGGAATGACAAATTCACATAAGGAAAATACTATCATTGGCTGCAGGTCATGGTGGGTGTAGTAAAGGTTGCCCTTGCTCGAAATCCAATCATATCTCACTCTAGGACAGTGATGGCTAACCTTGGCTCTCCAGGTGTTCTTGGACTTAAATTCCCAGAAGCTCAAGTCAGCATTCCTGCTGATCAGGGTTTTTGGGAATTGAAGTTCAAGAACACCTGGAGTGCCAAGGTTTGCCATCACTGCTCTAGAAGATGGTGCCCATCGTTCACAGCCAAGGAGCTAGTGCTGTCTGCATGTGCAGAGGCATGACGAGACACCAGAGCACACAGATTGCTTTTACCTTTCCCACTGAAGCGGTACCTAAGAGACCGCCATCACCCCAAGAACATCTGTCCATCCAACCAGAGCGGACTGGAGGGGCTCTGTAATTGTACCATCTGCTAGGAGGGCTCGTCTCTCTAGCACAAGGAGGGCCTTCTCTGTGTCTGCACCTGCCCTATGGAACCTCCTGCCAACAAAGCTATGGCTGCAGATGGAATTGCTGCCCTTTAGGAAAGGACTCAAAACTTGGCTGGCAGGACAGCTGGGAAAGGCAACAGGAGCTCTATCCGTTGCGCAGCACTCAGGTCTAGAACTGCTGATCTGCTGTCAAGTTCAATATCTTAACCACTAAGCCACTGCAGATCCCCCATGGTGGGTATATGCTACCTTTAGTTTTTCAGTGTTTTTAGGAATTTTAAGCGTCTCTATAGTTTAAACGTTGGGGATTATATGTACGCCGCGAGTCAGACATCAATTGGGGTGGCTATACAAATTGAATACATAAATAAAATAGTAGAGGAATTATAATGGAAGATGACAAAACAAGACTTACTCTCAAGTCTTGTTTAGGGCTTTCCTTTTTGGAAAAGCTTGGAGACAAAACAGATACAATGCAGAGTTTAATTAGTTGAGAACAGCTTGGGGTTAGTGAAGGGGTCCCAGAGAATCCTAGGGTTGGGATGTTGCTCCCTGCCTTCCAACTCAGTCTCTCCTACCTCCATGATCTCTCCAGAGCCAAACTATCCCTCGATAGTTGCTGAGATTGTTCTGTCTCTCAGATTTACAATATTGACTGTTATGGTTTTCATTCAGAACCTTTGTGGATAAAGTTGAGAAATGTTTCACATAAGAAAGTAAAGAAAATCCATATAGATGTGCTTCAGGAATTGTATGCCTCTTCTCCATGTAGATTTGCTTCTGCTTCAATGAACTTCTTGAATTTTAAAATTATATTTCATACATGTACAACATCTTACAATTGCACTTTAAAGATTCCAGCCGCAGTGCTGTATTTCCTTGGGAGCAATTCCCACTAAGTTCATTGGGACTGATTTCTGAGTACAGTATATACTTATATAAGACTGCAGTACAGTAAAATCTCACATAGAGAGCACCTCACTTAGAGACTAACTTGCTTAAAGAGCAGAATTTTCTCTGAATGGTCACTTCGCTTAACAACTAAAACCAACCAAAAATTCGCTTCACTAAATCCGGGTTCGCAATTCCCATCCCCCGCCAGAAGTCACAATTGGTCACTTAACAATGGTGTTTTGCTTAAAGAGCAAACTTGTTTAAAAAGCAATCCTGTGGAACACATTATGCTCTTTAAGCGAGGTACCTCTGTATTAATTTGTAAAGTGGCCCTTGTGTACATAACAAAATAATGTGACCATCATTGTGACCCAAATATGTCCATTCTTTTGGGTAGCTATGATCAGTCTGTGAACTTCAGAATTCATTATCTTAAGCTTTGTCTTTGAAGAATATTTTGAAAGATACAATGAACCTTACAACATGTACTCAGTATTTATTTTCTCATTTTTAATAGTGTTTCTGAAGTGGCAAATCAATCACAAGGAATGGAAGGGTTAACAGAGTATAGGCAAGGGCAGCTAGCCTGATTAATTGCTTAATGAGGTGCAGGTAGTTGAACAAGAGCATCTGGAGACCTGGCTAGATTTTTAAAAGGAGAAACTGAAGATAGAGATGGAAAAAGAAGATAGAAAGGGAAGAATTATGCTTTTAGGATGAGAATGTTCCCTAGAGAGGAAGAGTAGGGACAGACGTCGCAGACAAATTATGGAAGAAGTGCATGTGTGAAGTGATATTGTGAGTATTAAAAGACTAATGAAGACACAGAAGCAGTGGGGAAGGACTTGATGAGTAGAAACAGAAACTGGAAATACAAAATCATATATAAGCATAAAAAAAATCTGATATCCTATTGAGTAAAGCATAAAGGAAATTGCATAAGCAGTCTGCCCAGCAAGGTATCCATTCTCATACAGATTATGGGATGAATTGTGGGACTAGGGACATATTTGTGTGTGTGTGTGTGTGTGTGTGAGAGAGAGAGAGAGAGAGAGAGAGAGAGAGACTTAGATGATCTCCCTTCCACTCGTGTGTTGAGGTGACAGGATATCAGTCATAATTCAGATGACAAGCATAGAGACATTAAATAACACTCAATGTATGGAGAGATGTATGTATCCCAATCTGAAGGGAAAGCAAAATACATGTAATGTCTCTGCATGTATGTGGGCCCTAGCTTTTTATTTGGGTGGAGTAAGAAAGATGGGGTGAAAAATATCAGCAAAGACTCAATGGGACGATTAGCTTATCCGAGTGAGTCTTGGGCCAAAATCCAGCTGAGAAAAACTAATCACACAGTGTTTTCCCTGCCTGAGCTCTGCCCTTTGTGTAATGAACAGTATGCCGGCTTTTGTAACCCGTGTATGACCAATCATCCAAAGGAGAGCCTCCTGGGGAAAGTGGGGTGGGGAAATGCTTTCATAATTGCCTTTACACGGCTATATTAGAAAAGAGGACTCTAGCTTCAACTTTGAGAAATGTTTTGGGAAAGGAGCTGAAGCTGAGCCTTTTATGGCATTCATAATACCTATTTTGGGATGGGCAGGGGTTTTATTTCAGTTAATTTTTTGAGAATATTTAAAAATTCATAATTGTTTTTGTATTCATGATGAACAGGACTTTTTTAAAAAAAAAATGTAAATTACATGTACGCACCGACCCACGCACATATACACCCAGTGGTGGGCTCCAGTTTTTTTCTACTACCTACTCTGTAGGCATGGCCAAGGGGAAAGCCCTGTGTTGCACCTGAATTAGGACTACCGTACTTTATTTTAAAATGTGGATGGGTGGGGCCAGCCAGAATGTCTGCTACCAGTTCTGGTGAACTGGTGTGGACTTGCTGATGCCCACCACTGTACACACCTCTGATAGATTTATCCACTAGGTTCCCAGCTTTATGGGAGCTCTTAAAACTCTGGATTTGAATTTCTGTGTATTCAGGTATAGCTATATTGTTGAGTTAGGCTGGCCATATCTCTCCCCTGCCCCATGTCCTATTTTATAGGTGTATGATGGGTGGATATACCATAGTTCCTTCCATGTTGAGAAACATATCTGCTGAATTTTGCAATGCAAATGGGGTGGGTGGCGGCGGCAGAAATTCAGTTTGTTTTTGAAGAAGTTATACCAATATTCATAAATGCTATCATATCCAGGACTGAGAATACTGGAAGTTTCAAAAGGTCAAATGCAAAAGAAACAGAAACAAATTTGTCTGTTCTGATACCTGGCACACCCAGTTGGCTGGCAGGGCCCTCACTGAAGTCACTGTTTTAAATCCCATGTCATCCTGACATAAATAAGTGGCTGTTGCTCAAGGACACTGAGGGACATTTCAGGTGGCAGCTACTCAACTGGCTGGTCTCTGCCAGCACCCATCCTTCAAGCTGGGAGGGAAGTGCCAGGTGGCTCCTTACCAAGGGCTCCTTGAACATCACAGTTGGCCATGTGTCTTTCAGTTTACATATTTAAAAATAATTAAAGTCGCATCTGAGAGGCAAAATTTAGACAAACTTGGGACAATGTTTCAGCAGATACGGGTACAATAAACAAAAAGAGATTTCACACCACACCTCTTGCTCCCAACTTGATAAGTTGGTTTTTGAACACTATTTTACTTAACAAGACTGGTCATTTATCACTTTCCTTCAAGGCAAAGCATGAAGTATGTGCAAATCCATTCATCTGGTGCTCACTTGGGATAGGAAAGGTGAAAAGACCTAGTTCTAGCTGACTGAATTGGAGATGCCAGGCACTATATCTCTAGAGGACAATGAAAAGATTTCTGCTCCCTGTAGGGACAGCAGTTAAGGATGTGAGAATGAAGGAAATGACACCAGTAGTCCTAAGAATCTTAACCTATAAAATCGAGGGTTAACCGTTGGAACTTTGCATAGGCTCCTTAGCCAGGCCCTACTAGCCTGCACTCACCATTCGTGCACACGCCCGAACTGGGTACCCAGATAAACGCAAGATTAAGAAATGCGCCAATGGGGCAAGAGCCCCACAAACATGAAAAAAGGGAAACAACTTCATTTCCCAATGTTCTTTGCGCCGCACCACAGCCAATCAGGCTGAGAGGCGCGACCACAAAGAACATTGAAAAATGCGCCGCGGCCAATCAAAATCGAGCCGCAGGGGAAAAAAACGCACCACAACCACAAATCACAAACCCATAATTACAAGCCCCAGAGTCCTGCGCGACATAAGCGTGCAGGACGCTGAGGAAACCGGCGCCCGAAAAATTAAAAAGAAAAACAACTCACTGCCTCACAACCAAGCAAACACAAGCCGGCTTTCTTTCCCTCACCCACGGCGCCTGAAGGTCCCGACTGGAGTTTCCCCTTTAATATCAGTGGGTGGGGGGGTTGTGAGCCCCCTCTCCCCTGGCTCCCCTAGGGTTGGGAGGTTTGTGGGGACAAAAGGGGTATGCCCCACCAACCCTTCTGGAGCCAGGAGACCAGGGAGAGTGGATCGATTCTCCCACCTCCTAAAAAAACTCCGTCTTTAAAGAGAAGAAATCAAGCGGTTTCTTCTCTTTAAAAACGGAGTTGTTTTAAGGAGTCGGGGGGAGGGAATCTGGTCTCCTGGCTCCCGAAGGGTTGGGGGGGCATACCCCTTTTGTCCCCCCAAACCTCCCAACCCCAGGGGAGCCAGCGGAGAGGGGGATCGCAACCCCCCACCCACTGATATTAAAGGGGAAACTCCATCTACTTTCACGACTCCACACAATCAAAGCAATATAGCACAATAAAGCCCCCTCCCCACCACCTAGCCCACCCTTCCTATCCCCCACCAACCATGCTCCCTCCCCACCACCTAGCCCACCCTTCCTAACCACCAATGACCACGCTCCCTCCCCACCACCTAGCCCACCCTTCCTAACCCCCACCGACCATGCCTCCCTCCCCACCACCTAGCCCACCCTTCCTATCCTCCACCAACCATGCTCCCTCCCCACCACCTAGCCCACCCTTCCTATCCCCCAACGACCATGCCCCCTCCCCACCACCTAGCCCACCCTTCCTATCCCCCAATGACTACACCCCCTCCCCACCACCTAGCCACCCTTCCTAACCCCCAATGACCACGCCCCCTCCCCACCACCTAGCCCACCCTTCCTAACCCCCAACGACCATGCCCCCTCCCCACCACCAAATAAATAAATAATGTTTAAAAAATTACTAAAAACACAGTCAAAAACATCCTAAAATACACAAAAACAAACAAAAACACCAAAAGACAATACAAAGTAAACAAAAATACAATCAAAAACAAAACAGACAAAAATACAAATTCCACCCCCACACACACACACACACACAAAAGAAAGAAAACAAGCAGACTTACCAAAAGATGTTCTACCTCCACGAGGACCGGAAAAGAAATGAATAAATAAAGAGACTACTTACCAGAAAAAGCTCCACCCAGAGGCCAGGAGAGAAAAAATAGTCAAAATACAATAACCCCTACCAGCACCACCAGCTGGCCACAATAGTAAAAACAATTCAAAAACACAAAACAGCCCCAAACAAAAGGCCACAAGAGTAAAAACAAATCAAAAACATAACACAAATTCAAAATTTTACACAAAAGGTCACACCAATAAAAACAAATAAAAAAATTTACACTAAAACACACTTTAACACAAATCACAAACATATGTCAATAAAATACAATAGAAACTTTTAAAAATCCTGTGCTGAGTTTTAACTCAAATTAAAACCCAAAACATCTAAACACATTTTAAAAACATTGAATGTAAAAAACATTTACTTTTACATTATTAAAATTATTACCTACGGTACAACTAATTCAAAAAATTCAAAAAACTAAAACATTATTCGCTTACATAAAACAATTTGAAAAAATTATATCATACTTTGTTCTTTTATTAATCCTCAAAAAAAAAAAAACCAAAAAAGCAGCATTTTTTTACATAAATAAACATTTTAAAAATTAAAATTACAGACTAAGCAATTTTAAAAAAAAACATTAACACAATTTAATCTTCCAACACAATTTAAAACAGCCCGGCAATGCTGGGTAACCTCTGCTAGTAGCAATATAAATCGGATGGAGGTCAGCATAGATCACAGCAGGTAACGGACCATCTGGGAAAGCTCAGGAAGTCCCTCTCTTTCTATTCATACCTATGAAAAGGCATGCTTGAGTGTAAGCTTAGTTGCACCCAGTCCATACCCGTCAAGCGCAGCTCCAGAAAATACGGGAACTGCTCCTGCTCGGGTGCGCATGCACAGCAACAACTACTTTGCACATGCTCAGAACCCCTTTGTGCATGCGCAGAGCCCATTTGTGATGGGCATGCATGCACAGTAATCCCTTTCCCCACCGTTCAAATACAGGACGGCAGCGGGTAAAGGGAGGAATGCGCGGAGAAATATGGGATTTCCTGGTCAATCCGGGATACTTGCAGGTATGACCCAGTCACTTCTAACACCCTCCTCCCTGCTAAACCCTTTGTCCTCACAGTCTGCACCACAGAATAAATACCACTGGATACAATCTCCTGTGTGCAGATATTTTGGTGGAATTAAAATGACAGCACACTTGTGGAAAAACAAAGTTTAGCACTATCACAAAGTTCCTGCATTCTTCCTGCACCTGCTTCCTTTAGTTTCAGTCTCTCAGCAGGACTCTAAATCAAATCAGACACATTAAGGAGTGGTTACCTCGGAATAAATGATCATGTAAACAAGCTCTTAGATGTCAATTGACTGATTAAATCCAGTAAAGAAGACTCAATAAAAGTAATTACACTTTATTTACTTCCTTAATGAAGATAAAAAAATGTCACTTGGAAATTTTCTGATGTTGTACACAAAGCTGGAAACTGTTGGTGTAGGTGATGAGTTTTGCCTTCTGCTTACTGCTGATTTTCATTTTGCTTGATTTCTAGATTGTGTTCAAGGGCAATATGGGAAACATGACTTGATAAAAAAAATTCTGCTTCTGGACCTGCTTGATTCTAGATCACCCTATATTCTTTGCTCTTCAGGAAGAATATGAGGACAATGAAAGAGCTCAAGGGAGCTATTCAACAATTATGTGATCCATTTTTTGGGAAAAATTTACCCCCTTCACCCTATGTAATCCAACCGTAATTTTAGCTTCGACCCCCTCCCCCTCCCCCTTTAAAATTATGTAATCCAGAGCTTTTATATCGAAACTCTGATTTTTAGAGCTTTTCACTATTGGTGCCTAATGTACAACAGCTCCAAATGGATTATGTAATCTTTGACCTGACCCCACACACGTAAGTTTTCTGTAATTCAGATGGCAGACCCCCTCCCCCTTCAAGGATCACATAATTGTTGAATGGCCCCAAGCTCTTGACCCAGTAAGTTTTATTATCACCTGTGGGCCCTTTATAATGGGTTATATTAGAAAGATTGTCTTTTAAAAACAGGAAAAAAATTAAAAAAATTAAAGCTAACCAATGCTTCTGATTTTTAAAAGTCAGCACCGCAAGCCGAAAGCTCTATAATTTTCTGCACTAGCACATTTTCTGAAACTTGTGTGAAAATCTTCCTTGCAAGTGTGAGAACTATCGTTGATAAAAGCAGAAAATATAAGGCTGTCTTGCAGGTGAGAAGACTGAGAGGTGCCAAGATATACATATATTCCCTAAATCAAAATATTTATTTATTGAATTTAGATTTGTATAGCCGCCCTATCAGCAAAGCGACTCCGGGCGGCTCACAATCCAATTGCACATGACCCTGTATAAAAGACCCAACATATTATATAATTAAAAATCTTACATAAAACACATTGTTAAAATATTTGTAACAAATAATCTAAGCAGATAAACTAAAAACCCAGGTGGCGATTAGCATGTTCATATCAGCCAATGGGGGGGCAGCTGTCCCAATCTCAACCCCACACCTGCTGGGCCAGCCATGTCTCCAGCTCTTTCCTAAAAACTGACAATTCTGGCTGAAGGCAGGAGATTCCAAAGGGCTGGAGCAGATACCGAAAAGTCCCCCTTTCTCATACTGGAGAGATCAGCCTCTTCGATGGATGGTACCCCCTCCAGTCCTCTCTCGTGGGATGGGCAAATAACCTCAGGATGATGCGGTCTCTCAGGTAACCTGGTCCACTACCATGTAGGGCTTTAAAGGTGATAACCACCACCTTGAATTACACCTGGAGGCATACCTGTAACCAGTGCAACTCCCACAACAAAGGTGATGTGCGGGCATGCCGTCCACACCCATCACCACCTGAGCAGCCACATTCTCGACCAGTCTTGTGAGGCGGTGGCTGCAGTCCTCTCTCACCACCCACCCTCTGTGGTTGCAGGGGTTTTCAACCTCCAGCCAGGTGGAAAAGGGCCGGAGGTCTCGCAGGGCAGTGGCGAGAGAGGACTGTGCTCACAAGGTTTGCTGATATCTTCTGTGGTGTGCGACAACTACTGTTTTGGTTATGGTAAGGGCCCATGCATGAATATGTTCTCTGTTTGTATATAACAAAAACAAAATACTACATTGTAAGAAAACAAAATGTGGTTAAAGTGGCTATAACTAGAAATGTTTTGTAAACACTCTCCTACTCCTCCCCTCTCCTTCTTCTATGTCAAAATGAAGGCACCTTTTGGTGAGTTCATTCTGCAGTTCCTTTTACCTGACCTAGTGAGAGAAAGATTGTTGTTGTTCAGTCGCACAGTCGATTCCGACCCATTGCGACCCCTTGGACCATTTTCCTCTAGGCACCTCTGTCCTCCACCATCCTCCTCAGCCCACCCAGCTCTGTGCCCATTGTGATCTAGTGATCTCATTTTTGGATGCCCCCTCCTTCTCTTGCCCTCCACCTTTCCCAGCATCAAAGCCTTCTCAAGTGAGTCCTCCCTTCTTGTTTGATATCCAAAGTACTTTAGCTTCATCTTCACTATTTGTCCCTCCAATGAACAGTCAGGGTTGATTTCTTCTAATATTGACCTATTTGTTCTCTTTGCTGTCCAAGGGACTCTCAGGACTCTCCTCCAACACCACATTTCAAAGGCATCTATTTTTCTGCTCTCAGCTTTCCTAATGGTCCAGCTCTCAGACCCATACATTACCACTGGGAATACCATTGCTTTTACTATGCAAATTTTTGTTTTCAAGGTGATGTCTCTGCTTTTCACTATATTCCCCAGGTTTCTCATAACTTGTCTCCCCATAATCAGTCGTCTTTTTATTTCATGGCTACAGTCACCATCTGCAGTGATCTTAGATCCCAGGAAAGTAAAACCTGTCACTGCTTCTATTTCTTCCCCATCTATTTTCCAGGGACTGATCGGACCTGTTGCCATTAACTTGGTTTTCTTGATATTAAGTCTCAAGCCAGCTTTTGCACTCTCCTCCTTCAATCCAGTCAAGAGGTTCTTTAGGTCTTCCTCACTTTCTACCATTAGGGTGGTATCGTCTGCATATCTCAATTTTTTGATGTTTCTCCCAGCAATTTTGATCCCATATTGTGATGCCATTACCAGAGTACACCTGATTGTGGTTCAAAAATACCGCTCAAGGGGGGCGTGGCATGGAGACAACCTGAGCAGCAGCGTTTCTTCGTCTCTGCTTGGAAAAGGGGAGCCACAAATGTGGATATATGTGTGCAAAACTCAAGAAAATTTGGAATGAATAATTGGAAGAAGTGTCTAAAGATGTTAGTGGTCTGAAAATACTAGTTTCCTGGTTGAAAACTTGTACTGTAGAACCTGCAGAGCTGCGGAGCCCAGAGATGGAGTTGGTGCGTTCAAACGCCCAAGCGCTCAAACAGCAAGTCGGGAGCCTTGGAGGCTCGGAGACTCAGAGGCTTGGAATTCCAGAGGTCGCAGTGGCAGTTTATCAGCATTGTGAGTTTTTTTCCAAGGGATATTGGCAGTATACTCCAATAAGTGGGTGAAAACAAAGAAAACAAAACTTTTTTAAAAAAAGATTGGAGGCTGTAAGGCTGTGTTGGATCCTGCTGTTGGGGAGGTGAGGCGAGGTGGATGAACTTGAACTTGAAAGGAGAGACGCGGCGAGTGAGGATTAAAGGCAGAACTGGAACAAAGGTGAAATTGGCACTGAGAAGGAGGTGGAAAACAGTTGACAAAGAGTGATTTTTTTTTAATTGGTCCCGGGTTGCTGGAACAGGAACTCTTGGTGTTGTGGGCTGAGCGTGATTTGCTCCCTCCTCCTCCCCTGTTGTTATTGTTGTTATTCCTGAGCAGTCATTTTGGGTAGCCCGAGGAATAAAGCACACTGTCACCTGAACTTTTATTCTGTGAGTTGAAGAGCGGTGAGGGAGTGCAGTGTGGTTTTGGAATTTAAAGAGTACTATTAAATTTGACTCGCATACCATCCTGTTTGACTGTAAAGAAGGAAGATCCTGTGGTTCCACTGGTGCTTTTTGGTGCTTCTTTGATTTGAATGGACAAATGGACAAAGTATACAGGCATTTTGCTTCATTGCTTCATTGCTTAAGTGGTTAATGTAATCATAATACTGAGAGAAATTGGGGAAATACTGGGAGTCTTGAACATTTTTCTTTGGAATAAAGGGGTGCTGAGAACGAGGAATAAAGTTTTGAACTAGAGACGGTTATAGTATTTCATCGTTAAGAAGAAAGAAGAAACTGAAGCATTTTTCTTCAGATAACAGCAGTTAATCACTGAAGCATGTTACAGCTGGTGTCTTCAGGGTTTTGCTAGACTCAAGGACAGCTCTCTATTTTATCTTATCTTGAAACGCAGCTGTGTTACAAAGTTATTTCGAGAGTGCCAACTTAAATAGAAAGCTGAGCAGTCCTAGAATCATTTTGAAAACAGAAAATAGAAAGTCATATATTATTGCAATACTAAGCAGAGTAAATGGTTGACCGCGTCATCTGATTAGATAGGTGTATGGAGAATAAAATTGTTAATTGTGTATAAGGGTTAGATTAGTGAAATTAGAATATTGTATACTGTTTGGTGATAAAGTAGTGTAGTATTATAGAATTATCTGCTATTAAATTCGGATGAATCGTAGAGAGAAGGGTAAATTGTTAGGGCAAGAGATATTAGACCCAGTTTGGTTAAGGACAGGTAGGCTAGTAAGAGCTGAAAGTGAAGGCAGGAGGAAATCTTTACGGGACGAGATCAAAGAAGCTGAAGAACTGAGAATTTTTAGAGCAGATATGGAAGCAAGGAAGAAGTGTCAAGACAAGCAACAATCTAAACAACAATCAGAAGTAGAACAGATTGAGCAGGTGAATACTGATGAAGAAGACAGAGCTCAGGGGGCTATAAAAAAGAAAGTAATGGTAGAGAAGGTGCTTGAAATTAGGGAAAGGGATAAGACTCAGGAAACAGATATGAATGACTCTAGGAGTTCCATTGAAGTAAAGCTTGCAGGGTTGGAGAAGTTTCTCCAAACAAAATTTGAAACATTAGAAGAGCAGCGAGTTCGAGACAATCAAGAATATATTAAGCTACAACAAGAAAGTTTTAATGCATTCCAACAAAAAATGTTGATGATGATGTCAGGGTTGATGGAAACTACCAAAGCTGAAGTAGCAAGTATTATGAAAGAAGTATCTGAATTAAAGGAAGGGATGTGCATGAGCACAAAAGAGGTTGAAGTATTGACCAAAGAAGTACAGGTGGTGCAAGAAAAAGTGAAGGAAGAGGAAGTGAAGGTAGATGACCATCAGGCAAGAATAGAATTTTTGGAAAATCAACATAGAAAATGTAATGTGATAATTCGAAATATTCCTGAGGGCAGACCGGATCAGTTAAAGATCAGATTGTTGGGATGGTTAAATGATTTAAAGATGGGGAGGAGCTTTGTGGCTGAGGATATAATAACTGTACATAGGCTAGGTGCAAAGAAGCATAACAGTGGAAACAGAAATGTGTTGGTGAGATTTGTGAGTGAAGGTTTGAAGTTGACCTTAATGCAGCATATCAGGAATTCCGGTTCAGAGGCATTGAAGTTAGAGGGAAATAACATAGAGGTTTACAATGATATTTCTGTTGAAGAACGGACTTGGCGAATGCAGTTAAAACCAATTACAAAAAAACTAAGAGAAAAAGGGATTTCATATTTTTGGCTCTCATCAAAAAAATTAAAAGTTGTAAATTCTGGAAAGTCATATATGATAAAAGAAGGATTATATGTTTTAGATGTTTTAGTGGACGCGAAAATAATTGAAAGTAACACCAAGGAATGGAAAGACCTTAAAGATGAGTTGATATTATCAGGAATGTATATGACTCATGATAAGAATTGTTAATAGGAATAAATTGTCTAGGCACATTATATTTGAGACATGTAAAGCACACATTAAGAAGGGAGGATAAAGTATATGGATGTGGCATGTAAAGTTGATTTAAGAGTTAAGTTGATGTTATGCAGGATGATTAGGAGCTAGGCTCACATAATTGCACACTCCCCCCCTCCCCTCCTTGATTTTCAAGGGTGTTCTTTCTAGGAAAGGTGGGGAGGGTGAAGAAGTTTTGTTATATGTTTTGTGTTCAGTTATTGTATTATTTGTGGGATGGGTTATGTAGTATGTCGAGCACTTGCCAATGGGAGACAGGGATTGGGTTAGTAGAATGTAACATAAATAAGTATGAAGAAAATTAAAATTGTATCATGGAATGTTAAAGGCATTGGCAGCATAATTAAGAGGAAACGTGTGGAAGCGGCTATTAGGAGAAATAATCCTGATGTGATTTGTTTACAAGAGACCCATCAGAAAAACAATAATGTAAACAACTTGTATCTAAGGGGAATAGAGCATTATGAGAAAGCATTTGGTAATTCAAAGTCGAGAGGGGTCGCAATATTAATTTCTAAAAAATTGGGTTTTACAAAATTAAAGTCTGTTATAGACCCTGAAGGGAGATATGTCATAATTAGAGGAATGGTTAATGAGGAGGAAATATTAATTGCTAATATTTATGTACCAAATGAGAAGCAAGAGGAATTCTTAGATGGTGTATCTCAAAAGATAAGAAATGAAAATGTAACCAAATTAATCATTGCCGGAGACTTTAATCTAATTAGATCGGGTCTAGACACCACAAATGTGTTGAGACACGGGCATAATTCTGTTATAGATAGGTGGTTAAAAATAATGAGATTACGGGATGTATGGAGAGATATCAGGGGTTCAGAAAGGGGTTTTACTTTTTTTTCACAAGCTCACAACTCCTATTCAAGGATTGACTACTTTTTGACTTCAGAAAACTTGATAAGTAAAGTTGAAGATATTAAAATTGGATTATTTAAAGAATCGGACCATGCTGAAATGTGTTTAGAAATTAGAATTGATGGTAAGAAAAAATGTATTGGAGCATGGAGATATGATACAAAATTGTTTAGGGATCAAAAGAGTAAGGAAATAATAATTAAAAAGTGGAATGAATGCTGGGAGATAAATGACACTAATGATGTTAATGATGGAGTTTTATGGGACACCATGAAGGCAATTTTCAGGGGGAAAAGTATAAAACTTTCATGTAGGCATAATAGACAGGAAAATAAAAATTTAAAATTAATAGAGGACGAAGTAAGGAAGTTGCAAGAAGAACATGTAAGATCAGGTGACAGAAATGTGTTTAATAAATTACAGGGTTTGAAAATGAAAATTATTGAAAAGGATATTGAAGAAGTTAAAAAGAATTTGATTTATCTTAAAAGAAACTATTTTGAGTATGGTAATAAAAATTCTAAACTATTGGCTAAAGTTGCAGAGGAAAAGAAAAATAGTAGAAATATTCAGATTTTGATAAATAGTAATGGGGAAAGATGTAATAAAATGAAAGATAAGATACATATTGCTAGTAATTTTTATAGGGAGCTTTATTCTAAAAAAGATAAGCGATGTTGAGTTAAAAAGTTATTTAAATAAATGGTCAAGGATAAAATTGGATCAAGAACATAGGGATTACATGGACGAAAGAATAACCTCTAAAGAAATTACTGATGTTATAGATAAGTTAAGGGTGGGTAAAACCCCTGGTGAAGACGGTTTGTCTGTGGAATTTTATAAGGATTTCAAGGAAGTGTTGATACCAAGAATTGAAAGGGTATTTAATTATGTAATGGATGGAGGTATAGTACCGGCATCATGGTATAACTCAGTTATTATTTTAATACCAAAAGTAGGAAAAAACGTGGAAAACATCGAATCATATAGACCGATCTCGCTGATGAATCAGGATGTGAAGATTTTTACTGCGGTTCTGGCCAATAGGTTAAATAAATTTTTAGGTAACTATATTCAAAAAGATCAGGCAGGGTTTTTGCGAGGTCGGTTCATGTCGGACCTGACAAGGAGGATACTTGACATGTCAATCATTGCACAGCAGCAAAGAGATCACACAGGTTTTATCTCATTAGATATATTCAAAGCTTTCGATTCCATCCAGTGGATTACCATAAAACAAATTATAGTAAAATATGGATTCGGTTCAAAATTTTGTGGAGTAATTGGGCAGTTATATCAAAGGGGATCAGCAAGAGTAAAAATAAATGATGAATTAACAGAGGAAATTAAGTTGGAAGCTGGCACAAGACAAGGGGATCCACTATCATCTTCACTGTTTATAATGGTCATGGAATTAATTGCTAACGTGGTAAGAGAAGATACAGACATGATAGGTCTAAATGGGATAAAAATTAGCCAGTATGCAGATGACACATTATTAACGTTAAAAAATCCTGAAAAGTCATTGGAAAAAGTATATGCACACTTAGAAAAATTTTATAGGGTTACGGGGCTTAAAGTTAACTGGGACAAATCAGAGGCAATTTTTTTAATGGGAATGTTGAAGCACAAGAAGTTATAAAATCCAGATTTAAATTACAGATTAGGTCTAGTATTAAGTATTTAGGAATAAACATTTCAAACAAGTACGATGATTTAAAGAGATTGAATTATGACAAATTGGAAAAGGAGTTAAAGGAAAAGATTATACGATACAAAAAATTAAATTTGTCCTGGTTTGGTCGAGTATCATTGTGTAAAATGAAATTGTTACCTAAAATAAATTTTTTATTTGATACTCTCCAAATTAATATTAAAAGGAAGGAACTAAATGTACTTCAAAATTTAATAAATAATTATTGCAATAACGGGAAAAAAGCTAGAATATCGAAAACGTTGTGGTATCTTTCACAAAAAAAGGGTGGTTTAGGAATCCCGAACATCACAAATTATTATTGGGCATTTCAACTGAAAAATATTTGTAAAATTTTAATAAGGAAAAAATTGATATGGGGGGAGATTGAATTACGTGAAAAATTGGGAGATGAATCACTAATATTTCTAGGCAAAGAAACTGTTAAAATTAATACCGAGAATAAAATGCTAAAGACACTCTTTAGAACATGGACACTATTGAAAAACAAATTATCCCCAGGGTTATCACCAATTTTGGAGTTAAGGGATTTAAAATCATTCCCACTACTCTTAGACCATAGGACTGAAGAAATAATGAAAGGATATAAAGTAACTTTATTAAAGGAATGGTTAGATGTTTGTGAGGATGAGGAGAAAATGTCAGAAATGTGTAAACAGTTGAAACTAAATTGGCTTCAAGTTGCTGCAATGAAAAGTTGGAATAAAAAATATAGGGAAGAAATAGGCTTAGACAGGAACATGACAAAATTTGAGGAGCTAGTATATAAGTTAAGAAATGGTCAAATAGAAATTAAAGGATTAGTTAGTAAATTATATAAAGTATTGGATGATTCTAACGAATCCCAAAAAGCATCAAGAGGAATATGGGAACAAGATTTAAATGTTAAAATCACAGATGAATGTTGGAATAGAAAGTGGAAAAGAAGAATCATGAAAACGTTATCAGTAAGGATTAAGGAGCATAACCACAAGTTATTATGGAAATGGTATATGACCCCTGTGCGATTACATTTAATTGACAAGACAAAATTAAATATATGTTGGAGGTGTAAGGAGGATATAGGAACGTATGAGCATATGTGGTGGGGGTGTAAGAAGTTGAAGCCATTTTGGACGAGTGTAGAGTATGAAATTGGGAAAATTTTGAATGAAAAGGTTAAATTGGATGCAGTTATAGTATTACTAACGGATGTTGATAAGGTGGAATATAGTAAAAGGGAATTAATGGCAGTCATGTTATCAGGTGCCAGACACTGTATAGCGCGGCAATGGAAGAATGATGTCACTCCAAAAATCGATGAATGGTACAATGAGTTATGGACTATTGCTTTAAACGATAAGCTTACCTGGGAAATAAATTTAAGAAAAGGACTAATAAAAGAAAATAAATTTCAGGACACGTGGAGATGTTTCACAGACTATATACTGCATAAGGATCAAGGTCAGAAGCCAACGCCGGATCAGCATTCCTTTTGGAAAGGAATCATATAAGAATTAAGTAACTCTGTCCCATATGGCAATGTAAATAGCACATGGTGAATGTCCTCTATTAAGTATGTATTTTTTTTTGTTATTATGTAATGTGTAGATTTAAATAAAATTATTTAAAAAAAAATACCACAATCTTCTAGGAGGCTGTTTCTGTGTACCGCACAGTTCTACTGAACTGAAGAAAGATCTGTCAGCTAGATAGACAAGGTGATTTTAGCCTGAAATCAGCCCCTGGTACACTGCTGCCTTTAAGTGATCTCAGTCCCGTGGTACTCCCTGAAGTTGGAATGGAAACTCTCCTGTCATCCACTCCTAGGCCTCATAGCTTGCAGTAAAGGGCATCTGCCCTGGCCCATTCCTTTCCTTCTCCCTGTCAAGGGAAAGTGGCATCCATGCACAAATGGAAGATAAGTCAAAAATGAGCAAGCTGGGATGAAAGGTTTGTTCAAAGATGAAAAACTGCAAATAGCAGCAGCTCAGCTCAGGAACATTCCCCAGAAGAGGATTAAATTGTGAACTAGCTCAGCCTTCCTTAATGGGGTAACATGCTGCAAAATCAGGCTACAAACACCCAGAAGGGCGAAGAACGAGTGGGAAGGGACATAATTGATTATGATTGCCTTCTCAACTTCCTTCCCAGCAAGCAGCAAACAAAGGGTATATTAAATTTGTTGGTCCAAGATATTCTGGGATTATAAAGACAAGGCTAATGTCTGGCAAGTAGCTGGTGATAGGGAAATCTCTCTGCATTTGCTAGATGCACCGTAGGGAGGCAGTGGGAAGATTTGTGCAGGACAAGTTGATTTGTGGCTCCAGATGTGATCGATACTACGAAATAAAAGCTTCAGGTCTGGCATCTCATCTGTAATGAACTAAGGAAAAACAGGGCTGTGAGAAGCAAAGGCAATAAGTGAGAAACGACTCTGGTGGGCATTTGCTGAAATGGGTTACTAGTTTCAGGACCAAATATTCTATGAAGCTGTTCCACATCAAAGCTTGTCATCTCTCTCCTTGTAAAATCCTGTAAGATTTCAGGAGTGAGTATGTGGCTCAAGTGGCTAAGATGCTGACTGGGAGGTGCAAGGTCAGCAGTTCGATTCCCGAGTACTGCAGGATGGAATGAGCTCACGTCTTTGTCCCAGCTCCTGCCAACCTAGCAGTTCGAAAGCAAGACATTGCAAGTAGATAAATAGGGACCACTTCGGTGGGAAAGTAACAGCATTCCGTGCGTGTCTAGTCATCCCTGCCACTTGACCATAGAAATGTCTGCAGAAGCAGACAGAGCTGGCTCTTCAGCTTTGAAACAGAGAGGAGCACTGAACCCTAGAGTCAGATACGGCTGGCTTTCGAACAAGGGAAACCTAACCTATGTGTTCACACCACAATTATGGGAAATAGTTTCTAACTGCCTACAGAAGAAAAAAATAAGGCTGAGCAAGAAATGCTAAGAGTTTCCCTTTGAATATTCCTCCCCAAATAAGTTTAATTTTTACCCATTCATTGCTCCATCTATTTTCATGTGTGACTACGCAGCAAAGGAAATGCACAATCATTTGTGGTGAAATCGCATCGTGGAATTAAAGCCTGTTCGATTTTAGAGGCTGCATTTAAATCAAACTTCTTGCAGTTCTGTCCACAGCCCTGCAGGTGATGTTGTTCAATGAGCAGTATTAATAGGCAACGATGGAGGCATTTTTCCTGTCTTGACCACTAGCTTATGACAGGAGGGCTCTGCTCTGCTAAGGGCTCAAACAGAACCAGAAAATGACTCCTTGAACTGGACCAGTGGTACGGCTGTCACACTGCGATGCAAAAGACAAAGGAAAGGCCACTGCATTATATTCTCAGGACAATCTTCATGGCTCATCTCTTTGATAATAGCCAATAATCAGAAATGGATATGGCACTTAAGAAGAAGAAGATATCCTGAATTAACTCTCTTATTAAGACACATTATGATATTGGCAATTGGTAACAGAAGGAGTTGGACCAAACAAGTTTGCTTGGGCTCCAATACGCCACTTGGATGGGAAGATCACACCTAATGGCATATCACACTTGTAAAGGTAAAGGTCACCCTTGCTCGGAAGGCAGTTGTATCCAACTCTAGGGTTCAGTGCTCATCTCTGTTTATAGCCAAAGAGTCAGCACTGTCTGCATTTGCAGACGTTTCCATGGACATGTGGCAGGCATGCCTAGACACAGCAGTGCACAGGACACTGTTTACCTTCCCAACAAAGAGGTACCTATTTATCTACATGCAATTTCTTGCTTTTAAACTGCTATGTTGGCAGGAGCTGGGACAGAAATGGAGAGCTCCCTCCATCATGCAGGCCTCAGGTATCGAACTCCGACCTTCGAGTTCAGTGTCTTAACCACTTGAGCCACCGCAGTCCTTGAATATTTTTAGCTTGCACCAGCCCTCTCCAGAAGAGCTGCATAGGCAAGCCATTAGGCACTTATTTCATAGGATTAAATTCTATCTGTTCATTGGGAGACAGTGTTATCATGTACTTTATAACTTTTGTGTTACATTTGTTATCTAATAATATACTGCAGTGGCTCAAATGGCTAAGACACTGACTGGGAGGCAGGAGGTCAGCAGTTCGATTCCCGAGTACTGCAGGACGGAATGAGCTCCTGTCTTTGTCCCAGCTCCTGCCAACCTAGCAGTTCGAAAGCAGGAAATTGCAAGTAGATAAATAGGAACCACTTTGGTGGGAAGGTAACAGCGTTCCGTGTGCTCCGGTGTCTAGTCATGCCTGCCACATGAATATGGAAACGTCTGCAGAAGCAGACAGTGCTGGCTCTTCGGCTTTGAAACAGAGATGAGCACTGAACCCTAGAGTCGGTTACGACTGGCTTTCGAGCAAGGGAAACCTTTACCTTTACCTTTACTAGTATACCACTGCCATGTTGGCTTTTACTTTTATGCAATCTGCTATCTTAAAATTGGTCTTTCACTCTGTGCTGTATTAATTATTTTTGCTGTCACAATATCTATAGTTGGATGACTTCTCCTTCAAGGGCTCTTATGGCTGATAAATCATTATGGCCTTCTGAGCTAAAGAAAGTATTTGATCATCCTTTTACATCAAATCCTTGGGTAAGCATGACGGTGCTTAATTACAAAAACAAGCCTATAAAAATTCAGAGGTTATCTGGATTAACAGGATGCTGATGAGACATCAAAAGGAAGGAAGGATGGAAGACTACTAATATAACCCTTCTTTTAGGGAGTTGTTTTTATCCTAATGAACTGGAAGTGAAGTTGAGAGGGAAGAATTGTCATGTCAGTCTGTCCTTTTCTAACAGTGTGGTCTATGACGCATTGCTTGATAGAACAATTTTTTTGGGGAAGAGATGAGAGCAGAACTAGACAGATGCTGTTCTTTTCTCCACATGCTATATGGATTTGAGTTCAGAGGGCACAAAGCCCAGCTCTGCAGGAGATCCTTTGAAAATAGATGCTCAGATTCAATTTGGAAGCACTCTAACATCAAGAAGAAATGCATACTCTATATTTCGTCTCAGTACAACCTTTGTTTACCAGTAAAGTCCAGGCAAATAACTCAAGGAACACTATAGTCTTTTTTAAAAAATAGCCAGTGTTAAAATGGATGCTAGTATTGGGAGCTCAAAAACTTTCTTCAAATAATAGTATTATGAGATTTTGCCATGGATTCAAACAACTGATATGCATTTTCTGTTTTGTGGGTAAAAAAAACCCAGGAGGCTTAAACTCTGTCCAACAGTAGACAAGGCTTTTTTTTTTTTTTGCAATGTGCTGAGGCCTTTGAGGGAATATGCAAATCACACCAGGTTCACCTACCACAGTGATGGATGCGCTTGTGGATTCACAGAGAATTGGGCTGCTGGGAATTGAAGTCCAAGAACGCCTGGAGTTCCAAGGTTCGCCATCACTGACTTACCACAAAGGTTGATGGCTTGTGGTTTTTCTTCAAATTACATTATTTTTTAAACTTTATCTGTGGGAGACTAAAGCCAATATTTTCCTCATTGGTAAGGCAGTCCTGCTAACCTGATTTGGGTGCTATTGGAATGCTCTTGCCACAACTTGTAGCTGTCTGGGATCAGGTAGGTCAGCTCTCTGGGAGAGCATTTATTTCCAAGCAAATCTCTAGTGTTATCGGAAGAAAGTGCATTGAGAAGAAGGGAACATTTGGTTCTTACATACTTGTTTTCTAACCTTGTGTCTCTATTATTCTTGGGCTATAATGAGTGTGAGCTCATGTCACAGACTGCTGAGTTCTTTAAGTGAAGCACTAGAAGTTATATTCCAAGTGCATGGAGAGGTTAAGGGCAGTCTGCCTATTATAAATCTGCTTTTTAAAGAGAAATAGAGACAATTTTGTCTTGTGCAAAGTGTGAGTGGCATGTCTTCTCTTCAGAGATTGCAGACAATCAATATTGTAATTATCCTGTTAAGTAATGGTAATTTAATAATAATAATAATAATAATAATAATAATAATAATAATAATAATAATAATAATAATAATAATAATAATAATAATAATAATAATAATTTTAATTTGTACCCCGCCTCTCTCAGCACATGGCCGACTCTGGGCGGCATTACAACATAATCAAAAACACAATATACAGTCAAAATATAAACAAAGCCAACAGTAAGTACAATACAGGTATAGAAAAATACAAATAAATTACACTAGAATTCTCCACAAAATGGCAATTTCTACAATATTAACAATACAACATTACCGCATCTAATACATAACACGATCCCTCAACACTAATGTCCCCAAAACATAGCCCCATAGCTCATACGTCCCTAATAAAGCCAAAGAAGAGGACGATCCGGTCCCAAGGCAAATGAGGCCAAGAGCACACCGACACCGGCCACTCCAATAGCAACATCCCCCCAAAGTCCCACCACACAATGCTGGTCAGCTATGCTCCAACCCCCCCACCCCCACCCCACCGGGCAGGGCAAGGAGGAAGCCGGCGAGGAACCGTGGCTCCAGCGATGTTGGCGGCGCGGCTTTTCAAGTCCTACCGCGCAATGCTTGTCAGCTGTGCTCCAACCCCCCTCCCACCGGGCAGGGCAGGGAGGGAGCCGGCGAGGAACCGTGGCTCCAGCGATGTTGGCGGCGCGGCTTTTCAAGTCCTACCGCGCAATGCTTGTCAGCTGTGCTCCAACCCCCCTCCCACCGGGCAGGGCAGGGAGGGAGCCGGCGAGGAACCGTAGCTCCAGCGATGTTGGTGGTGCGGCTTTTCAAGTCCTACCGCGCAATGCCGGTCAGCTGTGCTCCAACCCCCCTCCCACCGGGCAGGGCAGGGAGGGAGCCGGCGAGGAACCGTGGCTCCAGCGATGTTGGCGGCGCGGCTTTTCAAGTCCTACCGCGCAATGCTTGTCAGCTGTGCTCCAACCCCCCTCCCACCGGGCAGGGCAGGGAGGGAGCCGGCGAGGAACCGTGGCTCCAGCGATGTTGGCGGCGCGGCTTTTCAAGTCCTACCGCGCAATGCTTGTCAGCTGTGCTCCAACCCCCCTCCCACCGGGCAGGGCAGGGAGGGAGCCGGCGAGGAACCGTGGCTCCAGCGATGTTGGTGGTGCGGCTTTTCAAGTCCTACCGCGCAATGCCGGTCAGCTGTGCTCCAACCCCCCTCCCACCGGGCAGGGCAGGGAGGGAGCCGGCGAGGAACCGTGGCTCCAGCGATGTTGGCGGCGCGGCTTTTCAAGTCCTACCGCGCAATGCTTGTCAGCTGTGCTCCAACCCCCCTCCCACCGGGCAGGGCAGGGAGGGAGCCGGCGAGGAACCGTGGCTCCAGCGATGTTGGCGGCGCGGCTTTTCGAGTCCTACCGCGCAATGCTTGTCAGCTGTGCTCCAACCCCCCTCCCACCGGGCAGGGCAGGGAGGGAGCCGGCGAGGAACCGTGGCTCCAGCGATGTTGGTGGTGCGGCTTTTCAAGTCCTACCGCGCAATGCCGGTCAGCTGTGCTCCAACCCCCCTCCCACCGGGCAGGGCAGGGAGGGAGCCGGCGAGGAACCGTAGCTCCAGCGATGTTGGCGGCGCGGCTTTTCAAGTCCTACCGCGCAATGCTTGTCAGCTGTGCTCCAACCCCCCTCCCACCGGGCAGGGCAGGGAGGGAGCCGGCGAGGAACCGTGGCGTTAATGAGTTAAATGTTTTCATTTTGAACATTAATGTCCATTGATCTTCTAATTGCTAATATTTAACTTTAATTAATTTATAAAAATTATATTCTAAAATCCAGTTTTTCAAGAAATTTTGTGGGATTGTGTCATTAATCTATTTGAAAAGAATTTTCTGTATGGCGACAGAAATATCACCTCTCCTACATACACCCAAATAATAAATGCTATTGTCTTAATAAATCACAATTTTCTGAAAACAGTTGACCCTTGGAGAAACAATGAAGCAAGCTTTACAAAACATGAAACAGAAGAAAAGTCAAGTAAAAAGAAACTATCTAAAGACTAAGCTAAATAGCATACAAGATTTCAGGATGGAGGTAATGCCTCCTACTACAGACCCTAAAAAACCTCAAGAGCTTGCTCTGGAAGGCTGGGATATCATCATCATCATCATCAACATGGTTTGACCACTTTTCATCCAGTCATCCAAACAACTTGTCTGCAGTACAAAATTATATAGTTTTTGCTAGTTAAGGCTGTAGCATGGTTAATTGTTTGAGACCAAAACCATGAATTTTGTATTTACAAGGAACTGTCCATTTTTTTTCATTTTCCTTGGTGATTGGCTAATCTTTCTCACACTAGATCAGGTGAAAGGAACTGCAGAATTAACTCACCAAAGGGTACCTTCATTTGGCACTTTTGCATCTGGCCTCAACATGGAGGAGGAGGAGGAGGAGGAGGAGGAGGAGGAGGAGGAGGAGGAAGAAGAAGAAGAAGAAGAAGAAGAAGAAGAAGAAGAAGAAGAAGAAGAAGAAGAAGAAGAAGAAGAAGAAGAAGAAGAAGAAGAAACTCTTGCATGTCTGTTGCATTTATATGCCTCCAAACATTGCCAATCCAAGCTGCATCTAAGTACAGTAAAACCTTGCATAAAGAGTGTCTTGCTTAGAGACTAACTCGCTTAAAGAGCAGAATTTTCTCTGAATGGTAGCCCTCGCTTAACAACTAAAAACAACCAAAAACCCGCTTAACAACTAAATCGGGGTTCACAATCCCTCCCCACCACCAGGTTACAATTTGTCACTTACAATGGCAGTGGCGGTGCTTTTTCCAAATATTTTGCTTAAAGAGCAACTCACTTAAAGAGCAATCTCATGGAATGCATTATGCTCTTTAAACGAGATACCACTGTACTGTCTTTTTGGGTTTTGCCATATATCCTTCCAAGATATTAAAATTTCTCACTTATTGGGAGGCACGTTGTGTTGCCATTGTTATTATTGTAATCTACATTTAGGCATTTGCAAAAGTGATGCTGGTCGGACCAGAATAACTTAATTTAATTGTTTATTCCATGCGTCGCGTCTTTCTATCTTTTTCACCAGTGGAGTTACCTGTTCAGTGATTTCTAAAGCTTCCTTAATTGTGACCGTGTTTAGATGGAATTTTTTTTACTATGGCCTTTTTAGTTTTCTCATTTTTTAGTGTCCCATCTTTCAAACTTTTCAGCCAGTTTGCCACTTTTCTGATGTTACTTAACTTAAGGGTAAGACAGGATTCCATTTTGGAATTCTGTCTTCAATTTGTACTCAATCTGTACTCTTCAATTTGTTAATCTTAGATGTTACCACCCTAATGGCAGAAAGTGAGGAAGATTTAAAGAAGCTGCTGATTAGGTTGAAAGAAGAGAGTGCAAAAGCTGGCCTGAGACTTAACATCAAGAAAACCAAGATAATAGCAACAGGCCCTGTCAGCACCTGGAAAGTAGACAGGGAAGAAGTAGAAGCAGTGATGGATTTTACTTTCTTGGGATCTAGAATCACTGCAGATGGTGACTGCAGCCATGAAATAAAGAGGCGACTGATTCTAGGGAGACAAGCCATCAGAAACCTGGGGAACATAGTGAAAAGTAGAGACATCACCTTGCAAACAAAAATCCGTATAGTCAAAGCAATGGTATTCCCGGTGGTAATGTATGGATGCAAGAGCTGGATCATTAGGAAGGCTGAGCGCAGAAGAATAGATGCCTTTGAGATGTGGTGTTGGAGGAGAGTTTTGAGAGTCCCCTGGACAGCGAGGAGAACAAATAGGTCAATCTTAGAAGAAATCAACACTGACTGCTCCTTAGAAGGTCAAATAGTAAAGATGAAGCTGGAGTACTTTGGACACCAAATGAGAAGAGAGGATTCACTTGAGAAAGCCTTGATGCTGGGAAAGGTGGAGGGCAAAAGTAAAAGGGGACGGCCAAGGATGAGATGGCTGGATGGCATTGTGGACGCAGCGGGCACCGAGCTGAGCGGGCTGAGGAGGATGGTGGAGGACAGGGGTGCCTGGAGATCAATGGTCCATAGGGTCGCAAAGGGTCGGAATCGACTTTGCGACTGAACAACAACATATATAGTTCTCTTGTTACTGCTAAAGACATTCTATATATCTTCTGTAGATATTGTTGTGATAACACAGTTTACTGTACATCAGCAGTTATTTCTCTGAGCTATTTCTGTGGCACCAGTTTCAAGTTTGGCAAGTGCTTCTGTTCTTCTCTGTGAATCAGTGCCTCAACTATTTTCCTCTTCAGTTCTAACTGAGCCTCCATTAGGGGGAAATGTTCTTCTGACCAGTCCAACTTGTGATTTATTTCTTCCAACTGGGCATCGAAGAAGATCCTCTTTTTCATTACAAACCGCTGGTAGTGATGAACAAAACAATTTCTTATAGGATGTGACACACCAGGCACACCAAACCTGCAAAATGGACCAAGAGAAGAACATGTTCCCCTAATGGGGGCTAGGCTGGAGTGTGCAGGCTACTATGGGAAGGTGCTGGACAGGGAATGGTGGGGGCGCCTATTTGTGGGGGGTTTGGGGGGAATCCCATTCATTGCTATTGGTGCCCCAGGGCATCAGGAGCAAGGACGGGGTGGGACAAAGCACGCACCTGGGGTTAGCTCAAATGAATTAATGCTAACATCACCATGCAACAGGCAGGACAGTCAAAGAAAATGGCAGAAACAGGGTTGTTATTTGAGGAGTGCAAGACCATTTTGAAGAGGTGTGGTTGAGTTTCCCCCCACATTCTCCTGAATTAACATCCCTTGACTTCTACCTATGGGTGACCTTAAAGGTTGTGGTGTACCATAGAAACCCGGCTACACTAGCAGTACTTTGGGAAGGTATTGAAATGGCATGTACAGAGATACAAGTAGACACTTTGGTCAATGTTGCTCAAGCAGTTGTCCACTGTTATGTACTGAATAGAATGTGACAAGTACTCTTTAACTGATTGTATCCAACAATTGCATCCAACAACTGTATCCATTGTTAGTAATCAATGACTCATTGTAACAAGCTGTTAAGGACAATACTGCTCACGCCAGTAGCAGTATCACATACCTGTTGCAGATGCTCGCGCCAGTAGCAGTATCACGTACCTGTTGCAGATGCTCGCGCCAGTAGCAGTATCATGTACCTGTTGCAGATGCTCGCGCCAGTAGCAGTATCACGTACCTGTTGCAGATGCTCGCACCAGTAGCAGTATCACGTACCTGTTGCAGATGCTCGCGCCAGTAGCAGTATCACATACCTGTTGCAGATGCTCGCGCCAGTAGCAGTATCACGTACCTGTTGCAGATGCTCGCGCCAGTAGCAGTATCACATACCTGTTGCAGATGCTCGCGCCAGTAGCAGTATCATGTACAGTGTGCTATAAATAGTGCTGTTTGGTCCACCATTATCTCATGTTCACTCTGACTACCATGTAATAAAGTTGTGTTTTAGCCCTTACTGCGGCTCCTTCTTGTCTTCCGTGCAAGACACCAAATCCAACATAATCAGAAGTGCTTGGTTGCTGATCATAAGCACTTTGAGCACCTCTTGTAATTTTATAAGTCAAATGTGACTTGTATTCTTCATTTGTTATTGGTATATATTGAGTATTACAATTTTAATACAGTTCTCTCCCCCAAATGTGTATACATTTTAGCACCCTCTGTATATAGGGATGCAAGCCACATCTCTTTCATCCCTCTCCCCACCAAACTAAAATCTCCTGTTGAATTCATATAACTCAGGCTTGTCTCTGAAGTTGTTAATGTGATTATTTTGAGGTAGCAGAAAATAGCCACCCAGGTCATCTTGAGCAGGGAAAACATTTTGTATTCTTATTTCTCTGAACGGCCCCAAAATTTTACTTCACATTACTTTACCCCAGTAGAACAAATCAAAGCTGGGAGGAACAGGTTATCAACCTAAGTCAAACTATCAGGGTTAGAAACTCTTTCACAGCAAGCTGCATGAAAAGGCTTGGGGGTGGGGGGGGATTAAGGACATATGCTTGCATGGCAGGTAAATGGATTACCTGAATTTAATCTACCATAGTGTAATCAGTTTCAAAAGTTTGTGTGTGAAATGTCATAACTTTCTTAAATACTAGAAATCTCCCCCTCTCTCTTTGCATAAATTAAAAGTGAGGTTTCTTATCTTGTCATAATAACATCGTAATAGACAGGGTGGTAGAAGAATCTTTGTTCCAGTGTTCATGTTGCTTGGGGGGGAATGGCAGGAGATGCAATTTTTAAAAAGTAACTTTTCCAGGGTCTTCCTTTCTCCCTCAAGAGCTGTACAGTACTCTCTTTGGGAGTTGAGAGAAATATGCCAGTACAGTAATGGGCAGAGTCAGAGCCAGAGCCAGAAGGAAATCAGGATCTCTTTCTCACTCTCCTGCTACTCTCAGTTGCCTATCTTCACCTATTACTCACCAGGAAATTGCACTTGGTAGAGGTCCAAACTCTTTGATTACCATTCCTCCTCTCAGGCTCCATCTTTTTCAGCTCATCTTCAGGGGTTTCCTAGGTTGGAAGCCTACAAAAATAATAATAGAATATGGCTTTATCAGAAAGGAGGACACCAATCCATATAAAATCGAGCAGAAACAACATGAAGCCAAATATAGGCTGAATATCAGAAAACACTTCTTAGTTGTTAGAGCAGTACAACAATGGAACCAACTGCCTCAATAGGTGGTCAGTACTCCAACACTGGAAGGATTCAAGAAAGAGTTAGACAACCATCTGTCAGATCTACTTTGATTTGGATTCCTGCATTGAGCTGAGATTTGGACTCAAAGGCCTAAAAGGCCCCTTTCAACTCAGTTATTCTATGGTTAATGAACTTCAGTTACAAATTTAATCCAAGCCCATCAGGCAAACTATAACTTAAGCACATGTCAAGCAACATATCTTTGTAGTCTGAATAAATTTCTTAAAGAAAGAATTTTCATCCTGAATTTCATTTAGTCACATAACATAAGTGCAAAGTGGATGCATGGTTTCTATTCCAAGGGTATTTCACACTTTATCCATAGGCATCTATACCTATAAGAATGGGTTGGGTCGTGCATGTCCAGAATGCGTGTCTGCACATGTCCAGCCCATCCCGTAATGAGCCGGCCACACTTACCTTATCTCCCGGACAACGTCGCCGCAAGGGTCCGGGGACCAAGAGTGTGGTCAACACCCCATGAATGGGAAAAAAATCCTACGCTACCCAGCATCATCTGCACCTCAGCATGCCTCAGCCAATCAGGCATGAGGACACAAATGCAGAGGAGGTAGGACAGCCGGCACGCATGCTTTTTCCCTTCAACAGCTGCATCAGCGGAGTTCGCCCAGCAGGTTTGCTGGGGGAAAAATGGCAGGGATGAGAGACCCGAAACACGAAGGGTCTCTTCGGCGGACCTAAAAAGCCAGCAAGCCACCACTGCCACCACTCCCACCACCGCCGCAGAGAGGAGAGACCAGTAACATGACGGTAAATAGCTGGGGCGCCGCCGGAAACGGTGGCAGTGAGGCGGCTTTTTAGGGCAGGTGGAGTAACCCTTCGTGTTTCACCTCCCACCCTTCCCTGCCTTCCCCTCATCACTGGCAGTGAAAGGGGGAACGGAACGCTCCAACCTCCCACCCTTCTCTGCCTCCTTCCCTCGCTGGCAGAGAAAGGGGGAAATGGAACCCTTCTACCTCCCACCCTTCACTGCCTCCCCCCCTCGCCAGCAGGGAAAGGGGGAAATGGAACCCTTCCACCTCCCACCCTTCACTGCCTCCCCCCTCACCAGCAGGGAAAAGTGGGAAACAGAACCCTTCCACCTCCCACCCTTTCCTGCCTCCCCCCCCGGCAAGGAAAGGGGGAAATGGAATGCTTCCACTTCCCGCCCTTCCCTGTCTCTCCCCCCCCCGCCAGCAGGGAAAGGGGGAATGAAATGCTTCCACCTCCCCCTTCCCTCTCTACTCACCTGGGCACTGCCTCTTCACCTGCAGCCTCCCCTCTCTCACTCTCTCTGTACCCCCCAAAACCACCTACTCACCTGCTGCCTCCCACCTCTCTCTCTCTCTCTGTGTATCCCCCAAAACCACCCCACCAACCAGCACACAATCCAAACCTGCCCTGCAAGGCCAGGAACAATAGCTAGTAAATGAATATGCAAAGTGCAAGGCTGTGGAGAATACTATGGACTTCAGTTGGTAGAACATATCATTGAAGGTCATCAAGCACAAATTTTCCACAGTTTCAATTCATAGTATAGGTATGCCATAGAATCACAACATAGCCTGTCCATACAGGAATTTGTCCCACTGTTTGGTGCGCTAATGGCATATATCGGTCTCCCCCCCCCCGGTCAAGGGCATCTACAGTTCCAAATTGCTGGAGCAGACCAATTTTCCCAAACCTTTCTGAACCCTTGTCAGGGTTTAACTGTTTTGGTGTGGGTTGGTAGACTCCAGATTAGTCTGTTCCAGGTTAGCCTGGTTTTAAAAGTATATTAGGTATTTAAAGAGGGGTTTTACCTTTACCATCCCTTAGTGCAAGGGCGCCCAAACCTTTTGGGCCGCAGCTGGTCACGTGGTTCCTTCCATGGAAGTGGAAGCAAAATGTGTGCACAGGCATATTATGCACCCATGGATGCACATTTTACTTCTGCTACCAGGAGCAGTGAGGGTGGTGTGGGCCGGATGAATTGGCATTGAGGGTTGGCTCCGGCCCATGGGCCATAGTTTGGACCCCCTGCCTTAGTGAGTCTCCATGGACATGCAGGGATTTGAACCCAGGCCTCCTGAATTCTAGTCTGACACTCTATCCGTTACACTTGCTGCTTGTTGATTTGCTGTTCAGCATTCAGATTTCTGACTATGAAGTGTCTTTCCTTTCTGTACTATCCTATCTGTTACTTACCTAAATCACCACAGACATGTTCCCAGTGGCCTGAGGAACTGATGATGAAGGAAAGAGTTTTCCAGTACTTGAGCTGAGTAGTTCAAATAGGGGTCATTTCTATAATAACTGGAAGTTATTATCAGTACATGTCTGTTTCATGACCCGAATCAATTCAGTGAGAATTCCTGATGGCAGTTCTGCTAAAACCATTGAGAGTGTGTACGTGTTTACTTTGCTGAAATGCCAGGGGCCTTAACTACATATTAGTAAGAGCCTCCTCGAAGAATGTTGTATTTTTGAACCAAAATCAGGCATACCCTGGTAAAAGCAACCTTGTGTTGTTGGCTAATCTTTGTCACACTAGGTAAGGTGAAAGGAACTGCAGAATGAACTCACCAAAGGTGGCTTCATTTTGACATTCACTTCTGGCCTAGACACGGAAGAAGAAATAACATACCATAACTTATTTTTGTACATTAAAAGGATTCATTTATCACTGACTATGATGCCTAATTTAGTAGCCTTAACTATATATATAACTAGTATATGTAAAGCCCTAGAACAGTGGTTCCTAACTTGAGGCACATGCCCCACTGGGTGACGTCAATTCCATACATTGGCTGATTAGTGCTTTGGGAGAATTGATTTAAGCTTCTGGGAATTGAAGTCCAAAAACCAAAGGTTGGGAAACAGTGCCCTAGAATATATCTCTCTGTGTCTAGGCATCTTTCTCTTTTGTGTGCCTTAGAGTATTGTGTAAGTCGCATGTTTTATTACTGTTGTACACCACTTTGCAACAGTAGATTGAAATGATTTATAAATATTTGTAACTAACTAATAATAAATGAGGTCTCTTTGGGTCCCAGTCTACTCCAAACTATGTAGATAAAAGGTCTTGCCTGTGTGTGTTTGCCGGATAGTATTGGGAAACTGGATTGGCAATAGGTTCCCGGATAAAAAATATATGCAATACAAATGTGTTTGTTACATTAGCAAGCCATTGAATATGATTCTATTTGGGTGGTTTAAACAAGTCAGTCTTTTCCAGACTCAGTTTTTGTAGAACCATAGACTGCAACTGTACTCAAATTCTACATCAACTTAAGAAATCCACAGCTGAAACAACCTTGACCATCCAGTATCTCCTGGAAAACCTCTACTGAAGGAAGGTTCACCATCATCTACCACACTAGTCAGTTTTGCTGTTGAATAGCTCTTAACACCAAGAAAATCTCTCCATATTTAGCAGAACTCTCTTTTCCCAGCATTTTGAACCCAATGGTTGTATCATGCCCTCTAGAGCAGCAGGAACCAAGGACATTCCATCATGTACATGATAGAGCTTTTAATATTAGATGACAACTATATTATTTTTTTCAGTTGTCTCTTCTCCAGACCAAACACACAACTTCCTCAACTATTCCTTGCTAGTCTTTTCTGTCTGTTTGCTAAGAATAATGATTGCATTGTAGTCTTATGGTTGTGATGGCAAAATAAGAATTTTAATGCACTTTGCATATTTAAAATACCATATATTAATTCCTTATTATTTACATAGTAATGGTAAAGGTTGCCCTTGCTCAAAAGCCAGTCATATCCTTGTCAGGGTCTGGGGTGTGGTCAATTGGCAGGTTACATGAACACCAGGGCCATACTTGTCAAGTATCCCAGATTGGCCAGGATTTCCCATATTTCTGCACCGCTTCCTTGACTTTTCCGCTGCCATCCCTTAATTCGGCTGGTGGGGAAAGTAGTTACTGCACATGCACATATGTGCAGAACCCTTCTGCGCATGCACAGAACCTTCTGCGCATGAACAGAACCTGCGCATGCACAGAAGGGTTCTGCGCAGGTCCCGTATTTTCCAGAGCCACGTTTGACAGGTATGACCAGGACCCAGGACATCCAGGTTACAGGACAAAGAGTAACCATATCTGAGTTCAGAGTCCAAGTCAAGCTAGAAATGCAGGACTAGTCCAGATGACAAAGGCATAGTCCAAGCAAGCCAGAAGTCAGGTGACTGAGAGAACAGATAAGGCAGAGTACCTTCAAGAGCTGGAGAAAAGCAAGAACAGAGTTCAAGAAACAAGGATCCAGGAAAGGCACAAAAACTGTCTATAAGAACCAGGAACTGAATAGAAATCTTCAGAAACAAGAACAAGGTAGAGATCTTCAACAGCAGAAACCAGGAACAAGGCAAGAGATCCAGGAACCAAGCAACTGCATCATTGAGGAAGCTTCTGGGAGAGAGCTTGGTTCTTCTATAGCTAAGCCACCTAGGGTCTCCAGGTGGAGTCTATGAAGGTCCAGAACCTTCCCCAGTACAACCAGGTGGGGCCTAGCAGCTGCTCCCAGGCTTGGGGCTCCAGTCTTGAAGGACTCAGAGGAGTAGCTGGAAATCCTGACAGGCCCATTGAATCAGTGGAATGTAAAAGAAGAGTTGACTCATTAGACCAGTGATGGGCAATCTTGGCCCTCCAGCTTTTCTTGAACTTAGAACATAAGAACACAAGAACAGCCTTGCTGGAACAGGCCACAGTCCATCCAGTCCAGCATTCTGTCTCACACAGTGGCTCACCATTTCCTTCAGGGTATTCCCAAGGAGATGCCTTCACCTGCTTAGGATTCCCTGGAAATGGCATTGAGAGATATCCTGCCTATCTCTCCAACACCGAGGTTGTCCTTAAGTATCCATAATTATAGCCATTGATACCCTTGTCCTCCATGAACTTGTCTAATCCTTTCTTAAAGCTGTCAAGACTGACAGCTGTCACCACTTCTTCTGGCAGGGAGCTCCATAGACCAGTGATCCTCTGGGTGAAAAAGTACTTTCACTCAGGAGTGCTGATTTGGGCTTCTGGGAATTGAAGTTCAAGAACAGCTGGAGGGCAAAGACTGCCCATCACTGCATTAGACTCATCCCCACTGATTGAATTGGCCTACCCTCATGTGGTTGTACTATGCTAAGTAACAGAATTTCAGCCATTATTTTAATCCTGAATTATAATGGATAAATGAGTAAATCCAATGGTTAGGTTGTTTTGAAGACGATTGCTGTTAAAAAAAGCACAGCTCATTCCTACAGTAACAATGAGGAGTTTACAAATATATGCCATGCCAAAGAATAGTACTGCACCAAGTTTTCAGCAAGGTCCACATTGTAGTTGGGAAATGCAGTGGCTCAAGTGGATAAGACGCTGACTGGGAAGCGGAAGGTCAGCAGTTGGATTCCCGAGTACTGCAGGACGGAAATGAGCTCCCGTCTTCGTCCCAGCTCCTGCCAACCTAGCAGTTCGAAAGCAAGAAATAGCAAGTAGATAAATAGGGACCACTTCGGTGGGAAGGTAACAGCATTCCATGCGCTCTGGTGTCATCATGCCTGCCACATGACCACGGAAACGTCTGCAGAAGCAGACAGCGCTGGCTCTTCGGCTTAGAAACAGAGATGAGCACTGCACCCTAGAGTCAGATACGACTGGCTTTCGAGCAAGGGAAACCTTTACCTTTACCACATTGCAGTTATAATGCTAGGAAAGCAGAATTTTCATCAACACTGTAGTTGTATTGTCAGCTCTTCTGAGCAAAACAGGTCAGTTACCTCAACTTGAACAGGCTTTTCAGTTTCCCCTGTTTCCCTATGTAACTCACACAAAAGTTAAGTCAAGAAATAGTAAACATTATCTTCTGCACGGTTTTAAAAAACAACAACTGAGGAACCCTTAACGCTTTTGATACTGTGGGAGAATAAAGAGAACTTGGCCCTTTTAACAAGTGGTGGTTGTGATGGCAGTGACTGGCTGGATAGCTCAGTGGTTTTAGGTTTTAGATTGTGGAGGAAAAGGTTAGGAGTTTAATTCTCCACTGGGAAAAGACCCTTGGGCAAACTGCACAATCTCAGGGCACCCCCAAAAGAAGGGAATGGTAAACCACTTCAGAGCCTCTACCTAGAAAACCCTGAAAAGGGTCGCCATAAGACAGAACTGATCTGACAGCACATGGTTATTATTATTCTGAATACAACGGGACATAAAATGAAGTTGAGAGCCAGCCAGCTTCTGTTTCTGAAATGATTTTTTTAATGGTAAAAAGGCTATTTTGGGTTTGACCTAGGCTAGAAGTAGAGAAATAGGCTTCAGGTGGATATGATCTCACAAGCCTTACACCATGAAATGTGGAGAGCATGAGGGTTGAGAATTTGGACTAATGGGTGGTTGAAGTCAGCTGAGGTCCAGAGGAGAACAAAAAATAGCCACTCTTGCCCTGTGTCTTCATAATTCCCCTGTTGAGAAATGGAAATGCCTATTAGGGGAATTTATGTGCCCTAAAATTCCAGTGCAGAATATGCTGGATAGTAGCAGTTGCCGAGGGATGTAAGCAAGAAGTTGCTTGTCCCTAGTGTGACTTCCCACAATCATGCCCACTGTGTGCTGGCTAAGAGTAGTCTTTGGTCTGATCCAGCATAACTTATATTTTCCTTCTATGCCTTTTTTTGGTATTGATAGGAGTAGAAGATTTTTTTTTTTAGATGTACAAATTGCCTCTCATCTACTAGAGGTCCAAGGGCAACGTATATAATATGCCCCAGAGCAAGCAGTTGGACGAACATACTGACCCATCCTTTGAGAAACTTAGATACAGCATGACTGCACTGTGCTGCTCTGCTGTTTCTTACTGCTGCTGTTATTTTGTGTCTTCCAGTCAGAATTGACTTACAGTGACCCTAAGAGTACCTTCAAGATAAAAAAAAAATATTTTTAAGGAGTCGTTTACCAGTTCTGCTACACCAATGAGTTCCCACACATGTGTGGGGATTCTAACTGAAGCTTCTTGAATCCCACTCTATTCACTGCACCACACTCAGTGTTGTGTATTGAGGCACATTTGCAAGTTGCACGGGCAGCACCCTTGCAAGAAAAAAATGGTGGTTTCCCACCTTTCAAATTAGGAGCTAAAGTTGGCGCAAAAAACCCCGTCCAGGGCGCACTCATTATGCTAATCAGAGTCCTATGATTGGCCACAGTTTTGGATCCTGTTCCTCATTGGTTGTTACATATATATCATGTTATGATTGGTTGGTTTAGCTTGTCCAGCAGGTTGCTACTTTGTATCAAGGAGCCACCACCGGGGAGACACTATATAAGCCCTACGTGTAAACAAGGGCATAGCCGGACCAGACCTATACTCCCATTCAGCACAGGTAATCAATGCCGCAACTAGCCTGGGTCTCCTCCACACGCTACCACTTCTAGTGTAGCTTAGGTATTGCCTCTTAGATGGCAGATTCTGGAGGGACTGATTCCATGGGATCGTATAGCCATCTTTGTGTCTGGAGCACCTTGTAAGCGTAACCTGAAATATTGTTAAAAACAAAAACCAGTTGTTGTTCTGTTCATCGTAGTCTGGACTATTGCTTATAAGGGCTGGACGCGACACTCGGTATCCCCAACAGTGGCTATAATTATTATTAAATATTGCGCAGTAACTTAGTGTTTGTGAACAAAAATAAAAATTTGCTTGAGTTGCAATGGCACTTAGTCTTCCCTCTTCAAGTCAGGAAAAATAAGATCTTGTACCCTTCAGAGACTCCGAGCTCCCGTCAGGCTGTTGTAGAAATATTGATAGCTGGCTTTATAGTTCTGGCATCATTTAATCAAACCCGGATGATTTTCTGCTTCTTCTTACTCAAGCCTGGGTCTCTGGAAGAATTGGTTGCTCACCTATCTCATGGCACGTGCAAGTGACAGAAGACATCGGAGTCTGTGGCATTCAGGGCTGCTTGGCCACCTGCTAGGATTCACTTACAAAGCTGAAAATACATGGGAAGACTGCTGCTCTCACTGACTTATCACAGGAGGACCAAGCAGAGGCTGTCCCTCACAGTAAACTTGATTTCCGCTGTAATGAACAAAAACAATAGTTGAAAAACGAGTATTCGAACTGTTTCAGAAGGAGGTTGGCAGTTGCTAGTGCTGAAATAGTTTCATCTCTTTTACAAGATGAGGTTTAGATTTTAAGTTTCAAAAAATGGGACAGAAGCATTGTTAGCATTTGAGTTGCTGTTTACTTTTACACGCTTTCCAAAGCATAGGGTGGGAGTGAATTTAAAGGACTTCTTCATGTAGGGTTCTCTTTCAGGTTTGATGTTTGGCAGAGGGAATAGTCTAGGAAATGCTCTTTGGGAGCAATGACAGTTACCTCAGGGATCTTGAATATCTTCAAAATCAAACTTCAAGAGGGACTTTGGATATTATTGGCTTTGAGCCTGGCCCATGAAAATATTACTAGACAGCTCCCTAGGAATTTTATATTTTTAGTGCTTGGGTGTGTTATTCCTATTCTAATGGACCTTTCTAATATAGATAGATAGAGTTTTATTTCTATACCACTTTTCTCGAGACTCAAAGCGGTTTACAGCATTTAAAGCAACAAAAAGCAAAGATACAATGTAAATACAAATACATTACAATTACAATAGAAATCTGCACACTATGGCAAATTCTCTATTACAGGGTACAATAAATACAAAACACAATATAGGCAATATAAAGCAAAACTATAATAATTCCTACCCCCCAGATGACGAAAATACAGACCACAAAAGTTCTACTGTCTCAACGGCCTTTCACAGTCCTGGCCAGAGGCGGGAGGTGGGAGGTGTGGCTGGAGGTGTAGCGGTGGTTGTGGTTGTTGGCATCTTCGCTGCGGGCCTCCCCACCCATTGGGATAGGTGGAGGGAGAGCAACATCTCTCTTGAGCCCTTCGAGAGGGTGAGGCTTGGGGGCAAGGGAGGCAATGCACCAGACTCTTGGTCCTGGACTGAGCTGCCTCCCATCCTGGGACTGATGACAGGAGCCCTGGGAGAGGCGCGGCGGGTCCGGTATTGGCGGCAGCTCGGCGTCTCTTCTACCACCTGCCCGGATGATGCCAGGGGGAGGGGCGTCAGGCTCAGCTGCCTCCCATCCCGGGGCTGATGACAGGAGGGCTTTCTGTTAAGGCAGGGGTGCCAAAACTTTTCGGGCCACGGGCTGATCACATTTATATCTATGCATGCCTTTTTCCTGGGATATGATGTGACAATTAAAGCTTACAGCTGCTTTGCCTGACAGAGGGTTGAACAGGTTCTTCTCACTCTCTGTTCTTGATAATGAGTCATCATACCAGGACTGAGATGGTGCTATGGGGAAAAGATTGTTCAAGTCCATTTGTCTGCTACTTTCTGGAAAGTACTTTTCACTGTCAAAGTGTTGAGCTAGACTTTGTTAAGATATTAATGAGCAAGTGAAATTAGACAGTTGCAATATTTAAGTTTATAATTTAGTCCAAAAATGTCAACAGTTCCATCTTCTTGTCTGGAATGGGCACCTCATTCTGCAGCTAGCTTTTCCAAACCCAAAGGTTGTATACATAAAACTAGAAGAAGATGTGAATGTGCTAGATTGACTGACTATAGGATTCTGCTGGAATTCCATGTATACCAACTTGGGAGCAAACCCCATTGAATACTTTGGGTTGTACTTCAGTATTTAGGATTCTATTGTCAGACAGCTTCTTACAAAGATGTAACACATTCAAGGAGCAGCTTACCTTTGTTGTCCTTCAGCTAGTTGCCATGGAAGGGTACACATTAAAACCTTGCATAAAGAGCGCCTCGCTTAGAGACTACTGTATTTTTTCAGATCATAAGATGCACTCTCCCCAAAAAAGGGGGGATAAGGGTGCGTCTTATAGTCTGAATGCTGTCTAGAAAGGCTGTTGTAAAGGGATATTTTACATCAGCCGGCTGGCCGAAGACCACCTCCTCTGCCACCACAGCTGTTCCGGGCCGGGGAAAGAAATACATATGTTCGGCGGGCCATTACCATAGGTGGCCACAAGAGGGCACAAATTGCAATTTCCCATTTAAATTAATTGGAAATCAATTTCTTGTACAGTATTCTAAAGCTTTTCTGTTTGTATATTCCCAATGCATTTCAGTGGGAAACCAAACCTATGCATAAAAAGAAAGGGTTTCATTTATGTTTCTTGCCTTTGTCCCTGCTCCATGTGGTCAAAATGGAGGGGGAAGCCATGCTTCCAGGTTGCAGGGAGAGCAAGAGGCTAGGCTAGAGCACCACTTCCTGCCTCAGTGCAATTGGTTTTCCTACCCATTTCACCTGCAGTGCCACCACTGGTTGGTGGTGCAAATACAATACTGTTTGGTTCAGAATATTTTTTCTTGTTTTCCTGCTTTGAAAACTGGGTGCATCTTATGGTTAGCTGCATCTTATGGTCTGAAAAATACGGTAACTCACTTAAAGAGCAGAATTTTCTCTGACTGGTCGCCCTTGCTTAACAACTAAAAACAACCAAAAACTTGCTTAACAACTAAATCAGGGTTCACAATCCCCCCTACCAGAAGTCACAATCGGTCACTTACAATGGCAGCAGCAGCGCTTTTTCCAAGTGTTTCGCTTAAAGAGCAATCCCGTGGAACACATTATACTTTTTAAGTGAGGTACCACTGTATTTTAAAACCAAAATTGGGTATATCCTGGGCAATGGCCACCTTGTGCCAGCTAATCTTTCTCACACAAAGTCAGGAAAAAGGAACTATAGAATGAACTTCATTTGGCTTCGTTCCGTGCGCTCCGGTGTCTAGTCATGCCTGCCACATGACCACGGAAACATCTGCAGAAGCAGACAGCGCTGGCTCTTCGGCATAGAAACAGAGATGAGCACTGCACCCTAGAGTCGGATACGACTGGCTTTCGAGCAAGGGAAACCTTTACCTTTACCTTTTACCTAGACACAGAAGAAGTTGGGATTTGAACCCTGATTTTTATTCCTAGTGAATCTACTACAAAGCACTGCCTGTACTAGCCACACAGAAATCTGAGATAAACTAATGATTCCATTTTCATTTACATTAAATGCATTTAGTGGGACTGGTGATGGTGATTCTGAGGCATTAAGGGTTTGCCCCCATCCCAAGAATGCCCAAAATGTCCCCCAATTTGAAAGGGGCCCCTAGGGAACCTCAGAACCTGGAGGCAGGGCAGAATCGGAAACTTTTAATTATAGATTAAAGTCCACAGCTGATGACACACTTCACCTTAAGTGCATGGAACTCCGTGAACAGGATTCTGGCCAAGAAGTCCCAATTTGTGTTTTTTCCTTCTGTGTAATGTGTTATTTGTAGATCTCTCTCTAAATTAAGGACTCTTCTTTCCCGTGCCTGCTTTTATCTTGGCAGCAAAGAGCTTTTGCATTTATTGTGCCACACCACCCCCTTTCTGCTGTGTACAGCTGGGGGAGGGGAGGAGGAGTCTGATTATGTACGGTTCAAATAGCACTGTGGTTGTGCGGGTTGTTGCTCACCTGGATGCCCCTGTTGTTTCCTTCTAAATACAACCTTGGCTTCCCTGATCTTCATTTCTGACTGCTTTGCATGAACTTGCTCTCCAAGTTCAATTGCTGATGCTTGCTTCCTCTTTCAGGGCCATATTGTTGTGAACCTCAAGTAGCTCAAGTACTTGGCATTTCTGGTAGCTCCATCAAGTTACCCGAGAGACACTTTAATGCACACCTTATTGCTGATGTCTCTTCTCACAATGCAAGAACAAGAGCAGGCTGGGCTCGTCTTTAATGTCAGAGCAATTTTTTTCTCTCAGAGATGTGACAGCAAAATTAGCTCCAGTGTGGCTGTAGGAGTTTTTCTACTGCCAAGCTCGTCATATGTTCAGTGAGGAAAAATATCCTTCCTTGGTTTATTTCTGATCTCTTGCTATTCCCTCAAGACGTGCAGAATGCATTTAGATGAGTCTCTCATGACAGTGGGGTGTTCTACTCCCTCCACCCTACAGCTTCTATAATGAACTCATGATCCCTGACCCATGTTTCCAGGGATTCAAGTTCACAGGTTTGTCTCGGAGCTGCCAGGCTGAAAGTAGCTATTATAGAATAACATCACCTGTGCCTGTTGTCACAGAATGATTATGGGGAATTATTATCTACATCTCTCAGGAACCTTGTGATATAAACAGATCTTAACATTGTGCACTTACTCAGTGACTTTCAGTCTGCAGGGGAACCAAACTGCTTTGGAAACCATGTGTATATTCAAAATTGAGTAGGGTGTCATTCTGAGCGAGCGAGCGAGCGAGTGAGCGAGAGAGAGAGCGAGAGAGAGCGAGAGAGAGAGAGAGAGAATACTTAGCAGATGTTTAACAACATCAAAGCAAGCCTGCTTCTGCTTTGGAAAAAAAAAGCGGGACTGCATCTAAAGAAATTTCTTCTAGAATTTCCCAACAGTGTAAGTGTTCTGCTTCGGTTTGGCGAAGACACAAGGAATCTCAAAATAGACTAAAATTTGGTTGCAGTCCATTTTGTCACCTGAGAGACAGCGCTGCTCCTCTGACCGAGTGAGCTGGTGGTCTGGTTTCATGAATTTTTTACAAACATCCTGACTCGTCAGGCAAAGGTGTCAGCCGGAGAATGCAGAGAAACGGCATGCCTTCTGTGAGGGGAAGGGAAAAGTCAGTTCAGATTTGAGAGAAACATTCACATAATGTCTAGTGACAGGAACAGCTGTCAGGGCATAAACTGGCTGGGATGAGATGGGAGAACAGAGGCAATAAAATGGCTGGGGAGGCAGAGCAGATAAGAAACTGAGTGGGAAGATTGCTCTTGAACTAGAGGAGCAGAAAGAATCAAGGTGCGGGTGCCTGAACAAAAGAAGGTTCGGTAGGTCATGGGCTGAGAAGCAGGAACCTGAAAAATGGCTAGGTGGAGTAGAAACCCGAGGAAAAAGTGGAACAGAGGATGTGAAGAATTACAGCCAAGATCCTATGCCAGTTATGGCGAACCTTGGCACTCCAGATGTTCTTGGACTTCAGTTCCCAAAAGCTCTGGTCCCCAGGAGTGCTGACTTAGGCGTCTGGGAATTGAAGTCCAAGAACACCTGGAGTGCCAAGGTTTACCATCACTGTCCTATACTTACATATCTGGGAGTAAACCTTGCTGAAAGCAGTGAAGATTTCTTCCAAGTAAACACATCTGTAAGAGAAGGAGCAGTGATAAGAAAATGGGGGAAATGACACAGGCCTGAAGGACAGCCGTTTAAACTCAAACTCTTAGGAAAGTGTTGTGTCCTAAAGCCTGTGCCTTTAAACAATGTACCTATCCATGTGTATCCAATGTAACCTCTTCTATGTGTAACAATGTAACCTACAGCTGAATCACTGTAACCTTAATAGGACGCGAGCTAGTGACCACTAGATGGCAATAGCGAGCGTCCAAGCTCATTGGTCCAAGACTCACCTAGAACAACAGCGCGGGAAGATTCCCGCCACTACCTTCACCTGGACAAGAAGGGCGTGACCTGCAATGACGTCACACAGCCTGTAGCCAATAGGCTATCAAGGAGCCACATTCAAATGTATAGCCACTGTATATATTGAGCTGGTCGTCCGCCATTACCTCATGTTCCCTCTGACCAGCATGTAATAAAGTTGTGTTAAGCCAGCTCTTCGGCTGTCCTGGTGTCTTTGGTCCCATACTCTAAAGAAAGTGAGCTAAAGACAGTCAAAAGCTACAGGCAGTCAAATAATTTATCATGGGTCACATCATCTAAACCAGGGGTGTCCAAATCTTTCAGGCCATGGGCCAGTCACATGGTTCAGGGGGCTGGTCAATATGGCCCAGGCTGTCCAATGATTCTGCCCCCAGTGCCAATTCATCTGGCCCTCATCGCTCCTGGAAGCAGAAGAAAAATGTGCCCATACAGGCATGCTTTACTTCCGCTTCTGGGAGCGACAAGGGCTTCACAGGCCAGATGAATTGGCATCATGGGCCGGATCCAGCCCCCAGGCCGTATTTTGGACACTGCTGATCTAAACAACAGAGGATTGGATATCACATTTATGTTCTTAATTAGCCATGGGTTGGGCTGCTTATTTCCAGTACATTTTTCTAAAAGATGGGGTTCAAACCACAGCAGCTAACTGGAGACTATCTTCTAATGCATTTGATTATAGGGGGATTCTTCAAACCTGACCTTCTAATCTGCTACTTCATATCTCCTGGCTAGTCTCAAACTGATCTGTTTCCACTAAATGAAGCGGGGTGGAGGAGGAGGGTGGGCTCTACCAGATGCTGTTGGACTACCGGTCTCATTAGCCCCAACCAGCAAAGCCACAGGTGAGGAACAATGGGAGTTGTAGTCCAGCAATAACTGAAAGGCTGCACATTTTCTTGCAGTAAAAGATGCTTATGTTGTATTAGCATTTCCTCCTCTTTTTTCTTAGTTAATCTGTATGATGTTACTATTTTATGTGGAAACCCACCATATTACACCAGGCAAAGACATTTGATTATTGCAAATGTACATACTTTATATCAAAGCAAAAATACAAGAGCAACCTGTGTGATCTTCCTCTGCTGCAGGGTATCAGTTTTGTCTAAGAACCTCTGCTGCCTTTGAAATGCAAGGTGAATTTTAAATGAGTCACTGAAGTGCAAGTTGAACAAAATTGCCCCACATTTCCACTTCACCGAATCTTTTTCTGCTGCTCTAGTCCTCCTGAAAAGAACTATTAATAAGCTAAAGTTTGAGAGAGGCCAAAAAATATAGGTAAACAAAGAGAGATGAACATTAAAGAGAAATTGCTCAGATTGGACAAAAAAAATGTCAAAGACAAGGCATAATGTAATTACAGCAGAATGGGAACTTGTTCCATATTGTAATCCTATAATGCTTAGAAGGGAAACATATGAGTGTGACTCAGGGTAGTATTTCTTCTGTTATCTCCCCTAATCTCCCTCATAGTCTATGTTGGAGTGGGAAGGATCCAGATTTACAGATGTGATCTAGTGCTAAATTAATGTAGCAATGCAATGATAATGCAAGCGCGGCGCCAAAATGGCCGCCGCGCCCTTTGCGGGCCCCCCCCACAGGACAGAGAATCCGGGTAGTTAGGGGCGTGGCCAGCTCCCTTATAAAAGGGGTGGCCACGAGGCAGCCAAGCTGCCATTTTACCTCAGCGACGGAGCGGAGAAGTTTTTTCCCCTGCGTCTCCGTCGCTCGTTAGCTTACCGGGAAGCCTTTTGGTAGCGGTTCTGCCTTTCCGGCTTCCCTTTTTGCTCCGGTGGAGATGCCTTCGAAGAAGAAGGCGGCTTCGAGTTCAGCTCGCGTTGTTAGGAGGCGCAACCCAGGTCGGAGGACCGCGGTGCCGCCTCCTCAGCAGCCACCTTTGCCAGCCCCGGCCGGGGCCGGCGGAATGGGGTCTATTGCCCCTTGGCCCGGGGTGGGCGATCAGAGGGCGGGCGCGGAAGGGGTTCCGGCCCGCGGCCCACGAGCGGTGGACACCACTCCTGCTCCTGCCCACTCTGTCGGGCCTACTCCTCTTGGGCTCCAGCCTCTCCCGGGGCCCTCTAGCCTTGGGGGGTGGTGCGGCCCCCTGCCTTGGCAGGTTTCTCCACCAACCCTGCCGGGCTTCGGTGCTGGCCAATGGCCATATGTGGGTCCCGGGGTACAGGGACCTGTACCCATGCCTGGGCCAGGCGGGCCGGCCGGCCCTTTGCCCATGGTCAACGTGGACACCTTGCTGGCCCGCATTGCGGCCCTGGAGGCGTCGTTGGCGCGGGCCAGTCAGGCGGGCGCCCCTTTCGGGGTTCCTTTTGAGACGCTGTCGGCTGGAGGACAACAGCCGGCGGGGAGGGTCGAGCTGCTGCAGGCGTGTGGCGCGGTTTCGGCCACTGCCTCGCAGCTCCCCAGCCAGCAACCAGGTGCGGGTCAAGCCCCGGTGATGAGCTCTACGTCGGTCGTGAGCTCCGACGCCCCCAGTGGGCCGGAACCCCCGGTGGGGGCGGCCCACGGGGGTGCAGCGTGTGAGTATACGGTGCAAGCGAGTACATCCACACACATTCCCAATCCAGGGGGGGCCTTTCAATGGCCTTGGCCTCGCGCGGGTGGTGCGGGGGCCACGCTGTCGGCTACCCACCCGGCGACGACGACTACCACCTTGGGCACTGGGGTGGGCATTGGTCCCTACACTACAGGGAATGTTCTGGGGGTGGCTGGATTAGTTCAGACCCCTTTTACCAGGCCGGCTGTCCCTTTTTCGGCCTTGCCGACGGCAGGGTATTCCTTGCCATTGGGTGATCACCTGGCACAGGCTACTGGGGAAAAGATATGGCGAGGGGAGTACGTAGATATCTTCTCACTCCTGAACAGAGAGCCCACCAAGGAGGAAAGGGAGGGTCAGGATGAGAAGGACAAGGAGCAGGCACGCCGCCGTAAGCCGCCGCGTACCTGGGCCAACTGGCTCCCCGCTTATTTAATATACATGGCGGTATATTTGAGGGCGCGGCCGGATTTAGCTATTCCCATGGTCCAATATTTGGACAACATATATAGGGCGATGGTCGATTTTCCGGGCCCCTCATGGCTAGCATATGACGAGGAATTCCGTATGAGGATTCCCCTTCACCCCGAGATGAGATGGGATGAGCCGTGCCAGAGGCTTTGGCTTTTGTATATGACACCCACACGCCCTGCCCCGGGGGATAGATACCATTGCGGACATGCGGTCCAGCGAGCGGCTCCAGCGCAGGTTACCCGCCAGGCGGCGGGGCAGGGGGTTCCAGCCCGCCTGCTGTGCTGGACTTTCTCGTCAGTTGGTTCCTGCAATCGAAAGAACTGCAGGTATAAGCATGAGTGTCCCACATGCTCTGGCCCCCACGCAGCCTCTGTTTGCCCCAAGCCTGGGGGGGCGCGAGGCAGAGGGAAGGGTGGACAGTGGGCTGGCAAGGCTGCCACGGATGGAGCTAGTTCTCCAAAAGGCTCCCTCCCCAATTAAGGTGGACATGCTGGAGTGCTGGCTCGCATCGTACCCGAAGGGGGAGGACAGGGAGTATATTCTTCAAGGTTTTAAGCAGGGATTTCGTATCCCTTTTGTGGGTGATAGGTCCCCTCAGGATGCTCCCAACCTTTTATCCCTTAGAGGAAGGGAGGAGGTGGCTGCGGCCAGCATTCAAAAGGAGTTAGTCGCGGGCAGGGTCGCTGGACCTTTCCCCGTACCCCCGTTTCCCAATCTTAAGGTCTCGCCACTGGGTTTGGTCCCCAAAAAGTCCCTAGGTGAGTTTCGCCTTATTCATCATTTGTCCTACCCAGCCGGCCGATCGGTCAATGATGCTATCCCTGATGACCTTTGTTCAGTCAGGTATACATCGTTTGACCATGCGTTGCGCATGGTGCGCTCGTGTGGCCCGGGTGCCCTGCTGGCCAAGTGTGACATTAAGTCAGCTTTTCGCCTCTTGCCAGTGCATCCGGGCGACTTTGAGTTGCTGGGTTTTAAATTTAAGGGGGAATATTATTTTGATAAGGCCATGCCTTTTGGCTGCTCCATATCATGCTCGGCTTTCGAGCGTTTTAGTACCTTCCTAGAGTGGGCTTTCGCCCGCAGGTCAGGGTCCCGGTCTGTAGCCCATTACCTGGATGACTTTTTATTCGGGGGTGAACGGGGCTGGGACACGTGCGCACGTCTCCTCAACACATTTCAGACGCTAATGGAGGAACTTGGTGTCCCTTTAGCGCCCGAAAAGACCGAGGGCCCATCGACCAAGCTAGTATTCCTGGGGGTTGAGATTGACACAGTAGTGCAGGCTTCTAGGTTGCCGGGTGATAAGGTGTCCAGGATCGTGGCCCTTATCTCGGAATTGCTGGCCAAGCGTAAGGCATCACTGAGAGAACTTCAGGTGCTACATGGGCACCTTAATTTTGCTTGCAGGGTGGTCGCACCGGGCAGGGCTTTTGCCCGGCGCTTATGCGACGCCATGGCAGGGTTATCCAGGCCCCACCACAGAGTTAGGCTCACCCGGGGTATCAGGGCAGACATGTTCGTCTGGTTGCAATTCCTGAGGGAGTTTAATGGGGTCTCATTTTGGAGGTCTGACCTCCTGGCGTCCCCCAATTTCCAGATCCAGTCTGATGCCTCAGGATCCCTGGGTTATGGGATGTACTTCAATGGGAAGTGGGCCTGTGGTGGGTGGCCACCGGCATGGGCAGGCACAGGTCGCCTGCGGGATCTCACATACCTGGAATTTTTCCCCATTCTGGGGGCTTTGATGCTATGGGGCGAACAGTGGGCTAATTCGGTGGTGCATTTCTGGTGTGACAATGCTGCTGTTGTCCACATTGTCAATGCACAGACTTCCAAATCGCCCAGGGTCATGGACCTAGTGCGCCATTTTGTGCTGCGCTGCCTGCGCCTCAACGTTTTGTTCAGGGCCAGGCATGTCCCAGGGATTAATAATGATATTGCTGACGCTTTGTCCCGCCTGCAGATCTCCCGGTTCCGCGCCTTGGCCCCGGATGCGGAGGAATTTCCCTCGCCACTCCCGGACGAGATGTGGACTATTGGCAAGGAGAGGTGAACCGGGCGATTGGCCTGTCACTAGCGCCACGCACGCGTAAGGCGTATCAACAAGCATTCAATTCTTACAGGGCATTTGCTACTCAATTTCTCTTGCCAGAGACCTGGCCTATCCCGGTGGACCATGTTCTGCGGTTCATGGTTCACCTGCATGCACAGGGCCTTGCACCTCGCACCATAGCATCCAAGCTCTCGGCGTTGGCTTTTATGGCCAAAGTGGGAGGTCATGTGGATACCACCTCTGACTTCCGTGTGCGACATGTTTTGGAGGGGTGGGTGCGCGAGCGCGGGCGTTGCCCGGATGACCGGCACCCTATTTCCCCAGGGGTTCTTACCCAGTTGGCCCGGGGCTGGCCAGGCCTCTGTTTTGATCATTATGAGGCAGCCCTTTTTCACGCAGCCACAACGGTGGCATTTTTTGGAGCGCTCCGCGTCAGCGAACTCGTGATGCTGTCTAAGGCGGATGCAAGTGGTAGGGCACTGGAACTCGAAGATGTCTACGTAGCCAAAGACTGGGCCCAGTTGAGGATACGCTCCTCTAAAACAGATCAGCATGGCGTAGGCAGTGGTGTAAGACTGCTACGTTGTTCTTTGGCAGACATCTGTCCGGTTGGTGCCCTACAGGAATTCCTGGCACTGCGTGGCATGCACCACGGCCCGTTTTTCTGTCACCAAGATGGGTCTCCCCTTACTAAATTTCAGTTTTGGAAGGTGACAGCCAGAGCCCTCACCAGGGTGGGCCTACCAGGTGCCCGTTATGGCACACATTCGTTCCGGATTGGTGCAGCCTCTACAGCAGCTGCTTTTGGGTACTCTGGGGCTGACATACGCAGCATGGGAAGGTGGGGCTCGCAATGTTTTCAGTTTTATGTGCGCCCACTCCCGCCATGAGTACCAATCCAGTCACCTTACCGCCTTTTTTCTCAATTTTCTTACAGACCCTGGGTGTCGTATTACACCGGTGACAGTATGGCTGGTGGGCCACAGCTATGTGCACAGGGCAGCGCGTTACCAGTGTTACTTCGGCCTGCTTGCCTTAGGAATTACGATTGGTCGTTTTACCAATGCAAATTTATAATTCGGACTAGGGCATTGAATCAATAAATGTGGCCCTATGCTGTTATCCACTTTCAATGTTGTCTGTGTCCGTTATTGGGGGGGTGCGCCTGCAAAGTGATCTAGTGGTAAACTTGGTGTTTTTTAAAAAAAATTAAACAATTGCTTCAGTGTGACTAAGAAGAAAGAACATGGGGTGGGCATTTTTGCTGTCCCAAAATATCATGCTCCAATTTAATATGTCACCATACCCCCACTCACAGTTACCCTCCCATTCATTTGTAGAACAAACTAAATAATCAAACAGGTAAAACGCAGTTTGAATCATTCTGGGAGGAAAAAGTAAAAGTAGTGGCAGGAGAAGAAACTTCCAATTGGACTAAAAAATAGCTGGGCTGTTTCACATTGGTCTTTACATTATGTGTTCATTGAAAAATACTTCGGATTCATCAGTGCTAATTGTGGACCAAATCCTGACATATTTGCTGAGGTACTGTTGTAGCCTTAATTTTGTAAATGCGATGGTTTCTATTTTTCTATGGGTATTTCTCAACAATTCCATGTGTGTGTTGTGATCCAGCTCTCTTCTGACTCTGAAGATGAGCTGGATCAGGAGGCACTCCCGATGACCAGTCTGGTTCTGCCTGCACCTGAGCCTGAGGATGCCCTGAGGTAGCAAGTGATGCCCTGAGGTAGCAAGTGACATCAGCCTGCGCCTGGTCCAAGTCTGCTTTCCCCGGCAGCTGACCTGTCAGATCAGGAGCCTGGCTCTGGCAGTGATCAGCCCTCAGTCAGGGAGAGGTCCAGAAAACAGCTATAACTGAGATGCAAGCAGGCTAGGGCGAAACACCAAAGAAGGCTCCCAGATGATACCGATTAGCTGGGAGGCTTATAAGCAAGCTTCTTCCAGCCTGCCAGCATCGGTACAACTCTCGTGCGAAGACCAGCATCCTGCTTGACTCCAGACTGCCTGCCTAGATCCTGACCTGCCTGCTGTGACCCTGACTACTCTGCTAACCCTGACAATGCCCCTGGACACTCTTTGGATTAGACTACTGACTCAGACTACCAGTAAACAGACCTTAGCTTGCCTTTTGACTTTGATATCTGGACTATCCTTGAACAAGACTCTCTGTGTAGCGCCACCGTGCGGCAACCATGCCTGCCTGGGCGGGTCAGCACAGTGTGTGCTCAAAACACAGTGTGTTTTGTGTTGTTTGTGTTGTCTTGAAGACCTGCCACTATTTTTCAGTATTTGAAAGGAACATCTGAATCCAGGTGCATGCCCCTGATAAGGAAATAAACAAGTGAAGAAGATTATAATTAACCAGAAGCCAAATGCAGCCAAAGGTCTGGGAATTCTATCTTGCCATTCTCAGCGGCTAGAGAAATCGAGCAATCAAGGTTGGCTCCTAGCCAACGAGTTACTGTAACAGTTTCAGTCAGAAACATCTTGCCTAATCATTTGACACAAAGACTAATGTGTTGAATGTGCAAAATAGGAGAGCAGATAGTAGTATTTCTTAAAATAAGTCATGCTGTTGGAATTCTCCCATGCAAGCCTGTCTGGTTTACAGGTCTCTGGAGAAGGTTCTTCCAGTATACTGAGACACCAGTGGTGGGCTGGCCCATCATGCTACCGGGACTCAGACCAGGATGCCCCCCCCCGACCCCCAGTACAATGGCACCCCTTGGGTGCCAATCCAAAGAGCCGAGCCAAGCCGAGCTGCGATGCCTGGAATGATAGAGCAAATGAGCAGGGCTCCATGTTTCTCTGCCTGCCTTCTCCATTGCCGCCAAAGATGTGGTTACAAAAACAGCCCTGTTTATGGTGTATCCGCTGTGGCTTGAAGGTTGCAATTTTGCCTTGTAAGCAAGAGGCTGTTGGTCCAATTCCCCAGAGGGGAGTTGAAATTAGAAGGCGAGTGGGAATGTATATATTTTGTTAGGGTTAAATGCCCTCATCACTCCCTGTCCAGTGCCCTTTTAGTGGAGCCAGCATGCCCCTGTGAGACTCATTTAAATGGAAAATAAGAGATGGCTTCCTTTGTACTGTAGAACTCCCTTTCAAGAAGGGCTGGATTGGCCCCTTCCAGTGTATCCACTAGCAGCAATGGGTAATTCCAGCCCTTCCTAAAAGATAGTTTTATTTAGACAAGCGTTTTGGTAATAGAGTGGCTGAGTGGAAGGGGCCTTTAAAGGCTGTACTGTGCTTACTGATGCATTTTAATTTGTTTTTAATTTAATTGTGCTTTTATATTATAATTTGTTTTGCAATAGCAATTACACTTATATACCACCCCATAGTGCTTAGCACACTCTCTGGGTGGTTCACAAGTTAATTAGCATTTTGCCCCCAACATGCTGGGTATGCATTTTGCCAGCCTCGGAAAGAAGGATGGAAGGCTGAGTCAACCTGGAGCCCGGTCAATTTAACCACTGCACCACCAGGGTAGCGTTTACATTACTGTATCTTTTAATATTATGACTTTTTGAGTTCATTATCAGCATCTTTTTAGTTAACTTTGTGAGCTGTCTTGACTTCTGCTATTCTGATCAAGATGAAATGTAAACCAAATAATGCTCTCTCTTGTGGTTTATCCGCAGTTATAATTGGCATAACCTTTCCTGAAAGGTGGGGTTTGGGCGCACACGCCCTCGAGCCCTCATAACTTGGTTGGAAGGGAAATTGGGTGTGGATTGATATTAGTCATAGTTAGGATTCATTCATAGCGCTCTGGCCATTAGCTCGGGCATGGGTCAGGGCAAAAGGTCCCAAGGTGATAACTCAAGGTAAACACACCGTATATTAATCATATCTGCAGACTCTCTAAGTAGGAGAGCAAACCACAATGTCTATGTTTGATTAAGTTAGTCCCGGAAAGATTCCATGATAGGGCAAGACAATGGTCTCACCAGCCAGTAGTTAATTAGTAGATAACAGACTTCCCGGTAATATCCTGATTACACATTACCTCCAAGTAACTTCTGCAAATGTAACTGGATTAACATGTGCCACGTAAGCAGTCTTCTGTGACCTATGCACGCAGGTACCCGAGGTAGGGAATAAATGCCAGCTCCCCAAGCCAATCGGGGCTGGACTTTCACCGCATCTTTGCCTTGATTGCCTTCCTTGTGTCCAGCCACATTTCTGGCCCATCGCAACACTCTCTCTTTGGCTGAAATAAATTTTCAGACAAAGACACTGCTACTACTTTTATTCTAAATGAAAATTGCTCGTATGTCTGTCTCTCTGATTATAGTAAGCTTTAACTGTGTTTTTTTAAAGCAATTGAAGACTTTGCATTTTGAGGAGGCCTTTGTAAATTTTTCACCTATCCCTGGACTTTAGGCTGGGGCCGAGCTTATACTTTCCCAGTTCAGTGGCTTAGGACATGGGTCTGCTGTATTTTGGCTCAATTTTATGGTATGTTTACTGTTGGTTTTATTGTAGCTAATTTTTATTATAATTTTAGGGGTGGTGGTCGTACTTTTAAAATGTCTGTTTGTTATATGAGGGATTTTATGTCGTTAGCTGACTCGTGTTGGAATTCATTCTCTCTAGAGAGGCGGGGTATAAATGTAGCAGCAGCAGCAACAAACAACAACAACAAACAAGAACAACAACAAAAAATTGCCCCCTTCACACATATCATTTCCACATATGAAAAAGTGAGGACATTGTTATGAATAATGTACACAAATTTATCTGTTTCCAGTATTGCCGCCTTTGACACAATGACCACCCTCTACTCCTTGAAAAGTGATGTGTAAACTTCTAACATGAGTTCTGGATACACTTTGTGCTACTCAGGTCCTACTTCTAGAGTCCTAGAGTATGCTGCAGAAAAGGTCTATGGATATGTGGTGTGACCTGCCTCCGGAGTGGCTGGGAAAGCAGTTTGGGGTGAAACAGAGCCCTGGAAAAGCCTTGGACAAGGGGAAAATGGCTTCAGAGGTTTACTATAGAGTGAGGAAAATAGAAGAGGCTTCTATTTTCATAGCTCTACAGCGAAGAGCAGTCACATGTCCAACAGTCCATACCCACTCAGTCAAATGGCCATGCCCACAGTGTGGTAGGAATTTTTTTTATATCCACCTGTCAGAAAAAAAAAACCTTCTGTGTTTTCCCCTGATCTCTGTATTCAGTGCTTGTAAGGAACTTTGGGTGAAGGTTTTATTGTTAGATTTATGGCTAGGCAATTGGTGATTCTTCATTGAGTATGTGCCACTCTGCATGGAAGCAAGAGGGCCAATAAACTACCATATGACCCCTTGGAGCCAATTAGAGGTTACCTGGACTTTTGGGTTACATCTATACCTATAAGAAGGGGGTTGGGCCATGCATGTGCAGAATGCGTGTCCAAACATGTGCAGCCTATCCCGTAATGCGCTGACCACACTTACATTTTGTTCTTGACACCATTGCCGCAAGGGTCTGGAAGCTGAGAGTGGGGAAACACCCCACGGGAAAAAAACCCTATGTTTCCCAGTGTCCTCCGCACCGCGGCACACCTCAGCCAATCAGGCTGGAGGATATGAGCGTGGAGGCGGTGGGACAGCCGGTATGCATCAAAAAAAGGCTGACACGCGAGCGCCTACCACAGGGTAGGGGGCCAAAAATAGGGCTGCCTTCGGCCCCCACCTACTGAGGGAAGCGAGCCACTTCCCCCGGAAGGTGAGGGCAGAGAACGGCGCTCCGTTCCACCATTGCCTCACAGAGGGAAACAAGCACTTTAGTGTATGAGAAACAAGACACAGGAACAGCCGTAGTACTGGCTTAACACATCTTTATTGCATGGTGGTCTAGGGGAACATGAGGTAATGGCGGACGAACAGCTCAATATATACGGTGGTTATACATTTGAATGTGGCTCCACGATAGCCCATTGGCTACTGCTGGCGTGACGTCATTCCAGGTCACGCCCTTCTTGTCCAGGTGAGGTAGTGGCGGGAATCTTCCCGCGCTGTAGTTCTTTGGGAATTGGAACCTTGTGAGCTTGGGCGCTCGCTATTGCCACCAGGTGGACATTAGCTCGCGACCTAATTACACGGAATACATTGATACAGTTGGTGGTTGTTTTAATGCATAGAACTCAGAACACAACATCCCTCCCCCCTAGAATGAGACGAAGTCTCTCAACCAAGATGGCTTATTGCAAACGCGCCTTGGGTGAGACGCTGACTGGCTTGTCCCGGGAGTGCTACTGCTTCTCTGTCCCCTGGTTCCTTGTCCTGCAATGGGAGAGGGAGACTCGTTAGTGACTGGCCGCGGCTCCGCGGCTCTTGGGGAAGGGACGGAAAAACCGGGGGCACTGAGGACTAACGAAAAACCCCGCTTCTCGCTTGGATGGGTGGGGGACCACTCCCAAAACCCCCCCGGTTTTGTAAATGAAAATCAGAATTATCACCTGGGGTGCCATTAGAAAGATTCCGCAGGATATCTATGCCTGGGGTACCATTAGAAGGATTCCTCAGGATATCTATGGGGACAGAATCTCTCTCCTCCCCCCTAGGTGGGGACCACTGGCCCCCCTCACCTCCCCCTTGGGTTGAACGGGTGGGGGAGAACCCTAACGCTGAGTCCTGTTCCTCGCCGGCCGCGCCCTGGTGCTCCTGAACCCTGCGTGTCGTCTCCATAGCAGACCCGTGACGGTCTCTACGCAATACGACACGGGACCCGTCCTTCCAACGATGATGCCCGGGACCCAGGCCGGCCCCGCGCTGGCGTAATTTCTGCAATGCACCGGGGCACCGACTTCGAAACTTTTTGTGTCCGCTAACCCGATATTCCTCCCTGTGTCCTCCACCCTAGTGGGGTCTAGCCTGGTCAGGATCGTGGTCAGCTTCCTACGCATTAAGAGTTCTGCGGGCGAGTACCCAGAAGCTAGGGGGGTGACCCTGTAGCCTAGCAGGAATTGGCACACTTGTAGGTTGAGATCCCCAGGACCCATGCGCCTCAGCGCGTCTTTGGTTGTGCGCACGAGGCGCTCGACCTGGCCGTTTGTTGCCGGGTGGAAAGGGGCGGAGGTGATGTGCCTAATGGCGTTGATCTCGGTGAATGCCCTGAACTCTGCGGACGTGAAACAACTAGCGTTATCGCTAATTAGGGTGTCGGGTATGCCGAACGTGCTAAAAACCCTACTCAAATGCTTCACGGTCGTTGCCGAGGAGGTGCTCGTAACTGGGATGACCTCCAACCACTTGGAGTAGGCATCTACTATGAGGAGAAAAAGTGTCCCTCTAAATGGGCCCGCAAAATCAATGTGCACCCGGGACCACGGCCCCTTCGCCGCATCCCATTCCCTGTGCGGCAGACGCGCCTCCTCGGGTCGGGAGCATTGGCAGCTCTCGCAAGTGCCTACCATGTGCTCGATGTCGGCGTCTAACTGGGGCCACCAGAAATAGCTCCTGGCCAGAGCCTTGGAGCGGACAATTCCAGGGTGGCTGACATGCAGCAGTTTGAGCACCCTCGGCCTCAGGGATTCGGGGACCACCACCCGCTGGCCCCACAGAAGGCACCCTCTTTCTATGGACAACTCTAGCCTCTTCCTGAAAAATGGGGCGAACTCAGCCGCTGGGGAGGATGCTGGCCACCCTTTTTGCACCCAGGAGCAGACTAGAGCTAGTGTTTTGTCCTTCCCGGTCGCCTTGGCGATGTCTGCGGGTACAATGGGAGGCGAATCTAAGACCTCTATCAGGAGTACTTGGCGGTCTTTTTCTTCCTCGCCCACGGTGCTACTAGTGAGGGGATGGGGAGACCTCGACAGGGCGTCCGCGTGGCTTATTTCTTTCCCTGGGCGGTACACCAACGCGTGCTGATTCGCGTTTAAGAAGATGGCCCACCGTAACATCCTAGGGGACAGGATCTGGGGTGTGGGCTTGTCCTCAGTGAAAATGCCTAGCAGGGGCTTGTGGTCGGTAACTATGGTGAAGGGGCGGCCATAGAGGAAATCGTGGAACTTCTTAGTCCCCGCTATTATCACTAGCGCCTCCCTGTCTGTTTGGGTGTAGTTTCGCTCAGCCTGGGACAGGGATCTGGAGTAGAATGCTACCTGGGCCTCTCTCCCGTTCTCCAGCACGTGGCACAGCACCGCCCCCACCCCCACTGGGGATGCATCACATATCAGAACCACCGGCTTCTTGGGGTCAAAATGGGTGAGGATGGAATCAGACGCTAGGAGTTGTTTCAGTTCAATGGCTCTCGCCCCACTTCCACGCCTTGTCCTTCTTGAGTAGCTTATGCAGTGGCTCCGCTACCGAAGCCTTCCGAGGCAGGAAGGAGTGGTAGAAATTTAAGAGCCCTAGGAACGACTGCAATTCGGGCTTGGAGGTGGGGCGAGGGGCACCTTGAATTGCGGCTACCTTTGATTTGGAGGGCTTAATTCCCGCAGGGGTTACCCGGAAACCCAAGAACTCAACCTCTTTCGTGAAGAAGACGCATTTGTCTTTCCGCAACCTCAACCCCGCCTGTTCAAACACCGCCAGCACTTTGTCTAGCCTTTCAGCCAACTCCTCCTCACTCCCTCCCATTATCAACACGTCATCAAAGTATGGCAAAACCCCATCCAGTCCTTTCAAGAGGCGTTCCACAAGCGACTGGAAAATGCCGGGCGCCGAGTTCACGCCGAACTGTAAGCGCGTCACCTGGAACGCCCCCTTATGCGTGACTATTGTTTGCGCAGCAGCTGCAGCTGGGGTTACTGAGAGTTGCTGATAGGCCTGCGCCAGGTCAAGTTTTGCGAAACACTTTCCCCCATGTAATCTGGCCAACAGATGGCTGACTACCGGCACCGGATACGCATTAGGGCAGATCGCCTTATTAATGGTGCACTTATAGTCAGCACATATGCGGACCTCCCCGTTGGCCTTCAGTGCAGTTACAATCGGAGTCTCCCACTCCGCGGAATCAACAGGAACAAGAATCCCCTGGCCCACCAATTTGTCCAGTTCCGCCTCTATTTTGTCCTTTAGTGCGAAAGGCACTCTGCGCGGCTTGAGTCTTATTGGGCGGACCTCCGGGTCCAGGTCGAACGCTACTGGGGGTCCCTTGAATTTTCCGAGTCCTTTCTTGAATACTTCGGGGTGCGCGTCGCACACCTCCTGTATTGGGTCAGTCCCAACGGCATGCACCCCCCCAATGAACAAACCCAGGGGCTTAAACCATTGAGTCCCGAGGAGGCTGCAACTCCCCCCCTTGAGAACAACCAGGGGCAGTTCTGCGGCGTGCTGCTTGTACTGGACCTTGAATTTTCCAACCCCCAACACCGGAATACTATTACCCTGTACATCCCGCAGCGTGGACCTCAACGCTTTGAGCTTAGGGCGCACGTGGGGGGAAATTCCCAAGAACTCCCGCTGGGACATGATTGAATAGGAGGAACCCGAGTCTATCTCCATCCTAACAGGGGCCCCTTGCACCAGTACCTCAACAAAGTAACGGGGGTGTCCCAAGGACACGCTGTACACTGGGGCGTTGTCGCCGCTGTCGTCGGAGATGCGGCCTATGCCGTCCTGCTTCCTCGCGGGCCGGGCGCCCTCCTTGGTCCTCGGCGAGCGGTCTGCAGACCTTGGCGATGTGCCCCCGGCGGCCGCAGTTGTGGCACTCAGCCTTCCGGAACGGGCACTTGATGCGGTCGTGGGCCGCTCCACATCCGTCGCAACGTCGGCCTTCCTTCCGCACCTTCCGGACATCCTCGTCATCGCTGCTCTCCGTGGAAGATTTCGGTGTCCGTCTGACCGCCTGCACCAACCCCGCTGCCTTGTCGGCCTGTGGGGGCCTTTCTCTGAACCCCTTGACTCCGGCCCTCGTGGCTTCCACGGCCTGCACCGCCTTCACAACCTCGCGCAGCGTTGGGGGTGGCTCCTGGTTCATCAGCTTTCGCTGAACCTCCTCGTCCCACAGGCCGCACAGCATGCGGTCCCTGAGGGCGATTTCCAGGTTTTCCCACTTGAATGGGCCGGCGGCCAACCGCAGGGCCGCTGCAAAGGCGGCGATGGACTCACCGGGCGCTTGGACTCTCTTCCAGAACGCGTCTCGAGCCGAGAACATCGAAACCGAGGGCTGGAAATGGTCGCGCATCGCCTTCAGGAGCTGTTTGACCGTCAGCTCGCTCACCTTCTTCGGTGATACCAGGTCTACCAATACTCTCTTGGCGGCATTCCCTAGCATCCGGGTGAGGATGGCCCTCTTCTTTCCCTCGTCCGTAATTTCGGACACCACCAGCGCATCTTGGAAGTCCATTTCAAAGAGTTCCCAATCTTCCGGCTTGTTGATGTCGAAACCGGCATGATTAGCGTGTGTCTTGATCTCATGGGAATCCATGATCCCATCCTCGTCACCAATTTAGTGTATGAGAAACAAGACACAGGAACAGCCGTAGTACTGGCTTAACACATCTTTATTGCATGGTGGTCTAGGGGAACATGAGGTAATGGCGGACGAACAGCTCAATATATACGGTGGTTATACATTTGAATGTGGCTCCACGATAGCCCATTGGCTACTGCTGGCGTGACGTCATTCCAGGTCACGCCCTTCTTGTCCAGGTGAGGTAGTGTCGGGAATCTTCCCGCGCTGTAGTTCTTTGGGGATTGGAACCTTGTGAGCTTGGGCGCTCGCTATTGCCACCAGGTGGACATTAGCTCGCGACCTAATTACACGGAATACATTGATACAGTTGGTGGTTGTTTTAATGCATAGAACTCAGAACACAACAAGCACCTACCCTGGAGGCAGAGGCCTCTGCTGTTTTGAAGGCTGTCTTCGAAAAAGCGGAGGGGAAATTGCAGGGCAAGAAGCAGAAATCCGTCAGGGAAGGCACCTTGCACTGTGTTTTGTTTGATTCATTTGAATTGCCTTTATCCGTAAACTTTGTTTACTTTATTTTGAAACACTCGGCTTTCCTGAATGGGCACTTCACGCGCTCATGGGCCGCTCCGCAACCATCGCAGCGGCGCCCGCCTCTCCGGACCTTCTGGACCTCCTCGCCATCGCTGCTTTCTGAAGACGATTTCGAGGTCGGTCGGGTTGCATGCACCGACCGACCGGACTTCCCGTGCGACGAGTTTTCCGCTTTGCCGGCCCTCGGACGCCACTCACGCCACTTGTGCATCTCATCTACTCCAGCATTCGTGGATTCCGCGGCTTCCGCGGCCTCTACAACCTCTTCCAGTGTGGGTGGTGGCTCCTTGTTCATCAAGCTGCGCTGTACTTCCTTGTCCTTCAGGCCACACAGCACTCCGTCCCTGAGGGCCATCTCTAGGATGTGGTCCCATTTGCAGGGGGCGGCGGCTACCCTCATAGCCGTTACGAAGGCTTCTACCGACTCGTCCGGCGCTTGAACTCGCCTCCAAAATGCACTCCGAGCGGGAAACATTGCCCTCGAGGGTCGGAAACGCTCACGCAGCATTTTCATGATGTCACCGGCTTTGAAATCGCTCATCTTCTTCGGTGCAAGGATGCCCACCAGCGTCCGCTTGGTTTCCATCCCAAGCATGCGGGTGAGGATGGCCCTCTTCCTTTCCTCGTCGTCTTCTTTGACTTTGAGCTCCACCAGTGCCGCCTGGAAGTCCATCTCAAAAAGCTCCCAGTCTTGCGGTTTGGTGATGTTGAACCCGCTCTGTGTCCTGGCTCCGTGGGGATCCATCATCCCATCCTCGTCGCCAATTTAGTGTATGAGAGTCAAGACACAAGGCACAGCCAAAGGCTGGGTTAACTCAGGTTTATTGCATGGTGGACAGAGGGAACATGAGGTAATGGCGGACGAACAGCTCTATATATATGGTAGTAACGTATTTGAATGTGGCTCCACGGTAGCCCGTTGGCTACTGGTCCGCGTGACGTCATGGCTGGTCACGCCCTTCTTGTCCAGGTGTAGGTAGCGGCGGGAAACTTCCCGCGCTGCGGTCTTTGATGGGTTTGAACCAAGAGAGCTTGGACGCTCGCTGCTGCCAGCTGGTGGTCACTAGCTCGCGTCCTATTACAGGGTTTATGTGATACAGCTGAAGGTTACATTGTTACTCATAGGCAAGGTTACATTGGTTTAGATACATTGATATCACATGTAGAAGGTTACACTATTAGAACACAACACTAATTTAGTGTATGAGAGTCAAGACACAAGGCACAGCCAAAGGCTGGGTTAACTCAGGTTTATTGCATGGTGGACAGAGGGAACATGAGGTAATGGCGGACGAACAGCTCTATATATATGGTAGTAACGTATTTGAATGTGGCTCCACGGTAGCCCGTTGGCTACTGGTCCGCGTGACATCATGGCTGGTCACGCCCTTCTTGTCCAGGTGTAGGTAGCGGCGGGAAACTTCCCGCGCTGCGGTCTTTGATGGGTTTGAACCAAGAGAGCTTGGACGCTCGCTGCTGCCAGCTGGTGGTCACTAGCTCGCGTCCTATTACAGGGTTTATGTGATACAGCTGAAGGTTACATTGTTACTCATAGGCAAGGTTACATTGGTTTAGATACATTGATATCACATGTAGAAGGTTACACTATTAGAACACAACACTCCTCCCCCCTAGGATGAGACGAAGTCCCTCAGCCAAGATGGCTTATTTCGAACACGCTGGGGTCTCGGCGCGGGCTGCCCTGCCCCGGCTTCGCTCCCTCTTCCTTGCTCCCTGGCTTCCTGCCCTGCAATCGGAGAGGATGACTTGTTAGTGGTTTGCCGCGGCTCTGCGGCTTTGTTGGGAGGTGCGTGCTTTGTTTGGGAAGAACCGGGGGCACTGGGGGCTAACGAAAAACCCCTCTTCTCGCTTGGATGGGTGGGGGAACACTCCGAAAAACCCCCCCGGCTAGCAAAATCAAAATCAAAATCGGATTCGGGGGAATTAAAATCGGATTCGGGGGAAGCGGCAGCGGCGGCCGCACACTCCTTTTCCCTCCCCCCGGGCTCGGATAGAACTGGGGTATCAAAAGGATATGAGTCGGGCTCGCTGCTTTCCCTCCTGGCTTCGGACTGGTGTCCCTGCCTGCCTCCCCCTTGGGCTAAACGGGTGGGGGAGAACCCTATCGCTGAATCGTGTCGCTGAGCCCCACCGGTCGGCCCCTCGCTCACTCGGTGCCTCAGTTGGTCAGCGTGCCTCCTCCAGAGGAGGCCGGTGCTAGTTTCCACCCGATAGGACACTGGCCCCGTCTGTTCTATTATCGTCCCTGGCACCCAGGCTGGGCCCGCGTTGGCATAGTTCCTGCAGTGTACAGGATCGCCTACTCCGAAACCTTTCGAGACCGCTAACCCTATGTTCTTCCCTTTGTCCTCGACCCTCGACGGGTCTAACCTGGACAAAAGCGTGGTCAGTTTCCTCCGCATCAGCAGCTCAGCCGGCGAGTATCCAGACGCTAAGGGGGTCACTCTGTACGCTAATAGGAATTGACAAACTTGGTGATTTAGATCTCCCGAGCCCATGCGCCGCAGCACATCTTTTGTGGTGCGCACCAACCGTTCCACTTGGCCATTCGTGGCCGGGTGAAACGGCGCGGATGTGACATGCCGAATTGCATTTGCCTCCATGAATGCTGCGAACTCAGCGGACGTGAAACAACTGGCGTTATCGCTGACCAAAGTGTCGGGTAAACCGAACGTGGAAAAGACCCTCCGTAGCTGGCGAATGGTAGTGGCGGAGGATGTGCTCTTTACTGGAATGACCTCCAGCCACTTTGAGTATGCATCCACCACCAGGAGAAACATGGTTCCTCGGAACGGGCCAGCAAAATCTACGTGCACCCTGGACCACGGTCCCCTTGCTGCGTCCCATTCCCTATGCGGGAGGCGGGCCACCTCCGGTCGGGAGCACTGACATGCCTCACAAGTGCCAACCATCTGCTCTATGTCGGCGTCCAGCTGGGGCCACCAGAAGTAACTCCGGGCCAACGCCTTGGAACGGACGATTCCCGGGTGGCTGACGTGCAACAGCTTTAGCACCTTCGGCCGCAGGGACGTAGGAACCACCACCCGTTGGCCCCACAAAAGGCACCCCCTCTCTAAAGACAACTCCACTCGCTTTCGGAAAAATGGGTCGAATTCCGTGCCTGGGGATGACGCCGGCCACCCCTTCTGCACCCACGAGCATACCTTCTCTAGTGTTCTATCCTTTCCGGTCGCCCTGGCAATGTCGGCCGGTACTATCGGGGGTGACTCCAAGACCTCTATTAGCAATACCTGGCGGTCTCTTCTTACCCCTGCCTTCTGGTCGTCCGACAAGGGTAACGGCGACCGTGAGAGCGCGTCTGCATGGCTGATTTCCTTCCCTGGCCGGTATTCTAACTCATGTTGATATGCGTTAAGAAAGATAGCCCACCGCAGCATCCTCGGGGACAGGATCTGTGGCGTGGGCTTATTTGCAGTGAATATTCCTAACAGGGGCTTGTGATCAGTAACGATCTTGAACGGCCGACCATACAGAAAATCGTGAAATTTCTTGGTTCCTGCTACTATCGCTAGTGCCTCCCTATCGGTCTGTGCGTAATTCCGCTCTGCTTGGGACAGGGACCTTGAATAAAACGCTATCGGGGCCTCCCTTCCGTCGTCTAACACGTGGCAAAGCACCGCCCCCACCCCCACCGGGGATGCATCGCAGACCAAAACTATGGGCCGTTTGGGGTCGAAATGAGTCAGGATTGCCTCGGATGTGAGGAGTTGCTTTAACTCTGTGAACGCTCTTTCTTGCTCGTCACCCCACAGCCATTTTTCCTCTTTTTTAAGTAACCGATGGAGCGGCTCGGCAACAGACGCCTTCCGTGGAAGGAAGGTATGGTAGAAATTGAGAAGCCCCAGAAACGACTGAAGCTCGGTTTTGGAAGTGGGGCGAGGGGCTTTCTTAATGGCGGCTACCTTAGATTTGGACGGCCTAATTCCCTCGGGCGTGACACGGAACCCTAAAAACTCAACCTCAGTTTCGAAAAATACACATTTGTCTTTTCTCAGTCGCAGCCCCGCTTTCTCGAACACGGTCAGGACCTTATCCAATCTGTGAGCCAGCTCGGCCTTACTCCCCCCCGTTATCAACACGTCATCAAAATATGGCAACACCCCCTCCAACCCCTTCAGGAGGCGTTCCACTAGCGATTGAAAAATGCCAGGTGCCGAGTTCACGCCGAACTGTAACCTCGACACCTGGAACGCCCCCTTATGTGTGACTATTGTTTGTGCCGCCGCTGTGGCGGGGGTTACCGGGAGTTGCTGGTAGGCCTGTGCTAAATCGAGTTTAGCGAAACACTTTCCCCCATTCAGCCTGGCCAGAAGGTGGCTGACCACTGGCACCGGGTATGCATTAGGGCGGATTGCCTTATTAATGGTACACTTATAATCAGCGCAAATGCGCACCTCCCCGTTAGCCTTCAGTGCTGTTACAATTGGAGTCTCCCACTCCGCGGAATCCACAGGAACGAGAATTCCTTGACCCACCAGTTTGTCCAGTTCCGCCTCTATTTTGTCCTTAAGCGCGAACGGTACCCTGCGCGGTTTAAGTCTTATCGGGCGGACCTCCGGGTCTAAGTCGAAGGCTACAGGGGGTCCCTTGAACTTTCCCAGTCCACTTTTAAAAACGGCGGGGTGTGCGTCACACACTGCTTGTATTGGGTCCTCGCCTACGGCATGCACCCCCCCTATGAACAGGCCTAAGGGCTGAAACCACTGTGTTCCGAGGAGGCTACAACTCCCCCCTTTTAGCACCACTAGGGGAAGTTCCGCAGAATGTCTCTTAAAGCGAACCCGGAACGTTCCGACCCCCAACACTGGAATGCTGTTCCCCTGAACGTCCCGTAGTGTGGCCCTCAACGCTTTAAGTTTGGGCCGCACGTGGGGGTCGATTTTCAAGAACTCTCTCTGGGGGGTTATAGAATAGGAGGACCCCGAGTCAACTTCCATCCTAATAGGGGTCCCTTGTACTAGTACCTCAACAAAGTAATGGGGCTGTCCCGCAGACACGTTGAACACAGGAGCGTCGCCCTCGCTGTCGTCCGAGATGGCCCACGCCGAGAAGGCCCACGCCGTCCTGCTTCCTCGTGGCCCGGGCGCCATCTTTGGACCTCGCTGGACGGTCCGGTCTGGCTGAACGGTCTTGCGACTGTCTCCGGCCCTCTTTCCATTTCCTGCACGCCTTGGCGATGTGCCCCCGACGTCCACAGTTGAAACACTCGGCTTTCCTGAATGGGCACTTCACGCGCTCATGGGCCGCTCCGCAACCATCGCAGCGGCGCCCGCCTCTCCGGACCTTCTGGACCTCCTCGCCATCGCTGCTTTCTGAAGACGATTTCGAGGTCGGTCGGGTTGCATGCACCGACTGACCGGACTTCCCGTGCGACGAGTTTTCCGCTTTGCCGGCCCTCGGACGCCACTCACGCCACTTGTGCATCTCATCTACTCCAGCATTCGTGGATTCCGCGGCTTCCGCGGCCTCTACAACCTCTTCCAGTGTGGGTGGTGGCTCCTTGTTCATCAAGCTGCGCTGTACTTCCTTGTCCTTCAGGCCACACAGCACTCCGTCCCTGAGGGCCATCTCTAGGATGTGGTCCCATTTGCAGGGGGCGGCGGCTACCCTCATAGCCGTTACGAAGGCTTCTACCGACTCGTCCGGCGCTTGAACTCGCCTCCAAAACGCACTCCGAGCGGGAAACATTGCCCTCGAGGGTCGGAAACGCTCACGCAGCATTTTCATGATGTCACCGGCTTTGAAATCGCTCATCTTCTTCGGTGCAAGGATGCCCACCAGCGTCCGCTTGGTTTCCATCCCAAGCATGCGGGTGAGGATGGCCCTCTTCCTTTCCTCGTCGTCTTCTTTGACTTTGAGCTCCACCAGTGCCGCCTGGAAGTCCATCTCAAAAAGCTCCCAGTCTTGCGGTTTGGTGATGTTGAACCCGCTCTGTGTCCTGGCTCCGTGGGGATCCATCATCCCACCTTCGTCGCCAATTTAGTGTATGAGAGTCAAGACACAAGGCACAGCCAAAGGCTGGGTTAACTCAGGTTTATTGCATGGTGGACAGAGGGAACATGAGGTAATGGCGGACGAACAGCTCTATATATATGGTAGTAACGTATTTGAATGTGGCTCCACGGTAGCCCGTTGGCTACTGGTCCGCGTGACGTCATGGCTGGTCACGCCCTTCTTGTCCAGGTGTAGGTAGCGGCGGGAAACTTCCCGCGCTGCGGTCTTTGATGGGTTTGAACCAAGAGAGCTTGGACGCTCGCTGCTGCCAGCTGGTGGTCACTAGCTCGCGTCCTATTACAGGGTTTATGTGATACAGCTGAAGGTTACATTGTTACTCATAGGCAAGGTTACATTGGTTTAGATACATTGATATCACATGTAGAAGGTTACACTATTAGAACACAACAGAGAGGGGTGGCATAGATGGGCTATCTAGGAAACTGGACACCTCCAAAGTCCAGAATTGCCATTTTAATTGCAAGTTTAATTCTGGGATCCGAGAGGTCAGTGCATCTCAAAACGCTGTCTGCCAAAGCAGTAAAACCTCTCCTAGGAAAGCCGGCCCTGGTCAGGCCAGAAAGGTTATTCCCAGGCTGAAGACGGGCCCCCGTTTATGCTAGCTATAATAAATCTCTCCCTAAGGCTACACATGTATAATCCTTTACTGGGCTATAAGTCCTGCTGCAAGTAGATACATGAGATTTATAGCTGAGGAAATGTGTATAGGCTTGTGCAGTGATGCACCAGAATAGACGAAATGAGTTCTTTCTTAAAGGATGCTTTCTTATTTCCAACAGTCTAGGGCTCAGTGCTAAGCTTTACAGAGCTGCAGAATAATCTGAAAACATGTATTAATGCACCTCTTTATTTTCTGCCTGCAGACAACTTCCCCTCTAAATGTTGCTCAGTTAAAAGGACAGAATATGAAATTTTCCAAACAGATTTTGAGTAGTCACTACCACACACATCTATAGACCTTTTAAGTAGTTAAGATGCTGAACTTGATGACTGGAAGGTTGGCAGGTCAACAGTTCGAGACCCAAGTGCTGCATGACAGAATGAGAACCCGTATTTGTCCCAGCTCCTGCCAACCTAGCAGTTCGAAAGCAAGAAATTGCTAGTAGATAAATAGGTACCACTTCGGTGGGAAAGTAAACAGCATTCTGTGCACTCCGCTGTCGAGGCATGCCTGCCACATGTCAACGGAAACATCTGCAGACACAAACAGCACTGGCTCTTTGGCTATAAACAGAGATGAGCACTGAACCCTAGAGTTGGATATGACTGGCTTTCGAGCAAGGACAACCTTTACCTTTAAAACTATTAAAAGGAAATTCACTGTTGCTCACATAGTTGATTCAATATTTTTGGTTCTTATGAGAGATGTTTATATTGTTTGTGTCAATTCACATCTTAAGTATGAAAATAATTTAACCCCTGGAATTAATAATTAAATTCATAACTTGGTCCTCATGGATTGTTTTCATGTCAGGCAGTTAACTAATAATAAAGATGGATGATAACCAGTAATAATCCCAATATGTGGTACATGTATTACATATACCAATAGCAAAACAAGAATTGGATGCAACTGGGCATTTCTAACAGGAGACTCCTTGTGACTTGAAGACTAGTAGATTTATTCTCGCATAAACGTTTATGGAATAAAGCTCACTTCCACAAATCCGAGATGTTTTATTTGTAAACAGAGAAGTGGTGTGAAATCCAAGGAATAATGCCACGGGCAATTTTATGAAAGTGTTATATATCAACCCAGTAACTACTGCCAGTGTCAGTAATGGACAATAATGGGGTCTTTCTAGCTTTACAGGGTTATTTAAATACCAAATAATCTTAACTAATTAACTGTAAATTCTGGAATTGAGTTCAATAAATTTATCTTGCCTCTCCATTAAAGTTCTGGTTTTTTTTTTTTTTTGTTAAAAGGATGACTTCTGTCTCAGGAACAGAGCCAGGGCTGGGACAAGGTCTCTCATCCCTTATGGCTAAGTAAGGAGTGGCACTCTCATCCATTAAGGTACATTGTCCCTTAAACTGACCAAGCTATTTTGGAATATGAGGCAGACGGTTGTATAGATGGCAAGGCAAATATCTGATTATGGCACTCAAAAATCAGTTGCTCAATGCAGTTCATCCAGTCTACCTTCAGAAGACTGAACAGTTTATCCTTCCACTTTGGTACTTTGGCTTCATCTTTAGGCCTTTTATTCATGTACAGAGCATGTCACGGTCCTGCAGCACACTCCTAGTTTTAAAACACTTCACACACATCATCCTAGTAATTTTTAAAAGTCCTGCAGAGGACTGTATTATTGCTAATTACTTTTAATTGCTATGAATGATTACTGCTGGCTTGTTTTTAAATTGTTATATGTTCAATAACAGGTTAATCAGGAGTGCAGTGGCTCAAGTGGCTAAGACGCTGACTGGGAGATGGAAGATCAGCAGTTCGATTCCCAAGTACTGCATGATGGAATGAGCTCCCGTCTTTGTCCCAGCTCCTGCCAACCTAGTAGTTCAAAAGCAAGAAATTGCAAGTAGATAAAAAGGGACCACTATGGTGGGAAGGTAACAGCATTCCATGTGCTCCAGTGTCTAGTCATGCCTGCCACATGACCATGGAAATGTCTGCAGAAGCAGACAGCACTGGCACTTCGGCTTTTTTTCTTCTTCTGGTATTCCTTTACTTTCTTTTTTTTATATAACTTTTTTATTTATTTTCAAGAGAAAAAAACAAACATACAAAAAACAATACATCATGACAATAATACATAAAACTCATAAAAGTAGCACATACATGATAGTTGAACTGATTATTTGTCATGGTACACACACAATTAGATGTCCACATTGTAGGTTAGTACTGTAACCATAACCTTCGTAAAAGCTATCAATTCCTTCTTTTCAAAATACAAGTCACCCAGTGAATATTTACATTGCCCTGGAGAGTTTAGTATCTGTATCATCTCCAAAACCGACTTTGAGATGGTACAGGTCTAAAACTATCCCTACCCATAAGGGATTGATCAACAAACGGCTTCCAAATATTCCAGAATCTATTTTCCTTCAAATTATCCCTTTTTACTTTTATCTCCCATGTCAATTTGTCATTCAAGGCTAAATTCCACATTTCCTTGTACCACTCTCCCGTCTGTATAGTTACATCGTTTTTCCAATTTCTAGCGATACATTGTCTGCCAGTAGTTAACATTATTTCCAATAGCTCTTTTTCCACCTTATTCAAACACATACCTTCCACATCTGTTAGCAAAATGGTACCTGACGCCAGCTTAATTTTCTTACCCATTATTTCCCCTATCTCTCCTTCTATTCTTCTCCAAAATTCGTTTATCATTTTACAACTCCACCACATATGCTCATAAGTTCCAACAGTTTCTTTACATCTCCAACATAAATTATCCCTTTTATTATCAATCTGATGCAACCTCAGTGGTGTCAAGTACCAATGCCACAACATTTTATAGTTATGTTCCTTAATTCTTACTGACATTGTTCTCATTATCCTCTTTTTCCACTTATTTCTCCATTCATCATTTCCTAGTTTTATATTCAAATCCTGTTCCCACTTCAATTTCAAATCTTCCTGTGGATCACTACCCTTGTTTATTAAAATATAAAGTTTACTTACTAGGCCCTTGATACTTTTCTCACCTTTTCTTATCTTTAAAACCAATTCTTCAAATTCAGTCTTTTCTCTATCTATGCCTAGTTCTCTTCTATATTTTTTATTCCAATTATCGACCTTCAATATCTGAAACCAATCCAAATGTAACTGTTCAAATAATTTTTTCTTCTTAATTTCATCTTCACAAACCCTTAGCCATTCCTTCACCAGGAAAACTTCATTTTTAGGCACTCCAGCTTTGAAAAAGATATGAGCACTGAACCATAGAGTCAGATACGACTGGCTTTCGAGCAAGGGAAACCTTTACCTTTACTAACAGGTTAATCTGTCTTCCCATTTCAAAGACTGAGGAGAAATTGTTAACATACAGGTAGGTTTCAAAGCTTGCCTGATTGTACTTAATATGTAAGATGGTGGCTGTCATCTTTTCAAATACACAGTACCAGTGAGAGTCCTTTCAATTATTCTCTTTTCACAGCCTCTGAAAGTACATGCTTATAAAGACCTCTAATCATGTAATTACTTCTTTCCCCTTCATTCACTAAACTACTTTTCATTACAATCATAACTGGGCCTGGGTACCAACTTCACCTAATCCTGAATCCAGGGTTGACTCACATTTCAAAATAAAGTAAGCCCTGTTCCAGTTCCGGTGTAGATTCAGGTGGTCCCAGATTATATTGGACAAAAATCTGGCATTTGGAAGGTGATTTTTTAAAAAAGACTTGATGAGAAAATGAGAAACATAAGGTGAATGAAGCAAGTTGATAGCAAAGGAATAGGAGCAGCCATCACTGATTGATGGCTTCACCCTCAGTGAAAACAAAGGTTGGCACCAAGATCAGATCAGGAATTCTAGATATATAGAAATCTCAATAGCAGCTCATATCCCAGCCCAAATTGGAATTGGAGGAGGCCAAGTTCATGCTGAATTTGGTCACAATTCAAAACTTTAAATTTGCCTTTAGATTGGATTGGGAGAACTGTGCGTAGCCCTAATTGTAGCTTTATTGGTTACTCCTTGTACAATGTAACAGTAAATTATTAGTTGTGTTTATAGTTACATTTTGATATCCTCAGAAAATGGTGAGTGAGTAACACAACCTGATTCATGTGCCATCTTGAAGTTGCACTGATGAAGACTTGGGTGTGGGCAACGAAAAAGTGGAGAAAGTGGCTTCATTTTAGCAGCCCAGGGTTTGATCAGGACACGAAAGAAGAAGTAGAGGTTGCACATACCACAGGCTTCTTTCATCAAGATATTTTTAAACTACTCAAGAAATTGAGAAGAGTTACTCTTTTAAAATTGCAATTGTAATGGCAGCAAACTTTTTTGGGAGGAGGGCTTTGGTGATGTGAGTGTAAGTAATTACTTTTAAAAACCAGATTTCCAAGCATTGCCTTGTCTCAGCATTCTACAGCTTGATAGGAAACCTTCGACTTATGCAATATGATTTTTTTTCTTGGAGAAGAAATGCCATGCGGCAAAGCGAATGGCATTCTTCTTTGTTTCAGGACCGGAATGAGTCTTGGCTGCAGGATGGTATAAAACTCGGGGGTGGGGTAGGGGGAGAGCAGAGGAGTGAGATTACATTTTTGAAGCAAATCCTCTGCTGTGCTAATCCCTTCTGAAAGAACACGGTTTTAAAAAGTAAATACATAAATAAAAATGCCTTCCTCTGGTATTTGTGGCACATTACTGGAAACCCCCTGCAGGAATAAGTGGGTAACCATCGATAGGCTGGTTTAAACGTTGGTGTTGGCAGTGGGTGGTGGGTGGGGTGGAGTGGCTGCATGTGTTGGATGGAGAGGAAAGCTCTGCCCTCAGGTTTATGGCTACCTGTCACTTCCAATTGCTTCTGTCTCTTTTCTGGAGATCTGGCACTCCCATGACCAGGATGTCCTGCAGAGGGCCTGGGAGCCAGCTAGCCTTGCAAGGGCTGGGAAGCAGCTTCTGTGTGACCTGAATAATGGTGCTATGCCTCTGCCCCTTCTGCTTTACATGCAGCCTGCGTAAGCAAGAGGCAACTAGCAGCCCTGCTGATACGGCTGTTGTACAGCACTTACGGCTTTGACACATTTAAACGCAGCACCTCTGTAATTTGTCTCGACATGATATCATCTTTCCTCTTACCGCGGTGACCCTTTTTCCATCTGCCTTTGTTCTGCTTTCTTTCCTCTTACCAGGTCCTTGCCCACCTCACTGGCAAATGGACAGAGGCACCAAATAGGGGCAAGGAAATAAAATAGTATATTGGGGAGCGGAATGGAGAGGACATTACCAGCTATTTTCCTTCTGTGGGTGTGCCTTCTTGAAACAAATCTTTAAACGGAGGCATGTGCTATGTGTATGTTCCCAGCACAAGGGAAAAAGAAAGAAAGGTAGACTTTGAGAGATAAAACACAATCCTCATTATCTTTAATTAAAACACCTACATGCCAAATATGGGCTATAATTTGAAATCACAGTTTTGGTGGGTTATTTTAGAGCACAGCTATTCTTGTTTTCCTTTCAGTATCTGCAGTCATCTGGAGAGCTCTCTCCCCACCCCACCTCAAATCCTCTGCATGTGACATTTGATGGCATTTTGGTTAATATGACATGCGAATGAAATGTTGCCCTCACACGTCTTCTTCAATTGCCTTGTGAGGACAGCTAATTTTGTGTACAGTACTTGCATGAATCTCATGTCAGGTATTTTCATTGCTCTGCTCTGGAATGGAAGGTCTATTGATTCTGTGACAAAGTTCAAAAATTATGCACACAAAAAAGGTTGCCGAATCTCTTGAGACTTGGACAATGAGTTCCTGGAGATGGAACCTGGAAGCTCAAACATGGGGTCTGTTGAAACGGGGCAGAGCCTGGGGGAAAGGCCATACCGTGTTTTGTTTTAAAATAAAAAGGAATGTGGATATTCTTCTAAATGTGTGATAGGGCAATTTTATTTTTCTCTTTCCAAAGTGCTTCCAAAATGTTTTAGAGCTTTACTGGCATCCCTGCAGAGTGAGAGAGTAAATGCAGAAAACATTTTGGGGAAAGGGTAATTTAGAATGAGGAAGGATATAGAACAACCGTCTGGGCAGGGAGGGGGGGATCAGCTGTGTGGCTCCTCACACTGATTTCTGTTCTGTTTATTTTCTTAGATCAGAACTTTGCAAAATCCACACATTTCTTCAAAAATGTGATGAAAACATATTGTGGTTAAAGACTTTGGCTGGGGGAATAGAAACAAATCCACCAGTCCATAGTGTTTAACTTTGGTGATGTCTGGTTTTGAGTCCGTCAGTATTCAACCATTTCTTTCCTTCAAACTATACAATGCAACATTGAATACACAAAGGAAGAGAGAATATAAAAAACCAAATAAAAACAATCAGCAGATATTATTAAAATGGGTTCAGTTTCAGGTTTTTTGCCACCTCTTCCTTGTGACAGTTTCTTCCTCTTTAACAGCAACATGGCTAGAAGGTATAACATGGCACTGTCCATAATGAGAATAGTTGATCAGTGCAGAGAATTGAAAATTTTCTTCAGTCTTGTTTTTTTATAACAACTTTTCAAAACATACAGATTTAGCACTTATTTAATATAGAAAGAATATGAGGGTTTTTTTAAAAAAAATCAAAGCATGAGGAGAAGCAAAACTTACAAATACATCCACCACTGCTTGAGAAGAGTAACATTGGATGGAGACATCTCAACAAGGAATTTTACACTACCAGCAGATTCCTCATTTCCAGCAAAAAACATAATTTGCACAAATTATTTCTAGAACCCTTTCCCTTTTTGAAGCTAAAGATACCTAAACATCACAAACATAGGAGGACTGAGGAACTACTACAAAAAGATGTGAACAATGTATCCAGTACTGTACATCAAATTGTTATTTGATCAGTGAGGAGATGAATGTTCCAGTTCCTTATCTTCCCATGCGAGGGTTTACAGCCCTAATTTTTAGCTTTTTTCAAACTTTCACAAATTGCTTAAATGCTAGTTACAAAACTAAACTTCTAATAAGAAGCTTTAAGATATAGCTTCCCCCTTCTCTATTTCCAAACTGATGTTGTCATACATGCCAGCAGAAAATTAGTCAGCATGGTTTTACTTCGATGCAATCTTACCAAACAGCGTAACCATGGCATATATAAGGCTTTTCTCTTCACACTCTCATTTTTAGACAAAAGGTATTTCCTTTGAGAAAATCTTGGCCTCAGAATTGGAAGTTAATTAAAAAATAAACAAGCAAATTCCTGAAATAAATCTGTTTATACTTCAAAGATGAGTTGATATACAGTTACCCATTCTATCTATGGTCCTTGCATGTGTTAATAATGGTAGTGTCATCTTGAAAAGTTCCTTATCTATGCCTGTTATCTGTCTTTGAGTTGGTATAGCTCAGTGCTTTGGAGCTCCTAGCAGAGAGCCAGATTTTGGAAGCTTAATACCAATGTGACCCTTGTTACTGTACCTCCTAGAGCAGGGATTCTCAACCTGTGACCCATGGATTGAATGCAGCCTGCAGCACCATTTCATGTGGCCCACCACCACCTCTACCACACCTGGAAGTGTCATGTGGTGGAGGAAGGGTAAAATGGCAGTCCAGCCCATGAAGAAGTCTAAGGGAGTTTAGTGTTCTGGAAATAATATGCAGCAGCCAGCAATACGGGCCAAACACACAACTTTATTTGGAATAAGAATAGGTGACCAGAGCTAACATCCCTCCATTCCCTATTCCCTTTTTAGTCTTTTAAGTGGGGTGGGAGTGGGAGGGTGGGTTGTTGGGTGGTCGAGTGAGGGTTTTAATCTGTTTTGTTATAGTTTACTGTATTTATCTGTTTTTACCATTGTGCGCCACCCTGAGTTGGGTTTCCCCGAGTGGGCGGCATAAAAAAATCTTAGAATAAATAAATAAATAAATAAATAAATAAATAAATAAATAAATAAATAAATAAAAATCACACCCTCACATTCCTTAGCTATCTCTGATCAGAACTGACAGTTCGGAAAAATCGTTAGAACCGTTGACAGCTCTGTCTCGTGCACTTCTCATTCAGAACCCTCCCGAAGTCTCGCGAGACTTTGGACCATAGCAAAGCAAATACATATTAAACTCTTTCACAACAGAGACAAAATGGCAAACACATTTCCTTAAATACACAACAGGGAGCGTGACCCGGCCCCCGGCTTAAAAAGTTTGAGAACTCCTGTCCTATAGGCATAATCACCTAGGAGGAGAAATGTTGGGGTGAACCCCTTCTTTCCACAAGCCATATGTTTAGATTTTAAAACATGAAGGGTAAATTAAGCCTTAGTTTGCTCCATTTACTTTGGCTGTGATCCTCTGTTGTGATTATGTCCTGTCAAGTTATTTTCAATTTATGGAAAACCTATGAATTAGTGATCTCTAAAAAGTCTTTTCACTAATGGTTCCTGCTCAGGTTTTGCATACCTAGGGCTATAGTTTTCCTTAATTATAGTCCCTCAATTTACTATCTTATGCTTCCTTTATTGTAATCCCCTGACTATTATAATAAAAAAGACTGTGGTGGCTTAGTGGTTAAGATGCTGAACTTGATGACTGGAAGGTTGGCAGCTCAGCAGTTCAAGACCTGGGTGCTACATGTCAGAGTGAGCTCCCATCTCTACCCCAACTCCTGCCAACCTAGCAGTTTGAAACCTTCGGTGGGAAGGTAACAGTTTTCTGTGCACTCCAACATCTAGTCATGCCCTGCCACATGACTACAGAAATGTCTTCAAACAGACTGTGCTGGCTCTTTGGCTGTAAATGGAGATGAGCACTCTCCCCTAGAGTCAGATACGACTGGCTTTCGAGCAAGGGCAACCTTTCCCATTCCATACCTATTATAATAACTTCAACACTTACCCTTACCACATGTAGGAGCAAAAAAAGGGGGAAAAGACATCCAAACCTCTCCCTGATACTAGAATTTCAATGCACAGCTTAAGAAACGGCAGTGGGTTCAACCCTAATGGGTTTCTCAACCAGGAAGGAAAAGAAAAAAAAATCTTTATTTTAATTTTGTATCTTAAAGAGAAAACAACTTGTTCACTTCTCCTGCTCTCTGAAGAGCAGGGGAAGTGATTAATTTGCTAATATCCAGAAATGACTCACTTATCAAACCATTTCCTGATATTGGTAAATTGACACTAGTGCGATTTAGGTGATTAATTTGCTAATATCCAGAAATGACTCACTTATCAAACCATTTCCTCATATTGGTAAATTGACACTAGTGCGATTTAGGTGATTAATTTGCTAATATCCAGAAATGACTCACTTATCAAACCATTTCCTGATATTGGTAAATTGACACTAGTGCGATTTAGGTGATTACACATCAAGAAAACCTATTTATTTCAAACAATCCTTAATCAGATCCAACCCTATTATGAATGAATTGGGAAGCTCTAACAAGAATGTTGTGTAGTTGGTGTCTGTTTACACCAATCCCAACCTTTTCAGCAGGGAGCTACGGAGTGGGATACACTTCCATTAAACTGACTTCTAAGTTTCAAAGTAGGGGCTGTAGATTCAAATCAGAAATTGAGATTTCAGATTCCACTTTTAGTGATGTTGCTCGGAATATCTCTTCTAGGCTTGTTAGACAGAGGGTTGACTGTCATTCAGCATCCCACTCCCCATCACCCTGCACTGAAAACAGGCTACTTTTAGCTGGAATATCTGTAGGCACATCTGGCCACAATTTTTGGAACTTTTATGGTTTCTGCTGCTCCATACACAGATCTGCAGTCTTCATCAAGCCATGTATGAGGTTGAACGGTAGGTAGCTCATGTTTTTGATTTTTGATACAGGTATTGCATTCTCATGCATTTGGATTGTATATAAGGATCACCTACCTTGATGATGATGACAATGGTGATGACGGCGACGATATATGTGTGGCTGCAGAAATGTCATGGGTCTTGAAACATTTATTTAAAATCTTTTTCCCAAAGCAATGGTGTTTCAGCATTTTATATCCTGGTTATAAACTGTAATTGCCAATAGACTTCAAAGCTATTGCTAGACTCTAATGTGTTGAAATTTTCCTTTTAATGGAAGACAGCATGGAATGGTTGTTCTCCTTTCTGTAAATCATTCTGAATTTAGACTTCCAACAAAAGGGGGAAATTCATAATGGTTGAACATAAGCAAATATTTGTAGATGCTAACTGTTTCACTGATAAAGAAAAGACACATAAATTATCTCTGCCATATTGAATATACTTTGATGGGGAAACTTACTTAGCCCTGTTTACACTGAGTTTGTTTCTTATTAATGTTATGTTTCTGTTTCTAGTCCACAGCTACTGTTAGACAGATTTTACAGGTCCATTTTACAATCTGCAGATTAATTTTCAATCATAAAATATTGGCTCTAGGCTGAATTATGGCAGATAAATGTGACTGCCAGAGACTAAGGCTGAGTTATTTTACAAAACTCGAATAAAGTCAGTTTGGCCAGTTGAGAAGAATAAAGCCTGTCTGAAAAAGTTATAGGTTCACAGAGAATTCATTGTAAAGAATAACATTTTAACATGGCTTAATTTCATGTACTGTCACTCTGTGATCAGTCAGATGAACACAGAATGTGGAAGAATGCTTTCAAAATCTACAAATATTGGGGGTTCAAAGAATTTATCTGATGACCAGAGAGCAATAATCTCTATGGTGTTTTATCCTTTCCTTAGCTCAAGTACTCCTTAGAAACACCAAACCTTTCATTCATATACCTGTAGGTGCTAATACATAATTGGACCTGGAACTAATTTTTTCTGAGCATATTTGGATCTAGCTTTCAGTTTGCAAGGCTGCATTAATATAACCAGTGGTGGGTTTCAAATTTTTTTTACTACCTACTCTGTGGACGTGATATGGTGGGCATGGCCAGGGGGGAAGTCCTGCATTGCACCCAAATTAGGATTACTTTATTTCAAAAATTGGATGGGCAGGGCCAGCCAGAATTTCTGCGAACAGTTCTGGCAAACTGGTGTGAACCTGCTGAAACCCACCAATGAATGGTGGAGTGAAAAGACCTACCAGTGCCATGTTGCTGTTAGATGCCATGAAATCACCTCTAACTTATGGCAACCTATGAATGAGTGACCTTTAACATATCCTGTAATTAAAAGTCCTGTTCAAATCTTGAAAACCCAACATTGTGACTTCCTTTATTGAGAGGATCAATCTCAAGACTTCTTTTCCAACACCCTTAAACTCTTACTAACATTAATCCCCTTTTTCTACGAGTCTTGCATTTTCATGATACATGCAATGCATGATAGCCTTGATTTAGTAATTCTGTCTCCTTGTACAATGGTTCCCATACTGAAGTCCTAGATGTTCTTGGACTACAGTATAGGTTTGATTTTATCTGGAACCTTCTTTTTTTGATGGTCTCTTTTTTGGTGAGGACTCTTTTGTTTATTGCTATAATATCACTTACAAATGTTTGCATGCTTTTAAAAAAAATAAGTTGTATTCAGGGCTGAAATTCTGTGATATAATTCTACTGTTGCACATAGATAATGAGATGTATTGTAATTTTTTTTATATTTGATATGTTGTAAATTGACCTTAGAGAGGCCTGTTTTGGACCAATCACTGTTCCTTCCATACAAGTCAGCTCTTGAGTGTGTTTTCTGGGACCATCCTATCCATGGCAGGTAACAACACAGACAACAGTGATGTCATAACACCCCCCCCCCTGGAATAGCCAAGGACATCAGGAAAAGTCAGTGATTCCTTTATTGCTGCCGATAAAAAGGGTAAAGCAGTGGCATCAGCATTGGTACTACATCAAGCAGAGCAGGCTCTTTGTCTTCTTGCCAAGTGTGGACAGAAGGAAAATCCTTTATATTCCCACATTCCCAAGTTCCTTGCTTACTCTAAAAATACTAACCTCTTATAGAAGTGTTAGAATCATGTTTTGTCCTGGGCCCTAAACTCTGAATCTTTCTTTTATCCCCTAACTGGCCTTCCTGTACATGCTCATGTTCTCTCTTTCTTCTCCAGCATCTCTGCTGAAAATAATTGAATTTAAAGATTGGCTCTAGCCTTTCTCTTGCTACTCAGCTCTGACCACCTGGATGGCTGAGGCTATGGAAATATCCCCTAACCCTCACCTCATCTCCCATCAAATTCCTTCCTGCCTCAGATGAATCCTGTTTCCTGTTGGGAGTTGTGCCTCGGTGAAGATAAGAGCTTTCCTTTTAACGAGGCTCAGGTTTTAATTTCTACCTCAGTGCTGCCTCTGCCAGTGTCATTCTGCCAGCCTTGCTGTGGCATTATACTTGGCTGGCTTACTGCCACCCAACACTTGGCCTAGGTGATTGACAGAATGAGCAGCATGTGGCAGACAGCAGTCTGTTCAAGGCACTTTTGGGACAGAAAGACATTGCCCTCGAGGGTAAGCACAGAGGTTGGGGAGGGGCAAGAGATGGGGAAAACCCCCAACAACCTCTACAGTCTTTTGTTTTTAATTAAATGTTCTTTCTTTAGCTGGGAAGAGACAGAGATTGCAGAAAAAAGGGATATGAATCTTTTCATTGTCTAAAAGTGCTGTTTGAATGGTTCCCACACAGGTATGCAAACCTGCCTAGATATCTGTAAATCCCTATTCTTTATATACAGTAGTTCAGCATTGCTCCAGACCATAAAGAGTTCTTTCTCCTCATGGCAGAGATTACATACAGATAGTTTACAGCAGGCAGATGGGCCAAGGTTACGCTCCTTGGCTCCTACATTCCCTTGGCCCCATCAAAAATCTCATTACAAAGAGCTTCACTGTTTGAATCTTCCAAAGGATTCTCCAGATGTTGTTTTTGATTTTGTTTTGACACATTTGAAGGCCCCTGCAGATCTGTGAGAATCAAGGTACAGAAAACTGTCCCCCAGACCCGCCCAAGTTGTCTACTACAGGGTTCCAGGAAACATTTTAGCACACTTACTATAACTTTTGTATCTTAACCGTTCTTTAAGAAACTGGAAGTGGTACATGTGCAACACTGGTAATCTCAAGGTTTGACTACTGTAATGCTCTCTATATGGGGCTCCCCTTGAGGCTGCTGGAGAGACTTCAACTGGTCCAGAATATGGTGGCCAGATTGACTGCAGTTGTAAACAGGCATTCTCACATCTCTGGCTGTTTAGACTAGTTACATTAGGTTCCAGATTTTGACTTAAGATATAAAAGCTTTCACAGTTTGGGACCTTGTTACATATTGGAGAGCCTCTATCCTAGTACATCTGTCCATCATACTAGATCCTCTGAGTCTTTGCAGCTGAGGGTCACATTCGAATAGAGGCCCATAAATCCATAAGAAGAATCTGGTCCTTTTTAGTGGCTATCTTGTTAGCCAGCAGAAGGTTGCAATTGCCCAGGGTATGCCCAATTGTTGTTCAAAAATACCGCAATCTTTGAGGAGGCTCTTTCCATGTACCCTGCCACTGAGCTATCTAGTCCAGGCATTCTTCATTCAGCATGGCAGTGGCCATTCTGGCTTTAGTGATAAATACATGGCACAGCTTTAGAAAAAATTAGAAAAGCTGGGAGAATTTTACAAAAACTCCTAGAATTAGCTTGTTAACGGGTATTCCGATTGCAGGATTCTGGAAGTTGTAATCCAGAAAAGGTAACTTATATAGGATTTAAACCACATGAGACAGTTACATGTGAACAACTTTAGTTTCCTATCAATGAATTGATTTACTTTGGTTGACTCTATGACACAATTTTGCCTGTCTTCTCTTGATATTTTTGGTGTCTATCTAATAGCGGCCTTACCCAAAGGGCAATATTGGCTTTGAGAAAATTGGGGAGGGGGGGAGCAACTCTTCTCATCTGATGAATTGCCAAGGGTTCAAATTAAAGAGAAAATCTGCCCAGGAAAAAGAGAGGTCTTTTCTGTGATATGCTATAGGCTAAATCCACCCTTGAGTCCTAAATAAGGAAGATTCGCTGAATCCATGCAACTTACATAAGAGTGGATTTAAGAAGCTCCTTTCATTCAAAGCCCCATTCTCAAGTGAGACTAACAATGGGATTTGTCCTGTTTCTCTGTGCAGAGTTTTTAAAAGTTTGAAGGCCAAATACATAGTCACCACCTGCAGTACTCAAAGCCCAACAGAGCCATACCACCTGTGATTATTCCAAATGAGTTCTAGTAAGTGTTCATCAGTTTTCACCCTCTATAACACTAATGTAAACCTGCAGCATTTGACCATTTGAACCCTTCCCAACCCACCAGATGGGAGGTGACCCCCACCCCACCCCCTGGAAAAATTGTCATCCTGGAATTAGGACAGTTTTGCCACTGAGCGCTATTTTAGATTGTGATATTTCCAAAAAGTGAATAATGGCGCTGGTTATTGAAATAGGGTATTTCTACGGCTGTCCCTCCTATCTTATATGGAACAATTCTTATGAAAGTTACAGCTCACTGATAGACTGCGGAGAAGCCAGATGTCTGATAGTACTTCTATACTGCTTCTGTCAGATGGTTACTATTGAGTTCATAAAAGATCAAATCACAAAAATATGGGGGTGTTACTTGTCTGTATAATTCTGGACCTTGCGATTCTACAAGAGACATGTATGAATTCTAGATTTTTGGAGTATCAATTCACTTAACATTGAGAGGGGGATGTTGCCATATTGCAAAAATATATTTTAGCTATCCTGCTTTTAGAAATGATGTTGTCTGTATCAGCTTTTACAGCAGAACCAAACATTTAGCATCAGTGATTTATTTTGTACAGTAAAACCCCTACTTATGAAAAAGTCTGTTCTGTAGGCTTTTGCTTAAATCGGTTTTTATGTAACTCGAAGCAAACCCATAGGAAAAAATATTTTTATGTAACTCGAAGCAAACCCATAGGAAAATGAATTTTTACATAACTCAAAGCAAACCCATAGGAAAAAGAATCTTTATGTAACTTAAAGCAAACCCATAGGAAATTGTGTAAATCGGGACATAGTTTTAGCACAAAATCATTATGTATGTTGAATTTTATGTAACTCAAGGCATATGTAAGTTGGGGTTTTACTGTACTTGGAAAGTTTTACTTTTACATTGGGACAAGATGGCAGAGTTTGATTTCTGGTGTTTTTAAAAAGTTATTACTTTCAAACAAATCCTGTTTTTTTAAAGGCACTTTCCAAAAAAGGCTTTTATTTTATTTTCACAAATGTAACTAGAAATCAATGGCCTTTTTAAAATACAAAATAAAATACCGCTGAAGACAAAATTACACTCTGCAAATATGAATGAGATTTAAGGGTGTTCAAGGATTATGCATATGTGGCTGATCCTGTCATTTGTGGCCTTAAGAACAACAAAACCATACAAATATGTTTGTTTCACTAACAGGTAGCATTTTGTTCAAAATCTCTGCTGTCACACAAGGGATAATGCAGCTATTCTGGGAAGGCAAATTAAAGCATGCAGCATTATCATCCCAAGATGAGAGATTCCATCTTGGAATCAATGAGACGTGTAACTATGCATTCCTACCAGATGGTACTAGACTTGATGAACTGCATAAAATAAATTGTTATGATACTTTGGATATGTCCAGGTCCAAAACATTCCTGCCCTTCTCCCTAGTTGACCTCAATATTTGCTTTGGGTATTGGTGAGAAACTGAAGATTAAGGTACAGTAAAGTCCCATTTTATGTATGCCTCTACTTACGTAAAAATTGACTTACGTAAGTTTTTTTGCATAAATCGGTGTCCCAATTTATGCAAAAAATCAACTTACGTAAGGGGTTTCACTGTCTTGTAATTCTAAGATGGCACCACTGACATCTTAGAATTACAAATTACACTCCAAGCCACCTGCCCCCACCACGAGAAGTCTCAAGAAATCACTTATCTTGGTGGTGGTGGCGGCGGCAGTGGAAGCAGCAGTGGCGGTGGAGGCACTTTTGCTGTGTTTTCCGGAGCCCCCCTTCTACAGGTGAGTGCTCAGCTGTTTGCTGCAGCAGTGTTTAAAAAGTGTGTGTGTTTGTGTGTGTATGTGGGGAGGGGGGGAGATTGCATGTTTTTACAGAGATGGCCACTAGGGGCGCAAAGCGCAATTCTCCATAGGGATTATTGAAAACCAATTGCAAGCCTATTTTTAATTTTTCAATGCATCCCTATGGAGATGCATCGATTTATGTAAAACCCCTATTTACGTAAGACGCTAGGGAACAGACTTTTAATGTAAATCGGGGTTTTACTGTATTGCCAATGGACGTAGGAAACTCACAAACCATTGTTTTGCATTATTTCAGGCTTCCCTTTTGTGTCCTAGTGACTCTTGCACTCAAAAATTATTTTTTTTTATCCTAACACCATCTGCATTTTGTCATGCCTAAAATGTACACAGCAGCAACAGCCAAAGGTGAGGTTAGAAAGTCAAGTATTCTAAAGTCAGTTCATCCACCAACTTTTCTTTTGCAACACTGATTTGCCTGAAATGCTTTGAAAATCCAGTGTCTACATCAAATGTCCACACCATAACATTTTACCCTTGTCAAATGTATTTCTATCATACCAAAAATAGCTTGATAAACATATAGTTTAAGAGGGGAAAAGATAATTGTATTCTCCAAAAGCACTCAAGCAAATGGAATATAATGAAAATGTTGACATTTAGGTTTTTTTTTTTAAAAAAAAGAATATTTCTAGGATGATAATTTCCTTTAATGCTTTCTTTGAGGTAATGTTGAGAACATGGTAAAAATATTCAGACACACTTTATTTGGCTTCACTGAATTCAGAGTATAATATTGAAATTAAATGCAATTCTACATTAAATATCTTTGAGAGTGTTAGAAACCAAAATGGCAAAAACATAGATAATATTTAACTTAACCATTTTGGTCATCTTCAAGGAGACTATGATCCCAACATTGCATGCCACACGTAAATCTTAGGGATAGAATTCAGCACTTTGGATAGTTCCTGGAAAGCAGAGGCTAAAATCTGGAGTGGATTCATAGCACCTCTGAAACTAGAGTTATCAGGACCAACTGTCTTCAGCTAGCAATTGGGGAAAGAGAAAGCTAGTAGGTTTGAAAAAAAATCTTCTGAACAGAATGATCTGTATGAATAAATTAAAAGATCTCATGTGAACCCCATAGAATAGCTGTACAGCAGCTTAAAGGGTAGGTTGCCTTTCCCAACTTCAAGTGAATAAGAGGCTGGTGCAGAGGATGACACCTTGTTGTTGCCTGGTGTTGGGCGCAAGGCAGGACACTAAGCTGATTTAAGCACATCCCATCATTCAGGATTCTCTTTGGCAGTTTTCAGCTGCTGACCTGCCCACCCACCCTATTAATCCAGAGTACCTCAGTGGGTTGCCATTAAGGGACTGGATAGGATTTTTTTTAGCCCAATTTCTGAATTGACATTGGGAGATGGGTAGCTTTTTGCCTATCCTACTCTGGCTTGTTAGTTGTCCTTTAGATGAGGTGGGCGGTGTTAATAAATAGGTCACAATTAGTTGGTGGGTAGTGCTGGGTGGATGGGGTTAGTGGTGAATCCTTTTGCAATTGACGAGGTGGCACTGATTGCCTGGCATGTTTCATGTGAATCAGTTGGGCATGCAGAGCACACCATGAGACACTTTTGGGGGACGTTCAAGTGAACAGAGTTAAAAATGCACCTCTAGTCTCAGAGCTGCATGGGCAGTAGCTGACAAGAATCAGCACTGCACAGGGGCAAGGATTCATCCATCTGGTATAGAAAGGGATGGATTAGCTTCCCATGCTCTAGTATCAGATATAACACTACCACCACCTGCAAAGTTAGGGGTTGAAGTGATCTTCAAACATCAGAAGTTCAGCATTATCACTCATAGTTAAGCTATGATAGATGCAAATTCATCATTATATCCTCCTGTGTCCAAAAAGAAGTTGAACTATATATTTTGCATTATCCTGATATTTCTTAAAGCAAGAGTCTGATAAACTGTAAATTCAATAGTTATGTAAAAACAAATCAGCAAGAAGTGAGTAATGGAATTTATGACATCTTATCTGGAAGGGGTTTTATATCCATTGTTTTTAATGTGAAGAACGGATGGAGTTAAAGTTAAAGATGGAGACATTAAACATAACTGGATTTGTTAAAGAGTCTACACAATTGCTGTGGGTGAAGAAAATCCACTGTAATGTCTATGGGGTCTTGTTGAATATTATTGATTCTGGCAGAACATTCAGCTTTGGGTAAAATCAGACATTCGCTTGGTTGAGAGCTTGGATCTGAACTCTGCTGAACACAATGCCACATGGTCTTCATTATTCTCAAAAATGTTTTCTCATCTTTTGTTTCTGACTGTGTCCAGGACAGCTTTCTGTCCTCATCTAGCCTTCTCAGATATGGTTGCTGACCACCACAGCTGCTCTTGATACATGCTACCACTGAAATGTTTTAACATTCATATTACAAATATTATCTTGTTTTGAAATGTTTTCCATGTTTTCTGATATCCATGTAAGATCCTAGAATGCATGGGGGTGGGGGGACTAACTCCCTCAGAAATAAATCTATTCCTTGTCAAATGTTGGTAAACATTAATCTAGAAACAATGTCACATTCTTCAAAAATCAAAATATCAAAAGGATATTCTCATTGCCACCCTTACAGAAGCAATGCAGTTCAATTTTCAGGTGACAGAATTAATTCTGTAAACCAAAGATAGGGAATGTATGGCTAACCAGATGTTGATGGAATTCTTCCCATCCCTCACCACTGGCTATGATGGCTAGGGCTAATGGGAACTGTGCAGTCCAACAACATCTGGATGACCACATGTTCTCTGCCATGCTCTAAGCTATTCTCTACACAGCTTGGACATATACTCATAGATGTAACCAACAGCAAAGAAAGAATATGTAGAATTTCTCTTTTGTTCCTCCCATCTTTGAATAGGTTTTAATCATTCTTCTGAGAGACTTTCTTTTTTTACTTTCCTATTTTGGCCTTAGTTTGGAATAGATTCAAATTCATTAACTGAAATAGCTTCAGCATGATTATCCTTTATTCATTAACTAATTGTAAGATTCTATTAATTTTAATATTGAAAATTAATAAAATGTGTCTTGCCAATTACACTTTTGATAAAGTTAAGCAGCTCTTCTAGAGCTATTTAACGGAACATACAGGCATACAAACGTCATAAGAGAAGTGCTTGGTTTAACATACCTCTCTTGAATTAAATTTATATATAGGTTGGATTCTCTTTTCCTTCCACAACAATACCCAATGGATCCCTGTCTCCTTTACTTTCTAATTCTTTTGTTAATACTTTTTTGAGATTGGCTGGAAATTTCTCTAAATCTGTTATATGAGTCAGTGGTAAAATTCCTGGGCTAAATATGTTTTTGTTTTTATACTGAATTTGAAGAGTATTTCTACAAAAGGGGTTTTCTATATCCTTTATTGTTTTCTTACCTTCCTGTATTAAAAAAACAGTCTTAATATATATCATCCAATTTAGATGATTCAATATCTCCCCAAATCAAATCATTTGCTACTATAATATTAATAACCATCACAATCTGGTTGTCTATATAATAAATTTTAATGGCAACCAATTATAAATAATTTCTGCAATGGAGATAAATCAGAAAAAAACCCCAGTGGTATTTATCTCAGAAAGAGAGAGGTTTAGGAATTGTAAGTTTCCCTTTCCTTTTTATAATTGTGTACTTATAAACATATAGGGAACTGTGGTGGCTGAGTGGTTAAGACCTTGATGACTGGAAGTTTGGCAGGTCAGTAGTTCAAGACCCGAGTGTTGCATGACAGAGTGAGCTCCCGTCTCTGTCCCAGCTCCTGCCAACCTAGCAGTTCAAAAGCAAGAAATTGCAAATAGATAAATAGGTACCACTTCCAGTGGGAAGGTAAACAGCATTCCGTGCACTCCGCTGTCTAGTCATGCCTGCCATATGTTCATGGAAACTTCTGCAAATGCAGACAGCACTGGCTCTTTGGCTATAAATGGACATGAGCACTGAAACCTAGAGTTGGATACAATTGGCTTTTGAGCATGGGTGACCTTTATCTTACTTATAACACACACACATATAAGAAGAGTTGACTTAAGAGTAACAAAATAAAATAAAAATAGAGGACAATTGGTAAGAAGAGAGAATGCAGGGGGAATATTCTCTTCCCTCATTGTTTATCCTCTGTTTTTTATTTTATTTTATTTGACTTTAGTATTTAATCACTCTTGCATATATTTAAAAATCATTAAAAGTTAATGGAAAGAGAAGCAAGAGAAAGTTGATGCCCTAGAATGTGTGTATTTCAAATCAAGCTGCTATACTACAAACCATAAAAGGAAAGTCAAAGACAGGAATACAGAAATGAAGGAAATGGAGGAATGTCCCCGGTGTGTGTGTGTGTGTGTGTGTGTGTGTGTGTGTGTGTGTGTGTGTGTGTGTGTGTGTGTGTGTGTGTGTACTGGAATGCCAATCAGAATGCATCTGGTGCAAACACTGAACTCCCAAAATGTTCTGCAGCTCCAGTAGGAGCACTGATTACTATTTAAAATACAATACAGCCTTTGAGACGAAATAAATCCAAGTCATCCTGGTTTGGTATTCTAGTGTAGTCATACCCTCAGTCAGAGATAGCAGGAACATGGCTTCCCTTTCACCTCTATGGAACAAGGGCAAGTAGTGCCTCCCCACTACTCCGGGGGCTGCACTGGCTACCAGTTTTCCTCCGGGTGCAATTCAAGGTGCAGGTTTTGACCTTTAAAGCCCTATATGGCAGTGGACCAGGATACCTGAGAGACCGCATCATCCCAAGAGAGTCTGCCCATCCAACCAGAGCAAACCGGAGGGGCTCCCTAGTTGTGCCTTCATCTAGAGGGGCCCGCCACTCTGGACCACGAAGAAGGGCCTTCTCCATGTCCGCACCAGCCCTCTGGAACCTCCTTCCAACAGAATTGAGGCTACAGACAGAACTGCTGCCCTTCAGGAAAAGTCTGAAAACCTGGCTGGCAGGGCAGGTGTGGGGTCTTAATGGGAATACGGCTCCAGCCTGTTGGCTCATCCCCAGTTAGTACTCAGTTAATATCCCTCCCTTTGTGTTGTTGTATCCTCCCATTCCCTTTTATTTCTTTTTATTCTTTTAATTGGGGTGGGAGTAGTAGGGTGGGGAAGTGAGTGGGCGATTAGGGATTTTAAAATCTGTTTTTATACATTTTTAACTGTTGTATGCTGCCCTGAGTCGGGCTCTTCTGATTGGGTGGCATATAAATTTAAATAAATAAATAAATGTTCCTACTTGGAATCACAGGAGAAAAGTGTGAGGGGTGTGTGAGGGTATGAGAGGGGAAAAGAAATTACATTAGTATCCTAAGAATAGAAATCTACAATTGAAAGAAAGACAGCATAGGTCACAGCAGGTAAAAGGCAATGTAGGAAACCTGAGAACATCCTCTCTGTCCCCTTCCCCATGCGAAGACAAGCATCTTCTTGAATGTAAGCTCAGTCATTTCTAGCAGAACAGAGACTTTTTGACCCTTCACTCTCTTGAACATAAACCAACTCCTCGGGACAGTAATCAAGTGATCCTGTTTGTATGTTTACAATTGTGGGAAGTGACATTACAACTGACCTTGCCTTTCTTAATAATAACCTAATTAGCATGCATATCAGTATTGCCAAACATCAAACAAGATTATAAATTTAGCATGCTTTTAGAAGAGGTACTGCCCCAAGTGGTGAAGGATAGTTTGCTTGTTAATAGCTCTTTATTTTCCCTATTGGCACATAAATAAATAAATAGGCACCTATAGATTTTGTGTGTAGCATGTTTTGGTTTGTCATTGGAAGGTAAACATGATAAACAGGATGGCTGAGGCAGTCACCTCTCAGACAACCTCATTGTGAGAAGGAAACAGATTACTCATAGGCATTTCCCTTGATACCTTGTTTGATGCTAATAAGGCTACAGTATTAGAACCCATGGGGGTGGTGGAATAGAAGCTAGAAGTATCTGACTACATGGGAGGGGAGGCATATCCTACCCTTTTCAAGGCTGGTTAATTTTTTTTTCATATTACAGTATTCATATTTCCCCTCAAGGCAGCATACATGGGATTTCTAAGTAGTTTCGTGTTCAAGCATTGACTAGCCCTAAACCTTCTCAAATTTGGTGATGTTGCTGCATTATATGTACCTTCAGACTAGCTCTGGTAGTATATTTGTTGAAATAAGGATTTCTTACTCAAATCTTTAAACACAGCTTAATACCAAGGAATATGTCTGCAAATTGCAGAGATCCAGACACTGAAACTAAAGCTCGTCATGCTTAACTAAACACCCTCCTGGCCATGCCAGTGTTGGGTGGTGGTAAATAACCTGACTCCCCAAAGGGCCAATGGCAACGGGCAGATGAGCCCCTTTGGCCAGGATGATGGTCCCCTCAGTGGAGGAAGTGCCACTGGACAACATCATACTGGGCCCAATGACAAAATGAGCAGAGGAGGAACCACTTTACTACTCTGATTCCCAATGGTCATGGAGGCTGAAGAGGCCATGCCAGATGGACTGGCTGTGAAGGCGCACCTTGAGAATATCCTCAAGGCTGTGGCAATCCATTGCAGTCCCGATGTTAAATCCTGCATGCCTCATTTCATATGTGCCATAGGAGATGGCTCCATGCTGCAAACCTCATTACACTAGCCCAGGGGGTCAGCAAACCTGGTGCTCCAGGTGTTCTTGGACTACAGTTACTAGAAGCCCAAGTCAGTACACCTGCTGATCAGGGCTTCTGGGAATTGAAGTCCAAGAAAATCTAGAGAGCCAAGTTTGCAGACCCCTGCACTAGCCAAGGGGATTTCATTAATGTTTGTTGAATTGCATTGTCTTAATGCTGCAAACTGCTTGGAGAAGCTGATGGCCTTGAAAGTAGATGCATTCAAGATATAAATCCAAATATTGGAAACTGTGCTATCACCAAGTTCAGCTAGGACTGGTCTCCCTATACTGCAATTGTGTTTGAAATACAATCCTGCAAAGTGTCATATCAGATATGTACTTTCCATATAGTTCCATTCACACTATTTATTTATTTATTTATTGTATTTGTACCACCGCCTTTCTCACCTCAGCGGCCCAAGGTGGCTCACATTAGTTAAAAAGCCCTTCCACATGCAATAAAACCAAATGAAACTATAAAGTTGTTTATATTGCTGACTCTTACAAGATGATCATCACTGTCTGAGTTTTCTGTATTTAATTTCTTTTTGATCACATTGTTTACATTCACATACTTGGCTATGGTTTGAATAACTAAATGGTTTGACTGTCTGGCCGGGCATCCTGCTATGGTAATAGAGTAGACCATACAGCCAGTGACTCAATGCCAAGTGTTGGGCAGTGGGTAAATAACCTGACTGCCAAAAGGGGCCAACAGCTATGGGTGGATGAGCCCCTTTAGGTGGGGTGATGGTCCCCTCAGTGGAGGAAATGCCCACTGGAAAACCATCCCATTGGGCCCAATGGCAAAATGAGCAGAGGAGGAACCACTATCTGATTCCCAATGGTCATGGAGGCACAAGAGGCCATGCCAGATGGACTGGCTGTGACGGTGCACATTGAGAATATCCTCAAGGCTGTGGCAGTCCATTGCAGTCCCAGTGTTAAATCCTGCATGTCTCATTTCATATGTGTCACAGGAGATGACTCTGTGGTCATAGTGTGTGGGTCACTTCATGGCAAGCTGGGATCCACCTTAAACAAATTCATGCCAGTGGCCTTTTTCCTGCTTCAGGGAAAAAATGCATTCTTGGATATGAGTTGCAGGCGACAACAACAACGACGAATAACTAAACCCATTCACAAGAAATTATACCTTAAATCAATCCTTTAAAGTGGGCTATGAGATTGCTTTTGCTACATCGACAACAGCTACTTACTATGCTAAGGAGTTGTCTGTTAAATAAAATGTATGCCTAAGAAAGCACTGATAAAGTTTAGGGGAACGTTTGTTGGAGAGTGGGTGTGGAGTCTGAACATCAGCTTTTCCATAGATACAACACTTTCGTTGTTACAAGAAAGACAGTTATCCCAAAGGGTAGAAGAAAAAAGGTTCTGCATTTCTGAGCTTTTCTGATAACACAGGTGCAAACAGAGCTAGTTCCTTTAGTCTGAGAATGAAAACTGACATTTAAGGACATACATTTCTGAGCAAGTAGTAGAAGGGCAGCAAGAGATGGGTGGGGGGATTCAGTGTCACAAATATATTGTATACATTGGAAGAAACAAGGTGGAAGGGTTTAATTAATTGAAGAGTTTCTCCAGATAGCTGTGCCCCCCAAACACATTTAGACAATGGCATCTTTGTATCGCATTGTATAAGGTAACATCAAATGTGGTCAGCAAACATGTCTTTACAGGAGTCAGAGTGACAAGAGATAATGATGGTTTATAACGGTAAAAGTTTGTTAAGGAAAAACATGGGAGAACCAAACTGCTAGCTACCACAAAGAGATTGACCAGCATTGCTAGGGAATAGCATCCACTGTCAAGCATTTCATCAAATTGGACAAATATTTTTGCAGTGAGAATTAAGGTCTAGTTTCTGAACAATAATGCCAAGGAACCAAGTAATTGCACACAGCTCTCTTCATGAAATGCCCCGGGGTCTAATGAGCTGCTGTGTCGGATGACAAAGAGCATTCTTTTGGACAGACAAGGGTATGTTTTTGGATTAACCAGGAAGCTAACTGTGTTGTCCTGGTTTTCCTCTTTTCTGGAGGGCCGTACCCAGTCGGTGTGGTTAGAGAGTGAGAGGTCCAGCCCTAGGCTTCTCAAGTACGGGGTGCCGCAGGGATCTGTGCTCTCTCCTCTCTTATTTAACATCTACATGAAGCCGCTGGGTGAGATCATTCGTTCCCACGGGGTGCGGTACCATCAGTACGCGGATGATACTCAGTTGTACATCTCGGCCCGTGGGGACCCCAGTGATGCTGTTGAAGTCCTATCCGGATGCCTGGAAGCCGTTGGGGTCTGGATGGGGGCCAATGGGCTTCGGCTGAATCCCAGCAAGACAGAGTGGCTGTGGATAAGGGGCCCCATGTTATCCAAGGAGCTACCATCTTTGGTATTGGATGGGGCTGTTTTGCCCCAGACAGACCCAGTGCGCAACTTGGGGGTCCTTCTGGACTCACGGCTGCTGCTAGAAGAACAAGTGGCGGCTGTGGCCAGGGGGGCCTTTGCCCAACTTCGGGTGATTCGCCAATTGCGCACGCTCCTGGACCGGGACTCCTTGCTTATGGTCACTCATGCTCTGGTTACTTCCCGACTAGATTATTGCAATGCGCTCTACATGGGGCTGCCCTTGACGACCATTCGGAGGCTGCAGCTGGTCCAGAATGCGGCGGCCCGGGTGGTGATGGGGTGTGGGCGATATGCCCATGCCTCACCGCTGCTTCGGGAGCTGCACTGGTTACCAGTTTGTCTCCGGGTGCAATTTAAGGTGCTGGTTTTGACCTTTAAAGCCCTATATGGCAGGGGGCCAGGATACCTTAGAGACCGCATCGTCCCAAGAGTGACTGCCCGTCCAACCAGAGCGGACCGGAGAGGCTCTCTAATGGTGCCATCAACGAGGGGTGCACATTTATCTAGCACCCGAAGGAGGGCCTTCTCCGTGTCCGCACCAACCCTCTGGAACCTCCTACCAGCGGAACTAAGACTTCAAAGAGAACTGCTGCCCTTCAGGAAAGGACTGAAGACCTGGCTGGCAGGGCAGGTGTGGGGCCCGAACGGGACTGTGGTCCCCGCCGGCTGGTTTTTATAAGAACTTTCTCTTCATCCTTCTTGTGCGGTGGGTGGGTTGGGTGAGTGGGATACGGGTTTTTAAAAAAAAAGGGGGGGGATGTGGGTTTTATTGGGTGGTTTTATAAGATTTTGTAATGTTTTTTATGTATTTTTAGTGTGTTGTAATGCCGCCCTGAGTCGGGTTCTGCCTGAGTGGGCGGCATATACAAATGTGATTAATAAATAAATAAATAAATAAATAAATAAATAAATAACGGCTGAGCAGATTGCACCCATGGCATCAAAGGTCACTCTGAAACATTACCCAGATAAATAAAGCTCATGCTCTAAACTTTTGTTGTTATACTTCTTATTTCTCAGCAGTGCAAGGGCAAGCCTCGAAATTAGCAATCAAATCCTAAAAAATTGCGCATGAGATGTCTTTACAAAGTCAGTGGTGTCCGAATGTCAGGAAGCAAATTAGTAGCTATTGGCAATTGTTTTTAATTGGTTACTAAATATGTTGAATGAATCCAGTTGCTGAAATTAGTGTAAGGAAGAGAATAACCTGATCTTGCTTCTATACTTTTTAAAATTTCTGGCTTTAATTTCTTCACATATACCTTGAATGTTTGGTACTTTGCGATGTTTTACTTTCTGTAATTTTAACTCACTTGCTAACACAACTCTCATTTCTATAGGATATGTTTTTCTTTGTTGCTTATACAAAGGATAACATGCAGCTGATTAAAACCGTTTTATCAGTGATAACTTGCTTGTCCCAATACAGTATTGCTGTTTCATTTTCACAAATTGGAGGTGGCTGGAGTTTATGATATGGAGGAAAAGATGTGAGTAATCCAAAAGATTTAGCTAACTGCTGAAAAATAATCTTTTGATCATTGATGCTAGCTTAGGCCATCCAACTGAGATACTATAATGAATTGATTTATGACAGGCCTGGCACACCCAAAAATTGCCCATGGTAGCTATAACAGAACCAAGGCATAAATGCTATCCACAAAGCAATTATATTGGCACATTAGAAAAACTGATGACCATGGAGATGTGTGACCAATTGCATAACTGAATTGTGCAATTCCTTTTATGCATTTACACAAGCATACCAAGATTTTGCTAAATGTGTAAACTGCTTTTATGTGGTCTTTCCAATTTTCTCTGCTTCCTCTAGATTTCTACCTTTCTTCTTCAACAAGATCTTTCTTGCTATGTGCATGCTATGTGCATGAAAATTGTTCATTCCCAGATTTCAATCTCAACTACTTCCAAGCTTCTCAGGGAAAAGCTTCCCCAGCTGCAGTTTCTGCTTAGGGATATACAGTTATATCCATTGGCTCTCAATGACCAGCACAATTTAGAATGATTGTGGATATTTAGTGGACATCACCTAATTAATGCTGGGGGAAGTGACACCTGTAAATTCTATCACAAAACCAATTTCATCGTTAGATCTCAGAGGAAATCACTAGTGAACATTGTCTTGGTAACAGAAGTCATGTGAGATTCAAGGTTGGGAAAATAGTTTGTTGAATGGTTTGAGAAGGAATAAAGCAGTGTTTGTTGTATGCTGAGAGAATCTAATCATATGGTGCTTGGGCAGGAGAGGGAGTGGAGCTATATATGACTCAGGGTATCTTCTAAAGGACATTTTCTGTTAGAATTCTGCTATTACAATAGAAATACTTTTACATTTCTTGCAGAATTTATCATATCACTGGATACTCAGACCTCCAAGAAACAGTTAATCAAATAGTGTTTTCCTTATATATGTTGCAGTGTGGGGGACTGATATTGAGACTTAGTTTTAAAATGCCTAAATTTTTACTTTCCTGTTTAAATATCATCCAATGTTGAGTCTATTGTTCAACTGAACTTAGAATGAAAATCTTGCAGTTGATGTTGATTGTAGGCGTTGTGCTGATGCACATCATCACAATAACGCACCATCAAAGTATTGCACAGGAACGTTTACTTCTGTCCTTCCACTCACCACAATATTGACCTTCAGTCTTACATATTATTGAGGTTTTGGCTTTTATTAGAGGCTTTGTCTTATAATACTAATTATTTCTATTTTCAGACTATAATCCCCAATAATTTGTATTAACCATTTGTAATTCAGATTTTAGACAGTAATCTTACTGCTTCTGAGATGCCACAAGGACAATTTTTGTTGAATGAAGCATCTTGGTATAACCCAGCATAAAATAAAGCTCCTGTGGGAGCTTAAAGGGTTTGTGGTGATATAGGGTTGCTAGTTCACAGCCTAAAGACTTGGGCTGAATCTTTAAATTCTGTATAGTAGGAGAAAAGGCAACCATGAGTTTTCTTGTGCATTTTTCTCCTCTCCCCACAACATCATCCCTCTTTCTTCCTTGCAGTGGAATACCACGTGAAGAAGAATTGCTCAAGGAATTGAAGGGAATCCTGTAATCCTGTATTAATTTCCAGGTTGTAATCTGGAAGATTTAACTGCAATATTTTCACATTGTGACTAAAAATAATCTCAAACAATAACAGACTGGTAATTTTAATGCACAGTCACCAAGATGAAGACAGTTTCGTTTGACAGAGCTGGTCCCCACACACACCCCTGCCTTTCCCCATGGAAATTCCAGTCCATTGAGGAGTTCACAGCAGGGTTTGAGTGTCATTACATTTCTTGTATTTCCTGAAATTTTTAGTACTGTCCATGGTCCTGAAATGAGACCAACGAGAGTACAGAAGTTCTGCTTCTTGGTATTATGGTTTGTCAAGAAATGGCATGGGGCAGTTTTTATCAATAGCTGAGAAAATAACCCCAGGACAAAAAGCAACAGATTTATTGGAATAATTTTCCCCAGAAAAGTTTTTTGTCTGCAAACAAACTGAACCTGCACATAGGAAGTGGCCAAAATTCAGTGACATTGTTCACAACCTTTCATGAGACAACATCTTATAATGTCTATTTTGTAGGTTCCATCCTCCATGGGTTCTGCAGTTCATACAGAACAAGACTCTGCATGGAATATAATGAGACCAACCCACATATTTTGCTGCCTGAGGCAAAGGATATGGTAGACAAGACTGGACTTTCAGCTGAAACTTTCCAGAAAGGTCCAGAAAGACATTATTGGATAGCATCCTCCACCACACCTAGGACAGCAGCCTACATCACGGGCCCCAGGACAAGTTCTCTGTCAGGCACATCTCTTCCTTTCAAAAAATAAAAACAGGTGGGGATCTTAAGAGCAGAAACGAGGTGGTTCCTGCTGTCACCATCTAGGCTTTATTATATGGGGTAGTTACCTCACTCTGCTTAATGGTTGGTTGGGCCCTAACTAAAATGTTCCATCCTTGTGCTTGGAAAATAATCCTGAATAAGTTGAAATGCCTAATTTTTAAGGATCCTCAACTCATCAGTCCAATTGGATCAGTAGCCTGCTTATGTTGGTGCTCCCTGGAACTGGTATGAACTTGCTGCTGACCACTGTAATCATTTTAAGAGTTATGATTATTTTGAGGATAAGTAGAAATAAAAATAAGTAGTTTTTCCCATTGTCATATTCAAAAGGTTCTATGAATTGTCTTCCTCAGGGAATGAAGGAGTTGCTCCTAGAGATTATTAAGTGGCAGGCATTTTTCAGGGGCAAAAAAAAATCTGATTGTCTTTCCTTACAAATCTACAATTATTCTACAAAGCCAAACATTCCTCCTTTGTCTTCAGAGAAGATGCCAGTCGAACAAAGGGCAACATTATCTGCAAACAGATGCATTTTTCAATCTGTGTCAGATAATTCTGCAGTGGAGCCAGGCTACTGAGAAAACATTATCCAATGCCTTTTTAAAAATGAAGTATAAATAAAGTCTTGTTAAAACAGAGAAATTTGATCATGGAATACTTATGCACCTATAGTTCTATAGAGAGTTGCCTTCCCTCCCCCATTTGATAGTGTGAAGTGGTCAACTCAAAAACAGATGCTGGCTAAAGAAAATTGTAGTCAACCTTTGCTGGTGGGGTGGGTGGAGTGGGCACAAATTTAACTTGAACCTTTTTATTAGGGGGAGGTGCATAGCAGCAACTAATACCAACCCTATCTCACCGATGCAGAGAATAGGATGTAAATCTTCACTTTCATATAAAGATGAAGAAATGTGAATGAAAGTGAGGCATCTCATGACAATTTCAGCAAGAGAAGAACAACAATTACTGTACTTTGCACAGAATAAGCAACATTTTACGCATAATGCTTAATGCAAAATAATGCCCCAGTTGAAAATAATATTGGTGCTGCTTTGCAACACAGACTTTTCAGGGTTAGAAACATCAGAAGTGGCTTTTATTTTAAAACATACTAAAACAAAAGAGCTGTTCCTTGTCTTCTTGCTTCATGTCCTGCTTTGCAAAGGGAAAAGTAACTAGTTTTGTCAAGAAAGAGCAAACTACGTGAACACCAAGAAGAATTAAAAATAATATTTTTCATCTCACTGTCACCTTAAGGCAAGGAATCTGACAAATGTCTGAGATTTCCTCATTCAGGTGTCTTATCCAGTCAAGAGAGATTAAATCAGGGATCCTCAACCTATGGCCAGTGATGGGATTCAACAGCTTCACCCCAGTTCACCAGAAATGGTAGCAGAAGTTCTGGCTGGCCCTGCTCATCCAAATTTTGAAATATTGCAGGGCTTTCCCCCTGGCCATGCCCACCATACCACACCCACAGAGTAGGTAGTAAAATAATTTGAATTTCACCACTGCCTATGGACTGGATATGGCCCACAGCACCATTCCATCTGGCCCACACCCTTGCTTCAGCCACCGCTTCCACCACCACCTGCTCCTCAATCCTTGTTCCCTCCATTTGGCTTGGTGTGTCCCTAATGGCACTCCATAGCAGGGCGGATGTTGTAAGAAGGCTTGCAACATCTACCCTGCTATGGAGCGCCATTACTGACACATCAAAACAAATGGAGGTAACAAGGATTGAGGTGGCAGTGGTGGTAGCGGAAGCAGAAGTGGCAGATGCACGAGGCCACCTGCATCTTTCCCAGGGCCGCTCTGGCCAAGTGCAGGCAAGAAGGATAGCCAGGACCCCTCCTTCACCCATGCCATGCAACTCCTCCAGGCTGGTAAGCAGGGGAGTGGTGTGTGGGGAAGTGTTTGAGGCTCAGGATGGTCCCACCACCACTGGCGGCGGTGGTGGGAATGTTTGAGGCTCAGGGTGGTCCCATTACCACTGTGGTGGTGGTGGTGGGGTGTCGCAGGTTCAGGGTGATCCTGCCAGTGGCAGTGGTGGGGAATGTTTGGGGCTTGAGGTGTTCCCAGTGGCAGTGGTGGCAGGGGAGTGTCAGGGGCTCTGGGTGGTACCACCAGCACCAGTACTGGCAGTGGCATCAGTCCAGCCCACCTATAGTCTGAGGGAGCATCAACCGGCCCCTCGCTTTAAAATGGTGAGGACCTCTGGGTTAAATCAACGAGAACAGAGAATTTGACAAGTACTGTATGATTTACATCACTGTACATGAGAGCCAGGGCAAGCAATGACCTTCCCTTTCCCTCTTCATCCAGGCACAGACCACTTAAACTTACATAATGAGCTATCTAAAGGTCAAGGTGACAGAAAATTTAGTATAAACACCAGGAATTAAGTGACTGACATTGGCTGAAATCTTGTTCCAATGCTGATAACATAATCAAAAACAAAACATTTCCAATTCCTTGTGAAGGCCATGATGTCCCCATACTATCCCCTTTGTCACAATTAAGCCATTTATGCCACACAATTCACAGTCTTTAATTTGTGAAAATCAACAATGATAGTAAAATCATCCTGGCAATTTTCAGAAATTAAAGACTTTCCCCATCCTGTTTCCTCATGATGAAAGGGATCTCAAGGGATCCTTTGGGAGCTTGTGTCTATCAGAAATGCTTTCCTTCTGAATTATCACAATGACCAATGAGATCAGTAGCTTTACACAGTACAGCTGTGCGAACAGGATTTCAGGCATTTTGATATTGTTGCTTTGTAGGAAAAAAAAGAATATTAACATAAACAAAGAGCCAACACTGGTCACCCAAGCAAAGTTGCTTTGCCTGGTGAGTCATTTGCTGCTGCATGTGGTGCAAGCTGCCCTTCCTCTTCCACAGAGCTTGCTCGTCCAGCTGATGGCTGGATGGTGACAGCTGTGGAGTGGATGCTGGCAGCAGTGGCCGTGGCCTCCCTGGCCCTTCAAAATGCCACTGGCATGTGCCAACACACACCCTGGCCACCGCCACTGTCCAACCACCTGCCAGATAAGCCATACAAACAAGCCCGTGGAAGAAGGAGGGCTTCTGGCTTGGCTGAAGCCTTACTGTGCTTTAAAATGGTGCCCAATGTGCACTCTATTAAAGTGTTGTATAAGGTGTATGTCACGTGAAGAGACAAAAATTGCCTTGCAGTGACAGTGGTTTGAGGCAAACATGAAATTCCAGCCTATATCTTTCCCCCTTGTTTACTTGCAGTCTCATTTTTATTTCCAGTCATCTCTGTTAAAACATACCCTTTTAGTACTATACTTTTCTCGAGTTTTTTGGGCTATTTTTTTCCTCCTACACAGTTTCAGCTTTCTGAAAGCCTTTGTGAAAATTATCGTAGTTTTGAAACTATTTAATAATTCACACTACTAAATTTATAATGGTGTCAGAGGCCTTCAATCATGTTTACTTGGTCCTAGAAGACCTTACCTATAATAAATAATAATTGTGTGCCATCAAATCAATTCTGACTTGGGGCAACCCTTTTCAGGGTTTTCTAGGTAAGGAGTACTTAGAAATGGTTTACCATTCTATGCTTTTGGTGGGATGTGGGACTGTGCAACTTATCCAAAGCCACACAGGTTGGTTCATCTCCCGGGAGGTACACGGGGAACTGAATTTCCTACCTTTGGCTCTGCAGCTAGGATCTCATTCACTGAGCTATCCAGCCAGCTCAAGACAACTTAATTGTGCCTGCTTCAAAAGAGTAAAGGCTAATTTAGGGTTATTCCCCCCCCCCCCCGCGCCAAAATCACTTTAAGTTACATCTTTATATCACCTTTTAGCAATAAGCACTTAGTGCTACACATCACAACAGATGCAGAACTCCTGGCTGAGCAAAGATCACATTGGAAACTGATGCTGAAAAACAAAGCATAAATCAAATCAAGGGTTGGAGTCTAACTTCAGTCCATAATATGTTCTGATATATAGCTTTTCTAAAGTTAGTTATGATATTAAGAATTATGTTATCTAAGTGATCTTGATTTTTCCCAGATCACTTAAGTAATTAGGCTGATTATGATAATGAAAAATTGACTCTTACAACATGTCTAGACTGCCTCTTATAGGGCAGTCTGGGCTCGGTCATTTTTGGGAGGGCGGAGGCTCTACATTATATCAGGCTGCTTTCCCTTTCCAAATACCCTAAGCAACTGTTTGCTCATATGATGAAATGGCTGATGATCAAAGGGAAGTGGGGAAAAATACCACCCCCTTTGGCAAAAAACCAATTACACTTTCCATGCCCCATGCATAGGAGCAGGAAAAGTGTAAAATGAAAACATTGGATATGGGGCTCATTAGCCCTGCCAGCATTCCAAATGTTGACAGAGGAAGCAGACTTATATACTGCTTACAAGTGTCCAGAGGCACTGGAAGATGCCATATTTTTGAACAATTTATAAAATTAGAACCTCCTGATAGGGATACAAAAGAAGCACTGGAGGAGGTTGGGGTGCTCCAACGTCCATGGAATGCATATGCATTGAAAGTTTGAAAGTGCATGCTAAGCACTCATCTGGACATGCTGTTAGGGAAAGTCTTGAATGAGCAGACTCTTGGGGTGTCTCCAAGGTGAGGCTTTTATTGGGTACATGCCTCACCATATTCACTGCACCTATTCATATTTGTCATTCTTTAAATGGACAGCATCATTTTTTGGCAAGTCACAAATCAAAAATTAGATCTTCTCCTAGCAAAATTTGGGGAAGAGCTCTGGAAGAGCAATATACTCTTTTATTCTACCCTTGCTGACGGATAGTTGAAAGGAAAGAATGGGCTATAAGAGGAGAGAGCTATGTGCTAAGTAGATTTCCCTGCAAGTGTGGTGGTGGAGGAGGATATTCTGTGGGCCTGTGTTGAATCAAGATGCAACCACTAGCTGGCTTTTTTCCTATGAAATGGAAGAGGGTATCATAGTTCAAATTTAATTAACTATTTTTTTAAATCCAGCATTGTATAGCAGTAACATGTCCTGAAGAAGGACTGAGGAGACCCAGATTCAAATACCTACTTGACTATGAAGCACCCAACTATTTCACAGCTTAAACTACCTCATAGGATTGTTGTAGGGGTTTGGAGAGAGAGAGAGAGAACTGTGTACATTTGACTTGCTGGAAAGAAAGTGTGGGTTATGTATCTAATGAAGAAAAAGATGTGCTCCCATTTGTATCAGTAGATCTTATTCCTGAAAAGTACATCTGAGATCTAAATTGAGAATTATTTTAAATTTAAGATGCAATCAGATGGGTTGGACTGCTATTGCCCAGTGATCACTTGACATAAGAACAATGGCACTCCAGCCCAACTTGGTTCTGTGCCCAGGCTGGATTTTTTTGATCTAATAGCAGCACTTTTCTTTTGTGGGGTAGGCTAGAATGGTTTCCTGGTGGACAGAAGGGTAATTTTAAGGAAAACCCAACTAAAGACCACTTTCCGTTGCAATGAAGTACAGTAGAACCCCAGATAATGCTAAAACTTGGTTCCACGAGTCTTAGCATTATCTGATTTGTAACGTTATGCAATACATGCATTGCATAATGTTAAAATCCTATGGGATGAATCGCATAGCGTGAAAACTCCATAGAGATACATTGTAACCGGCACAGGCTTCAGCGGACATTATGCGATATATCCCATAGGATTTCATTGTTATGCGATGCAATCCCCCCCCCCCCCGATTGCTTAATGTTATGCAGTTTTAGCGTTATCTGGTGCAAACATTATCCGACGTATTACTGTACAATACTTTGCATCCTTTCTAGCACAATCAGATTGCAGGTTTTGTTCGTGCAGAACTTTTCAAAACATTTCAACTTTATTTCAGATATCTGGTCATGTTCCAAGATTTTTGATATTTACAAATTCATAAAGGATTTATAAACCTTTTTAAATTTCTCCTTACACAGAGAGTGCCAAAAATATATACACATCAGATGAAGTGAACTTGATCCACGAAAGCTCACATTTAAATACAGTAATACCTCATACAAAGTCTGCTTCGTACAACATCGAATTCATACAACATTGCCTAATTTCTTGAAAAAAGTTACCTCATACAAAGTCGCTTGACTTTGTATGAGACATTTTTTTTTCAAAGGTTGCATTGTGCCTGGGCAGTATAAAAGGCAAGATACATCCATGCATTGCTCTTGTGGGTTTTGCATGAGGCGAAGAGTGTTTAGGAGTGGTTTTGAGCATGACTTTGGATTTTTTTGAATTTTTTCATCAGAATTTTTAGAAGCATTCCTGGAATTTTTGCAGCATTCTTCAGGTTGTTGGACAATCAGGGTTGTTTGACATTTGTTTGTAATGTATTTAGCCTTCAGACAATGATTTCTTAAAGTTCAGTCAGTTTCCTTGACTTTGCCCTGAAGTCTGTGCTGTTACAGTACAGTGTATCTCTATGGAAACAACGTTGTATGAGGCATCGCGGCAAGGATTTGGACTTTGTATGAGGCATCGTGGCTAGGATTCTGCATGCCTCATACAAAGTCCAAATCCGTATAAAGTCCAAACTTGTGGAACCAAGTTTGGACATTGTATGAGGTATCACTGTACAAGAGTTAGTCTTTAAGGTGCCACAATGTTTTTTGTCTTTTTTGCTGTTGTTTTGTTTACTTGCACAGACTAACACAGCTGCCACTTCAAAATTTTAAGAGCTGCTATCTATGTATTACTTTTCAAAGTTGAATTGAATTCAGTAAAGCATTTGACAAAGTACTCTATGGTGGTTAGTAAAGGTAAAGGTTGCCCTTGCTCAAAAGCCAGTTGTATCTGACTCTAGGGTTCAGTGCTCATCTCCGTTTATAGCCAAAGAGACGGTGCTGTCTGTGTCTGCAGATGTTTCCATGGACATGTGGCAGGCATGACTAGACACCAGAGCACAAAGAATGCTGTTACCTTTCCCGCTGGAGCAGTACCTATTTATCTACTTGCAATTTCTTGCTTTCAAACTGCTAGGTTGGCAGGAGCTGGGACAGAGATGGGAACTCACTCTGTCATGCAGCACTCAGGTCTCAAACTGCTGACCTGCCAACTTTCCAGTTGTCAAGTTCAGTGACTTAACTACTAAGCCACCGCAGTCCCCCTATGATGGTTACATGATCATAAAAAGATATAAGATTACTCTGACAGGATTTGTTCTTCACAAATCAAAAAATCCTTTCTTAGAATGTGTATACATTTTTGGCACCCTCTGTACACAAATAACAGTACATTACTTAGAAGTTCTTGAGATTTTATTTTAATGTAAAGGAGATGCAGAATAGCTATTAGGGGTTGTGTGGCTCTATTTAGATTCAACTAATGTGGAAGGGAGTGTGTGCTATTTCCATTGTTATGCCATTCCTTTTTTTTTCCTTTGCATTAGTGTCCATATAATTTTTATTATTTTCAATAAAATTAACATACATGTACAAATAACATACCCTAATAAAGAAATCAACCATGGACACCCCTTGAACCCACCCTGTGCTGTACATTGGAATTTGTAAAACTTCCCACATTTGTCTCTAGCTTCCCTAAAATTTACATATTTCCAGGCTTGGCTTAACCCCATCCTCATTTGTCAAAGCATATGTTACATAGGGTTTCCATATTTCCCAAAATCCATTATGCTTAATTATTCTTCGAGTGCTGTTATGTCATTCCATAGCTCTCCTCGCTTGGAAGACAGCTTTCATGACATGATCCAAATGTTTCATTGTAGAGAAGACTATCTTCAGATAGTCACTCTTCAAGTGAGGGGAAGAGCAATAGAAATGTATGAGGGGAAAAGAGCAGAATGCTCCTCTTCCTTGTAAATTTTGTCTCTTCAGTTCTTGAATGCTTAATTAGGCCTGAAAAGATTTCAACTTGTAGTAGATGTCTGCTGTTTGTGAAAGAAAATGGTAACAGACTATCTTTTATAGTGGAAGACATCACTATAACTAACTCAGGTAGCTTAATTCTACAATATGTAGCAGCTATTTATATGAATGGGGAGTCTTTGTTGGCATGTGTGATCAGGATCAAAAAAGGGACCCTTATCAGAAGCAACTGGAAGGAATTGTGAATAACAAACTGTCCTACCACTTCTCTAACATAACTAACAGAAAAAAAGAAGACTGGCTAATTTGTTATCTAAAATCTTTTTCAGAAGAATAAAGGCCACTAAAGGTGAATAGCATTTAATGTCTCAGATGAGATGTCTGGGCATGGGGTGAGGGGTGGGGGGGGGGGAGAGAACAGTGGTTGCTTTGGAGTCAGGAATAGACTTGAATGTTCACTATCATCGCCGCCTGCCGCCTGCCGCCTGCCGCCTGCCGCCTGCCGCCTGCCGCCTGCCGCCTGCCGCCTGCCGCCTGCCGCCTGCCGCCTGCCGCCTGCCGCCTGCCGCCTGCCGCCTGCCGCCTGCCGCCTGCCGCCTGCCGCCTGCCGCCATCATCGTCGTCGTCATCATCCTGTACTAAATACTTCTGGCCCGGAAAAAAACCCTGAAGAGATTGTATGGTTATAATATATGGAAATTAAAAACAAAATGCAATCTATACTACATGGATGACTTCTTTAGAAATATAATATACAAAAAATGCTTCCCTCCACAGAACAAATTATAGGAATAATCAATAGACTTAAGGCCCAAATCTAAAGATCTGTTACTCACACTGCATCATTGGGAGTAGAGAAATGTCTAATCTACATAATTGCATTAAATGTAGTTTGACCTACAAATATCAAAACCGTCCCCTGCCATTTTTAATAACAAGCAGCTGCGGCTGAAGGCAGTGCTCAGTTTATAAGGGAACACGTAGGACAGTGATGGCAAACCTTTTAGAGACCAAGTGCCCAAAGAGGTGGTGGTTGGGACATGGGTGGCAGGCATCATGCATGCCAGTGATGTCATGTGGATGTGTGCGCACCCACGTAACATCACCAGCATGCTTCAACTACACATGAACGCCATCCCTGCACCACCAAGCTTTGTGCCCCCCTGCAATCTGCCCCCAAACAAGCCCTCACCTCCACACCAGGCCCCACTGCCAGCCCCCCCCCACAAGCACCGTGTGGCTGTGCCAGATGCTGGAAAGGCCTCCTGGGCTCTGGAGATCCCCCGGTGGCTGCCAGACAGGCATCCCAGGCTCCGAAGAAGCCCTGCGCAGCTGCTGGAAAGGGGAAACCCCACGTGGCCGCCGGAGAGGCCTCCAGAAAAACCCCATGCAGCTCCTGGAAAGGACTCCCATACTCCCCACAGGGCCTTCCCACCCCAATGGGCCTTCCTAACCCCCATTGGGCCTTCCTATCCCTGGCCAGGGCACATTGGGCCTTGCTACCCCACCCCCATCAGGCCTCCCCCAGCATGTGCTCCCCACCTTACCTCTCCCAGCTGCAGCCTCTTGGCCAGGATTTCAACCTCCCCTCTTGCCTGTCCTTTGGCAGAGAGAGAGAGAGAGCTGGTGGGGATGTGGTGCAGGCTTGGCTGTGCGGGGTGGGGGCTTCCCCTCAATGTGCACATGCCATGGGAAAGGCTTCTGTATGCCACTTCAGGCACATGTGTCATAGGTTCACCACCACTGACCTATGAGAACACTAATGAAACCTGCATGTTCCACCCTCATTGCAAAATATTTTATACTAACATCAATCACCTCTGCCTCACATTAGAAAGTCTCCTCAAAATACTAGCAAAGGTGGCAGTTCCCTATAATCTGAGCACAAGCTGCTGCAATAATCAATGTCTAGGGTCTGTTTAATGATTTGGTTGTGACAGAATAAAATGGGGTGCCTGCTTTTTAAAACAGTAAAGTAGATTTACGATTTTTTTTCCACAACAGAGGGAAGGTGTTTGACCTTCAAAAGTGGCAGCTGGGAAAGATAAAAGCCTAGACAAAAAAATGCTGTGTCCTGTGGGAATGAAACCTAGTTACAGTTTTACTAACAGATGTAGAAAAGGTGGATCGTTGTAAAAGAGAATTACTGATGATTATGTTATCAAGTGCCAGACATTGTATAACGCGGAAATGGAAAAATGAGGTCTCCCCAAACATTGAGGAATGGTACAATGAGTTATGGAGTATTTCACTAAATGACAAACTTACTTGGGAATTAAATTTAAGGAAAGGATTAATTAAAGAGAATAAATTTCAAGAAATTTGGAATTTTTTTGTAGACTTTGCATTGAATAGTGGACAAGGACAGAAACCAATGCCTGATCAGCTTTCATTTTGGAAATGAGTTTAGACGAAAGGAGGTAACTCCATCTCCATGGTTTGTAAATAGCACGTGGTGAATGTTCTTAATTTTTAATTCTTTATGTATTTGTAATGTTCTGTTCTATGTATATGATACTTGTATGTTGTTGTATTTTCAAATAAAATTATTTAAAATGAATAGAAAAAAACCCCAATGTTCCCAAATCTTAGAAGGAAATATGTCCACATGAATCTGCTGAATTAAATATCCAGGTTCAATGTTTTACGTTTTAAAGAATATATTGTTTTTTATATAATCTTTCAACATGAAATCTTGAAAACAAAATAAAATAAAACCTGTTTACTTCTGTTTTATGTGCCTGGATTCTTATGCGCTTGGCATATCTCATCGAATACACTGATGTTTGTTACACAAGAAAGAGAATAAAATTGTAGCCTGAAAATAGGAACACAGTTTCTAATGAAATTATATGGACTTCAACTTAAGTCTTGAATATTGTGGTGTGTATGACCAGAGTTAACACAATTATCTTTCTGGAAAATATGTGTTGTATTGTGATGTGGCTAACAATGTTACATCTTGGTCTGCCATTTTTTGTGTCTTCACCATTTTTAAATAAAGTTATGAGAACTTACCTGCTTGACTGAAACTGTACATGTATAACTCTGCCTTCTCCATATCCCCCAACATCTGCATCTCTGAAAGTTTTGAATTACAATTACAACTGCAAGCATACCAAGCCAGAACCACCAGTGGCTGAAGAGGTCACAGGATTTTTAACTTATATGTAGAGTCCGCCTCAAGTTGCACAAAGAAATTACAGCCACTTACTGGGGGGCAAGCTCTACTGAACTCAGTGGACCATCTGCTATTTATTAAATTTTGTTGTAAAATTTCACTGTGTTAGGAATTGGGTCATTGCCTAACTTGTTGGGAAGGATAATATATAAACCAACATAGCACGTTTGTTGTAAAATGTACTGTGGTGCTTTAAGAGCTTTGAGTTGATGTTGTATCATTCAACTATTGACAGAGTAGGATAATTACTATTGTCATGAATTCCATTGGGGTGTCATTGCTTTTAATTTAAGTTACCTTGTATTCATTTAGGGAACACTGTAGTTCATCTGTAATCACTTAAATCTCAGTAGTCTAATACTTAGAAAGTTAGCTGCTGCGAAGCCATTTTGCATTCCAAAGCACTCACATTCCATGTCATTGTTTCAGACATTTAGTCATATTTCAGACAGTTTGTAATTACCAAGGTTACATCCTAAAATACCAGACAGGTGACGGTCATCTTGAAATGTATAAATCAGATAAGCAACACCTGAGAAGGTTGGTTGGCATGATACCAGTCAAAACAAATAATCTTTTTGGCACATTTCCCCAATTCCTCAGGAAGTGGTGAGTGATCAAAAAGATATAAAAGATCCGATATTTTGGACTTCAGAAGTGACTATTTCTGAGGGGGCGAAGCTACGCCACTATGAATCCAGAAACCATGATAAGCTAGCCAGCTTCATGGGGGCCGAAAAGCCCACACTTAGAAGAAATGCCAACTTAGGGAGTTAGCATGTTTTTATTTTATTTCTTTATTTTCAGAGATTATAAGCCAGTGTAGATAGAGATTTATTCTACAATATGTATCCTGTTTATTATTGAACTATTAGTCTCTTTTAATAAATCTTGGAAAAGACATCATCATCTCATCTGCCATCTGGGAGAACAGAAGGAGTTCTACAGAGCTGGTAAAGAGTTAAAACTAGACTTACCCTAAAGAGGAGGGAGGAATCCTGTCTTCAGTCTATGGCCGGGGCAAAGTGCCAGATCATCTCTCAGCTAAGAAGGTGAACCAGGGAGAGGAAGAGTGTATAAAGGCCAGACCACTCGTGTCTACATATATGGGAGTGGGGAATTGGCAGAATATAAACGGACTGTTATTACGGCCGTACTGATAAGCCTTAGCTACCCCATTCCTGCCTAATGAGCAGAAGTGCCACTTTCCCCTCCAAGCAGCATGCATCACACAGAGAGGTGTTCTCAGAGGTAGGCGGGCTGCTGAACCTAGATAGGATCACCCTGCCTGGGCACCCCAAGCCTGGGGTCCCCCTGAAGCCTCTGTGAAACCCACCCCTGCGGCACCACAACAACTATATTACCTCATTGGTTCATTCTTTCAATAATGTGATTAAAAGGAAGTGCAAGTTAACTCTCTCACTAATCTCACTCTCTGTTTGCTATTCACTGTTTGGTGGGAGGTTGGTTTTGGTTTGCTTACTGTTTTGCAACCTGTATTGGACTGATTTTCCCATGATTGATGAAAGCTGGTTTAGTGTATGAGAGTCAAGACACAGGAAACAGCCAAGGGCTGGGTTAACTCAGGTTTATTTCATGGTGGACAGAGGGAACATGAGGTAATGGCGGACGAACAGCTCTATATATATGGTAGTAACGTATTTGAATGTGGCTCCACGATAGCCCATTGGCTACTGTTCGCGTGACGTCATGGCGGGTCACGCCCTTCTTGTCCAGGTGTAGGTAGCGGCGGGAAACTTCCCGCGCTGTGGCCTTTGATGTGTTTGAACCAAGAGAGCTTGGACGCTCGCTGCTGCCAGCTGGTGGTCATTAGCTCGCGTCCTATTACAGGGTTTATAGTGATACAGCTGAAGGTTACATTGTTACTCATAGGCAAGGTTACATTGGTTCAGATACATTGTTATCACATGTAGAAGGTTACACTGTTAGAACACAACACTCCTCCCCCCTAGGATGAGACGAAGTCTCTCAGCCAAGATGGCTTATTTCGAACACGCTGGGGTCTCGGCGCGGGCTGCCCTGCCCCGGTTTCGCTCCCTCCTCCTTGCTCCCTGGCTTCCTGCCCTGTAATCGGAGAGGATGACTTGTTAGTGGTTTGCCGCGGCTCTGCGGCTTTGTTGGGAGGTGTGTGCTTTGTTTGGGAAGAACCGGGGGCACTGGGGGCTAACGAAAAACCCCTCTTCTCGCTTGGATGGGTGGGGGAACACTCCAAAAAACCCCCCCGGCTAGCAAAATCAAAATCGTAATCGAATTCGGGGGAAGCGGCAGCGGCGGCCGCAAACTCCTTTTCCCCCTCCCCGGACTCGGACAGAACTGGCGTGTCAAAAGGATATGAGTCGGGACCACTGCTTTCCCCCCTGGCTTTGGACTGGTGTCCTTCTTTGTCTCCCCCTTGGGCTAAACGGGTGGGGGAGAACCCTATCGCTGAATCCGGTTGCTGAGCCCCACTGATCGGCCCCTCACTCACTCGGTGCCTCAGTTGGTCAGCGTGCCTCCTCCAGAGGAGACCGGTGTTAGTTTCCACCCGATACGACACTGGTCCCGTCCATTCTACTATCGTCCCTGGCACCCAGACTGGGCCTGCGTTGGCATAGTTCCTGCAGTGTACAGGATCGCCTACGCCGAAACCTTTCGAGGCCGCTAAACCTATGTTCTTCCCTTTGTCCTCGACCCTCGTCGGGTCTAACCTGGACAAGATCGTGGTCAGTTTCCTCCGCATCAGCAGCTCAGCCGGCGAATATCCGGACGCTAAGGGGGTCACTCTGTACGCTAACAGAAATTGACAGACTTGGTGATTTAGATCTCCCGAGCCCATGCGCCGCAACGCATCTTTTGTTGTGCGCACCAACCGTTCCACTTGGCCATTCGTGGCCGGGTGAAACGGTGCGGATGTGACGTGCCGAATCGCATTTGCCTCCATGAATGCCGCGAACTCAGCGGACGTGAAACAGCTAGCGTTATCGCTGACCAGAGTGTCGGGTAAACCGAACGTGGAAAAGACCCTCCTTAGCTGGCGAATGGTAGTGGCGGAGGATGTGCTCTTTACCGGAATGACCTCCAGCCACTTTGAGTACGCATCCACTACCAGGAGAAAAATGGTCCCTCGGAACGGGCCAGCGAAATCTACGTGCACCCTGGACCACGGTCCCCTTGCTGCGTCCCATTCCCTATGCGGGAGACGGGCTACCTCCGGTCGGGAGCACTGACATGCCTCACAAGTGCCAACCATATGCTCTATGTCGGCGTCCAGCTGGGGCCACCAGAAGTAGCTCCGGGCCAGCGCCTTGGAACGGACGATTCCCGGGTGGCTGACGTGCAGCAGCTTCAGCACCTTCGGTCGCAGGGACGTAGGAACCACCACCCGTTGGCCCCACAAGAGGCACCCCCTCTCTAATGACAACTCTATTCGTTTTCGAAAAAATGGGTCGAATTCCGTGCTTGGGGATGACGCCGGCCACCCCTTCTGTACCCACGAGCATACTTTCTCCAGTGTTCTATCCTTTCCGGTCGCCCTGGCAATGTCGGCCGGTACTATTGGGGGTGAATCTAAGACCTCTATTAGCAATACCTGGCGGTCTCTTCCTACCCCTGCCTTCTGGTCGTCCGACAAGGGCAACGGAGACCGTGAGAGCGCGTCTGCATGGCTGATCTCCTTCCCGGGCCGGTATTCTAACTCATGTTGGTATGCGTTAAGAAAAATAGCCCACCGCAGCATCCTCGGGGACAGGATCTGTGGCGTAGGCTTATTTGCAGTGAAGATTCCTAACAGGGGCTTGTGATCAGTCACGATTTTGAACGGGCGACCATACAGAAAATCGTGAAATTTTTTGGTTCCCGCTACTATCGCTAATGCCTCCCTGTCGGTCTGTGCGTAATTCCGCTCTGCTTGGGACAGGGACCTTGAATAAAACGCTATCGGGGCCTCCCTTCCGTCGTTCAACACGTGGCAAAGCACCGCCCCCACCCCCACCGGGGATGCGTCGCAGACTAAAACTACTGGCCGTTTGGGATCGAAATGAGTCAGGATTGCCTCGGATGTTAGGAGTTGCTTTAACTCTGTGAACGCTCTCTCTTGCTCGTCACCCCACAGCCACTTTTCCTCTTTTTTAAGTAACCGATGGAGCGGCTCGGCAACAGACGCCTTCCGTGGAAGGAAGGTATGGTAGAAATTGAGAAGCCCCAGAAAAGACTGTAGTTCGGTTTTGGATGTGGGGCGAGGAGCTTTCTTGATGGCGGCTACCTTAGATTTGGACGGCCTAATTCCCTCGGGCGTGACACGGAACCCTAAAAACTCAACCTCTGTTTCGAAAAATACACATTTGTCTTTTCTCAGTCGCAGCCCCGCTTTCTCGAACACGGTCAGGACTTTATCCAATCTATGTGCCAGCTCGGCCTTACTCCCCCCCGTTATCAACACGTCATCAAAATATGGCAACACCCCCTCCAGCCCCTTCAGGAGGCGTTCCACGAGCGACTGAAAAAGGCCAGGTGCCGAGTTCACGCCGAACTGTAAACGCGACACCTGGAACGCCCCCTTATGTGTAACTATTGTTTGTGCCGCCGCTGTGGCGGGGGTTACAGGGAGTTGCTGGTAGGCCTGTGCTAAATCGAGCTTAGCGAAACACTTTCCCCCATTCAGCCTGGCCAGAAGGTGGCTGACCACTGGCACCGGGTATGCGTTAGGGCGGATCGCCTTGTTAATTGTACATTTATAATCAGCGCAAATGCGCACCTCCCCGTTAGCCTTCAGTGCTGTTACAATTGGAGTCTCCCACTCTGCGGAATCCACAGGAACAAGAATCCCCTGACCCACCAGTTTGTCCAGTTCCGCCTCTATTTTGTCCTTTAGTGCGAACGGTACCCTGCGCGGTTTGAGTCTTATCGGGCGGACCTCCGGGTCTAGGTTGAAGGCTACAGGGGGTCCCTTGAACTTTCCCAGTCCACTTTTAAAAACGGCGGGGTGTGCGTCGCACACCGCTTGTATTGGATCCACGCCTACGGCATGCACCCCCCCTATGAACAAACCTAAAGGCTGAAACCACTGCGTTCCGAGGAGGCTACAACTCCCCCCTTTTAGCACCACTAGGGGAAGTTCCGCAGAATGTCTCTTAAAACGAACCCGGAATGTCCCGACCCCCAACACTGGAATGTTGTTCCCCTGTACGTCCCGTAGTGTGGCCCTCAATGCTTTAAGTTTGGGCCGCACGTGGGGGTCGATTTTCAAGAACTCTCTCTGGGGAATTATAGAATAGGAGGACCCCGAGTCAATTTCCATCCTAATAGGGGTCCCTTGTACTAGTACCTCAACGAAGTAATGGGCCTGTCCCGCAGACACGCTGAACACAGGAGCGTCGCCCTCGCTGTCGTCCGAGATGCGGCCCACGCCGTCCTGCTTCCTCGTGGTCCGGGCGCCATCTTTGGACCTCGCTGGACGGTCCGGTCTGACCGAACGGTCTTGTGACTGTCTCCGGCCCTCTTTCCCTTTCCTGCACGCCTTGGCGATGTGCCCCCGACGGCCGCAGTTGAAGCACTCGGTTTTTCTGAATGGGCACCTCACGCGCTCATGGGCCGCTCCGCAACCATCGCAGCGGCGCCCTCCCCTTCGGACCTTCTGGACCTCCTCGCCGTCGCTGCTGTCCGAAGACGACTTCGAGATCCGTCGGGTTGCGTGCACCGACTGTCCGGACTTTCCATGCAACGAGCTCTCCGCTTTGCCGGCCCTCGGACGCCACTCACGCCACTTGTGCATCTCATCTACTCCAGCATTCGTGGATTCCGCGGCTTCCGCGGCCTCTACAACCTCTGCCAGTGTGGGGGGTGGCTCCTTGTTCATCAGGCTGCGCTGCACTTCCTTGTCCTTCAGGCCACACAGAACTCCGTCCCTGAGGGCCATCTCTAAGAAGTGGTCCCATCTGCAGGGGGCGGCGGCTACTCTCATAGCTGTTACGAAGGCTTCTACCGACTCGTCCGGCGCTTGGACTCGCCTCCAAAACGCGCTCCGAGCGGGAAACATTGCCCTCGAGGGTCGGAAACGCTCACGCAGCAGTTTCATGATGTCACCAGCTTTGAAATCACTCATCTTCTTCGGTGCAATAATGCCCACCAGCGTTCGCTTGGTCTCCATCCCAAGCATGCGGGTGAGGATGGCCCTCTTCCTTTCCTCGTCGTCTTCTTTGACTTTGAGTTCCACCAGTGCCGCCTGGAAGTCCATCTCAAAGAGCTCCCAGTCTTGCGGTTTGGTAATGTTGAACCCGCTCTGTGCCCTGGCTCCTTGGGGATCCATATCCCACCTTCGTCGCCAGTTTAGTGTATGAGAGTCAAGACACAGGAAACAGCCAAGGGCTGGGTTAACTCAGGTTTATTTCATGGTGGACAGAGGGAACATGAGGTAATGGCGGACGAACAGCTCTATATATATGGTAGTAACGTATTTGAATGTGGCTCCACGATAGCCCATTGGCTACTGTTCGCGTGACGTCATGGCGGGTCACGCCCTTCTTGTCCAGGTGTAGGTAGCGGCGGGAAACTTCCCGCGCTGTGGCCTTTGATGGGTTTGAACCAAGAGAGCTTGGACGCTCGCTGCTGCCAGCTGGTGGTCATTAGCTCGCGTCCTATTACAGGGTTTATAGTGATACAGCTGAAGGTTACATTGTTACTCATAGGCAAGGTTACATTGGTTCAGATACATTGTTATCACATGTAGAAGGTTACACTGTTAGAACACAACAGCTGGTAAGAAGAAAATATTATTTTACTTTAACCCTGAAACGACATTGTGAATATCTGCTACTACTGTCTATGACTTGGAAGGAATTTGGGCTCTGATTACAAGTAAAACACTTTGTACAATGCAGTGTATCTGTCTGGTTACTGTATTATTCATTGTATTCTCAAACTTCAGATGACACAGCATTACAGCATAAGGGTTTACTCTATATCTCAACAAACTGTTCATTCACTTCACTGGTATTTAAACTCTGATCAATTTGCCATATTACCAATTTGCTTATTCGTGCCCAAAGAAAAAAGTACAGTACCTCTTGGCTTTTATATTCAGGATTCCATGCAAGGGTAGAGAAAGAGTGAAAAATATACAATATCTAATGCTGAGACCGTTTTCCTTTCTCCTTACTCCTTCACACCATCTGCCCTTGGTAAAGACAGTCTTTACCTCTGAGCTTCCTTTGAACATCTGAAAATCTGGGCAGACTGCTGTAGAGAAAGGGTACTCCACACATTTGAGTCCTAGAGTACTTTAAAGTCTTTAAAGATAAGCCAAAGCACTTTGAACTGGGCCCAGCAACACCATGAATTGGATGCACATTTATTAGCTGCAAGTGTGCTGTAGATCAGGACTGAGGAAATCTTGGCCCTGTGAAAGTTCTGGGATTTCAACTCCCACATGGCCCAGTCAGCAATGCTAGGGGTAAAGAGTAGTAGGAGTTGTAGCCAACACCTCTGAAGGATGGAAGAAGGTTCCTCACTCTTATTGCCAGTGTTTCCCCCACCACTGAAATTTAGATCACTTTTTCACTTTTCACAGAGCTTGGAAATGTTATTTCTTTCAACCACAACACCCAGAATCCGACAGGTAATCAATTTGGGGAGTTTAGTAAAGGTTTGCCTTGTTTGAAAGCCAGTCAAGTCCAACTCTAGGGGCGATGCTCATCTCCATTTGCAGCTGAAGAGCCAGTGTTGTCTATGTCTGCAGATATTTCTGTGGTCATGTGGCAGGAATGGCTAGATGCCAGAATGCACAGAACACTGTTACCTTCCCCACCAAAGCAGTACCTATTTATTTACATGTTGTAAGGCCACCTTGAGTCAGCTTTGGTCGAGAAAGTGCGGGATATAAATTAAAATTTATTATTATTATTATTATTATTATTATTATTATTATTATTATTATTATTATTATTATCTACTTGCAATTTTTTCAAACTGCTAGGTTGGCAAGAACTGGAACAGATGATGGATGCTCATTCCATAGTGCAGTACTGGAGCTGAAATTGCTGACCTGCCAACCTTCCAGTCGTCAAGCGCAGCATATTAACCAGTAAGCTTACTTACATACATTTCTTTAAGCAACGGCTCCGAGGAGTGGGGATCCAGGGCACCGTGCGGTCCTGGTTTGCCTCATTTCTGAGGGGCCGGACCCAGTCGGTGTGTTTGGAGGATGAGAGGTCCAGCCCTAGGCTTCTGCAATATGTGATGCCTCAGAGCTCGGTGCTCTCATCTCTCCTATTTAACATCTACATGAAGCCGTTGGGTGAGATCATCCGTTCCCACAGGGTGAGGTATCATCAGTATGCTGATGATACTCAGCTGTACATCTCGGCCCGTGGTGATCCAAGCGATGCAGGAAGAGTCCTATCCAGGTGTTTGAAGGCTGTTGGGGTCTGGATAGGGGACAATGGGCTACACTGAATCCCGGCAAGACTGAGTGGCTATGGGTCAGGGGCTCAGTGTTTTCTCATGAGCTACCATCTTTGGTTCTGGATGGGGGCTATCTTGCCCTAAACAGATCCAGTGCGTAATCTGGGGGATCCTCCTGGACTCGCGACTTCTGCTCAATGAGCAGGTGGCAGTTGTGGCCATGAGGGATTTTGCACAACTTTTATGCCCACTCCTAGATCGGGACTCTTTGCTCATGGTCACGCATGCTCTGGTCACCTCTAGACTAGATTATTGTAATGCAGTCTACATGGGGCTGCCCTTGATGACCATTCGGAGGCTGCAACTGGTGCAAAATGTGGCTGTCCATGTGGTGATGGGATGTGGGTGTTATGCCCATGCCTAACCCATGTTGCAGGAGCTGCATTGGCTGCCGGTGTGCCATTGGGTTCAATTCAAGGTGCCGGTAATGACCTTTAAAGCCCTTCATGGTAGTGGACCAGGTTACTTAAGAGACCGCATTACCCCAAGGACATCCGCCCATCCCATCTGAGCAGACTGGAGGGGCTCCCTAATGGTTCCATTGGCTAGAGAGGCTCACCTCTCTAGCACTAGGAGGGCCTTTTCGGCATCTGCTCCAGCTCTGTGGAACCTCTTGCTGACCGAGCTGCACCTCCAGGCAGAGCTATTGACCTTTAGAAAAGGCCTAAAAATGTGGCTGGCACAGCAGGTGTGGGGTGCTGCCGGTGGGGCATCCCCCCCCCCGGGTTATATGAAAGGTCGTTTGGGTTTTAGTTTTAACTTATTGTGATTGTTGGGAGGGCATTTTAATGGTTTAAAATGTTAAATGTTTTTATGATTTTAATTGCCGTGGGGAAGTTTTTATATTTGAGTGTGTTTTTTAGAGTGATTGTGAGCTGCCCGGAGTCACTTTGGCAAGAGGGCAGTGATAGAAATCCAATAAAATAGAAACAAACAAACAAACAAACAAACAAATAAAACCTTGATGATTATGTTACTTGTCCCTTCCTCCTGCTGCCAGCCATGAGCCTCTGGTTTCATCACAGGAAATGCCAGTAGGAACCAAGGCACTGTAAGTTGTTGAGTTCATGCCATGTCATGTCATGTCATGTCATGCCATGCCATGCCATGCCATGCCATCTCTCTCTCTCTCTCTCTCCAGCAACAAAACCTTTATCCTGCTCCAAGTATTCTTTCCAGTCTTGTTACAAGTGTTTTTTATTTGAAAGAAGAGCACTAATGCACCACTATTACCAAATGCATTATTGAAAAGTTCCTTTCCTGACACCTCCATCCCTGTCACATCTATGGTCTGAATAGAGTAATGATCTCTGTAGTTTCCTACAGTGGTAGTTGCAACAACATGCAGGCATTTAGTTGAATCTTTCTTTATGAAGGAGATCCTTTATATTGACCAGCATTCCCCACCACCACCACAACACTCCTGTCCCTTTTTCTGTGTGAATTGAAAGTCACTGGTTTTCATGACAGGAAAGGTAAGACTAGCAATGTCCTTTAGAGACAGTTGAGCCTTTAAATGTTCTAGGCTGTTATTTATCTTTTCATTAGGAGGGTTTCCTGTGGCTTAATCAGCTTTGTCATGTGTATTCAGCACAACAGGAAGGAGCTGAAGTTTCAAAATGGAAAGGATGGGGTCATCACGCTATTGAATTGAAGGAATAAGTGGTGCCAGCCAAGATGATCAGGGCTCCTGTGGAGGCCTGCCTCATTCACTGCACACCTGACAAGATACGCACAGTCCCCTGGGGCTGAGGCTTAGCCATGCATACATGCTATAGCTGCCTTAATTCCAAATATTGGTGGGAAAGTGCCAAATAGTCATAGTAAATTAAATTCCTGATGCAGCCAAGAGAAACCTTAGAGATCATCTTGCCTTGCTTGGGAAGTTCAAGAACCAGAAATTTCATTAGGAGGACCAGTTTCTTTAAACTCTAAACCCAGTCTGCAGTTGGATTTCAGTCATGTCTTCAACTCTGGTACTTGAAAATAGTTTGCACGGGGTTGGAGGTTCGTGAAAAATGGGAAGCCCTTCCTAGGGTAAATAATATCATTGCATGAAACATTGTCATAACAACACTGACACTTTTCAAGAGGCAGCCCTGAATAGGCTTATTTCTATGCAAAGTGCTGGAACTACTGAAGAAAACCAGGAGGAAGAATCAGATTTTGCTCTAAATCACCTACAAAACTCTTTGGGAGGCTGTAACTCAGGGTTAAATTACACAGGAAGGTTTTCCCAGGTTAAATCAGCAGTTTCTATGGCACAGCCCCGTTGACATTGTTGTGGTTAGAGGGGCATTGCTAGAGTCCACACTATACAGTGGATAGATAGATAGATAGATAGATAGATAGATAGATAGATAGATAGATAGATAGATAGATAGATAGATAGATAGATAGATAGATAGATAAATCTTTATTGTCATTGTCCTGCACAGAACAACGAGATTGGGGGGGGGGGACACTTATCAACCCAACAAAACCTAAACAAAATACAACTATACAAAATTATCAACATACTCCCACCCCACATATACACATTTAACCTCTAAAAAGTTATAAAACTCTAAAATTCTAAAACTCTAAAAACTCTATACAGAAGCTCCTTCATAGACTGCATTGCACTGCATTCAAAGGCAGAACCACTTTTGGGTAGAAACTATTTCTCAAGTGGCTGGTCCTGGTCTTTATGACCCTATACCTTCTTCTAGAAGGCAGAAGCTGAAAGAGATCATTTCCGGGGTGCGTACTATCTTATGCAATCTCTACAGCTTTCTTATAACACCTGGTGGCATAGATTTGATCTAGAGTGGGAAGAGTATGCCCGATTATCCCCTCCGCAGTCTTTACGACCCTGGACAGCATTGATATTTCCCTAGCTGTACAACTCCCAAACCATACACACAGACCATAGGTTAACACACTCTCTATGGTACAGTGGTAGAATGCCAACAGCAGGTCCTTTGAATGATTGTTCTTTGGTTAACGTAATTAATGTGTTCTCTGGGATGTGTCTTATAGTGAAAATTACTCTAACCAAATTTCCCATAGGAATGCATTGGAAACCAAACTATTTTAACTGAAACATGATTTCCCATAGGAATGCATTGAAAACCAATTAATCTGTTCTGGAAAAAAATCCGTAAACTGAGCCACTATTTTCTATGGATTTCCTTTTGTTATGCAATTTTTATGTTAACCGAGCCGTTTGTTAGCCGAGGTTCCACTGTGCAATAAAACCCCAGGTTATTGATGCCTTGGGTAACAGAAAACTCAACTTATGGAAGGAAATTATGATGAAATGGTATCCCGATTTATGGAAAAATCTTGCAATACGGAAAGGTTTTTAGGGTATTCCGATGCTTCCCATGGCAGTAGGAGAGTGTTTGGAATATTTCCGCTCCATTTTTGAAAATTTTCATCACTTTTTGGCTCTGGCAGAAGCTCTCCCCCCACCCCATCAGCTGTTAGGAGGGACTTTTCCTGCATCTACTAGGCCTAGACGCTATATGGTGCTGATGGAAACGTGGTGAATGCGCCCTGATTTTTTTTAAAAAACAAATCAGCTCCGAAGCTCACTAAAAAGCTCAAAAGAACTTGTTTTCTCCTGTTCTAAACTCTTTCTAAAGTGCACTTTAGATTATTTTTGCTGTGTTTTCACCACTTTAGAAAGAGTTTGGAATAGAAAAATCAAAGTTTTTGGTTTTTTTTGCTCTTTTCTATCCTCCGGAACGTTTTTTTATTTTCAATGCATTCCTATGGGAAATTGTGCTTCATGTTACAGAAAAATCGCTTTACAGAAAATATCCTGGAATGGATAAATTCCGTAACTCAGGGTTTCACTGTACAGTGGAACCTCACACAACAATCGCTCCATATAGCAGTGAAATCGCATAACAATTAGTTTTTTGGGGGGAAATGGTGTCCCGCATAAGAATTTTCCCTATGGAAAAAAATCATACAACAATTTTTCAGTGGGAAAAACCACTTAGCAAAAAAATAATAATCGTTGTACGATGCATCCCGTACGGAAAATTGCTATAAATGCATGCATCGTATAGCAATTGTTTTGTACAACAATGAGCCCTGTGGAACGGATTAAAATTGTTCTACTGTATGAGATGCCACTGTACTTGAAATTCCTATAATTCTCAGGAGCAAAGCCTCTCACCCTATTAGTACCACCTTATTTCCCAACCTCCCGATTTATTCATTCATCTTTCATCTATTAATTCAACAACTTCTTTTTTGGACAGATGATATTCGGCTGATTTAACATGACAATTTGTCTGTCTAGTGCAAATCGGAAAGGAAAGAAGACTGACTGCCAACAAGTGGGTGGGCTGGGCAGGGAAATTAACTAAAGTGAGAGTCCTGGGGCAACAGACATAGGACAAACATTCTCTTAAGGGGATGGGGATGGGGGATCTTTCTACAGTAAAGCCTGGCAAAGTCTCCTTCCCCCTCGCTCCTGTTTTAAGAAAAAGGAAGAAGAAGAAGAAGCAAGAGGAACAGAATAGGAAACAACCACAGTAATCCACATGCCAAACTGTCTGGCGCTTCAATTGTGGCATCCTATACATCCATGTGATAAGCCTGATGTCACATAGCTGACAGAAAAGGCTTCGGATTTAACAAAACAGCTAACCATTGGCTCACTTAATGCATCAGGATCAAGTGAATAACTCACCAACACCTGTTAGTATAGAAAATACCTTAAGGCCTAGTGGGAGGTGAAATTCCACAGGACCAGTGAATCCAAGTTACTGAGCCCTGTTTCACCCCATGTAACCCACATCTAGCCTCTAATTCAAATTTGCAGCAGGTTGCCTCAAAGCCATCTTTAGCTTTGAAATAAACGGAGTAGCCTCACTGTTCCTAAATATGCTTCAATTCGCTATACAACCACAACCCCTTTCCTCTTCATTTCTTTTCTTTCTGAGGTTAGTGTTCATTTGTCTGACTGTAAGTGCTATGATAGGTATTTACAGTGGACCCCCACTTTAAGAAATTAATCCATTCCGCAGGGTTTTCCTTATAGCGATTTTTTTCCTTAAAGCGAACTGCGGTTTCCCATAGGAATGCACTGAAAACCAGGGGGGGGGACCCGTTACGTATAGCGATTTTATCGTAATTTCCCCCCCTTGAAGTGGACCATCATTTCCTCGGGATTTCTTTCCTTGAAGCGAGTTTTCCGGTAGGAGGACCGTCTGTAAAGCTGGGGTCCACTGTACTTCCATTCTCCTTTGCTGCATAAGGGACCAGTGAGTTCTGACCAGTATAGTAGACATGTTTTCTAAGAAGTGCTTTTGTTAATTGCCAGAGAGAATATTTCCATTTGCTTCTGTGTATCAGCATGATGCCCAGTGATGCCGTCAAAGTCCTTTCCAGGTGCCTGGAAGCTGTTGGGGTCTGGATGGGGGCTAACGGGCTACAACTGAATCCCAGCAAGACTGAGTGGCTATGGATAAGGGGTCCTGTGTTAACCCGGGAGCTATCATCTTTGGTTCTGGATGGGGCTATTTTGCCCCAGACAGACCCGGTGCGCAACTTGGAGGTCCTCCTGGATTCGCGGCTACTGCTAGAAGAACAGGTGGCGGCTGTGACCAGGAGGGCTTTCGCCCAACTTCGGGTGATTCGCCAGTTGCGCCCACTCCTGGACCGGGACTCCTTGCTCATGGTAGTGGGCCAGGTTACCTTAGAGACCGCATCGCCCTAAGGACGTCTGTCCGTCCAACCAGAGCGGACCGGAGGGGCTCTCTAATTGTGCCATCGGCCAGGGGGGCTCGCCTCTCTGGCACAAGGAGGAGAGCCTTCTCTGTGTCCGCACTGGCCCTTTGGAACCTCCTGCCTGTGGAACTGCGTCTCCAGACGGAGTTGTTGCCCTTTAGAAAAGAACTAAAAACCTGGCTGGCGGGCCAAGTTTGGGGTGCAGGTGGAGGGGTGGCTTCCGTTGGGTGGTTAATATAGGGGAGGATGCCTGCCCCACGGTTTCTTCAGTTCCTGCACCCCTCTCTTTTTAGGGGTGGGTTCTTATTGCTGGTTTTTATCTGTTTTATTTGTTTTTATATGTTTTTACCCATTGTTGTGAACCGCCCGGAGTCGGCTTTGGCTGAGTGGGCGGTATAGAAATTTGACAATAAAATAAAAAATAAAATAAATGGTCACTCACGCTCTGGTCACCTCCAGACTAGATTATTGCAATGCGCTCTACATGGGGCTGCCCTTGACAACCATTCGGAGGCTACAGCTGGTACAGAATGCAGCAGCCCGGGTGGTGATGGGGTGTGGGCGTTATGCCTGTGCTTTGCCACTGCTCCGGGAGCTGCACTGGTTGCCAGTTTGTCTCCGGGTGCAATTCAAGGTGCTGGTTTTGACCTTTAAGGCCCTATATGGTAGTGGGCCGGGTTACCTAAGAGACTGCATCACCCTGAGGACGTCTGTCCGTCCAACCAGAGCGGACCGGAGGGGCTCTCTAATTGTTCCATCAGCCAGGGGGGCTCGCCTCTCTGGCACAAGGAGGAGAGCCTTCTCTGTGTCTGCACCAGCCCTCTGGAACCTCCTGCCAACAGAGCTATGTCTCCGGACGGAATTGCTGCCTTTCAGAAAAGAACTTAAAACCTGGCTGGCGGGTCAAGTGTGGGGTGCAGGTGGAAGGGTAACCTCCATTGGGTGGTTGGTGTAGAAGAACTCCTCCCCATGGTGCCTTTGGATCCTGCACCCCTTGTTTTTAGGGGGTGGGTAGTTTTAACTGTTTTTAACATGTGTTTTTTTAATTTTTATTGTGAACCGCCCTGAGTTGGCTTTGGCCGAATGAGTGGTATATAAATGTGACAATTAAATTAAATTTAAATTAGCATGAATCTATGTTACCTGTTTGATCCAAGTTAGTTAACCTAAAATCCTTTTCACTTAGTGTTGTGTCCAAGTATTAATTATGAGTAATGTTTTGCTTAGCATTTAAGCCTAGGCCGCGCCAAGCGGCAAAACCAGGAGCACGCCTTTTTGGGAGGCGCCAAATTCAAACAGCTGTCTTTAATGATGCTGATTCATATTCATACTTCATATTTTGCCGCCTTGCCAAATTGTATCCAATTACGTAACTGCCTTCTCACTGTATATAAGCAAGCCACCTTGTACATGTTCCCCAGTCCGATTTCCTGAGCTGATAATAAATCACTTGTGTTTGACCCAATCCTGCTGGTCAGAGTATTTCTTAGCATCGTACTCAACACTTAGCTATCCCAATTATCTATCACTAGTCTCCATTGCATTTTTTAGATTGCAAATAAATAAATAAAAATAAAATGAGAGGGTCAACTTAATGCCTTATTTACTTCCAGAAACAATATACATAATTGTTTCTCTGGCTGGTAATGCTATAGACTTGGAGAATATTGAAAATGTATGTATGTATGTATGTATGTATGTATGTATGTACATTTTCAATATTGTTTTACATTTACTCCAAGTATAACAATTTGGACACATGTGGTAGTATATCTGATTAGGCGTAAAAGTAAAGGTCGCCCTTGCTCGAAAGCCAGTCAAATCTGACTCTAGGGTTCAGTGCTCATTTCCGTTTATAGACAAAGAGCCACTGTCTGCATCTGCAGATGTTTTCATGATCGTGTGGCAGGCATGACTAGACACTGGCGTGCATGGAATGTTGCTACCTTTCCCACTAAAGTGGTACCTATTTATCTACTATCAATTTCTTGCTTTCTACCTGCTAGGTTGGCAGGAGCTGGGACAGAGATGGGAGCTCACTCCAATTGTGCAGCACACGGGTCTTGAACTGTTGACCTGCAAACCTTCCAGTCATCAAGTTCAGCATCTTAACCACTAAGCCACTGCAGTCTCTTTTTGATTAGGATCACATTTTAAAAATTTATTATTAAATTTATATCCTGCCTTACTTGACACGTGCGACTAAAGGCGGCTTATAATAAGGGATATATAATACAATTGCAAACAAGGGAAAAGAATTAACACACAAATATGAAATATGATTAGAATAATCAACCTGCAAATAAAGGTACAAAATACAGCGAACCTTCCAACGGTGCCACCGCTATAATCTGATTGGGTAAAGGTCGCCCTTGATCGAAAGCCAGTCGTATCGGACTCTAGGTTTCAGTGCTCATCTCTGTTTACAGCCAAAGAGCCCGTGCTGTCTGCGCCTGCAAACATTTCTGTGGACACGTGGCAGGCATGCCTCGAAACCGGAGTGCACAGAACACTGTTTACCTTCCCACTGAAGTTGTCTCTATTTATCTACTTGCAATTTCTTGCTTTCAAACTGCTAGGTTGGCAGGTGCTAGGACAGAGACGGAAGCTCGCTTTGTCATGCAGGACTCGGGTATAGAATTCCAACCTTCCAGTCTTCAAGTTCAGTGTCTTAACCATTTGAGCCACCACCATAGGATGATATAAATCATAATGTTTACCCACTGATATTATCTTGCCTAAGAGGAACTCTGGTGGGGGAGACATTCATACATCCACAAAAATATGGCTCCATATCTCTAGCCTATTGAGATAGCTTTGCCTCCCAAGTGCATACCTGTCAAGTTGCAGCGATGAAAATAAGGGAAGGTTTCCGGGCACTGGTGCACACATGTGCAGTAACCCATTCACACATACACAGGAACCCATTCACACATGCACAGGAACCCATCCACACATGCGCAGTAACCCCTTTATGCATTCACACATGCGCAGAAACCCCTTTGCATATGCACAGAAACCCCTTCACACATGCGCAGTAACCCCTTTCCTGGCTGTACCAATTATGGGATGGTGGCGGGAAAGAGGGGGAAAGATCAGGAATTATGGGAAATCCCAGCCAAAACGGGATACTTGACAGGTATGCAAGTGCTTCTTGTGAGATATCAGTGTTGCTAAGTTGCTGCAAACTTTGTCATTACCACTATATGGATATTAAGGACCAGTGTTTTTTTCTTTATTTTCTTCCCCACATCCTCGTGATACAAACCTTACCACTGGTTTATTTCTTCTGAAACCCCCATAAGACAATCTGCTATTCTGACTGAGTGAAAAATTCCTAAATTCTTAGACTGGTCTATATTTTGTATTTTTTGGATATTCATGGCTCAATCCCTGGAGAAAACCTGGAGAGAAAAAAGTAAAAAAAACAACAACCCTACAAATAAATTATTTAATCTAAAAGATTGGCACATGTTTATCACTGGTGTATGAGAAAGAGCAAACTATCAGCGCAATATGCACTCCTCCGTTAATATTTATCATCTATTCCCTTTGATGTCAATAACATCCTACTGTATGTGATTATAATATCATAGTGGAACATTTTTTAAAAAAAGAATACAGTTCACATCAAAATACAGAAAAACAAGTATAGGAGCAAGGAAAATGTCTATAGAAAGGAATGAAAAATTAACAAACTCCCTAAAGCACTGATGTCTACAGAATATGGACTCCTTCTGATCCTGTTCTTATAAGATGAAAACTATGTATCCTAAAGACACAAAACAATAAATAATATCGTCAAGACCTTTTTTGAAAGAATGCAAGCGCGGCGCCAAAATGGCCGCCGCGCTCTTTGCGGGAGCCCCCCCACAGGACGAAGGCATCCGGGTAGTTAGGGGCGTGGCCAGCTCCCTTATAAAAGGGGTGGCCACGAGGCAGCCGAGCTGCCATTTTGCGAAGCGACGGAGCGGAGAAGTTTTTCCTCTTACTCCGTCGCTTTTACCTTCACCGGGAAGCCTTTTGGCTGCTGATCTTCCTCTTTTCGGCTTCCCTTAGGTCCGACTGAGATGCCTTCGAAGAAGAAGGCGGCCGCAAGCGCGGCTCGGGCGGTGCGGAGGCGCAATCCGGGTCGGAGGACCGCGGCTGCGCCTTCCCACCAGCCGCCTTTGCCGGCTCCCACCGGGACCGGTGGGATGGGGTCTATTACCCCCTGGCCGGAGGCTGGGGACCCGAATAGGGGTCCAGTATGGGCTGCGGCCTGCGGCCCGCAAGCGGCGGACGTCGCTCCTGGTGCTCATTCCACTGGGCCTTCTTCCATCGGGGCCCAGCTCACTCCGGGGCCTTCCAGCCTTGGGGGGTGGTGCGGTCCCCTCCCTTGGCAGGTGCCCACGCTGGCCCTGCCGGGCCTGGGTGTGGGGTCATGGCCATATTCGGGCCCCGGGGTGCAAGGGCCTGTACCCACGCCCGTAACGGGCGGGCCGGCTGGCCCGTGGCCCCAGGCCAGTGTGGAGGCCTTACTGGCCCGCGTGGCGGCACTCGAGGCTTCCCTTGCTCGGGCCAGCCACGCTGGGGCTCCTTTTGGGGTGCTCTTGGACGCGTCGGCTGCTGGGCAGCGGCAGGCGACGGGACGGGTCGAGCAGCTTGAGGCGCGTGGCGCGACTTCGGCCACTGCCTCGCAGCTCCCCGACCAACAGGCCAGCGCAGGTCAAGCCCCGGCGGCGAGCTCTACGGCGGTCGTGAGCTCCGACGCCCCCAGTGGGCCGGAACCCCCGGTGGGGGCGGCCCGCGGGGGTGCAGCATGTGAGTATGCGGTACAAACTAGTGCACCTACACATGTGGCTACGTTGGGGGGGGGGCTTTCCAATGGCCTTGGCCTCGCATGGGTGGTGCGGCGGTACAGCCGCTGACGCACCAACAGGCGACGTCAACCACCACCCAGGGCCCCGGGGTGGGGAGCATTTCCTACCCTGTGGGGAATGTTTTAGGGGTGGCTGGGCTAGTTCAAGCCCCTTTTCAGATGCCCACAGTTTCTGCTGTGCCTGTCTCGGCCTTGCCGACAGCGGGCTATTCCTTGCCACTGGGTAACCATTTGGCACAGGCCACCAGAGAGAAAATATGGCGAGGGGAGTATGTTGATATCTTCTCACTCCTAAACAGGGAGCCCACCAAGGAAGAGAGGGAGGGGCAGGATGAGAAGGATAAGGAACAGGCACGTCGTCGCAAGCCACCACGGACGTGGGCCAACTGGCTGCCGGCTTACCTCATCTACATGGCGGTGTACCTGAGGGCCCAGCCGGATCTGGCAATTCCGATGGTCCAGTATTTGGACAATATCTATCGGGCGATGGTTGATTTTCCGGGCCCGTCGTGGTTGGCTTATGACGAGGAATTCTGTATGCGAATTCCCCTGCACCCTGAGATGAGGTGGGATGAGCCATGCCAGAGGCTTTGGCTTCTGTACATGACGCCCACGCACCCCGCACCAGGGGAAAGATACCATTGTGGACATGCGGTCCAGCGAGTGGCTCCAGCACAGGTTCCCCGCCAAGTGGCGGGGCAGGGGGTTCCAGCCCGTCCGCTGTGCTGGACTTTCTCGTCTAATGGTTCATGCAATAAGAAGAATTGCAAGTACAGACATGAGTGTCCCACCTGTGCGGGCCCCCATGCAGCCTCTGCCTGTCCCAGGCCTGGAGGGACGCGGGGCAGAGGGAGGGGCGGACAGTGGGCTGGCAAGACTGCCGCAGATGGAGCTGGTTCACCGAAAGGCTCCCTCCCCAATTAATGTGGACATGCTGGAGCGTTGGCTCGCATTGTACCCGAAGGGGGAGGATGCAGATTATCTCCTTCAGGGCTTTAGACAGGGGTTCCGTATTCCTTTCATGGGTGATAGGTCCCCTCAGGATGCCCCCAACCTTTTGTCCCTTAGAGGGAGGGAGGAGGTGGCTGCCGCCAGCATTAATAAGGAGGTCAATGCGGGCAGGGTCGCTGGCCCTTTCCCTGCACCCCCGTTCACTAACCTCAAGGTATCGCCCCTGGGCTTGGTTCCCAAGAAGTCACCAGGCGAGTTTCGCCTTATCCATCACTTGTCCTACCCAGCCGGCCGATCAGTCAACGATGCTATCCCTGACGACCTTTGCTCAGTCAGGTATACATCTTTTGACCACGCGCTGCGCATGGTGCGCTCATGTGGCCCGGGTGCGCTGCTGGCTAAGTGCAACATTAAGTCGGCTTTTCGCCTCTTGCCAGTGCACCCGGGCGACTTTGAATTGCTGGGTTTCAAATTTAGGGGCGAATATTATTTTGATAAGGCCATGCCTTTTGGCTGTTCCATATCATGCTCGGCTTTCGAGCGTTTCAGTACCTTCCTAGAGTGGGCTTTCGTCCGCAGGTCAGGGTCCCGGTCTGTAGCCCATTACCTGGATGACTTTTTATTCGGGGGTGAACAGGGCTGGGACACGTGTACACGTCTCCTCAACACATTTCAGACGCTAATGGAGGAACTCGGTGTCCCTTTAGCGCCCGAAAAGACCGAGGGCCCATCTACACAGCTAGTCTTCCTGGGGGTGGAGATTGACACGATAGCGCAGGCGTCTAGGTTACCGCGGGATAAGGTGTCAAGGATAGTGGCCCTTATCTCGGACTTGTTGGCCAAGCGCAAGGCATCACTGAGGGAACTGCAGGTGCTGCATGGTCACCTTAATTTTGCCTGCAGAGTGGTCGCACCGGGCAGGGCTTTTGCCCGGTGCTTGTGCGACGCTATGGCAGGATTATCCAGGCCTCACCATAGGGTTAGGCTTACCCGGGGTATCAGGGCAGACATGCTTGTCTGGTTACAGTTTCTGAGGGACTTCAATGGGGTCTCATTTTGGAGGCATGACCTCCTGGCTTCCCCTCAATTTCAGATTCAGTCTGATGCCTCGGGATCCCTGGGTTATGGGATGTACTTCAATGGGAAGTGGGCCTATGGTGGGTGGCCACCGGCCTGGGCAGGCACGGGTCGCCTGCGTGATCTCACGTATCTGGAATTTTTCCCTATCCTGGGTGCTTTGATGCTATGGGGCCAGGAGTGGTCCAACTCGGTCGTGCATTTCTGGTGTGACAATGCGGCCGTGGTCCACATTGTAAATGCACAGACTTCTAAATCGCCCAGGGTTATGGATCTAGTGCGCCAATTTGTGTTGCGCAGCCTGCGCCTCAACGTACTGTTCAGGGCCAGGCATGTCCCAGGGGTTAATAATGATATTGCTGACGCTTTGTCCCGCCTACAGATCTCCCGATTCCGTGCCTTGGCCCCGGATGCGGAGGAATTTCCCTCGCCACTCCCGGAGGAGATATGGACCATTGGCAAGGAGAGGTGAACCGGGCGATTGGCCTGTCACTAGCCCCACGCACCCGTAAGGCGTATCACCACGCAATTAATTCTTTCAGGGCATTCTGTATTCAATTTCAATTGCCAGGAACCTGGCCGATCCCGGTAACCCATGTTCTGCGGTTCATGGTTTACCTGCATTCTCAGGGCCTTGCACCTCGCACCATAGCATCTAAGCTTTCAGCGTTGGCTTTTATGGCCAAGGTGGGGGGTCATGTGGACAGCACCTCTGACTTCCGTGTGAGACATGTTTTGGAGGGGTGGGTGCGCGAGCGCGGGCGTTGCCCGGACGACCGCCACCCGATTTCCCCAGGGGTCCTTACCCAGTTGGCCCGGGGCTGGCCTTACCTCTGTTTTGATGCATATGAGGCAGCCCTGTTCCATGCAGCCACAACGGTGGCATTTTTTGGAGCGCTCCACATCAGCGAGCTTGTGATGCTGTCTAAGGCGGATGCAAGTCGTAGGGCACTGGAACTCGAGGATGTCTGTGTAGCCAAAGACTGGGCTCAGTTGAGGATACGTTCCTCTAAGACCGATCAGCATGGCGTCGGCAGTGGTGTGCGACTGCTACGGTGTTCTTTGGCAGACATCTGTCCAGTTGGTGCCCTACAGGAATTCCTGGCACTGCGTGGCACGCACCATGGCCCGTTTTTCTGTCACCAAGATGGGTCTCCCCTTACTAAATTTCAATTTTGGAAGGTGACGGGCAAAGCGCTGGCCAGTGTGGGCCTCCCAGGCGCCCGCTATGGCACTCATTCATTCTGTATAGGGGCGGCCTCGACCGCTGCGGCTTTTGGGTACTCAGGGGCTGACATACGTAGCATGGGACGGTGGGGATCGCAATGTTTTCAATTTTATGTGCGCCCACTCCCCCCGTGAGTACCAACCCGGTCACCTTACCTACTTTCCCTCATTTTTTCCTTTACAGACCCGGGGTGTCGTATTACACTGGTGACAGTATGGCTGGTGGGCCATAGCTACGTGCACAGGGCAGCGCGTTATGCTGCGGCGACAGAGTGGGGACCCCAACTGGGACTGGGTGCATACGCAAGTCTCACATGGCATGGTAAGCCCGGGATGTTATGGCGGGAGCTGCTGCCTTTCCTTTTTTCAGGCCAGAATGCTGACCCGCCTGACATTCTGATCATACACCTGGGGGGCAACGATTTGGGCCAGGTCACCGGCTTGTCGCTGAAGCATGCGATTTGCGAGGACCTCGCCTACCTGCATTACGTCTGGCCCGCCACAACCCTTGTTTGGTCGGACATGGTCCTGCGCCATTCCTACAGAGGGGGCGTTGACCTCCTGGCCCTTGACCGCGCTAGACGCATGGTGAATAGGGCAGTGGCGCGTTTCCTTGTCGACAGGGCTTGGGGGAGGGTCAGTCGTCACCCCGCTATTAGCCTCCAAAGTTATGACTTGTATGCAGGGGATGGGGTCCATCTGTCGCGAGGAGGTATGGACCTCCTGTTGGGTGATTGGCGAGCAGGCCTGTTGACCGAGCTGACGGTCTGGGGGGGGGCGTCGAGCCTTCTTTGAAGCCCCTCCGTGTGGCGGGTAGCACTGGTAAGGTAAACATTATGACCCACAGGTATCCGGCAAGTTCGCAATTGACTGGACAACACTAGACAGGCATAAGTTGGTTAAACGTTGTCCGGTCAACGACGAACTAGGCGACGGGGTGATGGCTATAGCTAGACAGCATGCATCACCCCGTGATTTTACGGATACGCGTCAGAGGGTGGGGTCATTAGTTAGATATTGACTACGGTCAACAATTTGTTTGTTGTCAACAAACAAATTGATACAAATGGATACATTGTAGCAATTGCCGTTGGCAATTTTGGGTGGTACCTTACCAGTGTTACTTCGGCCTGCTTGCCTTAAGAATTATGATTGGTCAATTACCAATAGAAATTTATAATTCGGACTAGGGCATGAATCAATAAATGTGGCCCAATGCCATTATCCACTTTCATTGGTGTCTGAGTCCTTTATTGGGGGGTGCGCCTGCAATGACTATAGTCCATGACCAGGGTGAATTGTACTGAAACCCATTTGATTCAATGGGCTTAAGTAGACTCAACTCTGCCTTGAATTTTAGCTGATTTTAAAAATAATTTTAGAAAGGAACCAGGACATCAAGGAAGTGCTTGTGGTCTTGGACATTACATTGTATAAGAGCTCTGTGCTGCTGGGGGAAATGCAATTCTTTCTTGGGATAACAAGGGGCCATTGCAGTTTGGGCCACCTTCTGATATGGGGTAACTGGTGTGATCGGCATAACTGCAAAATGCTTAAGATGTCTCTATCGGCAGCTTCCCCTCCACTGCGAGTCTAACACCCACACTAAATTAGTCACATGGAAGTTGGAATTGGCAAGTGAATCATCTATTCTTTGTATGAAAACCGTCTATTCCTTGGTGACCTTGTACTCAAGAGCTATTGCAGTGATAATAATTATTTTGTGTCAGAAATTATTCTGGGTTGAAAGGATTTTTGTGGGAGAAACTCCACTCAGGGGATGCCCAAATGAGGCGTTCAATCTGTCATGCAATGCCCGGGTCTAGAACCACCAACTTGCCGGCCTTCCAGCTAACAAGGCGAGCTTCTTAATTACTGAGCCACTGCAGCCCCGTACAGTGTGCACTTGAAAGCCTGTCTGTAGAGTTTTGATCTACTCAATATTATTCAGTAATTCCAAAGAGCATACAGTTGTCACCAAAAAGTTAAATAAAGACAAGTTGAAAAAAAAGTTATAAGTTGAAGATTTTCCTTTAAGTTCTTTTGTTCCGTTCAACAGGATATTGTGGCCAAGAATGTCAAAAATTACCAAGAAGTCCAGGAGAATTATAAAGTCACATTCCTTTCATTCAGCACCTCATCTTGGCCATATGTCAAGGTGACCACACACACTCTCCATATCTTTGAGCTCTACAAGCTCAAAAGATTTCTGGCTGCCATGATAACTTATTGCCAAACTTACATGAACCTGAACTGTTCCAGTATTAGAGTCTAATTGATTTGTTGTGTTAGCTTTAATTGTAATTGCAATCCATGCTTGACTGTCTGTTAATTTTTGCTGCATAAGCCAGTTTCAAAGGCCTTTTGGCTGCTGGTAGAAGAGCAGCTAACCAAACAAAGCAGGACATTAAATAACAGCCATTTTTATTATAACTAGTAATAATTATGTGCTGTCAATTCATCTCTGATTTGCAGCAACCCTTTCTAGTTTTTTCTAAAGGTATACAGTAGTTGAAAGTGGTTTACCATTCCCTTCTTCTAGGGTGCCTTGGGGCTCTTCTCCTAGGAGGTGCAGTAGAAAATTGAACTCCCAACCTCTGGCTGCAGCAATTCATTGTGATGAGTTATAAAAGGTAACTTAAAGGTAAAGGTCTCCCTTGCTTGAAAGCCAGTCGTATTCAGCTCTAGGGGATTTATTTATTTATTTATTGTTAAATTTTTATATCGCCCACTCAGCCAAAGCCGACTCTGGGCGGTTCACAACATAGGGTAAAAACAGATAAAAACAAATAAAACAGATAAAAAACAGCAATAAGAACCCACCCCTAAAAAGAGAGGGGTGCTCACGTTCATTTTCAGCCAAAGAGCCAGTGTTGTCTGTGTCTGCAGACATTTCCTTGGCCATGTGGCCGGCATGACTAGATGCTGGAGCACACAGAATGCTGTTAGCTTTCCCGCCAAAGAGATACAGTGATACCTCATACAACGTCCAAACTTGGTTCCACAAGTTTGGACTTTATACGGATTTGGACTTTGTATGAGGCATGCAAAATCCTAGCTGAGATGCCTCATACAACGTCCAAATCCTTGCCGCGATGCCTCATACAACGTTGTTTCCACAGAGATACATTGTACTGTAACAGCACAGACTTCAGGGCAAAGTCAAGGAGACAGACAAGAAACTGACAGAACTTTAAGAAATCATCAACTAAAGGCTAAATACATTACAAAAACGTGTCAAACAACCCTGATTGTCCAAGAACCTGAAGAATGCTGCAAAAATCCCAGGAATGCTTCTAAAAATTCTGATGAAAAAAATCCAAAATCGTGCTCAAAACCACTCCTAAACACTATTCGCCTCATGCAAAACCCACAAGAACAATGCACACATGTGTCCTGCCTTTTATATTGCCCAGGCACAATGCAACCTGTGAAAACACCAATGCCTAATACAAAGTCACATGACTTTGTATGAGGCAACTTTTTTCATGGAATTAGGCGAGGTTGTATGAATCCAATGTTGTATGAAGCAGACTTTGTATGAGGTATTACTGTACCTATTTATCTACTTGCATTTTCTTGCTTTCCAACTGCTAGGTTGGCAGGAACTAGGACAGATGATGGGTGCTCACTCCATTGCACAGCATATGGGACTCGAACTGCTGATCTGCTGACCTTCCAGTCGTCAAGCTCAGCATCTTAACCAGTAAGCCCCAAAAGGTAACTTAGTAAAGGTAAAGGTTTCCCTTGCTTGAAAGCCAGTTGTATCTGACTCTAGGGTTCAGTGCTCATCTCTGTTTCAAGGCCGAAGAGCCAGCATTGTCTGCTTCTGCAGGCGTTTCCGTGGTCATGTGGCAGGCATGACTAGACACCAGAGCGCACGGAATGCTGTTACCTTCCCTATTTATCTACTTGCAATTTCTTGCTTTCGAACTGCTAGGTTGGCAGGAGCTGGGATAAAGACGGGAGCTCATACCATCCTGCAGTACTCGGGAATCGAACTGCTGACCTTCCGCCTCCCAATCAGCATCTTAGCCACTTGAGCCACTGCAGGTAACTTATGACTATGTAAATCGCCCAAAGGCTTCTGGCATGTAATATTCAGCAATGTCCTTTGGAAACAGGGGTGGGCAAAATGTGCCCCTTTACAGTTTGCAGAACTGCAGATCCCAACATTCTTCACTTTGGTATTACTGGCTATAACTGCTGGGAGTTGCAGTTTATCAGGATTTGGAGGGGGGGGGTCCTCATTTCTCATCCCTATTTTAAAAGTCTCCTCCCTGCAGACACTTTAAAAAGGTTTGCATCTGTCTGGACTATTGCTAAATTCCACACAGATGTTTCACTTGGACTTGTTAAATTTTCTTTCTTTCTTTCTTTTTTGAGGGGGGATGTTAGTTAGGGATAGGTTGAGTGGGATGTTTTAGTGTAATGATCCTTTTTCCTCCTCAAGGCCCTGTGAACGAATGGGAGCCAAGGGGATCCTTATGACAGAGCAGCTGTTTTGAAGTGGAACCAGCCCGCTGATATGAAAGCACAAAGCAGGGTTCAAGCACGCCTGACAGTTCAAAGTGCTTTGCTTTTGCTATGCCACACCTGCTGTTGGCCTGGAGACATCTGCCAAAGTCCCCTAAGAGACTTTCTTTTAACGAGGAAAATTACGAATTGAAGCTTCTTTACATTGCGAATACCTATAGGAGCTCAGAGATGTTCAAAAGGAACAATAAATATTACATGCTTATCATTTCACAGATTTCCTCTGGAGAGCTGTGAAGCCCTGTTGTTGGCAAAGGAGAGTACAATAGGATTTGACAAAGGTAAAACTCAGCCAATGGCAAAGACAGGACCTCCTGCACTTCGTTGTAGCTCAGTATTTATCACAGAGGTAGGGCTTGATATTTAACTCAAGAGCATCTCTCCTAGCAATGACTGCCCTTGCACCATGACCAACAGGCAGCCAATGGAGGACTTCTGGAAGCGACATTAAACATCCCTTTGGGAATACTGCTACAGCTAAACCTTTTCTTAGAACTGCAGGTCAACGTTGTGGGTTGTGGGGTTAGTGCTGCCATCACATAAAACCGATTAACAGAGGATTGAAGATAGACAACGGAAAGTATTTCTGGACACAGCCTGCAATGAACTGATAGCCTTTGCTCCTCAAGATGAGGTGTCTGCCGTCAGCTTAGAAAATTTTAAAAGGAATTATGTATATTAATGGAGAATTAGTTCACCTGGAGCCTGCAAGGTTATGTTTATGGGAGCAATTCTTTATTAAATTCATTACAAATCCCTCTGTCTAACAGGTGATTATTGTCTATTTGTTTCTTCAAACATAGGATTAATAAAATAGCACAAACTGGAAAAAATCAGATGGAAGTTGCCCACAAACGCCCTTTTAAAAGTAAATGTATAAAATGTCATTTAAAAACAACTAGGAAGGCTCAGACTTTACACTGAAAAAAGTAATGGAGTTTCCACTTAGGGTTACCATTCTTGAAGCACTGGCTGACATCTCAAGGTAAGTATTTTGCTTCCCTAGATCTCCAGAAAGACAGATTTCAGAGTGAGCAGTAAAAGAGGAAGAAAAAATCTGACCTGCATACATGAGATGCTTTAAAACAGGGATTCCCAACCTAAGGCCTGTGGACCACATCCAGCCCATGGCTCCATTTGATGTGGCCCCCCTCCAAGGGCATTCAAGAAACAAAATGGCTGCCCCCTTTGAAGCTGTTGGAAGAAAATGGCCACCCTCATCATGCATGCAGGGCAACATGGCCATCTGGTCTTCGAAGCTGACTGAGAGATCATGACCCAGCCCCAGGCTTGAAAACGTTAGGGACCCCTGCTTTAAATTTTTTATTATTATTATTAACAATACAGTACATTTATTTATTTATAGTAACATTTTTATACCACTTTTTTTCGTTCGAAAGCGACTCAAAGCGGTTTACAGAGTCAACATAAATAACAAGAACATATCAATAAATAGCAGAACATCATACAGAAACACAATACAAAATTCAATACAAAGTTCCAATACAGTTAAACATATCATAAAAATTCCAATACAGTTCAGCATATCACTATATCAATTGCAGCCCAGGTGCTCCGACTTCCCCATGGCCAATGCCAGTCCAGGGAAGGAGTCAAACAAGGAGGCAGCGGCAGTTCATATACCCGCAGCGTCACGAGCCCAGGTATTCCGACTTCCCCGCGGCAAATGCTGGACCAGAGAAGCTGCACTGGTAGCACCGCAGCTGGAGCCAGTCTCTCATCCTCGCTCTCACCAAGGGCAGGGGTTCGCTGATGGAACTGGCGGTAGCTTTTTCAGGCTCCGCCGCAGGATGAGCCATAGCTGGGCTCCCAAACTCCCATGGCTGACCATGCCAATGGGACTAGTCTGGGTGGCGTCCTCGGGCCCATGGGCTCCTTTTATCCTCCCCGCCAGGTAGAAGGAGCAGGGAGGTGCAGCATTGTGGCAGCGGCGGTGGCATTCTCAAGCCCATAGGCTCCTTTTATCCTCCCCACAAGGTGGAAGGGGTGGGGAGGTGTAGTATCGCGGCAGCGGCATCATCGTTTTCGAGCCCACGGGCTCCTTTTATCCTCCCCGCCAGGTGGAAGGGCCAGGGAGGCGCAACATTGCAGCAGTGGCAGTGGCGTTTTCGAGCCCACGGGCTCTTTTTATCCTCCCCACCAGATAAGAGGGGCAGGAAGGCACAGCATTGCAACAGTGGCAACAGTAGCAACAGCATTTTCGAGCCCACAGGCTCCTTTTATCCTCCCCGCCAGGTACATACAACCATATATAAAATAATAAAACAATAAAAAGAGAAAAACCCTTTGCATATATAATTTCCATATTATCTATCTCTATAATATTAATTCGCACACACCGCCTTGGAACCATACATTTCCTTCCACTTCCTCCCTATTTCCAAAAACCCATAGTTTCTTTGTTTGGCCCAATTCTCTTCGAATCTTGTAGAACATATCAGATAAAGTCTTCCCATATATTAAAAAAATCATTATTTTCCAGTCACTCCTTTTTTAACTCTCAGATCACAGGTCAATTTATCATTTAAGGCTATTTCCCACATTTCATTGTACCATTCTTTTATATCTATGGAGAGGTTTATTTTCCAATTCTTTGCAATTAACAGTTTCATTGCTGTTACCATTATTATTACTAATTCTTTTTTATTTCTATCAATTTTAATATCGTTTAGCTCCATTAGTCATGTTGCTTTAAAACTTAATAATAATAATAATAATAATAATAATAATAATAATAATAATAATAATAATAATAATAATAATAATAATAATAATAATAATAATAATAATAATAATAATAATAATAATAATAATAATAATAATAATAATAATAATAATAATAATAATAATAATAAATACTCTTCTTTATTCCTAGGGCTTATTGGTTCAATGTGAAGGTATATCTATGAGCATTGTGCATACACAGTGTTGATACACCAAGAAGCCAGAGGAAGGAGACGGATATAGGACCCAGTGGGTGCTTCAGGGACCCCCCCCCCATCTTATCATTCAGGGTTAGGCAGGGAGTGGAACACCAGTGTTGCAACTCTTGAGCTTCTTGGAAAATAAGACTCCAGTGTGGGCTAACAGTGAGAGCTGTATAAACCCAAACAGAAGCAAAAGGCCTGAAAACACAGCCAGGTCAGGTATGTTGTGGGTGGGCACAGTGTTGAGCATCAAAAAAAATTCCCTACTACACTGTGTGGCTATGTGGCTGGGTAGGTGTGACCTGTTGGCCATGTGACTGCTCTTCATTATAGAGCTATGAAAATAGAAGCCTCCTCTATTTTCATCACTTTATAGCGAACCTCTGAAGCCATTGCCCCATGTCCAAGGCTTTTCCAGGGCTCTGTTTCACCCGAAACACATCCCCAGCCACTCTGGAGTAGCTGGGGATGTGCTTTGGGGTGAAACAAAGCCCAGCTCCCTCCAAAGCCTCTTCTAGCAGCAGGAGGAGGTGGTGGGTGGGGCAGGGAGGTGGGCAAGGCCAGCCATTTTTACTACCAGTATGCACGTACTGGTCCGATCCGGCTCATGCCCATCACTGGGCATGAAAATATGAACCCTTGCTGTTATTTGGCACATGTTGGGCACATTTTGTCATCTGCACACCTGACAGTAACCCCTTTCTGGCTCTGGGTTGCCATTTTACCTCATTAAATTTCTTCGTGGCTGTTTCCACATTCAACACAATCAGCAACTCATTTTTACCCATTCTATGTACTATGTACTTTAGTACATATTCATTTTACTGAGATACCTTGTCCAAAGTCCAATTAAAGCGATCATAGTGGCCCAAGCTACTTTAGATGTAAAAGCAAAACATTTGAGAGAAAATAACAGCATTCAGGATGTCTTTGCCATTTTAATTCATGCCTCCTGTTCACTGGGGAAGGGGTCTCACTGCCAACAATAAGAATGCAACAAATCCAGTACAATCATATACATGTCAATTAAGTCATGTTGAGTTCCATAAGAGTTACTCCAGGCTACTTTGCATAGGAGACCAATCAAGTTATAATTGTTTGGACACTGTATTCAGCCTTGCTAATTTGTCTTTGAAGAGAACAGAGATGATGTGTACTATTTGCCCCAGGTTATATCAATTTATGATGAGCAGTAATAGTTTTCAAAGTATGTGACATATTTAAGGAGTGGTTTTACCATTGACAGCCCATCTCACCCAACATGAGGCTCCATGGCCAAACTGATATTTGAAGCCAGGTCTCCTGAGTCCTAACATGTTCCTTGGATCCACTACATAATGCTAGCTATCAAAATACTTTGAAGCAAAACTTCCATCACACTAAGCTTTCTTTGGGGAAGAAATGATAAAGAAAAACTGTTTCTCTTCAAAGGTTTAGCACACTTACGTACCTTTCTTTGACAAGTTTGAGCCAGACCACCACAGAAACATGTTTTTCTTTCCTGTGGATATGAATGGAGTTGACTGTTGACATAGTTATGGTTTCTCATGGCTCTGCCAGCTCTCAGATCTTCAGCAATTTATTCTCTTTTTCTTTAAAAAAAACAACAACACCTTTTCCTACCCAAGTTGATCATAGCTGTCAAGTATCCTGTATTGCCCAGGAAAACATCATAATTTAGCCCCTTTTCCCACTGCCACTTTTTTTTATAATCGCCTGTATTTTTTAAAAAATGCAAGGGGTGTGTAAATCTCCCATATATTATTGTATTATCATTAAATCTTTATGAGGTATGTTCCTCATACCAGAGAAGAGTGTTGGGCTCCTCCTGGTAGAGGAAGAAGCTTCCCCTCATGGAGAACAAGGAAGCAGGCCAGCTTTACTATAATAATTCTATTTTAAATCTCTTTCCTCATTCTCTGCTGTGACAGCATTTCATATTATGGTGATTTTTTCTTGGAACTGTTTTTTACACTTATATCACTTAATTGTCTACAGTCTTAACCTTGCGTACCTCAATTTCATTTTTAAAAATTCTGTGTTTAAGGCAGGACCACGGAAATATCCTCTTTATGTTGTATGCAAATATACTTGAAGCCGATTGGCTAATTGTCTCTTCTCTCTCCTGGGAAAGAGGGTGTTAAAGGGAGGAGACAATGAGATAAGATATAGAGATAAGGAAAACTACCTAAAAGAACAGTGCAGAGAAATGGAGAAAAACAACAAAAGAAGCAGAACCAGAGATCTTTTCAAAAAAATCAGGGAAATTAAGGGAACATTTAAAGCAAAAATGACCATGATAAGGGACAAAGAAGGAAAGGAGCTAGCTGATGCAGAAGAGATTAAGAAAAGATGGAAAGAGTACACAGAGGAACTCTACAAAAAGGACCTCAACACGCCTGACAATCACAATGATGAAGAAGTAGAACTTGAGCCAGACATCCTGGAGAGCGAAGTCATAAAGGCCCTAAAGAGCACTGCAAACAACAAAGCTAGTGGAGATGATGGTATCCCAGTTGAATTTTTCAAAGCGCTAAAAGATGACGGCGTCAAACTACTGCATTTAATATGCCAGCAGATTTGGAAAACAAAACAATGGCCACAGGATTGGAAAAGATCAGTATACGTCCCAATCCCAAAAAAGGGCAATGCCAAAGAATGTTCAAATTATCGAACAATCGCGCTCATCCCACACGCTAGTAAGGTGATGCTCAAGATAATACAGGACAGACTTCAGCAGCATGTGGAAAGAGAATTACCAGAGGTGCAGGCTGGTTTCAGAAGAGGCAGGGGGACTAGAGACCACATTGCTAATATACGTTGGATCATGGAGAAAACAAAGGAATACCAGAAACAAGTTTACTTTTGTTTTATTGACTACATTAAGGCATTTGACTGTGTGGACCACAACAAGATGTGGCAAGTAATTAAAGAGATGGGAATACCAGAGCACCTCATATGCCTCCTGAGAAATCTGTACATGAACCAAGAAGCAACAGTTAGGACAGAGCACGGAATGACAGAGTGGTTTGGAATAGGAAAAGGAGTAAGACAAGGCTGCATTTTGTCACCATGCCTATTCAACCTATACACAGAGCACATAATGCGCAGTGCAGGGATGGAGGAATCACAATATGGGATTAAAATCGCTGGGAGAAACATCAACAATCTGAGATATGCAGACGATACCACCCTAATGGCAGAAAGTGAGGAAGACCTAAAGAATCTCTTGATTGGGCTGAAAGAGGAGAGTGCAAAAGCTGGCTTGAGACTCAATATCAAGAAAACCAAGATAATGGCAACAGGCCCAATCAGTTCCTGGAAAATAGATGGGGAAGAAGTAGAAGCAGTGACAGATTTTACTTTCTTAGGATCAAAGATCACTGCAGATGGGGAGTGTAGCCATGAAATAAAAAGGCGACTGATTTTTGGGAGACAAGCAATGAGAAACCTGGGGAACATAGTGAAAAGCAGAGACATCACATTGAAAACAAAAATCAGAATAGTCAAAGCAATGGTTTTCCCAGTAGTGATGTACGGATGCGAGAGCTGGACAATTAGGAAGGCTGAACGCAGAAGAATAGATGCCTTTGAAATGTGGTATTGGAGGAGGATTTTGAGAGTCCCTTGGACAGCAAGGAGAACAAATAGGTCAATCTTAGAAGAAATTAACCCTGACTGCTCATTGGAAGGTCAAATAGTAAAGATGAAGCTAAAATACTTTGGACATCAAATGAGAAGGGAGGATTCACTTGAGAAGGCATTGATGCTGGGAAAGGTGGAGGGCAAAAGAAGAAGGGGGAGGCCAAGGATGAGATGGCTAGATGGCATTGTAGACACAATGGGCACAGAGCTGGGAGGGCTGAGGGGGATGGTGGAGGACAGAGGCGCCTGGAGAACAATGGTCCATAGGGTCGCAAAGGGTCGGAACCGACTGTGCGACTGAACAACAACAACAATAGGGGCTAGCCTGTTGCCTTATTCCCCATGAGGGGTAGCAGTGGTGCTAAGGGGAGTGGGGGAGCTTTTAATAGCTTGTGCCCCCAGAATGGCATGGTGTGTCTTTGTACTATCAACCAAGAGAACTTTTGCAAGTCTCCATCTCCTAGATTAAGCCACTTGGGCACATAAGATGGTAGCATTTTCTTCATACACACCCCAGGGTAAAAGTGTAATGATTAAAGCTGTATGATTTAATCAAATAAACATTAATTAATTTAAAATCTGTTATTTGGAATTTGTTAATCTAATTATAAGTTTAATGTTAAAAGAGCTTTACTTATCAGTAATGGCAAAGAAGTTAAAAACAGTCCCTTGTTTTGTGGCACAGACGTTAAAGAAAGTGCTTTGACTTATTATCTTGCAATGAGCATGCTTCTTATGTACAGGGTGGCCCATAGGTCGCTACCCGGCTACAAAGAGAATAGGGCTCTGCTGTGGGTGGGAGGAAGTGCTCCCATTGGGCTGCCAGGCAGAGGGGTGGTGTGAACTCTGTGCTGGGAGGAGAGGACAGGTAGGGATTTATGGGCTGGGTAGGGGCTTGTGGGCCACCCTGTATGTGTGAATATGAGGACCTTGAATCTTCTACTAAATTTATTTTTATTGTTAAGAGTGTGAACCATTAAACTGCTTAAGCATCATTCTCACTCCTGGGTGATTCCTGCCTCAGCTGTACATTTAGTAGTTTCAGCCTACTGCAGACAGACTCCTTCTCTTGATAAAAATGAAAACTGGAGGGGATTTTTAAAAAACATTTTTGTTCGCTCCAGCGCTACAATGGAGCAGGGGGAGTGTTTCATTTGCCCATCAAGTTCTGTGGCTCTTAATCCACTTCACCATACAAGCAATGGGTCACTTGGAGTGTTTGGATAAGGGGGTAGGTTAAATATAATTTGTTCCCTCCCCTGTCTTAAGTGACTAAAAAAATGAGTGAGTCCAAAATATCCCATGAAGAGCAGTCTGGAAATGCTCTGAGTCTGCCTCTTTCCTTCTCGCTGCCTTCTCCTATTCCAACTATTACAAAATGGAATTTGTTTTGCCAAAAGTCTTCAGCTAGCGAGATGACTTCACCTGTCTTAGCATGACAGGCAATCCTCTGAACAAAGAAATAATTAACTGTCAGATATAACAGTCAGATTACATTCCCTCCTCAACAAACCACATTTTACACAGTCCCTGATAGTCTAGGTTTTGAAACAACCGCATGTCACTTCCTGAATTTTGGAAATCCACACAATATAAGTACAACAAAGGCATTTTATAGAAAAAGTTGCTATAAAATTATGAAAGAACTGTAGCTAGTTACACCATAATTATACCTCATTTTCTTCCTCCTTCAAACTCTAGAATTATAAGAAGTTACAACTGGCGGCAAAAATTGTTGCAGTGCCTCCTTTGAAAGGCTGAAAGAAATCTGTGCTCAGAAATATTGTTAAACATAAAAATGCTCAGCTGGCTGGTTAATATTTCATTCTCTTTTGATAAGTAAATTTGCATTAAAAAGTTTTCTGATGGTTTCCCTGAAGGAGGGAGCCATCATTTGCATGCTAAACATGTAAGTGCTGGTATCCTCCTAAAATGTGGGATGTGGGGTGGGGGGAGACTAAGATGTAGAATTGGCTGCAAGGAATCTAATCAGAAGCAATAAAACAGTTAAAATGGAGTTAAATCATCACCACATATAATGAACTAGGACAAAACTGAGGGGTCAAGCTCTTTCCTTGTGGCTGGAAGTTATAATCCATAGGAAAGTCCTAGAGTACAGTCACAACTGAAATCAATAGGAAGCAATCTGAGGCATTTCCCCCACCTCTCCACCATCAATAGTTCTTAAGGCTTGAATGAGAACCCTTTACAACTGTGTACATTTCTTGTGCTTTAAGCCACTGCACATCTGAGTGAGCTTCCTGTCTTCTGTCCCAGCTCCTGCCAACCTAGTAGTTAGAAAGCAAGAAATTGCAAGTAGATAAATAGGTACCACTTTGGTGGGAAGCAAACAGCGCTCCGTGCACTCCAGTGTTGAGGCATGCCTGTCATGTGCCCATGGAAACGTCTGCAGATGCAGACAATGCTGGCTCTTTGGCTATAAACAGAGATGAGCACTGAACCCTAGAGTCGGATACGACTGGCTTTTGAGCAAGGGAGAATTTTAACTTTAGTCCATAAAAGTACTATCCCCTTATCCCATATGTTATGATTACTCACAAGTCTTTGGTGAAAGCCTTGTTAAAATCTTTGTGGGGAAAAACAGTGTATCATGTTCAATCTACTGGATTGCCTCCATTCACATAGAGTATATTATCTAAAAAAACCTGAAAGGTCTGTTTAGTGTTCAAGGAATGAAGAAGCAGATGAATGAAGTAGTGAAATTCAGCTCTTTATTAGTGGGGTTTGAACACAGTTTTGATGGGGCAAAACTTGGACTTTTATACACTATAAACAGTAACAGTAACAATAATACAACAAACCCATTGGCTAGCAGAATGTGCACATTTTTTATCCACTTATTTGCATAAGAATAGATACATGAGAAAAGATACATTCCGCTTCTTTAAACAGTAACAATAATACAACAAACCCATTGGCTAACAGAGTGTGCACATTTATCGATCCACTTATTTGCATAAGAATAGATACATGAGAAAAGATACATTCTGCTCCTGTCAGAAAACACAGTTAACATACATAACATTCTTCCCCCCTAGGTAAAAACAAAATCCTTTAACCAGGATGGCGGTCTAGTTTCCCTTCTGGGTCAGACACTTGGCTGAGCCCACTCAGGGGCTCGTAGAATGGGCGACCCAACTGGAGTGAGGGATTGACTAGAGGGGGAGGATTGTAAACCCAAATTTAAGCCCCGTTTGTCATATGGAGGAGCAGGGGATCTCTCAAAACCAAAATCTAAGATAAAGACAACTCAAGGTCCCTCCTGTGTGTAGTAAGAGTGGAGGGTAACTCCAAACAAAATTGGTCATCATCAATAAAGGAATCCAGAGTGCTAGGCTGGGACAGTGTAGGGGTACACATGGCCGGAGTAGGGGAGCATTCCACAATTTCCCCTTGAAATAAGTCCCTAGAACACACCTCTGGGTCTACGTTAGCTTGCTGCTGACTATTACCTCTGCCCCCTGGGTTTAAACGGGTGGGGGCCAACCCTAACATTGAGTGTCTGTATTCGTCCTGTGAGTCCAGTATTCTGGGTCTCAATTGATCCATGTGCCTCCTCCAGATCAGACCAATGGCTGTTTCGATTCTGTAAGAAACAGGACCAGTCTGATCGATCACAAACCCGGGCACCCACATAGGACCACCAGCTGCATAATTGTGGCAATGTACAGGGTCTCCTGGAGAAAACCCCTTCTGGTGTTGGATTCCTTTAGTTGTGCCTTTGTCCTCCACTCTAGAGGGATCCAGTCTGTCCAGCAAGGATGACAGTTTCTTTTGCTGGAGCAATTCAGCAGGGGACAGCCTGGCATAGCTGGAGCTCCAAATCCCCTTCACCCATGCGCTGAAGCGTGTCTTTAGTTGTGTGCACCTGCTGCTCCACCTGGCCATTGGTAGCTGGGTGGAATGGGGCAGTAGTGATGTGCCTAATTGCATTCCTTTCCATGAAGGATTGGAATTCTGCAGATGTGAATGTGGACGCGTTGTCGGACATCAGCACATCTGGAAGTCCATATGCTGCGAACAGCCTTCTCAGGTGCATTATCGTGGTGGCTGAAGTGGTATTAGCCACTCTAATCACTTCCAGCCACTTAGAGAATGAGTCTACAACCAACAAAAACAGGGCACCCCTAAATGGACCTGCAAAATCTATGTGCAACCTGGACCACGGGCCCCTAGCAGAATCCCATTTCTGAGAAGGAAGGTGGGATTGCTCTGGGTGGGAGGATTGACAGCTGGCACAAGTGCCGACCATCTGCTCTATGTCTTGGTCCAGTTGAGGCCACCAAAAAGTTGCTACGGGCAAGGGCATATGGCCGTATGACTTGTGTGAAGTAAATGTAAAACCTTTTTCCGGAGAGTGACAGGAATGACCACCCACTGACCCCATAGAAGGCAACCTCGTTCCACTGACAATTCCAACCGCTTGCGGTGGAATGTCCTGAATTCCTCGGCTAGAGGAGAGACAGGCCAGCCTTTTTGTACCCAAGACATTACTTTAGTCAATATTACATCCTTGGCCATAGCTTTGGCTATATCTGAGGGGACGACCGGGGGTAAGTCGAATGCCTCAATCATGAGGACTTGGTGGTCACTTTTGATCTCGCAATCGGCTTTCCAGACCCCTGGCAGTGGAGAATGTGACAGGGCATCAGCGTGGCTGATGATCTTGCCCGGCCTGTGCACCAAAGTAAAATTGTATGCATTTAGGAAAATTTCCCAACGCAACATCCCTGGGGACAGAATTTGAGGTGTGGGCTTCTCATTCACAAAGATTCCAAGGAGGGGCTTGTGGTCAGTTATGATGGTAAAAGGTCTTCCATAAAGATAATCGTGGAATTTCTTAGTGCCAGCCACAATTGCCAATGCCTCCCTGTCTGTCTGAGCGTAATTTTTCTCAGGCTTTGAGAGCGAACGGGAATAGAATGCTACGGGGGCTTCCCTCCCGTCACTTAGTAAGTGGCATAACACAGTTCCCACCCCCACAGGGGATGCATCACACACAAATACAACTTCCTTGTTAGGATCAAAATGAGTTAATACAGCATCCGAAGATAGCAGCCTTTTGAGTTCTAGGAACGCTTTCTCCTGGCAATGGCCCCAGTGCCAAACAGTATCTTTCTTAAGAAGCCGATGTAATGGTTCGGCAACTGAGGCTTTCCTATGGAGAAAAGCCTGATAGAAGTTTAACAATCCTAGAAATGATTGCAATTCGGCTTTACATTTCGGCCTGGGTGCATTCTGCATGGCCGTCACCTTGGAGTCAGAGGGCATGATACCTTGGGGTGTAATGCAGTACCCCAGGAACTCCACTTCCCATGCCAAAAACACACATTTGTCTCTTCTGAGACGTAGACCGGCCCTCTCGAAACGTGACAGGACTCAATTGAGCTTGGCCGCTAGTTCGAAGGCGTCCTTAGCGGTGATCAGGACACCAGGCAACCTTTTCAAAATACGTTCTACAAGAGATTGAAATAATCCGGGGGCCGCATTCACCCCGAATTGAAGTCTAGTTACCTTAAAGTCCCCCTTATGCATTACTATGGTCTGCTATGGCAGCAGCAGGAGACACAGTTAATTGTTGGTAAGCCTGGGCAAGGTCAAGTTTTGCAAAGTAATTTCCTCCATGCATGGAGGCAAGAAGGTGGCTTACCACGGGCACAGGATATGCATTCGGGTGAATAGCTTTATTGATGGTACACTTATAGTCAGCGCATATCCTGACCTCACCGTTACTTTTCAAAGTGATCACAATTGGTGTCTCCCACTCTGCGGAGTCCACCAGCACTAGGATGCCCTGCCCCACCAGTTTGTCCAGCTCGGTTTCTATCTTCTCCTTTAAAGCAAAGGGTACCCGGCGTGGCTTCATCTGGATGGGCTGGATGGTTGGGTCAAGCTCAAAGTCAACAGGGGGCCCTTTGTATAAACCTAAACCCTTTTTGAATACCTCAGGATGTGCAGCACAAATGACCCGGATTGGGACAGAGTCTATTGCTTGGATGCCAGACAGCTGGATTCCCAGGGGCCTAAACCATTGGGTCCCAATAAGACAGTTAGTTCCCTGCTTAACTACAACCAATGGCAAGGAGGTGTGCATGTTTTTGAATTTAACCAAGAAAATACCCACTCCCAGGACCGGAATCTGGCAACCTTGCACATCCCGGAGGGAGGTTTTATAGGATTTAAGCTTGGGCCGAGAGGCAGGGGCAATTCTCAAAAACTCCCGCTGTGGGATTATGGAAAAGGTAGTACCTGAATCCACCTCCATCTTGAAGGGGACGTCCTGCAGGCTCATGTCTGCGAAGAAATGCTCGCTGACGATGCCCACTTGGCACGGATCAGGCTCGGGTGACACTTTGGCGATGGACGTGTTGTGGTGATGACTCTTCTTGGGCACAGGCACTGGAGGTCTTTGCTTTTGCTATTGGCATACCTTAGCAATGTGCCCATTTTCCCCACAGTTGTGGCATTCTGCGGTGAGGAAGGGGCACTTCTTGCAGTCATGCCAGGCTCCGCAGCCATCACACTTGTGAAGGAATTTCTTCTCCCGATCGTCACGGTGCTCTCGGTGCTTTTGTCAGACCGTTCGGACTTTTCCCTCAGTGTCGCTGGACTCCAATGATGAGGTGGAACCAGGCAATGCTGAGGAGAATGAAGGTGAACTTTGCTGAGCTTGCACAGCTGAGTCGGTGGTACTGGTGGTGGAGTGGCGATGCCGGAAAAGCTTTATCCCGGACCGTGCGGCCTTAGAAGCTACTGCCTCTTCTAGGACATCCGTGAAGGTTAGCATCTTTCTGATCATGAGGCGACATTGAGCATCTTCATCCCTCATGCCGGCCAGCAGATGGTCCCGGAGTGCTTCTTCAATGTTGTCCCACTTGCATGGGGCGGCAGCAATGCGCAGCGTGGCGGCGTAGTCTGCAATGGATTCACCGGGTCGCTGCTCTCTTCTGTGGAAGGCCACCCTGGCCGGGAAGATTGAGACCTCTGGCTGCAGGTGCCTCCTCAGTGCGGACATGATTTCTGCGAGTGGCACCACATCCATGTCCTTTGGGAGAATGATGTGGGTTGCCAGCTGAAGCACCTCAGAACCGCACTGAGCGAGGAAACAGGAGCACTTCTGGTTTCCGTCGGTGATCTTCTGCGAGGCCATTGCGTGGTGGAACCGGTGTTCATATGTTGCCCATTTCTCTGGATGCGCTGGGTCGAACGGGCCAATGTTGCTGCCGTGTGGGGATGCCATCCCACCTTCGTCACCAGTTTAGTGTTCAAGGAATGAAGAAGCAGACGAATGAAGTAGTGAAATTCAGCTCTTTATTAGTGGGGTTTGAACACAGTTTGGATGGGGCAAAACTTGGACTTATATACACTATAAACAGTAACAGTAATAATAATACAACAAGCCCATTGGCTAACAGAGTGTGCACATTTTTCGATCCACTTATTTGCATAAGAATAGATACATGAGAAAAGGTACATTCTGCTCCTTTCAGAAAACACAGTTAACATACATAACAGTCTGTGAGGCAGATATCAAATTCTCTGGGAAGGCATTGAGACATTTTTTCCATAATGGATGAAAAAATCTTTGACAAAGGAACCTATCCCAACTCCTGGCTCTTCATATTATCTTATAATAAACTATTAAAAAGTAAATGTAAGGCAAATCACATTGGCTCATTTTTTTTTAAAAAAAATACTTAATACTAGATGAAACCCTGCTGATTGATGACACTGCTCTACATGTAATGACATAAGCCATGGCAGTGAATGGCTACAAGTTCATGAGTCACCACATATATTTCTCATCACATTCAGTAATATGAAAAGCAACACACAACACACACCACAAACACACACACTTTTTGTGGTATTTTTGAACCACAATCCTGCGTACCCTGGTAAGGGAAATCTTGTGTTGTCAGCTATTCTTTCTCATGCTAGGTCAGGTGAAAGGAACTGCAGAATGAACTCACCAAAAGGTGCCTTCATTTTGGCAGTTTCATGTCTGGCCTACACAAGGAAGAAGAAAACACCCACCCACAGGCCCCGTGGCTCTTCATATTATCTTATAATGAACTATTGAAAAACCTTATTAGGCCTTGTGTGAACCATGAAGACTTTCTCATTCTGGTGTGATCATATGTGTACTGAAAGGAAAGGGAAGGTGATATTCTTAGTTCCTAATTTCTGGCAGGTTGCTTGGTTCAAATTCCTCCTTGTTCCACATTTCTGTCTCCCTAGCTCAGTTTGGATAGCTGTCTTTGGCGGATCTTACAGGATTTTCTCTTCAGATGATAAAATGACTTGGTTGATTATAGAACATGCCTTGATTGGGGTACACAGAAAGAGCTTCCTCAAAGATTGTGGTATTTTTGCACCATCATCAGGCATACCCTGGACAACGGCTGCCTAGTGCTGGCTAATCTTTCTAACACTAGGTCAGGCAAAAGTAGAGTTGCCATATGTCCCAATTTCCTGGGATTTCCAGGGCTGAAACAGTCCCAGCCGGTTCAACAAAAAACATGTAAAAATCCTGGAAATAAAGGGTTAATTTCATAGAGTCGCTATTTCTGGAGGGTGGACAGAAAGTGAAGAGTTGTCCATTGCAAAATAAGTCCCTTCCTGTCTCCTGCTTTTCTCCTTCCGTAAGGAAATGAAGGCTCCATGGGCTGCATTGCCATTCCGGGCCCCTCCTTAGAACTTTTTTCCAAGAGATCCTCTTGTGGGGTTTGAGGGCGAGTCTATTTACCTTCCCACCAAAGTGGTCCCTATTTATCTACAGTACTTGCAATGTCTTGCTTTCAAACTGCTATGTTGGCAGGAGCAGGGGTATAGACGGGAAAAGAAATAAAAATAGAACCATCAAGAATCATCTTTTGCAAGAAGAATCATATGGGAAACAACCACTTGACTACAGTTTTTTTTTAAACTGATGGTGGCTGCACACCCTGGACAGGGATTCTGTGGGGTCTTAGAGCTGCGGTCTTCATGACACATGCACAGTTTGAATAATGCAATAATGTCACATGGCTGTCCCAGTTTGATGGTAGAGAATTATGGCAACCCTAGGCAAAAGAAGCTACAGAATGAACTCCCCAAAGATGGCTTCATTTTGGCAGTTTCACATCTGGCCTAAACACAGAGAAGCAGAAGAAGAAAGCCTTGTTTGTTTGATTAGTAGGTAGGTAGGCAGGCAGGCAGGTTGGTTGGTGGAACCCTTATATCCCTCAGTGTCTTTTTGAGTCTTAATAAATATTTTTCTAAAAATATCTTCTCTGCCCTATCTTAGGCATATGACCTCTGGAAGAAACCTTCGGGAAATTGTTTCCATCTAGTCTTCCCATAGTGCTATTCATTTTTGTAGGTTCAGTTGTCAGTGGTTGCACTTCCAAAGGAAACATGCGTAAACCTTATTTGTGTTACCAAATAACAGTTGTTGAACAATCACAACTCCCTTCTGTGAAATTTGCAATTATAGTTCAGCCTGAGGACTAACTTCTGGGTGAACTAAACATAACAATCACTATGAAGAACAATATTGTAAGACCTTTACACAATCCTTTCTCTTCCTGAAGTCACAAAGACGTATCCGTGACCCACTTGTGAACTTTATTCTCATTTCTATACACAGTCTATACACAGACTTTATTGTTTTTGGATAAACAGTGAATGTATCAGGATGGAAGAAGTTAAACGCTGCTTTTCCAGCTTACTAGAAAACCGGTTCATGGAAGTGTATGTTTTAGATTTCAGGTCAAAGATTGATCATTAAGGTCTCTCAACCATTCTTCTCATCAATAACAGTATGATGAAAATCCTCCTCACAATAAATTGTGTAGATTACTCCCCCACTCCCTAGAATCTTCATCTACACACACCCTGCCTTTTAAGGAACAGTCTTGTGGTGGAAAATGAGTAAAAAAATAAACTGCTGAAATGAAGAGGTTAGTGACTGCTGAGACCTTGATTTCTCCGCTTAGGTCAACCATCATCCCTATCCAAGACTAGCGGCAAAGTAAACAGCATGCCAGTGCTTTTTTGAACCTGTTGAAGGAAAATGCATAATGTAAATGTACTGAAACTATGTTAGGGTGTGTTGGAGGCTATTCTTTACCTTTTCCAGCCACACACACCTTACATGATGTTTGTCAAGATTCTAAATTATTTTGCCATCTTTATCTCTCAGTGGAGGGCAAAAGAAGAAGGGGGTGGCCAAAAATGAGATGGCTAGATGGTATTGTAGACAGAGTAGGCACAGAACTGGGCGGGTTGAGGAGCATGGTGGAGGACAGGGGTGCCTGGAGGGCGGTGGTCCTTGGGGTCGCAAAGGGTCTGAATCGACTGTGCGACTAAACAACAAAAATCTCTCAGTTAAAGAGAAGGGGGCAGCATATGCACAATGGGAAGTTCACACACACAAGAAATGAGATTCCTAATTTTAACATGACTGAGATTTCAAAAAGCTTCCATCAAGTGTTGTGTCGTACTTGTACCATAGAGACATCTTCACCTCAAATGTTTTTGTAGCCTGTTCACATCCTCTCAAGGTATACAGTCATACAGTGCCTCGTTTTTTTAAAAAAAAATCTGCATAACTTTCATCTAGAATAGTGATCCTCAGTCCCTAAAGTGCTACCTGTGGTCTGAAATTGAGTGCATTGTGAGACGTGTTAAGTATCTGCTGGTATGAAGAAGCTGTTTTTGAAAGGGAGCTGAGCTGATATTCCTCAGACAAGAGGAGTGCCTCTCTTCTCTAGACTCAGAGAAGCAGGGAGACGAGCTATGAATGGTGTCACTTGAGCTGTGGAAAGGGAGAAGCAGTCATGTCAAAAACTGCACGTCTTCTACCAGCCATGCAAGAGACATCTGCTGTGATGTGACTGAACCTGACATCAAACAACGTAAGTGGCTGCCTTTCTGCAGTTGACTGAAATCTATCCACTTCCCTGGATTCACAGCAATGGCTTCTCATGCTAATTTCTCAGTGGGTGAGCAAAGCATGAAATGTATTCATCGCCTCTACAGAGCTAGGATACTTTAAAGTAGTTTAAATGATGTGTAAAGAAAACATCAGCATCCCCCCACCTCTACCCCCCACCCTGCGCTCTCTCTTGCCCATGTTCCCTCTCTGCATTTTTAATTATGCACATTTTAGTTGCATACTAAAGGAAGGGGGGTGGGATTGATCTGTGGATCTTGTTCCTTTGTCTTTCAATAGCAGTGGGTACAGTATACTTCTTTTGCATGTCATTGTGTTTATCCATTGTTAGAAGGATGGAACAACAGGTGATGGCACAGACTTCAGCCTGGAGTCCAGAAGATCTGCTACTCAGCCAGAGAAGATGATTATTAGCAAGACAGACAAATAGACTAATTTTCCACAAAGTAGTTTCCTAAGTTTATACATTTCTCAGTAGACATTGTGTCCTCTCCCATCTTGATCATTAATTGCTATTACATCTCCAAAGATGCATGTTCCATCACGGGATGTTGTTGCTGTTGTTGCTGTTGTTGTTTAGCACCAGTTTCAATGTGTTGTTACCTGACCTATCTAGAATATAATACACCTAGAATTCCTAACAATGAAATTAAAAACATTTAAAAAGCAGTTGCATTGAATGAAAATCTAAATAAATAGCCTCCAGTCTAGAGTATACAAATAGGTTTCTGCAAAAATTGATTTCAGTTATTAAGTTCTGAAAAGGTAGGAGGCTTTGCAGTTATTTTATTCATTGTGTGATATCTTCCATTCACTATGAACAGCTGAAAAGCTGGATATTCTGTCCTTTGAAAGGGTACAAATTAGGGAAGGGAGAATATTTTGAGGTTCTGAAGGAGCTGTAATTTGTGGTGGAAAACTCTCACTAAGATGGGGCTTTTGTTTGGGAATGAATTTTTAAAACCAATGAAAGAGGTTATTTCTTTTGCTTTTGTAGGTTGCTGGAAAAGAGCCTCTTAATCATGAATGTATTATTCAAATGAACAAAAGTAAATATACATTTTGCACGTCTTTTGCCTTTCCTTTCTTTTACTTGGTGGTCTGTCTGTCAAATTACCCAGGAAATGTTGAATCACATAGCATTGCAAAGGCTGCTTCTAGAAGCCAATCAGAATGCTACTGCTTTAGGATTACTTTCAGGGAAGCTCTCACATTTTGCATTACAAACAAGCCGGCTTAATCATCTCCTCTCTCCACTGCCAGCCAAACCATTTGGAGAAGACCAGTGGTGGGCATCAGAAGATTCACACCAGTTCACCAAAACCCGTAGCAGACATTCTGGTTGATCCTGCCCATCCAAGTTTTGAAATAAAGTAGTCCTAATTTGGGTGCAACGCATGGCTTTTCCCCTGGCCATGCCCACTATACCATGCCCACAGTGTTTTTGGAGCCCACCACTGGAGAAGATCATTTGAAGAAGACATTCCAGCCAGCAGATTCCCTATCCACCTGCCCAACCTGGTCTTTCTTTTGGCCTTTTGGCATCTTGAGCAGTCATTGCTGCTCCAAATAAGCACAGAATCACCAATGAGCCAATGATGCCAGAAAGCCAGTAAGACTCCCTTGGAGAGTAAAACCAGCCAGCAGAATCAATTAATGACTGCAATCTTATTTGTTGTTTTTTCTGGTGGCAGAAGCGAGATGGTGGGAAGGGGAGAAATAAAATTATAAACCTTTGCCTTGTTCTGTCTCTAATCCTAGTCCAAATGTGAATGTATGCAAAAACAGCCAATTAACAAGTCAAGGAAGTGTGGCTGACTGGCTACCTGGCTCTGAGACCATGAGAGGGAGGCACAGACCTAGCTGTGCACTTCTAGTAAACTGAGCTAAAACAAACAGCAATGAAAGTTCCAGAAAACAAAGGAGGAAAATGAAACTAAAAAAACCAATCCCCTTTGTGTCAAATGAAAAGACTGGTGCGCTGTGGTGTCCGCGGGCGCAATTGGCATAAACTGTCCCTGACAGAGGTTACACCAGTTGAGGAAGGCTCCTGGTCACTGGCCCCTGTGGGTACAGAAATTGGGGTGCGGATTAATAGTCATAAGATTGATTCACCCATATCTGACCTGGCAGGCAGTTCTGCAGGAGGAAGTTGAATATCTAACTCGAGTTAGGAATTAGGTAATTCCACACTTGCAGATTAGCCCAAGCCCCAGCGCAAATAGTGGCCATGTTTACTCTTGAGCAAGCCATGAACAATGGATTTCCCCTGTCAGTATTTGCCTTGGTTAATTAACTTCCCCAAGAGAAATTCCCAATCAACCCGGGTAAATGGGTGATGTGATTTTCTGTCAGATGACAATTCTACCACATGCAGCCTTGAACATAATATATACTGATGATTTTCCCTCAATTAACCACTGGTCTTCGCTCCATCTTGCCTCGCGTCTTCTTCTGACCAGTCTCCTCCGGGACCCAAGGGCCGCTTCACGGCCCCAATCCAACAGTGCGCAAAATAAATGAAACTAAGTAAGGAACTGTTGTGTCCAAAGGTTAATTCCTTTTCAAAAGTCAAACCATGCCAAAATAAAGGGCAGAAAAGTGCGCCCTTCTAAAAGGCGCAAAATTCAAATACATGTCAGCGCACCATAGTATTGAAGTTGAACTTTGTTTGCCCCCCCCCCAGAAGCTGCCTAAATGTTTCTTGTTTTATAATGGTCAAATCACTGTATATATAGAGGCCACCCTTGTACATAGTCCCCAGTCCAAATACTGAGCTGAATAAAGAATCACTGAGTTTAACCCGACATTGATGGTTAGAATACTTCTTGTTTCGGATTCAAAAGGAACCCTTGAAACAAAACAAACAACATGAAATGAAAGTTTTTTCAGGACACATCCTTAACTCTCACCATTAGCCCTGCTCAATAATGCAAATGATTTGCTTTCCTTTTTAAAATAACAATGCACAAAGCTTTTATTTGCCTGAAGAAAGTCCAGACTCTTACTAATCATAGAGGCAAAGCATAGTGTCCCTTATTTCTGCAGAACTACTCTTCTGATTTGGTGACTGAAGCTATAATTAGAATTGATGTCTTCTTCTCCTTAAAGAAAAAGAGAAGATAGATGAGCAGTAATAGGAAAAAAAATATATACCCAACATCAACAGCTTGAAAGAATGTACTGTATGTAACAAGAGGTGGAAGCTAGGTATTTTCCCCTTTGTTTACTTGGAGGAGTATGAAATAGGGACTAAATATGGGGGTGTAGACATGATAATTTTCCTGTCACTTAAGCAATTGCAGGAGAGTACCACAATTAATGATAATTGTCATTTTAAAGTGTCTTTTTTTAAAAAAAAAGTATGAAGAGCTTCCTACATATTCTTTTACCAACCATGTCCTTTGCAGATGTTGCCTGTGTTTTTAAACCCATCTCAGATATTAAATGACCTATAAATGATAAAATGGTATACATATTATACAATCTGAGTAAAGAATGATCAGCTGACAGTATGATAGAACTAGATCAGCGGTGTCCAAACATTTTGGGCCGTGGGCCAGTCACATGGTTCAACAGGCTGGTCATGTGGTTCCTCCCACCAGAAGTGGAAATAAAACACACCAGTGCATGTGCAGAATGCTGCTGTAAATGCATCCATGGCTGTCATAAATGCATTTATATGACAGTCACAGGTGCATTTACAGCAGCATTCTGTGCATGTGCGGGTGCATTTTACTTCCACTTCTGGGAGCAGAGAGGGCAGCATGGGTCAGATGAATTGACATCAGGGGCTGGATCCAGCCCGCAAGCCATAGTTTGGGCAAACCTGGACTAGATCCTATGTAGTCTAGTACTAATTGTAGGTTACTTACTTTGGCCCACAAGCCACAGCATTTGATAGGCAGGTTGCATTAAACTTATTATCTCTAGTTGACAATAAGCAATCACACTTATATACCACTATACTTAGTGGTACTCTGTTGGTGGTTCACATGTTAATTAGCATTTTGCCCCCAACATGCTGGCTACTCATTTTAGCAACCTCAGAAGGATGGAAGGCTGAGTCAACCTTGAGACCTGGCTATGAGACCTTGAGTTAGTGTCAATAGTGTCAGAATCTGAAGCAGTTCCAGTAATTGCAGAATGTGTTCCCCAGATGTAGCTTGATGCTCGTAGGATTTGGACCCCCAGGCTAGTGGGCAGCCCACCTTAGATCCCTGGATAACATTCTGGACCATGATGGGCTCCACCTAGAAACCCTGGGAGGCTGGGCTGTGTTGTTGGTTTCTGTCTGGGAAAAGACAACCCCAGTCTTATCACTGCTCCCCTTGATTTCCCCCACACAAACTAGCACCATGAATGGTAAGATAACACAAGAAAACAAATGGGAGGAATGGGCGGGGTTTGCCTCAAATGACAGAAGCTAGAAAAGAAGTTTACCAATGATGTGTATGCAAGATTCCTGTTATCCCAACAAGTATTATCTCTAATTATATGGAAGTAAAGAATAATCACTAAATTCCCATTCTCATGCATTCTGGCTGCCTGAACTTGACAACAGTGCCTAAAGAGGAATTCTAAAGCTCCACAAGATTCCTTACCACCACCAGTAGAAGCAAAACAAAGAGTTTTATGCACTTCCTCTGCTTTTCACTATATTCCCCAGGTTTCTCATAGCTTGTCTCCCCATAATCAGTCGTCTTTTTATTTCATGGCCACAGTCGCCATCTGCAGTGATCTTAGATCCCAGGAAAGTAAAATCTGTCACTGCTTCTACTTCTTCCCCATCTATTTTCCAGGGACTGATCGGACCTGTTGCCATTATCTTGGTTTTCTTGATATTAAGTCTCAAGCCAGCTTTTGCACTCTCCTCCTTCAATCCATTCAAGAGGTTCTTTAGATCTTCCTCACTTTCTGCCTTTAGGGTGGTATCGTCTGCATATCTCAAATTGTTGATGTTTCTCCCAGCAATTTTGATCCCATATTGTGATTCCTCCATCCCTGCATTGCACATTATGTGCTCTGTGTATAGATTGAATAAGCAGGGTGATAAAATGCAGCCTTGTCTTACTCCTTTTCCTATTCCAAACCACTCTGTCATCCCATGTTCTGTCCTAACTGTTGCTTCTTGACTCTTGTACAGATTTCTCATGAGGCATGTAAGGTGTTCTGGTATTCCCATCTCTTTAATTACTTGCCACATTTTGTTGTGGTCCACACAGTCAAAAGCCTTGGTGTAGTCAATAAAACAAAAGTATACTTGTTTCTGGTATTCCTTTGTTTTCTCCATGATCCAACTTATGTTGGCAATGTGGTCTCTAGTTCCCCTGCCTCTTCTGAAACCGGCCTGCACCTCTGGTAATTCTCTCTCCACATGTTGCTGAAATCTATCCTGTATTATCTTGAGCATCACCTTGCTGGCATGTGGAATGAGCGCAATCGTTCAGTAATTTGAGCATTCTCAAATTTTGATTATACAGTATATAAAATAATGTCTACATAGTCTGATGATAATTTGTCTTACAGTATCTGTGGCCTCATTATGATGATGATTATGGTGATGATGATGAATGTGAGAATGTGCTTGCATAGTTCTGATCATGATTTTCTTTCTCAGGTACTGTTGCATGCTTTTGGAGTAGGCTGACACCCCAACTACTTATTGGAGTAGTTTTTAAGATCCCTTTAAGACTTTTAGAGTGCTAGAAAAATGAATAGAAAACGTAAGTGGAAAAACTGAAAGATGTTTTCCATTTCTTGTAAAATGAAATGACTGGTACATGAAAAAAGCAGAAATGAAAAAAGCACCCAAAATGAAAGAAATGCAATTAAATAAATCATAGTGTACATTCCTATTATTGCATAATATTTTTACTCTAATGCAAAACTAAAGACATTTATTACACTATTTAATATTTTAACACATACTTTAAAACAATTCTGCAGAATCAACCAAGATCAAGCCCTGGAGACTAAACCCCAAAACTGCATTAAAATATGGTACAATGTTCATATGTTGATGACTGGAAAATTACCAACACGCTTTACTCTATTTGCATGAACATCAGTGGGAGAGGTTGCTAGAGGTGCCATCAGTATGCGGAAAATACCTACTTCTATCTCTGCTTCTCATCAAATGCAAGTGAGGCAGCAGCTATCTTGAAGTGGTGCTTGGACCTACCAATGAACTACAGGCAATCCAAGAAACAAAGACTCAGTCTGCACAAGATGGAAGTGTTGCTAGTAAGTAAAGCACCTATCCAGCTAAGTGACGATCATCCTGCTCTGGACTGTGCTGCACTCCCTTGAGAGGAGCAGTTTCACAGTTTATGGGAGCTCATAAACAGCTTGTCACTGGAGGCCTATTGTCCCCAAGAACCCAGAATAAGCATTCCCTTTCCCACTTCATTTTTGGGTTGCTTTGGAAAGACAACTCATCAAAACATCCTAAGTGGCCCACAGACATACATGGGGGAGGGGGGTGGAGGAGGATATGGATGAAGGAAGAAGTGAGAGGGAGGAATGTGTGGCAGGCAGGTAGAGTGAGAGAAAAGAGTGACCCATCTCTATTCACAGCCCCCCTAAGGGGACACATTCACATGTGTGGGTGCATCAAAACACTTTCCCTGTACATCTGTAACGAAAGTGTAATCCCCTCTGCTAAACATTCCAGTGCTACCAACAATCAGTTACAACAGTGGTTCCCAACCTAAGGCCTATGGGTCAGATCCAGCCCTCACTGCCATTTCATGTGCCCCCCCTCCAAGGGCATTTGTGAAACAAAATGGCTGACCCTTTGAAGCTATTAGGACAAAATGGTTACATCATTGTTCAGCCAGGGCAAAATGGCCATCCAGCCCCTGAAGGTGACTGAGAGCCCGTGACCTGGCCCCCAGCTTGAAAAAGTTGGGAATCCCTGAGCTAGAAGGTGAAAATAATTAGTTTCCCTGCCACTCTGCAGAGGAGATGGGGAAGTGTTTAATTCAAACACTCAATATGCTGAAGGGACCTGTTAGAAGAAGCATTTTATGGTTGCACGCCTCCTTTTATATACTGTTCCTAGCATCCACAGGCATTAGGAATGATGTATAGGGGATTGCTGTAAAAAAGTAGGACCCTCTAATGAGGGATTCAAAAAGAAGCACTCAAGGGGAAGTTTTAGCCTTCCAACATCCATGAAATATGGAGGCCAAAGCTACCCCCAAGTACTCAAAAGAGTGGGCTATGTGCCCACCTGGAGGTGTTCAATATCTTTTATCAGCTTTCCTTGACAGCTTTTATCAGCTTTTCCTTGTAACAATAATGACCCTAATTTGGACATAGATAGCTTGGCTGCAGTTGTCCAGATATCTGTAACCTCTTACTTAGCTTATTGCAATGTATTGTATGATTGAAGGGTTGACACTAACTTTCAAAGCTTTAAATGGCTGAAACTGATATTCTGTGAGGTATTATTACACTTTCTTCTGCAGCAAGCAGGTTTGTTTCTTTGCATGAGTCACTAAGAACTCTGCATCTGTTGGAAGTCTTTTCTGCAGTACATTTGTTCCCTGCTCAGTGTCACATCGTGGTCTGAATTCAGATGTAGGTTAAGCTGTGGCAGTGCTGGTAGGTGGATGTCATGGAGATGATTGGATCAGGTGAGTCTTTTGATGAGTCCTATCTCTGTTACAAATCTATTACTGTTGAGATTACAATTGTAGAATATTGTTGTTAGATTTTTTTTAAAAAAGTCTGGCTAGTATGTTTTTCTGAGTATTTTGTATGTAATCGTGACTGGCAGTTCAGGGGCAAAATGAATTTGTGAATGGAATACTGGACCCCTCCCTTGTGGAGCAGGTGACAGTGGGTTTCCTCCTCCAAATAATTCCATGGGCTCCAGCTTGGGCTCCAGCTTTTATTGAAGGATTAATGTAACACACTCCTCAACTACCCTTTCTCCCTTGTCCTCAGAAGGTTGGGTTCCTGGCACTAATCCTCCAAGCCTAGCTCTGCACTGTGGACTGCACAGTGTCCCCAGCTATCCTGAACCCTGGAAGCGAGTGGGCCATATAACAATAGCTCCTTGTCATCCTATTAGAGCAGGGATTCTTGACCTGTGGCCCATGGGCCGGATGTGGCCCACAGCACTATTTTATGTGTCCCATCACCACCTCCACCACACCCAGAAGTACCATGTGATGTTATGATAGTGGAAGGTCAAAATGGCCATCTGCCCCCCGAAACTGTCTGAGGGAGCGTGCCCTGGCCCCTGGCTTTAAAAGGTTGAGAACTCCTGTCTTATAGGACAAGTGAGGCAAGTGAGAGGGAGCTGCAATTTTTCTTTTCTACTCCTATAGCATTCCAGAAATCAACCCTTACTGGGGAGAATGAACCACGCCGCAGCCATTTTAAAATTAAGGCCTTCTTGATAGCATTACACTTTCTACAAGCCCTATAAAACCCATCTCTTTCACACTCTGCTTTGACCACACAGTTAGACACTTAATTACCTGTTTACTAGTTAACCGCCTAGCCCGTTATCACTTCAATAAACGGGTGATTGCATTAACATGGCATTCAAGAGAATTATTGCCATCCTGAATAATTATTTTGTTTATGGCACATCTTAAATGACCCATTTAAAAATTATAAATTACAAAAATGCATAGTCCCCCGCCCTCGCAACCCCCACCCTCTTATGTGGATGTGCAAAGGGCTGGGTAAATTACGGAAGCAACACTTTGGTTTGGCACATGAAGAGCCCTGATTAATAGGCTCCTCCAGCAGGGCAGAAGAGGAAAGGAATTGGGAGGAGTAAATCTGAAATGCCTATGCCTCTCTTCACATCAATTAAGGAAAGATTTCTTTTCAAGAGTTGAGGTACAAAGACTCTTCCGACTTGAGTTCAGGCAGAGGGTTGTGGGCATTATCATATGACTCACTTCAGAGAGCTTACTCCTACTTTTCTATTACCTGAGAAAATATCACAACAACAGCAACGAAGACCACTTCCTACAAAACCATACAAGTGGCATAATTTTATAACCATCTATTTTGAACTTACAAATTTTAAATGATAATGAGGGGAAAAAATGGGAAGCAACTGGAGTAATAGGGCTGTTTTAATGGGTATAAAGAGACATGATTGAAATGAGAAGGGTGGGAAAACTCTGGCATATCTTATATAGTCAAAGGACCCCATCTTTACTCATTTTTAAAGAAGAAAAGTGCAAATAAGCAAATGTGGAAATTATTCCTTGAATACAAGTACCTTCATGTTTCAAAATACACATTTTCATAAATATTTTGTGCATATAGTTTGAGGACCTGATGTGATCAGAATATGTATATATGTGGAATACATTGACTGAATTTTAGTGGTTAGATGGCTGGATACCTCAGTAAGTTGGAATACCTGGTCAGGAATTTAATTCCCCATCATACTTCTCAGAAGAAGAGCCAGTCCACATAGCCTTGGGCAAGCTGCACAGACCCATAGAGCCCCCAGAAGAAGGGAATCATAAACTGCTTCTGAGTACTTTATTCCTAGGAAACGCTGGAAAAGGCCATCTTGTGTCAAAACTGACTGGACACTACACTGTTTTTTTGTTATTGTTGTTAGGCCAAAAGCTAGTATATATGAGCAGACCTCCCTTGTACAATGGGACATTCCCCATCTCCTTCCCCCTCTGCAGTGCCCATGGACAACAAACACTATGGCGGGCCCTGAATTTATCCACTGAAGATGAATGAATTGGTTATTAGCCTCTGACTAGGCAGGGCAACTCCAACTTTTTCTTTCATTTCTCTGTGCATTTCCCGTAACTAACGCTATGTATAATCAACACCCATAGATGAAAATCAACTATCCCTTCCTTTATGTTGCTGCTGTCTCCATGTGGAGAGCAATGTGTCTAAAAAATGGAAAACTCCTGTTCACATGAAGGCTCTAGTCTAAACTATGATTTGAAACTATGACTCCTGCCATGATCAGAGGCCCCTGCCAAAAGCCATACTGGCTTGGTGATTCTGGAAGTTGTAATTCAAAGACTTTTCCAAGCTCTAGTCATCACTACCTTTCTTGGAATCACATTTTAGATGTTAACTTTTAAATTTTGTGAATTACTACCTGTCTTCAATCTCCCATCATTGAGTATTGCTGGATGACTCTTGGGTTTTAGAGAGAAGGAGCTCTTTACTTTCTTCATGCCATAAATATTTTAATGCATCTATCATTGCCATAACTGGCTGGATAGGTCAATGAGATAGATATTCAGCTGCAGAGCCAGGGGCAGGGAGTTCAATTCCCTCTTGTGCATCCCAAGAGAAGAGCCAGCCTTGGGGAGCTGCACAGTCCCTGAGAAAAGAGAATGACAAACAATTTCTCTGTATTCTGTATCTAGAAAACCCTAGATAGGGTCACCATAGGTCAGAATCATGTTGACAGCAATTATTATACTATTATTATCATTGACACATTTATTTACATTGTCCTCTAAGCTTAAAAAAAAAGATCTAAACACTGTAACCTTTTCCTTACTGGAAAGTTTCTCCAGCCAACTCATTGTTTTGGTTCCTTTTTCCACACTTTCTCCACAATATTAGCCACAAAATAAATCCAAACATATCAGAGAAGTAAATAAACAAACAAACAAAAAAGTATTGTGGCACTTTAAAGACTAACTGTTGTATTTTAATGTTAGCTTTCGTGGATCAAGTCCACTTCATCACTAAAGTTTCAGACATTTAATCCCCTTATTTCCTCAGTCTGTACGTAGAACATATAGTATGGAAAGGCAGACCAAATGCAGATGAAGGAGAACTGGTGGAAGAAACATCAATAATTTAAACACATGTAGATGGTACCATGTTGCTAGCAGAAAGCAGCAATGATTTGATTCAATATGATTTATTCAATTTGTATGCCGCCCACTCAGCATACACCGACTCAGGGCGGCTCACAAAAATCACAACATATAAAAAATTACAATACAATAAAATATAACAATACAATAAGATTATAACTATTATTATGTTTACACTTGTATCACATAAACATCAAATACAAAGTATCATATAAACATCAAGCAAAGTATCACATGAACATCAAAGACAATAAAGTCCACAACCCACATAAAAAGTTCATGAGAAACAGCCAGCAAGAAAATCCAAGGCCCAAGCTGGCTGGGGGGGGGATGTCCAGCCCCCCAGCCCCAATGGCCAAGTCCTGGCATTTTCAACCCCTGGCTGTGGTCGAGGCCCGGGAGCAGGGTGGCAGGCATCCTCACCCGAAGGGCGGGTCGTCTTCTGCCGCAGGGAGCCAGCATAGCTTTTCAACCACTGGGCATGGGTGAGGACTGGCAAGGAAGAGGTGGCCCTTTGGAGCAGCTGTGGCATCGGCAGTTTGAAATGACTTTTAGTGAAAATGAAAGCAGGACTGCAGTTGAATATAAAGAAGACAAAAATTATCACCACAGAAGAACTGCACAATTATAATGTTGAGAATGAAGACGTTGAAATAGGGAAGTATTTTGTATTCCTTGGTTCAATCATCAACCAAACAGTGGACACAGCCATGAAATCAAAAGAAGATGGAGACACAGCAAAAACTGAGTTAGGAAAGACCATCAAGTATAAAACCAAGATCAAAATTATCCACATTCTTGTATTCTCATTCACCATGTATGGGCTTGAAAAGTGGACAGTAAATAAAGCTGAGAGGAGAAAATTATTTGGTTGAAACATGGTGCTGAAAAGAACTTTACAGGTACCCTAAATCAGGGTTTCTCAACATATGGCCTGAGGACCAGATCTGGCCTACAGTGCCAAATAATCTGCTCCAGCCACTGCTGCCATCAGTGGAATCAGCCGTGGATTCATTTATGACTGTCATAAATGTGTTTCCAACAGCTGTAAATTAGTCTGCAGCCATTGTAAATGCATTTATGACAGCTGTAAATGAATCCCCAGCTGTTGTAAACTTGTTTCTGACAGCCGTAAATGAGTTTGTGGCCATCATAAATGTGTTTATGACAACCACAGAGTCATTTACGGTAGCCATAAATGGCAGGGTGACAACCAGTCTGGCCCCCTCAACTGTTTGAGGGAGCGTGACCTGGCCCCTGACCTGAAAAGGTTGAGTACTTTTAGTGTCTTGCACGGAAGACAAAGAAGGAGCCGCAGTGGGGGCTAAAACACAGGTTTATTTCATGATGGTCAGGATGAACATGTGGCTCATTTTATACTGCAGTAATACATTTGAATATTGTTGCATGGTAGCTCATTGGCTGCTACCAGCGTGACGTCATTCCGAGTCACGCCCATTTTCTCCAGGTGATCCTAGCGCGGGAAAGGTTCCTGCGGCTGCCAGTGATTGGGGAATGTGAACCATGTGAGCTGAACGCTCGCAGCTGCCCTCTATGGGCAGCTCACTCGCGTTCCTTAAACAGCTGGGTTACACTGTAATCATTGTCAGGTTACATTCATACATTCTTAAAGTAATACTGTTACATACACAACACTCCTCCCCCCTAGGATGGGACGAAGTCCCTCAACCATTGTGGCTTCCTGAACGTGCGCTTGGGGCGTGCGGCTGCTTGGTTTAGCTCAGGGGAACTAGGGGCTCCGAATCCCGCAGAGTCTCGTCCTGCAATGGAAAGGGGGACTCATTAGTCGTTCGGCGGGGACTCTGCGACAACCTTGCATTGGGGGAAGGGAACGGAACATACAACTGAGATGTAAAGCCCTGCCTGTTGCCCGTGGCGCCCGGGCACCCCCCCAGCACGAACCTCGGAACCGACGAGGAGACCCTTGTTGTCTCCCCCTGGTCCCTTGCGCCTGCAACCGGCGTACTTGCCCCACTCCCTGCTGCCTGACCCGGAGTTCTAGGGGATGGGGAGCGTGAAGTTGCCCTGGCTGCCTGGCTCGGGGGGCTTGGTGATATGGTATACTCTAAAACAAAAGGGCTGGGGGGACTGGAGGTACCAGGGGCTGAACTGAAAACCCTCTTCTCGCTCGGACGGGTGGGGGACCACTCCGCGACCCCCCCCTGGTACGGCAACATAAAGTCAAACTCATTCCACTCTTTCAAAGTATCGTCCTCCTCGGCTGAGAACCCAGGGTATGCATTTGTACCCGAGGACGCCCCCGTGTCTCCCCCTTGGGTTATGCGGGTGGGGGAGGACCCTAACGCTGATTCCCTTTCACTAGTGACTCGCCTTCTGAGTTGGTCCGCGTGCCTTCTCCAGAGTAGGCCTGTGCTGGTCTCGACCGTATAGGATACTGGCCCCGTTTGTTCAATGATCGTCCCTGGAACCCATGTTGGTCCTGAAGCCGCATAGTTTCTGCAGTGAACTGGGTCCCCTGCCAAAAAGCTTTTGGAACTCTCTACCACTGTATTTCTCCCTTCATCCTCCACCCTGGTCGGATCCAGCTGATCAAAAAGGGTTACCGGCCGCCTCCTCATGAGGAGCTCCGCTGGCAAAAGTCCTGACGCTAGAGGAGTTGCCCTATAACAGATGAGGAACTGACACAGTTGAAGGTTCAACTCCCCGGGACACATGCGCCGCAGTGCATCCTTCGTAGTGCGTACTTGGCGCTCTACCTGACCGTTTGTGGCGGGGTGAAACGGGGCAGCGGTAATATGGCGGATGGCATTTCTTTCGATAAACGCCTTGAATTCCGCAGAAGTGAAGGTACTAGCGTTACCGCTAACAAGGATGTCCGGCAGGCCGAAGCAACTGAACACCCTGCGCAAGTGTTTAATGGTTGCGGCAGATGAGGTGCTAGTCATGGGGATCAGTTCCAGCCATTTGGAATACGAGTCGACTATCAGCAGAAACATGGACCCGCGGAAGGGGCCAGCGAAGTCGACGTGTATTCGGGACCATGGCCCTCGGGCCGTGTCCCATTCCCTATGGGGTAGCCGGGACTCCTCGGGCCGAGAGCTCTGGCAGCTCTCACACGTGCCCACTAAGTGATCTATTTCAGTGTCTATCTGGGGCCACCAGAAGTAACTCCTGGCCAGTGCCTTGGAGCGCACTATTCCCGGGTGGCTGGTATGCAGTAGCCTCAGCACCTTCGCCCGCAACTTTTCGGGGATAACTACCCACTGACCCCAGAGCAAGCAGCCCCTTTCAAGGGAAAGCTCTACTCTGCGGCTAAAAAAGCCTTGAAATGCTCCTCGGGGGGAGTTGCGGGCCACCCTTTCCTCACCCAGGAACTGACTTGGGCCAGAATTTTGTCGGCCGCCGTGGCTTTGGCGAGGTCTGCCGGGACTATGGGGGGTGAGTCGAGGGACTCAATCAGCAGGACTTGATGGTCTTGCTCTACCTCGCATGCGGGATCTCCTAAACTAGGGAGAGGAGACCGGGACAGCACGTCCGCATGGGAGATCTCCTTCCCTGGGCGATAGACCAACTCATACTGGTAGGCGTTAAGGAAAATCGCCCAACGTAGCATTCGGGGGGACAGGATTTGTGGGGTGGACTTGCCTGTGGTAAAGATTCCCAGAAGGGGCTTGTGGTCGGTCACAACCGTAAACTCGCGGCCGTATAGGAAATCGTGGAACTTCTTTGTTCCCGCAATGATGGCCAGGGCCTCCCTATCCGTTTGCGCATAGTTGCACTCCACCTTTGAAAGGGACCTGGAGTAGTATGCAACCGGGGCTTCCTGCCCGCTCTCTAACACGTGGCACAGCACCGCCCCCACCCCCACTGGGGATGCATCACAGACTAAAACCACTGGTCTCCTCGGGTCAAAGTGGGTCAGGACAGCATCCGAGGATAAAAGCACTTTGAGCTCCTTGAACGCTTTCTCTTGCCTGTCCCCCCCACCGCCAAACCGCCTCTTTCTTTAGTAGCGCATGCAGTGGCTCCGCAACGGATGCCTTCCTCGGCAAGAAGGAGTGGTAAAAATTGAGGAGCCCTAGGAATGACTGCCGCTCCGGTTTCGCGGTGGGGCGGGGGGCATTTTGCACAGCCGCAACCTTGGACTCGGAAGGCTTGATGCCCTCCGGGGTTACCTTGAACCCGAGAAACTCAACCTCCCTCGCAAAAAATACACATTTGTCCCTTCTTAGTCGAAGTCCCGCTTTCTCGAACACTGAAAGGACCCTGTCTAGTCTCCTCGCTAGCTCTGATTCGCTCCCCGCTGTTATCAAGACTTCGTCAAAATATGGGAGCATGCCAGGAAGCCCCTTTAAAAGGCGTTCTACAAGGGACTGGAAGATCCCGGGGGCCGAATTCATGTCGAACTGTAGGCACGTTACCTTAAATGCCCCCTTGTGCGTAACGATGGTTTGCGCGGCGGCGGCAGCTGGGGTTACTGTGAGCTGTTGATACGCCTGCGCCAGGTCTAGCTTGGCGAAACACCTCCCCCCATGCAACGTGGCCAGTAAGTGGCTAACCACTGGCACCGGATATGCATTTGGCCGAATGGCCTTGTTAATTGTACATTTGTAGTCAGCGCAAATCCTGACCTCCCCGTTTGATTTCAAGGCTGTAACAATTTGTCCAGTTCCGCCTCAATCTTGTCCTTGAGGGCGAAAGGCACTCTTCTTGGCTTGAGACGTATGGGCCGGATTTCTGGGTCCAACTCAAAAGAAACTGGGGCCCCTTGTAAGTCCCGAGCCCCTTCTTGAAAACGTCCGGGTGCGCATCGCACACGTCCCGCATTGGTCAGTCTCTATGGCGTTAATGCCGGACAGTTCAATTCCCAGGGGGGCAAACCACTGGGTTCCCAAGAGACAACATCTTCCCCCTTGAGAACCACTAAAGGCAGTTTCTCTGTGTAATTTTTGAACTTCACTGTGAAGTTCCCCACCCCCAGCACTGGGATCCCATAACCCTGCACGTCCCGTAAGTGTGACTTCATGGCCCGCAGTTTGGGCCGCGCATTTGGGGGAATGCGCATGAACTCCTTTTGGGATAGGATGGAGTAGGATGACCCCGAGTCTATCTCCATCCTCACTGGAACCCCTTGTAACAGTACCTCTACAAAGAAGCGCCGGTGCTCCAGGCCCACGCGGTTCACGCCTTCCGCGCCATCGTTGGCTGAGACCTTTCCGATGCCGGCCGCCTTCTGCTGGTGTGCTCGAGGGTGTTTCGATGCGCCCTTGTCCTCGGTTTGCCCGCGCCTGCAGACTCTGGCGATGTGGCCCTTCCGACCGCAGTTGTGGCACTCGGCCTTCCGGAATGGGCATCTCATCCGGTCGTGAGATGCCCCACAGCCGTCGCAACGGCGGCCTTGCCGCTCACTGGTCTGGTGCTTCTCCCCGCGTTTCTTTACCCTCTGGACATCGTCGGCCTCGCTGGAGCAGGAGTCCGCCGTCGTGGACGACTCCTCGGAGGTCACTGGCATGCCTGCGGGCGACCGGGGTGCCTGTCAGGCTGCCTTCGCCGACATCCGCCGGGCCGCTTGCACGGGTGACTTAGCCCTCTCGGGTGCGGCCCCTCGGGACTTGAACACTCTGACCCCGCTCCTGGCCGCCTCGGCTGCTTGGGCTTCCCGCAGCACCTCGTTGAATGTGAGGTGATGGTCGCGGGTCATCAACTTCCTCTGTACCTCCTCGTCCCTCAGGCCACACAGCATGCGGTCTCGGAGGGCCGTGTCCAGGTCCTCCCATTGGCAGTTTACCACCGCAAGCCTGAGGGCCGCCGCGTAGGCAGACACGGACTCCCCCGGGCGCTGGTCCCACCTGTGGAATGTGACCCTGGCCGAGAAAATCGAGACAGGAGGCTGGAAGTGCTCACTCAGTAGCGCCAGGATGCGGTCGATGGGCACCATGTATACCTTCCGGGGGGCCACCAGGTTCATCAGGATACGCAGCGTGGCCAGCCCCACCTGGGCCAGGAAGTGCGAGCGCATCTTTGCGTCATCGTCGATGCCTGGCACTCGTACAGCTCCCATTGTTCTGGATCGCTGATATCAAATTGATGAGGCTTGACTTTGGAATACGCCATGGATCCCATCCTCGTCGCCAATTTAGTGTCTTGCACGGAAGACAAAGAAGGAGCCGCAGTGGGGGCTAAAACACAGGTTTATTTCATGATGGTCAGGATGAACATGTGGTAATGGCGGAGGTACAGCTCATTTTATACTGCAGTAATACATTTGAATATCGTTGCACGGTAGCTCATTGGCTGCTACCGCCGTGATGTCATTCCGAGTCACGCCCATCTTCTCCAGGTGATTCTAGCGCGGGAAAGGTTCCTGCGGCTGCCGGTGATTGGGGAATGTGAACCATGTGAGCTGAACGCTCGCAGCTGCCCTCTATGGGCAGCTCACTCGCGTTCCTTAAACAGCTGGGTTACACTGTAATCATTGTCAGGTTACATTCATACATTCTTAAAGTAATACTGTTACATACACAACAGTACTCCTGCCCTAGAGTACCAGAAAGATGAACAAGTGAGTCATAGAGAAAATCAAGACTGAATTATCTCAAGGTAACACTGAAACTGAAGTTGTCCTAATTTGGGCATGTCATGAATAAGAAATATTCTTTGGAATTGACAATAATGCTGGGGAAAGTTGAAGTCAGCAGGAAAACAGGAAGACCAAAAGTGAGATGGATTGACTCCCTAAAAGAAGCCACAGGTTTGAGTTTGCAAGAGTTGAATAGGATAATTCAGGAAAGGATGTTCTGGAGATTGATTGATTGATTTGTATCCTGCCCCAATTAGTGTAAAGCACTACTCTGTGGGGCTAACAACATCCAAAACCAATATAACAATAGAACAAAAATATAAACAAAACATGCTAATATCCATAAAACATAGTAGTTAGTATTCTACTAGCTAAAGGAATAACCAAATTCTTAGCAAATCTTCCCATTTTCACCATAATTACCAAATATATTAGATGCAATTTGTATAATCTGAAATGTTTTCTGACAGTAAATTGCATGTGGCAGGGCAATGAAGTCTATCCAACAGCACTGGATATATAAATTTATCTCCTATCCGCTATTTGCTGTGTTACAAATATTAAAAACAGCTTAGTTATGTACATTGGTGTTCTTGTCATTTCTCCCACCTTCCCTGTGGCCCGTTTGGCTCAGTACACATAAGGCACAATTCTAGTCCCAAATGTGAAACAGAGCAAGTTTTATTGTTTCATGTGCATGGGTATTTAACAAATTTATACTTTGAGAGTATGGAGCACCTTCTTTCGTCACACACCAACTGGCAAAGCAATTGTTAATGGAGCAAGAAATTCTGCTACCCTCAGAGAACAAACACATCTGTGTCGATTGCCTGGCTGTGTGGCACTTTGTACACTCAAAGGGGATTCAGTATAAACACAGAAAGTATCCATACCCGAAGCTTCCTCTCTGGCATCTCTGAGCTTGGCAACAATTTCTTGGGCCTGACCTGTAGATAGACGATAGACGGGAGCCAGAAGCTGTCATCATTATGACTCAGAGTCAAAAAGGAAAGCTGAAGGACACACTCAAAGGCCTGAGAAGAAAGACGGATGGGCAGCCAGGTAAGCAGTGATGCCAGCAGAATCCCTAATCACTGGGCGAAGGGAAAGAGCCAGAGCCCTGAGGCAAAGCTACCACTTTGCAGAAAGGAGAGATTCCTGTCTGGAAACACTGGAAAGCCACTGCTAGTTATTGCTGATATTTATTTATTTTATTACATTTCTATACCGCCCATTTGGGTATAGGGGGGTGTACAAGCAAATGTCAAATAACATGACAGAACATACAACAAATCAAAACAGATAGTAGAGCCCTAGATGGGTCAATGGTCTGACCCAGTTCAGGAAGCTTCATAAATTCCTATGCCAAATGTCCAACATAATCCACAAGCCTCTTGAGTAGCAACTGAGAATATGTCATTGAATGAACAAGAAGATATCTGGTTCAGTGGGTACACAGATAGAACCTCCTCAAAGATTGTGGTATTTTTTGAACCACAATCGGGCATACCCTCTGTCAGAAGAATGGGAATTGTAGTCCTGACTGGTATTGTGCCAGAGCGCATTGTCCCTTTAAAGGCGACTCCCTGCTGAGAGGTGCTTCCACTAGCCATCAGACTCAGCAGCTTTCAGCTATTTAGCCAGCCCTGCAAGCCAGCATCTTTTGTGGTAGAGGAAAGGTACAAGGAGAAAGAAGGCTTGTGTATACTGTGTCTGTTGCTGTGGACACACTGTTCCATTGGACTCTGTTGCTGTTGGCACTATCTCCGTTGACCTCCATCCCTGGTGTTTGGACACACCACTGAAGATGCCTGCTGTTGCTGACACTGCACCCTAAGTCTCCAAGTGGCATGGAGGCTGTTTACAAAAACAATAACAGAGGCCCAATTGGAATGCATACCCAAAAGGAAAAAGGGCACTGCCAGGTCCAAGAGGACTCCAATGTGGCTTACAGGAGCTGTTCGGGAAGTGATCAAGAGCAAGAAAAGCTCATTTAGAAGATGGAAGGCTTGTCCAAATGAGGACAGCAGGCAGAAACATAAATTCTGGCAGAACAAATGCAAGGCAACAATCAGGAAAGCAAAGCAAGACTTTGAGGAGCGTATAGCTAAAAATACTCAGAGGAATAACAAAGACTTCTTTAAGTACATTAGAAGTAAGAACCCAACTAGGAAGGCCATTGGACCATTAGATGACAATGGAAGGCAAGGGGTTATTAAAGAGGAAACAGAGATTGCAGAGAGACTCAATGAATTCTTTGCTTCAGTATTCACTGAAGAAGATAGAGACCACATGCCCAAAACAGAACCTATCTTCGTAGGGAGGGAAACCGAAGAATTAAGCAAGATAGAAATAACCAGGGAGGAGGTCCTTGCATGTCTTGTTAAGCTAAACACTAACAAATCCCCAGGACCAGATGGCATCCATCCACGAGTTCTCAGGGAACTTAAAGATGAAATTGCTGATATCCTAGCCAAAATATATAATCTTTCCCTCAAATCAGGCTTTGTGCCTGATGACTGGAAGGTAGTGAATGTAACACCAATTTTCAAAAAAGGATCCAGGGGTGATCCAGGAAATTACCGGCCTGTCAGTTTGACATGTGTCCCAGGTAAAGTGATGGAAACCATCCTAAAAGATAGAATTAATAGGTACATAGAAGAGGAGGCGCTGCTAAAGGAGAGCCAACATGGCTTTTGCAAGGGCAAATCATGCCTCACTAATCTGTTGGAATTTTTTGAGAGTGTCAACAAGCATGTGGATAAGGGGGATCCAGTTGACATTGTTTATCTGGACTTTCAGAAGGCTTTTGACAAGGTCCCACACCAAAGGCTCTTGAATAAACTTACCAGTCATGGAATAAAGGGACAGGTCTTGTCCTGGATCAGCAACTGGCTAAGGGACAGGAAACAGAGGGTAGCACTAAATGGACACTTCTCCAAGTGGAGGGAAGTAAAGAGTGGGGTCCCCCAAGGTTCAGTACTGGGACCCCTGCTTTTCAACCTCTTCATAAATGATCTAGAGGTAGGAGTAAAAAGCAAGGTAGCCAAATTTGCTGACGACACTAAATTATACAGGGTAGTGAAAACTGTGAGAGATTGTGAAGAGCTCCAGAGGGATCTCTTGACACTGGGGGAGTGGGCAAAACAGTGGCAAATGAGCTTCAACATCAGTAAGTGCAGAGTGATGCATGTTGGGGCAAAAAACCCCAATTACATTTATAAACTGATGGGGTCTGAACTCTCTGCGACAAACCAGGAAAGGGACCTTGGTGTCCTGGTGGACAGCTCAATGAAGGTGTCAACCCAGTGTGCCTCAGCAGTGAAAAAAGCAAACTCAATGTTAGGGATCATTAGGAAGGGTATAGAAAATAAGTCAGCAAGTGTCATTTTGCCTCTTTATAAATCTATGGTGAGGCCCCATCTGGAATACTGTGTACAGTTCTGGTCGCCATACCTCCAGAAGGATATTATGGAGTTGGAGAAAGTACAGAGGAGGGCAACCAGAATGATTAGGGGACTGGAACACCTTCCTTACCATCTGAGGCTGCAACAGTTGGGCCTTTTCACTCTTGAACGACGGCGTCTAAGAGGTGACCTGATTGAAGTTTATAAAATCATGCACGGTGTGGACAAAGTGGATAAGGAAAAACTGTTTTCCCTATCGCACAACACTAGAACTAGGGGACACTCCATGAAACTTTTGGGTACTAGTTCTCAAACAAATAAGAGAAAGTACTTTTTCACCCAGAGGATTACTGGTCTATGGAACTCCCTGCCAGAAGAAGTGGTGACAGCTGTCAGTCTTGACAGCTTTAAGAAAGGATTAGACAAGTTCATGGAGGACAAGGCTATCAATGGCTATAATTATGGCTACCTAAGGACAACCTCCGGGTTGGAGAGATAGGCAGGATATCTCTCAATGCCATTTCCAGGGAATCCTAAGCAGGTGAAGTCATCTCCTTGGGAATACCCTGAAGGAAATGGTGAGCCACTGTGTGAGACAGAATGCTGGACTGGATGGGCTGTGGCCTGTTCCAGCAAGGCTGTTCTTATGTTCTTATGTAAGTCTCTGCCTGGAGGATGAACGGACTATCTCTCACTGATACAGTACTTGCCGTAAGCATAACTATTTGTAATCTTCTGTTTGGCCAGTGCATTTGCTTTGAACTTCACTGTTTTGTGTTCTCAACGTCTTGGACTTTGGCCAGCTTCATTTACAACTGGAAAGCTATTTTGTTTGGGACTCAGTTTATTTCAACCAGTTGTGTCTGCTGAAGCAAAGCTCTTTCTGTTCTTTACAACTGTCTGTCTGTGTGCAGAAGTTTGTGAACCACACCCAGCTTCTGCTGTGTTTCGGCTTATTTTATTTATTTTTTATTTATTTATTTATAGTCAAATTTGTATATGCCGCCCGCTCAGGCAGAACCCGACTCAGGGCGGCATCACAACAATTCACAAAAGACATAAAAACAATTATAAAAAAATAATTATAAAAAAAAACCCCCAACCCACCCCCTTTAAAAACCCCTATGTCCCACCCACCCACTATACAAAGGAGGAGGAGAAAGTTCTTATACAAGCCAGCAGGCGGGCACCATAGTCCCATTCGGGCCCCACACCTGCCCTGCCAGCCAGGTCTTCACTCCTTTCCTGAAGGGCAGCAGTTCACTTTGGAGTCTTAGGTCTATTGGCAGGAGGTTCCAGAGAGTTGGTGCGGACACGGAGAAGGCCCTCCTTCGGGTGCTAGACAAATGTGCATCCCTAGCCGGTGGCACCACTAGAGAACCCCTCCTGTTCGCTCTGGTTGGACGGGCAGACACTCTTGGGACGATGCGGTCTCTAAGGTATCCCGGCCCCCTGCCATGTAGGGCTTTAAAGGTCAAAACCAGCACCTTAAATTGCACCCGGAGACAAACTGGTAACCAGTGCAGCTCCCAAAGTAGGGGAGAGGCATGGGCATATCGCCCACACCCCATCACCACCCGGGCCGCCGCATTCTGGACCAGCTGCAGCCTCCGAATGGTCGTCAAGGGCAGCCCCATGTAGAGTGCATTACAATAGTCTAGTCGGGAAGTAACCAGAGCATGGGTGACCATAAGCAAGGAGCCCCGGTCCAGGAGTGTGCGCAATTGGCGAATCACCCGAAGTTGGGCAAAAGCCCTCCTGGCCACAGCCGCCACTTGTTCTTCCAGCAGCAGCCGCGAGTCCAGAAGAACCCCCAAGTTGCGCACTGGGTCTGTCTGGGGCAGAACGGCCCCATCCAGTACCAAAGATGGTAACTCCCTGGATAACGCGGGGCCCCTTATCCACAGCCACTCTGTCTTGCTGGGATTCAGCCGAAGCCCATTGGCCCCCATCCAGACCCCAATGGCCTCTAGGCATCCGGATAGGATTTCAACAGCATCACTGGGGTCCCCACGGGCCGAGATGTACAACTGTGTATCATCCGCGTACTGATGGTACCGCACCCCGTGGGAACGAATGATCTCACCCAGCGGCTTCATGTAGATGTTAAAAAAGAGAGGAGAGAGCACAGAGCCCTGAGGCACCCCATATTTGAGGGGCCTAGGGCTGGACCTCTCACTCTCTAACCATACCGACTGGGTACGGCCCTTCAGAAATGAGGAAAACCAGGACAACACAGTGCCCTGGATCCCCAGTCCTTCGAGCCGTTCCAGCAGGATACCGTGGTCGACGGTATCAAAAGCCGCTGAGAGGTCAAGAAGAGAAAGGACGGATGGACAACCCCCGTCCCGCTCCCACCAGAGATCATCCATCAGTGCGACCAATGCCGTCTCCGTTCCATATCCGGGCCTGAACCCTGATTGAAAGGGGTCTAGATAATCCGCTTCCTCCAGGACACTCTGCAGCTGACGCGCCACCGCCTTTTCCAAAACCTTACCCAAAAAGGGCAGGTTGGAAACTGGCCTGTAGTTGTTAAGGACAGCTGGGTCGAGGGACAATTTCTTCAGGAGGGGGCGCACCAAAGCATGTTTTAGCTGTGCAGGAAATACCCCCTCCCGTAAAGAGGCATTTATTATCCCCCCTATCCAGCCACCTGTTACCTCCTTGGAGGCTTTCACCAACCAAGTAGGACAGGGATCCAAAGGACATGTAGTGGCACGAACAGCTGCAAGGAGCCTGTCCACTTCATCAGGGACAACAGGATCGAACTGATCCCAGATCGTACAGCAAGACAATGCTCCGGCACCTCCCCGACCCTCCCCATCCACGCCAGGATTCAATCCTGAACGAATCCGATCGATTTTCTCCACCAGATGGTCAGCAAAGTCCTCAGCCGAACCCTGCCAACCGGGCACCGATCCCCCTCTACCAAGGAGGGACCTGGTTACCCGGAACAGGGCGGCTGGGCGATTATCAGCGGAGGCAATAAGGGTGGTGAAGTATTGCCGCCTCACCACCCCTATCGCCACTAGATAGGCCCTAATAGCAGCTCTAGCTAGTGTCCAATCGGAGTCATCCTGGGTCTTCACCCAGCGGCGCTCTAGGCGTCTCTTTGCCCGTTTGAGTTCACACAGTTCATCTGTGAACCACGGAGATGACCTAGTCCCCCGGGCGTGGAGAGGCCGCAGTGGCGCGATTTCATCCAAGGCTACTGTTGCCGACCTATTCCACAGGTCGACGAGTGCCTCGGGTGAATCGTGTAGCCGATCCAGAGGAACATCCCCCAGTTCCCTCTGGAATCCATCTGGATCCATTAGTCGCCGAGGGCGGGCCATTTTAATCGGCCCAGCCTCCCTACGATGAAGTGTCGCCCCCAGGAAGTCAAGAGTCACCAGATAGTGATCAGACCATGGCACAGGTGAGATGACTAAATCCTGTAATCTTAGATCACTCTGCCACTGCTCCGACAAGAAGACTAGGTCTGGCATGTGACCACTGCCCCTGGTCGGACCCCGGACTACCTGAGTCAGGCCCATGGCTGCCATGGAAGCCATGAACTCCCTTGCCACCTCAGAGGCCATCCCCAGCGATGGCAAATTGAAGTCCCCCAGAACCATAAGTCTCGGGAACTCCAACACCACCATCGAGGCGGCCTCGAGGAGCTCAGGCAGGGCATCCCTTACCCTGCAAGGGGGCAGGTACAGGAGCAAGATCCCCAACTGACCCTTGGGGCCCAGCCGTAGAAGCAGGGCCTCGCAACCAGACACTTGTGGAGCAGTGGCCCTAGCAACTCCCAAAGACTCCCTGGCAACAATGGCGACACCACCGCCCCTCCCCTCACCTCTAGGCTGGTGCCAAATACCGAACCCAGCTGGACATATGTCCGAGAGAGGTACTCCATCTTCAGGAGTCAACCAGGTTTCAGTGATGCATGCCAGGTCGGCCAGCCCTTCCTGGATGACATCTTGAATCAGGGGGGCCTTATTGCAAACCGACCTGGCATTCACCAGCAGCAGCCTAAGGGCGGGGTCACTCCGGATCTGCTGCTCAGGACCCAGAGATGTACCTGCAGGGCTGGAATGAGGGACCGCAGTTAAACATCGGACCCGCATTCCCCGAGTGCGGCCCGCCCCACGGTACCCGCCATACCGCCCCATGCCCGTCACAACACCTATATGGTTCTCCGGAGCCTCCCTAGATAGAATGCTGCCCCTCCCTAGCTGGCTTAACAGTTTGCTCTGCTGCAACACACACAGACTCAATACTAGCAGGTGGTTTAATACATCCCTAACACCCTCGGTCAATGGCAACCTTGTGCTGGCTAATCTTTTTCACACTAGGTCAGATGAGATTCTGGTCCCATTTCCTTGATTTCTCTTTGGCCCCATTTCCAAAACCATCTAGCCCAGCACCAGTTTTGAACTTCCACCAAACTCTTGCCTGTTCTGCTTTTGTGGCATCACATCGACCTATCCATGTCATCAAAGAAATCTGCTTCCTGGTTTCATCTTTATATCCAGAAATCCCAATGAAAGGGATTTTCCTGCCCTAATTGCTTCCAAAGGTAGGGCCAGGCTGGAAATATGCCTTCATTACAGGGGTGTGTGGGCACCTTGGGAGGACAGTAGACAGAAAGTGTTGGGGGCACCTATTGGGGGGGGCAGAAATCCCATACATTCCCACTACCTCTGCCTGCTTCTGGGGGGCGCCAGTCACTGGGGTGCACCAGGATGAGTCCCTTTATCCCTGTGGGCCAGCACACCATTACAACTGTTTCCCACCCCATTTATTTTCAAAGATGAAAAGATGGTTTTCAAAAGAGACAATTAAGAGTTCCGACAGGATCAATTGGCACTTTAAGAGAGAAACCAGGGCATAAATGTCTCTTAATCTCCTGACCTTCAGATTTACTATTACCTTCTTAAAATACACCTTTATTTAAGAAAACAAAACAAAACATTAGGTTACATGTTGGCCAGTGCATTAGTAACTAAAGCCTTTCTGCCAAAGGCACAGAGACGTTGTGTATTTGACTGAAGCATGCTTCCTTGGACCATGTTATTGGCTCTAGAATAAAGAAAAAGGAGGAATGCTTCAGGGAGTGTATTTGGTTCAAGTATAGCTTTTCTGTACCCTCAGGAGAGAAAGCCTACAGCAAGCCCATGACACAAGAGAATAAACATAGTGAACACTCAAGCAATATAAACAAAAGTATCAGACGATGCAATGATAAAGTCCCCAATGACAGTCCTCCTACAGAGATTGCTGTCTGTAGTTTTCTATTGATTTCCTTCTAAGGGAGTAGCGTTCAATGCACGCTCACGGACCAACTTCAAGTAAAACATTGGCTCTCCACCAAGCAAAATTTATGAAGTTCCATAGAGATACCAGGCCATGCCAGATTACTGCAAGATTTATACACAGTACATCCAGTATCTGGTCTGTGGTGATGTTGTAGGACTATTGATTCTATGCTGGGTTTGTGAAATGTTATTGGCCTTCTAAAGGCATTTGATTTAATATTCACAGTTGTTTGGGCTTTGTCAACAAGTTCCTCCTATATTTCTTCCATTCTGGATGCACTGTGCCTTCCATTATATCCTGATATTTCCAAAAAGTAGAAATATATTTAAAAACCTCTCTTCCAGTATGTGTTGCTATGTGTCCAGTGTCTGTTCCTACTTTTTCTTCTTATCATTACAATCTTCTTTTCTGAAACAAAACAACAGCAAATGTAAACTAAATAGCATATCCTCAAAGGCAGTGATGCCTCTTAAAGTTAGAGAAGACTTCCCGAGTTTGGCAAAAGTTTTCTTTCTCACCTAGTTTTTTCACTAACAGAAATTAGCAATAGAAATCACACTTATTTACCACCCCATAGTGCTTAGTGCGCTCTCTGGGTGGTTCACAAGTTAACTAGCACTTTGCCCCAACATGCTGGGTATTCATTTTATCAACCTTGGATGGATGGAAGGCTGAGTCAACCTTGAGCCTTCATCGGGATCAGGGCTGCAGTACATCAGTTTAACCACTGCACATAGTTATTATAAATACCAGTTAGGTGCTATCAATTCTATTCTGATTGATGGATACCCTTCCAGGATTTTCTAGGTATAAAGTAGTCAGAAGGTTGATTTTAAACCCTGATTTCTAGGGTCCAAGTCTGTCATTCTATTCACTACACTATAATGGGTAGCTTTATACACACATGTCCCCAGGAAAAATATAATTGAAATCAGTGGGACTCGTTTCTCAATAGACCTGCACAGAACTGTTGTGTAAATGAATCTGTTTTCTTTGTCCTTGTAATTTAATAATTTTGAGTTGTTCAATGGATGTAAAATATTTTCAAAAAGTTGTCTTTCACTCTATCATTTTCTGCACAGCACTTTGAATCTTAACTCTGTTTGATTTTCCATATTGATAGGGTGCTCTTTAAATGAAAAGGTGAGGAACAAGCCTAGACTTGAAAACATTGGTTTAATTAATAAGTGTGATTAACTGATTAATTATAGATTAAAATTCTGACTGGTTAATCACTTGTTAATTGCATACGTGTTTGACAAGGTGTGTACAAGCAACATGTTAATAAAGTGCTCATCCAAGCAATTGAAGCACCTATGTTATTTTGTAGTTTCAAACTGCCAGCTATATTGAGAGGTTTTGATTGCATTTTTTAAATTAAACTGTTGGTTAAAATCAACACTTGAATCAGTTTTTTTTTATTTAAAGAAAATGACTCAAACAGCTGCAAGTCAAGAATTAAAACTAGGTGGTCAGGGAGACTAGAGGCTTAGATTTTCCTGAAAGAATAAAACCACAAGGAAAACTGCCAGATTTGTACCACAACTAGGGTTGCCATATGTCCTTGAAAACCAGGATTGTCCCAGATTCAAAGTCGGAAAAATTGTCCTGGCTAGTTCAACAAAAATCATGTTAAAGTCCTGGATTTTTAAAACTTATTGATTGTGTATTATAACGCACCATTAAATTAAATTTGAACTCTCACCATCAAACAAGTTATTTCCTGCCACATTTGAGTTGGAGTGTACCTGGAGACAGATCTTAACATCCTCGCTTCACACCATCATCACATAAGTGTGACCAGTGTGTTTTCTGAAACTGAGAACATTAAGAGTTGACTGCAACACAACTTCTCAGAGGTACAACAGATCATCTTACATTAAGAATTAACTGTTGTAAATAAATTCATTTATATATTGATATATTTAATGTGAAAGTGTTTTATAGCTGTCTTTATATTGCTTTTTTAAAAAAGGCTATTTTGTAGATAACCCGCCCATTTTTGTCAAGTATACTTCTGTCCTGGTTTTGTGGGAGAGAATTATGGTAACTCTAACCACAACTAAAGGTAAGCAACAGTTAATGCCCTCAGATTGTGAAGGGATTCACTACGGGGCCTCTTATGCTTGATATAGCTTAGACTTGCAATACATCTCTTAATTTGAGTATCAAGCAATAGTTTCATATGACTGGAAGGTCAGCAGGTCGACAGGTTGAGACCTGAGTACGGCACAGTGGAGTGAGCTCCCATCTCTGTCCCAGCTCCTGCCAACCTAGCAGTTTGAAAGCAAGAAATTGCAAGTAGATAAATAGGTACCCCTTCGACAGGAAAGGTAATAACATTCCATGTCTAGTCATGCCTGCTACATGTCCATGGAAAATGTCTGCAGATGCAGACAGGGCTGGCTCTTTGGTTGTAAACAGAGATGAACACCAGCCCCCTAGTGTCAGATATGACTGGCTTTCAAGCAAGGGCGACCTAGTCAAGGCACATTTCAGTTTCATTGATTTCCATATATTTAGACTTGAAGTTTTCATACAGAATGCTTCAGTTCAGGCTTGAGCTAGTTTACAATATCACTGTTGACTTACCCGTAATATTTCATCTATTGCTGATTGGGGGCTGCAACTGAGAGAATACAACAAACCGCACAATGTTTATTTATTGCTTTTATCTGCAGCCTGGGAGCAGCCCTCAAAAGATCCACCTCTCCAAAGAGTTTCCAAACCAGGGAGTCTCCTACATAGAGACAGGGGCTCTCAGTAAGCCGGGACTTGAGTTGTTTAGGGCCCTATAGGTCAAAAGCAGCAGTTTGAATTATGTCCAGAAACTGAGCAATAGCTAAGGAAGATGTTGAAAAGGGAATTTCAGCACTCTCTGTGATCAGGTGCCTAGCTGCAGCATCATTGTGGTCCACTGAGGTTTCCAAAGCAAAGCACATGACAGTAATTAAAATAGGATGTAACTCCGGCGCGTGTCAGATTAAACATCTCAAAGCACGGAAGTGCCTGATGTACTAATTTTAACTGCACAAAAATCCTCCTGGCCTCTGCAGAGAAGAAGGCATCCTGGCTGCAAACCTGAGCTTTTGGGTGAAATGCAACTGTGTCTGGTACAAGCTGGATTTGTATTCCTTAAACTGCCTTTTGACTGGCCGGGAACACCTTTTTCTTATCTGGATTAAGCTTCAATTTTTTTAAACCCTCATTTGATCTTTGAAAGATAGCAGACACTAGTTCAGAACAGAAACAGCTTCCGCTGAACTGGATGGAAGAGAGAAATAGAGTTGGTTATCATCCACATACCAGTGGCACCAAAACCCTAAGCACTGGACAACCTGTTCCAGTAGCTTTCTGTAGCTTTCTGTATATGTTAAATAGCATGGGGGACAGAACAGAAACTTGAAGAGCCACAATAGGCAGGATGTCTTCTAGGCGACACCCGGTAGCATCTTCAAAGCAAACTAAAACAAACCACAGCAAAACAGTGGCTCAAAGTCCCATCCCAGGGAGTTAATTCAGAAGTATTTTGTTGCCAATAATATTGATATCTACTGACAGACACAGCAGAACCAGCAGTATTTCATTCCCTCTACGTTGTCCACCAAACTGACCAAAGCTGTTTCCATCTCTTTGGTGTATGCAAACCAAGACACAGGACACAGCCTCGGGCTGGGTTAACTCAGGTTTATTGCATCGTGGCCAGAGGGAACATGAGGTAATGGCGGATCGATAGCTCTTTATATACAGCAGTAACACATTTGAACGTGGTGCCATGGTAGCCCATTGGCTACTGTCTGCGTGACGTCATTGCAGGTCACGCCCTTCTTGTCCAGGTGTAGGTGGTGGCGGGAAAACTTCCCGCGCTGTTGCCTTTGATGAGTTTGGACCAAGAGAGCTGTGGACGCTCGCTGCTGCCAGCTGGTGGTCATTAGCTCGCGTCCTATTACAGGGTTTATATGATACAGCTGAAGGTTACATTGTTGCTATAGGCAAGGTTACATTGGCTCAGATACATTGTAATCCGTGTGTACAATAAAACCAACAGAACACAACACCCCTCCCCCCTAGGACGAGACAAGGTCTCGAGCCCACACTTAAACACACTCCCCCCCCCTTAGGAGACAAAGTCTCTCAGCCAAGATGGCTTATTTCGAACACGCTGGGGTCTCGATGCGGGCTGCCTCTCCCCGGGTTTGCTACCTTCTCTTTGTCCCCTGGTTTCCTGTCCTGTAATATGAGAGGGAGACTCGTTAGTGATTTGCCGCGGCTCCGCGGCGTTGTTGGGAGGTGTGCTCTTTCTTAGGGAGGAACCGGGGGCACTGGGGGCTAACGAAAAACCCCTCTTCTCGCTTGGATGGGTGGGGGAACACTCCTGAAAACCCCCCCGGCTCGCAAACTCAAAATCAAAATCACAATCGGGGGCAGCGGTCGCGAACTCCTCTCCCCCTTCCCCGGCCCCTGATAAGACTGGCGTATCAAAAGGATATGAGTCGGGGCCGCTGCTACTGCTTCCTTCCCCCCTTGCTTGGGACTGTCGTCCCCTGCTGTCTCCCCCTTGGGCTAAGCGGGTGGGGGAGAACCCTAACGCTGAATCCTGTAGCTGAGCTCCACTGACTGGCCCACTCACCCGGTGCCTCAGTTGGTCAGCGTGCCTCCTCCAGAGGAGGCCGGTGGTCGTCTCGACCCGGTACGACACTGGCCCCGTCTGTTCTACAACCGTCCCTGGCACCCAGGCTGGCCCTGCGCTGGAGTAGTTCCTGCAGTGAACAGGGTCACCAGCGGCGAAACCTTTCGAGACTGCCAACCCTACGTTTTTCCCTTTATCCTCGACTCTCGTCGGGTCTAGCCTGGACAGGAGCGTGGTCAGTTTTCGCCGCATCAAGAGCTCTGCCGGCGAGTAGCCTGACGCTAAGGGAGTTACCCTATACGCTAAGAGGAACTGGCATACTTGGTGATTCAGGTTCCCCGGGCCCATGCGCCGCAGCGCGTCCTTTGTTGTCCGCACTAGTCGTTCCACTTGGCCATTCGTGGCCGGGTGAAACGGTGCGGATGTGACATGCCGAATGGCGTTTGCCTCCATGAAGGCTCCGAACTCAGCGGAGGTGAAACAACTAGCGTTATCGCTTACCAAAGTGTCGGGTAAACCGAACGTGGAAAAGACTCTCCTTAGCCGGCTAATTGTCGTGGCGGAGGACGTGCTCTTTACTGGGATAACCTCCAGCCACTTGGAGAACGCATCTACCACCAGGAGAAACATGGTTCCTCGGAATGGGCCAGCGAAATCCACGTGCACTCTGGACCACGGCCCCCTTGCTGTGTCCCACTCCCTATGCGGAAGACGGGCCGCCTCAGGTCGGGATCCCTGGCAAGCCTCGCAAGTGCCGACCATGTGCTCAATGTCCGCGTCCAGCTGTGGCCACCAGAAGTAACTCCGGGCTAGCGCCTTTGAACGAACTATGCCCGGGTGGCTGACGTGCAGCAGTTCGAGCACCCTCGTCCGCAGGGGCACAGGGACCACCACCCGTTGGCCCCACAGAAGGCACCCCCTCTCTAGGGACAACTCTAGCTTTTTCCTAAAGAATGGGTCGAACTCTGTACTCGGGGACGAAGCCGGCCACCCCTTCTGCACCCATGAACTAACTTTCTCCAGCGTCCTGTCCTTGCCTGTCGCCCTAGCAATGTCGGCTGGTACTAGTGGGGGTGCGTCTAAAACCTCAATTAGCAACACCTGGCGGTCTCTTTCTGCTCTCGCCTTTTGGTCATCCGACAAGGGGAGAGGGGATCTCGAAAGCGCATCAGCATGGCTGATCTCCTTTCCGGGCCTGTACTCCAACTCATGTTGGTACGCGTTGAGGAAAATAGCCCATCGCAGCATTCTCGGGGACAGGATCTGTGGCGTGGGCTTGCTTGCCGTGAAAATCCCTAACAGCGGCTTGTGATCGGTCACGATTTTGAACGGGCGGCCATACAAAAAATCGTGAAATTTTTTGGTCCCCGCTACTATTGCTAACGCTTCCCTGTCGGTTTGTGCGTAATTTCGCTCCGCTTGGGACAGGGACCTTGAGTAAAACGCTACCGGGGCCTCCCTTCCGTCCTCCAACACGTGGCAAAGCACCGCCCCCACCCCCACCGGGGATGCATCACAGACTAGGACCACTGGCCGTTTGGGGTCGAAGTGCGTCAGGATTGCCTCAGATGTTAGGAGTTGCTTTAGCTCCTTGAACGCCCTCTCGTGCTCGTCACCCCACATCCATGGCTCCTCCTTTTTAAGTAACCGATGGAGCGGTTCGGCCACGGACGCCTTCCGCGGGAGGAATGTATGGTAAAAATTTAGGAGCCCCAGGAAAGACTGTAGCTCGGTTTTGGATGTGGGGCGAGGGGCCTTTTTAATGGCTTCTACTTTGGATTTAGACGGCTTAATCCCCTCGGGTGTGATCCGGAACCCTAAAAACTCGACCTCGGTTTCGAAAAAGACACATTTGTCCTTCCTCAATCTCAGCCCCGCTTTCTCGAACACGGTCAGTACTTTGTCCAACCTTTTCGCCAGTTCAGCCTCACTCCCCCCTGTAATCAACACGTCATCAAAATAAGGCAACACCCCCTCCAGGCCCTTTAGGAGGCATTCCACGAGCGATTGAAAAAGGCCGGGTGCCGAGTTCACGCCGAACTGTAACCGCGACACCTGGAACGCTCCCTTATGTGTAACTATCGTTTGTGCCGCGGCCGTGGCGGGGGTCACTGGAAGTTGCTGATAGGCTTGCGCCAAATCGAGTTTAGCGAAACACTTTCCCCCATTTAGCCTGGCCAAAAGGTGGCTGATCACTGGCACCGGGAATGCATTAGGGCGGATCGCCTTGTTAATTGTACACTTATAATCAGCGCAAATGCGCACCTCCCCGTTAGCCTTTAGAGCCGTTACAATTGGAGTTTCCCACTCCGCGGAATCAACAGGAATAAGAATCCCCTGGCCCACCAGTTTGTCCAGTTCCGCCTCTATCTTGTCCTTGAGTGCGAACGGCACCCTGCGTGGTTTGAGTCTTATCGGGCGGACCTCCGGGTCTATGTCAAAAGCTACAGGGGGTCCCTTGAACTTTCCGAGTCCTTTCTTAAAAACGGCGGGATGCGCATCGCAAACCGCTTGTATTGGGTCCCCCCCCCACGGTATGCACCCCCCCTATGAACAAACCTAAGGGCTGGAACCACTGTGTCCCTAGGAGGCTACAGCTTCCCCCTTTGAGGACCACTAGGGGCAGTTCCGCAGAATGTCTCTTAAACTTGACCCGAAATTTCCCGACCCCCAACACCGGAATGCTGTTTCCCTGTACGTCCCGTAGTGTGGACCTCAACGCTTTAAGCTTGGGCCGCACGTGGGGGTCGATTTTCAGGAACTCTTTCTGGGGAATTATGGAATAGGAGGACCCCGAGTCAATTTCCATCTTAATAGGGGCCCCTTGTACTAATACCTCAACGAAGTAATGGGACTGTCCCGCGGACACGCTGAACACTGAGGCGTCGTCCTCGCTGCCGTCCGAGACGCGGCCCACGCCGTCCTGCTTCCTCGTGGTCTGGGCGCCATCTTTGGGCCTCGCTGGACGGTCCGGTCTGGCCGCGCGGTCTTGTGACTGCCTCCGGCCCTCTTTCCACTTTCTGCACGCCTTGGCGATGTGCCCCCGACGGCCGCAGGTGTAACACTCGGCCTTCCTGAACGGGCATCTCGCGCGCTCGTGGGCCGCTCCGCAACCCTCGCAGCGTCGACCACCCTTCCGGACCTTCTGGACCTCCTCGCCGTCGCTGCCTTCCGTAGACGACTTTGAGGCCCGCCGAGTCGCGTGCACCGACTGTCCGGTCTTCCCGTGCACCGAATTTTCCGCCTTGCCGGCTCTAGGACGCCACTCACGCCACTGGTGCATCTCGTCCACTCCGGCATTCGTGGACTCTGCGGCTTCCGCGGCCTCTATGACCTCTGCCAGCGTGGGTGGCGGCTCCTTATTCATCAAACTGCGCTGTACCTCCTTGTCTTTCAGGCCACACAACACGCCGTCCCTGAGGACCAACTCCAGGATACAATCTCATAAACAAGTCTGAAGGTAATTTGAAATAAGTCTAGGTAGTTCATCTACAGCAGTAGTTCCCAAAGTGGGGCACATGCCCCACAGGAGGACTTCAATTCCCAGAAGCCTAAGTCAGTACATTGGCTGACCAACGCTTCGGGGAATTGACTTAGATTTCTGGGAATTGAAGTCCAAAAACCAATGGTTGGGAAACACTAATCTACAGTAAATGAACAATCTGACCTTCAAAATTCAAGCAAATTCTTTACAATAAGCTAATGAATGGTGTGTCTTCTCTCCTTATGCTTGCCAGTGTAATGAGCCCTTGATAATTTAAAATAGCTCTTTTAGATGACTTTGTGCACATACAAAGGTTGTAGAAAGGAAGGACTTCTTCTCTGCCATGGAGTAGGCATCTGGTAGGATCAGTCATAGGTGTTCAAAATTTCCCACCATCTTTGCTCTAATCTCTGTCTCACTTGTTTTACTGTTGCTAGTTCCTTTGGTAAACCAGGAAACAAACTAGGCTCCAAAGATGCTCTGTGTCCATCACCCTGGCTCATTCAGGAAATCAACCATGACTTTGATAGGATTGCCTTCCTAGAATAAACAATTACCCTAGAGCTATCCGCAAACAATTTGGACCCATCAGCCTTCTGGTGTTAACTTATCTTATATGGTCGCTCCCCATCAGAAAAGGTTCTGAGTTCAGTGAGTCTAAATTTCACCAGGTAAGGAACTCCAGAGACCTCCTGCACACACAGGTCATCATTGTCCCACTCAGTACCAAAAATATATTAATTTAATTTAATTTAATTTAAAAATCATGTGCAGAATGTCTCCTGAACTATGTACTAGACGCAGGGGTGTGGAACCTGTGGTCATGAGGGGAGCCTGGGCTTCTGGGAATTGAAGTCCAAGTACACCTGGGGGTCCAAGATTGAGAAATCCTGGTGTAGAGGAAACAGGCTGATTCTCCAAGTGCTCTGGAACTTCGATTTCTAAAAGCCCAGGCTCCCCTAAAGGTTGCAGGTTCCCCACCCCTTTTTAAGGAAACCCTGGGATGTGTAGATCTGAAAGGGCTTAGCAAGTAGTGGCCTATGATGAGGGATGTAGCTTATGTCAAAATACAGAAAGCCATACTGGCTTTTCATTTGTCCTTCTAAAGCAGAGATGGGCAGTCTTGGCCCTCCAGCTGTTCTTGGACTTCAATTCCCAGAAGCCCAAGTCAATACACCAGCTGGTCAGGGTTTCTGGGAATTGAAGTTCAAGAACAGCTGGAGGGCCAAGACTGCCCATCACTGTTCTAAAGACTGATGTATATATTTTAATTATCTGAACTGTTCAGCATATGAATGAGCCACTGTTATGATGACATAAACCAAACAACTAAAAAAGTAGCCTAATTTGTGATAGGTTGGACAGCAAAAAAAAATTATACATCCTTATGATTTATTTGTCTTCCTGAAGAAAAAGGAGGAAATAAGAATAGGGTCACCATATTCTTGTTCTGATCTACCTAATTTTCATAGAAGAGGTACATATGCAAATTAGACAATCTTATTTGCCTAAAACATTAATTTTTAAATTAAGCACATTAATATACAGTAACAAGTTATTCACATCATTTCCATAATATGTAAACTGAAATTAAGCACATTAATTGTTGCACTGTTTTTCCCATCAGTATGTTTCAGCTGTGGCATTACTGATCTAATAATAATAATTTCATGTCATGGATTGAAAGGATTTTTGCGGAGGAAACTCTGCGCTGCTGATCTAATAGGTGTGGCTGTGTGAGAGGTAGTATGGCATGATGGGCATTTGAAGTTGGGTTTCCCTGCTCCAAGTACAACACTCTTACTATTGCACTCAATAGATTTCCTCAGATCATGGGATATTAGGTCAGTGATGCCAAGACTGAAACATACCAGTAGAAAAACAGCAAAGCACTTGACATGCTTCATTTCAATTTGTACCATTATGTAAATTATTTAGCATTCAAATATCATGCCAGGCCATACTTCTCAGTCAAACCTACAAGGTTGTTTCTGGAATCAAATGGGGAGAGGGGAATCACATGGAGCTGCCATGTACATTGCAGGCACGTATAAATAAATTAAATAATAATGACATTTTGCCATTCCTTAACTTGGTGGTTGTTGCTTTTTTGGCCAAACGTTTTCATTGATGGCAGCAGAGATCCATGAGAATATTAGAGATGACACAATAACATTTGATATGCAGGTGGGAAAACAAGGGAAAGTGAGGGCAAATATAGCGATCACTTCCATTAGAACTGCAAGAAAAAATCCTTGATTAACTTTCAATGCCATATTTGATATTTCAGATGCACAAATGCAAAACCAAGTGACAAACCAATACAACACCTACTTCCTTAGCTTCGACCTCCATCTAAGTGCTGCCCTAGGAAAAGGGAAATTTGGCAAATCAAGAGGAGGTAAGGAGCATATTAATTAGCAGAAGCTACTGGTATTTCTAACCATGTCCCCACAGTTGCTACACTTGGGAATCCTTTGTGTACAAGGAAATCAAAACAATTTTGTCAGCTAGCTGTCAAGGTAACAGGCACATGCCAGTCGCTGATTCCCAGTCATGCACCCAGCACATGCCAAATACCTCATCAATGAGTTGCAATTAGCCATGGTAACTTATGTGATACATCTTTGGACCACTGTGTAGTAGGGGCATGTGCTGTGAGCAAAAATTATGTTAAAATAATGCAAATGGGGGTGGGTGAGTGGCATTCCCTGGAAAACCTGTGACAACCCCCACCCCCAAGTGTAGAGCTGAACAGTTGGCTTCTCTGTCTCTGTTCTAGATGTTGTTGCTACTTCTCCTTCATGGTGAGAGAAAAAATAATTTTGGTTTCTGAACTGGGAAAATATGTATTCATTAGACTAAAATAAAATAGATGGATTAAATCCTATTTGAATCCATCTTGATGGAGGGCAGCAGTTTCATCAATACTGGCCTGAGGCTGAGGAGGACTTTGTGTGCCAAAAGGGCTCAGGATCAGAAAGTGACTCACAAAACGATCAGTAGTACAAGTGTCATGCTGTGATGTGAAAGTCAGAAGAAAGGCCACTGCGTTATATTATCAGGACAGTCTTCATGGCTGATCACCATGATGATTGCCAATATTCAGATTCAGATACAGCAGAAGCAGCAGCAGAAGCCTTTTTTCCATTTTAAGACAGCTTTTTTTTAAAAAAAACCAATTCAAAACAACTCCCAGCATCAGGGCAGATCCCATCATAATTCAATGTGTAGATTCAATGGAGAAGATCACTTTCACAGTATGTTCTTTAGCAAAAATAAAAAAATGCTTTGTATGCAGTTTTATTTTATTTTTTTCAGTGTCTGGACAAAACAAAAGATGCCAAGCTTTGTCTCTGAGTTTCCTTTAGCTTATTAATTTGTTGATTTATGTTATGGTATTTGCTTTATGCAAGCTAAGAGAACACATGCATTGCTTTTTTCATTTCTGCATACAGCCATAAAATAGTTTTTACAATTTTTTGTCTTTTTCCTCAAATGTCTAAGTAGGTTTCTAAACTGTTGACTCCTTTAACTGCTACTACTGCTGCCTTCATCATAATACAGTACAGTGGAACCCCGGATAATGACAAAGCTTGGTTCCATAAGTCGTGTTGTTGTCCGGTTTTTGTCAATATGCTGTTCTTATGGGAGACGCCCTGGATAACAAGAAAAAAATGTCATGCATCGATACCAAATGCCCTGCATAATGACGTTTTTGGGCATTTTTGTGGCATTATGTGGGGCATCACGTGGTGCATAACGACGCATTGTTATGTGGATTTGTCCTTATCCGGTGCTGTCGTTATCCGGAGTTCCACTGTACTTCCAACTCCATAGAATCTCTCAATGAAGCCTTCCAATCTCAATGAAACATTGACATATTTGCAGCATAAATGCCTATAAATATCATGCTTTTTATGAAGTATCTACCATATGTAACCATTGGTATTGTTTTCACAATTGTATCTTGAAGGCTAGAATTTGGTTGATATCGATCACAAAACCTGATAAAAAATCAAATCTTGAATTAGTTGAATCCATTTGCATTTGATCTCTGCTGCTTCTCTTAGCATATCTTTATGCATAGCAGAGAAGTATGGTTGCAATTCCCTTTCCCCAGGTGCAGTGGCTTTTTATTGGTGGTAAAGGACCAGATGGATCTGTGTTGTGAAAGGCGTCCAGCAGGCATTTTATCGTGTGCCAGCTGTCCACTAATTTGGTTTTGGGGATATGAATCTTGAAATGCTTCCAGGCAGATAAAGCAGATTTGGGGATTATAATAATTAGAAATGGAGAAGAATTTTGGAAACTTGGTGGTGGTGATTCCATAGAAACAAACCTGATCCAGTTTGGAAACACTGAGTTTATTGGAGTCCAAGCCAAATCCCCTTTTTCATTGTGGATATTCTGATTTTGGATATGACAGCTTTAAATAGTAATGTGTTACTTCTAAATCACCCAGCCAGGTCCTTCAGGAAGCAAGTTATTCTCCTTCCTTATTTATTCTTGTAGGATCATCTGTGGAAAATGTACTTTTCATTTTCCATAAATGACCAAACTATTCTAGCTTTTTGTATTAATGTGTTGTACAATGTCTGGTTTTTTATTAATTTGCTTTAGTAATTCTTTGTCAGTCACCCCCTCAGTTCCAGAAATTTGTAGCAATAAAATCTTGCAGTAAATTCATGTTACAAATACTTCTATATTTCTTAGCATTGCTTGCACTAAAGTCTGTAATACTATGGCATACAGTAAATACACTGTACACTGTAATGGAAAATACACAGCCCCATACAATATGCATTCTCAAAGCCAGTTTTAGTTTTTTCCCCCTCACATATTATATTCTGAATAGCCCTGAGCAATTTCTATTCAGACTTCTCCTGCATGACTATTATCCCACTGTTTAACCAATTTTAACCGAATCCTAAGGTGGAAATCCCATAATTTCTATCGTGTACAGGATAGACTGCAGTGGCTCAAGTGGCTAAGATGCTGACTGGGAAGCGGAAGGTCAGCAGTTCGATTCCCGAGTACTACAGGACGGAAATGAGCTCCCGTCTTCGTCCCAGCTCCTGCCAACCTAGCAGTTCGAAAGCAAGAAATTGCAAGTAGATAAATAGGGACCACTTCGGTGGGAAGGTAACAGCGTTCCGTGCGCTCCGGTGTCTAGTCGTGTCTGCCACATGACCACGGAAACGTCTGCAGAAGCAGACAGCACTGGCTCTTCGGCTTAGAAACAGAGATGAGCACTGCACCCTAGAGTCGGATACGACTGGCTTTCAAGCAAGGGAAACCTTTACCTTTACCTTACAGGATAGTTGTATGCATTCTAATTACAAAGAAGAAAGACTCATTGTGTTCAATAAAACTTGTTTTTTATAGGGTTGCAGCCTTAATGTAATTGCAGCTTAATTCAGAAATAATTTGCCTACCAGGGGCAGCAGCAGGAAGAAGAGTGTGAACAGCTATTCTTTGGGTTTTTATTAGTCCTGAAATCCTAACTTTATTTATATGTGTTATTGCATCTCTGCCTCACATTTCCTCCAATGAGCTAAATATAGAGTACAGGACACTCCTCTTTCCTCCTTCTCTTCACAATAATCCTGCATCTAGGGAAAGGGACTAGCTCAAAATCATCCAGGTAAAACAGAGGGGAGGAAAAAACATCCACCATGTTGATCTTGTTGAACTGAGTGAGGATATATGCAGTATGTTGACCTGTAAAGGTGCCTGGACACTTTTCTAAGCTTTTGAGCAAATGACGCTTCTCAGGAGAACTTTGCACTGTGAAATTTGTACTAATAAGAGTTTGAGACAGGAATAATCAACTTGTGATCTAGTATGGAAGCAATTAATTACAATTAAAATTTTAAGACTTTCCAAAATAGTTGCTTTTATGATAGCAGTTTTAAAAATGAATGCCTTGCTCCCCCATTTCTTAACATTAATTTAAATAATTAATTTAAGATTATTTTTAAAAGAGAATAGTTGAGTACCACTAGCTGATGGCCCTTGGGACAAAGCATACACTTCTTCCCTTCATCTCACCACTGCACCAACACCCACAACAAGACACACAGGCACATCACAAGCCAGGACTTGAACTGTGTATGTTCCTCCTCCATCTTTTCGAGAGATCACGTCCCTATTACCGCAGAAGTACCATATATACACACACGTATAAGCCAATCCGAATATAAGCCGAGGTACCTAATTTTGACCTGAAAACCCAGGAAAATAGATTGACCCGAGTGTCAGCCAAGGGTGGGAAATGCAGCGGCTGCTAGTGAGTTTCAATAATCAAAATACATGAAAATATGGTAAAATTAATTAAATTGTTGGTGCATCTCAATCCCGTGCAGTCTTGGAACCCTCGTGGTCATTGACCCAAGTATAAGCCATGTCTCCTTTTGGGGGATCATTTTTGGGGCTAAGAAACTCATATACTCAAGTATATACGGTAACTAAAAGGTAACAGTTGCACAGCAAAAGAAAGGGAATTAGCCCTACCTACTCTGCAATCATAGAGTAATGTAATTATTAGAGAGGAGTTGATTATAGGGACCTAGTTACTATAATGAAGTATTTCCTAGACCTAGATTAGTTTAGGGCAGTGGTGGCAAACCCTAACCCTAACCCTAACCCTAACCCTAACCCTCTGTGGGCACTAATGCAGTCACCCCAGCACAGAGTTTGCTCTGCCCAGCAGTCCAATAGGAGGGCTTGCTTCCTCCCCCAGCATAGCGTTCACCCCACCCCTCTGCCCAGCAGCCCAATGGGAACACTTCCTCCCTCCCCCCATTTAATGTCTTGCATGGAAGACAAAGAAGGAGCCGCAGTAGGGGGCTAAAACACAGGTTTATTTCATGGTGGTCAAGATGAACATGTGGTAATGGCGGAGGTACAGCTCATTATATACTGCAGTACATACATTTGAATATCGTTGCACGGTAGCTCATTGGCTGCTACCATCTTCTCCAGGTGATCCTCGCGCGGGAAAGGTTCCCGCGGCTGCCGGTGATTTGGGGAGTGTGAACCATGTGAGCTGAACGCTCGCAGCTGCCCTCTATGGGCAGCTTACTCGCGTTCCTTAAACAGCTGGGTTACATTGTAATCATTGTCAGGTTACATTCATACATTCTTAAAGTAATACTGTTACATACACAACACTCCTCCCCCCTAGGATAGGACGAAGTCCCTCAACCATTGTGGCTTCCCGCACGTGCGCTTGGGGCGTGCGGCTGCGTGATTTATCACAGGGGAACTAGGGGCTCCGAGTTCCGCAGAGTCTCGTCCTGCAATGGAAAGGGGGGACTCATTAGTCGTTCGGCGGGGGCTCTGTGACAACCTTGCATTGGGAGAAGGGAATGGAACATACAGCTGAGAGGTAAAACCCGGCCTGTTGCCCGTGGCGCCCGGGGACCCCCCAGCACGAACCTCGGAACCGATGAGGAGACCCTTGTTTCCTCCGCCCGGTCCCTTGCGCCTGCAACCGGCGTCCTTGCCCCACTCCCTGCTGCCTGTCTCGGAGTTCTAGGGGATGGAGAGCGTGAACTTCCCCCAGCTGCCTGGCTCGGGGGGCTTGGTGCTATGGTATACTCTAAAACAAAAGGGCTGGGGGGACTGGAGGTACCAGGGGCTGAACTGAAACCCCTCTTCTCGCTCGGACGGGTGGGGGACCACTCCGCGACCCCCCCTGGTATGGTAACGTAAAATCAAACTCATCCCACTCTTTCACAGTATCCTCCTCCTCGGGTGAGAATCTAGGGTATGCATTTGTACCCGAGGACGCTGCCGTGTCTCCCCCTTGGGTTACGCGGGTGGGGGAGGACCCTAACGCTGATTCCCCTTCACTAGTGACTCGCCTTCTGAGTTGGTCAGCGTGCCTTCTCCAGAGTAGACCTGTGCGAGTCTCGACCCTATAGGACACTGGCCCCGTTTGTTCAATGATCATTCCTGGAACCCACGTTGGTCCCGAAGCCGCATAGTTTCTGCAGTACACCGGGTCCCCTACCGAAAAACTTTTGGAACTCTCTACCACTATATTCCTCCCTTCATCCTCCACCCTGGTCGGATCCAACCGATCAAAAAGAGTTACCGGCCGCCTCCTCATGAGGAGCTCCGCCGGCAAAAGTCCAGAAGCTAGGGGAGTTGCCCTATAACAGATGAGGAACTGACACAGTTGGAGGTTCAATTCACCGGGACCCATGCGCCGCAGTGCGTCCTTCGTAGTGCGCACTTGGCGCTCTACCTGACCGTTTGTGGCGGGATGAAATGGGGCAGCGGTAATGTGGCGGATGGCATTCCTCTCGATAAATGCTTTGAATTCCGCAGAAGTGAAGGTACTAGCGTTATCGCTAACGAGGATGTCCGGCAGGCCGAAACAACTAAACACCCTGCGCAAGTGTTTAATGGTTGCGGCAGATGAGGTGCTAGTCATGGGGATCACTTCCAGCCATTTGGAATACGAGTCGACTATCAGCAGGAACATGGACCCGCGGAAGGGGCCAGCGAAGTCGACGTGTATCCAGGACCATGGCCCCCGGGCCGTGTCCCATTCTCTATGGGGTAGCCTGGATTCCTCAGGCCGAGAGCTCTGGCAGCTCTCACACGTGCCCACTAAATGCTCTATCTCAGCGTCTATCTGGGGCCACCAGAAGTAACTCATTGCCAGCGCCTTGGAGGGCACTATGCCCGGGTGGCTGGTATGCAGTAGCCTCAGCACCTTCGCCCGCAACTTTTCGGGGATAAATACCCGCTGGCACCAGAGCAAGCAGCTCCTTTCAAGGGAAAGCTCTACTCTACGCCTGAAAAATGCCTTGAAATGCTCCTCGGGGGGAGTTGCGGGCCACCCTTTCCTTACCCAGGAACTGACTTGGGCCAGGATCTTGTCGGCCGCCGTGGCTTTGGTGAGGTCTGCTGGCACTATGGGGGGTGAGTCGAGGGACTCGATCAGCAGGACTTGATGGTCCTGCTCTACCTCGCATGCGGGATCGCCTAAACTAGGGAGAGGAGACCGGGACAGTGCGTCCGCGTGAGAGATCTCCTTCCCTGGGCGATGGACCAGCTCATACTGATAGGCATTAAGGAAAATCGCCCAGCGTAGCATTCGGGGGGATAGAATATGTGGGGTGGGTTTGCCCGTGGTAAAGATTCCCAGGAGAGGCTTGTGGTCCGTCACAACCGTAAACTCGTGGCCGTATAGGAAATCGTGGAACTTCCTATCTGTTTGCGCGTAGTTGCACTCTGCTTTTGAAAGGGACCTGGAGTAGTACGCAACTGGGGCTTCCCGCCCGCTCTCTAACATGTGGCACAACACCGCCCCCACCCCCACTGGGGATGCATCACAGACTAAAACCACTGGCCTCCTCGGATCAAAATGGGTCAGTACCGCATCCGAGGACAGAAGCGTTTTGAGCTCCTTGAACGCTTTCTCTTGCCTGTCCCCCCACCGCCAAACTGCCTCTTTCTTTAGTAGCGCGTGCAGTGGCTCCGCAACAGATGCCTTCCTTGGCAAAAAGGAGTGGTAAAAATTGAGGAGCCCCAGGAATGACTGCAGCTCCGGTTTTGCGGTAGGGCGAGGGGCGTTTTGTACAGCCGCAACCTTGGACTCGGAAGCCTTGATGCCCTCCGGGGTTACCTTGAACCCGAGAAACTCAACCTCCCTCGCAAAAAATACACATTTGTCCCTTCTTAGTCGACGTCCCGCTTTCTCGAATACTGAAAGGACCCCGTCTAGTGTCTTCGCTAGCTCTGATTCGCTCCCCGCTGTTATCAAGATGTCGTCAAAATATGGGAGCACGCCTGGAAGCCCGTTTAAAAGGCGTTCTACAAGGGACTGAAAGATCCCGGGGGCCGAATTCGCGCCGAACTGCAGGCGCGTTACTTTAAATGCCCCCTTGTGCGTAACGATGGTTTGCGTGGCAGCAGTAGCTGGGGTTACTGTGAGCTGCTGATACGCTTGCGCCAGGTCTAGCTTGGCGAAACACCTCCCCCCATGCAACGGGGCCAGTAAATGGCTAACCACCGGCACCGGATATGCATTTGGCCGAATGGCCTTGTTAATTGTACATTTGTAGTCAGCGCAAATCCTGACCTCCCCGTTTGATTTTAGGGCCGTAACAATTGGAGTCTCCCACTCCACTGAATCAACTGGAACCAAAATCCCCTGCCCCACCAATTTGTCCAGCTCTGCCTCAATCTTGTCCTTGAGGGCGAAAGGCACTCTTCTTGGCTTGAGGCGTATGGGTCGGATTTCTGGGTCCAATTCAAAAGAAACTGGGGGCCCCTTGTAAGTCCCGAGCCCCTTCTTGAAAACGTCCGGGTGCGCATCGCACACGTCCCGCATTGGGTCAGTCTCTATGGCGTTAATGCCAAACAGTTCAATTCCCAGGGGAGCAAACCACTGGGTTCCCAAAAGGCAACATCTTCCCCCCTTGAGAACCACTAAGGGCAGTTTCTCTGTGTAATTTTTGAACTTCACTGTGAAGTTCCCCACCCCCAACACTGGGATCCCGTAGCCCTGCACGTCCCGCAAGTGTGACTTCATGGCCCGCAGCTTGGGCCGCGCATTTGGGGGAATGCGCATGAACTCCTTTTGGGACAGGATGGAGTAGGACGACCCCGAGTCTATTTCCATCCTCACTGGCACCCCTTGTAACAGTACCTCTACGTAGAAATGTCGGTGCTCCAGGCCCACGCGGTTCACGCCTTCCGCGCCGTCATTGGCTGAGACCTTTCCGATGCCGGCCGCCTTCCGCTGATGTACTCGAGGGTGTTTCGATGCGCCCTTGTCCTCGGTTCGCCCACGCCTGCAGACTCTGGCGATGTGGCCCTTCCGACTGCAGTTGTGGCACTCGGCCTTCCGGAATGGGCATCTCGTCCGTAGTGAGATGCCACACAGCCGTCGCAACGGCGCCCTTGTCGCTCGCTGGTCTGGTGCTTCTCCCCACGTTTCTTTACCTTCTGGACATCGTCGTCCTCGCTGGAGCAGGAGTCCGCCGTCGTGGACGACTCCTCGGAGGTCGTTGGCGTGCCTGCAGGCGACCGGCGTGCCCGCCAGGCCGTCTTCGCCGACGTCCGCTGGGCCGCTTACACGGGTGACTTGGCCCTCTCGGTTGCGGCCCCTCGGGACTTGAACACTCTGACCCCGCTCCTGGCCGCCTCGGCTGCTTGGGCTTCCCGCAGTACCTCGTTGAACGTGAGGCGATGGTCGCGGGTCATCAGCTTCCTCTGGACCTCCTCGTCCCTCAGGCCACACAGCATGCGGTCTCGGAGGGCTGTGTCCAGGTCCTCCCACTGGCAGTTGACCGCCGCGAGCCTGAGGGCCGCCGCGTAGGCAGACACGGACTCCCCCGGGCGCTGGTCCCGTCTGTGGAATGCGACCCTGGCCGGGAAAATCGAGACTGGAGGCTGGAAGTGTTCGCCCAGTAGCGCCAGGATGCGGTCGATGGGCACCACGTCTACCTTCCGGGGAGCCACCAGTATATCAGGATACGCAGCGTGGCCAGCCCCACCTGGGCAAGGAAGTGCGAACGCATCTTGGCATCGTCGTCGATGCCTGCAGCATCCATCGCGTGCAGAAACTGGCACTTGTACAGCTCCCATTGTTCTGGGTCGCTGATATCAAATTGATGATTCTTGACCTTGGGATGCGCCATGTATCCCACCTTCGTCGCCAATTTAATGTCTTGCACGGAAGACAAAGAAGGAGCCGCAGTAGGGGGCTAAAACACAGGTTTATTTCATGGTGGTCAAGATGAACATGTGGTAATGGCGGAGGTACAGCTCATTATCTACTGCAGTACATACATTTGAGTATCGTTGCACGGTAGCTCATTGGCTGCTACCGGCGTGACATCATTCTGAGTCACGCCCATCTTCCCGCAGCTGCCGGTGATTTGGGGAGTGTGAACCATGTGAGCTGAACGCTCGCAGCTGCCCTCTATGGGCAGCTTACTCGCGTTCCTTAAACAGCTGGGTTACATTGTAATCATTGTCAGGTTACATTCATACATTCTTAAAGTAATACTGTTACATACACAACACCCCAGCACAGAGTTCACCCTGCCTCTCTGCCCAGCAGCCAAATGGGAGCATTTCCTTCCTCTCCTGTTGCTGTGTTGTCACTTTGTGATAAATAAGTGGGTTTTGGATTGCAGTTTGGGCACTCCATCTCTAAAAGGTTTACCACCACTCGTTTAGGGGCATAACACATGACACAGATAAGCATTTTCTAGGTGATAGTGTACCTTAACATTTTCATGAGGGGCTAGATTGGTTAGCTTTTTGCGCCACAGATACTACCTTTGAGATGAATACAAAGATTCATTAACCACTACCTCTGGCAAAGACATTTGAGCCCCTGATAGCAGGTCAAATATACCTTAATCTCTTTTTTCATTATATGCCCAGTATGGAAGCTGTAATTTACTGACAGTCTCCTCAGCTTCTAAGGAGATTAGATACCCTCTTTCACTTCACTGGAGGGGAACTTATGGGGCCTTTGCAATCCATTGTCAACAGCCCTCCACCCCAAAAAAGGAAATGGAAACATTTACTTCTTTATTCGTGTCAAAACAATACACAATTTAAAATTATGGAAGTATGTGAAATATAGGTAAAATTCAAAACAAATCAAAATGTTTAAATAATTAGACCAGAAGTGGGCTATTTAAAAGCATTATCTTGACTATTTACTAGAGTTTTTCTCCTTAGGTTCTACCTGTGCCACAGGCTACAGCTGAAGGACAATGTCAGTTTTACTTAGTACCAAATGTATTGTCAACCTACTATTTCCAGTCATTTCCTGAAATGATGGTAATTATTGGTTATTTTTCAATGACAGTCATTTGATAATATGAAAACCAAAATCTGTTATTTCACAAAGTGGCCATTTTTCAGAAACAACATGTACAGGTGCTGGTTAGTGGATTCCACTATTTAGACACTGTTGTATTAAGTTAATGCATCCTCCCTAAGACTTTTTCTGTCGCACCACTGAAGTAGTAACTGACAGCATTCTTGTCATATCTTGCTATGGTAATAAGCAAATACACCAGTGAGTTTTCATTAAAACAACAACATTGTTCTTACTGTATAGACTGAATCCCTGAAGCGTTACTTCTGGGCCATTGCCAGACTCCAGATGTGGAAAATATTCTGGGGTCTATATGCTATTTCTGCCCTCCACTGGACCTCAAAGGACTGAATACACCCTTCCATCTCCCCCAAGTGCTCCCCCATGCTTTTAAAAAAATGTCAGTAAGTCAGTCTGGCTCTTCTGTCAGGAAGCAAAGCAGGGGATCATATTGCTTTGCCAGAGAACTTCGTCACAAAATTCTGGAAATTGCAAATACTTAATCATAACTGCATTTCAGGAAGTGTGAATCTAGTCCACATTTATTGAAATGCAAAATGAAAGTCTCCTCCATCCCTCTTCAGGAAGACACTCACATGCATGCTTTTCTGGAACTGATGTCAACAGAAAATAAGTATTCTGCCTTGGGCAGCCTCTACTACCTGTCTTTTGTCTAGGGCAAGGAAAGCAAGATTCCAGATAGAGCAGATAATCACCAGCTTCTGGTTCCAGGATAGCCTTTTGGATTTGTAGTGATACAAGAGTAATTGCATTTTATGCCTCCCCCAACCCTTCTGCACTTATTTTCTCTCAAAAGAATGATATATACCTAAGGCACTACATAGTAGTGTAAAGTTAAAACAATGAATTATCTTCCTTGCAACCCCTTCTCTCATGATCTTATCCTGACTGTACGTTTTAGTGTTGAGCAGTTCTACTTTTTAAAAAATCGTGCTCTATCATTCTGAAACATAGCTGATAAGACTTTTTTTCTCCCTCTATATCTATGCTCTCCCCAGTGTTAAGAAGCAAACCGCTCCATTTGGGTTCCTTTCTTCCTTTGAAATATTTTGGCCTTTTCTGCAGAAGTGCTCTGGAAGGGTAGCAATGGTTTAGAAATAAATCCCTCCTTTCTTCTGTCTGTGGGACTGCAGTGGCTTAGAGGCTAAGATGTTGAACTTGATGACTGAAAGGTCAGCAGGTCAGCAATTCAAGATCAGAGTTCTGCATGATTGAGTGAGCTCCTGTCTGTCTCAGCTCCTGTCAACTTAGCAGTTTGAGATGCAAGAAATTGCAAGTAGATAAATAGATACCACTTCAGTGGGAAGGTAACAGCATAATATTCCTGTGAACTTACTGTAGATCAAAGCTCTCCTTCAAACCCCACCTAAAATGCATTAAAGAGGAAGAGAGGATTGTGCTTTTGGTATATGCAAACCAAGACACAGGACACAGCCTCGGGCTGGGTTAACTCAGGTTTATTGCATCGTGGACAGAGGGAACATGAGGTAATGGCGGATCGACAGCTCTTTATATACAGTGGTAATACATTTGAACGTGGTGCCATGGTAGCCCATTGGCTACTGTCTGCGTGACGTCATTGCGGGTCACGCCCCTCTTGTCCAGGTGTAGATGGTGGCGGGAAAACTTCCCGCGCTGTTGCCTTTGATGAGTTCGGACCAAGAGAGCTTGGACGCTCGCTGCTGCCAGCTGGTGGTCATTAGCTCGCGTCCTATTACAGGGTTTATATGATACAGCTGAAGGTTACATTGTTGCTATAGGCAAGGTTACATTGGCTCAGATACATTGTAATCCATGTGTAAGATAAAACCATCAGAACACAACACCCCTCCCCCCTAGGACGAGACAAAGTCTCGAGCCCCCACTTGAACACACTCCCCCCCCTCAGGAGACAAAGTCTCTCAGCCAAGATGGCTTATTTCGAACACGCTGGGGTCTCGATGCGGGCTGCCTCTCCCCGGGTTTGCTACCTTCTCTTTGTCCCCTGGTTTCCTGTCCTGTAATTGGAGAGGGAGACTCGTTAGTGACTTGCCGCGGCTCCGCGGCGTTGTTGGGAGGTGTGCTCTTTCTTAGGGAGGAACCGGGGGCACTGGGGGCTAACGAAAAACCCCTCTTCTCGCTTGGATGGGTGGGGGAACACTCCTGAAAACCCCCCCGGCTCGCAAAATCAAAATCAAAATTACAATCGGGGGCAGCGGTCGCGAACTCCTCTCCCCCTTCCCCGGCCCCTGATAGGACAGGCGTATCAAAAGGATACGAGTCGGGGCCGCTGCTTCCGCCTTCCCCCCTTGCTTGGGACTGTTGTCCACTGCTGTCTCCCCCTTGGGTTGAGCGGGTGGGGGAGAACCCTAACGCTGAATCCTGTTGCTGATCTCCACTGACTGGCCCACTCACTCGGCGCCTCAGTTGGTCTGCGTGCCTCCTCCAGAGGAGGCCGGTGCTAGTCTCGACCCGGTACGACACTGGCCCCGTCTGTTCTACAACCGTCCCTGGTACCCAGGCTGGCCCTGCGCTGGAATAGTTCCTGCAGTGAACAGGGTCACCGGCGGCGAAACCTTTCGAGACTGCCAACCCTATGTTTTTTCCTTTATCCTCGACTCTCGTCGGGTCTAGCCTGGACAGGATTGTGGTCAGTTTTCGCCGCATCAAGAGCTCTGCCGGCGAGTAGCCTGACGCTAAGGGGGTTACCCTATACGCTAAGAGGAACTGGCAAACTTGGTGATTCAGGTCCCCCGGGCCCATGCGCCGCAGCGCCTCCTTTGTTGTACGCACCAGCCGTTCCACTTGGCCATTCGTGGCCGGGTGAAACGGTGCGGATGTGACATGCCGAATGGCGTTTGCCTCCATGAATGCTCCGAACTCAGCGGAGGTGAAACAACTAGCGTTATCGCTGACTAAGGTGTCGGGTAAACCGAACGTGGAAAAGACTCTCCTTAGCTGGCTAATTGTCGTGGCGGAGGACGTGCTCTTTACTGGGATAACCTCCAGCCACTTGGAGAACGCATCCACCACCAGGAGAAACATGGTTCCTCGGAATGGGCCAGCGAAATCTACGTGCACTCTGGACCACGGCCCCCTTGCTGTGTCCCATTCCCTATGCGGAAGACGGGCCGCCTCAGGTCGGGATCCCTGGCATGCCTCGCAAGTGCCGACCATGTGCTCAATGTCCACGTCCAGCTGTGGCCACCAGAAGTAACTCCGGGCTAGCGCCTTGGAACGAACAATGCCCGGGTGGCTGACGTGCAGCAGTTCGAGCACCCTCGTCCGCAGGGGCGCAGGGACCACCACCCGTTGGCCCCACAGAAGGCACCCCCTCTCTAGGGACAACTCTAGCTTTTTCCTAAAGAATGGGTCGAACTCTGTACTCGGGGACGAAGCCGGCCACCCCTTCTGTACCCATGAACTAACTTTCTCCAGCGTCCTGTCCTTGCCTGTCGCCCTAGCAATGTCGGCTGGAACTAGTGGGGGTGCGTCTAAAACCTCAATTAGTAACACCTGGCGGTCTCTTTCTGCTCTCGCCATTTGGTCGTCCGACAAGGGCAAAGGGGATCTCGAGAGCGCATCAGCATGGCTGATCTCCTTTCCGGGCCGGTACTCCAACTCATGTTGGTACGCGTTGAGGAAAATAGCCCATCGCAGCATTCTCGGGGACAGGATCTGCGGCGTGGGCTTGCTCGCCGTGAAAATCCCTAGCAGTGGCTTGTGATCGGTCACGATTTTGAACGGGCGGCCATACAAAAAATCGTGAAATTTTTTGGTCCCCGCTACTATTGCTAACGCCTCCCTGTCGGTTTGTGCGTAATTTCGCTCCGCCTGGGACAGGGACCTTGAGTAAAACGCTACCGGGGCCTCCCTTCCGTCCTCCAACACGTGGCAAAGCACCGCCCCCACCCCCACCGGGGATGCATCACAAACTAGGACCACTGGCCGTTTGGGGTCGAAGTGCGTCAGGATTGCCTCAGATGTTAGGAGTTGCTTTAGCTCTTTGAACGCCCTCTCGTGCTCGTCACCCCACATCCATGTCTCCTCCTTTTTAAGTAACCGATGGAGCGGTTCGGCCACGGACGCCTTCCGCGGGAGGAACGTATGGTAAAAATTGAGGAGCCCCAGGAAGGACTGTAGCTCGGTCTTGGATGTGGGGCGAGGGGCCTTTTTAATGGCTGCTACTTTGGATTTAGACGGTTTAATCCCCTCGGGTGTGATCCGGAACCCTAAAAACTCGACCTCGGTTTCGAAAAAGACACATTTGTCCTTCCTCAATCTCAGCCCCGCTTTCTCGAACACGGTCAGTACTTTGTCCAACCTCTTTGCCAGTTCAGCCTCACTCCCCCCTGTTATCAACACGTCATCAAAATAAGGCAACACCCCCTCCAGTCCCTTCAGGAGGCGTTCCACAAGCGACTGAAACAGGCCGGGTGCCGAGTTCACGCCAAACTGTAACCGCGACACCTGGAACGCTCCTTTATGTGTAACTATCGTTTGCGCCGTGGCCGTGGCGGGGGTCACAGGAAGTTGCTGATAGGCTTGTGCCAAATCGAGTTTAGCGAAACACTTTCCCCCATTTAGCCTGGCCAAAAGGTGACTGATCACCGGCACCGGGTATGCATTAGGGCGGATCGCCTTGTTAATTGTACACTTATAATCAGCGCAAATGCGCACCTCCCCGTTAGCCTTTAGAGCCGTTACAATTGGAGTTTCCCACTCCGCGGAATCAACAGGAATAAGAATCCCCTGGCCCACCAGTTTGTCCAGTTCCGCCTCTATCTTGTCCTTGAGTGCGAACGGCACCCTGCGCGGTTTGAGTCTAATCGGGCGGACCTCCGGGTCTATGTCGAAAGCTACAGGGGGTCCCTTGAACTTTCCGAGTCCTTTCTTAAAAACGGCGGGGTGCGCATCGCAAACCGCTTGTATTGGGTCCCCCCCCACGGTATGCACCCCCCCTATGAACAATCCTAAGGGCTGAAACCACTGTGTCCCTAGGAGGCTACAGCTTCCCCCCTTGAGGACAACTAGGGGCAGTTCCGCAGAATGTCTCTTAAAATTGACCCGAAATTTCCCGACCCCCAACACCGGAATGCTGTTTCCCTGTACGTCTCGTAGCGTGGACCTCAACGCCTTAAGTTTGGGCCGCACGTGGGGGTCGATTTTCAGGAACTCTTTCTGGGGAATTATGGAATAGGAGGACCCCGAGTCAATTTCCATCTTAATAGGGGCCCCTTGTACTAATACCTCAACGAAGTAATGGGACTGTCCCGCGGACACGCTGAACACTGGGGCGTCATCCTCGCTGTCGTCCGAGACGCGGCCCACGCCGTCCTGCTTCCTCGTGGTCTGGGCGCCATCTTTGGGCCTCGCTGGACGGTCCGATCTGGCCACACGGTCTTGTGACTGCCTCCGGCCCTCTTTCCGTTTTCTGCATGCCTTGGCGATGTGCCCCCGATGGCCGCAGGTGTAACACTCGGCCTTCCTGAACGGGCATCTCGCGCGCTCGTGGGCCGCTCCGCAACCCTCGCAGCGGCGACCACCCTTTCGGACCTTCTGGACCTCCTCGCCGTCGCTGCCTTCCGTAGACGACTTTGAGGCCCGTCGAGTCGCGTGCACCGACTGTCCGGTCTTCCCGTGCACCGAATTTTCTGCCTTGCCGGCTCTAGGACGCCACTCACGCCACTGGTGCATCTCGTCCACTCCAGCATTCGTGGACTCTGCGGCTTCCGCGGCCTCTACGACCTCTGCCAGCGTGGGTGGCGGCTCCTTATTCATCAAGCTGCGCTGTACCTCCTTGTCTTTCAGGCCACACAACACGCCGTCCCTGAGGGCCATTTCCAGGATGTCGCCCCATTTACAGGGGGCGGCGGCTATCCTCATGGCGGCCACGAATGCCTCAACCGACTCATCCGGCGCTTGGACTCGCCTCCAAAACGCGCTCCGAGCGGGAAACATTGCCCTCGAGGGACAGAACTGCTCTCGCAGCAGCTTCATGATGTCGCTCGCCTTAAATTCGCTCACCTTCTTCGGAGCGATTATGCCCACCAGCGTCCGCTTGGTTTCCATCCCGAGCATTCTGGTGAGGATGGCCCTCTTCCTCTCCTCGTCGTCTCCTTTGACTCTGAGTTCCACCAGTGCCGCCTGGAAGTCCATCTCAAGCAGCTCCCAGTCTTGCGGTTTGGTGATGTTGAAACCGCTCTGTGCCCTGGCTGTTCCGTGGGGATCCATCATCCCACCTTCGTCGCCAATTTGGTATATGCAAACCAAGACACAGGACACAGCCTCGGGCTGGGTTAACTCAGGTTTATTGTATCGTGGACAGAGGGAACATGAGGTAATGGCGGATCGACAGCTCTTTATATACAGTGGTAATACATTTGAACGTGGTGCCATGGTAGCCCATTGGCTACTGTCTGCGTGACGTCATTGCGGGTCACGCCCCTCTTGTCCAGGTGTAGATGGTGGCGGGAAAACTTCCCGCGCTGTTGCCTTTGATGAGTTCGGACCAAGAGAGCTTGGACGCTCGCTGCTGCCAGCTGGTGGTCATTAGCTCGCGTCCTATTACAGGGTTTATATGATACAGCTGAAGGTTACATTGTTGCTATAGGCAAGGTTACATTGGCTCAGATACATTGTAATCCATGTGTAAGATAAAACCATCAGAACACAACAGTGCTCAATAGCCTGGCTTGCTTCCCCACGTGCCCTTCATTCATGCCTTGGAGAATGACAAATCTCTGCAACAAGAATCCACCAATGACATGTCTGAGCTCCTGAAGCCAGGAGTTACCATGGAAGCTGTGGGCCCAAGATCTTCAAAATGGAGGAATGTATCTCAAGATGGGAGCTGGGAACCTTTGCCCTGCCATCAAAAGACAAGGCAGCTTGCCATCCATAGCCCAAAGTGGTGGATGGAGACAGAGAAAGTTGATTAAAAATTGGCAGCAAGGTGAGACCAGCAGAAGACACCAACCAGGTCAATAGATTCAGACTGTGCTGGAATGGGCTGTTTCTGCAACTTACAGGAGCTTCATGGCACCATATGGATGATGTGCAGGACTAAGAAATACTTTCTGATAATGTGATGAATGGAAGGCAGCAGTTTGAAGTTAGGATTGACTGCTAGCAAGAATGGCAGTATTGCAGTCTGCTTTGTGCAGGGTCATTTAACCATCCGGCAAAGTTCAGGGAAGTTTGTATGAAATCAACTCTACATCAAAGTCCAGTTCTTTCACTCTTCACTAGATACAGATTTAATCATGCTTACAGAACAACCATAAAGATTTCAGTGGGTCTTCTCAACCCAACTCCTTAAGAACAATAGAGAAGATTAATTATCAAGCAAACAGGGAGTATTGCATTCTAGGAACAGATTAAAGAAAGCTTAAAAGAATAAAACAAGGCTTAAAAGAAAGCTTTTGCAAATGCTGTTTATAGATTTGCAAGAAATGGGCACATGTGATAGGGATGAGTATTCACTCTGAAGTCTGATATTAATTGTTGTGTCTGAACCATGGAAGAATTACTCGGGCAGATCTGGCACAAACAATAACATTGGTTTTTGCAAGTAGCAAGAGAACGTGGAACAGGTGCAAGGGCAACAGCTTTTATACAGATATAGTTGTTACATTTACCTGGACTTCTGGGGAAAGTGGGGAAACATTAGCCAATTGGCCACTGCCTATTTGGCAAGGCGCTAATGCATTAGTTCCCTTAATACACAACACTAATGAAATCATATACAGCAACTTATAGCCAAATAAATGTAATTACCTGGCTAGCTTTTTTGGTCTGTAAAAGTTCTGGAAAGGTTAGAAAACAAAGCTCTTTGCCATCAATGGTAGCCAAGTAACTTAAGGAAATATTAGGGATTATTGAATTGGCACCATGACATAGATTTCTCCCATATATTCAGTGGTGGGCTCAAAAAAAAATTACTACCACACTGTAGGTGTGGTATGGTGGGCGTGGCCTTGGGAAAAGGCCTGTGTTGCACCCGAATTAGGACTACTTTATTTCAAAACTTGGATGGACGGGGACAGCCGGAATTTCTGCTATCAGTTCTGGCGAACTGGTGCGAACCTGCTGATGCCCACCACTGCATATATTCCCCTTCAAAGTATATACCAGAGACAGAGAGGGTGGCTTGGGGCTGAACAGCAAGGGAGGCACAGCTTACTCCAAAATGTCAGGGTTCCTCCTCACACTGATCACAGCTACCTACGTGTATTCCTCAAAGGGTAGAACTGAAATTCATGCTGCAAAACAGCATTGGTTACATATTTATTCACAACTGGCTCTCTACAGTTAAGAGCACATCTAGATTACTCAACACATAGTGGCAACTCTACTAATGGTTCCTTCTAGGGAATGCTGGACACTCCTTTCTATGTTGTTCATATATCTTAAGGAAGCTCCCCTATGACTCTGCAACCTCTTCAATGGGAAAAGATCACACGGTACCTCCTCCAAACACCATCATCTCCTTGCCAAGGAAATTGCCCAAAATAGAAGGAGATGTGAGTTGTCCTTTGTTTTTCTTTAGTGACAGGTAGGATTTCCCACTTTTCCTGAATGGTCCCTGGAGCTATGCTGTTGGTTCTCCTATTACACAGGTGCAACCTAGGAGGGGTCACAGAATGAGCTAAATCCAAATGTAAGTGCCAACAGGAATAAATCCATTGGAAATGGGAAAGTTGTTAAATCAGCACTATGTCAATCTAATGGATCCTAGTTTGAATTGAACACTGGGATTAGTCCAATATCTCCTGCCAACCTAGAAGTTCGAAAGCAAGAAATTGCAAGTAGATAAATAGGTGCAACTTTAGTGGGAAAGGTAACAACATTGTGTATGCTCCGGTGTCTAGTCATGCCTGCCACATGGAAAGATTTAGACAGTGCTGGCTGTTTGGGTGTAAACAGAGATGAGCACCGGCCCATAGAGTCAGACATGACTGACTTTTGAGCACTCACAGCTTGTACCGTAAAGAGAGTGCTTTAGTGCCCAGTGTCAAATTACTAATGAGGACCTTTGGCCAGATTTTTTATTTTAAATTTTTATTTTATTTTTAATTCAAATTTCTATGCCACCCAATCAGGTAAACCTGACTCTGGGAGGCTCACAACAAGTTAAACATACATAAAAAACAATTAAACCTATGGTTACCTATGGCTTCATTTATATTCTGTGCTTCACTAGACTTGCAGTCCAGCACCAAGATCAGATAACTCAATTTCCATCATCATCTCCTTTACCAGATATACTCCTCTGCACCAGTTAAATTAAACTATATGAAGCAAAACCTCACCTACATCCTCAGAGATCCTAGGCCTTGCTTCAGCCCCTATGGAAGGTCCTAAGATGCCTATACCATCAACATCTGGTTGTGTAACCTCAGTGTGCAAATTCTATGCATGGGTATCCAGGATTATTGGCATTACAACCAGCACTACAGTGCCGAAAGCATCACAGGCAGTTGATACAACAAGGTGTGGTACAAGTAAAATTATGGGGAACCTGGGATCAACTACTCCTACCTCTAGGGTGGAGTCAAATAGCACACATTAAAAAGAAGCAGCCACTCTAGCCATAAAATCAATAGAATCATTGTTTAAAAGAAGCAACATGATGAATCTGGAAGTTCAGCTGAAACTTGTCAAGAGGGGGTTTAACATTTTAAGGCAGATTTCTTCATAATATAGGCAATATAAATGGACATGAATAACCATTTCGGCTCATTTGGCCTCACAGCAGCAGTTCCTGCCTTACATAACTTACATAAAACCCTCATTGGCACAAGGGATCTTGGGGATATGAAAGGAGCCTCATTTGGGTATCCCCTGGGCAGAGCTTCTCCAGCAAAAATCCTTTCAACCCAGAGTAATTTCTGACACAAAATTTATTTTTTACCTTCATTGGCACTGCAACGGCACCACAAGTGCAAGGGGTATAAAATAGTTAAAACAATGAGGAGTAGCACAACCATAACATGTAAAATCAAGGATCATCAACTCCCACCGAGTGGTCAAAGTTGGATGGCGCCTGATAGAAAAGCAGCCACTCGGTCCATGTAATCGGTGGAGCCGTTGTTCAAGAGAAGCAGCAATCAAGAGGAGTCAGAGAGTCTGCTAAATTGGGTTAAATGGGATTTAGGTAGTTGAGACAGATTTCCTTGTAAAAAGGGCAGTAGAAGAGAACGTGGATAACTGATTCAGCATATTTGGCCCCGCAAGGACACAACCTATCACCATAGGGGATTTCATTGTATCTCCCAAATAGGAGCTCATGGGGCAAAACTTTAAACCTTGCCAGTGAAAAGGCCCTGTGCTGTTTTAGTGTAAGGGACCAAAGACAATGAAACAGCCGAAGGGTTGGCTTAACACAGGTTTATTGCATGATGATCCGGAGGAACATGTGGTAATGGCGGATGAGTAGCTCAATATATACAGCTGGCTATACATTTGAATGTGGCTCGTCGACAGACTATTGGTTGCTGCCTGCGTGACGTCGTAGAAGGTCACGCCCTTCTTGACCAGGTGAAGAGGTGGCGGGGAATCTTCCCGCGCTGCTGAACCAGGTGAATCTGAGCCATGAGAGCTGGACGCTCGCTATTGCCATCTAGTGGTCACTAGCTCGCGTCCCCTTATCAGGTTTACATTGATACAGCTGATGGTTATAATGTTGCACACAGAAAGGTTACATTGTTAACACATGGCAAAGGTACATTGTTAAAGGCACAGCTTTACAGAACACAACATCCCTCCCCCCTAGGATGAGACGAAGTCTCTCAGCCAAGATGGCTTGTTGCATGTGTGTTTGGGCCATGAAGAGGGCTGACCCCCCCGGGGGCGCTACTGCTTCTTTGTTCCCTGGTCCCTTGTCCTGAAATGGGAGAGGGAGACTTGTTAGTGGCTTGCCGCTGTCTGGCGGCCTTAGGGGAAGGGAAAAACTCCATTGTGGGCAGACCGGGGGCAGTCGGGGCTAACGAAAAACCCCTCTTCTCGCTTGGACGGGTGGGGGACCACTCCGAAAAAACCCCCCGGTTCTGAAAATCAAAATCTAACTTAGTAGGGGTATCCGCATTTGTGGGGACATTCCGCGAGATATGTATGGGGTCGGGTTCCTCCTCCTCAGAAAGATCCCCTAGGATATCTACGAGAATATCCCCCTCCCCCCTTGGTGGGGACCCGCGGACCCCTTTCCCTCCCCCTTGGGCTGAACGGGTGGGGGAGAACCCTAACGCTGATTTTTCCTCTATTTGGTCTGTGTCCTGCTCATCGGAGATCCTGCGTCGGAGCTGGTCCGCGTGCCGCCTCCACAGGAGCCCTGTGTTGGTTTCCACACGGTACGACACGGGGCCGGTTTGCTCCACAACTACGCCCGGTACCCAGGCTGGGCCCGTGCTGGCGTAGTTCCTGCAATGCACGGGGGCGCCTACACTGAAACTCTTTGTAGCCTCTAGTCCGATGTTCCTTCCTTTGTCCTCTACTCTCGTGGGGTCTAGCCTAGTAAGGATGGTGGTCAGTTTCCTACGCATTAAGAGTTCTGCGGGGGAGTATCCAGACGCCAACGGGGTCACCCTGTACCCTAGCAGAAACTGGCACACTTGCAGGTTCAGATCCCCGGGGCCCATGCGCCGCAACGCGTCCTTCGTGGTGCGGACGAGGCGCTCTACTTGGCCGTTGGTGGCCGGGTGAAACAGGGCGGAGGTGATGTGCCGAACGGCGTTGATCTCCATGAAGGCCCTAAACTCGGAGGACGTGAAGCAACTAGCGTTGTCGCTAATTAATGTGTCGGGTATGCCGAACGTGGAAAAGAGCCTCCGCAAATGCCTAATGGTCTGGGCCGAGGAGGTGCTCGTGACTGGGATAACCTCCAACCACTTGGAGAAGGCGTCCACTACGAGAAGGAACAGGGTGCCTCTGAACGGGCCCGTGAAATCAACGTGCACCCGGGACCACGGCCCCTTAGCCGCGTCCCATTCCCTGTGGGGAAGGCGGGCCTCCTCTGGTCTGGAGCATTGGCAACTTTCACAAGTGCCGACCATGTGCTCGATGTCGGCGTCCAGCTGGGGCCACCAGAAGTAACTCCGGGCCAGCGCCTTGGATCGCACGATGCCGGGGTGGCTGACGTGCAGCAGTTTGAGCACCCGCGGCCGAAGGGAAGTGGGAATCACCACCCGCTGCCCCCACAAGAGGCACCCCCTCTCTAGGGACAGTTCTAGCTTCTTTCTGAAAAATGGAGCGAACTCCTCCGCTGGGGAGGACGCCGGCCACCCTTTCTGCACCCAGGAGCTAACTGCCGCTAACGTCTTGTCCTTCTCTGTCGCTTTGGCAATGTCGGCGGGCACTACGGGGGGCGAATCCAGCGCCTCTATCATGAGAACCTGATGGTCCCGCTCCCCCTTGCTCACCTGGCTGGGCGTTAGGGGAAGGGGAGACCTAGATAGAGCGTCCGCATGGCTGATCTCTTTCCCGGGCCGGTAGACCAACGCGTGCTGATACGCGTTGAGAAAAATGGCCCACCTGAGCATCCTCGGGGACAGGATCTGTGGGGTGGGCTTATCTGCGGTAAAGATGCCTAGCAGGGGCTTGTGGTCCGTTACAATGGTGAAGGGGCGGCCGTACAGAAAATCGTGAAATTTTTTCGTCCCCGTGACTATTGCTAGTGCCTCCCTGTCTGTCTGTGCGTAGTTTCTCTCCGCTTGGGACAGGGACCTGGAGTAAAATGCTATCGGGGCCTCCCTTCTGTTTTCCAACACGTGGCACAGCACCGCCCCCACCCCCACTAGAGATGCATCACAGGTCAGAACTACTGGGCGTTTGGGGTTGAAGTGGGTCAGTATGGCATCGGACGCTAGGAGGCTTTTTAGCTCACTAAATGCCCTTTCTTGGTCATCGCCCCACTTCCATGCCGGGTCTTTCTTTAGCAGTTTGTGTAGCGGTTCAGCCACCGCTGCCTTCCGGGGGAGGAAGGAGTGGTAAAAGTTGAGCAGCCCTAGGAACGACTGCAGCTCGGGCTTGGAGGTGGGGCGGGGGGCCTTCTTAATGGCTGCCACCTTGGACTTGGATGGTTTTATTCCCTCAGGAGTCACACAAAACCCTAGGAACTCAACCTCGGTTGCGAAGAAGACGCATTTGTCCTTTCGCAGTCTCAGCCCCGCTTTTTCGAATATTGTCAGGACCTTCCCCAACCTCTTGGCCAATTCAACCCAACTCCCCCCCGTTATTAACACGTCATCAAAATAAGGCAACACCCCCTCCAGTCCCTTCAGGAGGCGTTCCACGAGTGACTGGAAAATTCCAGGCGCCGAATTCACGCCGAACTGGAGGCGCGTCACCTGGAACGCTCCCTTATGGGTGACTATGGTCTGCGCAGCAGCTGTGGCAGGGGACACCGTAAGCTGCTGGTAGGCCTGTGCTAAGTCGAGCTTAGCGAAACACTTTCCCCCGTGTAACCTGGCCAGCAGATGGCTGACTACCGGCACCGGATATGCATTCAGGCGGATCGCCTTGTTGATGGTGCACTTGTAGTCGGCGCATATGCGGACCTCCCCATTGGCCTTTAGTGCGGTTACAATTGGAGTTTCCCACTCCGCGGAATCAACAGGCACAAGGATTCCCTGGCCCACCAATTTGTCCAGTTCCGCCTCTATCTTGTCCTTAAGTGCGAACGGCACCCGGCGTGGTTTAAGACGAATTGGGCGGACCTCCGGGTCCAGGTCGAATGTCACTGGGGGCCCCTTGAATTTCCCCAGTCCTTTTTTGAAAACTTCGGGGTGCGCCTCGCACACCTCCAGAATTGGATCAGTCCCAACGGCGTGCATCCCAACGGCGTGCACCCCCCAATAAACAACCCCAGGGGCTGGAACCATTGAGTCCCGAGGAGGCTGCAATCTCCCCCTTTGAGCACGACTAGGGGAAGGGACGCGGCGTGCTTCTTGAATTTAACCTGAAATTCTCCAACCCCCAACACTGGAATGCTGTTCCCTTGCACGTCCCGTAGTGTGGACCTCAATGCTTTGAGCTTGGATCGCTTGTGGGGGGCAATTCCCAAAAACTCCCTCTGGGAAATGATTGAATATGAGGACCCCGAGTCAATTTCCATCCTAATGGGAACCCCTTGGACTAGTACCTCAACAAAATAGCGGGGGTGTCCTGCAGACACGCTGAACACTGGGGCGTCGTCCTCACTGCCGTCGGAGATGCGGCCCACGCCGTCCTGCTTCCGCGTGGCCTGGGCGCCGTCCTTGGGTCTCGATGAGCGGTCTTGTCCCGCGGAACGGTCTGCGGAGCTCCTCCGGGTCTCGCGCTTCTTCCTGCACACCTTGGTGATGTGCCCGCGGCGGCCGCAGTTGTGGCACTCGGCCTTCCGGAACGGGCACTTTACGCAGTCGTGGGCCGCTCCACAGCCGTCGCATCGCCGGCTCTCCTTCCGGACCCTCCGGACGTCCTCGTCATCGCTGCTCTCTGTGGACGACCTCAAAGTTCGCCGGGCCGCCTGTACCGGAGCCTCTGCCTTGCTCGACTTCGGCCGCCAGTCCTGGAGTTCTTGGACCCCGGCCTTCGTAGCTTCTGCGGCCTGGGCCGCTCTGACGACCTCCTGCAACGTGGGAGGCAGCTCTTGGTTCATTAATGTGCGCTGGGTCTCAGCGTCGTTCAGGCCGCACAGCACACAGTCCCGGAGGGTGATTTCGGCATTCTCCCATTTGCACGGGCCGGCCGCCAGCCGCAGGGCCGCCACGAATGCGGCGACCGTCTCCCCGGGCGCTTGGACTCGCCTCCAGAACGCACTCCGAGCGGGAAACATCGCCGTGGCGGGCCGGACGTGCTCACGCAGCAGCTGCATGAGTTCCTTGGCCTTGAATTCGCTCACCCTCCTCGGTGCAATCAGGTCCACCAAGGTCCTTTTGGTTTCTTGTCCGAGCATCCTGGTGAAGATGGCCCTTTTCTTTGCCTCTTCCGTGACTTCGGACTCGATCAGTGCTGCCTGGAAGTCCATCTCGAAGATCTCCCAGTCGCCCGGTTTCCTGATTTCGAAACCGGCGCATGTCTTGGTCCCGTGGGCTGCCATATCCCACCCTCGTCGCCAATTTAGTGTAAGGGACCAAAGACAATGAAACAGCCGAAGGGTTGGCTTAACATAGGTTTATTGCATGATGATCCGGAGGAACATGTGGTAATGGCGGATGAGTAGCTCAATATATACAGCTGGCTATACATTTGAATGTGGCTCGTCGACAGACTATTGGTTGCTGCCTGCGTGACGTCGTAGAAGGTCACGCCCTTCTTGACCAGGTGAAGAGGTGGCGGGGAATCTTCCCGCGCTGCTGAACCAGGTGAATCTGAGCCATGAGAGCTGGACGCTCGCTATTGCCATCTAGTGGTCACTAGCTTGCGTCCCCTTATCAGGTTTACATTGATACAGCTGATGGTTATAATGTTGCACACAGAAAGGTTACATTGTTAACACATGGCAAAGGTACATTGTTAAAGGCACAGCTTTACAGAACACAACAGCTGTTGAGTCAGGTTACACAAATAGGGAGCTATTTGAGATTGCTGCAGGAGGATCCCCAACCTCAAGGAAGAACAAGTTTTATCAGCTGCACCACAAAGGGTCTGGTAGTCAATATCTAATAGACTTTGCTTAATTAATCTAAAGACTTCAGGGGCAGTAGATAGAGCCATTGTTTCCAATGCTAGGTCTACTGATTTAATTTCCCCCTATATGGAAGTGAACCAGCTGGAAGACTGTAACTCCTTAAGAAATTGAAAGCTGAGGCTAAGGGGGTTTGTGTCAAAAGATAGACATAACTAGGATTTAAATATTATTAGCCATGCTTTAGTATCCAGGAGGTGTTGGTGGGCATTGTAATGTGGAATGGTAGCTTCAGTTGCAGAGACCGTTTTTTGATCCATTGAACACACAGATCTGGAGCCCACCACACTCCCACTTGCACTCATGTAGGTCAAAGGTGGTTGTGAAGCTTGTAATAAGTACATCATAGAATATAAAACCATGTTGATAATACCCTTAATATGGTCTATTAGGGCTAGGCTGTGGAAAGCAATAATTTGACAGTGTTTTGGAGCATGAGTAAATATGGGAAGCTTAAAAAAAACATTATGCTGAAAGTTTTTAAATTGTTAATTGAATTCATCATTCACTCTTGTTTCATCATCCACTCACTTTCCATTCTTTCAAGCTAATTAGCCACCTTTACATCCCAGCTGCATTTCTTAGCCATATGGCACTGTTGCAATGCATGTGTGCTGTTTTGCTTTCTGTGTGAGCACATTTTCAGCACAGTATGTCAGAAACTGCAGGTGCCTTTTCCGTCCATTTGCAGAAGTGTTGCTCACATATCTCCTCTTCAAATTTGCCCTAATTATACATTTACATTCCATAGCTCCCATGTTTTCAATTAAGACATCACAGTCGTTATGCACCTCTGACAGCAGATTGTCTTCCTTTTACAGGTGTTCCTGTTAAAATGCCACTGACAAGGAAATAAAAGTCACAGGGATTAATTGTTTACACAGATTTTTTTTTAAAAAAAGAAGTATCTTCTTCATCTATATATAGTAGGTTGAACATTTTCCAGTGATGAAGCTCTTCCCAATGGTAGGACACTAAGTCTGAGTCAGAAAAACCACAGGCAGAAGTTTTAAAATCTCTTTTTCTCTAGATAAAATCTGCAAAGCAGGATTTGACTCAAAGCAGTATTTGAGAGAAACTATAGACTCATGTTTACACAAGAGAAAATTGTGCAAGCTAGTTTATAAAAAGATTCATTCTTCCCATGCAGTCTATTGCCAATGGGGTTATATATTTGCTTATTCACTTTTTTTGGCTTTCTGCATGAGCACCCTCATTTAACTGAGTTTCTTTCAATAGAACAGTGGTTGTTAACCCTTTGATCCTCCAGGTATGGTGAACTTCAACTCCTACAATTCCTGGCCATGCCTACTGTGTCTGGGACTTCTGGGAAATGAAGTTCAAGACTCTTGGTAGGCCAAAGGTTGAGAATCATTGTAATACAATTGAGGCTCCAACAGAGCCTATTGATGGCTTTCCTAGCTGAGATGTTGACCCGAGTATCACTGTAGAAGATAAGTCTGTCAATGGTTTTTAGCCATGGTACCTAAATTATTCAGAATCAATATGACATTGAAACATGATGCAGGGTTGAGGAAATTCTAGGTCTTCAAATGCCAGATTTGCCACTCAGTGGAAGAGGTGCACACTTTGAATGCTGTGCTCATTTCCTGACATTTCCAGAGAGAGCTGAGATATTTCCCTGTCTGAATGAATGTTCATGAAAGCCTCCCAGTTGATACATAGATAACATACTGAGCTAACAAGACCTGTGGCCTCTTCAGATACTCCTACAGTTATACCCCTTTGTGACCTGTCCTTCCAGAATGGTAACCCCCATTGTGGCATATTGTAATAAGAGGCAAATATACATAAATGATAAGCTGAACAGGGATGACTGTTGGTTTGCATTGCTGTATACCAGAACTAGAAGTATTTGTGTGTATACAGTGGTGGGCTCCAAAAAAATTACTACCACACTGTGGGCGTGGTATGGTGTGTGTGGTCAGGGGAAAGCCCTGCATTGCACCCAAATTAGTACTACTTTATTTCAAAACTTGGATGGGCGGGGCCAGCCAGAATTTCTGCTACCAGTTCTGGCGAACTGGTGTGAACCTGCTGATGCCTACCACTGTGTGCATATATCACTGTGTGTATAGGTGTGTGCACATGAATGTGCATACTTATAATCATAATTCCTGTGTCAGTATCTCAAGCTCATCTCTCGCCTTCTTGTTTGTATTCATCATGTGTAATTTGGACATTCCTTCAGATGGCTGTGCCAGGTAACTTATGTTTCTCCAGCAACTAATCTCCCATGAGAACCATATCTAGTACAAAATGCTTTTGCCAGGGTGGTAACACGACTGGAGACTACTTTTGTGTTTTCATTGTCTGTCTTCCAGTTTGTTTCAAAATCTAACTAAAAGTGCAGTTTACAGCATTCTCTAGTGTCACCTGTTCTGTAGTTCCCAAGAAAAAGCTGCATAAAAATTAACTTTAACCTATCCTAATTTTTAATTATATATTTGACATCTTTGATTTACACTGAATCTTTCCTTGATAGAAGTCTGCCTTCAAGAAAAACGTCAATTACATTCAGTGAAATTTACTAGATTTTTTTTATTCTTCCTCATTTCATGACATCTTTTGCTTGAATAAGAATTCTGTAGGACATGAAAATTCACATTATTTGTAACTTTTTAATAATCTGAAAAAGATATTACTCAATCTAGAATCTGATTTCTGATCAGAGATTACATGGCTTGCTTTATTCATTCATTCATTGCACACACCACCTTTAGATATCTGTATCAGGTTCTGCTACCAGAGGAAGTTGTTTTACTCTGAGAATGCACTTCAGTGAGGATTCTTTCTCATCCAGCTATCAGGGATGACTACCAACCAGGCTTTGACTTTTTAACCTAGTGGGAGCATTTGGAAAGCCAGTTCTGGTGACAAAAAGAACTCCTTGTTGTTTCCTGTTTTTCTACTCTAAGTCAACATTAGATGCCTAATGCTCCTTGCCCAAAGCAATGAACAGATCACAAGGGTACTAGGCAGAGAGAGAGATTGGAAACTGATACCATGATACCTTATTTTTACACTGATTTTGTGATTTCCTTCTTGCCTGGCCAGCAGTCTGCTTCAGGAACAATGGGCATTACATCTAGACATTTTTAATATATATATATACTTTACTTTCCCTTCAGTCTCCCAGACTTGGTCATAATGATGGCTGAAAATGAATGCTAGAGAACCAGAATGCTTACCTTGTTTATAACAAATTTTTGGTGATCCATCTAACAGTTTACCCAGCTCAAACTTTTGTCTCTAATTTTCTACTTACAATCAAATACCTGTGTGTGTGTGTCTTTAATCTAACATGGTACTGCACATGCTACTGTGTTCTCATGGGTTTCATAATTTATACTTAACAGGATAGTAGTGGTGGAGAAGAATTCTTCACCCCTTTCTCATTAAGAGGTAACACTGAGCCCTGGTGGTGCAGTTGTTAAACTGCTGTACTACAGCTAAAATGTTGTGAGTTCAATCCTGATGAAAATAAGATTGATTCAGCCTTCCATCCTGCCAAGTTCGGTAAAATGAGTACCCAGCATGGGGTGGGTGGGTGCTGATTACCTTGTGAACCACCCAGACAGTGCACTAAGCACTATAGAGCAGTATATAAGTGTAATTGCAATTGCCAACAACTATAACCATAATCTAAGCCAGGTTTCCTCAAACTTGGCTCTCCAGGTGTTCTTGGACTTCAATTACCAAAAGCCCAAGTCAGCACACCTGCTAATCAGGGCTTCTGGGAATTGAAGTCCAAGAACATCTGGAGAGCAGTTTGAGGAACCCTGGTCTATGCAATTGCAAAAGAGAGATGTCTCTACATGGGAATAATAATTTAAAACTGGATAGCAGAAAGGCAAACTGAGAAAACTGATTTGGAACCACATACGTTCTAGTAAAGCTGTTGAGACTGCCCTGGACAGCAAGGAGAACAAACAGGTCGATCATAGAAGAAATCAACCCTGACTCCTCTTTGGAAGGTCAAATAGTGAAGATGAAGCTAAAGTACTTTGGACATCAAATGAGAAAAGAGGATTCACTTGAGAAAGCTTTGACGCTGGGAAAGGTGGAGGGCAAAAGAAGAAGGGGGAGGCAGAAAATAAGATGGCTAGATGGTATTGTTGATGCAATGGCACAGAATTGAGCGGGTTGAGGAGGATGGAGGAGGATAGGGGTGCCTGGCATGCAATGGTCCATGGGGTCACAGGGGGTTAGAATCAACTGTGTGACTGAACAACAACAACAACAACAACAACAACAACAACAACAACAACAACAACAACAACAACAACAACAACAACAACAACTAACGTTCTTCTTGTTGCTGCTGCTCTTCATCTTTTTGCATAGATTGGAAATCACCATGACAATTCTGCCTTTGGCTATAGCGGTTTTAAACAGTGATGGAGTGTTAACATGCAAACTGTTATCTAAGTTTTTCAGCAAAAAAGTCCTTCTTTTTCTTCTTCCTGCACCTCTTTCTAGTAAAGCTGTTGACTTTGTGGATTATGAAAAACTATGCTTCATTCTAAAACAAATGAGTACACCAAAACATTTGATTGTCGTGATGTTTGCAGGTAAGTAAATTCTGAAGAACAAACTACTGTTAAGACAGAAAATGGAGAATCAGAATGATTACCAATTGGCTAAGAAGCCCCTATTGAATGCAATAGAAAGAGAAAAAGAACAAACATGATATATATTGACTCAATAAATGAAGCCAAGACCTTTAGTTTGCAAGATCTGATGATAAGACCTTTGAAAGTCATTAAATTTATTGGGTTGACATGAATCAAAAATGACTTCATAACAGGTAAGAACAGATGTGAGCATAATCCTTAACATTGGAAAAATCTGTTATGTCAAAGCTGAAAGATAAGTGGCTAAATCCAATTGTTATTCCAACCATAGTAAAGCCACTGAATCAATAGAACATAATTGTTGACTTAACCATTTCCCTTCGGTCAATGAGTCTACTGTAGTTTGGACTAATAGTAGATTATTTAGCTCCTGAGGGATTTTAGGAACAAGTTCTGTGCATAGGAAGACTTTCTTTTTTGTGTGTTTTCCATCACTGTAAATTATGAATCATAACAGGTTTCTTTTCTATTTCTTCCTAGAGTAAACCAAACAAATGAGAAGGTAGCTATTGTAAGAGTAATGTCTGTATAGAGGAGAGAATGTTCATGGATGCAGTTTATTACATAGAAAAAGAAAAAAGTAGCCCTTAGTTGAAATTTGCATAACATACAAGAGCTAGCACTGAGGGGACACACAGAGCAGGAAGAGACTAGCAAAGTTCATACACTCCAAATAGTGGTACCATGAGGATCTGAAGAGCATCAGGGCTTCATCTCTTAGAAAGGCATTTCTGGCCATCGTAGGATGAGACCCACAGCCTGGGCACCTTGGAGGAAGAGCTATATAAGAATGGGCTCCCCCCCCCCAAAAAAAAACTGTCTCACTAATGAAAGCTTCTGGATTTATTGTGCTTTGTGTGAACCTCTTCTGTTCTTGCTACACCCTAAAATGTATTCTGCTTCATTTGCTTCCTTGGTTGTCTGATTCCTGGCCTGCTTGGACCATTTCTTTTCTGTTGGACTAGCCTTGTTTCTCTATCTGCTCCTAGCTTTGGACTTGGACATGGATAAAGTTTGTTGTTTAACCATTAGCTTGGTTGCCTTGGGTTCTGATGCCTGTGTTGATAGTTGGTCACCTACATCCTGGATTCTGACAGGTACTAGCAATCACACTCTAGAGTCCGAGTCCTTCACTCATGCAGTAACAGAGCAAACTTTATGGAACACTGTCTTGACCAGCATGGCAGGAGCCAGTCTTCCTGAGACACCACACCAGAGGAAAAACATGGCAGATGCAGAGGTAGAGGAGTACATGCAGAGTCCTGCAAGCCAAAAGATACTGATCCCTTGTCTTACTTATTGGAGAGGTCTGGCCAAGGTGGTGGTATAACTGATATCTTGCTCACCATTTAGTGAGCCCAGTGAGAGAGTGTTCTCTTAGGACAGTGATAGCGAACCTTGGCACTCCAGGTGTTCTTGAACTTCAATTCCCAGAAGCTCTGATCAGCATGAGTACTGACCTGGGCTTCTGGTGATTGAAGTCCAAGAACACTTGGAGTGCCATGGTTCATCATCACTGTCTTAGGAAGAAGACATTGTCACGTCCACACAGCTCATGCCTTAAAGTCAACCTACCATTTTTGGACTTCCCTGAAGTCTCCTTTAAGAATGAGAGAACAGCAGAGTCTGCTCACAGTACTAAGTATGCCATGTTTCAATCTGCAGCCTAACCCACTGCCTCTTTCATTTTTCCAGCTGCTACTCCAAAATTGTGCTATTCCCCATGTTGCTGGCATAGTTCCCACCCGCCACAGGCTATCTGCTGCTCCAATCTGCCTACCCAATGATGCCAAGGGTGTTTACCCACTCTACAGTGTAACCTGTCCTCTGTTTCCCAATGCTGCTGGCATTTCTTGATAGCATTTCTATTGTTCTGGGTTCAAGTGATATGCCCGGTATTGTAATTTCCTGCTACCAAGGCACTGCTGGCTGTTTTATTTGCTTGACAAAATCACTGGGAAGGGATCAGAGGATGCAAGAAAATCCTGTAAATATGATTTGCCTGTGTGTGGTGTTTTTAAAGGGGAAAATAACAGCTATATGGTATTCATAGTGACCATAATAGAGTTCTGGATATCTGGAAATTCTGAATTTTAAAAATTCTTAATCCCAAATCTGAAGGGTCTTTATTTTTTTATCTTGATCCAAATCCCTACCAGAAACTGTATGTATGATTGATTTATGTAAGGTGTCTATCAACACTTGCACATACTCTGGGTTGTGCAGTTAATGGTGCACTTGCATCCACAGTCAGATAAGTAACAGCTGGTCAGAACACTGCAAAAATAAAAATAAAAAATAAAATAAATGCTTGCATGAGACCCCTTACAAGCACAATATTTTGCAACAGGGTTTTGGGTGGAGAAATGCTTGTAAAGGCAAATTTTGAAAACACTCTCCTAGATGTTCAATGTTTCCTTCAATTCATTTCTAGTAGTTGCTTAATAAGTGCATTAGAAAAATCACAGCATTCAGCAACCACAATTTTAGAATGATAGAAACAAGTAACTAATGTAGATGTGTTTCACCAATTGAATAAAGAACAAAAACTGTTTAAGACCATTAAACAAAAAAAGTTCCAATACCTTGGGCATATCATGAGAAACGACATGAAATATAGAGTACTCCAACTCATTCTGGAAGGAAAGATCCCTGGGCAGAGAGGCCCTGGATGTAGATGGACTTCATGGCTGAAGAACCTGAGAGACTGGTGTGGCATGTCTGTTCTGAGGAGTTAAGAACAGGAAGACAATTGCCATGATGATAGCCAATATCCAGAACAGATATGGCACTTGAAGAAGAAACATGTATAACCCATGAATACTGTTATTTCCATTTCCTGACTTCCATGTATTACAAATTAAAGTTCTGTATAAAAAATTGATGGATCTTTCAAGAAGTTGTTGTTAAGAAACTTCAGATGAATAGTATTTCTTTCAAGAAGTTGATGTTAAAAAACTTAACATGAATAGTATTTCAAGCATAGTTTATATTTTCTTTAAATGACATAAAGCAGGTTTCATGAGGTTAACTTTGTTGACCATCATAATGATGTCTCAGTGCATGTGATCTTGATCTACAGCTGCAGAAGGAAGTTAGGTGCAAACCTCATACAGAAACAAGTTTTGCATGAACATTTCAAATCTATGTTTAAAAATAATGCTGATAAGTAAGGAGCGGAAATGTTTCTAAGCTCAATTAATGAGGCCTTCCTTTGGTTTGTTGAACTCTTAATGGTTACCATTTTCAACTTCTTCCTATTTCCCAACTTTCAAAAAGTGTGATAAACCTAGGTACCTTCAAATGTAGCAGTTTGCTGCTTAGCTCTAATGGTATACCTGTTTTTTTTTTAATGTGAAACAATGCCTCTGTCTTCCATCCCCTCAAGAAATAAGGTAAACTAATAAAAAAAATTAAGAAAATGAACATGCATGTTAAAACCAAAAACTGATTTAGATGTAGACTCCATCATTGAAATCAACAAAATTACTGGCATAAATAATAATGCCATTGTTAATGTCAGCATTATTGAGCTGGCTGGATAGCTCAATGGTTTAGGTATCTGGCTGTGCAGCCAGAGGTAGAGAGTACAGTAGACCCTCACACAACGACGTTACTTGGTTCCCCAAGTAGTGTTGCTATGCACATTTTGTTGTTATGCGGGTTTGGGGCATAACGGCGCATTTTTAAGTGAAAATGATGCTATACGAACGTGTAGTTATGTGAGGGTTGACTGTACAATTCCCACAGTGCCTCCCAGGAGAAAGGCCAGCCTCCCCACCCCCATGCCTCCAAAAGAAAGTAAGCCACTTTTGTGTATTTTCTATTTAAAAAATTCTGGAAAGGGTTGTCATAAGTCAGAATTGACTTGATGGCACATCATGATAATGGCAAAGATGATTAAGCATCATTTGAATCAGGGTCAAAAGCACTGATTTGTTGAGACAAATCTTACAAGTTAAAACTAATTGGCTAAATCAGATTTATAATCCCAGATTTCTAGCTAGAGTAAACCCAAAGAATGAACAGGACTTGATAATGTTAATACCTATTGATTCAGCAAGCTACTCCAATTAGGATAAGCAATTGGATTTATCCCAGTATTGGAATGTATTTCTGTGTATTGATGCAATATAATTTACTGTTGTATAAGAAATAAATCTCAGCCAAATACAAACAAATGACTAAAATTGTCTTCATTTATCAGGTATCCAAATATTGTCAGTTTGCCCAACAAGGATAATTTTAAACTACTACACCACAGTAGTTCAATCCTGATGGGGATCCAGGTTGACTCAGCCTTCCATCCTTCTGAAGTCAGTAAAATGAGTACCCAGCATGTTGGAGCCAAAATGCTTATTAACTTGTGAACCATGTGGCGAGTGCACTAAATGCTATGGGGCAGTATATACATGTAATTACTTTGCTTGCTTTGCTAATGGAAACTAAAATAATCTGTTCCCTAAGTGTCAAAAGTTCCACATATTTTACACCTATAATTGCAACCAACCCCAAGCAGCATTACATCTCTTTTAAGTCCAGGCCTGCCTTAATTTGCCTTAAATGGTTAAATGTGTATAACTATAGTACAGCAGATGTGTGGTTCGCATGCTCTCTCCTCAAAGTGGCATCTGAAATGAGCACTGCAGTTTCTACTGCATAAGGCCTGTGTCCTTGTACAGTAAGCCTGGGCAATTGTGGAAAGTCTACAGTGTCTAGCATCCCTCATCATTAACCACCTTAGCTAAGACTGATGGGAGCTGTGGTTGAAGTTCTAGAGGGTCCACTTTGTCCAGCCCCATTGATCCTTCTGTCAAAACCTTCCTGCAGCCTAGGCTTGATCAGAAAATTGTTCTCATCAATTAAGGGCTTGAGAGAGAGGAAAACATGAGGTAGTGTGGGAGTTCACAGTTAGCCTGCCTGCCACCCACAACAAAATCAAGTTAGCGCTGTGTTTCTGCACGACACAGAACAAATGAAAAAGGACCGCCTACAAGTGGCAGCTTTGCCCAGTGCACTACTGACATGCCACATCTGTGGTCGGCATGCTACAGCATACAGCAAGTAAAAGCTCTGACCACAGGGACTTTCTAATTGTACCTAGGTGCCTGTCACAGGCAATCTCCCTCTGCCTGAAAGCGGTGGATCTATAAGGTGCAGAATCAATTCCAGGAGTGTCAGTCAAAGCAGCAGAGACTGCCAAGAAGTCTAGCAGTTTAAAAGACCAGAAGGGACAGCTGATGAGACAAGCTATGAAATGCTAAGTCCTTTCCCCCAACTCCAATGTGTGCTAGGGGTTAATGACTCTTGCACACTTTTAACCCACACCACAGCCAAAATAAAGGAGATGCAGGTGTGAGAAAGCTTTCTGTTTTAAGCTGGAGAAACATAGCCTACTGTGCTGCTCCACCCAAGCGGTCACGGTCACCACATGGTGGGCTACACAAAGAGTCTGCTTGAGGAGAGTCCAGATATCAAAGTCCAAAAGGCAAGCCGAGGTCTGTTTACCGGTAGTCCAAGTAAGCGTCTAAATCCAAAAGGGTTCCACGGGCGTCATCAGGGTTGGCAGAAAAGTCAGGGTCACAGCAGGCAGGTTAGGGTCTAGGCAGGCAGTCTTGTGTTGCTCTTCGCACAAGAGTTGTACCAATGCTGAAAGGCTGCAACAAGCTTGCTTAAAAGCCTCCCAGCTAATTGGTATCAGTTGGGAGCCTTCTTTGGTACTTCACTCTAGCCTGCCTGCATCTCAGGTGTAGCTCCTTTCTGGACCTTTCTCTGACTGAGGGCTGATCAGAGCCAGATCCCTGCTCTGACAAGTCAGTTGCCAGGGAAAACAGGCTTGGGCAAAGTGCAAGCTGAGACCCCTGGCTCAGGACATCCTCAGGCTCGGGTGCAGGCAGAACTGGGCTGGGCATAGGGAGTGCCCCCTGATCCAGGCCATCCTCATAGTCCAATGAGGACTGAATCACAACACCTACCAGTTGTGGTGACATCCTTCTATCAGAGTGGGAAAGGGACTTGATAATTACCCTTTGCATCCTACGGACAAAGCCTTATCTTGTCCTGCTGCAGCTTCTGAATAAAGAGGAATGCTTACAGTGGCAGCTGGGAACAAAAAGCCCAAAAAAACCTGACCTTCATGTTGTGTGATAAGAAGGGTCTCTCCACACAACCATTTAGAAGTCTGCTGGAGAAAAGGAAATGCTCCAAGACAGTCAACCTTGGGCGTACATGCAGCAAACCCATTCATGTGGATTCACAGGGACTTGGGCTTCTGGGACTTGAAGTCCAAGAACAGTTGGAGTGCCAAGGTTTGCCATCAGGTGTCTAGGAACACCTGCCTCAGATATCCTCCAGCCAAGCAGGCTATGGCTTTCAGCATTGGTAAGGCACGCACCCTCAAGCCCTTTTTCCAACTTCAAAATAGCCCCCATAATTGGTGGCATATTTTTACAGTAGATTGCTGATCCCTCATCTAGGATTTAACATCCTAAGATACCCGTTTGTCAACACTAGAAGAGGTTTTGTTTTTTGGGTTTTTTGCACAGCTATTGTTTTGTTGTTGTTTTCAATTTCTGGCATTATTGGCAATTTATGTGTACTCCAGAATATCCCAGGGCAGAATTTAGGCCCCTGAACTTTCCTATCCCCATGAAGGGAAATACTGTAGCGACTCTGCTTGAGACCAGACCTTGGAACAGTTACTTTTTCTGGGACTCATTTGGAGATCTGTATCCAACTGGGAAGTTCTCTTCTTTAACAGTAACTTTCCAAGCTCAAAACAAATGTATCCATTCGTTCACCAGCCTATGGAACTGCATGGATATGAACCCAAAGGCAGTATCACTAAGATATTGGCCCTCTCTGATACAGAAATGCTTTAAACTTAGAGTGCTCCCAGCATTTTACATACAATATTTATTAATCCCATCAGTCTGTTGTAGCCTTTTAGGATCAAACTAATTAAGCACAGCCCATCCCAGAGTCTCCATTTCATTTCATTTATAATTGAAAAGCATGGTAGATTATGCTTTCCTGTTGTGATTTGCAGAACGCAATACCAACTATCTCAACAATGGAGAGACAGGGGCGGGGTGGGAGTAAAGCAGCCTTTCTGTATCTTAATTTTAAATCACTTTTGTAGACTAGAGAATGCCTTGGCTGCCTCTACAGCAGGAACATTTGCTATCAAATGGCAGAACTGTCCTTACTGGGGAAAGTTGTGAATTCTGAAAATAGTTTGCAATGTGGGATGACCAGGAAAATGTATTTTTAGAGAAAAATATGTCAAAAGTGAGTCTTAAATCTGCAACTACAGTACTGGTTTTTATTTAAGATGTGATCCTAATCAAAAAAGGGACTGCGGTGGTTTAGTAGTTAAAATGCTGAGCTTGACGACTGGAAGGTTGGCAGTTCTGCAGTTCGAGACCTGAGTGCTAAGCTCCCATCAGTTTAGGAAGAAATTGCAAGTAGATCAATAGGTATTGCTTCAGCAGTATTTATTAATATTATTCAATTTGTAAAGGTAACAGCATTCCATGTTCGCCAGCATCTAGTCATTCCTGCCATATAACCATGGAAACATCTGCAGATGCAGACAGCACTGGTTCTTTGGCTGTAAATGGAGATCAGCACCACCCCCTAGAGACAGACAATAGGAAAAACAGGATATGGAAAATTTCTTATGCCATTATATAAAGGATAATGTTGAGTCCTTTCCTGTGAGTTGCTTGGTCTTGTTTATTTATTTAAAAGGGCATCCTGCTATTTTCTCAGTAGAGTTCAAGATAGCTAAGATGCTGACTGGGAGGCGGAAGGTCAGCAGTTCGATTCCTGAGTACTGCAGGATGGAATGACCTCCCGTCTTTGTCCCAGCTCCTGCCAACCTAGCAGTTTGAAAGCAAGAAATTGCAAGTAGATAAATAGGGACTACTTTGGTGGGAAGGTAACAGCATTCTGTGTGCTCTGGTGCCTAGTCATGTCTGCCACATGACCACAGAAACATCTGCAGAAGCAGACAGTGCTGGCTCTTCAGCTTTGAAACATAGATGAGCACTGAACCCTAGAGTCGGATATGACTGGTTTTCAAGCAAGGGAAACCTTTACCTTTACAACACCAGAAAGAACTACAAAAAGATAAGAAAATAAAAGCCACTGTTAAAAGTAATTTGACCAGGCAGCTTCCAGGAAAATAATAATTTGGGATAGATGCTGAAAAGAGGTCCACAGTGCTTTGAAGATGACTCAGATGGAGATGGGTTCAGGCTGCTTTGCTTGGAATAGTTTTTTGTGACCTCTTCCCACTCCCTCTCATCCATAAGACAGACTTTAGTGTATGAGAGTCAAGACACAGGAAACAGCCAAGGGCTGGGTTAACTCAGGTTTATTGCATGGTGGACAGAGGGAACATGAGGTAATGGCAGACGAACAGCTCTATATATATGGTAGTAACGTATTTGAATGTGGCTCCACGATAGCCCATTGGCTACTGCCTGCGTGACGTCATGGCTGGTCACGCCCTTCTTGTCCAGGTGTAGGTAACGGCGGGAAACTTCCCGCGCTGTGGCCTTTTGGTGGGTTTGAACCAAGAGAGCTTGGACGCTCGCTGCTGCCAGCTGGTGGCCATTAGCTCGCGTCCTATTACAGGGTTTATAGTGATCAGCTGAAGGTTACATTGTTACTCGTAGGCAAGGTTACATTGGTTCAGATACATTGTTATCACATGCAGAAGGTTACACTGTTAGAACACAACACAGACTTACCCTGATTGTCTGTTTAGAGAACAGATCCTCAGCAAAAAGCAGCTCCTCACCAAAATCAGGCCATAAGCTTTTAAGAAGCAAAGCTAGCTCTTTCATGGAGTGTGTGTGGAGGGAGAACAGATCTTGCATACATTTGTAGGGGATGGCTGAGAAACATGTGACCATCAGGCCACTTTATATTACAGTTCTTGATTTTACTGGCTGATGCTGAGGAGAGGTGTAGGCCAAAACATTGGGAAGGGGACGCTTAAAGTTCCCCTTTCATTATAAGACTTCCACCTTTGCTGGAACAAACTTTCTGTAGGAATCGGGGCCACTGGGGTGGCCTTAAGGTCCCGGAGGAGACTGATCAAGTGACGACACGAGGCAAAAGGAGCGAGATCAGATCAGTACTTTATTGGAAAAAGGCAACATCATTTATAGGGGGAAAAGCGCAACGGTGGCGAAACTGTCATCGGACAGGAAAATTACCTCACCCACGTACCCGGGTTAATAGGAAACCTCTCAAAGGGAAGTTAATTAACTTGGATAAACACGGGGCAAGGAAGACCATTGTGTAGGGTTTAAGCAAGGGTAAATATGGCTGATATTTACACCGGGGATTACCTTGGCCAGAGGATGAGTGATTACTCTAATAGGTAACTGGGGTCTGCGAGATGCTTGCTCGGCAGAATCGTCGGTCAGGCTACAAGCGGCCGAATTAATCCCTATCATTAATTCACCCCCCTTATGCCCTGACAAGGGCCAGAGGCCAGGAGTTTGCTCACTGGTTTAACCTCTGCCAGAAGCCACTGATGCCCAACCGGGCACGGGGAATCTTCAACTTTCCTTATTCCTTTGTCAAGATAAAACTTCCAGAGAGTCCAAACTCACTGGTTCAGTGTTCTGATCCAGTCTGATCATAGTGGAATGCGTTATAGGATTCACTAGACTTCATAGGACTCACTGGAAGAACTCCATTGAAGAGCAGGCAGGCTAGCTAGCTTTGTCTTTTGTGTCCGGATCAAACCCTGGACTGCTAAAATAAAGCCACTTTCTTGGCTTTGTTGTTCGCCAAACCTAAATCCTCTGGCAATAGTTGGCAGACTAGTAAATGAGCCAGATTCTGTATCTCTCCACATTCACAGCGCATGTTGTTGTCCGTCAGCAGCCCCCACTTGAGCATGTTGGTCTTTCATTTAGGGTCTCCAACCCTCAGCCTATTCAGGGTCCTCTAAGTGATGAAGGGGAGGCTGAATTGCTCAGCCATATCTTCCTTTAATGTTGTTTCTTGTCCAGTGAGCTCCTTCCTCCATCTTCTAATTTGGTTTTGCTCTTGCGTACCCTCAATAATGTTTGTTAGCTTATAGAGGAGCAAGCTTTCCTTTAAATATTCTGGACCTGAATTACATTTAGAGCTCAGCTGCAGAAGTTTTAATTTGACCTGGAAATAAATTGTAAGCCAGTGCAATTGCACCAATAAAGAAGACACATGTGGCCAGCAAGCTGCTCCTGTTAACAATCCTGTAGCAGCATTCTGTTCCCAATGTCGTTTCCAATGAAGCCTTATGAACCACTGCCCCAGCAATATGATGAACGGTATGTGGGACTGCTTTGCAGAGACAGCCTCACTCTTTGTGCCGAGAGCCAACACTTTCTTCTGTTCTAACACAGTAGGGGCCATAAACCCTTCTGCACAAGAGCTCTGTTGCTCCAGTTCTCAACATGGTACTCAGGCCACAGAAGCTAGTTGTGCATTCTAGAGAGAACATGGCTTGAAAATACCGATAAAATTAAGAACTGCATGGCTTTACATATTGTATAATTAAATACTTCTCTAGTTACATTTCTGTCCCTCCTTTTCCTTTGTTGTGCTCAAGGCAACATACAAAACTCTCTCCTCTCGATATGCGGTAGATTGACTGGCTCAAGGTCACCCAGTTTGTTTCATGGCTCAGTGGCAACTAGATTTCCAACTCCTAGGCCAAAAAACCTGACCACCCTGTATTACAGACAGTTATGACCATCCTCTTAAAATGGGCTGTCAAATGCTTATGTTACGGCTTCATTTCCAGAATATCTCCCCAGCTGCATTCTGTAGGTCATTTAAAAGCCAAATGAAGCAGCTACAGTGAAAAGAAAGGAAATACCTTGGAAATTCGACAAGCCTTTGACTGTGGTGGCAAAGTTCAGGAAGAAAGTAGCCCATTATTTTGGGCTAGCCATCTGCAAGAATTAGTCTGGAACCTGTACTTTGTCTTTGCATCCAGCAGAGGGAACTTATGACAAACAGTATAACACTGTTTATCATCATCCCATCCACACCTACCCCACCCCACCCCAAAATAAATTTCATTAATTATACTGGAAATAACATATCAGAGGAACAATGTTGTTTGCCTCAAATTGACATGCCTTTTGTTCAACCTACTTGGCTATTTGGCAGATTTCTTCTTTGTATTATTTTTACATGTGTTTAAATAACCAGATTGTAATCAATGAAAACTCATGGGGGCGGGGCGGGGGGGGGAAGCTTGTTGGTCTTAATGGTGCAACGGAACTTTTGTTTTTATTTGTGCTTTTGGTTGAGTGTCATGGCCATTTCTCTGGAAACTTTCACAGTATTAATAAACTATTATTGGTATGACTGCTACCAATCTTGGGTCTAGTGGAGAGAGTGACAGACTAGAAACAAGGAGGCTTGGGTTCAAATTGAAACACACGGGGGGGGGGGGCGGGGAACTGGTAAAACCACTCAAATATCTCACTTACCTTAGAAGCCCTATCCAAGTTGCCATAAGTAGGTTGTTACTTGACAGCACATGACAATAATATGCTACCCAGAAGTTGCCACTCTGGGCTATTTTGCACAATGAGGATTTTCTACTCAGAATGGCTACAGGAATCTTGTATGGCTTGTTGCATCCATTCTTTGTACTCTAATGAGATGGGTGAACTGGGCAGTGACATAAAAACTACTTATCAAGTAGCAAAATTGGCTTGGCAGAAAAGAAGATACATGTCAAGCATCAAAAGACTTAAGAAAGGAGGGAGGCTATGTCAGTTTATGCATCTACCCATGATTATACCCATGATGTGTAAATAGGCAGGGTCAGTGCAGAACTGCTCTGCTGTTGCTTTTGATCTATTGTTATGACCTATGGTTTTAAGCAATAAGGCTTATTTCATTTATTTATTCATTGGGCTATTCTACTTGAAAGTTTATTTATTTATTTATTTGTTTATAATTCAAATTTCTATGCCACCCAATCAGGCGAACCCGACTCATGGCGGCTCACAACAGGATTAAAACATACATATTTAAAAACAATTAAAACCCCAACATACCCACCCACCTATTAAAAACTAACCACATTAAAAAGATGGGGAGGCTTTATTTTATAAGCCAACAGATGGGGGCCACTCTTCCCTCCGGGCCCCGCACCTGCCCCGCCAACCAGGTTTTTCATTCTTTTCTGAAAGGCAGCAGCTCCATCTGCTCCCACAACTCTACTGGCAGGAGGTTCCACAAGACCGGTGCAGACACAGAAAAGGCCCTCCTTTGAGTGCCAGAGAGGCGAGCCCCTCTGGCAGATGGAACAATTAGAGAGCCCAACTGGTCCACTCTGGTTTGACGGACAGACACTCTTGGGACGATGCGGTCTCTTAGGTATCTTGGCCCACTACCATGTAGGGCTTTAAAGGTCAAAACCAGCACCTTGGATTCCACCCCGAGACAAACTGGTAACCAATGCAGCTCCCGAAGCAATGGTGAGCCGCAAGCATAATGCCTGCACCCCATCACCACCTGGGCTGCCACATTCTGCACCAGCTGTAGCCTCTGAATGGTCATCAAGGGCAGCCCCATGTAGAGCATATTGCAATAATCTAGCCTGGAGGTCACCAGAGCTTGTGTGACCATGAGCAGGGAGGCCCAGTCAAGGAGCAAACGCAACTGATGGATGATGTGAAGCTGTGCGAAAGCCCTCCTGGCCACAGCCGCCACCTGATCTACAAGTAGCAGTCCTGAATCCAGGAGGACTCCTAAGTTGCATACCGGGTCTTTCTGGGGCAAAGCAGCCCCATCCAAAACCAAAGTTGGCAGCTCCCTGGATAACACAGGACCCCCTATCCATAGCCACTCAGTCTTGGAGGGATTAAATTGTAGTCCGTTGTCCCCCATCCAGACCCCAACAACTTCCAGACATCTGGATAGGACATTGACCACATCACTGGGGTCCCCACGGTCTGAGATGGAATTGCCATTATGGGCAGTTTAGTACAATACAGATTTTCTACCCAGAACTGAACAGGAATATGGTTGCTGAGGACATTTTGAGGCTTGTTGCCATCAATCTCATTGCATCACTTTAGTGTATGGGACCAAAGACAACAGGACAACCGAAGGGTTGGTTTAACACAGGTTTATTGCATGGTGTTCCGGTGAAGCATGAGGTAATGGCGGTGATACATCTCAATATATACAGTAGCCCTCTACATTTGAATCTTGTAGCACGGTAGCTCATTGGCTGCTACCGGCGTGGCCTCGCCCAGGCACGCCTCTTTTCCTGCTGCTGAATGCAGGTCTTTCTTCTGCTGCTGAATGCGGGGAAGGTTTTCCCGCGGCTGTCCGTGATTGAGCAATGTGAACCATGTGAGACTGAACGCTCGCAGCTGCCCTCTATGGGCTGTCTGCTCGCGTTCCTTTACAGCTGAGATCGTTTGTATTTGGAGTGGTTACATTCTTGCCTTTACAGTACAATGAACATGCACACATACATACACAACATCCCTCCCCCCTAGGATGGGACGAAGTCCCACAACCATTGTGGCTTGCCGCACGTGCGCTTGGGGCGTGCCTGCGTCTGACCTAGTACTGGAGAGCCTGTGATCCCTGATTCCGCGGGTGCTTGTCCTGCAACGGGAAACGGGGATTCGTTAGTGGCTCTGTGGGGCGTCCGTGCCTGCCTTGCGCCCGGGGATGGGAACGGAATGAATAGTTGGGAGGTGAACCCCTGCCTGTTGCTCTCGGACCCCGGGGACCCGCCTATTGTGAACTGCGGAACCGATGAGGTCGCCCTTGTGGTCCTGCTACCTTCTGATCCTTGCTCGGGGGACCTTGAGACTGTGGTGGGCGGACTCGCTGTTGCCTCCCGTCTTGGGGGTGTCGGTCTCCGGGAAATTGGCGCTATATTGCATTCTAACTCACAGGGGCTACTTGGACTGGAAGTACCAGGGGCTGAACTGAAACCCCTCTTTTCGCTAGGACGGGTGGGGGACCACTCCGCTAACTCCCCCTGGTACTGTAAATCAACGTCTAAACTTCTATGGGCATCTGTGTTTCGGGGAAAATTCCGGGGGGTATGTGTGTGGTCGGGGCTCTTCCTTTCTGCCGCGGACTCCCGCAAAAGATCTCTGTGGATCGATTCCCTTTCCTCCCCCCTTGGTGGGGGCCCATGTTCCCCTTTCCCTCCCCCTTGGGCTAAACGGGTGGGGGAGTACCCTAACGCTGATTCGATGCTTTTTTCGTCTCCGTCCTGCTCTCCGGGGACCCTGCGCCTGAGTTGGTCCACGTGTCGCCTCCACAGGAAACCTGTACTGGTCTCCACGCGGTATGAGACGGGGCCGGTTTGTTCTATTACGGTGCCCGGCACCCAGGCTGGCCCCGCGTTGGCGTAGTTCCTGCAATGCACCGGGGCACCTACGCTGAAGCTCTTTGTGGGTTCCACCCCTATGTTCTGCCCCTTGTCCTCTACTCTCGTGGGGTCTAGCTTGGAGATTCCCGTGGCCAGCTTCCTGCGCATCAACAGCTCCGCGGGGGAGTACCCTGAGGCCAATGGGGTGACCCTGTACCTTAGCAGGAATTGGCACAATTTCAGGTCGAGGTCTCCGGGGCCCATGCGCAGCAGCGCGTCTTTCGTGGTGCGCACGAGGCGCTCTACTTGGCCGTTGGTGGCCGGGTGAAAGGGGGCGGAGGTGATGTGCCGAATGGCGTTTCGCTCCATGAATGCCCCGAACTCGGCGGACGTGAAACAGCTAGCGTTATCGCTGACGAGGGTGTCGGGTAAACCGAACGTGGAAAAGAGCCTCCGTAACTGCTTAATTGTTGTGGCCGAGGAGGTGCTCGAGACTGGGATGACCTCCAACCACTTGGAGAATGCGTCCACCACAAGGAGGAAAAGCGTTCCCCTGAACGGGCCAGCAAAGTCTACGTGTACCCGGGACCAGGGCCCCCTTGCTGCGTCCCACTCCCTATGTGGCGAGCGGGCCTCTTCTGGCCTGGAGCTTTGGCACGCTTCGCAAGTGCCGACCATGTGTTTGATGTCGGCGTCTAGCTGGGGCCACCAAAAGTAACTGCGGGCCAGTGCCTTAGAGCGGACGATCCCCGGGTGGCTGACGTGCAGCAGTCTAAGCACCCTCGGCCGGAGAGACGTGGGGATCACTACCCGCTGTCCCCACAAAAGGCAACCCCTCTCCAGGGACAACTCTAGTTTCTTTTTGAAAAATGTGTCGAATTCCGCTGCTGGGGAAGACACGGGCCACCCTTTCTGCACCCAGAAGCAAACTGTGGCCAGTTTTGTCCTTGCCGGTCGCTTTAGCGATGTCGGCCGGTACTACTGGAGGGGAGTCTAGGACCTCTATCATTAAGACCTGGTGGTCCCTCTCTACCTCGCCCATGTGGCAGCAATCCCGGGGAATGGGGGACCTCGACAGGGCATCCGCATGGCTGATCTCCTTCCCGGGCCGGTATACCAATGCGTGCTGATACGCGTTGAGAAAAATGGCCCACCTGAGCATTCTCGGGGACAGGATTTGGGGTGTGGGCTTATCTGCGGTGAAAATGCCTAGCAAGGGCTTATGGTCAGTCACTATGGTGAAGGGGCGGCCGTACACAAAATCATGAAATTTCTTAGTCCCCGCAATTATCGCTAGTGCTTCCCTGTCTGTCTGGGCATAGTTCCTCTCCGCTTGGGACAAGGACCTAGAGTAGAACGCTATCGGGGCCTCCCTCCCGTTCTCCAGTACGTGGCATAACACCGCCCCCACCCCCACCGGGGATGCATTGCATATCAGGACCACTGGGCGTTTGGGATTGAAATGGGTCAGTACCGCATCTGATGCCAGGAGTCGCTTCAGGTCATTGAAAGCCCTCTCCTGGTCGTCGCCCCACTTCCATGCCTCGTCCTTTTTTAACAATTTGTGTAGCGGTTCCGCTACTGCTGCCTTCCGCGGAAGGAAGGAGTGGTAAAAGTTGAGCAGTCCAAGGAACGACTGCAACTCGGGCTTGGAGGTGGGGCGAGGGGCCTTCTTGATGGCGGCCACCTTGGATTGGGATGGCCTGATTCCCTCGGGAGTAACACGGAACCCTAGGAACTCAACCTCAGTTGCGAAGAAAACGCATTTGTCCTTCCGCAACCGCAACCCCGCTTTCTCGAATATTGTCAGGACCCTTCCCAACCTGCTTGCTAATTCGGCCCGGCTCCCCCCTGTAATCAATACGTCATCAAAGTAGGGTAACACCCCCTCTAACCCCTTCAGGAGGCGTTCCACGAGTGACTGGAAAATCCCGGGCGCCGAATTCACGCCGAATTGGAGGCGCGATACCTGGAACGCCCCTTTGTGGGTGACTATGGTCTGTGCAGCAGCTGCGGCGGGGGTCACCGGGAGTTGCTGGTAGGCTTGGGCCAGGTCGAGTTTAGCGAAACACCTCCCCCCGTGTAACCTGGCCAACAAGTGGCTGACTACCGGCACCGGATAAGCATTAGGGCGGATCGCCTTATTGATGGTGCACTTGTAATCAGCGCATATGCGGACCTCCCCGTTGGCCTTGAGCGCTGTTACAATTGGAGTTTCCCACTCCGCAGAATCAACAGGAACAAGAATCCCCTGGCCCACCAATTTGTCCAACTCCACCTCTATTTTGTCCTTTAGTGCGAAAGGCACTCTGCGCGGTTTAAGTCTGATTGGACGTACTCCAGGGTCCAGGTCGAAAGTCACTGGGGGGCCCTTGAATTTTCCGAGCCCCTTTTTGAAAACCTCGGGGTGCGCGTCGCACACGCTCTGTATTGGATCAGTCCCGGTGGCGTGTGCTCCCACGGCGTGCACCCCCCCAATGAACAACCCCAGGGGCTGGAACCATTGAGTCCCGAGGAGGCTGCATTTTCCTCCCTTGAGGACGACTAGGGGAAGCGTTGCGGTGTGCTTTTTAAACTGGACCTGGAACTTCCCAACCCCCAACACTGGGATGCGGTTCCCTTGCACGTCCTTCAGTGTGGCCCTCAACGCTTTGAGCTTGGGCCGCACGCGGGGGGCGATTTTCATGAACTCTCCCTGGGAAATAATAGAGTATGACGAACCCGAGTCCACCTCCATTCTAACAGGGGCCCCTTGTATTACTACCTCAACGAAGTAACGGGGGTGCTCCGTGGAAACGCTGCAAACCGGAGCGTCGTCCTCGCTGTCGTCGGAGATGCGCCCTACGCCGTCCCGCGTCCTCGTGGTCCGGGTGCCGTCCTTTGGCCTCGTGGTGCGGTCCTGCCTCGCCGAGCGGTCTGGAGAACTCCTTGTGGCCTCGCGCCGTTTCCGGCAGACCTTGGCGATGTGCCCGCGCCGGCCGCAGTTGTGGCACTCGGCCTTGCGGAATGGGCATTTGGCGCGGGCGTGGGCGGCGCCGCAGCCGTCGCAGCGCCGGCCCTCTCTCTGGACCCTCCGGACGTCCTCGTCGTCGCCGCTCTCCGCAGACGAGTTCGAAGCTCGCCGGGCCGCGCGCACCGAGCTCTCTGCCTTGGCGGGCTTCGGGCGCCAGTGCTGAAGCTCTTGCACCCCGGCAGTCGTGGCCTCCGCGGCCTGCGCCGTATCGAGGACTTGTTGCCACGTGGGAGGCGGCTCCCTTTTCATCAGCGCGCGCTGAGTCTCTGTGTCCCTCAGACCGCAGAGCAGGCAGTCCCGGAGGGTGACGTCTGGAGTCTCCCACTTGCATGGGCCGGCGGCCAGCCGCAGGGCCGCGGCGAACTCGGCGACCGATTCCCCGGGCGCCTGGACTCGCCTCCAGAACGCGCTCCGAGCGGGGAACATCGCTATTGCTGGCCGGAGATGGGCGAGCAGCGCCGCCAGGAGCTCTGTGGCTTTGAGGTCGCCCACCTTCCTCGGCGCGATCAGGTCCACCAAGATCCTCTTGGTCTCGTGTCCGAGCATGCGGACGAAAATGGCCCTCTTCTTGGCCTCATCTGAGACTTCGAGCTCCACCAGCGCTGCGTTGAAGTCTATCTCAAACAGCTCCAAGTCTCCCGGCTTCCTGATCTCGTAGCCGGCGCATGTCTTGGTCCCGTGGGCAGCCATATCCCACCTTCGTCGCCAATTTAGTGTATGGGACCAACGACAACAGGACAACCAAAGGGTTGGTTTAACACAGGTTTATTGCATGGTGTTCCGGTGAAGCATGAGGTAATGGCGGTGATACATCTCAATATATACAGTAGCCCTCTACATTTGAATCTTGTAGCACGGTAGCTCATTGGCTGCTACCGGCGTGGCCTCGCCCAGGCACACCTCTTTTCCTGCTGCTGAATGCAGGTCTTTCTTCTTCTGCTGAATGCGGGGAAGGTTTTCCCGCGGCTGTCCGTGATTGAGCAATGTGAACCATGTGAGACTGAACGCTCGCAGCTGCCCTCTATGGGCTGTCTGCTCGCGTTCCTTTACAGCTGAGATCGTTTGTATTTGGAGTGGTTACATTCTTGCCTTTACAGTACAATGAACATGCACACATACATACACAACAATCACACAATGTCATAAATTTTGTTGGTTTATCTTAGTTGAGAGACTGCAGTGACTTAGTGGTTAAGATGCTGAACTTGATGACCTGAAGGTTGGCAGGTCAGCAGTTTGATACCCGAGTGCTGCATGATGGAGTGAGCTCCCGCCTCTGTCCGAGCTCCTGCCAACCTAGCAGTTCCAAAGCAAGAAATTGCAAGTAGATGAATAGGGACCATGTCAGTGGGAAGGTAAACAGTGTTCTGTGCACTCTGGTGTCTAGTCATGCCTGCCACATGACCATGGAAACATCTGCAGATGCAGACAGTGCTGATTCTTTGGCTATAAACGGAGATGAACACCAAACCCCAGAGTCAGATATGACTGGCTTTTAAGCAAGGGCGAGCTTTACCTTACTCCATCTTAGTTGAACATTGTTGTTCCTCCTGCTCAAGGGAAACTGGTTAGTGATTCCTCAAGAGTCTGAACAGCTTTGTAAGTTGTATGCCTTCATTACAACATCATTTCTGATCTCAACAATATTTCAAAAACATTTCTAGCACAAATTTAATTTTGAAGTTAGATTTAAATCTCTCTTAATCAAGACGTTAAAGCTACATAATGATGGCTGGTGTTTATCTGTTTCTTCAATATTTCATATATTTTGCTTTCTGTTTGTGTTCAGGCTCAAACATACTCAGAAATAATGTTTCTAACTATCCTTGAGGGATACAAAGCAGATTTAAATATTCAACAGCAAGGGAAGTGCAAGTAGTATAGAATCACCCAGCCCAGATATAAACGTAAGCATGGCAGCAGAACTAAGGTGTGATATGGAAGATAGAGACATTGGGTTTTGGAACTGCTCATTTACATGCACCTGGGCAGGCAGAAAAGTGTTGGTTGCCCATTTGAAGAAGAGAAGTGATGTGCCATTCAGTGTTTTCCTCCTATCTATTAGAGTCCAGGACATAGGTGGCTGGCAAATAACATGAAAACCAGGACCCAAACAGTAACCATATCTCAGTCCAGAATGCAAAACCAAATCAAGCCAGGGAAGCAGGATTAGACAAGATGATGAAACCAGGAACAAGGCAAAAGATCCTCCAGAAAACAGGAACAAGGTAGGAGGTCCAAGGGACAAACAAGTACAGGTTTGTTGACCTTTGTTGACAATGACCATCATCTTCAATGGCTGAAACAAGGCAATGGGAGAGTTCAAGGATCCAAGCAAGGTAAAACAACAGTTCATAGGAACCAAGAAATGGACAGACATCATCAGGAACAAGGCAGAGGAGTCAAACAACTGCAACTCTGCCAATATCTGTTGCTTGGGAGAAGGAGCAGCTCTTACATAGCGGAGCCATCCAGGGTCTCCAGGTGGAGCCTATGAAGGTGTGAAATCTTCCCGAGGGCTCTCAGGTGGGGGTTGGCAGCTGCTTCCAGGCTAAGGGCTCCAGTCCTGTGGAACTTAGAGGATTTAAATAGCTGATTTTATTTTATTTTAACAAATGTGTTTGTGGTGGTGCATTTTGACTCTGTTTCATGCACATATACCCTTTTAACTTCACTGGTCACTGACCATAATAAAGTTTGAATTGAATTGACTAGAGGAGCAGGTGCAAATCCTGAGACAATCTGAATGGGAAGTGATCCTTTCAGTCCAGTTGAACACTTCCCCTGATCATCTATGAACAGTCAGGGGAAGTGAAAAACAGTTAACCCTTAAACGACAAAAAGTTTTAACTGTGTGTTTCCAATTATCCATGGATCTCCCCCAATAAATATATCAGAATTATTTTGGGAGATTTGTAACATGTGATTTCATGTGCCAATCACCTCCCTTCTCCAGAAACATTTAGAGACTTACTAAGTGATGAACAGCAGCCAAAGGACCTCAGTTTTCCGAAGAGGGGAACAATGCTCAGGTGACCATGAAACATGAGTGCAGACATGATCCCCAAACTAAGCAGTCTGTATCCCACCCTCCCACTCTTCATCCTCCAGCCATATGTCTTCCAAATAGTCACAGATTTAACTTTCTATGCTGAGATCAAGTGCTTTTTAACACCTTATCTCTGCCTTACACCCCCCTCCCCCATTCCCTTGAAAACCCAGCTTGCCATATGCCAGTGTTTGGGTGAGGGAGGGGAAGGGGAAATACACCCTTTTGCTTCTTCCCCATCTAGCACTCCTTGCAGCTGCCATCTCTCATTTACTCCACTCTCCCTCCATCTTAGCAACATCATGTCTGGTAAAGCCAATGGTTAAACCTAGCCTCTCCACTGTAAACTTGAACTGGAGCTACTCTGCAACTTAAGGAGGTATTCAGTCTCTTTAGCCTGCTAAGTCCCACCCTCTGCTTTCTGCCACTGGGTGCAGATGGTGTCAGTCCACATAGAGACAGAGATTGAAAGAGAGAAGAGGGGAGAACTTAAGTGGGTATTATTAGTAACTAAGGTTTTGGAGAGTCAAACATTTTATACAAATTTTAGACTGTGCGGGGAGTTGGTACCCCTAACCCATGTGTTATTAAAGGGTCAATTGCATTTTTAAAAACGTTTTCTAGATCAGGAGTTTTTAGCTTTTTAATGCCAGGGGCCGGGTCACACTCCCTCAGACAGCTTCAGGGGCTAGATGGCCATTTTGCCATTCCTTCACTACATGGCACTTCCTGGTGTGGTGGAGGCAGTGGGGGGCCACATGAAATGGTACCACAGGCCACATCTGGCTTGGGGGACACAGGTTGAGAATCCCTGTTCTAGATTATCACTGATGTGATGCATCATTTCATTAAATAATTTTTTAAGAATTGTTGTCTTTGTGTATTGTTGATTGTGAAACTGCCCACACATGTGGTTTTTATCAGTGATACACAGACATGCAAAAAAATTTGAAAAATACATGAAGTGATGCACTACGTTAGCGATTATCTAAAAGTCACAAAAATTATTTCACCTCTTTTGAACATAGATGGTTGGGGGAGTGTTCAAATTCTGATATACTGATATGGCTTGATAGCCACTTCAGCATTACTGGAAATTGACCCAAGAAACACCTTTTACAGCTGCAAGGCTCCCATCAAAGTTGTACCCAGCATCCAGAGGCTCTGAGAACAGCAAATATGAGAGCTCACTGAAAAAGCAGTATCTTCTGACAGGAACTCAAAAGGCATGCATTGAGGGGATTGGGATTACTCCAGTGCCCAACATGTGTGGATGCCAAAAATATAGAGAAAGGCAGACCAACCCATACCCAAATCATCCTGGGGAGAAGACTTAATGTCTGCTTCTTATTTATGACTTGCCCTGCCTCAAGTAAGTCCTGCTGGACTTAAACTATCCAGAGCAGACATAGAACAAAAAAGGTTACTCTATGCCAGTGTTTTCCAACCTTTGGTTATTAGACTTCAATTGCCAGAAGCCTAAGTCAATTCCCTGCTTGACTATAGCACTGATCAGCCAATGTACTGACTACTGGAAATTGAAGTCCCCCGTCGGGCATGGGCCCCACATTGGGAACCACTACTCTATGTTAATGAAGGCAAGAATCAAGTACCCTTTACAGAGCTAGTTTAATTGTGCTTCAAGTAAGGGGAGGTATTGCCATTGTTGTTATTAAGTGTCATCAAGTTTCTTGTGACTTACATATATCCCATATTTTTGTAACAGTGGCGTAGTGGCTGCTTATCTTATATATTTACTCAGACTAGAAGTAGAGAGGGAAAACACAAAATGGAGAAACATATACAAGAAAAATGTGAGAGTTGTGAGGGGTATGTGTGCCTTAATTGTTGATTTAGATCAGGGGTTCCCTATCTTTTCAAGCCGTGGGCTGGGTCACGCTCTCTCAGTCAGCTTCAAAGGCCAGATGGCCATTTTGCCCTGACTGCACAATGGGGATGACCATTTTGTCCCAATAGCCTCAAAGGGGTGGCCATTTTGTTTCTCAAATACATTTGGAGGGGTGTGGACCACATGAAATAGAGCTGAGGGCTGGATCCGGCCCATGGGCCTTAGGTTGGGAACCCCTGATTTAGATGGAGTCAAATGTATTTTTTTTTAAAGAGAAAACTGGATTGTGTCAAATGGTATCTATCTGCCAGCAAAATACTGATGAAATGGATCTTGTCACTCACCTAGAATTTCCTAAACAACTCTTCAATCTCGTCCTAAGGGTGAGTTTTGCAATCCTCTGAGTACATATGGGCAGGGAGCTCTTTGCACAGACTGCAGAAGTGGAAAGGAAACATCTATTACATGGACGGAACTCCACTAATGTAATTTTGAATGCAGCCATTTAAAATTCTGACCAATACCTGCAGATTTAGGAGCTTCAGATTTAACTAGCATAATATGATCACCTTCCAGTATTTTGTTGGCTCATTAACCAGAGAGAGCGATGTAAAAAATATTCTTGGTGAAAAACATAGAATGAATTGTGTATCTGCCTCATGATAAAGGAAAACCAGAGGGGAAAACACACTTTCCTAGACCAGTGACAGTTAAGGAATTATAAAAACCAATAAGACACAACTGTATTTGTAGGTAATAGTACTATATAAACATCATAGAAAGGCACCTGCTGGAAGAATGCCAATGTCCTGACCCTGAAGAATTTGCTATCATAATGCATTTATTGACAGAACAGCTTTAAAGATATTATTCAAAGTGGCCTTGACAGTTGGGGCTCAAATAGCTAAGCACAACTGAATCAGATTGTCATTTGGTAGTGGCATGTAACTAAGAAGTATTTGTTTTAGCATAACCTGAACAAGCAGATTTTAAAAAAAACCACTTAAACAATTGCTTAATGGACTCCAGACAGAAGGTACTTCAGTTTAGCAGAGCACATTATAATGACTAGTTTAAAGATTTTAGGAAAGAAGGACACCAACATTTGCCTTTGGGCTCATCCACATACCTTTTTTACTCCTGTTAAATGATTCCATCACCCATTGATTTGGATTAATTTAACAGATCTACATGATGTTATTGGAGAATCAAATCAATCTTTTCCACTTCTCTCTACTTCAGGATTATTTCCTTCACTTGGGAACTATTGTTGTTCTTGTGTCATCATCTTTGCTTTGTTTTTCAGCCCATTTCCACCTTTGGTGTAACCTCCCCCCCCCCCTCAACACACACTTCTTCTTGCACTCTTATGCAGATTGTTTTGAGCAACAGAATATGTGTGATATTTTGGCAAACTGAGGTTTCGCTTCCTCCCTATGTGAAATCTTGTCATCAAGATGCTTTCTCAAGAAACTGTATGTTTAGAAATGAGATAGACAAAGGACTGAGCCAGAATTCTAGGAGATTTGGTGAGTGCCTGTTACATTGGTCAAGTTGTGAACCTCCATTTACAGGACAGTGATGTTGACTGACATGTGTTGACTGACGTGGACCTCCTTCCCCAAGCTGTTGGGGGAGTGGTAGCTCCTACGACTGTTCTCCAGTGGACATGGGGGTCTTGCTATGTTGGGTTTGCTGTAGTATAATTATATTTATTGCATTTTTATGATCTAATTATGTAGTGTAGTTTTTGTATTATGATATTATGCTTATCTGGATTGTTGTCCATTTTGAACTTGTTGTTTCTCTGTATTATCTTTTTATTGTTACTTTGTTGGATTATGTTGTTAGCCACCTCGAGTTGGTCTCGGCTGAGGAAGGCGGGATATAAATTAAACTGATTGATTGATTGATTGATTGACGTGATTAAATAATTAGCTTACTAAAAAATTAAAGCATTTTAAAGCAGGGTCAATAACACTTCTTGAAACATTTCTTGTTGTTGTTCAGTTGTATAGTCAAGTCCAACCTTTTACGACCCCATGGACTACCACACACCAGGCTTCTCTGTCCTATGCCATTGTCTGCAGCCTGGCCAAATCAGCATCCATCTCATCCTCTGCTACTATTTTAATGTATTTCAAAAATTTAATTTCAATAACAATGGCCATAATCCTAATATTGTACTTACATTTACTGGAATTAAGTCCAGTGGTGAGTTGATGCTGGTTAAGAGAATGGTATAGGTGTTTGGTATCACACACCAATCACATGACTTGGTGCACAACTACCAGTGACTACACTGACTCCTTAACAATCCATCATCAAAATTTATGTTGATGGATTTATGCCAGTGCAATATTTCAATTGGATTCTGGCCTAAAATGTTATGGAATACTGAACTAGACAAAATCACATTCCACACGCTAAGACAGATTTAGGAGTTTTTATTATTAATATTGTTTAGCCAAACAGATTCAGGAATGCTTTACCAAGCTAATAGTCCCTGAATGAATATTCATTTTCAGAGCCATCTTTTTATAGCATAGAATTTGGAAATTTCTACACATTACATCACTATGGGATAAGCCAAAATTATTAATTAACCTTCTGACATTTCATTAAGTTCAGGTTAGAACATTCAGTAACTGTTATTTAGATCATGTCATATAAGGAACATGTCTCATGTCATGTCATGTCACACAAATATTATTTATGGTTCCGTGTCAGCTGTACAAACTGTGCTGAGCTTGTGGACACAAAGCCTTCTGTTTACTTTAGCCTCGTCATCAGTTCTATATGATAGGTCAATCTGATCTGTTTAACTTTACAGAGTACTGAGAAAATAATTTTTTACTTTTAAACCAGAATTAATATCTTAATTCTTTCACCCCTACTTCAATATGACAGGTAAATAGAGCTGGAAACATCAAATGCTAATGAGATAGTCTAAAAATATTAAATAATACTATTTCAAAAGATGTAGTAAAGGAATTGTAAGACAGTAACATTCATGGTTGTCTATAGACTGTGAATGCTTCAGCTTTTCATGTTAAAATGTGCTATGGTAAATGGATGTGTAAGAGGTTGCTACCTAGACAGATGCACCAAAGTCCCCGGAGGAAAGTTAAAAGCTTACCTTAAGCAAATATAGGTAGAATAAGGATGTATGCCATCTATCAAATACTTGCTATTTGTTGTGTCAGGTGTAAAAACAAAAATAGGTTAAGTAATATTTTAGCATAAAAATACGCAATTGAAACAAAATCTGAATGCACTCAGAATTTTTAAACTGTTATTTATATAAACCAGAAGTGCTCGTGGACCTTGATAGGTGAGCAGAAAGAGACCATCTGTTGCCTTGAGAACTTTGTAAAAGATAGGCTTGGCCTTGCTTGGGAATTGAAAGATGAGAGTGAGTGATTTCCCCACCTGTATGTAAGATTCAAACTGCAATCCATTAGAATTTAAATGACATGCACTGCAGCACGTTGCTGGAGATAAGGTTGCCCTTTCCTCCTGCACCAAGATCTCTCTGTCAGGAGACCTTTTGTTGCATAGCTGTGTGCCTCTGCACATTGTCACTATTGCTTACATTGTTCTTCTCTCCACTCAGGGTTCATCTACAGAAAGGTAAGTCATCAACATTGTAGGGCTCTTTGATTTCAGCAAAAATAAGAAAATCTTCCACAATGGTAGTTCTGAGCAGTGCACTATGGATAAAAAAAGTGTCAACTGCCATTGCAGCTGTGCTGATGCTGCAAAGAAATGTGCTGACATTCAAACTGCCATCAAAACGTCTCCACTTGTCCATGAAGGTTGGTACAACGAGATGGTACGTTATCAGGCAAAACTGTGTACATTTATAGGTTGTTTTAAAAATTGGACTTTTTGATCATATAGAGAACATTTCGGAAGCAGTGGATAGTAGAGGTGTGAAATCAATAGAACTAAAACATACAGCTAAATGGCTGGTTTCAGCAAGGAATTCAATGTACCTAGCCCTTGCCTATGTTCAGTAATTCCATGTCTCAGTTGTGTTCTGGGGAGAATTGCCATTGATGAGTTACAGATCCTCCTTGGTTATTGTACACAACTTTGGTGCTCTGTGGGCAAAAAATGATGAGTAAACTAGGTGCTATTCATGTTTATTTGACTGCCATATTGTCCTCGCTACCCAATCTCTGGCCCAAAAGAACTGAAGGATGGAAGAGAGAGTTATTATGTGATTAGGATAGGATAGCCTTGTTCATTTATTACTTTCTTCTGGAAAGGGGAAAAGATTTTTTTCCCTCAAGTCTCATAATGAGTTCCATTCCCCCTCCCACCCCCAGGATGTAACAAGCCAAAAGACTATTACTTCTCTTTGCTCCATCAACACTTAGATTCTTTCTTTTACTCTGGACTTTTACTGAATTTACAAATTACTGTTCAGCTGTTTCCCCCCACATATTAATCATGTCTGCATTGTGTTAGCTTCAATACATGTTTCTGGTTCCTTTTAAAAGTTCCTCCAAGGCTCTGAAAAAAGCAAGAAGCATAGACCAATATCCTATTCTATGCATAGTATGGTTTACTCTTTGCTGGAGTGCCATCCAATTAAACCACCATTTTCATATTGCTTTCGTTATCAGGGAGTCTAAGAGAACATGTCTACCAAATGTCAAGATTTTATAAATGCTGAAATACCACATTGTAGACTCTTTAACCCGGGGTGCCCAAACTTTTTGGGCCATGGGCCAGTCATGTGGTTCAGGGGCTGGTCACTATGACCTATGGGCTGGATCCAGCCCTCAATGCCAATTCATCTGGCCCACGAAGCCCTCATCGCTCCTGGAAGCGGAAGTAAAACGCGCCCGGACATTTTGCTTCTGCTTCTGGGAGCGATGTGGGCCGGATGAGAAGTTAAAGGAAGATAAGTGGAAGGGGGAAGCTGCTACAACTGAATGGGAAAAAGTTAGTCCAGGTCCATTGACTGACAATATACCACAATACACATCACTCAGTACTTCCTCACATTGACATGGATAATGAGAGGTGGGAGAGAAAAAATTGCATATTTGCAATATGCAAATGTATTTAAATACCCAATACCTTTCTTTAGACTGCAAGTCTAGAGGGATCCTAAAAGTGCAATTATAAGTCCTTGGCTCTTTATCATACCATATGTATTTGTTTTTTGTTATACATCTTGCCTACACGTTAGCTTTGTTCTAACAGAAGGACAGCTGCATGAGTAGAAATTGCAAAGATGTGAAGGACAGGTTGATAATGACAAGCAACCTTGGAAACATGTTGACACAGAGTCTTACATGTGAGACTACTGTCTGTCTGGATTTCCTCCACGTTCAGTGCTTTCCAACATTCTCCGGCAAACTGCCATATCAGCAACTAAGCTAAATTAAAATTGAGTCAAGAAAAAGAAAAGCAGGTAAAATACTTTTCAACATTAGAATATTGTTTCCCATTTTAAATCACAACTTGTTCTAGTTTGTGTTCTTTAAAATTATGTTTCTAATTCTTTTCTAAACCTACCTCTTTTAAAAAAAATCTCCTGTCTCCCTCATTACCAGACATTTTTCCTCTCATGCAGGCTGGTTTTTTTATTTAGTGTGCTGTAACATCTGTCCCCGTTTCTCTTCTGTCATCTGTTTTCCTGTTTCATGCTTCCCCTTTGTGTGCCAGACCAACTTTCATCCCTCTTCTCCTCGTGATCTGCCTAAATACATATGCATGGATACCTCTTTACTCGCTGAGAACCACCTGCTGCCCACCTGCTCATGAGGAAATAATGCCTTCCAGGTCTGTCATGGAGAGAGACAGGTGCACCCTATTTGTTGGCGTATAAGACCCACTCCCCCCCCCTTAAAATACACTGGGAAAATGGAGTGTGTCTTGTACTTTACATCACTATAGCCCAGGGGTGCTCAACCTTTTAAAACTGTGGGCCATGCAGATGTTTCTGTGGTTGTGTGGCAGGCATGAATAGACACGGAATAATGTTTACCTTCCCACCGAAGTGGTCCCTATTTATCTACTTGCAATTTCTTCCTTTCAAACTGCTAGGTTGGCAGGAGCTGGGACAAAGACGGGAGCTCATTCCATCCTGCCATACTCAGGAATCAAAATGCTGACCTCCCGCCTTCCAGTCAGCATCTTAGCCACTTGAGCATATGCCTGCAAATATGGTATATCCAATAAAGATAGTCTCTCATCTTTTAACTGTGGCAGAACACTATAAGATGTGTTCTTGTGCTATCTATGTAATCCCCCCCTTGTTTCCCACCTGGCTTATAAGGGATGCCTGGCCTTTTCTTTGTTACTTCTCAGCAAAGCTACACAGTGAAAACTAGAAAGATGGGGGAATTATCTTTTTATCTTTCTGGATTAAAACTTCAAGGATCCCATGATCAGCATGGCTGTGAAGAAATTGTAATGGTGCTCCAGTGGTGTATCATCCATTAGAGCATATGGGGCTCTAACTCAAAGAAGAAGAAATTGAATGCTTCGATGCCAGTGTCCATCAGCTAAATTGATCACATCCCAAAACAGAAACAGAATATACTGATAATCCTAGGTGACTAGAACACAAAAGTAGGAAATAAAGCAGGACTAAATATTCCTGGTAAACTTGGAGATAGATATAACAGCAGGAGAGCAGCTCATAGAATTCTGTAAATGTAACAATTGATTTATTGCAATCAAACGGACAATTGCATCAGTAGACATCACCAGATGGTCTATTTTGAAACGCAGTAGGTAGGCTATACATTCAGAAGCATTATATGGAGAATCTATCTTCTTTCTGCAAAAAGAGAACTAAAAATGGACTATGGTATATAGGCTATAAACAATGAGTATCAAAAGTTATGGAAAAGTTGAAGAATGCTAAAATAACCATACTGTCAAGATATACAAAACATTCCCAAATAATTTGAAAACTATACAAAGAATAGATTTGCATTAATAAATTCAGTCACAAATCAGAACTGCAGAATGGCACTAGAGATAATATCAAATATTTACTTAGTGTATGGCACTTGTACACATTGAGTCAACATATAACAAAAATAAAATATAAGACACACCACCACTGAGGCCGCCGAGGGTCTTAGCCATGAGGCCAGCTGCCTCTCTACCTCTCTGCCACCACGCCTCAGTAGGCCTCTGCTCTGCTGTCAACTGCATGGTGGCACGCATGTTCCAGCAGTGGCCGGGCATGTCTGGATAAATCGGTGAGCTGACGTCAGAAATAGGTATATAAGGTGAGATGGACCAAGGCCTTGTCTCTAGTGTGAAACCATCTTATTGGATACAGCTAGGCCAGAATGAGTCTGTTTTGAGCTAAAGATGAGTAGCCACAGCTGTGTTAATAAACTGGACAATTTTGTGCTACATTTGTGGTAAATATACCCCATTTGATCAATGCAAGAACCTAAACTAGAGGGTGAGACTTGTTAACTTAGGATCCTGATGCCCTAGGCAGAATCAGACTTCAGATTTGGATTCAGCACACTTGATTTAGTATAGGACACATGGATTAGACCAAGTAGCAGACTATATATATATATATATATATATATATATATATATATATATATATATATATATATATATATATATATATATATATATATATATATATATATATATATATATATATATATATATATATATATATATATATATATATATACTAGCTATTGTGCCCGGCCTTGCTGGGCAGGTATGGATTATGTGTGGGTGGCAGGGATGTGAATGGGAAGGTGCTCTCCCACACACACAATACACACATGACTCACACACATGACTCACAACCCACACCCACCACAGTCACACACATCACACATGACACAACACACATGACACCCCCACACAATACACACACTCCCACACATAACGTATGCTAGACACACAATCCACACCCACCATAGCCACACACATCACACACGACACAGCAAAACCACACAGCAAAACCACACAACACACACTGACACAACACACACCCACACAGGACACACCCACACAATATACCCCACACCCACACAATACCCACACACAACACACACACACACACATCACACACAATACACACAACAGAACAACACAATACACACACTGTCACACAAAACACATGCTCGACACACAACCCACACCCACCACAGCCACACACAACACAACCATACACACCACACCTGACAACACACTCACACAAAGCCACTTCATCACCGCTGCCGCTTCTGCTGCTTCCGTCCCAGCTATTTACCTTTGTGTTGCTGCTGTCTCAGGTGTGGCAGCTTCATCGGGGTTGTGGGCAGGAGGAGGAGCCCCTCTTCTCCCCATGGCCCTGGGGACAAAGGCTGGCACCAACCTTGCCATGGCTTCGGTGGGGTTGCAGGTAGAAGGGGGAGCCCCTCTTCTCCCTGCGGCCCCATGGACGAAGGCCATGCTGGCCATGCCGCAGCTTCAGTGAGGTTGCGGGTAAGAGGGGGAGCTCCTCTTCTCCCTGCGGCCCCGGGGGCAAAGGCTGGCACTGGCCTCGCCATGGCTTCAGCGGGGTTGAGGGTAGGAGGGGAGCCCCTCTTCTACCCATGGTCCCAGGGACAAAGGCCGGTGCCACCCTCGCCACGGCTTTGGCGGAGTTGCGGGTAGGCGGTGGAGCCCTTCTTCTCCCCGCAGCCCTGTGGACAATGGCAGGCACCGGCCTCACTGCGGCTTCAGTGGGGAGGAGGGGGAGGGGGGAGGGCGCAGGTGCATGATGTTTTTTCTGTTGCATGCACCGGCTGTCCCGCCTCCTCTGTGCTTGCGCCCTCATGCCTGATTGGATGAGGTACGCTGTGGCACAGAGGACGTTTGGGACTGTTTCCCCCCCCCCCATTTGTGGGGCATTTGCCTCACTCTTGGCTTCTGGACCCTTGCAGGGTTGATGTCCAGGAGGAAAGGTAAGTGTACGCACCTCATTACGGGATAGTATGGAGGGATGTGGACACACATGCCAGACACACACGGCCACATCCTATTTTTATAGGTATAGATTAGAAATTGCTTCTCTGGTTGTCCTATCTTCTCTTTAAGTATTAATAAATATTGCTGTTTTAAGGTATACTGTTAGATTTAAACTACTTATTTCATTTATCTCATTAAACATCCATTGTCAAAATTTCATTATGTACTTGCATTCTCACCACAAGTTCTTTTTAAGTACTCTTACAATACTTAGCAACTATCAAGGACCTTTTGTATTAATAACTATTAGTATTACTTCTGTGGAACATCCTGGTACACCTCTTCCATTTCCACTGTTCATTAAGACTAGTGGGGGTTTTATGCTGATATTTTAGCAAGAATAAGGTTAAAATAAGAACTAGAGAGGCAAGGTGTGTGTGTGTGTGTGTGTGTGTGTGTGTGTGTGTGTGTGTGTGTGTGTGTGTGTGTGTGTGTGTGTGTGTGTGTGTGTGTGTGTGTGTGTGTGTTCCATTTCCTACACACACAGTCAGACGTAACATCTAGTTAAAAACAATGAATCACCAGAACTTCACTTGCATACAAAGAGGGATATAATTTGTGCCAGGCATGGACTGTGATAGAGCATGTGGTATTCTCAGTTCATTTCTAGGACCAAACAGTGGCACTGAGGAGGAGCTTTAGTTCTCAGGACATCTATCTAACAGTTTTCTCATACCTCAGATCCCCCCCTCCTACATTAGGACATTGGTGGGGGGAAACCCAACATAAAAAATTGCAAAAAATTATACTTTGCTGTGTGAAAGCAGTTCCTTTAGGAAGCATATTTCAGTTTAAACTTTCACTGCACAACAGCCACAAAGTACTTTCCTGTTCTTTAAAAATGATACCCTCTAGAAGCCTGATTCCAGTCAAAGGTGCTGCATCCATTTTATATTCAGGGTAAGAGCCAGACTCTTAACTGATATGCATCATTCAGGGCAGATAATGAGTCTGTTCTTTTTCCCCACTGATTGCCTATTTGACTCTGGATTGATTTCAAGTGCTGCGTTGCACGTCCCATGTTAGTTTTGCACTAGTGGAAAGCCCTGCCTTGACCTTCTTTGTGACCATTTGAAATGTTGTAATTTTCAAAACAACAACAACAACACTTGTTTGATTAAAAGAGGGAAAGAGTGAAGCATTACTATGGTTATCTGATTCATGATCCTTGACACACTATTGCTCACCACAACATTTCTTACGTGGCAAGGGAGGGCAGGTACTGTAGGTAGATAAGATTAGGGGGAAGTGGATAAACAGAAGTGTTTTCTTTTTGTGAAATGTGACTAGATAGAAACTACTGATTTTATTAGCTTTAATTGGGCAAATACCAAGATATCTGAAGATCACCTCCTCCCATATGCAACTGCCCTTATAACTAAGATCAACCCTCAGACCAGGGCCCTCATCTGTGTTCTCCTGCCTAGTGGCAGTTTTCCCCATTTGCAGGATCTTATCATGACTGTTCCACAGCTATACCATGCCTATTAAGGGAGTGGAAAAATAAAGGCAGTTCCATCAGTAGAAGCAGATTGATTGCAAACCTTTGTTGTTGTTAAGTGCCATTAAGTTGCTTCTGAGTTATGGGACTCTATGAATTAATGACATCCAAAGAGTTCCATCTTTAACAGTTCTCCTCTGGACTTGCACATTAAAGATGATTTTATTCCTTACAAAGTCAATTCCCTCCTTCCTTTCAGAAATACTTAAAACCTTGAGTCCCATCAGAATTAAACTCACCATGTTTTGGCTCCAGTACAGCAGTGTAACCACTTGGTCACCAGGGTGCTTTCTCTCTCTCTCTTCTGCAGCCATAATTGTTGATGGACAACAACTGAGGGAGTTTAAGAATGGAAAGCCGATCTCTCAGCTAAGCTAATGGAGAAGGCAAGGGAATGGGGTAGTATAGAGGCTTTTTGTCTGGATTTTAGCTCTATACATTTATGTTCTGTCATTTTAACTTCAGTGTTTGGAAAAGTTACTTTCTGGGCTATAACTTCCAGAATTACCTTGGCATCACAGTTATGGCTGAGTTGGAGGTTCTAGGAGTTATAGACTCTCAAAGGAATTTCCCCCCTAACTCTTGGTTTTAATTTGATTTAAATTCTTGGGGCACATATCTACACCATATCATTATTTCTTTTTAAATTCCAGAAGTCCCTTGCTTAGGGCCTTTATTCAGAAACACAAAACACTACTCCCAATAACTGGAGGTACAAAGAACGGCCACCCAACCTGATAAGCACGGGTAAGTAAAGGAAACTACTAATGTTAAGTAGAATTGCTGGCTGTTGCTAGTGTGTCCCCACTTTCTTTGCTATATCTAAACATTATGTTTCATATGAATTGTATTGTACTAACATTGTCCCCATCTTCAGTAATGGACAACAGTAACTTTTGCACACAGGGAGGCATTCAGCAACATAGGCATGTAAGCTCTCTGCTAGCAACAACCAGGCACTCCACATAATCCGTTGCCATTACCAGTCCAACACTCCTGAGCATGTTTGCTATGTAGAAGTCTACTCTTGATGCAAGGGGAACAGGGAACTTTCACCTCTTCCCCTAAAATTCAACTGCAACTCAAGTTATAGTCTTGCTTGTAGATACCATGCTCTCTTCTCTCACAAAAGCACTCAGCATTTTAAAGACTCAAGTTTGAAGGAGAACATGTGTTCCAATTAGTGCATATTCCTTATTTGTGCTCTCTCCATATCTTCCTTTACTCTTAACAGGTTGTTATCTCACAGATGTGGGAGCTATCCCACACAATACATAACATTGACTAGAAGAGGCAGCTACCCCATGACTAGCTGTAGTAACCAAGATACTCCCAATTGCTCTCCCATGGGACAAACAACTTATCTGTTACAGACAGCCTCCTGTGCCTTACACTCTTTTAGCAGATAGTTATATGGCAAGTGATAATATTCCTAGTATATAGCTCTTCCTAAAATGAGATACAGCACTTGCCACCCTCCTGTCTAAACTGCTGTCCAAGGTACAGGAATGCTGCTTGAGAGGATGGTTGGCAAAACTACATATGCTTAGATCTCTCCCATGATTTCTTCCAGCCTGAATACTGTTTGATAAGGATCACAGTTTTGCTATACCTGTTGTCATTTTGTTGACTCTGGCTTCTTCTCTAGCTGAAAGATGGTGCTCTACCGGGAATGGCATGCAGCTTGTTGGGCTTCAGAACAGAGGAATAAATATGCACTCAGTTTCCTTGGGGTGGGGTTGGCAAAGAGGTGTTTTGCTTCTCTGAGCTCCTAACTGTTTTTAGTATTCTCACGCGTACAGACAAATGCATTATGTTGCAAGAGCACATAATATGCCTGTGAATGATGCTAACATACAAGCATGCAGATATGCTACTCCCTGGAAATATTATTGCTGATACCCTAAACCTGGGATTCTCAACCTGTGGCCCATGGGCCAGATAGGGCCCACAGTGCCATTTCATGTGCCCCCCCCCACTGCCTCCACCATACCAGGAAGTGTCATGTGGTGGAGGAAGGGCAAAATGGCCATCCGGCCTCCAAAGCTGTCTGAGGGAACATGACCCAGCCCCTGGCTTTAAAAGGTTGAGAACTCCTGCCCTAAACTGTGAGGGGACACACTTCTTGAGGCACTCAAGCAGGATGCATGCTGTTGCCAAGGTTTACAGGACAGTCATTTTCCCATAGAAGAAGGAAGGGAAAGTGCAATAATGTCTATCAAGATGCTGCCCACAAGAGATGGCTTACAGGGATGGCTTGACGGTTGACCAAAGGTACCGAAAGGACTGGTGGGCCCAGGCAGGAATCAGACTATTGGTCCATGTGGTGCTCTTCTTGATCAGTTTGGATACATCTAGGTTAGGGATGGAGTAACATACATTTCCTAGTGAATTTTGTGTCCTGGATTTGAACCTGAAGACTCTTTAAATAGATATTTCACCCACCTTGTTTGTTACGATGCAAAGATGTGTCTGGGTGGGTGTCCCTGTCACTTTGAATTTTTTAATGCTCTCTCTTTCTCTCAATCCTTGTGAGCAAGAGGAGTGTCTCATCGCTGTCTCTCAGTAGGGGGTTCTGCAGTTTCTACGGCTGCTAGGATGTGCCTGCCAGTTTTATGCCATGGGGTTGGGTTTTTCTGTGTCGTGTTTTTTCTCATTTCGTTCTAGCCTGAGCATGTCAAAGATCTGCCAGCGTAGTGGCAGCTGTGGCACAAAGAGGAATGTCATTGCAAGAAAGTGAAAAATCCTCGTACATTAATATCGCGAACACATTTCAAGTTTTGAAAATAAGCCCTGGTCGTGATTCAATTGTTCTCTGATTGCAATTCTTCCTTTAATATGGAATCTATAAATTTATTTTAAAAACCCTTGCTTTCTGAAAAACGCAAGGTCCAACAACACATAAGTACATGTGAATATAAGACATTTTTCATGACTGCTTCTGGATGAGTCCTCACAAAATGACTGTCCCCCTAAAAATTCACACAGCACCATGACTATATAATACCTTGCTATAGCTATGTTTTGTAGGCTACCCTTTCACTAACCAATCGGTTGAACAGAAGCTTCTTCCAGCCTTTGAAAATAGTGTCAGAAGACCATGAGTTGTGAGCACTATTTGATGGATGTTGAAACAGAATACAGTAAAACCCCGACTTACATATGCCTCAAGTTACATAAAATTTGACTTACATAATGATTTCGTGCTAAAACCATGTCCCGATTTACACGATTTCCTATGGGTTTGTTTCAAGATACATAAGATTCTTTTTCCTGTGGGTTTGCTTCGAGTTACATAAAAATTCATTTCCCTATGGGTTTGCTTCGAGTTACGTAAAAAATCGATTTAAGCGAAAGCCTACGGAATTGACCTTTTTTTTCATAAGTAGGATTTTTACTGTAATTGTGTCAATAAAAGCAGATGAATTGGAAGACTGTTTCACAAGCAGATGACGACAGTTTGCAGCTGCCTTTGTGGGCATATTTTAAAACTTGCTTTTGGGGGCTTTTATTTTTATTATTTAAAGACCAATCTCCCCCACGTTCCATTTCCTAAAATGTAATTTGCCCCTTATACTAGAGATATGCTACCATCCACAGGTTTGCTGCGCAGCAAGGTGCAATGATGGCTAAACCAGCCTAGCGACGTTGAGAACTCCTGGGAGGAAATAAAACCCCACATTTTTCTCGTGACAAAAAGTGACTACCATTTCTTGCAGAGGACACACACACGCACACCACTCTCTCTCTCCCTTTCATGGTGCAATGAATCGGGAAGCCTAGAAAACAAGATCTAGCCCTCGCACCCACAGAAAACAAGTTCTAGCACGCACGCGCGCACACATACACCACTCTGTCTCTCATGGTGCAATGAATCGGGAAGCCTAGCTAGAAAACAAGCTCTAGCCCTCCCCGCTGGGCGTCGTTTTCCAGCAAGCAGCCACTCAAAATGGCTGCCGAGGCGAAAACCTTCCTTTGCCCTGAGTGGGAAGAAATGCGGGTAGAGGGAGTGGAAGGAGCTAAAAATACGAGAGCAGGGCAGGAAGGAAACCCAGGCAGCTATTCCTTTAGGCGACGGTCAGGTGTGTGTGTGTGTGTGTGTGGGGGCAGCTATTCCTTTAGGCGACGGTCAGGTGTGTGTGTGTGTGGGGGGGGGCAGCTATTCCTTTAGGCGACGGTCAGGTGTGTGTGTGTGTGTGTGTGTGTGTGTGTGTGTGTGTGTGTGTGTGTGTGTGTGTGTGTGTGTGTGTGTGTGTGTGTGTGTGTGTGTGTGTGTGTGTGTGTGTGTGTGTGTGTGTGTGTGTGTGTTGGTTTGCCGTCTGCCACTTCCCCATTCTTATTGCACTCCCCAGATGGAGTTGTTTGTCAAAGGCAGACGGACAGACAGAGAAGGGGCTTGCATGAGAAAGCAACGCCACGCACAGTCTGGGATGTGACGGGGCGTCTATGCAATCCGGCCTCATGATTCATTCACTTCCCGAGGTTTCTGCTCTGTTCCAGAAAGGAGCCCTGGGTGGCTGGCTGGCAATCATTCTCTCCTCCTCATCTCTGCAAGAAGATGCACAAATGGCTGGCTGGCTGTGTGTGCGCGTGCGCGCATATGCGTGCGTGCGTGCGCGTGTGGAGACAAGAATATAAATGCTTCACTGGAGCCAGACGGAAACAAGGGCGGTAGCTGTCAATATCCCGGGGATGAACTACGTTGGCAGGGCTGGGGTTGTGGAGAAGGAGGGATGTGTGAAGCTTTATGTTGTGGTAGTCCTGCTGCGGATACCATGGCACGCACTCACTCACTCACTCACTCACTCACTCGCCCACCCGCCCATCTATCTATCTATCTATCTATCTATCTGTCTATCTATCTATCTATCTATCTATCTATCTATCCATCCATCCATCCATCCATCCATCCATCCATCCATCCATCCATCCTAATGTGTGTCGGCAAGTTCATTCTGATCCTTCTTTGTCCCAGCTCCTGCCAACCTAGCAGTTCGAAACCAAGAGATTGCAAGTAGATAAATAGGGACCACTTCAGTGGGAAGGTAAACAGTGTTCCATGTGCTCTAGTGTCTAGCCATGCCTGCCACACATGATCAGAAACGTCTGAAGAAGCAGACAACGCTGGCTCTTTGGCTTTGAAACAGAGATGAGCACTGAACCCTAGAGTTGGATACGACTGGCTTTAGAGCAAGGGAAACCTTTACCTATCCATCCATCATAATGTGTGTCGGCAAGTCCATTCTGACTTACAACGACCCTTGCCAGGGTTTTCTAGCTAGATTACTCAGAAGTGGTTTCCCAAGTCAAACTCCCAACTTTCGGCTCTGCAGCCAGATACCTAAACCACTGAGCTATCCATCCAGTGTAACTGTCTGCTGTCAAAGTCAGTTCTGGCCTAGAGTGGCCCTCTCCAGGGTTTTCTAGATAGTGTCTACTCTGAAGTGATTGGCCATTCCCTTCTTCTGAGGGCGCCCTGGGATCATGCAGTTTGTCCCAAGGGTCACAACAGAGCATCTCTTGAGAGGCCCAGTGGGGAATCTAACTCCCAACCTCTGACTCCCACAGCCAGATGCCTAACTCACTGATCTTACCCAACCACCCTACCTTTCCTTAATAAGGAGAGTTTTAAAAGATGGGGTAGCCGTGCAATGTGCCTAGAACCAGTGATGGGTAACCTTGGCACTCCAGCTGTTCTGGAACTTCATTTCCCAGAAGCCCTGATCAGCTGGAGCGCTGACTTGGGCTCCTGGGAATTGAAGTCCAAGACCAGCTGAAGTGCCAAGGTTAGCCACCAGGGGACAGCTGTCAAACACATTGTTTTCTCGAGTCTGGTCCAGCCTTAGGTTGCTGATGTGGCCAGGGTGGCTGGATCCAACCTTAACCCACCTATATACACACATCCAGCTCAAACCACCACGTCAGTGGAGTATTTCTTCTTCAGAGCCCAAGGCAGACGTGAAAGTGCCAAAATGACAAGGAACCTATTGGTGTAATCCATTCTGCAGTTCCTTTCGTCTGGCCCAGTGCGAGAATGATTAGCCAGCGCAAGGTGGCCATTGTCCGGGGGACATGCGATTGTGGTGCAAAAATGCCACAATCTTCGTGGAGGCTCTTGAAATGGGGGCACTAACATTTTCCAGTAGCAAAACGGCCAGCTACGAAAGCCGGGTGGGTGGGTGGGTGGGACCGAAGGGCCTAATGCAGCAGCAGGCGCAGCAAAACTGTGGGTACGAAGGGAAGGACCACGAAACAAAGGGATCATTCAGTATAAATCACAGTATAAATCATTCAGTATAAATCACAGTTTTTTAGGAGGAAGAGAGCTACAGCAGCTACCTCGAGTTATGAGCCGGAGGAGGTTTGGGCTTTGTGTGTGGGTGGGTGTGGGGTGTGGGTGGGTGAGTGTGGGTAGGGTGAATTAAATTTTGCGGCTGCCTTATCCTTAACTATACACGACATCGACTGCTGTGGAAAAAAATCCCCCCTAGTTAATTGCGCAGCTCGGTGTCACGACCATATACGTGATGATCATCATCTCGGAGGCGGGCGTGGGGGGGGGGGGGGGGAGAAAGGCTTCCTTCCGCGGTGACGCCGCAACACACACACACACACACACACACACACACACACACACACACACACACACACACATACACACAGAGCGCCTTTCCTCCCACGGTTGCCCGTCCTGCTTCTTTCGCTGAGAGAGAAACAGCTCTGGGTTCTCCTGGAGACAGGAAAACACGGGCGATCCTTCGGGTTTTATTATATATTTTCCTGTA